>CM077305.1:210142500-211527500 GCA_039655065.1 Glossophaga mutica
TTTTCTACTCTTTAGACATTGTTTAAGGAAAGAAAATCATTAACAAAAAGGTCCTATAACCTTTGATTTGTGTAGTTTAAATCCAGTGGGCTCAATCCCACTGTAATTTAAGACAAGATTTAACTTTCCAGTTGGAAGATGAAGGGTAGAGTGAGGAGATTAATATTTTTTAAAATCTCATTTAAAAGGCTTGGGATTACACATAAAGCAAACCATACCAGTTCTCTTGGGTTCTTATACAATACAATAAAATCTCATTACAAAGCATCTCATTATACTGATTATCCAATTATATTCTCGGTCACAATATGTCCCTGTATTCATAAAGATGTATCAGATACCTTGCCTTCTGTTGTATGGTCACACTGCAAAGGTGTTACTGCTACTACACTGGACATTTCTATTCTACTGTACCTATCCTTATTCAAGGACTTTTTAAATGAACAAAATTAAGTAGATGTACTTCAAAAACATGTTATATTGTATACAATATTCCACATGTGAAACGTTTTACATACTTGTTTTATTCAGTATAGTCAAGGATGCTTTTATCTTAAAACTGCTTTAGAAAGCATAACAAATTGCATATTTGAACTGAAAATGTAAGGTGCCCCCAAAACCTACAAAATATCTCTAATGTTTCTTAACACTGAAGCTGGACTCCAGAATGTATAACCTGGACCTAATTGTCAAGAATCAAGCAGCATCAGAGCTTCAACAGTATATTGTGATTAAAATAGTTCCTTCCACTGCATTCTATGCTTGCAGAATTCAGGACGTCCAAGATGGCAGGACCAGCTGTCCAATCTTAACTTTTCCTACCATCATTACAACTACCCTCCCCCTAAAGACCCTTCCTGCATGTGTGTCTTCTCCTCTGGGTACTGCCACAACACAGTTTCATAACCTATGTCAAATTCCAGGAAATGCTATCAAATTCCCTCCACCCCCTTTTTGTTACAATGGCTCTTGAAGCTTAAGTAACATTTTTTTTTAAAGTTCACAGGCAACCCAAACAGATTTCCTAATGAACTGCAGATAGTAGTATAGTTTAAAGTAAAAAGTAAAATTTGTGATAGATTTTTCTTTTTTTTCTGTGCATTTTTCCCCTGAAGGTAACACCCAAAACTAGCACAAACACTTTCAATCCTACTTCAATATGCTTTACTTTTTGTCTTGGGTTCCTAATTACTGTTTCTCTTCCCTTCTAAAAATTCATTTATCTCTTTCAGTAAAAAGAACAGTAATAATATGTTGAACAACTCTGAAATAAATTTTGTCATGTAAAAAATTAATTACGCATTCCGAACCTGGTCACTGTAGTCCTCCGGGAATTGCCTCTGCACCTCAGGATCTGTAAATAATTGACAGATAATATTAATTGGCTTTGGATTAGTGAGCAAGCAGAGGATCACACATTAATATTTGATCAGAAGATGATAGCAGCCCTGGCAGGGGATCCAAGGGGGGCAGCTGAGGCTGCTATGTTGATGAGCACAAGGAAGGTCTCAGCAAGGCACTCCCATTACCCTCCTCCAGAAATGGAAAAAAGAAAAAATGTAAAGACCTGATGCTACTGTTAACTTTAAACTATTACCCAATGCAAAAATCTTGCCAGTTGCAAATTGCCCTCAGTATATTTTTTCCAGAGAAAATGAGTTTTAAACCTGCTTGACTTTTCTTCTCTAATCAGAAGCCTCCTTTTCATAGTTCGAGATGTAGGCTTGATAAACCACCCTAAGCAGCAGTTCCAGATTGGGGCGGTGGGGAAAGAGGAGGGGTGTGTGACGGTGAGGGTGAGAGGAGTCTTTCAAGGAACAAATGCGAAAGTCCTTGCTTTTAAAAATAAAATATATATTTCCCCAAATATTTATGAGCTCTTGAAAAGACAGATGAAACTAAGATTCTGAAACCAAACCAAACAATAAATATTATTTTAGCTTACCAGTGTAAACATTTTAAACTTGAACAGAAACTAAAAAATGCATAGGAGAAAATATCTTTCATGACAATCAGTTTAAAAGGAAATTACTAAAGGGGTCACTTGATTCTTCAATCACAATTGCAAGATAATCCAATGCCATTTTCTATAAGTCAATACAAAAGTGTACTAATTAAAAACTATTAGCACTCCATTTACCATCGATTAGAAAAACCTTCAATCTTTTCTAGAAAGAGAAAGATTTGGTTCCTTGGAGAACACATTAAGGGGAGTGATCAGAATAGTATCTATTTGAGAAACTATGTATCAATGCAAAAGGCTTATGGAAAAGCATGACCGTAGAGGACCCCTCTCCCAGGGTCAAAATATATACCACCCACTTTCATATCTAGGTTTTAAAACACCAATTTACTTCTCTGTGAAAGTGAATCCATGTAAAGTTAAAACCCTTTATACCACAACACAAAAATGCAGCTAATTCTGCAGGGGAAGAATCAAAAAAGAGAAATGAGGGTCTATTCACATACTACATTTAAATCCTAGAAATACCAGTGTTCAAGGCATTAAAGTCAGTGGATGTTACTTTTAAAAATCTAAGACTAATTACAAAAGTAAGAATTTTCAAAAAGTCACATCAAAAGAAGACCTTCCCTGAATTACAGGAACAAGTATAAAGGATACATGGACAAACTATGGGGGGGTGGAAATGGGAGGGAGGAGGGGAGGGTTGGGGTGGTGGGTTTGGGTGAGAATAAAAGACAGAAAACTGTACAAGATCAACAATTAAAATAAAAATTAAAAAAAAAAAAAAAGAAGAAGAAGAAGACCTTCCCTAAATTGGTGGTACAAAAAAAATTTAAAGGATCTTATCGACCATTTCAGCTCTTAGGTGTCTTCCGGTTGACTTAAAAACTAAGAATCACCAGGGCTGGTGTGGCTCAGTTGTTGGAGTATCATCCTGTACACCAAAAGGTTGCAGGTAGGATTCCTCGTCAGGGCACATACCCTGGTTGCAGGTTCAATCCCTGGTCAGTTGGGGAGCCTACCAGAGGCAACCAATCTCAATCAATCTCTCTCTCTCTCTCTCTCTCTCTTTCCTTCTCCTCCTCCTCACCCCCCTTTCACACCCCAACCCTCTTCTCTTTCTAAAAAAGCAATGAAAAAATGTCCTCGGGTCAGGATTTTTAAAAAAATAAAACTGGGGATTTTTTTTTACCCTCATCTTCAAATACTAGAAGGGACAAATGCCACCTCTAGACCATGACTAGCAGAACTCTGGTGGGCCAGTGAAGACACTGTCGCCTCTCTCTGTCCAGAAGGGCTGAAACTGCACAAGGACTTCATCTTCCTGAGACAAGAGGCCAGAGGATGCTAACTGCAGTAGGCAGGTCTACAGGGAAGAATGAGCAGCAGGGTGCAAAGGGACAGCCAGATGCCCGACAAACCCCTAAAAGTGTGTTGTGGGATTGGTGGCAGGCCAGGAGTCAGATGGGGGGGGGTACTAAAAAAGAGGGTAATGGCTACAATTCTGAAAACATACAAAAATTAGTTTGTCTAGAAAAAGAACTAGTATTTTAGGATTTAAAAAGTGTTCCCAAGGCAAACAAACAAACACACACTTCTAAGTCATTGAGGTACACAGTAAAAGGGTGGTAAAGCCACAAAATAATCTAAGGATTATTCTTTTTCTTCCAATTGTCATGTGATTAAAACTTACTCTTCAACCAGAAAACTTCAGATAGAAATGGCTCACATATAATCTTTAATATAATGTCCTCTTTCCTGCAATAGCTTGTACTTCTTGGGACCCACAAAATACCAAGGAAAATAAAAATGGAGTAAAACCAAAGAATTTTTAATCACCATTTTGTGAGAGATGAACATCAGAAACCAAAACTTGTGGTATAGTCTTCAATTTAAAATACATGTTTCTTGATATAGGTAAGAGAAAGAAAGTATTTGAATCTCTGTAACCAACTATATTACATGAAATTACATAATAATTAACTTGCCACCTTAAAATGTATTTTATTCATATATAAAACAAAGCAGAATTGAAAAAGAGAGGGAAACATGGATAAAAAGAAAAATCAACCTATTTTAACATACTGAAGGTAAACATGACCACGGAATGCCAAGATGAGGGTCATGCGAACCATATCATCCTAAGCACTGCCTTGGTGTAGGCACATCATAAACCCCACCAGCTAAATTCCTTCCAGTGTCCTAAGACTAACCTCAGGGTGAGAGTCCCAGATTTTAAATGAATCATGTTCCAAGATAATACATGAATTTTATTTACTATGACTGAAGCATAAAACTTTTGACTTCCTTTCGTTCAGGCCCTGAGGTTTACAAAAGCAAACTTCATAGGTCCTTAACACTCTTCTAAAACAAAAATTTTTTAAAAGGCAATGCTTTTTAAAACCAAAGCCCAACCTATACAAAGTTCCATTCAATTAGCTCAGAGATCTAGTCTGATAGTTAATAAAACTATGAAAGCCATTTTGTAAATAGTAACACAAAAACTGAAAATAATTTGTTTGAATTTTCTTAGAATGTCTATTTTATACAGTAGGTTGAAATCTTTTTTCACAGAGAGTTGATCATTATGCCATAATGTCACCAAAATATCGACATTGGAAACATCTGAGTTAAAAAGGTCCAAATACAATCTGCTTCTCTCAAGCAACACAACACCCGCCTTACTAACAGTTTCAGCATGGCACTTGTACAAAACCTAGCACCCCGCAGTTAAGCAAACCGCCTTTAAATTTTCTGTCTGGCAGCAATCCACTTGCGTGTCTGTATGTTTTTACAAGTACTCTATGTATTTCATTGCATCAGCTGCATTTCTTTGCGTTTTAAATGGTCTGGGAACATTTTATAAAATGTTCTATATCTTTATATGGAAAATAACATACACTGGATAACTGTGCATCAGTCTAATATTTATATGTCTATTTCTTTATCTACCATCCAATGCTGTAATTGCTAATGTTCCAAAAACACCTTCTCACATTCATACCCTCACTGCCAAATGCAGTGTCACCAAACAGCTAGCTTTATAAACACAAAAATCTGCAGATGAGAGAACCACCATGAAAAAAAGTAACATAATTTGCTTAGGCAATTGGCAGTAAGAATAGAGTTATTGGCATATGTCAAGCTTTTTCTCTAAGAATTGTCCCTGACAGAAAATTAAGAACATCATATAGCAGTGCAGAGGACCTCCTCCCTCCATATCCTTCTCAGCAACTTTCTCCAGATTTAAATAAGACATTATAACAAAATTAAAAATCAAGTTCATCATATCCTAGGAAACTATTTTTCAACAACAAAAGAATCATACTTAAAATATCTTGCCAACAAGATGCATGGTATGATGGACTTCAAACATCTCTTAGCCACATAAGCCTACTAAGGCTTCACATTATGTCAATGTAATGGGCCACTTCCTTGTCCCAGCACCACGGTCACACAAGAGGCCGTCCCCACACAGACCATGCGCACCACTTCCCTGGAGACCACCAGACACATCTCCATACCAAACACAGACACTCCACAGTACAGACTCCCAACAGCACCGTCTCACTCAGGCACAGAACATGACCATGCTTAGAACACTACGTCTTCACAGTAAAAAAAGTTTGATCTCAAAAATGTCTTACTTATTTTTTTCAAAGAAATGCTAATATTCTTCAATCTCAATAATCCATGTTTTTTAGTGTTCTACTGCAACATACTTTTAAATCTTTAAGATATACCAGATTGCCACAGTATGTTTAATTAATAGAATAAGAGTTCGGGCAAGACTTACTAGAAAGGTGCTATAAATTATTTTACACAGGCTCCAAAACCTTGAATTCTGCCTTAGGCTTAAAGTTCCTAGAAAACGTGGTAGACAGAACTTTTACAACAGAAATGCAAACAATCCATAAGTACTCTGGTTATGTACGAGGGCTCATTTGCAGATCAGTAACTATTATGTGTGCACACACCCCTCTCACCAAACTATCTTCCTGTTTTTCTGCCACACCAGTGACTCCACTCGAAGGGTCAGTGCACGACATGGTAACTGATTACTGAAAAATACACTGTCTTCATTTCCCGTGAAAGGCGTAGCAACTGCATGCTAACTAAACATTATGATCTTCTGTAACTGGAACTTTTTACGAAATTTAAGAGAAACTGCAAATGTGGCTGTCAACTTAGGGACCTATACTACTTTCACTTTTAACACGCTAGGGATCAAGGCAGAAAATATCACATTTAATGCCTACTAAATTTATCCAGTCATTATTTCTAGCATATTTCAGTCAATAAGAGGCAAAACATTGAATATATTGAAAGCTAACTATTATAAAAATCTGTGCTTTAAAAACAAAGACTTCAAAATTAGCTATAAATGACATAATCTTATTGTGCAATTTCATGGAGTTTAAGATGCTATCTTTCTCTCCCTCTACAACCACAAACGGTAATCCAAGCTGTAATCAGATTTAATTTTCCAGATGAAAAGATGGGAATATGCTGCAAACCAGTAACAGTCCATTACACTACCTATTCCCTATTACATTTTCAATTTTTATACTCTAAAAATGGAAATTCTTAAAAAAAAAGCCTGAGAAATTGTACATTTGGAGGACCCGCTCAATTCGCCCCTAAACATACTCAGAAATAAACTTTCTTTCAATCTTCAAGAAGAAAAGTTAAATTATTTTCTATAACATAGAGTTAGTGTCTTGACAGTATGACTGCAAACTGAACTGCACTCAGTAATGAACTTGAAGGACACTACCTGTGAAACCCATCATAGCTACAAAAAATCAGCCTCGCTACCTGTATACGATAAAAATGCCTAAATCATTAGTTTAACATTATAACTAAATATAATTATTCTAGTAAATTGTTCCATTTTTGATAGTTAAAATTTACTAAAAATAATATATATTTAAAAGGAATGTTTCAAATGTTTCTATAGTAAAAAAAACTAGTTTCAGTTGTTTTCCATTTTTTAATGTTTTTAAATTAAAAACTACTTATTTCAAAAAAAAACTACTGATTCCAAAATGCAGATTTTATCCTGAAATTACAAAGGAATATAATTCACTAATTTTTTAAAAATTGTTGCAAAGTACTTTAAATGAACATTCAATTTCTGTGTGCAAATGGAATTTACTTTTAAAAATCTTTGCTCTAAAACATGAAGACTGTAAGACATAAAAACTTTGAGTCATCACCAATTTTAAACCATGCTTCTTTCCATTCTAGCCTTTTCCCTCAACACTGGCACTGAAAATACATTCAAAAACTATGTCACAGAAGCCAGCCTGATAACACAGGAACGGCTCACCGTGAACACTTATAACAAACACCCAAAGAGCGTTATTCAGGGAAGGAGACCACAACCCACCTCCCTACGGCAAGCAGTGGAACCATTCATGTGCCAAATGCCTCCTCAAACTAACACATTCTGCCTTTTCAGACATATCCTGCTCCAATGTGACTATTTATGCATAAACAGCAGACACTGACCTATTGTTTTCAGTTGTTGGAGTTATGAATGTAGTACAGTTACCAATTAAGTGAATCAACAAGTCCTAAATGCATCAGCTGTTGCACAAATAATGAGTCCACTGACATTATACACTAAAATCTAAGAAGTTTCATCTTTCTTTCTAGAGAATGCTGTTATTTTGACCAGCAAATGCCACTACTTAATAATAACTAATTTCATCTACAAAAGGAATATAATAAATCTGATCCTTAACCAAACTTATGCCCTGTAAATCCAAGTCAAACATTAGTCAGATTCCAAAGGAAGCTATAAAATGAAAAAGAGAGGGTGTGCTAGAGGGAAAAAAAAAGTCAAAAGAATATGTTCACATATTTTTACTTTCCCTACTGAATATCCTAGTTTTCAACTTTCATTATTATTTAAATATTTAGGGTTTTTTAAATTAGTTTGGAGTTTAGAACTAATTCCTAAAATCTATCAAACTGATAGATGAATATTGATTTTTTTTCTAATGGTTATAATCTCAGACTTCTATTTAATTTCTCCATGAGTCAGAATTCATCTTACCCCACCTTTTGTATGAGCACCAGTAAGTGTCAAATTTTTACTCTCATATGAGTAACCACTTCAGCTCTAGCCTGAATGACAGCTGTGCCATTTATGTCCTACGAACCTAACATCACTGCATACAGTCTTCATAAATAGATATGTCACACCTACCACATTAGGTGAAAAGAGATAACTTAATTATTTACTCAGAAAAAATACATAATGCCCACTATGTGCCAGGCACTGAGATAGGCATTTTGTAAAAAACTCCTAATTTTATCTTCATGACAAAGCTATGATATAGGGACTATCATAATCAATTTTATCAGTTAAAGAAAGCAATAGGTTATCACTCGTCCAAAGTCAGAAAATTAGTATTTATTCATGGCCCTAATATTCTAATGTGACTGGCCCAGCTGATGACTAAGACACAGTCTTTGCTCACAAAGAGTTTACAGTCAACCCTAAAAGAGAGTACAGAGAATTAAACAAGCAATTACCACAGGGCTTGATGAGTTCTAGGCTAGGTGCTGGTACAGGGGCATGGAACCTAGTCCTGGCCAGGACAGACAAAGCTTCAGGGAGGAGCTTGGCAGAGCCAGGCGTAGAGTCCAGGACTAGATCAGGGCTCACCCAATGCTACCTTCTGAACAGCAGGGGAGACAATGCATAAGTATTTTGTAAGGTCAGGGCCCATGTTCTACTTAGCTTAGTCTCCTACAAAATATCTTGTCTGTTATAAGTACCCAACAACTATTTTGGCATAATAGAGAAAAAAAGAATAAAATAAAATAAAATAATTAAATACCCTGTCTCTTCAAATGGATAAAAGGCAAATTTCAAAACATCCAATTGAAAACAAGCCTTTGAATGCTGCAGGCTTCCTAAAGACACACAGGCACATAGTAAGCACACAATAAATATTAGTTGTTGTTATATTATTAACCCCAGTGGAGAAATAAGCAAGCACTATAAATTAGGCGGCTACATATGTATAGGTGTGCCTTAAATTGGAAATACATGTGTTCCTGAAATAAACTTTTATAAACCCAATTAAAATTTTCCCATCGTCTGCCATTACTCAGAAATGTTACAACTTTATCAGAAACTGATTTTTTCTTCATCGTCAGTGGTTCGAAAATCCTTAAGCTACAGTTTATTTTGCCTCCTGGCATCTGTTTGCTAATGATCTGTAAACATCAAATGCACTAGGGACTCTACCAGATTTACAGAAACCCTGAGGTGAATCTTTGTATAAATTGAGGGACCTTTCTGCTAATTCCTTTGCTTTCTAAGTTTGCATTATGTGTCTCAGAAACAGAGTCCCATTAAATATCTTTGCAGTAATAATTATACTACTAGCAACTACCTACCACCTACTGAATGCCTAGGTATACCAGTCATTGCCACAGGTGGTTTATTTTATCTTATTTAATCATAACCACAACTCTGCAGGTAAATAGATGTATCCCTATTTTATAAAGAAGAAAAGCGAGGCTCATTAAGAACAAATTCAGAGTTAGGTAAAAGAGCTAAGATTCAGCCTGGATTCATCAGACTCCCAAGAATCCAACACTGGCTTTCTTTTCTGGCTTTATTTATTTATGTCCTCCTGTTGATCTGTCTTCTCATCATTATTGTGACTCAACAATAAGACTACAACTGGACAAATAACTAAAACATGTTGTCATGAAACAGGCCTTAGCAGATTATAAATGAGAGCTTTCCAATTTCTCTATTTACTGCCAAGTTCAGGATATAAATAAAATTACTCCAAAGTAACTAACACTCAATACAGCTAATAAATACAATATTTAAAAGATGACTTCATATTAAAAACTTAGAATAATTTTGAAGGCTAGAGATTATCTTTGTATCATCTATGAAAATAATCACTTGCTAAACAGAACAAATGTGAACACAGAGAAAATGTTTTCCTACGCAAGAAAGTGTGTTTCTGAGTACCTCTAAACCACACTGAAAACCACCATATTAAGGTCAAACTAGTGCATACTGACAAATGTTAAGGTCAAACTAGATAAAGCTGACACCCCAGCAAGGGAAACGTACTATGCATATCAACCAGAAGATTTTCATATACCAAAATTCTGCCTCTTTTCTCCTGGAAACAAGCCATTGCTGCCTAGTCCGTATCTGCACTGCTACATTCCCCTAGTCCTTAACAGTGCCTGTATCCTAACATCCTTATACTCTTGTATGTGGAAGCCGAGAAGGGTTAAAAACATACTTAACATAAAATTTGCCATTTTAACCATTTTTAAGTGTACAATTCAGTGGCATTAAGTACATTCACTTTATTGTTCAACAATCAGTACCATCCATCTCCAAAACATTTTTATCTTCCCTAACTAAAACTCTGAACTCACTGAATAATTCCCATTGTCCCCTCATCCCCAAGCCCCTGGCAACCACCATTCCACTTTCTGTCTCTATGAATTTCACTACTCTAGGTGCCTCATGTACGTGGAATCACACAATCTTTGACCTTCCGTTAACTGGTATATTCCACTGAGTATGATGTCTTCAAGGTTCATCCACATTATAGCACGTGTCTTCCTTCCTTCTACATTCCTTTTGTGGTATTCCATTGTGTGTATATACCATATTTTATTTTTCCATTAATCTATCAATGGACACAAGTTTCTGCTATCTTCTGGATGTTGTAAATAATGTTGCTATGGACATGAGGATACAAATATTTGTTTTTGAGTTCCTGCTTTCACGTCTTTTAGCCATATGGATATTTCACGTTTGATTGTTTTTGACGACATGGAACCACTTTAACATACTTCAGGATATTTCTGTTGTAAAGCTAGAACTATCTGTTCTGAAGCTCTTCTCTTTAGGTTTCCTGCACATTGACATACTCGCTACCACCAAACGCTGGCTTCCTTCGGAGCCCTCTCCAGTGGGGCGTGTTTCCTCTCCACCCCTCCTCCTGCAAGCCTGGAGGTAGGGCAGGTGGCTTCTGTTCCTTGTTGCCACTTCCAGACCATTCTCCATCACTTTCTAAAACCCAGATTTTAACCTCATGTCACCAGACTACACTCCCATCCCACCTCTGCTCTGTTGTCACCTACTAATCCCAGGGTTACCCTCTCCCTTGAACCACTGGGATCCCGGTGCACCGCCACTCACTCACTCACTCACTGCTCCCACCAGTCTTACCAATTTCACTACTCACATTGATGATTCCTTCCAAACCCCTAAATTCTTGACTCCTTACCCTCCTCCCCACCAAGGAGCTGGTCCTCTATCCAATTTCAGATACTCATTCCCACAGTCCCTCTGTGCCTCTCCCAGTTTGTCACCCTCACTTGGCAAAACCACAATCCTTGTTAAACCCAACTACCCACCCACTCCTGTACCTGACTGTAGCTGGAGAAAAACACACAACTATGTTAACTAATCTACCTGTAAATTTAGATTATTGGCCGTAAGTGAGCTTCAATGCAACTTAGTAATTATATCACATTTTCCTTAATTCACTCACTCTCTCACTTTCCCCAGTGACTACTGCATACTTTCTCCTTCCCTTCAAACCTTCTCCATCCTCAATTGCATTAACTACCTTACATGCCCCTTCACTAAGAAAGTGGAGCAATCAGAAAAGAATTCCCACAAGCCTCCACCACCATTTCTACTTATTGTCTCTGACCCTCACAGACTCTGCCTTCATCCTATTACTACTAGGAAGAACAGCCTGTGCCTTTGCAAAGGCCCCTCCTCTAGTTCACTTATAAACTAGAATCTCAACCCCTCTCACCAACTTAGACATTGCTCCACCAGTTTTCCTGTTTCATTAAATTTACCTCTGTACCAGATCTTTTCCCATCAGCATGCAAACATACGGTTATTTCTACAAATTTTCTTCAAAAGATCAAGCCCATCCCCTCACAGCTACTACCCCATCATGTCCCTTCTTTTTAAAGCAGTATTCTTCAAAAGAGTGTCTGTACTCACTGGCACCAGTTCCTCTCCTCCCACTCTCTTTTTATCCATGCCAATCAAGTTTCACCCACCACTTTTCCGAAACTACTCCAATAAGGCCTTTACTGCTAATATCAATTATCAATCCTCAGTCTTACTTGACCTATAAGCACCACTTGACACCCTTGATTGCTTCCTCCTCCTCCTCAAACTACCTTCTTCGTGTGGCTTCCTTGGCATCCCACTCCCCTACCTCACGGCTTCTCGTTGGGCTCCTGGTTAACAGGCCTCTTCCTATTGAAGGGTCCCCAAGTTCAGACCTTGGACTTCTTCACTTTTCATTCTTCATGTCCTCCTTTGATGGTCTCTTTTAGTCTCATCACTTCAAATACAAACATGCACTGTCAACTTTAAATTATTTCTCCAGCTCAGGCCTCTCCCAACACCAGACTAATTCATGTAACTGTCGACTCAGTATCTCCACTTGGATTTCTAACAGACCTTAAATTTAACATGTCCAAAACAGAACTCCTGCTTTCTCTCTCACATTTCAGATGCAATCTGTCTGTCAACCCTGTTAACTAAATCTTCAAAATGTATTCCGATTCTGACCATTTCTCTCCATCTCCACCACCACCACTCCAGTCTACGTCACCATCATTTCCCACCTGGATTATTACAGTCGTCTCCTAACAGGTGTCCCTGCTCCTGCCTATGATTCCCTCCACACTGTTCTCAAAACAGCAGCCAGAGCAACCCTGCTAAAGTCAAGTCAGGTCCTACTCTACAAAGTCCTCCCTTCTTCACCAGCAGCTCTCTGACCTCACTTTCTACCACCCTCCCTCCTATCTCTGTGCTAGCCACACTGGTCTGCTTGCTGTACCTCAAACACACAAGCCCTACTTCCATTTCACGGCCTTTGTGCTTGCCGTTCCCTCTGTCAGAAAAATAACAAGGAACAAAGGCATGTGTTGTCCACCTTCATTCATAAGTTACTTTCTTAGTGCGGTCTTCCCCAAAATTATAATTTCCCTATCCCAGCATCCCTTATTCTCTTTTCCATGTTATTTTTCTCCTTATCACATTTTAACATCCAATATACTACATTCTTTCTTATTATCTGTTTTCCACTACGTGTGTGTGTGTGTGTGTGTGTGTGTCTGTGTACACACACGCTTTATGATGGCAGGGATTTTACCTCTCTTGTTTACTGCAATATCCCTGGAACCTGGAACAGGCACACATAAATACTGAATGAATGAAACAGGAAATGAAGGAGGAAAGGGAGCAAAAACTCAACCACTCCTTCCAGCAAATAATTTGGCAATATGTTCCCAAAGTCCTAAGAATGTCCACCCTCCTAAACCTAGTAATTCCACTTCTCAGAATCTATCATAAGGAAACATAAGTAATTGTTTTTATGTTTGTTTCAAGCATCATTTCAAAAACTTTGAAGGAGAACATCAATAAACTCAAGTGACCTAACTGACACCACCATTAAAATTAGGTTGTGTCTGTAATAACATCGGAAATGCTCTCCATTTTATTATGAAAGGTTTAACTCAAAATAGCTCAGGTCCTACTCCTCAGTGAAAATTCTCTGACCCTCCTCCTCACCACCAGCAGGCGAGGTGCCCCCCGTGTTGATCCTAGACACTCTACAGACTGGCTCACTCTACCATGAGCATTATGTTACTATTACATTTTACGTGTGTATATGATTACATATCATATATTCTACATATGTGTGTATTACTATTATACTATGTTAATATCACTATGATGACACCATTAAAAATCTCTTTCTGTGGGCCCTCTAGCACTACAGAAGCGGGAAAGCTAAAAGTTTCCCAAAGGACCCTGCAACTAGGACATCAGCTGTGATTTAGCTTCTGCCAATCAGATCCACCTCATGAGACTTGAAATCAGAGCACAGACAAGTAGGGAGCCAGCAGGTAATGCAAGGAACCTATTTTTCTGATGCAGAAACTAAAAGCAATGGCGTGATGGTTCTGGAGGCAACAACGGTGATGGAGACTTCCTGAACCCAGGCAGCAAAGATGGGAACATCCCAGGATGGGACAGACATTTGGAGCCACAGCTTCCAGACTCCTCCAGCTTCCTGCCCTGGTGGAGGCACCACGTTCTGCGGTCTATAATGCGTTCCCATGTGTAATGCGCACCCACATTTTTGGCCCAAACTTTCAGGAAAACAGTATTTTATTTTAATTTTTTAATTCAAGTATTTATTTATTTATATTTAGATGTTTTATTATAAAGAAATTTTAGCATTTATTTTTGAACATTATGGTACAAGAAATTTATGTAGCAAATAATTACAAAACACAAGAACAGATACAAGGTATTTCAGGTACTACTAATGTATAATGCACGTCCTTATTTTCCCCTCAAAAATATGGGCAAAAAGGTGAGCATTATACAGGGCAAAACATGGTAGCTCTTTTGGTGTGCTGCTTCTGCAGTGCTACTCTGAAAGTCATTCCTGGAGATTCAGCCTACAGCCTACTCCTCCATTCTTTCCAATGCTTCTGTAAAACCAAAATCTCTGCACGCGATCCTTTTCCTAATAGAGTGGTTTCTCTTATCTTCACCTGGACCGTGACTGACGTACATCCTGTGTATACTTCTGTCCTGTACTTATCACACTGGACTATAATCTTCTATTTACTTGCTGACCTTCCCTACCTAACCTTAACTTTGTTGACAGTGGGACCACTTTTATTTTTCTTTGTATCCTCTACATCTAGAATAGTTGACTCACAGCACACCATCATTTTTAGTAAGTTACCAGACAACCACAATAGCCATTACAACATGAAAAAGATCTGGCATGAATATTAAAGTGCTGAGCAGCGAGTGAGCAGGCCTCGATTCTACCACTATGTGATTGCAAAGAGGACTCTGAACCTGAATTCTCCCAAATATAAACTGAAAGTGCTGACAGAGTTTGCTTGAATCCAGAATTCTATCACTGTATGATCTAAAATCCTTAGACAACTTAATGCTTTGATAAAAAACATCCACATCTTTAATTATCCTTTAAAGAAAAATGGCCCTGAAGAAAGTACTTTTCTGGTTTTCCCTGTGGCCCACCACCCTACAGAGTTAACAAGACTCTCAGAAAAGAGAGAAAACAATTCTAAAATCCTTTGAATTAAGTAAAATTTAAAACCTAAGCACCCATGGCTACTTAAATACCATTCTATTCATGCCTTTTAAATTAAGGATTTAGGAAGTCTGAACACGGAAATAAATATTTCCCATTAAGGAGCAATTAACTCAATAATTATCCTAAACTAGACCTACACACTTGGCATAATAGTGGGAATTTTAAAGATTCCTTTCATCCCCTCTGCCTGGCTCCATGACTTCCCCTTTGTGGTTTCACTTCATAATCCGGAGGGGCTTCTTCCCTCTTGCCATTACTTTAATACCTGCATTCTGTAAAGGCCCGGCCTCCATTTGCAGAACCAGTAAAACCTTGTAAGAGAAAACAGAAGGACTCTTGGCTTCAAGTAACTCAATGAGATCTCCCCTCCCCAATTTGCATTTCCTCAGTAGTCTTATAAAAACCACCACATATGTGCCTTCATGTTACAAGGCAATTCTCTCCTGGGTGGAATCTGTCAAAGTTTACCTAACCTGTGGACTCTGCATCCATGCTGACCGACCAGCAAGTGAGAGCAGACCCAGGAACCAGGGCTAGAGAAGCAGGGCACACAGGAAATGTGGGATATTTGGGGGCAGAGTTGGTGGGAACAGTTCTGAGGGCAGCACAAGGATGGTGCACAAGTCTAAAAAAGAAAGAGGGGAGCGATGGGGAGAGAGAGACAAAGAGAGGAGGAATCCAAATCTCATGGTGCCCGAAGCAAAATGCTCAGGGAGCCCTGAGATCAGGGTAGAGCAGCAAAGACAATCTTATTGCTTCTACCTCACGTAGTTACCTCTGAATAAACAACAACATGACCCTGAGAATAGGAATGGGGCTTCGTCAATGTCTGCTCTTCCCAGCTGGGATCTGAGTTGAGGAATGGACAGGCAGTTCACGGGACGCAGCAAACACACTGTGGAGTGCCGTCACCGGCACTGATGAGACCCTTCTCCCTACGTATTCTCATCAGGACAAACATGCCCTGGACCCCAGAGCACCACCATGACCCTATTCATGGTTACACAGTCCAAGTCGCATTCCCTTCTTCAGTCTCTCCCCCTGTAGAAAACAACCCATATACCTGCTGCCACAGCAACTCAACATACACAACCAAGTCTAGCTGTGTTCCTTCCAGAGCCCCTGGCTCCTACAGGATTATACAAATGGCGAAAGGCCTGCAAGGAGAAAGCTGAAGACTGGCTGGAAACCACCTGGGTACAATCCCTCCAGACTGTGCCCTGAGGGGCTGGTGAGGGTGATGACAGGACTGAAATTCCATACTGACTCTTCTACCAATTAGCTGTGTGACCTTGTGATGGTTATTTAACCTTTCTGTGCTGGGTTTCTTCACCTGTAAAATGGGGATGCGGATAACATCTATTTTATAGCACCCCTATGAAGTTTTAAATAAAGCAATACATTTAAAGAAGTTGAACTAGTGTCTGGCATATGATATCAGTATATTTCACGTATCATCTTCAATATTATTTTCCATAATAGTGTGGCAAGTAAAAAAGAATGAGCGCTGAAGTCAGTCCTGAATTAGAATCTTGATTCAACTACTTATCAGTTGTGTGACCCTGGGCAAATCAGTTTTTCTGATCCCCAGTGTCCTGATCTGTAAACTGGGCATAATGGCTGCCTCACAGAATTTTCAGGGTTAAGTAAAATAATGGATGTGAAGCACTTTGAGCAGTGACCAGCACCTAAGGGATAATACTCTTTTTCCTCCCAAGGCCATCCATATGTAGAAGGCATATAAGAACAACAAACAGCTTCTGAAGCAACCAACTATTCAGTTCTTCTCTGTGATCACTACTTACGCAGAATTGGAATCCTTACCAAAGCTATTATTTCCGAGCTGTCATTACAATCCCGACTCTTCTCAGTAGGTCCTGCTGTATTTGCTGTTCCCCTTCACTGGGGTGAAAAGCCTGATCTTTTCCACTTGTGTTTTTATCATGGTTAGGCCAGACAGGAGCTTCGTAACTTATGCTAGGCTCCTAACCTGTCCTTGCCCTCAGTTGCTCACCACTGGCCTTTTCCAAGAAGGTCTAATCTTGAGTACCAGCAGTATGAGGCTATTTAACTACCCTGACAACATTTCCCTTCCAAAGTGAGCAGTGGGTCATTCATTATTACTAGTGTGTTAGGCACAAAGAGGGCATCAAAAGACATAATTTGTGGTCCCTCTCTGGTAGGATACAACTAATATTCTTCTGAAATTGCCTGGGTACAACAGAAATTAGGCAGTTTTGAGAGGAAGGGTGAGTAAATGAATTAAGGACCCTCAAACCTAATCAAATGAGGTTAAGAGAATTATATCTGTTCCCCTATAGTCTGGAGTTATCTAGGTAGGCCAATCTACCTGTAACAAAATGAACAAACCTCAAAAACATGAAAATTATGAGATTGGAGGAGAATTTTGTAAGGCCTAGGATCCAGAATACATATTTGGAAGAAATAGATAAATAAGCCAAAACAAATTAAATAGGCAAAATAAAAAATCTTAAACAGGCAAGTCACAAAAGAAGATATCCAAATGGTTAATAATTACATAAAAAGGGTACATCACTAAAAAATCCAGGAAACTTTTCAAATGGATAGCCAATTGTTCCTGGTTGGAGCCATTGTACTGCTAACTCCTAAGGACGATTGGCAAAGCCACCCTCATCTAAACATATGTTTGGGAAAAGAGTTTAATATTTATTAATGTCCATTAAATATGACAAGGCGTAGGACATAATATACCAAAATATATTGGGTCAATTTTTCTTACACTCAACGAATGAGTATTTATAATCCTCTATCCAACAAAAGCACAACCAATCCAGACAGATACTGGACCTGTAGCAAGTGAAAATATTAGGTAAAAGCACAGCAGTCAGACATTTCTACCAGCTTTCTTTTATACTCAAGAAATGCCAAGTTTTAAGAGAGTTTCACAGGGACAGAAATCCAAACTTTGACCAAACCCTCAAAATTCACAACCTCACAGCTTTCCTCTCCTCTCCAAAGCTTCGATTTAAAAAAGGGTCACTTATGTAAATGCTTCTCTGAATAGTTACAATGTTAAGAAAAAATAAATCCTTACTGGATGCTGCTGCAAACATCACTAAATTTCATTAACAGGGATATTTCTTGCATAAACTAACAAAAATTATTTCACTGATATAAATTCTCATGTAACTATTTTGGAGAGTTTTACATAATGTTACAGTTGCCATAATAATTTACATAACAGAACTAGTATCAAGCAGCTAAATCCTTTGTTCTCTTGAAAAAGGGAAAGAACACTATTTTAAGTTAATAGTATGTTTCTGAATATGACACTACAAGGCATTCTTAAGGAGGTATGTAATATGGATATTGATAATTTACCAAATAAATTCACTGTGATCAATTCTTTTATAAAAATTCACAGGAACTGTTAATGAAAGCAAGTGTTAATTTAATTTTTTTTACCCCTTCCTTCTCCTGCCATCTATTAGGACCTAACTTTTTGAAAATGTAATTTTTAACAGCATTTTTTTGCAAATGCTACACTGCAACTACCATATAATTATCTTTCAGGCTGCAAATGTTCAGCATACCTACATACTTCACTGTATATTTTACATATACTTAAAAATGTAAACTCAATGTTCAAGTAAACAAAAAAGGTACTCTTCAGTTTAAAAACTTCATTAAGCACAATAAATTCAATTAGACACAGTATGAGGTTTTCCTCAAAGCCATACAATAATAATACAAGTATTGTATTGTTCAAATATTCTCATTGTTATACAGGCTGTCACATTTCACTTTTAATAGGAACTGACGCAAAGAGACCTCGGAACAAAAGTACCCTAACCAAGTAGCAGTTCCCAAAGTGTCATGCTAAAAAAACATTGCTCGCTAATTCACACAATTCAAACAATCAAATCAGAAAACAATCACTTCTTTATTACTAGAACAAGGCACACTAGTTTTCTGTGTTCAAGTGATGCTATCTAAAAAATTATTTAAACAAGAACTAAAGATGCAATATTATAATAATATTAATACTAATAAACTATTTTTAAAACTGATCAGTTAGAGTTTATTCACTGAATGAAATTTTTGTTGAGTTTTTAGCAATGATTCCAACTTTAGCTGAAAATAGGTGAAGTGAAATTCCTTAAAGTAATTCCTAATGCTGGCAATCTTCTTTATTAAAAATATAAAACTAAAAACTATTCAACCCATCAAGACCAAATCCCACTAGAAAAGTAGTGATGGTATTAGGTAAGAAAGTGAAATCTTACTGAAACTAAGATGATTAAAATAAAACAGTACCTTCACAACAAAGATATCACAAACAGCTGTATTCTTTAAAATTATTCGTTCAAGATATAATTTGCTCTCCTGCAGTGTCAGATGCTAATGCAACCAATTTTATACAATCTAAGCATTATCTACAGATGCACCTTCTGTTTTTAAATCAGCAGGAACTATTGACCAGCATAAGCAGTATTCCTAACTAGATAATCAGCAAATGTGTAAAGCCTGACACCCCCAAATACACATTTGATCATATAACTGCTTCAATAAATTCACATGACTACAAACAACTGTAACGCACTAAACCTAATTCAAAAAGGATCAGAAAGCCAGCTACTGCAAACAGTCATTATGCTGCAGATCAGGAAGAACTTCTCTTAACTACCCCTGCTTCCCAAACAAAAAGGGGGAAAAAGTTTTAATTTAGTAAAAGTATGCTTTCTAAAGAGGCTTCCTAAAGCTAGCCACTGCTATGACCTATCCAATTTTCCAAACTGACCTTATTCTCTTTTTATTATATATTATCTAACAAAGTGAGGCTACACATATCTATAATTTAGTCTCCCAGGGCAATCTAGCAATCTGTACTGCACCCTCTTCGGGGCAGGGGGGGGGACCACCCTACTATAATAACTTCAAAAGAATAGGAAAATGTACAGCAATGTGTTCAGAGGATAAGGACAATGAACCCCAAAGTGACCTATAATATTCTCTTTTTTAATCTTCACAACAATCCTGTAAGATAGGCACTATCATTCTTAATTCACAGGTGAAGAAACCAAATCTTAGAGGTTAACTGATTTCCCCAAACTTAATCTCAAATTTGTGTAACTTCAAAGTCCAAACTCCAAAGTCTGCACCAAGTTCTCCCCACCAGGAGGGCGGAAAAAAAGGCAGGGGGTGAAAATGGCTTTCTGGGCTAGCCTGAGAAGTTATTATAAATAAGTATTTTACAAATTTATTTAATATAACTTTTCTTAATTGGAAAAATTTAGTACATCAAACATCTGTGACAAATACCTGTATGTATCAGAAAGTAATTTGGAGGAATATAAATAATTACCTGGCCCTGTAACACTACCCTTAAGAGCCACGGAGTGATTCACTTCCATAGTCTCTTGAACAGAGCCAAACAGCACGTTACTTGGAGTTCACAAAGCACTGTACAGTTGTCAAAAAACTTTCTTCCACTTTTAGAATTCAAATCCTCAAAACAATCCAGAGAAAAAGTTAAAGGACTATAGTAGGTACATAAAAGCAGAAAACAGAGGTTTTCTAAACACTGACAGCGGTACTCACCAGTCCCCCGCTAACTCTCTCCTTACCCTTTCTTAGGGGCAAACACATGGCCCCTGGCATGGGAAAAGCTATATAGCTGGCTAATTGATCTCTCACTTGTGATGTTCCTTCAAGTCTGGAGGAACAGGTCACACTGCTGGAAGAATTCTATGGGCTCCAGAGAGAGATTCCTATCTTCTCCAAGAATGCCCCATCTCTCTATATAAGCAACTCTGGTTGTTACTTTCATCATTTCAGAGATGACATAGTAGAGGTTTAGAGCTTAGATTATTAATGAGGTCACAAAGTAAGTGGCAAGGACAAGATTTAGATCCAATCTTTGGCCTTCAAGATCAGAGAGTATTATCTTCCCCAGAACAGCTCTGAAAGATAACTCATCAGTACACCAAATTACCACAGGAAATGGAAAATTACAGAGACTTCACTGTAGGAGATTACAAATAGTATATGGGTCCACATGTTGGGAAGTTTGAGGAAAGAGTAGCTCTTTTTTGTTTTTTTAAGATTTTATTCATTTATTTTTAGAGAGAGGAAGGGAGCAAGAAAAGAGAAAGAGAGGGACAGAAACATCAATGTGTGGTTGCCTCTTGAGCACCCCCTACTGGGGACCTGGCCTGCAACCCAGGCATGTGCTCTGACTGGGAATCACACTGGCAACCCTTTGGTTCACAGGCCGGTGCTGAATCCACTGAGCCACACCAGCCAGGGCTAGATCCTTTTATAATAAGTTGATGAGCTTTTGAATACGTTAGGATTTTTACATCCAAATGTGTATTATTCTCACAAAACAGTAACCTTAACAAGGCAATACACTTACTTCAACGTTAAATTATTTGGGGAATCCCCTTTGGAAACTTCCTCCAGAGGGAATGTTTGTTTAAATCTCCCATATTTTCCCACTTGGAACATAATGGAAACAGTCTTCTGAAGTATCATTAGGCATTACAGTCTAATGCTTAATATGATTGGGCATTACATTAAGTAATTACATTACCTTAAGAATATGCCAACCCTTTGACTAGGTAATTCAACTTCTAAAAATATATTAAAAGGAAATGTTAATAAATATACATAAATATGCTCATTAAAATATTGTCTATAATAACAAAACTACGTAGCCTGTTTTATAAGGGATTGATAATTATGATACATTTATGTGATGGCTACAATATATTCATTAAAAATCATATTATAGAACAGAAGTTCTCAAAGCATGGTCCCTAAGCCAGTGAAATCATCATTATGTAGAAACTTGTTAAAAATACAAGTTCCTAGGCCAATTCCAGACCGATGTAATCAAATTCTGGGTATGGGGTCCAGGCAAGCTGTGCTTTAACAAGACTTCCAGCCAAGATGGAGGCACAGGTAGATACGCTTTGCTTCCTCACAGAACCAAAAGAAGAATAACAATCAATTAAAAAATTTAAAAAAAACTGCCAGAAAACTGAACTGTACGGAAGTTCAATAATCAAGGATTTAAAGAAGAAATATTCATCTATACTGGTAGGAGGGGTGGAGATGGGCAGCCAGGACAGAAAGGACACACATCAAGAAGGCAGCTTGTGGACCAGGTGGTCCCACATTTGCATACGGATAAAACAGGAGGAAAACGGGAACAACACGCACTGCGCAAACCCAGGGTTCCGGTGTGAGAAATGAAAGCCTCAAAACCTCTGCCTGTAAAAACCTGTGGGGGTTGTGGCAGCGGGAGAAACTCCCAGTCTCACAGGAGAGCCCACTAGATAGACCCACAAGGTCTTAAAACGTACAGAAGCCCACCCACCCAGGAATCAGCACAAGAAAGGCTCAATTCATTTGTGGGTAGTAGGGGAAGTGACTGAAAACAGGGCAAGAACTGAACAAGCGTCATCGTTCCCTCTCTGACCCTCCCCCACATACAGTACCATACCACAGCAAAGTGGGTTACCCAACCCTGGCAAATACCTAAGGCTTCGCCCCTTACAATGTAACAGGTGCAACGCAAAGAAATATGGCCCAAATGAAAGAACAGATCAAAGCTCCAGAAAAAGAACTAAGTGACAAAGAGATAACTAACCTATCAGATGCAGGGTTCAAAACACTGGTAATCAGGATGCTCACAGAAATGACTGAGTACAGATGCAAAATAAAGGAAGAAGTGAAGGCTATATAAAGTAGAATTAAGAAAAATATACAGGGAACCAACAGTGAAGGGAAGGAAACAAGAACTCAAATCAAAAATTTGGAACAAAAGAAAAACATTCAAACAGAACCGAATGAAGAAACAAGAATTCAAAAAATGAGGAGAGCTGGGGTGGGGGGAAGTAGTAGGGGGAGTAGTGAAAGGAAAATGGAGACAACTGTACTTGAACAACAATTAAAAAAATGTGGAAAAAAAAGAAGTTTCCCAGACAAAAAAAAAAAAAAACAAAAAACATCACCACCAAATCAGCATTGCAAGAGATGCTACAGGGACTGATTTAAAAAGATGAAGAGAAAGAGAGAGAAATGCAGGTACAAAGAGAAAAATGGCAATGAGTAAGTATCTATCAGTAATAACCTTAAGTGTACATGGATTAAATGGATTAAGTGTAAATGGATCCAGTCAAAAGACACAGGGTAGCTAAATGGATAAGAAAAAAAAAATGAGGAGAGGCTTAGGAACCTCCGGGACAACTTTAAATGTTCCAATATCCGAATCATAGGAGTGCCAGAAGGAGGAGAAGAAGAGCAAGAAATTGAAAACTTACTTGGAAATATAATGAAGAAAAACTTCCCCAATCTGGTGAAGGAAATAGACATGCAAGACCAGGAAGCTCAGAGAGTCCCAAAGGAGGTGGACACAAGGAGGACACCAAGACACATCATAATAAAGTTACCCAAAATTAAAGATAAGGAGAGAATCTTAAAAGCAGCAAGAGGAAAGGAGAGAGTTAACTGCAAAGCAGTTCCATAACACTATCAGCTGATTTCTCAAAAGAACGTTTATAGGCAAGAAGGGCTTAGGAAGAAGTACACGAGGGCATGAAAAGAAAGGACCTACATCCAAGATTACTCTATCCAGGAAAGCTATCATTTAGAACGGAAGGACAGATAAAATGCTTCCCAGACAAGGTAAAGCTTAAGGAGTTCATCATTACCAAGCCCTTATTATATGAAATGTTAAAGGGACTTATCTAAGAAAAAGAAGATAAAAAATATGAACAGTAAAATGACAACAAACTCACAACTATCAACAATGGAACCTAGAAAAGCAAACATAAACAAACTAAGCAAACAACTAGAACAGGAACAGAATCACAGAAATGGAGATCACATGGAGGATTACCAACAGGGAGGGGGTGGGGGAAGAATGGGGGAAAGGTACAGGGAATAAGAAGCATAAATGGTAGGTACATAATAGACAGGGGGAGGTTAAGAACAGTATAGGAAGTGGAGAAGCTAAAGAACTTACAAGTACAACCCATGAACATGAACTAAGGGGGGAGGATGAATGCTGGAGGGAGGAGGGTGCGGGGCGGAGAGGGATAAAGGGGGAAAAAAATGGAACAAATGTAATAGCATAATTAATGAAATATAATATTTTTTTAAAAAAAGCTCTCCAGGTGACTACTACACACTTAGGTTTGAGAACTATGGAATAATAATAGTGTTTAACAACAATCTACTGAGACGTTTCCCCTATCCTAAATTTTAAAGTGTAGCATTACTATACAATCCTCTGCCTCCTTTGCTTAAAATCACACACCACACACGTGTACACATACCCACAGGTACCTCTTACTATCCAAACACAAACCATCCTAACAGTCAGATAAAAATTGGGATGAATCTCTCACAAATCTGAGTTCTTGCTATTGGTCATCCAAAATTCAAGGACCAAAATATTATGCATTCTGATAATGCAGTAGTTCTTACCATCAAAAATCAAAGAGATTCAGAGAACAAGAGATAGTGTGTGCACATGTGTTCATATATCCCAGAATGTTGCCAAGGAATACACCTAGGGATTGAGACTGGAAGCTATTTTAGGTTTTTGTCATTTTGCTTTTCTGAGTTTTACAAGCAATCCTCAATGTAGATATTCTAAATTGAAACTTAAAAGATTATTTCATTTATTTTTTAATAATTTTTTATTTATTCATTTTAGAGAAGGGGGAGGAAAGGAGGTGGGGAGAGAAGGGGAGAGAGAGAAACAGAAAGAGAAAGAAACATCAATTCACTGTTCCACTGATTTACGCATTCATTGTTTGTTTCTTGTACATGTTCTGACCTGGAATCAAACCTGCAACTTTGATGTATGGGGACAATGCTCTAACCAACTGAGCTAAAAGATTATTTTAAAAATAAATTGACATTGTTCATGAAAACTAAGTAGTACAGTATTTAGTGATATCTACATATATGGTAAAATGACCAAGAATAGAAAATAATTTTTAAGTCTGGGTGCAGTAGTTATCTGGGGGTGCAAGTGAGGAATGATAGGAGGGCAGATTCAAGGAAGGAGCACACAGAAAGCTTCAAGGCCTTAGAACTACTCTATCTAAGCCACTCTGGTAGACTGTCTTCGAAGATATCACCAATAATCAGTCCCATCTCTCCGGCACAGGCCACTTCGCCCACCAAGTGTGGAGTCTGCTGCCCCTCTCCTTCAGCTGACTTCATGACTCGCTTTCAACGAAAAACATAGAGGAATTACGCTGAGCCACTTGTGGGCCAGGACTTTAGAGCCTTGGCAACTTCTACTTTCATCCTTTTGGGATCCAGTAGCCATGTATCTCAGGCTGGACTTCTGAATGAAGAGAGGCCGCATGGACAGAGAAAGGGTCAGCCAGGACACAGCTGTTCCAGCCACCCAGGTGAAGAACGAAGACACATGAATGAAGCCATCTTGTCCATTTGAACTCCCAGCTGAATGAGTTACTCCAGCCAACACCTCGCAGAGCAGAAGAACTGCCTGAGGAAGCCCAGCCAATCCACAAAAGCATGATAAATAATAAATCAGTGTTAAGTAATAGTTTTGAGGTGATTTTTCTAAGCAGTGGTAGATAACTGACAGTAAAAAATTTTGTTGCTGTTTTCAACATTGTACACATAACAGTCTTTTGTAGGGCTGAAGTTTTAATTTGTAAGTCATCCACATCCAAGTGAATAATATAACATTCTATATTTGAAATATAAAAATTGATTTTCTTATGAAACTTCAAAACATGGCTGGAGCAACAGCACTATCACTGATTATATATGTCAGTTTCTTTGTCACAAATAAAATTGGTACTTTTCTTCTTGTCCTATCATTTTGCCTTAACTTTTTTTTTTTTTTTTAAGCCAGGGGAGAGCACGAATGCAGTCCCCCACTACCACAAATTATGCAGTCGAGTTTCCCACATTTGGGGAAATCACAGGGGTCAGCACATCTGGAGTGCAATGGATAAGCCTCGCCCTGGGAAAACCACCTTCGTGATCATGGTATCTCCCCTGCCAGGTAAGTTTTGCCTTAACATTTTTGTATTTGGGGTTGCAACAATTTAGTAAAATAAAGAAGCATGCCTTTGAGTAACACACTGTAGAACAGTTTAAACAGCACAGGCATTCGCAGAGAAGATGTGAATACTGACTAGCCGAACCATCTGGAACTGGCAACTTTTTAGGACTAGTATTTAGACAACTTTATCAAATTCCTCTGTGAATACTGTTCCAGTAAGTCTTCCCCCCTTTTTCATTTATTTGGTAATGTGTGTTTTCCTTAAAAATATTCATTTCATCTCAAATTCATCATAAAAAATACGCAGTATTCTCTTAAGTACAGACAGATAACAGACTGAAAGTATATACATAATGAAACAACAAGAATTATCTCTGAGTGCTGGGAAATTTTTATAGTGCATTTTAAAGTCTTTATTTCCCAAATATTCCAAAATAAATGTCCCACTTTGAAAATGAAAAAGAATATAAAGACTAAACAAGAAACCATTATTTAGCTCCTGTTCTCAGAACAGAAAAGCATCCAGCTCACTAGTCTGCAATGGCTGACAGAAATCAGTAACAAGAAAACATGAAAACAATTCTACCTTGACTACAATCATTCCTCATGGAGGATTAGAGGTAACAATTTCCATTATTTGAGCATTTGCCACTAATACCTATAAAAACAGATCAACTGTAAGGAAGAAGACAATCTATGCTTGCCTGATTTCATATGATTCCCATAATAATGTTGTTCCATCAAATCTGTAAGAGTTCCAAACAGACCACTTAACAGGACCACCTTCTCATTTCTTTTAAAATTCATTGCTGTCCCTAGCTTCACAGAGGATGGGATCTAGTTCCTCAGCCCAACAATCTGCAGAGGACAAGCACACAAAATACCATCCCAGTGGACACAATAATGCAGCAGCAACCACAAGCCCTAGCCCTCCCCTTGTTTCTATTATCATAATTTATGCATCCTTGGAGACTGGAGTATAAAACAATGATTAATGCAGAGAAAGCCAACAGCATCAAAGGTTTGGAACTGACCACTAGCCTTAAAGAAGAAAATCACAGTTCAGTTATACAAATGTTTATCAAACCTATATAAAAATCCATTTCAAAATGGAATCACTTACCAAGCTACCACAATAATAACTATTACCAGCTTAATCCCTAAAAGCTTTGGTTTCCTTTTGTCTGGGTCTTACTATGACCCAACATATAATCTGGGTATTTATTTATCCGTGTAGCATTTGATTTTATCAAACTAATAATACTAGCCTATAAAGTCACCAAGGCAATAAAATTTAATAAGAGCACTAATTTGAACTATTAGAGAATGTCATTATAAAAGACATACTATAATGTTATCATCATATATAGTTTATATAAGACAGATGTCACCATAATAAATACTAACAACATCGGAGATATCTTTTCCATTCAGTGAAAAAGGCCATGGTTTACAATACACAGGGATAAAAGTTACTTTCAAAACTGTACAGGTCAGCCCTGGCTGGTGTGGCTCAGTGGGCTGAGTGCCAGCCAGCAAACCAAAGGGTCGCAGGTTCGATCCCCAGTTGGGCCACATGCCTAGGTTGCAGGCCAGGTCCCTGGTAAGGAGCACATGAGAGGCAACCACACATTCATGTTTCTCTTCCTCTCTTTCTCCCTCCCTTCCCTTCTGTCTAAAAATAAATAAATAAAATATTTTAAAATATAAATACAGGTCAAAAATACATATAGGCTGTATATAAGGGGAAAAAATGAGCAATGCCAGGAAGTCTGGCACTGATGCCACTGATACCTAAAGAGGATTCTAGGGCCTTCGAATGCTATAATGGGCCAGCAAGGCTTTGTGGAATTACATTGCTTAAAGAGCTAGAAATAGCCTCATTTAGCTGCCCTTGCTTAAACACAGTGTTGCCTACAGGCTTCACTAGACTGTGCTACAACTACAACAGTGGCTTTCAAATCTCTTTTATTCACTGTCCACATTAAGAAATATGTTATATCTCCACCCAATACACATGTACATACACCCACAGACCAAACATTTCAGGAATAATACTTTTCCTTACCATATGTTATTTTTTTCTGATAACTGTTGTTCTATTCCATTTCATTTTTGAAAATTCACTTCAAGGACTACTAAACTGACTTCACTACCCAACAGTGGGTCACAACCAATAGTTTGAAAACTACTGGTAGACTTTTCTTAATGCTTAGTGGATAGGGAAAAGAAGGAACAAATACTACAAACTCACTATGTACCTCATAATATACAATAAAATACCATCTATGCCCTAATTTAATTCTCACACCAATACTATGAGGCAAGTAATGTTCTTTCATTTCAAGAAAAATACACATTTTCAACGAATGTTTACTAAGTACTCATGTGTCAAGTAGTACTGTGCTAACCTTGGGCAATAACTGAGCAGTGAACAGAACAGAGATACTTTATGCCTTCAAAAAATGAGAGTCCAGCTCTGGCCGATGTGGCTCGGTTGGTTGGAGCATCGCCCCATAGCCAAAGTAAGGCGGGTTTGATTCCTGGTCCAGGCACATACGATCCCTGGCCCAGATACAGAAGGCAACCAATCCATGTTTCTCTCACTTCCTCTCTCTCTCAAAGCAATGAAAAAAAAATATCCTCGGGTGAGGATAAAGACAAACGAACAAACAAAAAAGTCTTCCTATAAGAATCATCATATGAGCACAGATTTCCAGGAGGCAAAGTAATTGTATAGACAAAAGCATGGAAAAGGCTAGTGGTGCAGGCAAAGGGAACAGCACTGATCCAGAGGCAGATTTGACAGGAAGGAATTTGGGTCAAAAGAAGAAATAAAAGAAGGCTAGTGTGATGATCACTGTGAGCAAAGGAAATGAAGCCAGAGGAGGAGGCTGGTTCCAAGTCATTCAGGTCTCACAAGGCACATTAAGGGCTTTAGTCTTTATTCAGGTATAAAAAAAGCCACCTGAGAAGCTTTGAACAAGAAGGAGTGGGAGGTAGGAAAAGGATCAGATAGGTTTTCCAAATATTACTCCAGCTATTCGGTGGAGAACAGACTGGAATTAGTAAAAGCTGCCTACCAAGTTCAGTTAGGTGGCCACACCAGTAGTCTGAGTGAGATACGGTGCAGACCCTGACACAGGTGGTGGCAATGTAAGTGAAGTCAGCAAACTTGAGGTAAGAGGCAGAATTAGACATGAAAGGCAGGTAGATGAGTGAGGAGAGAGACCAAGACACAGTGAGGAAGAGAATGATTTCCAGGTTTCTACCACAAACAACTCCAAGATGGGAATGCTGTGAAGGGGCAAAATTTGGGAGAAAGATCCTAAGTTCAGTCTGAGATCCTACGAGGAAACACGAGGAAACATGAGGAAACAGCGTGATATCACACACCTAATAAATGTCAGAGGTGGAGGTGGAATCCTGCCAAGTTTATTTGACACCAAAATCAAAGTTCTTTCACACCACTGAAATGAAGATGAGAATTATGATGGTGATAGTGATGTATGCAATACAACATCAGTTATCAGTTGCTTAACATTAGCCATGGGCTCGGAACTTGCAACCACCCTACACAAAGCTGAGGCTTAGACAGGGGAAGTACTTTGCAGAAGTTGAGAAGGGAGCAGCACCAGGATTTAAAATCAGGTCAAGACAGATTTCAAAACTTAAGCTCTTAACATCTAAATCACAGCACTAGACTAGGAATACCAACACCTTTAATGCCCAGTCGCCTGCCAACAAGAGATTGAAAGTTCTTTAAAGACAGAGCAATACTTGATCCATCCTTATAAATTCTACCACGATGCCTCATTACTGGTTTGCTGAATGCAATGTAAAGAAAGCATGGACTCAGTTTGCTGTTAAGTGAATTTTTAGATATGGAAAAATCACTGAGAGTACATATCGTTAACTTTCATTTTTTTACAATGTATGTAATTTAAATTCAAAACACATATGTAACTTCAAAACCGAGAGAGCGACAAAGGAAAGAAAGATGTCAAAATGGCAAAAATACTCTTCTAGATGGGTTCTTACATATTCCATAAATTTTTTATTGATACCAGCTAACCTTTCAATATGTCTAAGGTACTACTAGAAACTGTTATTTTGTTTAAAAAAAAAAAAAAAAGTTTTACCCATCTACTCCAGTCTGAGATTAAATAATTACAAAATAAAACAAAACTAATTTCCTTACCAAAAGTTTACCCTTTTGGAGAAAAAGTTAACTTCACTGTTTGGTACCAAATGATGAAATGAAATTTCAGTTCAAGAACAGTAATATTACTCACCCATCTTTTATAAATTTTTTTAAATTTTTATTTTAATTGTTGATCTTATACAGTTTTCTGTCTTTCATTCTCACCCCAACCCACCACCCCAGCCCTCCCCACCTCCCTCCCATTTCCACCCCCCATCTTTTATAAATCTTATTTAAAACTAGAATGAATAAAGTTATTTCAAAGTTAATCTCAAGGTACATACAGTAAGAAGGCCTTCTAAGAAAGAAACCTTGGCTCCATTTGCCCAACAAATGTTGAGCATCTTTTAAGTGTGCAAGAGGCAAGTTACCATCTTTCATAAAATTTAAGAAGTTGTTGAAAGTAAAATGCACCATCAGCCTATTACTATTTCCACAAAAAGAGAGGGGAAATTAGATTATGGTACAATGGTTTCTTGTCGTGTAAAATTAACTTACACTTGTTGACTCATTTCTTTAGAATAGATATTTTCTATCTAACACTACTGTGGATACACAAAAAAATAAAACATAAGCATAATAAGCAAGTTAAATAAAGTATTTCTAAAATTTCTTCACATTTAGAGAACTCTTTTGAATCACTTTTAAACTCAGAGTCCTCATCGGGGTTTTTCCACACAATATCATCCCCTCTGCTACTAGGAGCACTTAGTGATACAGCATTTCTTTAAAGAAAATTAAATGCTCCACTATTGCCTCCAAGACATTTTCCCAAGCTGCTGATACCCATTCTATAAGGGATGCTGATCTTACTAGAAAATGTCAACAAAGTTTTCAGATGAAAATCAGGTTTCAAAAAAATTTTTTAAGATATAAAAAAAATAAAAACAGCTTTGATCCTGAAGAAAAAAAGGAAATAGAATTCATATTCCTTTCTCAAATGGTCCTGAAACGCCAATAGTGCAGGTGTCCGATCCTACCACCAGGACTAACAGCCAAGTTCTTCCATGTCTAGGCAGTGACATCATTAACAGCTGCCTGGTTTGCAGCAATTATAAGACCCAATCTATTGTGAGATGCATCAGATTTCAGATACTAAACTATGGACAAAAATGTGTCCTAGAATCAATGAAATGAGGTAAATTGGATCTAAGCTACAAGATGGCACCCTTATCACATGAAAGTCTCATCCAGAAAGAAAGATGTGATCGGCTACTATTTTTGTACCCAATTTTTCATTGCCGCTTCCTTTTGGCATGTGACTTACAGTGACCTTCTCTGTGGAAGTAGTGGCCAAAGAAATATGAATGCAAGTAACCTATGCCAATTCACAGCCAAAGCTTAACAGGCCATCATGAGGAAGGCATGTCCCAGATGAGGGCTGCCCCTTCAGCTTGGGCCCCTGAGTGAGATCCAAAGCCAATCAAGGAGCAGAGAAACAACCAAACGTAGTGTGGGGAAGTCACACACTTTAGTTTTTCTCAGCCACTGAGATTCCTGGGGCCCCTTCTGTTCATTTCTTAAGGCAGCATAACCTAGGGAAAGTTTATTAATACAGAAGCTTCTTGAGATGAGCTACAGACTATAAAAAATTATTTCCAAATGTCTGGGCCAAAAAAGGCTCCTGAAGGCAATCACATCCACCCACCCCTGCCGCCCAATACCCACGATGCCTGTTACAACACATTTCCTCCTTTTCACCATACTTCCAGATGACTCATAGCAAACCATTTCTCACACCATGCTCCGTGCTGCTCTTGATTCTCTTGGCTAAGGTTCTCAATGCTGCTCTCCTCTGTTCACGTGCATCTTGCCCCTCAGGCCTGGTTCAAGATAGCATCTTCCCGTGGCTCTGCATCTAATCCATTCCTGTTCTCTACCATCACCTGACATCCCACCTGGTGTGTCCCCCAAACCCTCCAACTCTGACACAAATTCTGTAAACAACCGTCTCATCCATTCATCAGATGTGAAGCTCAAACATCAAATGGATTCTCTTAGTTGGAGGTCTATCAAAAGGTACCTTTAAAATTCCTCTTTCACACTGATGATGAACCAAAGCAGTATGAAAATAGATAAAAGTATAAAGTACCACTCCAGAAATAATCATTTAAACCTAACTTAAAGAGAGAAAACAATTTCTGTAATTCTAACAAACCCATGATTAATTATACAATAGGGACTGAAAATTATCTATAAAGATTTAACAAGAAATCAAAACCTGTACTGTATGGCAAATACTTGGAAAATGATTTTTCCATTGAAAAACAGCTAAATACAATTCAACTAACTGTGTGGTTGGATTCACATCCAATTATTCATGCGTACAAAACTAATTATAGGTTTTCTGTAGTCTACATTACGTGTGTGTGTGGCTATAAATATACAGATAGATATACATACACACTCATACAATAATACTCATCTTATTTGGACTCATTTCTATATCACTTATATTTCCTGTGTACCTGGTCACAGAATGTCAAGGTACCTGTTATCCTAGAGTCCAATGTGTGAAACAGAAGGCCTAGAACAGATTTAGTGCCTCAGGAGAAAGATTTTGCTGTGACCTTGGACAACTTCATTAGCCTATTTAGTCATCAGTTTCCTTATAAGGAAGATGGGGATAGTACCATCTTCCTCACTGAATGAATGTTATGATTATGAAACAATATAACAAACTTAAACCACTACCTGGAAAAATAACTCCTTTTAAAATGCTAGCTGGATTTCTACTTCAGTTAAAATGAATGAGGACTTAGATCAATGTTCCTATTCAGAAAAAAATAGAGCACATGAATAAAACATATAAAGAACACCTATTCAAAGGCATCGGACAATTACAAAAAAAAAAAAATTATTCTAATATGAGGGGCCACATTTCACCTCAAGATGTGGGCTGATAACAGAAGAGGCAAGTAAGAGGCTAAAAGCTGATCAGAGGTTTCAAATCACCAACAAGACAAAGAGGATAAAACTAGAATTTAGGGCCCACAAAAGGAAAGAAGTCCCAGGGAGCACCTCAGGCTTTGGGTTTGGACCCCAAGTAATTACACCCCATAAGAAAAAGTGAAAAGGAAATAGATGAATCCTCATGGACACTGAAGCACACCTTCAAGTCATCAAAATCCCTAATTAGAAAAGAAGGAAGAATGGGGTAGAGGGAGGGGAGACTGCTAGGGCTCCTAGCCTAGGGGCCAAAAATAAATGCGAATCCTTACCCTAGGCCTTCAAATATATTTGTACTTTTCAGTTTACAATGACTGGCACTGCAGAAGAGTACAGAAGGTATGATTTCTTTTCAATAAATAGTGCTAGGTCTACTGAAGATCCATATGGCAAAATAGTAAGGGGAAGAAGAAGAAGCCACCATCACCCTATATCTCATACCATTCAAAAAAATTTAATTCCAGATGTATTGCAGAGCTACATGTACAAGGTAAAATTAAATGTTAAAAGTTCTAGAAAAAAATAGAGGCGAAAAATCTTTCAGATCTCTGGGATAGGGAAAGAGTTTTAAAGCAGGACACAGAAACCACTAACCATAAAAAAATTATTAATAAATTGGGCTACATGAAATGGAAAAATTTCTATTCAGCAAAAGACCTCATCAAGAGCCCAAAGATAAGCCACGGAGTAGAGGATAACTTTAACATGTATAACCATCAATGGTCTTATATCCAGATTATACAAAGAACTCTTTACAAAATAACAAGATAGTCAACCAATAAATGTATTAAATGATGTTCAACTTCATTAGTAATCAGGAAAATGCAAATTAAGACCAAAATGAAATATACTACACAACTACCAGAATGGCTAAAATTGAAAACACTTTTCATATTAATTAAACATTGGTAAGGATGTGGAGCAACAGGAACTCTCTCATAGAGTAAACAGAAGTGCAAACTGGTTTAAACGCATTGGAAAACTCTTTGGCATGTTACACTTAAGTTAAACACGCACATACACTATGACCTAGAAATTTCACTCTCAAATGTGACCTGGGTGGAGGTTACATGGATGTTTTAACTTGGTGGTAATTCATCAAGCTGTTAACTTATGACTTCTACAGTTTCCTGTCTGTTATGCCTAAATAAATAGGTTTTCTAGACATAAAAATAAAAACGACTAGTTGAAAAAAATTAGAATGTTGCATGTTTGGCAGCCAATTTTCCTTTCTAAAATCCTTTGGGAGAAAAATGTGAAATTTCCTATAATGATCAAATGAGAACTCTATTAATTCTGAATCACCAGGATATACTCTGAACTTAAAAGTTATAATATATGTATTTCAGAAATAGGTTAGCAGAAAAAGTCATCAGCTTTACAAGCAGTGAAGATTTCTGAATTTGCCTTATGTTTGATTTAACTAGGGTAAAAAAAAATAAAAATAAAAAAAAAGAAAGAAAACATTTTTCTGCACCTAAGCTTTCAAGTGGGCAAATGAGGAAAATTCATCTTTCAGACTTTAAAAGGATCATTTGTATTGATAACTCACATCAATGAATCTTAAAACCATAGTTTTAAGTAGAATACAGTTGTTTGTTTTACATTATCACTACTGTTAAAAGAATGCTTGATTGTTATACCCTTAACACAAATTAAGACATTCTGAATTCCTTTGCCAAAAGAAAAACAGATAAAAGGAATCTACCTCCTCCAAAATTTTACCAAAATTTGTACCCAAAATTTAACCAAAGAAGTTAACTCATTCAACACATGAGTCATCAATTACTGAGTTTACCACATGCTGGGCACTTGCTAAGCATTTAAGATATTCATTTTATGGTAACAATACCATTATGAGGAGGAGAGGATCATTTCCCCCATTTTACAGATGAGAAAAATGAGGCTTAGATAAGTCAAGTAACTTGCATAGTTCACACAGAGAGAGCATTTAATCAGTTTTTTAGTGTGAAAGATCAGTATTCTATTTTGTGTCATTTTTTTAATCTTGAAATTTTGAGCCTAAGTACTACACGAAGCAGGGAGCATGCACACGTATGTACATACATACACACTCATAAGAGTTTTGAAAACAAAACCTGGACTCACATCTGCAAGCCCCCTGTATAGCACTGCACCCGAAGAGCTTAGGTTTGCTCCAAGAAACAAAACCGACTTCTCAGTGATAGAGGAGCAAGCCAAAGCACTGCATATAGTAAGTCTACAAAGCATTAACTGGATTAATTAACAAGGGATTTGAGAGGCAGCTTGGAGCTAGGAAACCAAAACACTAAATTGTTTAAATACTTTGGCAAAAGATCAAGGTTTCTAGGCAGCACTGGGTCTCCTTCCATCCTTTCCATTCCATGTTTTAACACATTTAACCTGTCGGAGGTACTTTTTCATGAGATATGAATGACACTGTCAAAATACCAAAAAGAAAAGTGAATTCAAAAAATACAGCAAGCTGTTACCAATTCTGCCAACATGCGAGAGCCCAGGCAACATTAATTACAAATCAATCGCTAGGACATAAACAGCTCTTATCACTGGTAAACTCTCCCTCTAAAATAATTTGCTGTAGAGAAAAAAACAAAGCAAATGTCTCTTCTATTATACTTGGTGCCCTAATCAGGACAAAGAAATGAAATAAAACAGGAGAAAAAGCACCGAATGACAAATGTGAAAAAGGAATCCTAGCTAGATGAACGCCTGGAATGCTACAAGAACAGCACTATCATTTAGAAATAATGAAGAGGAAGTGGTCAGAGTAGGGACACTTACTGAATGGGTTTCTGGTTTCCAGGAAGTAAGAATTTTTACAATGCAACTGATTTTCACAAACACATATGGCAGCAAAATGATAAAAGAAAGCTTTCAACTATACAATCATGGAGGGAAAAATCTGTTGTCCCTCTAGCTTTACGAGGGCCAAGCACACACATCAGACCTCCATCCCCACCACACACAAATACTCAATCGTAAAAATAAACTCAAAAATCAAAGGGTCCTTCCAAAAGTCTACTTAATCTAGACTCTGCCTAGAAACTACTAATTTCCTTCACTCTTTATATCTTAGATCTCTGAATTTTCCTCTTCATTTCCACAAAAGATTAAAGAAAATCTAAATAAATTTCTACAGCAAAAATTCTTAAACACCACTTCTCCACAACAAAGTTCGTGTATTCCAATGGTGGGGGGGCGGGGGGGGGGGGAATAAATAGAAGAAAATCACTAACTTTCCATCAAAATACATCCTGACTTCCATTAGACCTACTAGGGTTTCTATGAGTATAGGGTATAAAAGTGGGGAGCACTCCAGCTAGGAAGCCTGGCAAGCAATGTGGCTGGGGACAGTTTTCTTTGCTTCCATCAATCAAATGACAAACATGCTCCATCTTGCAGAGTTACAAAGATTAAAGACCCTGTTTATAAAGTATCCAGTAGGATACACAGTAGGTGTTTAGCAGTTACTATTAGTTCTTCTTGGCTTAGGCACATGATATATATTAAGTTTCAAGGATAACACATATTAGCATATTTCAAGGATATATATATATATATATAAAATTTCAGGAAATTCTTTGCTGAATCAGAAATCTTATTAACAATTACATAGACAAGGCACTGGTAGATTATGGTAGGTTGTTACATGTTGATCACGAACAAAACTTACCCAAGTATATCCAACACACTGTCTCCAAAGAGTTCACAACATTCTCATATCAACTCTGCACTTTGAAAAAAATAACTGTGAGGAAAGGCTAATGGGCACTAATTCCTCTGGGTTCACATATGAATTAACAAGGCTGAAGAAAATCCGAGAATTAGTGCAGCCAAGCTCATGTAAATTTCCTGACTTTGCGTGTTTTATTCAGGAGCTTTGGCTGCCGGTGATTTAAAAAAAGTAACATATTTTCAAATAAAATTATAAGAAGAAAAATATGGTTTAAAATGAACTAATTTTTTTTATTAAAAAGAACATACATACATAAAATTCCCAAAAGAAAAGTGTCCCAAAAGGAAAATAGGTAGGTGAAATGTATGTATCATACTTTGGGTTCAAGTTCTTAATACTCTGTATTATAGGATTTTTTCGAAGTGACTTAATATCACACATTATTCATTTCAAGTTTGATGAAATACTAAAATACTATTACATTCATTACTACTTTAAAGTAATTTTAATGTCATGTAAATAAAAATGTTTATTCACCATACTTTTTAAAAAGAAGTCCAGTTTCATTTAACAGCGGCTAATTAACAAAAACAGTAACATAAAATATTTAGAAATATTTATTGCACAAAACAGGCTACAACTATTTCTGTTATCTTCTATAGCTCTCTTAATAAGAATTTAATGAATACCTACTGTGAGTAAGACATTCTGAATACCTTATATCACTAAATTTCTTATGCCATTAAATTCTCAAAAGAACCTTAATAATTCTGTATTACTGAGAAAACTGAAATCGAAAAAATTAAGTACCTTGCTCAATTCTAGTCAGCTTACTTGCCACTGAAGAACAGGATTTAAACTCCAAACTCAGTGTAAAGCCTCTGCATGCTACTGTCTTATATTCCTACATTCTCTGTGATTAAAATAAAGAGATACAACACCCCCCTACATTCACAGACACCAGTGTCTCATCAATCAACAAAGATACTCTACAATTAGCTCCCCACTACTCCCGCCTGCTCCCAAAAGGACTAAGCATCTTTCAGCAAACCTGGTTGTGTTAAAGAAGGCAAAAATACAACTTTACAAAAGTCTTGTTGCATCAGCACAATCCAGAAGTAACCATATTCTCCTACTCAAGGGTAAAAATATGGATACAAACACACACATACATAGCTTTTCTGAACACTGAAACACTAAACTATTTTTAAATTGTCTTTTGGAACTATGTAATTCCTATAAAGAAAAGCTGCAAGCACTATTCGGGAGTCCTGACCCTATTAATGCCAATTTCATCCCACACTGCAAGGTCAGAACCGATCTTCCTAGAGACCTCCCAAGAAAAGGCAAAAATTAAGAAAGTTGAAAATCTGGTCAAATGTAAAGACCAAGAAAAACAATGTTAGTCTACTTTAAGTTCAGCTACTGCAACCTGGATGTATAAAACATAAAAACCAATGCAACTTCTACATTATTTTGACACCATTTCCCTCTTTACCGATTGCCTACAAGTGAATTTGCCAAACGAAAACACATGTTGTGGAAAAAAGTTTACACTCTGGCTGGTGTAGCTCAGTGGATTGAGTACAGGCTGTGAAGCAAAGGGTCACAGTTTCGATTCCCAGTCAGGGCACATGCCTGGGTTGCAGGCCAGATCCCGGGAAGGGGGAGCACAAGAGGCAACCACACATTGATGTTTCTCTTCCTCTCTCCCTCCCTTCCCCTCTCTAAAAACAAAGAAATAAAATCTTTTTAAAAATTTACTAGCTTCCTTATTCCTCATACCAAGGCTTTAGGATGGACCCCATTAATAACCCCATTTTGCAAATTAAAAAAATAAAGAGCTAACCCACCCAGCCTATCATCATATACCTTATAAATGGCTGCACATGAACTACAACTTATGCTTTTAACTGAAGCAACCTTGCTCCAAAAGAGAAGTTGAACATTCCAGAACACAACTGAAAGTCGTGCAACCTATCATCACACAGCTTATAAATGGCTGTATCTGAACTAGAACTTATGTTTTCAACTGAACGATAGTAAGGCAAAACCTTGTTCCAACAGGAAAGTTGAACATTCCAGAACACAGCCAAACCATTATTATCCTTAAACAAAGACATCACAGACATGACACAGGGGGGAGAAACAGCCCAGCACTGAATCACCAATCAATCCACTACTCACTAACTGTATTACCTTAGGGCAAGTTACTTAATTTCTCTGTGCACTGGTTTCCAACAGCTGTAAAATGGAGACAATAATGCACATCTTATGAGCTCCAAGAAAGATAAGAAAAATACACATGTGCATATATATGTACAATGTGTGTACATATATATATTTATATACATAGCAAATAAAAGTTCAACAAATGTCGTCATATCCACACTCTTATCTACACCTTGAGTTTGCTCCATTTCAATACTCAGAAGAGAAATGAAGGTGATAATGATGACTGTTGAGGAGCAAAATGCAGAATCTACTACTTTTACCAGGTCGTTAGAAAACTGAAATACTGACAAGTAAGGAACATCGAGAGTCATCCACAATGAGCCAAACCTTAACACTGCAAAAACTTCCTTGGACTGCGCTGGGTATTTCTGTCAATCCAACTAAGAAAGTTTTCTTTCAAAATGAGGTTTCCTTACATAGTCGCAAGCAGGGTCCAGTTCCAGGCTAGGACCCTTAGGATATCTTACCCCAGGAATCTCATTCCCATAGAGAATGGTATCACCTACCTCCAATGGCAAAACCCAAACCCTCCCATCATTTCCTCAGTTTCCAAATACTGCAGAGAACTAAGGTAGTTCATACATTGTTAGTTACAGGGGAGTCCTCGGCCCACTAAGTAAAAATTATCTTAATGTATAGTATCATCACCACAAAAGGCCACACATGGGCAAGAGCCATGTCTTATCCATCCAGACATGTTTCATTCTCGGCTTGCCCCTGGTCCCCAGAAAAGGCAGTGCAGCATAAAACCTGGGAGACCACAGAGATCACCCAAGGCCTGAGCTGAGCCGCATGCTCTACGCTGGCAGCAGACATATAAAGTGTCTGTTAGCCATGGGAAGCCAAACTTAAAAGATCATACAGTCCGAGCATGCCAATATAACCAATTATCAATATAAGTAATGTCCCAAGAAAGCCAGTAGAAAAAAAAAGAATGAGCAAAGAAAGCCAGAATGAGAAAAATGGACTCAGCCCAGTCCATGACTTTTCCAGTTCTGGTTTGTGCTCATGAAGCCCGGCTGCAATATGCTTCCTCTTCCTTCCCGTACAACCCCAACCCCTCCAACTCCATCCCTGCCCTTCTTGAGCTAGTTTTAGTGAAATTCCACTCCTTGCATTCAAAAAACCCATAACAAGGACAATGCCTGGCACCGAGAAGAAATTCAATTAAACACATTAAAAAGAAAAAAAAGAAACAGGAGTACAAACCTTATAAAATACCTGATGTTAGATCAGCAGTCCCATAATTACAGTTCCCTCAACAGACAGGCCACTTTCTCATAATCTACTTACCAAATAATTGTTGAAGAAATAAACAGTATTTGACACAACATGACACTTTATTCTAATTTATCATATAATAATAATTAGGCATTCAAAGCTTACAATGAAAGCACAGCTCTGCAGTTCACATTGTTCTTTTAAATTGAACAATTTGGAATCCTGTGAAGAGTCCCACCTTACAACATATTCCCTCATTCTTGTGCAAATACAATCTGTCTATCAATGTATTAGCATTTCAATCACCCTTGCTTTTTTCATAACTGGGAGAAGCTGTCTTCATTTATTCCTATTGAGCATATACACCTATGAATTATTTCTAAAGCTAAGCAGTAAAATTGAATTTAAATCCAAGTAAATGAGAAACTGAAACTATTTTCAAAAATAAATGCAGGACATTGGTTCCTGTTATGTACTCCCAAATATTACACATATGCTCTTCAATGAGTAATCTACTTTAAGCTGAAAATATTTTTTTTCTGATTTAAGTTGTCATAATAGATGGTAATGAAAAACCAACATGTTTCAAAGGTTTTTGTCTTTCTATTTTTTTTTAAGAATTCTGTATCAATTTATATTCCTGGGGTAAATATACCCCACAATTCAAATAAAAAAATTTAAGTCCCCTTTAAGCATCCCTTTAAGGCACTGACCATAAATTGTATAATTTGCCTGGACATCATTAAAAAGTAAAGTTAATGAGGATTCAGCTGAAAACAGAAGGAATGTAACCTATTTTCAGGCAAAAGTTCTAACACAGCAATCAGAGGAAAAAGCTCTTTGATGTTTCTTTGTCTCTTCTCATTAATTTTTTTGTCTCAAAAAAAGACTATTTAAAAAAATACAACAAAGTTTAAACATGATAATTATAAGAGAACTCCAATGAGGTCATTAGAATTTTTTATAAGATACACAAGAGCCGGTCATATACACATGGGGATACCACCACCTCCCTGGCAGAGCTGTTACAGGATTTAGAGGTATTTTAAGTAAAGTGTGCCGCAGAGTAGTCCATACACAGAAGGTACTCACTGATATTAATTCTCTCCCTTTTAGTCCCTCTCTGGGCCCCAAGGGTCCAGTACAGTGCTGGCACAAAAACAGTGCTCAAAGAGTGGCAATTATTACTATTACATATGATGTATTCTTTTTTTCCTGCTACAAAATTCACCACATTAACCCTAACCTTCTTTTCAAGATTTATGCAAGACTCAGCACCTCCTGTCACTAGGCAGGTGGGGCATTATCCAAATAACCAGCATGAAGTAAACAGTCCCGTGTGACATTTTATCATGTGAAATGCCTGCACAGGTATAAATATTATATCCTCTCTGGTTTTATTGCCTCATTTTACAATTATACTACTAAAGAGCAAAATAACATGCAGAATGTTAAGTGGCATTCTGCTGCTTGGAATTTCATCCCAAGGCTCCATTCAGAATAACAAATGTGGGAGCTATTTTATCTGCGCTCTATTGTGAAGAGAGCCATCACCTTTACTTGAATATTGTGCGAGGACTTGGTTTTCTGCAACCCATTTCATGGTAAGGGAAATCTTAAGCCAAGTGTGATAATTACCAAGAAGGTGTCATTTAGGAAGCATTATACTGCTTTCTAGAGAGACCTTACCCTATGCTTTGTTATTATTAAACAAATTCCATAATCTCAGTTTTTAAAAAAGCCTAATCAGCAATAATTGGCACTATCTAAGATGATTCACCCTTAAATACCACTAGATTTTAGAATTTTTCTACGCCCAACAAAAAACATTGTAAATTACAACTTCCAGTCAAGATGGCAGCAAAAAGGTAAACATGGCTCACCTTCTTGCACAACCACATCAAAATTACAACTACACTGTAGAACAACCATCACTCAGAACCATCAGAAATTGAGTTGAATAGAAACCTGACAACAACAGAATTAAAGAAACCATAACCAATTCAGACCGGTAGGAGACACGGAATGGGCTGGTGCCACATCGACGTGTGGTGGATAAAAATCTGGAGGGGCTATCGGGGGAGCAAGGAATCCCACCCCACACCAGGACCCCCAACCCAGGGTTCCAGTGCCAGGAAGATAGGTCCCCATAACTACTGGCTACAAAAATGAGTGGGGACTGAATCAGTGGAAGAAACTTCTAGAGTTCCAAGCAGTTCCTCTTGAAGAACCCACACATACATACTCAGACTCACTCCCTCTGAGCAACAGCAGTGGGGCAGCAGCTTGAAAGGCATCAGTGCCATACAGGGAGGAAATGAAGTATCTGGCATCAATATGGGAGCTGGGGGACAGCTTTCTCCCAGACAGAAAGGGGGAGAAGAGGATTTTCTGAACCCTCCCCGAACACAGCCACAGAGCCTACAGGAAGATACCGTATCAGAGATTCCATCAACTGGCTAAGATTGTTTGCCACCCCAGATCCTCTGAGACTCCATCCCACCCAACTTATGGGCCCACCCAAGCTGTTAACAGTGACTTATCCATATGAATGCCTGGTCTTGGCTCATGATTCACAAATTCCTACAACCTATCAAACAAGCAACTACCAGCCTCCAGCCTCCCTAAGCCTCCAGCCCCCATACCTCTTGCTAAGTGGCCCCAGACCTGACACTAGCAGCAGCCAACCCAGAGCACAGCTTGGCTTTGCCTGGAAATCTCCAAGCCCAGCACAAGTAGCAGCCATCTCAGATTGTTTTATAGCTCATGTTGGGTGATCCTGGGCAGCACACAGATGGGGGCTGACCTTGGCCTGCACCAGCTGGAAACCCCAGAGCCTGTGCACCCAGTGGACAGCTACAGACCATGTTAGAGCACCACCCTGACCCTGCACAGCTGATCCTCCACAGAGAACAGAGGTTGGTGGTCAGTGGTCACAACCAGTCCTTGCAGTTGGCTAGCCTGCGTAAATCCCTCCCATTGACCTGTCAACAGCAAGCAAGACTCAACTACAAGAGGAGGGTATACTCAACCCACATGAAAGACACACCTCAAGTACCTACCTATGACATTAGGTCATGCTACCAAAACGGAGTCATAGCAGCGCTACCTAATATGTAGAAACAGCCCTGGCTGGTATGGCTCAGTGGTTTGAGCAATGGCCTGTGAACCAAAAGGTCACTGTTTCAATTCTCAGTCAGAGTGTATACCTGGGCTCTGGTCTGGGTCCCCAGTTGGGGGCATGTGAGAAGCAACCCACTGATGTTTCTCTACCTCTCTTTTGTTCTTCCTTCCATTTTAAAATTAATAAATATTTTTTAAAAAGAAAGAAAGAAACTGTGTTAATGTTATAAAAATAAATAGATAAATAAAATCTTTAAAAACACACACACAGGGAGGCTGCCAAAATGAGGAGACAAAGAAACATGGCCCAAATGAAAGAACAGATCAAAACTCCAGAAAAAGAACTAAACAAAATGGAGATAAGCAATCTATCAGATGCAGAGTTCAAAACACTGGTGTGGTGATAAGGATGCTCAGAGAACTCACCAAATATGGCAAAATCATAAAGGAAGAAATGAAGGCTAAACTAACTGAAATAAAGAAAAATCCACAGGGAACCAACAGTGAAGGAAAGGAAGCCAGGGTTCAAATCAATGATTTGGAACATAAGGAAGAAATGAACAATCAACCAGAACAGAATGAAGAAATAAGAATTCAAAAACACAGGGAGAAGAGTTCCAGCCAAGATGGAGGCATAGGTAGAAACTCTTCACTTCCTCGCACAACCAAAAGTTGGATAACAACCAATCTAGAATCAACAAACAACCAAAAGCATCACAAAATCAAATTGCATGGAACTCCAACAACCAAGGAATTGAACAAAAAATCAACCAGAATAATCAGACCAGTAAGGCAGCGGACCACACAGGCCACTCAGAAAAACCGCAGCGAGGTGCCGGACCAGGTGGGCAGGGCTGCCTGAAAGCAAAACTGAGACTCAGAACTGCCTGTGGACTACAGTGGTTGCTGCAGTGGGAGAAGCTCCCAGTCTCACACGAGTTTGTTGGAAAGCGGGGCTAGAGATGAGCAGGCGAGCTGCATAGTTCCCTCTCGGGCCCCTCCCCCACATATAGCGCCACAATGCAGCAAGGAGGGTTGCCCTGCCCAGGTGAATACCTAAGGCCCCGTCCCATTACAACTTATCAGGTGAGTGAAGACAAAGAAATAAGGCCCAAATGAAAGAACAGAGCAAAACCTCAGAAAGAGAACTAAGCGAGGAGGAGATAGCCAACCTATCTGATGGAGAATTTAAGGCCCTGGTAATCAAAATGCTCACAGAACTGGTTGAGCTTGGTCAAAAAATGAAAAAACAAATGAAGCATACCCAAAGTGAAATAAAGCAAATTATTCAGGAAACTAGGAGTTAAAGCAACAATTTGGAACAAAAAGAAAAAAAATAAACATCCATCTGGAACAAAATGAAGAAACAAAAATTCAAAAAAGTGAAGAGTCTTACAAACCTCTGGGACAACCTGAAGCATTCCAATATCAGAATTAGAAGAGTGCCAGAAGGAGAAGAACAACAGCAGAAAAATTAGAAACTTATTTGAACAAATAATGAAAGAAAATTTCCCTAATCTAGCAAAGGAAATAGACTTCCAGGAAGTCCAGGAAGCCCAGAGAGTCCCAAAGATGTTGGACCCAAAGAGGAACACTCCAAGGCACATCATAATTACATTACCCAAGATTAAATATAGAGAATCCTTAAAGAAGCAAGAAGAAAGGAGAAATGCCTACAAAGGAGTTCCCGTAAGGATATCGGCTCATTTCTCAAAAGAAACCTTACAGGCAAGAAGGGGCTGGAAAAAAGTATTTGAAGTCATGAAAGGCAAGGACCTACATCCAAAATTACTCTATACACCAAAGCTTTCATTTAGAATGGAAGGGCAGATAAAGTGCTTCTCAGATAAGGTCAAGTTAAAGGAGTTCATCATCACCACACCATTATTATATGAAATGTTAAAGAGATTTATCTAAGAAAAAGAAGATCAAAAATATGAACAGTATATGACAGCAAACTCTCAAGTATCAACAAATGAACCTAAAAGAAAAACAATGAAAACAAAAACTAAGTAAATAATCAAAACAGGAACAAAATCACAGAAATGGACATCACACAGGGATTTCAGTGCAGGGGCGAGGGAGGAATTAGGGGAGGAAGGTACAGGGAAGAAGCAGCATAACTAGCAGGCATAAAATAGATGGGTAGAGATAAAAAATGGTATAGGAAACAGGACTCAAAAGAACTTTATGTACAACCCATGGACATGAACTAAGGCGGGGAATGCTGGGGGTTGCCGGGGAAGGGTGGAGGGGGGATAAAGAGGGAAAAATTGGAAAAACTGTAATAGCATAATCAATGAAAAATAATTTTTAAGAAAACGCAAGGAGAGAATGAGAAGATTCCGGGACATTCCCAACAGTGTCAATGTCCGAATCACAGGGGTGCCAGAAGGAAAAGAGGAAGAGCAAGTCATCGAAAACTTATCTGAAAAACTAATAAAGGAACTATCCTAATTTGGTGAAGGAAATAGATATACAATTCCAGAAAGCACAGTGTCCCAAACAAGTTGGACCCAAAGCAGATCACACCAAGACACATCATAATTAAAATGCCAAATTATTCAGGAAACTAGGAGTTAAAGCAACAATTTGGAACAAAAAGAAAAAAAATAAACATCCATCTGGAACAAAATGAAGAAACAAAAATTCAAAAAAGTGAAGAGTCTTACAAACCTCTGGGACAAGGTTAAATAAAGATAAAGAAAGAATCTTAAAAGCAGCCAGAGAAAGGCAGAGAGTACCTACAAAGGAGTTCCCATAAGACTATCAGCTGATTTCTCAAAAGAAACTTTGCAGGCAAGAAGGGACTGGCAAGAAGTATTACTCTATCCAGCAAAGCTATTGTTTAGAATGGAAGGGCAGATAAAGTGCTTCCCAGAGAAGGTAAAGCTAAAGGAGTTCATCATCACCAAGCCCTTATTATAGGAAATGTTAAAGGGACTTATTTAAGAAAAAGAAGATCAAAACTATAAACAGTAAAATGACAACAAACTCACAACTATCAACAACTGAATCTAAAAACCAAAAACAAACTAAGCAAACAACTAGAACACAAACTGAATCGTAGATATGGAGATCATTTGGACTGTAATCAGTGGGGAAGTGGAAGGGGAATAATGGGGGAAAAGGTACAGGAATTAAGAAGCATAATTGGTAAGTACAAAATAAACAGGGGAATGGTAAGAATAGTGTAGGAAATGGAGAAGCCAAAGAACTTGTATGTACGACCCATGGACATGAACTAAGCGGGGAGGACTGCTAGAAGGAAGGGTGGTGCAGGGCAAAGAGAGCAAAGGGGCAAAATATGGGACAGCTGTAATAGTATAATCAATAAAATATACTTCAAGATAAAAATAAAAAAATATTATCAGTGTTTTTTAAAAAGATCTGAAAGAATGGAAGTTACCTAGTTTTAAAAAATTAGTAAGGAGTTTAGGATAGTGGTAGTTGAGATGGGCAGAGATACCTCATGTTTACAGACATTTAGGTAAACCAATCGAATTTTTCTGATAAATTAAATTTGGAGAGTGAATGGGAAGGTAAGTGATCAGGATGAAAGCCGTAGGTTTCTAGCCTGCATAACTGGATTAAAAAAATGTGTTGCTCCTTGAAAGTGGACCAGATCTTCATTGGATCATGAGTTAGAATTTAGAGATTCTGAATTTCAGATGCCTTTATCCAAGTGGATTGGGAGCTCAAAGGAAGAGTTTCTTACTTCATTCATTTATTCAACAAGCAATCTAAGAAACAATCATGTACCAGGATGCTCCTCCTGAGGGAAAAGGAGAGGAACAGGACGCTGAGCTCCTCTGTGAAAAAAAACAAGTACAACAATGACAGAGGTGCACAAGTTCACTGAGTTCACAGGGAGGAGGAACAAATTCTGCCTCGACAATGAGGGAAGACCATAAGAAAAAAATTACCTTGAAATTCAAAGAGCAATTCCTCAAACAGAGACAGAGAAAGACACTGTAGACAAAAGAACAGCATTTGAAAATGGCAATTAGTATGCAGTGGCTGCAAGTACAAAGTGTGTGAGTAGTAAAAGAAAAAAACACAAGGATCAAATTTACAGAAATAAAAAGCATTATGAGAAAATTCTATGAACAAATGTATACCAACCAATTACATAGCCTAGATAAAATGGACAAATTCCTAGAAAAACCCAAACTCCCAAAACTAGTCAAGAAAAAATAAAAAATCTGAATAGACCTACAACAAGAAATTGAATTACTAATTTTACAACTTCCCAACAACAACAAAAAAGCCTAGATTTACATGATTTCACTGGTGAATACTACCAAACATTTAAAGAATAATTAATACCAATTTTTCATACACTTTGAAAAAACAGAATATGAAGAAAAATTTCCCAACTCATTCTATGAGAATATTAATACAGATATCAAAACCAAAAAAAAAAAAAAAAAATGCATCGCCAAGAAACTACAGAAATGCAAAAATGTTCAATAAGCTATTAGCAAACCAAATCTAGCAACACATAAAGAAAAATTACACACCATGGCCAAGTAAGATTCATCCCAAGAATGCAAGGTTAGTTTAACATACAAAAATAGTTTAATGTAATAAACCGTATCAGAAAAATAAAGAACAAAACAATATGATCACCTCAACAGACACAGAAAATACATTTAATAAAATCCAACATTCTTTCATGATAAAAAAACACTGAAAAAAACTAAGAATTGAAAGGAACTTCATCAAACTAATAATGGGCACTTATAAAAACCTCCAGGTACTATGATACTTGAGGATGAAAGACTAAATGTTTCTTTTTCTTTAAGATGAAGAACAAGACAAGTATATTCACTCCTGCTACTTCTACTCATTATTAAATTGGAGTTTCTAGCCAGCACAAGAAAAGAAACTGAAGTTATCCAGGTTGACAAGAAAGAAGTAAATCTATCTCTAAGATTACCTAAATAAATTGAAAGACAGAGATTGGAAGACAATATTGTTAACATAGCAATGCTTCCCAAATGGATCTACGAATTCAACTCACTATCAAAATACCAGCTGGGTTGGTGGGGTTCTTTTTCCCTTTTTATTTTTTTAAGACATTAACAGGCTGATCCCACAATTCATATGCAAATGAAAGGGACTAAGAATAGCCAAAACAACCTTGAAAAAGAAGAACAAAACTGAGTCACCCTTCTCTAAATCGAAATTTACTACAAAGCTATAGTAATCAAGACAGTGTAGTGCTGGCATAAGAACATGAATAGAATTAAAATTCCAGAAATAAACAATTGTCAACTGTAATTGTCAACAGATTTTAAACAAAGGAGGCAAGACAATTCAATGGAAAAAGAATAATCTTTTCAACAAATTGTGCTGGGACAATTGCATATCCACAAGTAAAAGAAGTTATACTCTTTATATCATACACAAAATCAACTCAAAATGGATCACAGACAACAAGTATAAGAGTAAAACTGTAAAAATCTTATAAGAAACATAAGAGTAAATCTTGGTAAGCTCAGAATGGGAAATGGTTCCTTAGACACAACAACAAAGCACAAACAACAATAGAAAAAACAGATAAATAAAACTTCGTCGATAAACAAAGTGTGGTATATTCAATAATGGCACGCTATTTAGCAACAGAAGGGATGAACTACTGATAAGTACTACTACATGGCTGAGTCTCAAAAACGTCATGCTAAGTGAAAGAAGCCAGATGCTAAAGACTACATACTATTGTATAATTCATGCTGTGAAATGTCCAAAAAGGGGCAATTATTCTAAAAGGAGACTATAGCAACAGTTGCAGAACTCTGTAAAGTTAATTAAAAACTATTGACTTTTATCTTACAATGAGTGAATATGCTATGTAAGTTATACCTCTGTAAAATTGCTTTTTAAGAAGTAAAAAGAGACTTCCAGCCAAGATGGAGGCATAGGTGATCACACTGTGCCTCTTCTCACAACAAAAATTAAGGACAACAAAGATTTAGAAACAAGAAAACAAGCAGAACTGATGGAGATTGAACTGTATGGAAATCCAACAACCATTCATCCAGACCGGTAAGAGGAGCAGAGTCTCAGCAGGAAAAAGTGGAGGTGCAGATGGGGCATGCAGGCAGCAGCGGCTGGCAGTTCCCAGGTGTGCAGGCGGCGGCTGACAGACCCCAGGCACACAGGTGGTGGCTAGCGGACCCTGGGCACGGGGTGGCGAATGTGCAGACCCAGTGAGGCCACGCAAGGCGGCTGGCTGACCAGGTGGTCCCAAATTCGTGCGCACAGATAATCTAGGTGAAGGGGAAGTGGCAGAAGGGACTGGAATCCAAGAGAGAGCAGAGCAAGCACCATTGTTCCCCCTCAGACCCCACCCCCACATACAGCATCACAACTCAGCGACTGGGCTGCCCTGAACTGGGGAACACCTAAGGCTCCATCCCTCACTACGTAACAGCCGTGACTGGACCAAACAAAACAAAACAAAACAAAACAAAACAAAACAAAAAATGGTTCAAACCGGAAAAGAAATCAAATCCCCAATGCCAGTTCCTCTAAGCGACGAAGAGACAGCCAACCTATCAGATGCATAGTTCAAAGCACTGGTCATCAAAATGCTCACAGAATTGGTTGATTTTGCTCACAAATTAGATGAAAAAATGCAGGCTACAGTACGTGAAATGAAGGAAAACGCACAGGGAACCAATAGAGATGGGAGGAAAACTGGGACTCAAATCAATGGAGTGGACCAGAAAGAAGAAACAACCAAACAGAAAACAAGGAAGAAACAAGAATTCAAAAAAATGAGGAGAGGCTTAGGAACCTCCGGGACATCTTTAAACATCCCAACATCCGAATTATAGGGGTCCCAGAAGGGGAAGAAGAGCAACAAGTGGAAAATTTATTTGAACAAATAATAAAGGAGAACTTCCCCAATCTGGCAAAGGAAATAGACTACCAGGAAGTCCAGGAAGCTCAGAGAGTCCCAAAGAAGTTGGACCCAAGGAGGAACACACCAAGGCACATCATAATTACATTAGCCAAGATTCAAATGAAGGAGAGAATTCTAGAAGCAACAAGGGATAAGGGGACAGTCACCTACAAAGGAGTTCCCATCAGATTGTCAGCTGATTTCTCAAAAGAGACCTTACAGGCAAGAAGGTGCTGAAAAGAAGTATTCCAAGTCTTGAAAGGCAAGGACCTACATCCAAAATTGCTCTATCCAGCAAAGCTGTCATTTAGAATAGAAGGGCAGATAAAGTGCTTCTCAAATAAGGTCAAATTCAAGGAGTTCATCATCACCAAGCCCTTATTATATGAGGTGTTAAAGGGACTTACCTAAGAAAAAGAAGATAAAAAAGATGACAGTGAAAGGACAACAAACTCATAGCTATTAACAACAACCTAGAACAAAAGCAAACAGCTAGAACAGGAACAGAACCACAAAAATGGAGATCACATGGAGGGTTAGCAACAGGGGAGTGGGAGGAGGAGAGAGGGGGAAAAGGTACAGACATTAAGTAGCATAGACGGTGGGTAGAAAATAGACAGGGGAAGGGCAAGAATAGTGTGGGAAATGTAGAAGCTAAAGAACTTATGACACGTGGACATGAACTAAAGGAGGGGAATGTGGGTGGGAGGGGGTGTGTAGGGTGGAGGGAATGATGGGGGAGAACTGGGACAACTGTAATAGCATAATCAATAAAATATATTTTAAAAATAATTTAAAAATAAAAATAAAAAGTAAAAAGAAAAAGAGAGAGAACGTCATCAAAATTAAAAACTTGTGTGCTTCAGAGGACACCACTAAGAAAGGGAAATGGTAATCTACAAAATGAAAGAAGCTAATACGAACTTGTATTTACAACCCAGTAATAAACAGATAAATAAAAATAAAAAGATAACCCAATTAATTGATAGGCATGGGATCTGAATACATATCTCTCCAAAGAAGATACATAAATACCTAATAAGTACATGAAAAGATGCTAAACATCATTAACCAATAGACAGTGCAAATAAAAAGCAAAATACCACTTCATACCCACTAGCATGACTATATTCAGAAAGACTAACAATATCAAGTGTTGACAAAGATGTGAAGAAACTGGAACTCATACATTGCTGGCGGGAATGTGTTTAGGAAAAAGCCACTGTCCTCCTCCTGTATATGTCTCTCCATCATTCTCACACTATTACCACACTGACAATACATCTGACACCAGACGTGTGGGTGTTCCCTGCCCACATACACACAATGAAGTTCTGTTTTTCCTTTACTTTTTAAAAAGCAAGTCTCTTTGACATCAACTAGGTGGCCTACAATTTAACTAAATTCTGACTCTATCTAACTGGAAGTAGGGTCAGATCCCACAACTTAAGGGCTCTGTCCCATGAGACTGCCCCACATTTCATATGCCAATCGACGTAGTAAGTCTCCAGGTTACTTAAACCTTCTGTTCAACTTGGTTAGAAATCAGAGATTCCCATGACCTCCGCCCCCTTGGATTCAATTATTTGCTAGAACAGCTCGCAATACTCAGGGAAACACTGTGTTTACCAGTTTATTACATAACAAGGTATATAATAAAGGATACAAATGAAGAGCCAGATGAACAGATATATAGGGCAAGGTCCTGAGTGCAGAAGCTTCTATTCCCACAGAGTTAGGGCATGTCACCCTCTCAGTGCATGGATGTGTTCACCAACCTGGACACTCCATGAACCCCATACTATTAGGATTTTTATGGAGATTTCATCATGTAGGCATGACCAATTATTAACTCCATTTCCAGTCCCTTTCCTCTCTCTGGAGAATAGCGGCTTAGAGCAGAAAATTCCAAGCTTCTAATAATGGCTTGGTCTTCCTGATGACCAGCCCCCATCCAGGAGCCATCCAGAAGCCCACCCAGAGCTGTCACCTTAGAACAAAAGACACACCTGTCACCCATAAAATTCAAAGGGATTTAGGAGCCTTGTGCCAGGAACTGGGTCAAAGACCAAATATTAGAACTAAAGATGCTCCTAGTGCTCTTATCACCTTGGAAATTACAAAGGTGTTAGGAGCTCTGTGCTGGGAAGTGAGGTCGAAGATTAAATGTTAGGGGAAAAAAGATTCTCCAAGCACCTCTATTAACAAAAGTTTTAGGAGCCCAGTATAACGAACTAGGAGCAGACACACACACACGCACTGTGAACTGGCAAGAAATATATATGTATATACATATATAGGGGTTAGCAAAAGTAGGTTTACATAATACAAATATATTATAATACAAGAATAAACTCTGTTTCACATACAACTGTAAACCTACTTTTGACCACACACACACATATATTTCTTATTAGTTCATAGAATGTCAAATGGTGTATCTGCTATGGAAACAGGTTGGCAGTTCCTCAGAGTGCTAAAAACAAAATTACCGTTTGATCCAGAACTTCTACTCCTATGTATATACCCAAAGGAACTGAAAGCAGAGACTGAAACAGATACTTGTATGCCACTCTTCACTGTAGCATTATTCATAATTGCCAAAAAGCAGAAAAAACTCAAATGTACATCAACAAATGAATGGATAAACAACATGTAGTATATATATATATATACAATGGAATATTATTCAGCCTAAAAAGGAACGAAGTTCTGATACATTCTACAACATGGGCAAACCACGACAGCATCATGGGAGTGAAAGAAGCCACATACAAAAATGTAAAATACTGTATGATTTCACTCATACAAGACACCTAGATTAGGCATATTCATAGAAACAGAAAGTAGGTTATAGGTTACCAAGACTGAGAAGAGGAAATATGGAAAGGAAAGGGTTAATAATTACACAATTTTTGTTTAGGATAATAAGAGACAGTGGTAATAGTTGCACAACAGTGTGAATGTAATCAATGCCACAGAATTATACACTTTAAATGGTTAAAATGACAAATTTTATGAGGTATCTATCATCACAATTTAAGTAAATTAATGTATATCAACCACCAATAAATTCTGCTCTTTAAATGGGAGAACTGCATGGCATATGAATTATAGCTCAATAATGATGTTTAAAATAATTATTTTAATTATTTTAAAAATAATTATTTTAATTATTCTAAACCACTAAATTGGTGGTTTTAACAGCAATTAGACACAGATGCAGAGAGAATGACTAAACTGGAAGACAGACTTAAAGAAATCAAAATACAGCCAAGAAAGACAGATTGAAAACACAAAAAAGCATGGTTAAAAATAGTGGGAAACTAAGTGAGAAGTTCTAATACATGTCTAATCAAAGTCCCAGAGGAGGAAGAAAGAAAGAAAGGGGAGACGAAATGTGATGGGAGAGAAACAATTAGAGATATAAAGGAAAAAGATCTCAATCCTCAGATTCAAAGAGCTGAACCTTAATAAGATATGTAAGAATAAAACACTCCAGTAGACATATGTCATGGCTAAACTGGGGAACAAGACAAATTATCTGCATAAAAATGATAATCAGAATGGAAAGTGACTTCCAAACAGAAACAATAGAAGCTAGAAGACAATTAAATGACATCTCCAATGTGCTTGAAGAAAGTAACTACCAATCCAGAAAGAAAAAATAAAACTTTTCGGATAAACAAAACAAATACTTGTCAGCAACAAAGGGATATTATTCAAACAAGAATAAAATTATCGCAGATGGAAAATGTCCGATATGCCAGAAGTCCTGAACAAATAAAGTAGAAGAAAATATGTGAGAAATCTAAACAACTGGTTCTATCTAAAAAAAATATCTTATAGACTTAAGGTAAAATACACAACAATGAAAGCATATAAGCCAAGAGAGGGGTGATTAGTTAAAGGTATTATTCAGGAGGAGGGTAAAGATGCCAATTAGCTTTGCTAAATTACATAAAAGCATGCTAAAATTCCTCAGACTGTACATCTGTATTAGTTAATATCACGGACTCTCGAGGCAAAATACCTGGGTGGGCAGTTCAGCAGTAGAGCAGTGGCTCTACTACATGGGAGTTGCATGGCCTTAGGCAGATTACAGAACCCCTCCACACCACAGTTTCCCCACTTGTAAAATTAGTACAGTAATAGTATCTCCTAAGGTTTTTGTAAGGATTAAATAAATTATAGGTAAAGCATGTAGAACAAGGACAGGTACATAATAAGATGTATGTGAGTCACAGTCACCATTATTTTTAGAGTAACCAAAAGAAAAACATAGTATTTTAGTTTCAAATACAAGAGGGAAAAAATGAATGAAAATGCCTGATTAATCCAATAGAAAGCAAGAAGGAAGGAAAAACAAAACTTAAAAAGCAGACTGAATTTTAAAAGATCCAGCTACATGTTTCTTGCAAGAGATATACTTCAATATAAAATTGAAAAAGAAAACAAAAAATGAAAATGTACAATTTGATGAGTTTTGACATATGTATTCACCCACAATCAATCACCCCTAAAAGTCTCCTCCTGCTCCTTTGTAATCTATCCCTCCCTCTCTACTACCCACCACTGATCCCTAGGAAGCCACTGATGTGGTTTCTGTCATTAAAAAACCACAGTTTTTAGTTTGGACTTTCTAGGATTTTATGTAAATGGAATCAAACAGTATATATTCTTTTTTGTCTGGCTTCTTTTACTCAGCATTATCATGCTGAGATCTGTCCATGTTTTGAGAATATTAATACTCTGTTCCTTATTACTACTGGATGTATATAATTCAATTTGCTTATCCATTTCTAGCCTCTCCTGACAACAAATGATGTTAAAATTAAGAAATGGTTTCTGGGTAAAGATCAAATCCAGGGCACTCCCAGGATAACACTGTCTAAAGATGAAGCTGAGGGCATAATTCTAAAATTCTTTGTAAGACCTCTTAAAGATCCAAGATGGTACCATAGAGAACCATTCAGTTAAACAACAGGGCTTTTAAGAAACTTAATAGCGTAGTTCTTCTGTGGTATAATTAGAAACCCAAAGTAGTAAAGGGCTCATTGCAAAGACATTTGTGGATATGAATTTTATGTGAGAGAGTAACTCCAATAGATTTATTCCCAAGAGAACCACAGATTGTTAAAGAGAATTATATTGGGTGAAACACTGCCCATTTTAACTAAAAAGAACAGAGAAAATACAAAATGAAAAAATAGGGGGGCATTTGTATCACCGAACTCTACAGGCCATTAGCAGGCTGAGAAAACTGGGTTGCACACACAGGTTACCTTTTATCTGAAAATGAAAAATGACTCAGAACCCAAAAGCCTAGAAGGTAGAACTAAGAGCCATGGAGAATCATTTTCAGGCAGGGGTAGAACTGAGTCTCCCTTAAAAACTTCTACTAAACATCTGCCCAGCTGTACTTCAGAACTGCTATGTGCTCCTATCCACTTTTTTGAAGAGGATGTCTATAGTATTTGTCTTAGGCCTGTACCAGCAGTATTTGTTAGGGAAGGGTTGGGTGGGGTGACCAATAACCTCTCTTTCGTTTACAAATTAAGTAGACCTGTGCGTGAGAAGCTGAAGTATATCTAAGGTGCCTCATTCTTACCTAGGCCTGATGCAGCTGCAGTTCGGGGTGTTGAGGAGTCTGAGCTGAATGCTGAACTAGGATGAAATTTGGGGGAGCCTTGGGAGAGACTGAGCGCACATATCATCATTTCCACAGCAGTGGGTACGAAATTGCTTGCCCCCTGCTTCTGTGGCTGAGCTCCCACAGCACTTGGTGCATGTCTCTAATATATTTTTCCCAAATACTGATAGTGACTGGTTCACTATTTATTTCCTTCACCGGATTTAAACTCCTTAAAAACAAGTGTTTGTTTTATTTATGTCCATAGCATTGAATGGTCCCTCAAATACTCATTGGAATTTATGAATCGGTATACAAAGAAAGCCCAGGATGTTAGAGACTTGGGCCACACACATCCATGCTGACTAACAGAGACAACACCACATTCCTGGTGTACCTGTCAGATAGCCCTCAGTGGATTGGTCAGAAACACTAAGCAATTAAAAATAAGAATGTTCACTTTACAGACCACAGCAGTGTATGGAATACAGAAATTAGGACTGATTCTCAAGATCATCCATAAAACTTTCCCCATCAACCTGTATTTTAATAGCCTGACACAGCTCAAAAGCATTATCTGATCAGAGTATAGCTGGTTTAAAAAAGAGAGAGAGCATTACGCTAAGTGAAATAAGCGTGGCAGTGAAAGACAAATACCATATGATCTCACCTGTAAGTGGAACCTAATCAACAAAACAAACAAGCAAGCAAAATATAACTGGAGACATTGAAATAAAGAACAAACTGACACTGAACAGAGGGGAGGTGGGAGGGGATACCAGGGTAGAAGGAATGGGGAAGGGGGAAGAGTTGTCAAGGAACACACATAAAGGATCCATGGACAAAGCCAAAGGGGGGTAGGGTCGAGGGTGGGAAGTGGGGGTGGCTGGGAGTGGTGAGGGGAAAATGGAGACAACTGTACTTGAACAACAATAAAGAAATAGTTTTAAATGCCAAAAAAATAAAATTTAAATTAAAAAAATGCCTTACGAAGATTTTTTCATTTTAGATTTTATTGTAAATAATCAGAGTTAGGATATCAACAGGGCAGGGTACAGCTGACTCCCCAGCTGTCGTGTTAGAGAATAGGAGAGAGGGAAGAAAGGAGAGAGGGAAAGGAGAGGAGGACATATTTCACTTACAGGGATGTCCAACCTGTGGACCATGGGTGGCTATGAATGCAGCCCAACACAAAATCGCAAATTTATTTAAAACACCGTGAGATTTTTTTGTGATTACATGTCTCAATGTATTTAATGTGCGAATCAAGACAACTCCTTCCAGTGTGGCCCAGAGACACCAGAAGGTTGGTTGGACTCCTAATTAAACAACATTGTGTAAAAGGCCTTTAATGAAGACATAATGAAATTATGACCTCCAGCTAGTTTACTCTGCTAGCACTTGGGTTTTAGGAAAGAAATCCTTCTGAGAGGGTTTCCAAGAGATTTCCTTTCTGACACAGTACGAGCTCAATGACAGAGTAAAGAAACTATTCAGCATCACGTCAGAGCAGGAACTTGGAGAATCTGTCTTGAGATGTCAGCGTCTCAAAAAACTTCTGTTTCTCTCACTGGGCTGGAAAATTTCTCAGATTAAAAAGCACCTCTTTCAGATAATCATTACAATACACCTAAATGAGCAACTTCTAAGATATTTCCATGGAAAAAATTTAAGTATTACCTTCCCTCAAAAAATCACTTGTATTGTCTGAGCATATAATTTGCAAGAAAAGGGAAACCTTGGGTAAAACAAATATTATTAGGCAGCCATAACTCAGGCAGATGAAAATATTTACAAATTAGTTTTCAATGTTACGTTATCTTAAGCCTGATCATTCTTAGTAATTTTATTCTGGCAAACCAACCTTCCTGGTCTCTGTTAACACAAATGGCAAGTACTGAACACTCATTCCAGCCCTCAGCTAAACTCTCCTGCCCAAGAGCCTAAGGCTCTTCCTTGATCCCAATCACAGCATTACTAAAGAAGCACTGCACATTAAGGACCCGTGAGGTTTAATACTTGCCTCAGATCAAAAATTAAAATCCAAACTGACCCAGAAAGCAAAGTAAACTAAAAATGCAAATTGAGTGATTCCATCAATTTGGGCGAATGGTTAGCAATCCAACTGAAGTCTGCCTCTCTGCTGTCTCTCAATCAAGCATACCTTTATTTTATCAGCTACTTAGATAGTGCTGGACAGTGCAGAGCCTACTGCAGCATAGTGGTAACAAATGCAGAGGATGCAAAATAGAACATGATCAGTAAACCTCTGATACATGCTAAGCCTTTCCACCCTGCTAGGAAAAACAAGGATAATTCCCTGAAAATATTCTAGAAGTAAATGTAACTATAAAAAGTATAATTATAATGTCCAATTCCATATAGATGAGACTATTCAAAAGCCTCACAAACAACTGATACTAATATTGCCTTGCTTACGATTGGACAAACTCCACTGAATGAGAAACTATCTAAAACAAAAAATATTTTTAAATGTTTTTTTATCTAGCTAGCTACCAACAGAATGGGATTATCCTCTGGAAAAGAACTTAAGCAACATGGTTCCTGCCCTAAAGAATAATGGGAAAGACAGTTATAATACAATATGAGGGGACCAAAAGGAAAGGCACCTAACCAAGAGTGCATGGAGTGAGAGTGAGGGGGAGGTGAAGATAGACTGAGAAAAGAAACAATTAAAAAGTCCTTCTAGAAGAGGGGGACATCTGATCTCAGTCTTAAAAGACAATGAAAGTAAACCAGGAAAAAAGAAGAAAGAATGATACAGAAAGAGGAAAGATCTGGTACTAAGGCATGGAAGCAGACAAAATTAAAGTGATTCCGCTAGAGCACAAGGTCAATGATAGGCAGTGAGAGAAGAGGGAGGAGTGGTCAGCCAATGAAGAGCCTTGTATGCCACGGTAAGGAGTTGAGTGTTATCCTATAGGTAAGGGAAAGACATTGAGAGTTTAAGCAAGAGACTGGCATGATTACATCTGTTTTCCTTATCTCACTGACAGCATGATGGAAGGGGGAAGACTCCAGCCAAAGAAACCAATTAAGTGGCAGTAATCCAAGGAAGAATAACAGAATGAGAATGAAGACAAAGACAATGGAGTTAGATGACAAAAAAAGAAGAAAGATAGGAAAGAGATCTAGAAATTAGACTCCCCCTTTCTCTTTTCCTCTTCTGCATTGACAATTTAATCCTAAAGCCAAAGTACACAACCATACTTAGTGAGAAGTAGCCACAGTGGTCCAGAGCAGCTTAAGAAAGGTGTCCACATAGGAGGGTACCCAACATGGGGAGACAGGAGTCCAAGCAATATGAGAGGGTGTCCATACTATAATGGGCAATCTGACATATGGTATCAAAACCCAAGAAGAATAACAAGGGTGCCCCACACAGAGGAGATGCCCAGTATTGGAAATCAGAACGCAAACAGGGAGATGAGGGAATCCACAGGAAGCTGCTGCCTGGTGTGGGGTGTCAGAGCTAAAGCAGCTTGAGAAGAGTGTCCGTGTTGAAAGGTAGCCTGGTGTGAGGTGTCAGAGCACCTGAGCAGGGTAAAGGGAACTTCCATGCAGGGACCACCTAATACAGGGTGTCAGAATTCAAGCAGGATGAGGAACGCAACAACACAGAGGGAAGTGACAGTCATCTATGTCACAACTCAAGGTGAAGAAGGTATTCACAATGAAGGACGATCTGGCATGGGCTGTCAAAGCCCAAGCTGGGTAAGGTGGGCCTCCATGCGGTAGAGGCAGAGTGTCATAGGGTGTCAGAACCCTAGTGGGGCAAGGAGGGTATCCATGAAGCATAGAGAGTGTGATGACCGTGATGAGAGACTGGTCATATCCAGGGATTAATAAAATAAGTGAATGTACTAAGGACAATGAAAAGTAGGCTGCTCACTGTCAAAAAAGGAAATTACAAATACAGGAAAAGAGAAAACTAGAATCAATCTCGTGGTGTTGGACTGATTTGTATTGGTGTGGACTAACACTTTTCAATATGAGTATCCACAAACACATCGCATATTCTCTAGCTCTGTCCACTAAGAAGGCCTGGAGGCAGTGCTACACAATAGCAGTGAGCACACCTAGCATCCAGATTTTGGGTTTTAAATTATATTCTCCACTAAAAGGAACAAGACTCCTTGGAGTCTGAAATGGCAGATTTCAGGGCCAAGAAAAAGAAAGTAGAAGATAAGTATGGAACACCTTATACCTGAAAAGAACACAAAGCTGCCTCCTACTGATCAAACCTGGAAATTAATAATGCAACTTATTCAACTGCATTAATAACCCGAGTAATTCCATAATAAATTTGAATAAGAAAGGAAATGATGAGTCCAAAGTCATATAAACAAATTAACTAAAAATAAAATGAGGTCCTAGCCAGGCAGCTCAGTTGGTTAGAGCATTGACCCAATACACCAAGGTTACAGGTTCGCTCCCCAGTCAGGGCACATACAAGAAGTGGCCAATGAATGCACAAATAAATGAACAACAAATCAATGTCTGTCTCTCTTTCTCTCTCTCTGCCCCTCTTCCCCGCCCCTAAAATCAATACATAAGATTTTTTTAGAACGTATACTGAGGAATGGAATAATTATGTAATTTTGAAGTACTTTTGCTCCAAATATTTATTAATTACAAAGGGGTAAAGAGTTAACTTTTCAAGAGAGAAGACTGGTAAACACTACCTTAATCAAGTGGTCAAATGATAATCATCGTTATCTGATGATATAATGAGATAAGCACAGCATCACTTAGATGATTTTCCTGCCGAAGATGTTTAACTTAATGTAATCACAAGGAGACATTAGAAAAACATAAATTGAAGTCTGCAATCTCCAATGTCAAGGTTACAAAAATCAAGGAAAGACTAAGAACCCCTCCAGACTGAGGGGGACTGGGACTATAGAGACATAAAACTTAGTGCAATTTGTGATCCTGAACTGAATCCTTTTGCTTTAAAGAACATTACTGGGGTAATTGGCACAACTCCAAGAATCAGATGGCAGTACTATATCAATGTTAACGCCCTCATTTAGATGACTGTACTGTGGTTATGTAGGAGAATCCCCTTCTTTACAGCAAATACTCACTGGCTTACTTGATGGTGAAATTTGCAATTTATTCACAAATGTTGTGGGGAAATAAAGTCCTTTACAGTATAAAACAACTTTTCTATGACTTTGAGATTGTTTAAAATAATTTGTAAAACAAAAGAAATACTGCCATTTAATTGGTTGTAGGGGTGAGTCCAGGATGACTTTCAGGTTTCTGGCATGAGCAAGTGAATGGGTACTAATGTGATTTGACAAGACCCTAGAATGGAGGGAACCATTTAGGACTGGCTTTTCAGTTTTATTTTGCTGGGTGGTCAGCAGTTGGGGGTGAAGATTCGGGATAGTGGGGGCCTGTAAAATTCAATTTAAGGTACCTGTGGGGCATTCAAAAGCAGTTACTGACAAAAAACGGAGGATCCAGGTCTGTCAATCAGGAGTCTGGACCAAAGACACACTCTGAGGAACTATCCGTCTGTAGGTGATAGCAGAGACCAAGGTGTGGCAAAGATCACATGGAGACAGTTTATACTCCATCTTCTGTGAATAATTTGCAATGACTTGCAAAAATACAAATAGTTAAAAGGATAAAAAATATAAATGTAAACTGAGGGAGTAAGGACAAAAAAGGGAAAACAAGGAGAAGAAATAAAGCCAGGGAAAATAGTACCCAAAAATATATAATACAAAAAAATTATAAAAATAATAGCTTACAAGAAAGCTACATATAGGTAACAGAACTAGAAGACAAATATGACCCTGAGGTTCTACAAAGGCAACCCAAAGAGAACGTACAACAAAGAGGAGCCTCTAAACACTGCATCTGAATACCCATTTACTATCTAGTATGTGCTTCCTTGTAGGCATTTACTAACAGTATAAACCTGCCATTTTCCTTATGAAAGAAAGCAAAGGTACACCATTCTGTTTGCTATCAAGATAAACTTATATTTTAATGTGATATGAATTGAAAGATCCTAATTTTTTCCAGTTATTAAAACACGAATCTATAACCATGAATGCTTTCTCTACATTTATAGGACCTGGAATAACAACAACGGTAACAAGAATATAGACGACAGTAACTAACATTTGCATGGGGTTTAAGTTTGGAAAGCATTTTTATTTACTGTACATTATTTCATTCCACCCTAATACCATCTAGTATGATAAGAAAGGCTGGTACAGACTTAATTTTACAGATTAGCAAATAGACTCAGAAGTTAAATTACTTACCCAAAATTACATGACTAATAAGTAGAAGAATTTTAACTGTAACTTGTTTTCTGACTCCCTGGTTCACTAATTCATTTATTACCCATCCATTCAAATATTTATTGAGCTCCTCTCAGAAAACACTACCTATTCTGTACCTGCTGTGAAGATCAAGTGAAAGAACATGGGACTGTTCAAAAAGCATAAAGCCCCCCTGGCTCATGTGGCTCAGTGGATTGAGCCAGTTCGATTCCCAGTCAGGGCACATGCCTGGGTTGCAGGGCCAGGTCCCCAAGAGGGGGCGTGCGAAAGGCAACCACACACTAATGTTTCTCTCCCTTTCTTTCTCCCTCCTTAGCCCCCTTTTAAAAATAAATAAACAAAATCTTTTAAAAAATTAAAATAAAAAATAAAGAACGTAAAGCCTACACAGATGTAAGCTATTTTCAAGCACCAACAATTAGATCCCCTTTTTAAAGATATTAGCTCTTCTCACAGTTTTGGGAAACCAAATATGATATGGAAATAGAAAACATGCATAGAGTTTGGTTGGGACACCCTGGAAAATGCGTGTTTAGGAGAACAGGAGAGGGATATGATGAAGCTAGGATGGGTAATGGACGGACCACGGAAGACCTCATCTGCCCTGCTAAGAAGCTTGACTTTAGCCTGCTGATAAGAGGACACAGAAAGTTGGAAGAAGCAGAGTGCTGTGGTCTCAGCTGTGCTTTTAAAAGATCCCTCATATGACAGCATTAAATACGGATGTGAAAGAAAGCATAAAGGCCAGTTAGGAAGCTATCATAATCAGCTAGAAAGAAGAGGGTGCCCACCTGAGCTTATTGAAGGTGGCGGCTTAACTGTATGCTAATTTTAATCTGCAACACTATACAGTCTCTAGTCTCTAAAGACCTTGGGGAAACTGAGGCAAGCCACTAAGCCCTGTGAAAGGACAAGTTTTAAACAACCTATAAAATTGTACTATGGACAACTAAAAAACAAACAATCATCCTTGGGACTTTGTTTCCACAATGGAGTTACACAGTATAATTACTATTCTTACTAATCTACAGGGAACCCACTTTAAAGTCTCTAGTTCATTGTTTCTTTTTTAATCTGAATGATTCTCAGTAATTAAAGTTTTTATCAGTTCCAGAATTCTCCATAGTGAAATAGAACAGCTGACTTCAGATGCATTATGCTTTAAGCAAAAACTAACACTCATTAACAAGATTACCTGTTGTGATTAAATAAATACAAACTGTTTGCAAAGTTTGTAAATGAGTAGAAAGCATAAAAGTAAAACTAACCACTTAGCACAAACCTTATTTTATTAACCCTTCAAGCCTACTTAGGGATCCTTCATTTTTCTGTTTTCTACTTCCCCGCTGCATTGCCTAGTAAACACCTACGCTTCACTTTCCGCTGTTTTAACTTCCCCGATCGGCTCTGCTCTGACTGCCTGAGCATGTTGAACAAAACGGCAACGCAGGAAAGCAAGCCTGTGCCCTCTGCTTCACAGTGCTCTGTGTGGCACAATAGAGTTTCTAATAGTGCATCAAGTCGTAAAAGTTGTACATATTATGAAATCTCAAGGCGACTATTTTGTAGAAAACATTAATTACATTTACAAAAAGCTCTTAACAAATCTTTAGTAAAGTCTGCAATTAATTTATGGAGCCTGAAAAGTCTAAAAAGGGTATCAGTGATAATACTAGAAAAGAGGAAAGAGTTTCATCTGGCCTTAAACTACAAAGTTCATGTCTAATTTGACTGGTAAGAGTCAGACCACAGACTCTTTATCAAACTTGGAACGAATCTTCAAGGTAGGCCAGTCCAATGCCTATGCCCCCACTTCAAGGGTAAAAATCCCATGTAAGCCCCTGACCAATGCTTTTGCAGCCTATTCTGCCATCTCAATTTATTTAAGAGAAATTCTCCTTCAAATATTCAAGTTTCAATTTGGCAGTTAATTACAGTCTGCAGTTAAAAGGCACTAGCTGTCAGTCAGATCCCTCACCCAGTTCCCTCCTAAAAAGAAAAACTGACAGATCACAGGAGCTTTCTTTTGTAAACCAATTCTGGAACTTTCATGCTTCTTATTTGTTAGGTTAAAGGTTAAATTGCTGACCTGTGCCCTCCTGCTTAGCGGCCTTCCCCTTTTTCTGTAAAGCTTTATTTTGGGGCTGTATTTACATGGATTAGTCCCTTTTCACGCTAAGAAGGAATCTGTTCACAGCCAAAGCCTTAGTTCTGGTTGTACAAAAAGCAGCCACAATTATTCACCAGCAGACAATGACCATATTGTGGATTTACAAAAAACCCACCCCAGCCATGGAAAGATCTGTTCTTGCTGCACAAAACAATAGAAGAAAAATCTTATCAAGCATTCAAGAGAAAGCAAACAAAGCAAGCCCACTGTGAACTTGATGAAGATGTCAAGCTCCTTTAAAATATATATATATAAATCAACAAAGAGGGGTTTTCTTGTAAAGTCTTGGGAGTGAGACTTTTTCTACTCTGGGTTTCCCTTTCTGGTTAAACACAGTCAGTAGCAGCAAGACATTGACAGCCAAGACCAGCAAATGCTGCCCTTTTCTAAGCACGCTTACAGACACTTTTTAAAATGCACAATGCAGAGAGGCCTTCCTTTCCAAATACACCCAGTGCAAATGCCAGGCAAATCGTTTTCAAGCTAGTCTCTTACTACATAAGCTCCCTCAGTAAAGGCAAGATTCTTGTCCCAATCTCTAAGGAACAAACATAGCCTATATTCCCCAAGTCCTAACTTACTAATTCCATTAAAATTTTTTAAAAATTACAAATAAAAACAACAGGCTGCTGGGTTTCATTAAACCATAGCTCCAACAGCATATCTTCATCTGACAGCCATGAACTAGCATACACAGCCTGTTTCTCTGGGGTGGGTTTGAATGACAGTCCCAAGTCTCAGAAATGAACTTTAACTGTGGACATTTAATGTAAGGTGAGGACTTCACAGCTGCTACAAAAGCTAACTCCGGTCCAGGACACAGCTGTCTAATAAGACATGAGAGTAAATACAAAGAATTCCTTCCACCAACAAGTCTTTTAGGTAGATGGTTTCTATTCTCTTTAGGTTAAAATGACCTAAATCCACTATCAGCAGAATGCCTCTCCATGTAAAAGTAGAAAGTATAACCTAATCAGTGATAGAAGCGGGCATCAAAAGATGAATCCCTTAAATTTTTAGGGATTAAAATAAAGCTAATTTTTAAAAGAAATGGCACTTTAATTCATCATAGAGCATAATACTAATATACTAGTACTTTTTAATCTCAGAAAATGGCTCAATTTAAGGCTTCTTACAAATTTTGGACTTAGAAAAACATTTTCATCTGTAACAGTTCACCTTTGAAACAGTCCTTCTTGGCCCTCTCTGCCTCTCCTTCTCCCCCAACCCCTCTGCATTCCCCACCAAAACAAAACAAAACAACAACCAAAAAAAAAAAAAAAAAATCAAAGATGCACTCACAAAAGTCCACAAACTTGAGAGTAGTATTAATATGCCTTATTTTATTTTTTCACATTTTTATTGTTGTTCACGTACAGTTGTCTCCATTTTCCCCCCACCTCTCCCCTGCAATGTAATACGTCTTATTTTAAAAGGGAACAACTTACATGTAAAATAATAGGGAACTAGTTCATCAAACTGGAAGCCTGTGCTGGAGCCTTCAAAATTGATTTTCTCTTCTAAAACTGTACACCAACTGCAACTACGTCAAATGGAAATGTTCAAAACTTTAAAGTGAGATTGTGATAGAGGTGATTTTATTCTTTCTCTTTCAAACTTCCTGTAATATTTATCTTTTTTATAGTACTTTTTAGTTTGGTAATCAGTGCTGTGAAAATGAGACAATTCTGGCCAACGGCCCTACTTACATGACTGTGACAACTACAGAAATCATTCCCACACAAAGCCAATACACAGTGACTCAGAAGTTTGCTTACTTTGAGTTAGGAAATTTATGATCCCCAAGAAAATTAGGATAGCACTACAAGGACCAGAACACAAAGTAGGAAGTACTTAAACTCTTTACCAACTTCTAGGAGAAACGAGATTAGGGCACAAGCTACACTCAGAATCAATTCAAATGTAAATGCTCTGCTTCCTCTTCAACAAAGATAAACTCCCTCAGAGTTAATAGTTTCTCCCTAAGAGATTCATCTCTCTTTTCAATTTAGAGGTATGTTTTAGAGAAAAGGAAGAAACACATGGTGGGGCTTAGAGCAAAAACCTTTTAAATTCTTTGTCATAAAAGCTGCAGAGTAAACTACATTTCCTTTACTAATCCTTCGAACACTTGTTAAACTTGAGTACGCTGACAACTTTGCCACTGCAATCCCATTTTGGTTTCTAACAAGTTAAAAAATACTTTGGTTGTAGTAAATTGTATTACCATCTTCCTCAAACACCACGTGAGAATTTATGCTGCCTTCACAAACCATTGAAAAAGACCCTCCCTAGGGAGAAATAACTTTTGGCACACTGCACAGCAAAGCTAAAGTTACAAAAGCAGGATAAACTATCTCTTTCACCATTCCTGTATTTTCATTCTCATCCCCCGGCATTCCTTCTTCTTCTTCCTCCTCCTTCTTCTTCTTCTTCTTCTTCTTCTTCTTCTTCTTCTTCTTCTTCTTCTTCTTCTTCTCTCTCTCTCTCTCTCTCTCTCTCTCTCTCTCTCTCTCTCTCTCTCTCTCTCTCTCACGCACACACACACACAGGCACACACACCTCAACATGCAAACACAAACGCATGCTATGCCCTCTATAGGGTGCCAAGTAGGGGCATAGGAACTGTCTTGGAAGACCCTCACTTTAAGCTGATACTCTGGAAAACTTTTAAATTAAGTATATGAGTTTTTTTTAAAGTAGCTTTTCCATATCTTTGGAAATACATGAAAACAAACTCCACAGTGCTTCATATATATATACATATATTTGTGTGTGTTTGTATATGTTATATACACAAAAAATCATTATCAAGCATTTCAAAGACTCCCTAGTCCTCCAAGCCATGAAAAACAGTACAGGTGTTCTTTTGTGTCAGGAGGCTGAAAGAGTAAAAAGTGATGATTTGATATGACAGAAGAAAGAAAAGGAACCAGGCATGTTAATTATTTTGCAGTCAGCATTTTTTAACTCTCACAGCAACCCTAAAAGAAGCATTATCAGACTCATATTTGCAAAGGAGAAAACTCAAAAAAAAAAAAAAAGGTGAATAACTTCTCCAAGGTCAGATCCCGTTAGTTGCCGAGCCATATTGCAGACCCAAGTCCAGAGCTCTTTCTGCTACAACCACTGCTTCTGCTAGAGGAAAAGGTGGGGAATCAGCTTTTAGTAAGATGGATTCCCATGATGCCAGACCACCAGGCAGTTTCCCAGGGGTGGCAGAAAAAGCCTAAAATGCAAGAAGTATGGGCTGCCGGGCCTAGAGTAAAAGCTTCATTGTGCTCTGGGAAGTGTGATGGACACTTACTAAATGGAGAGGAAAAGGCATTCCTCACCCAGTGAGACAAGTGTGAGCAAGCCTTCCTTTAAACTTTCATCGTGAGCATATCTGCTCATAGAAAAGACAAAAAATATCTTCCAGAAAAATTGCTGGAGAGAAAACTGCACAATTACTCTTGCTTCTAACATAAATGTCCAAGGATTTCCATTAAAAAATAAAATACAGCAAACTGAGAGCCATTCAACCTACTAGAAATGAGGTATTTATCAACAATAAAACTGTAGAAATTAATGAAAGTACTAAGATTCACTGCAATCAAGTAGAATTGTGTCAATGCGTTCATTTGTCCAACAAAACTGTACCGAATGCCTACTATGTACCATGTACACTGTTCTAGGTGCTGGGGACTCAGCAGTGAGCCAAATCAGCAAAGGTCTCTGCCCCTGTGGAACTGACAGTCGAACTAAGCGTGACAGCATAGGGTCCCCTCAAGCTGATCATGATCTTACTGAAAGTCCCATTTTTTTTTTTTTTTTTTTAATAAAAAGAAAAATGGCCCTGGCTGGTGTAGCTCAGTGGATTGAGCGCGGGCCTGCGAACCAGAGGATCACGGTTCGATTCCCAGTCAGGGCACATGCCTGGGTTGCAGGCCAGTTCCCAGCAGGGGACACACAAGAGACAACCCTACATTGATATTTCTCTCCCTCTCCCTTTCTCCTACCATTCCCCTCTAAAGATAAATAGATAAAACTCTAAAAAAAAAAAAAGAAAAGAAAAAAAAAAGAAAAATGAACCATTCCTCCATGGCTTCACAAATGCTTTGCCTTCTGTCTGGAACGAACCCCCACTCCAGTATGTTTTATACAGCAAGTGAGTAAGAATTTGCTGAGTAGATAAAGTGTGATAGGAAAACATTTTTCCAAAAAAGTGTGGGGTGAGGGATTTGTAGCAGGGGTCAGCCCTAAATCTCAACTTAAATGGGGTCTAGGTCTGAGCTTCTATCCTGCTGCAGATCCACAGAAACCCAAATAAAACTTGAGTCAACTCATTTTCCACCCAGCAAACATAAGAAAATATAGGCTGGCTTGTCCCAGGGTCTACCCCAGGGACTAAGACCTTTAAAAAAAACCTAAACTGGATTTGCTGGAGCTGCTGGAGGCAGGACAGAAACCCAGTGGAGCCTTCCAAAGGCCCTGGGCCTAGAACTGCCTTCGATCCTTTCCCAGTGCCCTGCTCTCAAATGTGCGGATGGAAAACACCTGCAATAGGAACAGTGACACTTCTGATGATCCTCAACTATCCTGAACGATAGTTTCAACTGAGAGGTACTCTGTGCCATTTCTGTGCTTACTTCTTCAATTTTTTTTCATTTAATCTTTGCAACATCACCATGTGATGCTATCATCATTATCCCCATTTTACAGTTTAGGAAACTAAGGCAAAGGGGAAATTAAGCAATTTCCTAAAATTATAAGGGATGTAAGTTATAACCAGTAGAGCTGGAATTTGAACCCAGATGGTCTGATTTTAGAAAGCTGCTCTTAATTAAATTTTGCTAAATATATTTTTGAAGATTTGGGGGAGGAGAAAGAACTTTTATTAACAAAGTATTATTAGGAAGAGGGAATAAGTTAAATGTTCTGCTTAGATAATTTTCTACTTCACAAAGAGCCATTATGAAAATATTTTTCATTTTGGTCTTGGTAGTTAATCTTTCAAAAATACTTTTATTAATTTTCCTTTCATAGTAAATACAACCTAACGAACTAATGGAATGCTCTCCTTCCATGTTCTACAAGCCAGTTCCATCATTCTGAGTGAGTACCAGGGATGGTGTCTGCCGAGTACAGAAAACTAGGCGAATACACACTAGGTACTGACCATATTCCAGAAATGGGCTCCTTTAATAAATCTCAGATGCCAGCTGATTTTACTCACCTCTGGCTCTTCTCACAAGTACATAATTTAAATTAAAAAATTCTCGTAACTGAGGATTGATCACTGGGTCCTATTTAAGTTTACCTGTGACATATAAGTGAAGGGGAAAAATATAGTTTGATCATCTGAAATTATCCATGTGTCCAAAATGTAATTTTCTTGAAGAAATTCAGAATTAATCCTACATTTTCTGAAAGAGAAAATTCATCATTCAATTTTCTTCTCATGAAGAAAGTTACATATATTCATCTATTATTCTAGTATTTGAACCCTTTCAAAAAAGGAATTTAAATTAATTCTATATCAGAAAGAAGATTTAATCCCTTAACAAAATCACAGTTGTGGGAAGTTTCATTGTTTACTTTTGGTTTGAAGCTTCCGGGGTTTTTTTGTTTTTGTTTTTTTCACTGAAGGACGATGCTGAATTAAGTCACCATGAGAATGCCTAATTTGTACCTGTTATCAGTATTAGGCATTTTAATACTTATCATCTCTAATTTACAAAACAACCTGACGGATAGATATAAGCCCCATTTAAATACTGGGCAAACTGAAATTCAGTTTAAATAACCTTCCCAAGGTCAAACTATTAGTGAGTGATAGAAGAAAACTGATGTCAAATGCTACAGTCTTTCCATTACATTGTTTTTATTACCAATTATCCATGAAAATACTCAATGACATTACAATCTAGACAACAATTCATCTGCATCTATTTTCTCTTCAAATAAGGCTTTGTGATAGCATAATATTCTAATCCTAAGAACACATTAAAGGTAAGAAAACTGTCTTTAAATGAAACAATTTATTAAAGTTTCCTGCTGGGCAAAGCAAGCTAACAGTGGCATCCTCACAGAGCTTTCTTTTTCTAATGAAAGCCTTCGAACAGACTGCATGTTCACAATGTAACATAAAGCAGGGAATGCAAAATGTGTTGTGAAATAATACCAAAAGAAGTTCAAAAGCTAGAATACAAAAACAAACAAACAAAAAAGTCTCTTATGCATGTAAAAGAGAGGTCTAGTTCCTATTTCATAGAGTTTGCACTCCACTTTCAACAGTCTAGCACGGTGCTGAATCTAAAATGATTGTTCAAAGAATAAGTGATTAAAGGACTCTAACAAAAAGTTAGATGTAAGATAAGACCTCAGTCATGCAGAATCCTGGATAAATCAAGCATATAGGGCAGTTTTTGAGAAAGCTCCAGACCTACCTTTTTTAAGTACTGAAACTTAATCATTTTGGTTGTAAATCATTCCAAACCAGATTATACACCTCCATGTTTTTTAAAACAACACTTTGAACAAAACATTTTTTGGATGACTGCAGTGGACATCTGTTTTGGCTGTCTAGTATCCATTCTTCCTTTTCCTGGTAACAGCATCGGATTTTCCTCTGAGGAACTACCCTACCCATTCTTAGGCTATAAAGTCCAGATGGCGCTGCAGAGTACCCCCCACACACATCCTCCCTCATCTTCAATCGACACCTCAGAGCCACCCAATTCAGAATCATGGTGACTGGTTCACAGCCTATGACTGGCCTATGACCCAAATGGGGCCTAGTACAATTACGCTTGGGTATGGCTCAAAATAATGTGAGACACTCTTTTTCCACTCGGGTGACTGAAGTGGTAGAGTATAAGCCTGGATGTCCTAGCAGCCATCTCTTTGCCATTGTAAGGAGCACTTGCCCAAAAATGAACCCAACACAGAAGACAGAAAACCGAAAGAGAAAGAGAGACAAATCTCTGAAAATATAAGTAGAACACCTTGATCCAGCACAATCCAAAGTCAGGTTTATCACTACATTTCTCCATATAGACAGACAGGCAATAAATTCCCTTATTTGCTCAAGCCAGATTTCACTGGGCTTCTTTCAGTTACAACAAAAAAGAATCATGATTAATACAATGATTTAATGGCATCAACATGATCAGTAACTATGCTGAGCAATATAATACACAAAAATCCTCAGGGCAAACCAAAGCCCATAGGGTATAAGCTAAGGGCTTTCCCATGAATAAAGGATTTAAGCTTGAATGCATGGATTCTGAAAAATCTACTTTAGCTAATTTTACTTCCCACTTTTCAACTGTTAGCTTGAGAACAACTGTTGAACAGCAGAGCTCTACGCAGATAAGAACTCTTGCCTTACACAGAAATAATATAGTAACTTAAAATAACAGCTACTTCAGTACAGATCTAACAAAAATATATACAAGAACTATATGCGAACCACAAAACTCTAATAAATAAGATCAAAGAAATAAATAAATGCAGAGACTTTCTATGTTCATAGATAAGACTCAACATTGTCAATATGTCAGTTCTTCACAACCTGATCCATAGATTAAATGCAATTACAATCAAAATACCAGCAAGTTATTTTGTGGATACTGACAAAATGATTCTAAAGTTTATACAGAGAGGCAAAAGACCCAGAATAATCAACACACTATTGAAGGAGAAGAAAAATATCAAAGAACTAATATTAACAGACTTTAAGAATTACTATGAAGCTACAGGAACCAAACCAGGAGGGTACAGGTGAAAGAACAGACAATGGATCAAAAGAAGGCCTGGAGATGGACCCACATAAATATAGTCAACTGATCTTTGCCAAATGAGCAAAGACATTACAATGAAGCAAAGACAGTCTTTTCAACAAACAGTACTGGAAAACAAGTGAACATCCACATGCAAAAAACTGAATGTAGACACAGACCTTCCTTACATCTTCACAAAAGTTAATTCCAAATGGATCATAGATTGAAATATAAAACACAAAACTATAAAACTCCTAGAAGAGCCCTGGCTGCTGTGGCTCAGTGGACTGAGTGCCAGACTTTGAACCAAAGGGTCCCCAGTTCAATTCCCAGTCAAGGCCCAGGCCTGGGTTGCAAGCCAGGTCCCCAGAGGGAGCACACAAGAGTCAACCACACATTGATGTTCCTCTCCTCTATTTCTTCCTCCCTTACCCTCTCTCTAAAAATAAATGAATAAAATCATTAAAAAAAAAATCCTAGATGGTAACATAGGAAAAACCTAGATGACCTAGGGTAGCCAGTTCCCAACCTTTTTGACACCAGGGACTGATTTTGTGGAAGACAATTTTTCCACACACCAGGGTGGAGGGGGTGGTTTTTGGATGATTCAAGTGTATTACATCAAGCTCACCTCCTGCTGTGTGGCCCAGTTCCTAACAGGCCTAGACTGGTACTAGTCCATGGCCTGGAGGTTGGGGACACTTGACCTAGGGTATAGTGATGGCTTTTCAGATACAACACCACAGGCATGATCCATGAAAGAAATAACTGATAAGCACTTCTGCTCTGCCAAAGACAACATCAAGAGAAAGAGAGGACAAGCTACAGACTTGGAGAAATTATCTGCAAAAGATACTTAATAAAAGACTGCTATCCAAAATATATAAAGAACTCTTAAAACTCAACAGTAAGTAAACAAACAGCTTGATTTAAAAAATGGCCCAGCCCTGGCTGGTGTAGCTCAGTGGATTGAGCATTGGCCTGCAAACCAAAGGGTGACTGGTTCGATTCCCAGTCAGGACACATGCCTAGGTTGCAGGCCAGGTCCCTAGTGGGGACTGCATGAGATACAACCACACACTAATGTTTCCTTCTCTCCCTCCCTTCCCCTCTCTGAGAATAAATAAATCTTTCAAAAAAAAAAATGGGCCAAACACCTTAACTGATACCTCATCAAAGAAGATATACTTTTCTCATTGTATAAGGAGCACTTGCCCAAAGAAGATGGAAAATAAGCATATGAAAAAATACTCCAAATCGTATGTCATCAGGAAAGTACACATTTAAAAAATCAGATACCATTACGAACTTCTTAGAATGGCCAAAATCCAAAACACTGACAACACCAAATGCTGGTACAGACATGGAGCAACAGGAACCCTCCTGCACTGGGTGGAGGTAGTGCAAAATGGTGCAGACACTGGGAGATGGTTTGGCAGCTTCTTACAAAACTATACATACTTATCATGGTGTCCAACCATCATGCTCCTTGGCATTTACCTGAGTTGAAAACTTATGTCCATACAAAAACCTGCACACAGATGTTTATGGCAGTTTTATTCATAATTGCCAAATCTTGGAAGCAACCCATATGACCTTCAGTAGGTGAGTGGATAAATTATGGCATATGCAGACAATGGAATGTTATTTAGTACTAAAAAGAAATGCGCTATCAAGCCATGAATATACACAGAGGAGCCTTAAATGCATATTGCTAGGTGAAAGAAGCCATCTGAGAAAGTTATGTATGGTATGATTCCACCTATTCTGGAAAGGGCAGAACTATGGAGACAATAATAAAAAGATCCCTAGTTGTCAGGGGATGAGAGGGCATGAGGGAATGAATAGGCAGAGCGCAGAGGACTTTTAGGGCAATGAAAACACTCTGTGAGATACAATAATAATGAATACATGTCACTGAACGTTTGTCTAAACCCTAAAATATACAACACCAAGAGTGAACTGTGACATAAATAACGAACTTTGGGTGTAGGCTCACCAGTTGTAATAAATGTACTACTTTGGTGGGGGATGTTGATAAGGGGAGAGGTTGTTTATGTGTGAGGCAGGGAGTGTATGAGAAATCTCTGTATCTTCCTCTCAATTTTATTATAAACCGGAAACTTCTCTTAAAAAAATTAAATCTTTAAAACAAATGATAAATAACAATTTACTAAGAACTTCCCACATGGTCCCATGCACTGTGCATTCCCATTTAATCCTTTCAACTGAATGAAGTAGGTACTATTAGGGCCCCCGTTTTATTTTTTTTAATATTTTATTTATTTTTAGAGAGGGGGAGGGAGGGAGAAAGAGAGGGAGAGAAACATCAGTGTGTGGTTGCCTCTTGTGTGCCCCCAACTGGGGACCTGGCCTGCAGCCCAGGCATGTGCCCTGACTGGGAATCAAACCAATGATCCTTTGGTTCACAGCCCACGCTCAATCCACTGAGCCATACCAGCCAGAGCAGGGCCCCCATTTTATAGTTAAGAAAATGAGGTTCTGAGCTTGTCATTTTGAGGGAATAATTTTTTTTTCAAACAACAAACCTGCTGCTCACATGGACTGTTTACCATTCAGTAGATCAACAGTCCACCATCAAGGCCTGAGGCCTAACACTGTGAACCACAAACAGAGCAAGAAGAACCACACTGTCATGAATTACCAAAAATTCTGACACTTTCCTATACTGTAATTTATATTCAGATGGCCCCTAAATTTCACACTTTAGGAACAGGAAGAAAAGTTTGCTGTGATTTATTGTATTATTATTGAAAAGAAATAAGACCATAAATTTAGTTAATAACCTCTAAAAATATTTTAATCTGAAGTAAAATTACTCTCAAAAGGACTTTTTACTCCCTCCACTCCACTTCTAAAGAGACAGCATAAATCATTGTCTTATTTTTAAAGTCAATTTTAAAAATTAATAATGTTAAGCATCCACTGTGATCAAGATTTAGGCAAAGCTCTTAGAATGTGAGTCCTGTGAACTAAGCGGGGGAAATGAGGGTGGGAGGGGGCTGCAGGGCAGAGAGGAATAAGTAGGGGGAATGGGACAACTGTAATAGCATAATCAATAAAATATATTAAAAAAAAAAAGAATGCGAGTCCTGTAAAGTGATAGCTAAAGTTCAGAATAACAAATCTGGCTCTCAAAATCTTAAATTGGCCAAAACTCAGTTTTCTTCATGATACTGCCAATACAGAAAATGTGAACAGATATTTAAGAGAGATTTCAAAGCCAAGTTGTTTTTTTTTAAAGATTACTGCTTACCACTAAGCTGAAAATCTCAGCTAACCCAGAGCACCGTGTCTAGAGCAATCTTTTCACAGAGTTCTGAGAACAGCTTCTCAATTTGACTCTGCACTTTCTATAAAGTGGCTATTGGACTCATGTATTAAAAACGCTGGGATGGGAGCTGACACAGGAGGAAGCTGGTTTGCCAAACAGCCTTGAGAACCTGATGCTGCCACTCTCCCAGTGCTAAGCGGCTGGCCAAGAACAGTGCCCACAGCAGGCTCAGAGATGCCAGCTGGAATGAGGCACTTGTGTTTGAAATGCATTCCGGAGTTTCAGCATGGCCAGTACCATCTGATCATGAGACTGGGCAGGCTCATCCCTCTTGCAAGAGCACCCTCTTCCGAGACCTTCAGTCAGACAGACTAAAATCTGCTTTGGGAGTTTTCACAACTTGAGATGGCTACATGGACTGCAAAAAAAAAATTAAAAATTGAGAACAAAGTAGATCAAAGATCTACACAAAATGATCCAACTTCTTTTTAAAGCATTAAAATCACATACCTAAATAGCAAGCATCGCAAAGATGTTCATTGGCTTATTTACAACAGGAAAAATGTGGAAGCAATCTAATGGTCTAATTATAAGTAAATATAGCTCATAAACATAATACAAAATCTGTAGCAACTGAAATGACTTTTACAAAGCTATATTAATAATTTTAGGAAAAACAATAATTAATTTGAGGAGGGAACAAGAAAAATATACACATACAGGAGTTTGAGAGAAAAGTTTATATATTTTATTTACACACACACACAGAAGACTACAAGGAAGTAAAGACACCAAAATATTAATAGTAGCTATTACTGAGTGATTTCTCTTAATTTTTATGAAATTTTATACATACTCAAAATCTAATCAGAAAGCAAGCTACTAAAAATTTAAAGATAACAGAAAAAACACACCAAGATAATCTGCCCATAGGTACTCAAATAGCTTGAGAAAATTTTTAGTATTTTTTAAATTTAAAATGAGAACCTAACATACCACAGTATAAGAAAAATTGTAAGAATGGAACTCCAACAGAAGTTTATAGAACAAAATGTATACTAATTCCCCCAATTAAAGTCCCGTAAAGTAGTTTCAGTGCTTTCTAACCCACCTTCTCACAGCAGGGAATTAATCCCTCTGGGGGATGCAAACAAACTTCAAAGAGAAGATTATGCCCAGACACTAGTACTGTATAGTGTAAGGTTTATACCTCAGTTTGCTCAGTCCAAGGAACAAAGACCAATTTTAAGGCAGATTTATTTGCAATCCTTTAAAATGACAAAAATAATGCATTAAACAGTAGCAGGAAAAGTCAAAGATGATAAGTTTTATTAAAAACAAATAAGGTTGTAGAAGTAGACAAAAGATTACCTAAAATCAAATACTGAGTGACAGCTTATTCACTGTTCACAGCAGCTAGGAAATCTCACAAATTCTCAAAGAAAGTAAGTAGCATCATGAGTTCATAATTTGTGTATCCAAGTCGTATTTTTATGTTTGGAAGGTATTCCCTTCAGTGTCATAGGCCTTGGGGCAATGGCTAAGCAGAAGTGACAGACCACAGGTCCCTCCCATGGATTTCATGGAATGCCCTTCAGATCGCAAAACACACGAGAGTTTACAAGAGAGTTTACAAAACACACCTACAGTGGTACAGACATGAAAAGTTATCAATGAGGAAAAACTGTCTTTGAAGTCTAGTGACAGTTCTCACTGGCCTCTCTCACATGTGTCATCTTTTTACTGTGAGGTAATTTTTAGGTATGATTTAGAAGAATGTGATCAGTTTATAAAAATGTTTTAAGTACAGAGGCAGCATATCTTAGTAATTTAGTTTTAATTAGTTTCCCAATTTTAAAAAACCATGAATAAGAAATCTAGAGTTTAACTTTTCTGGATATTAATCATCTAATAGAAAACTAAAGTCCTTGAGAGATTAGAAACTTAAATGTGAATGGCAAAACTATAAATTTCTTAGAAGAAAGCAAAGTATTTTCATATCTGTAAGGTAGAAGATATTGATAAATTGTATTATATTAAAATCACTGTTTTGATCAACGGTACCCTAAAGAGATCAAAAGACAAACCATAGAGTGGGAGAAGATAATTGGAACATACACAAGCAGATAATTAATATCTATAATATATAAATAATTTCTTATAAATCAATAAGGAAAAGGTAGAAAACTCAATTTAAAAAATGAGCAAGAGATTTGAACAGGCACTTTTAAAAAGGAAGCTGAATAAGATGCCAATAAACATACAGAAGGTGCTCAATTACATTAGCCATCAGGAAAATGCAAATAAAAACAAGGATATATTATTACACAACCATTGGGTTGGGGGGGAGCCCAATTTTACCAAGGACTGATGAAGTTGCACAGCAATAAAGACCACCAAATGTTGAAGTAAGTGCAGACAAACAAAACCAATTCTGAAAAACTTTATCATGGTCCAGTCACCAAGTATCCCCTGGAAGCACGTTTACATGAATCAGGATTCACGTATAAGAAGGAGCACAACAACACTGCTTGCCATAGCCAAAAACTATGAACAACTTCAAAGGTTTTCAACAGCAGAATGAATACATAAGCTGTGATGTAATCCTACAGTGTGCTACACTGCAATGAAAATGAATGACTGCAGCTACACAAAACATGGAGGACCCTTAAAATACCATCTCGAGGAAAAAAGCGGCAAAACTACACATAAAATAATTCTATTTCTATAAAATTCAGAAACAGGCACTACTAAATGTATTAAAACTACAAGGAACAATGAAGAAATGATTGTCATAAGAGTCAGGAGAGTCTTACCTCTGGAAAAGGAAAGAAAGGGATCTCTGGGGAGCCGGCCAAGCCCATTTCTAACATTTACAGCCAAGAGTACAAATCAAGGCCCATAAACCAATATGTCTAAATATTTAGAAGACATGAAACAAGCTTACGAACTATGAAATAAAATATGCTCTTACCCTCCTATCATGACAAATATGCTTTTATCGGCCTAGAAGGACAAATTTATACTGAGCATTGTTGGATTCCTTAGAGTTCCACGTGGAAACCTGACTGCGTAGAAAGAACTGGCCACTGGCGCACTGCCCACAGCCCCCTTCTCCATCCCATGCTGCCAAGGACCGCGCACACAAGCGTGCAGTCACCTCCTTTCACAAGCCCAAGCTCCAGTCCATACCCTGTCCCTACAAACAGCCACCCATAGGCCATCCCCTGGGCTTAGGGTCTGTCTATACACCAGCAGCTCAGTCTACCCTCAGAAAGATGGACCCCCAGAAGAGACTCACACAGGCTCTGGAAATAAGGTCCGGCCCATTTGGGCATGAAATTCTGAGGTCCCAGGTACTCAAAGCATAGTCTAGCACGAAAGGGTTCAGGCTCCAAGTGGGCATGTCCCACAGGCCCCAGAGACTCCTTGTCCCATGGAAGAGGGCCAAAGCAGGGAGCTCTAAAAGCAAAGAGCAAGGGCAGTAATCCCTCTCACAAGAAACAATATTTCCTTATAATCAGGCAATATTATATTTCTTCACCTGGACAGTAGTAACATGTGTACTCACTTTACAATTATTTGTTAAACTGTACATAAAAGTTTTATGTACTTTCCCACAAACAATGAGACCAACACCATGTGCCTACTGATACGATAAACAATAGACATTGTTTTAGATATTCTTGCCAAAATTCCATAACCTGAATCTAATCATTGGAACATAATTAGATCCAATCCAAGGACTTTCCAAAATTCAACAAAGCTAATTTCTTGAAAAATATGTCATAAAGGTAAAGAAGAACCACAAAACTATTGAGTACTGAGAGAAACTAAATAGACATCACACTAAACAGAGTCCGGGATCCTGAATTAGATTCTGGGTGGGAGCGGGAATGCTATAAAGGACACTCCTGGGACCACTGATTGAATTTAAACATGAACAACTGAGATTACATCAATGTTAAATTCTCTTAATCTCAATAAATGTACTAGAGTTATATATGAAAATGTCTTTATTCTTAGGAGATATATTCTGAAGAATTTAGGGGTGAAGCATCACAATTATCTGCAATTTATTCTCAAGTAGTTCAGCAAAAATAGTATGTATATGCATGTAGAGTGAAGCAAATATGGCCAAAAGGTAACAATTAATAAATCTAAGGCAAAGGTATATGTACTTGACTATCCTTGTAACTTTTACCTTTTAAAATACTTTCAAAATAAAAAGGTTTTTTAAAACTATGCTGAAGAGTTCCATAAGAAAGGAGTTGCCTGCAGGAGCGGGAGAGGAACCAGATGACTCGGATAAGGGGATAGGAGAAGACTTTTCATTTTGTTTATTCTTCCATCGTTCTTGTACTTTTCAAATTTTGCTCATATTCCCCCAAAAATTTCATTTTAACTTTGGAGGGAAGTCCTAGAACATTGGAAGGGGAAACATTAGCAAATACAGACGTAAGCCAAATGCTTGTCCTTAAATGTCTCTGTCAAAACACAGCCATCATCAAATGGTTACTCTGTGAGGTCAGCCCACAGAAGTGCTGCTGCTCACGTACACACAGTACACACCAGGTAACCCTTCCCCATTCAGTGGCTTGCGCAGTAAGAGGCATAACTTACCATGGATGGTAAATTCTACTTCTAGAACAACCATACACTGGTAACATGTCTCACAGCCTTTATTAGATAATCCAGGAAGTGGAACACATACAGTTATCTCACTTTTTCTATTAGGACAAATTCATTCATTTTAATAAACATTGGTGATGTTGTGCAAAGCCCTGAAGATGACGTAGACAGATGTGTATATCATGGTCACTGTCTTCAAGAAGGCAATGCAGCAGCAGAGTGCAAGAGAACTTGAACCACACAGTAGCTACATGATCTTGGTAAGCTATCTGTTCTCTCTGAGAGTCTGTTTTCTCATAAGTGTAATGAAGATGACACCCATCTGTCTTTAAAGGCTGTATTGTAAGGACTGACTATGTCAATCACGCATGTAGGATAAGACAAACTCAATAAAAGATAGCTATTTTTATGAGTATTACAATCTAACTAAATAATGAAATAGTAAATATGGCCAAGGTTGCATAGCCAATTATGGGTATAACTACCATTGAAATCCTAATTACTCCAAGTATCTAGCCCAAGTAAATTCACTCCCCTAAACACCAAATAATATATGCAGCTGTTAGTATATGTGGACCAAAAGCCACTCCCTAACATAACCTTTGCAAATGTATCACTCTTTGAGGCACCAAGGGAAAAAAAAAAAAACCACTGGGTCATAGGTTATTTTTCCTCAACAACCAAGAAGGATTTTAGGTCAAGAAGTGATATACTCAGCCTACACAAGATACTCTAACCTTATCTAGGACCCTGTCATCCAGGAATACATGTCCAAATTAGTTCAAAAGCTAAAGCCAGAGGAGGTGCTTCCTTCAAATAATTTCCAATTATTTTACCAGCACACAAAATATACTAAATTAAATTTCAAACATCTTCCAGTTTAGTAATGGAGATTTCCCTTATTATTATATTATATCCCTTAATATGTATTTATATGTATAATTCCTTATATTATTTTATAACCTAATTCTCAGCCATCCTCATTAGCAAGGTAACAATATTTCCCACTAAACAGATGACTTCCAGGTATCTGTGAAAGGTACAAGACAAAACCCAATTATGACAATGAATAAAGCTATATACTCCACGCCCATTATGGCAATGACTCTTAAATTGTTCACTGTGCATATGATGATGTGGGCACAAATAAAAGGGAAAGACACTTAAACCCACTTAAAGGTAAATAACAGTTTAGAATATTCACATATTATCCCATGTGCATAGCCATCTCCTACAATAAATATGCCATATCATAACTGAACATGCAAATACCTGAAAGAGTGCCACCGACTATCCTAGGATAGGCCACTTCAACATACACTTCAAACGTGGTCTCTGGGTTTTGCCTACAAAAGAAACAGATCATGATTACTGACAAGGATTGAGGCAGTATAGTTTATTGAATCTAAGATGCCATTAGAACATGTGAGCTGTGGTATAAAGCACACCTTGATTAAAATCATTAGCTCCACAACTTAATGGTTGTGGAACCTTGGACAAGTTATTGAACTTCTCTGAGCCATGCCTACCTAATCTATAAAATGAATACAACTAACCAAAAAATTATTGTGAAACTTAAAACACACACACACACACACACACACACACACAGTCTAGGTACAATGTCTAGCCAGTAATTGGCCAGCCATTATTACAATTTTACAGGTGTCACATTTCCAATTAACATGGCTGGATCTCCAAAGCCTTAAGACAGAATTCTGAGGAAACTCAAAGCAAGGCAACACTAGCACAAAATAGCCCTCTCCCTCATATTCCAGGATAAAACATTCACATGATGAAGTGAACTTGCTCATTTACAGGTTTTAAGACTGAAACAAGAGAAGCAGTGTCCTGTGTCTCACTAGGCCGTTTTGAGACAAGATCCTAATCTAAAGGTAAGACTGTTTTCCCACACAGGGGCTTCACCTATACTGGCAATTGCAAGTATATGAATGTTCATTATTATATCCTTTTACCTTTTTATGTCATAAATATTTCATAATAAGTTTTTAAAAGATCACAGCACTAACAGAATGTTAACAGTTAATTCCAAGTGATGAGAACATCGGGATTATATTATCGTTGCATTTTCTCTTTCTCTTTGATTCTAAAACTACAATAAAAAGATATTATTTCCAGATTGAATGAAAATCATTCAACAGAAGAAAATGTTATATTTTCAAATGTCTATAACTGAATTCTATTTTAAACCTGACAACAAAGCTCAGAAGAAACTTTGAGTTGCCTAATCAAATATAAGATTTAATTTCAATGAAATAAATACTTTGAATTTACCCAGTAGATTCCACTTTTCAAAATAACCATTCTTTATCTCATTTTATTCTTATTATAATCCTGTGAGGTAGGGGCATCGGGCATTATCATCACCGCACAGGTGAAGGACCTGAGGCAGAGTTCCTAAGTGACGTGCTGGTGGTCCCACAGCTAGCTAGAAATGCAGCCAAGAACCAGAATTCACACCTCCTGGCACTCAAATTCTGTTTCATTGAGTCCAAGATGAACTTTTTCCCCCCACATTTTCACATTTCTTACAATCTATTGCATCTTAAAATTCTACATGGCAGCTTTTTTTCTTCCTTGATAATACATATAATAACAGTGCATCTTATAAATAATGGCATCTTAGATTCAATAAAATATGGTAATACTTCCTCTAGTCCCTTAGCAGTAGAAAGAAAAATGTATGTTTTTTCAATCACGGATCTAGTTATTTCTCTTGTGAAGGATCATTCCTTCACTGAATAGAAACTTGGGTTTTTGCTTTAAATAAGTACCTACAGCTGAAAAGAGTTGGCTGCTCTAAAATTCAAGGTTCTTAAATATACCTTGTCAAATATAAGTTAAATTCAAAGTTAAATCCGATATAAATATCAGATACTCTGATTAGACACTAAATTAAAGTATCTTAAAAATAAATAAAATAAAACAAAGTAAACTGAAGTTTTGAAAGTCTTAAAAAAAGATTTGTCCTTTTCCCTGTCAGAGATACAAAAAGACCTACAAAGTCAACACCTTTTGGCCACCAAACACTTGTGGAAAATACCATACATCCTTTTCCTTCAAATGACCTCAAAGAACAGTGTTTGATGAAAAAAAGGAATGTTCCAAGGTCACCTGAAGAACACCAGGAAGATTCCTTCTAAAACCTAAATAAATCTTTCTTAAGTCTATTTTGCAACTGGCTGAATTTCATCTCAGAATTTCATTCTTCTAGATTAAGATAATGGCTTTTAAGATGTCTACAGGACCCTAGGACTCCATAAAGTTTCTTTAGAGCTTTCACATATTTTATACCCAAATCTCCATTTTTATTTCTCCCCATTTATTTTTAAAATATTTTATTTATTTATTTATTTTTAGAGAAGGGAAGAGAGGGAGAAAGAGAGAGAAAGAAACATCAATGTGTGGTTGCCTCTTGAGCGCCCCTAACTGGGGACCTGGCCCTCAAGCCAGGCATGTGCTGAGTGGGAGGGAATAGAACCAGCAACCCTTTGGTTTGCAGGCCGGCACTCAATCCACTGAGCCACAACAGCCAGGGTTATTTCTCCCCCATTAAAACAGAAGAAAAAAAGAAATACAAACATGAGCATGGAAAAGTGTTACATACCAAATTTTTAAACGCTGGAGTTCCAACACACTAACCTATGCCACTAAGGTAAGGCGACTGTGCAGACTCGCTGTCTAAGAACACTGTCTCTCCTCACTGTCTCTGCTCCTCCTTTCTCTCTTTAACACACTTCAACCAGGCTTCTGAGCCCACCACACCACTGAAAGGACTCGTCACAATCGCCAATGACCTTCACTGTGCTAAAATGTGCTAGAATGGTCAATTCTTAGTGCTTGTCTCACTCAGCCTCTCAGCAGCAGTTGACACAGTAGACTGACTTGCCCTCCTTCTTGAAACGCTTTCTTTACTTGCCTTCCAGAATATCACTCTCTGTTAGTACTCTTTCTACATTATTGGCTGCTCCTTTGCTAATTCCTTCTCAAGTAAGCTCTCCCACCCTGGAACTTAGTCCTGAACCTCTCCCTACCCACACTCATTACTTAGATGATCTCATTCAATCTCGGCTTTAATTACACAAATGCTGACAAGCCCTGAAGTCATGTCTCCAACCTGCCTTCTTCCCCGACTCCAAATGCCTACTCAGCATCTCCACTTGGATATCTATAAAACATTTCTAATTTCACAAATAGTGCTTTTGTCCCTCAAACCTGCAATTCCTGAAATCCACTAGTTATTCAAACCAAAAAGCTTGGTGTCATCCTTGACTCCCTTTGTTTTACATTCCATGGTCATTTCCATGCCACAATCAACAATCAGCAAATTCCGCTGACTTGACCATCAAAACCTACCCAGAACCTCACTGCTGGTCGGCATCCCCAACCCCACCATCTTTGACAGAGCACCATCACCACGCCTCTATTGCTGCAGTGCTCTCCTGCCTGGTCTCCCTGCTTCCTCCTCTGCCCTGCAACGGTCAGACTTCAACTTGGTGGCCAGTAACCCTTTTATTCTAAAGGTCAGGTTGTGTCAGTCTCCTGCTCAAAACCTCCCAAAAGCTTCCCATACCACTCAAAGTCAAAGTCTTAGTTCTGGAAATAGATGGTGGTGATGGTTATATGACAGTATGAATATATTTAACATCAGTGAACAGTACATGAGAAGTGGTTAAGATGGAAAACTGTATGTTATGTGTATTTTACCACAAGTCTAAAAGAAACTGAGAAGGAAAACAAAGCAGTTCTTACAAAGTCCTACGTGATCTGGTCTTTGCCTGTCTCTGCAATTGCACTTTAGAGCCTCTCTCCCCTTGCTCACTGCATTCCAGCCACACACTGGCCTCTCTGCTCCTCAAACACACCAAACGCATTTGTACCTTACAGTCCTCTGCACCGATACTCACACAGGTGGCCCTTCCTGTCATCCAAAACTCGGTTTATATTTGACCTCCTCAGAAAGGCCTTCCTCTACATACTCTCTGCCATCTAATGTTAACTCTCCACATCATACCTATCACAATCATGTTTCTTGTCACCACCCTCCTCTGCAGGTAACCTCCAGAAGAGCAGGGACTTTGTCTATTACACCCATTAGCGTTCCCTTAACAGTGCCTGGCACATAACCATAATCAAGTAAGTACAGAGAAGAAATAAAGAAAGCACAAACCAGCCTTCCTGTGGTCTAACAGATTTCAATAAATGATAGAAATACACACCTCTGCGATTCTCAAATTTTAACAAGTTAAAGGACAGATTTCCAGCCCCACCTCGAGAGTTTCTGGGGTTGAACCCCAAAATTAGCATGTCTAACAAGTACCCAGGTAATACTTATGCTGCTGGACTAGTAATCACACTTTCGGAACCACTGACCTAGCTAAATAGAATTCTTCTTCCAAATAACTTCATGCATACAATATAAAATAAACATAGGTTATACTCGATAATCAATCATTGTAACAGTTTCTTACTCAGTTCAAATAGCTGCCAGAGCTCTATTACATGGAGCCAAAGATTACAACAGTCTCTTTTAAAAGAAAAAAAAAATGCAAAAAGCTGACCAAATCAGACTGTAATTATAACTTATAGTCATGCTCATCCATGATTGTTTACATGTTGCCTTATGGAAGAGTGGTGACTAATGTTGTGACAAGTTACATAACATACCAACAAATACACAAAAGTTATTTTAAGGGCCAGTGAAGCCAATGCAGATGGAAGCATTTTCTATTTCTCTGCAAATCAAAATATAAATGTAAAAGTGTGTCCTCTAAATGCAAATGTCCAAGCGGCTCTTACTTAATATTTTCATTAAGTTCTGTAAACAATTAAGGCTATAACGATTTCCAGAGAGTCTCTGGGACTACCCTGAGACTGCTTACATCTTCCATTACTCTTCGAGATGCTCAATACTTTTAACTACTTGACTAAAGGAACTGGAATCCTTTTTCTGTCCTATTAACACTCACTGCTATTTCAGTACATGTAATGATGCTGAGAGTACCATATTCAGAGCCAATTTTCCAATATGGACCCAAGTTTTCCCAGAACACTTGATGCTATATCTTAACATATTACCATGGAAATGTCCTGGTTCTGCCATAATATCCCATTATTAATTGCCTTACACTCCTATACTTCCACAATGTGGAACCCTGCCCACCTGCAAACATCTTTTGTTTGCCACCCACACTCACCTCCTGCAGTTTTGCACCCTAAGATCCAGCCAGAACTAGTTGTAGCCCTCTAAATAAGCCATGCTCTCCAATAAGAACATCATTACCATACTATGACTACTAGTTACTGTTTCCTATGTTCAGGGCATGATCTTAAGCATTTTAAATGCATTATTTCAGTTATTCTTCAACAACTGTGTAAGTACTATCCCCAGTTCAGAGATGAGGACACAAACTCAGAGGATAAATTGGCCAAAGTCAAAGCAAGAAAGTAGCAGAATCAGCATGGATCATCCAAAAGCACTAACCACTTGACTATTCTACTGTACATTTTTCAGCTGCTCTTCTGCAAAAAAAAAAAAAAAATCTTTCTGATCTTAACTTAACAAAGTAATTCATCAAGCCTCAGGTCAGGCATTTCCTCTCTCTGGGAAACGGTCTCAATCCCCCTCGCTCGTAGCCCAGGTTGGGTTAAGTGCCCCTTTACACCCCAGGGCACCCTATACTTCCTCACTCTTGCAGCTCTTACCACAGTCAACTCTTATACAATTACAATTACCTGGGGAGCTTTTAAAAGTCCTGATGCCCAGGCCATACCCCAGAACAATTAAACCAGAATCTCCAGGCACTGGTGTTTCTAAAGCTCCCCAACTTACTGTAATGTGCAGCCCAGGTGGAGAACCACCAGTGTACCTCTATTAAATATCCGTTCTCCCACTAGACTGGCAGCTCCTTGAGGTCACCAAGTGTCTTATAACCCCAGTTCCACACCAGCACAATAAGTGTTTGATGAATGGGTTTTCCTCTAATGTCTGACATGTAGTTTCCAGCTCCGGTAACTGCTCCTCCTTCTCTGACAAAAGTAATTTGCTGAATATACACCACTGTTACTCTTGAAAGAAGTTTTCCTTTGGAGTCAAAGGTATGAATAAGTCACACCTACTCACAACAGCCTTGGCCCTTAAACATAGAAAAATGACACACAAACAGCTAAAATGTGTTTGAAAAAAGGGAGGTCTGCTTACTTCTGGGAAAACAAAGCCTGAAAGTAAGCCAAGAAAGGGTTTCTATTCAATACCACTCTTCTGAACACACTTCTCAGTGATTCACTGGAAGGGCCAAGCTCAGTGCTCAGGGCCGTGTTCTCAGAATAAGTACACTCAGCTCAAGTCAAAAACAGACAAAAGCTTTGACAATATTCAGACAGCAGAAAGCTTAATGGTTTAGGGTGGTTGTTGTTGTTGTTGTTGTTGTTGTTGTTGTTGTTTTTGAGAACATCATGCTATTGATCATACTGCTGGATCATCAGCTTTCAATTAGGATCTATTTTTCTTCAATTACAACATATTATGAGATTAGGAGAAAAATGTAACACTCACTCTTCACACAATGAATCTTTGCTGTATATGGTAACCACGCCATAATGCTAGGCCCTCCTCCCCTTTAAATGTTACTTAGAGCTAGAGACTGAAGCATTCAGTGTTAGGACCCCTTACTCATTTCACAGCAGTCAAATCTCCAAACCAGCTAGTATTCATCAAGAAAAATAGCAACCTACTCTCTATAGACTAGAGGAATGGTTTGACTTCAGCACACTGTTTCTTTAATTACAAACTTATATGCTGAGGGGGGCTGAGGTATAATATTTCAAAATCCACACCAATTGAACTGTCTTAAAGTTGACAACACAGTCAAAAGAAACTGTATATACTTCAGAACATGCTAGCAAACATCACCTAATAAACATTGATTTCTTTAAGCTAGACAAACAAGCAAAAAGGTAGTGTTAATATTTCCAACAAGTCTCCATTTGTTTCAGTGGACTCTGAAATTAAAGCCCTTTTTCCAGCTTGAAAATGCTGTATCAAAGGGTGCTTTCTAACCCATAACAAGTTAACACCTCTGTAGAAGAATGCAGTCATTGTTGAAACTTGTTAGAAAATTATTAACTTAGTTGTGTAATTATACAAACAAGTTGTTTCAAGATTTTACACTTCGCTTTTCATTTCTAATAATGCTCTCAGGATCATATTAATAAAAATACACAGAGACTGCTGTGAGAGGAGTTACAAAGTTTTTTTACCTTTCCACATATCTCTATGAAAGATCCTTCTGCCACAATGTGCGAAACAAGTGCACTGGAAAAGTTCAGCTGCATCCCAAGCAGGAAAAACAGCCTGCACACCCTAAGCGATGTGCAGCACCCCATATAGTTTTAAGAAATTCTCTACCATGCTAAGCTACAAGGTAAAATCTAGGCTCTTCAACCACATTATTAACATATTCAAAGATCATATCTATTTTCATTACCAATAAAGTCTGTCCTTAAAAAAGTATTTAAAAGCCTCCCCATTCCTAACTTTTCCTCAGCTCCCACTGAAAATTTAGTCCTAAATTGGTCAGAGCAAGGTGATGCACACAATGATGATGGCCCAGCGTGGAGTGTCGGAGCCTGGGCAGGATGAGGAAATGCCCCCACAAAGGAGCAACCTGACAAGGAATGTCAGACTATGAGCAGAGTAGGAGTATATCTGCCTGAGGGGTGGCCTGGCAATATGATGTCAAATCTAAATGAATAAGGAAGTCATCCCGTCAGCGGAAGCAGCCTGGCATCAGGAGCCAGAATTCAAGTGGGGTGAGCAGGGCGTTCACACACAGGATGGCCAGCCCTGGGATGATGAAACACAAGCGGGGTAAGAAGGGTGCTGCATGGAGAGATGTAAGTGTCAGAACCCAAGAGGGTGAAGAGCATGCCCAAGCACAAGGACACCCCAGAGTCAGGTGTGGAAGCCCAGACAGGAGTAAGGAGGCTGACCGGGTCCTGGAGTTGAGGGAGGCTTGACTAGCATGACAGAAGTCAAGAGTCCAAACTGAGTAAGGCATCCACAGGACAGTGGGGAGGCAACGGTACATCAAACCACAAGAGTAGGCACTCTGATCCCAGGAAAGCAAGGTCAAAGAGGACAGCATCTATCCACAATGGGGCGGGGGAGTGATGGGGCAATATACTTATCAGAAGCTAAGACCAGTAAGGAGGGCCTCATAGTTGAAGGTAGCAGAAAACTAAAATGAATTCTCTGAAGTTGATTTGAATTGGAGATTAGTATGAACTCAAGGTTTTCAATAAATATATAAAGAAACAGAATGTAAACATAACCTGACTTTAACACACATATTTCTTGGCTCTGTTTACCGACTCGGCCTGTTAGCAACAGCCCAATAGCAATGAGCATAGTGCCCATTCCTTGGCTTCTAAATACAATTCTCTAAAAAGAGCCAGGGCTTCTTAGACAAATAGCTGATTCCAGGGTTGGGGCCAAGGAAATACAAGATCAGCTTAGAGCATCTTATTGTGCCATAAAGCAAAGTACTCACAGAATGATGAAGACATATCAAAAAGACCGACTTAAATAGGGTCCATCCCACTGACCAAATCAGGGATAATTTGAGCATCAAAATCAATAATGGTGTTATAACAGATTATTAACCCTTTAATGAGTACACATTAGTGAATAAATTAAAAGTTTAATGAGGTCCTGGCCAGTGTGGCTTGGTTGGAGAATCATCATAACCAAGAGGTTGTGGGTTCAATTCCCAGTCAGGGCACATACTTAGGTTGCTGTTCGATCCCTGGTCTGGGCACATATCCCCAGTCCAGACACATACCAGAGGCAACCCATTGATGCTTTTCTCTTGCATCGATGTTTCTCTCTCCCTTCCTCTCCCCCTCCCTCTTGAAGTAATAAGAAAATATCCGCCCTGTGCTCAGTGGACTGAGCTCAAGCTGCGAACCAAAGGGTCGCAGGTTCGATTCCCAGTCAGGGCACATGCCTGGGTTGCAGGCCAGGCTCCTAGAGGGGGCCACATGAGAGGCAACCACACACTGCTGTTTCTCTTCCTCTCTTTCTCCCTCCCTTCCCCTCTCTAAAAATAAATAAATAAAATCTTTAGAAAAAAATATCCTCAGGTAGGAATTTAAAAAAATTTTTTTTCATACACACAAAAAAATTTTAATGTGAAATGGAGCACAGTTTCAAACTCCCTTCCCACAAAATACTTGCTAATGACAAGAAGGGAAAAAAGTAAGTTTTTCAGTGTAGAAGTTTGACAAAACTACCTCAATCAAGTATCAAAGTGATCACCAGCAGTAATGGGACAAATTGCTAGAATGCAATGAAAAAAACACAGCCACACTCCCATGATCCTCCTGCCAAAATGCTTCTTAACCTGAAACTAATCATGAGGAACCATCAGACAAATTCAAACTGAGGGATCTCCGAAAAATTGGCTTGTCTATTATCTTCAAAAGCGTCAAGGTCATGAACATCAAGGAAAGACTAAAGATCTCTTCCAGACTGAAGGAAACTAGAGACAAGATAACTAAATGCACCATGTGATTCTGTACGGGATCTTTTCACTTTACTAAAAGATGTTATCGGGACTACTGAAATTTGTATGGGATCTAAGAATTAGATGTAGCAATGAGTCCATGTTAATTTCCTAATTTTGATGGTGATACTGTGGTTTTATAGGACAATGCCCATGTTTGTAGGAAAAGCCCATTAAGGTATTCAGGGGTAATGGGGCATCACAGCAAGCACCTCATTCAAAATTGTTTGAATTAAGTTCATTATATTGTCCTGTCAACTTTTCTGTAAGATTCTGGTTGTTTAAAAACAAAAACAAACATTCATTAATACTAATTTCCCTGGCCTGTCTTTGACCAAGACTTTCTCACAGGGAAAGAACCCCAGACTAAATATCACAAGACCTAGGTTCAAATCCCTTAACTAGCCCTGGGATTAAAACAAACAATTTAACCTTTCATGTATCAGCTTCCTCCCCATCAAAAGATAATGCCTGCCCAGTTCTTCTAAAGAGTTGTTTCAGGAATCAAATAACAGAAAAACGAGAAAGTGCTTTCTTTGTATACTAAAAGATACTAAACCCACATAAAGAGCATTTATCATTTATTATAAAAAATAAAATGGCCTTTACCTTATCAATGATAAGCTTTGATTTCAAAGACTCCAAACTCTTAAGCTTTCAATACTGTTACTAAAAGCAATCCAGAAAATAAGAAACTATCCATTTTGGTGACGTGTCTAATAGTCTTTGGACCATTTTTTTATCAGGTTGTTTTATTGTTGTTTTAAGAATTCTTTGTATACCCAGTCAGGGCACATGCCTGGGTTGCAGGCTGGGTCCCTAGTGGGGGCCACTTAAGAGGCAACCACACATTGATGTTTCTCTCCCTCTCTTTGTCCCTCCCTTCCCCTCTGTCTAAAAATAAATAAAATCTTTAAAAAAAAAAAAAAGAATTCTTTGTATATTTTAGATAACTATTCTTCATCAAATGTGTCTTTTGCAAATATCTCCTCCCAACCTGTAGTTGTCCTCTCATTTTCTTGACATTGTCTTTGACAGAACTTTAGTTTTTAATTTTAATAAAGTCAAGCTTATCAATTATGTATTTCATGGGTTATACCTGTGGTTCTGTATCTAAAAAGCCATTGCCATACCCCAGGTAATCTAGTTTTTCTCCTATGTTATCTTCCAGGAGTATCACAGTTTTGTGTTTAACATTTAGGTCATGATCCTTTATGAGTTAATTTTTGTGAAAGGTGTAGGGAAGTTCTGTGTCTACATTCAGTTTTTTGCATGTGGATGTCCACTTGTTCCTGTACCATGTTGGAAAACTGTCTTTGCTCCATTGTAATGTCTTTGCTCTTTTCACAAAGATCAGTTGACTATATTTATGTGGGCCTACTTCTGGGCTCTCCATTCTGTTCCATGTATCTATCTATCTGTCTGTTCTTTCACCAATGCCATCCCGTGTTGGTTCGTGTAGCTTTACATAAGTCTTAAAGTCAGTTAGTGTCAGTTCTCTGACTTGCTTCTTTTCCTTCTACAGTGTGTTAGCCATCCTGAGTCTTTTACCTGTTCATATAAACTTTAAAATCAGTTTGTCAATATCCACAAAATAACTTCTTGGTATTTTCATTGTGACTGCATTGAACAGAAATACAGAGGAGGGTATTTACCTTAATAATGGGGAATCTAGCCCTAGACTGAGAACTGCTACAGTCCCACCTAACAAATCTTAAAAGCAAAACCCAGAGGGATCAAATTCTTTCAAAGTAACTTAACTGACAAACTATATGAAATAATAGTTTTCAAGACATCAGGCAACAAAGCACAGAAATCCCTTGAGAGATGCAAGACAAATAAGGTGAGGTGGGTGAAAAAGGTGAAGAAATTAAGAAGCACAAATTGGAGGTTACAAAATAGTCATGGATGTAAAGTACAGCTTAGGGAATGTAGCCAATAATACTGTAATAACTATGTATGGGGTCAGGTGGGTACTAGACTCATCAGGGAGATCACCTTATAAGTTATATAAATGTCTAACCAGTATGCTGTACACCTGAAACTAACATAATATTGAATGTTAACTATAATTGAAACATTTTTTAAGAAAGAAAACAAATGAGATGAGCCTATAATTGCCTCAGATTACTGCCCTGAGTAATCCCAAGAATATTTATAGGAATACAAAAATACCCATAACCCAAAAATTACCAAGCATACAAAAAATATCAGAAAAATATGGCCCATAATGAGGAGAAAAATCAATGATTTGAAGCCAAACTAGAACTGACATAGATGTTAGAATTAGCAGATAGGACACTCAACAAGTTATTATAACTGTATTCTACATGTTCAAAAAGTTAGACTTGGATTTCAAAAGAAACACTGAACATCACTTGAATATCTTTTGAATTTTCAGAGATTAAAAACTATATGAGTTTTTTTAATGCACTACATAGGATTAACTGCAGATAAACACTGCAGAAGAAAAGATCAGTGAACTTGAAGAAATTGTAGAAATTATCCAAGATAAAACACAGAGGGAAAAAAACTCAAAACAAAAAAGAACATCACTGACCTATAGGACAACTTCAAGCAGCCTAATATATCAGTAATTGGAATCTCCAAAGGGCAAAGGGGGTGGAAAGAATACTTGAAAAAATGTTGTCAAAAGCTTTCTAAATTTTATGAAAACTATAAATGCACAAATGCAAAAAGCTCAATAAACCCCAAGCACAAGACACGTGAAGAACTCTAAGGTACACTGTAATCAAATTGCTCAAACCATTAATAAAGAAAAAAATCTTAAAAAGCAGAATAAAAACCACATGTTATACTCAGAGGAACAAAGATGAGAATTAGAGATTTCTTGCTAGAAACAAGGCAAATGAGAAGACTATAGAGCAACATCGTTTAAGTACTGAAGAAAAACAACTGACCAGCTAGTATTTCCAGAGGATAGTTCAAAAGCGAAGGCAAAATAAAGATTTTTCAGATATTCCAAATGCGGAAAGAATTCACCACCAGCACACCAGCACTAGCAGAAATGTTAGAAGTCCTTCAAGCAGAAAGGAAGTATGCAAAATGGATGTGCAATCAAGATGGCAGTGTAGATAAACCAGGTACCTGCCTCCTCCCACAACCACATCAGAATTACAACTAAACTACAGAACAACCATCAGTCAGAACTACATGGAGTCTAGCTGAACAGGAGTCCTACAACTAAGGATATAAAGAAGCAGCCACATTAAGGCTGGGAAGAGGGGTGAAGACAAAGAATGGTGTTGTCCCATACCCACATGTAGCAGAAAAAAATCAGGAGAAATATCTGGACTGCAGAGGTGCCCCCCGAGGAGCAAGGTCAGGGTCCCAGCCCCACACCAGGCCTCCCAGCCCAAGGTTCCAGTGCCAGGAAGAGAAGTACCCATTAACTTCTAGCTGTAAAAACCAGCAGGAATTGAGGTTGAGTGAGACAAAGGACTTCTGGAGTCCCAGGCAGTTCCTCTTCAAGGTCCCGCACATGGATTTACTTGGACTCGCTCGCTCTGAGCTCCAGTGCCAGGGCAGCAGCTTGAAAGGCACGAGAGACACATGGAGAGGAACTGAATTGTTCAGCATAAGGCCAAGAGCTAAGGGCAGCAGGGAGCAGCCCTCTCCCAGTCAGAAATGCTGGTAGAGGCCATTGTTCCTTTGATAGCCCTCCCCTCTCAGAGCTGGCAGGTTGGTGCCATATCTGAGACTCCATCAACCTGGCTAACACTGTTTGCCCTACCCTGGTGATTCTGAGACCCTGTCCCACTCAACTTCCAAGCCCATGCAAGCTGTTTCCATAGGAATGGCCTGTATCACCTCATGCTTCAGACTTTCCTAACATCTCTCAAATAAGCAGCATCTGGCCTCAGCATGCCCATACCTCTCACTAAGTGGCCTCAGGCCCAGCGCTAGCAGCAGCCAGTCTTGGTTCACAGCTTGGACTTGCCTATGCACCTCCACACCCAGCACAAGTAGCAGCCATCTGCAGAATTCTTTGTAGCTCATGTCTGGTAGCCCTGAGAAGAACACAAGTAGCAGCTGACCTTGGCCTACACCTCCAAGGAGGCCACAGAGCCAGTGCACACAGTTTCAGGCCATGTCGAAGCATCACTACCCAACCACAAGTGACACACTCAAGGGGCAGACTTAACAGGCATCGGAGCCCTGCTGAAATAAGTCCTGCTCCATGGGTGGGCCCCTACACAGCTGATCCTCAACAATGGTCAGAGATCAGTGGTCACAGTCCTTGCAGCTGATCAGCCTGAGGGAAAATCCCTCCCAAAGATGTGCCAACCACAATCAAGGCTCAACTACAAAAGGACTGTGTGCACAGCCCACACAGAAGGCACACCTCGAGTGGCCAGTCTGGATGATCTGACCACAGGGAGGCTGTGACACTGGATCCTACAAGACATCTACTATATTATGCCACTCTACCAAGCCTGGGAGACATAGCGGTTTTATCTAATACACAGAAACAAACACAGGGAAGCTGCCAAAATGAGGAGACAAAGAAACACATCCAAATGAAAAAACAAAACAAAACTCCAGGAAAAGAATTAAAACAGAATAGAGACAAGCAATCTACTAGACACAAAATTCAAAACATTGGTTATAAGGATACTCAATGAACTAACTTAGTGAGAATTTCAACAGCATAAAAAAGGACCAGTCAGAATGAAGGATACACTAACTGGAATGAAAAATAATCTACAGGGAAATGACAGTACAGTGGACGAAGCAGAGAACCAAATCAGTAACATGGAATTAGTACAAAGAAAAAAGGATCCAGTCAGAACAGTAAAAAGAAAAAAGGATCCAAAAAAATGAGGATAGAGTAAGGAGGCTGTGGGACAATGTCAAGTGCACCAACATTTGCATCATAGGGGTACTGGAAGAAGAGGAGAAAGCAAGAAATTGAAAACCTATTTGAAAAAAAAGATAGAAAATTTCCCTAACTGGGTAAAGGAAATAGACATTCAAGTCCAGGAAGTGCAGAGAGTCCCAAACAAGATAATCCCAAAGAGGCCCACAGCAAGACACATCATAATTAAAATGCAAAAGGTTAAAGACAAAGAGAGAATCTTAAAAGCAGCAAGAGAAAAGCAGTTACCTATGAGGGAACCCCCATAAAACTGTCAGCTGATTTCTCAACAGAAATTTTGCAGGCCAAATGGGATTGGCAAGAAATATTTAAAGTAATAAAAAGCAAAGACCTACAACCAAGATTACTCTACCCAGCAAAGTTATCATTTAGCATCCAAGGACATATAAACAAGCTTCCCAGACAAGAAAAAGCAAAGGAGTTCATCACCACCAAACCAGTGTTGTATGAAATGTTAAAGGGTCTTCTTAAAGAAGATCAAAAATATGAACAAAAAATGGCAGCAAATACATACCTATCAACAAATGAATCCAAAAATAAATAAATAAACAAACAAACAACCACAAGAGAAGAAGACTCATAATACAGAAAACATTTTGATGGTTGCCAGATGGGATGGGAGTTGGGGTGATGGATAAAAAAGGTGAAGGGATTAAAAAGTACAAATTTATTGTTACAGAATAGCCATGGGGATGTAAAGTACTGCATAGGGAACATAGTCAGCAATATTCTAATAACTATGTATGGTTTCAGATGGGTATGAGATTTATCAGTATAATCACTTAGTAAGTTATATAATATCTAATCACTAGGGTGTATACCTGAAACTAATATAATAACATACATCAACTGTAAGTGAAAAATAAAAATGATCTAAAAAATGGGGGAAAAAAGAAATTATGCCAAGTGGAAATGTGGATCTACACCAAGAAATAAATCGCATCGGAAATGGTAACTATAATTTTAACAGCCTTTTTGACGTATGTGTGTTATACAAAAACTACATATATATATAACTTATACAATTTCATGAGTTTAGATATATGCATACACCTGTCAAACCATCACTACAATCAAGGAAATAACCAGGTCTCACCACCAAACAAAAAAAGAAAGAAAAGAAATGTTAACTATAGCCCTGGCTGGTGTGGCTCAGTGGATTGAGTGCCAGCCTGCAAACCAAAAGTTCACTGGTTCAACTCTCAGTCAGGGCACATGCCTGGGTTGCAAGCCAGGTCCCCAGGTGGGGGCAAGCGAGAAGCAACTAATCAATGTTTCTCTCCCTCTTTTTCCTTCCCTTCCCCTCTTTCTAAAAATAAATATTAAAAAAAAAAAAAAGAAAAAGAAATGGTAACTATATACATGGACTAAATAAGAAAAGTCCAATGATCAGCTCAGTAGACACAGATGATTTCACTGTAGAATTCTACAAAACATTTAAAGAATACCAGTTCTATACAGTATCTTCCAGAAAGCAGAAGAGAAGGAAACACTTCCCAACTCATTCTACAAGGCTACTATTACCCTAATTCCAAAACCAAATAAAATTCTACCCACTCTACAGACAAATATCCTCTCCAAATATAGATGTCCTTAACAAAATGTTAGCAAATAAAGTTTGATAATATACACCATGAGCAAGTTGCATTTATTCCAGGGGGACGCAAGGCTGGCTCAATATTGAAAAATCAATATAGTCTACACCATATTAATAAGCTAAAGAAGAAAAACCATAATTATATTATTTACACAGAAAATAAACATTTCATAAAATTCAACACACATTTATGATACAAATTTAGAAAACTAGGAATAGAGGGCTTTTCCTCAACCTAATAAAAGACCTCTATGAAAAACCTGTAAATTACAGTATACTTAATGGTGAAAGACTGAATACTGTCCCTCCAGGATTGGGAATAAGGCAAAGTTCACCCTTACCACTTCTCCATCACACTACAGAGCCTAGCCATATGGACTGGAAAGGAAGAAATAACCTTTTTCTATTTGCAGACAATGTAAATTGTAGAAAAGAATTTGGAATTGAAATTGAGATCATTAAATTCTCTCTACAATTCTTCTATTTCCATCTGATCTCCTCCTACACATTTCTCCTTGCACTCCTTCCATGGCAGTGTCCAAAGCCAACACCAAAGATTTTGATAGCTAAGCATTATGACTTCAAAAGTACAAACCATATGTGAAAAATTTATGAATTTGATTATATCAGAATTAAGAATTTCTGTTCAACAAATGAAAATATTTCTCAAAGTGGAAATATTATGTACATTTAGTTATTTTTTCTTAGGACTCAGGAAAATATCTGGCATTGTTCAATTTTAATAGCACCTCATGGAACACCAAAGTTATGTGGGAATATAACTTGAAAACTGCCATAAATCTGTCCATCACTAAGAAGCAAAATATAGGAAACTCCCTTAAAAAATGGACCAGGATTGACATGCAACAAGCTGAATCAAACAGATTCTCTACCATACAAATCCAGAACAGAGTCACAGAGCTGGAGTCAGTTATATTACTTGTTCTTGAACTCAGATCTGTGAACTGTTTCAACAAAATCACCAGAGGAACCTTTTTAGAAATACAGATTCCCAAGTTCCAGACATTCTGATTCAGAGGGTATACAGTGAGGTCCCAGAAAACATTTTTTAAGTTGCCCAGGTGCCTGTGGTGCATAGCCAGCCAGGTTTGGGACACTGTTAAATGACAGTCCTTCAAACTCTGAACAGGGGTCAACGTTGGGCCCTGTACAACTAGGGAAAGCCCACTGACAGAAGAAGGGAGACAGAGAAAATCCAACACAAGAGTCCACATGCTTCCTGAGAGATTGGAAGAGCCTGGAGTCCGCGAAAGTGCTTGAGCAAGCGACTGGAAACTTAGTTCCCGAGTGGTTCAGGGCCAGGATCTATGTGCCCTGCCACAGACACCCATTCAAGTGCCTGCTATTTCCTTAATATAAAGATCATCAACAGACAAGAAAACAATTTTAATTTTTCATAAGATGTTCAGCTACTCACCCAGATAAATAATTAAATGCCCACTTTTAACTTAGAACATCTTTACTTTTTTCACATAGTTTACCTATGCCCTAGATTTATTGAGAGGTGGTATTTAATCACAGCTATTAAAACTTACCAATATAAGGAAAAGCATATTGGAATACCTAATCAGAGCTTCCAGACCAACTGGAAAAACAAAAAGCAATCCACAGACTCACTATTAAAGCCACTACTCAGAGCAAAGCCACCGTTAAAGAAAATACATACGATCAAACAGTAAGAGGCACTAAGAAGCATGAATCCTAGAAAGGCCCAAACTATCTACCTGCCCTGGTGTGACAATTAACTGGCAGTGTAGCTTTGAACAAGAAATGAGAGACAATAGCGAGCTAAGAAATCTGAAATATGAGCATACGGAGACTGGCTATAGCAAAGCTTTAAATACTTTCGTAACATCCAATTGCCTCATCTGTAAACAGATCACTAAGAAAGATAGCTTGTAGTTCTGAGATGCTGTAGTTCTTCTGCAAAATCCTTTTCTTTTTAAATACAAAGTCATGTTTGGTTAATATGAAGTTTAACACAATTTTGGTATCAAAATATTGATTTAGTTTAATACGAATGCTGATTTCCCAAGTTCCCAACTTACAACTTTGTCCTGAAGAGCCACCAAACACTCACATTAAGGACATTCAGTCATCGCTTGCTCCGGAGCAGTGTTCGGCAGGTATGTCTCAAAGGTCTTAGAGGACAGGGAAAAGAAACAAAAGGGACCCACCACACAGAACTACTCTTACGGTTTTATAGGTCTTAATTTTAGTAAGAGTTCCTCTGACAAAGCGTTCCCTAGCTCTAAAAACAAAAGTGGCTCAAAGCGCATCCATGCAAACAAAACATATAAAATAGGTAGGTTTATTATCCAGTTTACCAATGAAAAAACTAAGGTACAGATTAGCACTCGCCTGAGGTCAGGTGTTTAGGAATGAGGAAGCTGGGACTAGAACCCAAGCACTTTAGCTCTAGAATACGTGCTCCTAACTTCTATGCTACAGCTCAGCATACTACCACACAGTTTAGAAAATGTAATATAAATCTCCAAGGTCCCCAAATGCCTTCAGGAATAAAAGGTACTCATTAGCATGACACTCAAGGTTGTTCAGCAATTCAGCCTCAGCTAGACCCTTCAGCCTCCCCTGACATCACCCCCTACCAACACACATGCCCTACATTACAGTCACACAGAGGGTCCCACTAGGCCTCAGTCATTCCTTGTATGCCATTTACTCAGCTATTTCAGAATGGTGGGGCACTATGCCAAGCATTTTATGTACCACACCTCGTTTTACCCACATGACAACACTGTGAGGTAGCAGGTATTTGTTACAAAATAGTAATGTAAAAAATTAAACAGTTTGCCAGGTACAAATAGGTAGCAAGTGAGTGTATGAACTCAAACCCAGGTCTGTTATTACTTCAAAGGGTATGTTCTTGATCACAATTTCACTGCTTAAAACGTGCTCTGTCTCCAAACAACATCATATTCATTCAGCTGCACCTAGAAGAGTGGTTGGCAAGTAGTAGACACTTAGATATTTCCTGAATGAATGAATAAACAAGTGCCTCTCCCTCTCTGCAGGCCTCTCAGATTCCCTTACAAAACTCAGCTGCTCTCCCTACGTTGTCACAAGACTTGTTTCAAAGCTTTATTATAAGGCTTCCGAGGTGGTATTCTCTGCTTTCTACTTAAATGTACATATTACCGACTAGACTGAGACCTCGTATTCTCGGCACCTTAAAAAGGCCTGACTTTTAACAAGCAATCAGTAAATTTGTTAACTGAATGAATTTCCCTGAGGAAAAGACAGATGAGTAAGAGGCTCATGATTCATAGTAAAACTTCTTTTTCCTCAAAAATAAACAACATTCAGACCTGTGATATATTCAGATGAATGCTCTATAAATATTTCAAGATTTCAACTATCATCAGGGCATCTAAATTTAACTCATCCAACATATATTTATGAGTAATCTACATACATATAATCACTCAAGGAGTTTACAACCTAATCAAGGAGACAAAACATAAAATGTAAACAGTCAAACATAACTAGGTGCTACATAATTGGTAAAACAAAACACTGTGGACTTGCAAGCTGAAGTCCTCACTATGGGATAAGGCCACTCGGGTCAATCACCTGTGATTGACTCTTTTCGGTCACCAGCAAATGAAGTGGAGACAAGGGGGCAGCAGAGTGGGTTTTCCATATAAAGATATTTAATTCAATTTTTAAAACTGTCCTTAATCTGACATCATGTTCCTCCTGCTTTTTAATGTCAAAATGTAATTTCTTTTAAAAAGTAATGGGGATGAGAAATGACCATCTCTGTGTGGTTCCACAAAACTTGTTTTCAAGATTTTTTTTTGGTACAAACATTCCAAACATTCAGGAACTACTGCAATAAGGCACTCAAGAGAAGCATCCCAGAAGAGGCAGAACGTAAAGTGGACACTGCAGGATGAACAGGATTGGGCCAGGTGTGGAGAAGGGAGGGGACTGTCTTGTGAGCAAGGGGCAACAGCCTGATCAAAGGACAGGGTATAAATGTTTTGAAGTATAGCAACTAAATCAGCCTGACTGAAACCTGGAAAAAAATGAAACTGCAAATTCCATTTCTGGCAAAAGGACCCTTCCTATCCACCACTGAAAACAATCCTAAATAATGGATTTTTTTTTTATCTTCTCAAATAAATAAACTGATGAGCTTGCAAGAAAATAAGAAAGGCAGAAACAAAGAACTAAGAGAAGATAGGAACCCACCCAACAGGGTAACCAAAACATAAAACCTAGCTTTCCCATTGAAGGCATTGTCATAGCCCAACACAGTCTTCATTCTCCCAATCCAGCGGGGCTCAAGGACTACAAGACAAAAAGTAAGGTTCGGGCTAACGTGGAGAGTATATGGATACCCCATCGTCACTATCTAAACCGGGACTACAAAGGGGATCAAGAAAGAAACCCATCCACTCATCCGTACCCACCCTCTCCCCACTCCCACACACTCTCCCGAATTATCATGAAAACCACCAGTCTCAAAACTTGGCAACAAGATAGAAAGGAATACCTTCCTGCAAGTTCAACCACAAGCCTGCCTTCATAAGGGATTGCTACTAACTAGTCAAAGAAAACCTCAACGCAGGAATGTAAGGTGAAGTGGTCACATACTAAAAGTGGCCATAGACCACCAGCAGAATAATCTTTGTGGAAAAATTCACTTCAACGTTGGCCTCAAAATAATCCTCACAAAAATCTTCAAGAAATATAAATTCATGGGCAAAAATCTGAAAACCTTCATGGGAACAAAGCCCATAAAATAAGACCGTAAGGGGAAAAAAAAGATGGCAAAATCAGACTTTCAAAGACTTCAGATATTGGAATTATTAGAGACAGGATACGGAATAAACGTTTAGTAAGTTTAAAGACATAGCCCTGGCTGGTGTAGCTCAGTGGATTGAGCGCGGGCCTGCGAACCGAAGGATCGCGGTTCGATTCCCAGTCAGGGCACATGCCTGGGTTGCCAGGCCAGTTCCCGGCAGGGGACATACAAGAGGCAACCGCACATTGATGTTTCTCTCCCTCTCTCCTTCCCTTCCTCTCTAAAGATAAATAAATAAAATCTAAAAGGAAAAAAAAAGTACTTAAAAAAAATCTTTAAAAAAAAAAAGACATAAGAGGGGTTTAAAATGAGTAAAGAGTAAGAAACTATGACATGATCAAAACTGAAAAAGAAAAATATTTCTCAGAAAAGAATAACTTAACGGATGGCTTATGGGTAGAAAAGATACAACCAAAGAGAATTAGTGAGTTTACAGAAATTACACAGAATAACACTCAGAAAGAAATCAGAATTATGTTAAAAGAAAGCAAAAGACACATAAGACAGACAGAGAAAGTAAATGTAATATACAAGATTAACCAATATTCCAGAAGAGGAGAAGAGAATGGGGCATAACCCATAGCTGGTTTTAGAAAGCTGGTTGTAACACTCTACTTACTTTTTGGGGATCCCATCTTCACTTAAATCTTGATCTGAAAATAGCTGAAAATTTTCCAAAACTGCCAACAGATACACATTCGTACAGTCAAGAAGTCCAGTGAAAGCACAGCAAGATAAGTAAGAAATCTAGAAGTAGTTCTGGTTCCAAGTAAAATGCAGTAGGTGCACTCTACCCTGTCTCTGATAACTATAAAAAAAAAATCTATACAATCCGGGTAGAATTCATGAAGCAGTTACTTGAGGAACCAAGAAAGCAAGTATTAGTAGATGGATTGGGGTAGAAGACCACACCAGCGGTGCATTTACCATTTTTTTCCCTCCGGTACCACTCAGCATGGACTCAAGGCAGCCCAAAAACTCTAAGTGGACAATGGCATAGACAGAGTGACTTCCAGGAAAAGCTCTGTAGTTCAGGCTCAAGGAGTGGGAAAGAAGCAAGGGTCTACAGGCACCTAAAGCAGGGATTAAAGGATCCTTCTCTAAACAGGAATGTGACCTTAAGAGAGGGGAACAAATCCCAATTTACTTTCTTTTCCTCTCTGTTGTCCCACTGCTAGCTCTGGACTACAGACCTGGGAAGTACACAGCAGAAGGTAAATAAAGTCCCAGTTTTCTGGCAACGAAACAAAAAAGGAACACCAGGGAACCAGGGAGATAGCAGAGGGAAGGGAGCTGGGGAAAATTACCTCATAAAGTTGATTTTGAACTCTGAGGCTCATCTCTGAGTCTATCAGCAATGTATAAGGATTCCAGTTGCTCCACATCCTCATCAACACTTGATATTGTCAGCGTTTTTTATTTTAGCCACTCCATTGGATGTGCTGGTGCTTTCTCAAAGTAGTTTTAATTTGTACTTTCCTAATGACTAATGATACTAAGCATCTTTTCATATGCTTACTTGCCACCTGTATATCTTCTTTGATATGTTTCCATTGAAATCTTTTGCCCATTTTTCTTTATTGTAGTGTTTAAGAGTTAAGGGTTTATATACTGAGTTTATATATAAATAGATACTAAATGTATGTTGTACATGAAGGAGGCAATGAAACCAGAAAGAACTGGTCAAATGTGTCAGTGTTTTAGAAGTCTGTGGCTTATCTTTTCATTTCATTAAAGAGTATCTTTTAATGAGAAAAAGATTTTAATTCTGATAAAGTCCAGTTTATCAATTATTCTTGTATAGTGTGCTTTTTGGGTCCTACTTAGGAGGGTAAATTTAACAGCACTTTATCAATAAATTAGAGGTACAGATGGTATGGAAGGTATCGAAGATAACTCCTAGATTTCTGGCTTGGATGAATAAATGAAATACCGTACTGAGACCATTTTCTTAAAGGGCATACATAATCCATAACCAATAAGCCAAACCATCTCTTCTGGATTCCCATTCCTACTGAAACTCCCAACAGTATTCTACACTGCTCACCTATGTTTCTTCTTTGCCCTTGAACTGTGCTCTGCTATATTCAGTCTGAAAACAACACACAAAGCTTCATCTTTCTCATTGTGTCAGTGATTTCCAAATCTCTACCCTCTCTCCCTGGTAATAGAACCATCCAACCTTTACTGAGATCCTATTATGTAAGAGGCATTAAGCCTATTTTCTGTTTACTGCATATTTCTCCTTGACCTATCATTAGTTTACAGTCAATCAAATCCATTCTTCTTGACCTCACCACCACTTCTTTCTCCTGACTCAGCAGTTTCTGTCAACAGTATTTTGATGTTCTCCAATAATGCTACTTGAAACAGTGGAGGTCTGGGAACTACACTAAATGCCAAAAAATGGCCTATTCCCAATTTGCATGAAAAATTATAGTAATGTAATTTTAAGCTTTCCTATCATAAATTTTTCTTAAACCTTTCTCACCTACTATTCTGTCCATTCTAGAATATAAAATGGTATTTGACTTAAGGGGAAAAATGTAGTTTAAAATTTAATATATAAATATTTCATAGTATTCTGCAAAAATACCATGACTCTATCACCTGAACATGTTTGACCACCACTGAACTAATAATGTGCAACTCATATTCCTGCTAAATTTTCTTTTCTGTGCAGCGTGACACTTTACCTATGAGGAAGTTAGACCATGGTAGGAAAGGTCAGACCAATTTGTCTGAGGGGCGAAAAAAACTGACTAAGTGGGCCGTCAGAGTACTCTATAAATTTCTTTCTCCTTTAATTTCCGGCTATGACTGCCTATCTTTTGGCACCAAAGACAAAAACCAGCTTATGGGTTGAGCAGAAACAACTTTCAACAATCAGCATAAGGGTAAGTGACTTTGCATCCCAGTCATAGCGACTGAGGTACCCCAGGCTGCACCTCCAGTTAAACCAGAACATTCTGAACTGTCTTTCTCTGCTGATTATCAGTAGTTACTCCAAAGATAAAGCATTATATTAGCCTAACAAAAGTAACACAAATATAAATATTTATAGTCCCAACAGGTTTTGTCAAAGCCACATAATTTAGAGATACCAATTATTTGGAATCATCGTAAACATAAATAGTTGGGAATTAAATATATGAAAACACTACTGATCATACTCTTTTAAGGATGAAACCCAGTCAAGACTAAATAAACTTCTATACTGAGTTAAACATTCAAATAATTATTCAATGTATATTAACTGAGCACCTACGATGTGTCACATACTGTGCAAATCACTCAAGGTTTACAGTGAGCAAGACTCTCAAGGTACCAGACTTCATGAAATCTGTAGACCATGGAAAGACAAAGAATAACGGCCAGAACTGATGGGCAGAGCTTCTCCAAGTGCAACTGGAGGATAAAAGGGATGCTGAAAGGTTTCTCCAGAGCTCTATTTGGGCTCAAACCTGAAGAATAAGTAGAGGTTAACCAAGGGTTTGTACATGTGTGCTTACAAGTAGGAGGTGAGGGGTGCTATGGATAAGACTGGGACCAGACAAAAATGCAGGAGAGAACACACTCAGAATCACACAGACATGGGCTCTGACACAAGTTCTACCACTCATAACCTGCGTGCTCTGGGCAAACAACATCTCTAACTTTAGTATCGTCATTTGTGAAAGGGAGTAATAACAATACTACTTACCTCATAGAATTATGGTGAGGATTAAATAGTATATTGCATGTAAAGTTTTTAGCTCCCCCTTTGTTAGCTCTAATACGTCAAGCAACTGGAAATCTGTCTTTCTCATCTGTAAAATGGGGATCATAGCAGTACCTTCTCCACCAGGCTGTTAATGAGGGTAAATTGAAAGAATAAGTTTGAAGATTCAATGAGATAACAAACGTAAAGTACTCAGAATAAGTACTCATATTCAAGAGTTCAATCAATGCCAGTCGTTACTATTCTATATTAACAGGCAGAGTCAAGCTCCCAAAGGGCTTTGTAAACCATGTTAGGTGTGTAGATTTTAATCTGGAAATATGGTGAGCAACTGAGGGATTTTAACAATGAGCTGACATGATCAGATTTCCCTTTTGGAAGGCTCACTCTGGATAGTGGATAGAGACTGAACTGGAGAGAGGCAAGAACGGTAGAAAGAACCCAGTACGGAGGAATTACAGCCATTAAGGTAAGAGAGGATGGTGGCCTGGACCCAGAGGATAGCAGTAGAGGAGGAGATGAGTGCATATATCAATGAGACTTGATGTTTGGATTTAGCATGCAAAATGTCCCCAATAGCTCACTGATCTTTCCCTCCCTCCTACTCTCTATCTGACTACTAAAGAGTCATGAAATCTCTTTAGTTCTCATTACTCATCATTCTGCAACTGACTCCCAAACTCTATCTTTAGCTCCCACCACTCTCATGATCTTCAGGTACAAATTTCAACTCTCCCTGGTGAGCTCCCCATGGATAGTAATCTCACAAGCAACAGAACCCAAAGCAAACCAACCATTTATTTCCCCAAAAATATCTCTTTCCCTATTTTTAAAGCTAGCTCTGTCAGTTCCCCAGGTCACAACCCCTGGAGTCAACATCCATCTAGCTGGAAAGACTTTCTAATCTCCTGATACTACTTTTTGACAAGCCTGATACCTGGACTCTTAAACTAAAGGCAAATGTGATACAAAACAAAAGGATATAGCCAAACATCAGCCTTCATCACCTCTTTTCTATTATAACAGGTTAATCTGTCTACCCACCTTCAGTCATTCTGCCCTTCAATCCTGATTATTCTCATAAATATATCTATCTCTCTCTCTCTCTCTCTCTCTCTCTCTCTCTCTCTCTCTCTCTCTCTCTCACACACACACACACACACACACACACACACACACACACACATTAACCTGGAGGGAGCTACCTACACTCTTGATTATTTTTAAAATTAGTTATATTGGTTGTAATAATAACACAAAAATGTAAGTACAACAAAAATTACAATGAGACCAGAACAAGAACTCTACTGGTGCACACTCTGCAAATTTTAGTTACTTTTGCATGTTACTAGTTCAAAATATGAGAGTATCAGGCACTGATTGAATAAAATTCTACCTCAGTAGTACAAACACCTGCTTAGTCACTGGAAATTTAACTACGAACAATGAACGTGAACCAGTTCTTCAGCTACAGATCTGAGAAGAGGGGCACGAAGAGTGTAATCCACTCTCTCCGCCTGTGGCAAATAGCAAATATTGAAGACAGAGCTCACCTTGCTCAAGGGCATAGGGGAATATAAAAGACCTGTTAACAATATTGTGGATGGGGGAGAGGGAACATCATCTCTTGGAAGATGTGTCTCTGAAAATGATTAAGAAATGTTTCAGGAAACTGGCATCCTTAAATAGAACAGAACAACATGACTTCTACAAAACAGGAACAGAAAGCTACAGGGAGGGAAAATAAGAGTATAAAAAGACAATAAGAGCCTTTTTAAGAAAGGATGGAAGAAAAATGAAGACTTCCATGAAGAATAAAAATGCATGGCATTAGACACATTACCTATTTGGTATTCTTGCCAAAATGTTTAAACTTGAATTTAAGCATGAGGAAACAATGAGATGAATCCTAAATGTGGGACATTCAACAAAACAACTGGTCTAGATTCTTTAAAAAGTAAATGTCAGAGACCAAAAAAAAAAAAAAAGGCAGAACTGTTCTAGATGAAAGGAAACTAGAGACATAACAACTAAATGCAACATATGATTCCTAATTGGACCCAGGCTGAAAAACAAAGAGCTGCAAAGGACATTACTGGAACAACTGGGAAAATTTAAATATAGATTGTTTGTTAGATAATATTGTATGAATATGAAATTTCTTGATGGTGATAAAAGTATTGTGGTTACATAGAAGATTACACTTGTTCTGAGAACACAGACACCAAAGTATTAAGAGATAAAACATCATGATGACTCTAACTTGATAGTGAATTATTCAGCCAAAAAGAGTAAAATAAATCTGTGTATATAATAGAGGGGGGGAGTGGATGTGGCTGTACAGCGGGGAAGGGAAGGCTTACCTATCCCTTCATATTACAGGGAAACAGATAACCACTTATACTAAAAATGACACAACTTTTATAATTGTTTTTTAATGTAGTTCTTTTTATTGTTTATGAGGCCAGCATAACTTTGATACCAAAATCTGACAAGATAATTACAAGGAAGGAAAATTACAGCCAAAATCTCTTATGAATATGGAGGCAAACATAAAATATTAGTAAATTGAATCCAGCAGTATGTATAAAAAAAGACAATAAATTATGACCAAATGGGTTTGTCCCAGAAATGCCAAGTTAGTTTAACATTTGAAAATAGGGGAAGGGCCATCAAGAAACATGTATAAAGGACACATGGACAAAGCCACAGGGTGTGGGGTTGAGGGTGGGAGGTGGGGGTGGGTGGAGCGGGGGGCATGGCAGGGTGAAAATGGAGACAACTGCACTTGAAAAACAATAAAAAATTATTAAAAATAAGAACATAAATGTAATTCACTACAGTAACAGGGAGGAAAAATCATACCATCCCAACAGAGGCAGAAAAAGGGTTTGATAAAATTCAACATCCACTCACGAGGAAAGCTGGCAACAGCAATATCAACTGATGCAGACCAAAAAAGGCTTGAACGAAAGTCAGCTCTCTTTAGTCAAAGGACCAGAAAAGGGCAGACTAACGTTAAAGTCAGAAAAGTTTTACAAAATAACCGCTAACCAACACGACAGAAAACCTGTGTGGTCTGGCCTTCACTCAAGGCGGCAAAGGATGAGCAGGGAGAGAACCTGTATGTTTCTGCCCTCACCAGGCTGTAATGAAGTGTGCCATCTACGTGCCCCTGCCAGGTTAACGTTACAGAAGGGGAGAGCTGGGCCTTCATGATGCCCTCTGGGCAGTAACGAGGACCCGCTCAGTAGAGGCTGTGAAGCCTGGACATCTACTCACACAGCAGTAATGGAGGCCATGCTGGACATGGGGAAAAAGAGCCTCAATAAAACTGCTAGCATGATTTCAAGTTGGGACAAACAAAGATACACTAAAACAAATAATGTGAAGGGGAAAAAGAATTTAGAAACTCGGGGAAAAGAAGAGAATACTGTTTTTAAAAATTCTAAACTCCACCAGCTGGAGAAGTGTCGGAGGAGACCTCCTGGGAGCCGAAACCCCCGCCCCACCCTGCAGTAACAGGAAGTTCCCACCCTGGGTGTCGACCAAGGCCGAGCAGAGAGCCTGGACGAACGCACCAACCTGGCAGTAAGAAGACAGAAGGCCCACTGCCCATTCCGAAGCAGTGTCAGAGGAAGGCAGCTAAAAAACAACAAGAAAGTATCTTCCAGTTCTGTGAGAAACTGTCTCGGCAAAGAACTCTATGAGCATATAAACCAGCCATTTTCACCCAGTGTGCCACAAGAATTCTTAAAATAGGCAATACCTGACTGTTTAGTCAAGGGCACTGATTTCCTTTACCTTAGGCTGTCAAATAAAAAATGACAACGGCCAACACCACCACAATAACTGTCCAGTGTGAATGAATCAAAACCATACCTATTTTTTTTCAGATCAGCAAAAAATATATTTTTGGTGTGCCAGAGCTTTAATAATTAGTTTATGTGTGCCATGAGATGAAAAAGGTTGAAAATCATTGATACAGCCATGGCCGGTGTGGCTCAGTGGACTGAGCACCGGCCTGCAAGCCTGTCCCAGGTTCAATTCCCAGTCAGGGCACATGCCCGGGTTTCTGGCCAGGTCCCCAGTAGGGGGTGCATGAGACGCAACCCAAACTAGGAATCAATGTTTCTCTCACACATAGATGTTTCTTTTCCTCTCTTTCTCCCTCCCTTCCTCTCTCTCTCTAAAAATATAGCATAAACAAAATCTTTAATAAAAAGAAAAAAGAGCCCTGGCTGTTGTAGCTCAGTGGATTGAGCGCGGGCCTGCGAACCGAAAGATCGCAGTTCGATTCCCAGTCAGGGCACATGCCTGGGTTGCCAGGCCAGTTCCCGGCAGGGGACATACAAGAGGCAACCGCACATTGTTGTTTCTCTCCCTCTCTCCTTCCCTTCCCCTCTAAAGATAAATAAATAAAATCTGAAAAAAAAAAAAAAAATGGAAGAAAAAAGAAAATCACTGATACAAACTATCAATCAAGTGCGAGATGGTGGACATTTTTCTGATGCCAGAATTCAAACATACCCTCTCCGCAAGTTCACTGCTATAGCTATCTCCTATAAGAACCTAAATATATACTTCAGCAAACAAATTAAAACAAAATAACACAGGGGCCAGGAAATAAGGAAACTGGACAGTGGTGAAGGGACATTCCAGGATTAAAACAATACAGCTGACTTTATACAGATCAGAACAGAAAGGTAGGAAGGACCATCAGGAAAAAGGGGGGGAAGAGCCTTGATAAAACAGCTAGTATGATTTCAAGTTTGAAAAAATAAAGGCATGATAAAACAAGGGGGGAAGGATTTAGAAACTCAAGGGGAGGGAAAGAGAGAGAATACTGTTTTTAAAATTTTTAAACCCAGATGCAGCTCTTTCTTTTCCAACCTGATGTGCCTAGGCCGCCTACAACAATGAGGACATGGCCAAGTCCAAGATGCACACCACGCACAACCAGTTCAAAAATGACACAAGAACAGCATTCGTAAGCCCTAATCATAAAGATATCTTTTAAGGACATGGAACCGAAGTTCCTAAGGATCTTGAGCTTTGTCAAGAAAAATAAGAAGAGTCTAGAAAAAATGTAGACCAATAAAACTAGGACCATCAAAGGCCTCTGTCAAGCTCAAGGTTCTGAAAGGCATCAGACACAAGCTTGAGAGACATGACTATTACGACGCTGCCAGCGTGCCAGGCTCTGCTGGCCTGAGGCTAGCACTAAGCCCAAAGTCTAAGCCAAGGCTCAAGCTCCCAAAGGTGCCTCAGTCCCCATAAAAAGTACAAAGCAGAGGGTGCAATTGCTCATGTGACGCTTTGAGCTGCTCTCTATACTAGGCTGGTGTCCCTTGTGCTATTTGGTGCAAATAATGCAAAACTAAAATATTTGATGATATTAAAGAAATGTTTTAGGTGTGATATCATCATGTTTTTTAAAAAGAATGTTTATCTTTTAGAGACACATGGAAATATTTAAGATGAGATATGACATCTGGAATTTGCTTCAAAGTAATCTAGAACTGGAAGGTGGGGGAGGGAGTTTATAGTTAGTTATCCATAAATGAAACTAAGTAAGCCATAAATTAGTAAGTGTTGAAGCTGAGTGATTGACAAGTGGGGGCTCATACTAGTCTCTCTATTTTCACAGATATTTAAAATTTTCCAAAATGTAAAGTTAAAAAATAATAATTTTAAGCACCCAGGAAAACAAAATAAGATGTTCAAAAGACAAGAGTAGTACCAGCTAAACAAAGATAAATATAAATGATATCAATACTTTATAAAATTTTGAATATTTGAGAGGAGGCACAAAATGTTCCCAAATATTAACATTCTAATTATTTGCATGCTCATCTTATCCCTCTTAGTAGATGTTAAGCTTCTTTTTGCCCAACCAGCAAGATGAAAAATGCTTTGCATATATCAGAATAGCAATCCTTCAAATAAATTCAGTAAAATATACAACACGTTATCCTGACATACAGAGAGAAAGCAAGTACTTTCTCTACATCCTAAATAAAAAAACTATGAAAAGGAATACTTACTTTCTTTTGACGTATTCTTTTTTTTTAGCTCCAAGTTGTTAACTAAGTGTATCACATCCTCTCTAAGTAAAATCAGTAACAGCTACCATTTACAAAGTCACTTCTCTGCTGGGGACTAGATATAAGATCATTTTTAATCCTCACAACAACCTTACAGACAAATTAGCTTCCTCTTATAAATAAAAAACTGAGGCCCAAAAACTTAGAACTCAGGCGGGGACTGTGTGTGGTTCTGGAATCTCTCCCTAACCTGAACGTCTCCAAGGCCCACATCCCCCTAGCTCCTTCATGCCTGGGAATACAAGAATTTTGCTGGGAGTCAAACATCTTTCTCTAGATTGGTTTCCTTCCTCCTTTTGATTCATACAGCCCAGGCAAGATCAATGCAACATCCCTGAAACCTTTCCTATGGCTAAAGTGAGTTCAAAAGTTTTTTTTCTCTCTCTCTAAATCTAATATGGATGGATTTGCCCCCAGCAACTCGGCCCAGCCCACTTTAAGTCTTACTCATCTAACGAAGCACACACATTCACTATGGAGTCCTTAAAGATGTTCTTTTCCCACTGCAGACTAAAATGCCTTCTCCCAATCATACTTTTTCACTTTTCCTCGGAGAAGCAAACACCTTATATAACCAGTCCTCAGCTTCCAAATAATCATTTAAATATAACTTTGCTAACCTTGGCAAGTCATCTTTTCCTCTTGCCTCTTCCATGTAATTTGTCACCAAGTTGTGTCAATTCTACCTTAAAATCTCTCAAATCCATCCTTTTTCTTTCAATGACCAAAACCTCACTTCAGGCTTTGACCTTTCGCAGTATAAACTACGACAGAGTTGGTAAATCAGTGATCTCCAATTTTCTTCTCAATGCATTCCTTCCTATAAATAAAAAATTTGGGTGTAAAACTGACATACATATTTACAAATTATAAGAATGTTTTACTATACTAATATATACATCAGAAAACACAAAAGAAGGAAATTTTGAAGGTTGATATGAAAACAAATATAAGTTCCACCACATTCTTTTCGCACCCCAGTGGATCATCCTGCCCAAGCCAAAGATATTAACTGTCCTAAAATATTGCTGCCAGAGTGATCCTCCTGAAAACCCAAACCCGATCATATTACACTCCCAACTCTATCCTTAAATGGCATCATGTCCCAGAGGCACAAACCTACTTTTTCAACTTCATCTCCTATAGTCTTCATCCACGTATCCTGTGTTTCAGCTATTCCTGTTAACTGCTGCTACCTCCCCGCCTTGCACACACAGTTCCCTATACCTGAAAAGTCCTTACCCTTGACAGCCACTGATTTTATACATAACAGGACCTCTAAAAGAACAATACACTCTAAATGCAATTAACTGACTTACAAACGAACTTTTGCAACATCAACCTATCTTTTCTATAGGAACTTATATGTTTTGAACATACCTCTCGTTACTTCCATTACCTGGCTCCTTTTCAAGTCCTAAATACTTGGAAAAACGGGTATGAATTCCAATAAAAGTAGAAGAGGCCAAAGTTGTTTCATTCTCTTTGGTTTATTTTTCTTCCTTGTTTATCTTTCCATTTCCCCACAAAATCCTTTTAAGCAAAAGGATGTTGCAAATCCAGAGATTAGTTCCCCCTGGGCCCAAGAAAAAGGCTGAACCTTTACAACTCACAACCAGAATTCCAGCCAGGAGCTTACACATGGCCTGAATAAAAAAATACTTTCCTAAAGCAATACTTTGGGTTTTACCTTCCTTGTTTCAACCTTACTATCTGCTGTGCAAACCCCTCCACACTGACTACAATGGCTAACATTAAAATGATGGGGTTGCACCAATACATTTTCCAAAAGCATGAAAATTCAAGTGACTGACTCGGGCAACTAATAATGGGGAGCGCAGTCTCCAACAAGACTTTTGTACTATCTTTGTACTGTCTCCTGTGGGGACTGGGAGGGGAGCACTGCGGTGGAGAGAGAAAAGAGAAGAGGCACGAGAGGGAGAAACCCTCCAGAGGAAGTCACATTTCAGCTTCTAGTCTTATCCCACAGTAGGGAAGATGTGTCAGCTGTGCTATACCACGGGCCTCAGGAAGAAGCAAGCCTGTGGTGCATTTTGGTAATGGGATCCTTTAACGAGCAGTCCAAAAAAAGACTGTTGCAGAGATATCCTAAGACGCCAAGCCTGCTCCTCTGTATCAGAAAACAATGAGGTGGGTTTATCTCCACTTCCAAGTCATTTCACTGTTCTTCCTCTGGAACTCTCCCCCCCCCCCGCCCCCATCTCACCTTGTATCACTTCAAGTTCCTACCTCTTCTGAGAAACTTCTCTGTCTACTCTGCTCCTTCATTTTCTACACTATTCATTGGACCAAATCAAAACTACAAAGAGATAGCACTTTATACAAAACGTTGCACTTGCTTTGGAAAACAGTGTAACGGCTCCTTAAACAGAATTACCATACGATATAGCAGTTCCATTCCTAGATGTATACCCAAGAGAAATAAGTGCATATGTTCATAACATTATTCATAACAATGAAAAAGTAAAAATAACCCAGATAACCTTACAACTGATGAATGAGTAAATGAAATGTGGTTTGTTCATACAATGAAATATTACTCAGCAATAAAAAGTAATGAAATAGATTTTAGACTTCCAACCAAGATGGAGGTGTAAGTAGATACACTTTGCCTCCTCACACACCCAAAAGAAGGACAACAACAGATTTAAAAAACAAAAACCAACCAGAACTGCCAGAAAATTGAACTGTATGGATGTTCGACAACCAAGGAGTTAAAGAAACATTCATCCATACTGGTAGGAGGGACAGAGAAGGCAGCCAGGTTGGAGAGGACACAAAGCAAGGCGGTGGCTAGAGGACCGGGTGGGCCAGTCAGCAGCTGGTGGTCCCACATTTGCGTGCGGATAAACCAGGAGGAACAACTGGGGAATGAGACAGACCATACAACCCAGGGTTCTAGTGCAGGAAAAGAAACCCTCAAAATCTCTGGCTGTAAAAATTTGTGGGGGGTGTGCAGGCAGGAGAAACTCCCAGTCTCACAGGACAGTTCATTGGAGAGACCCACAGGGTCCTGGAATGTACAAAAACCCACCCACCCGGAAATCAGCACCAGAAGCACCCAATTTGCTTGTGGACAGCAGAACTGACTGAAAGCCTGCCGAGAGCAGAGCAAGAGGCATTGTTCCATCTCAGATCCCTCCCTGACATACAGCACCACAACACAACAAAGTGTGTTGCCCCACCCTGGTAAACACCTAAGGCTCTGCCCCTTACAACCTAACAGGTGAGCCAAGACAAAGAAATATGGCCCAAATGAAAGAACAGATCAAAACTCCAGAAAAACAACTAAGTAATGAAGAGATAGCCAACCTATCAGATGCAGAATTCAAAACACTGGTAATCAGGATGCTCACAGAAATGGTTGAGTATGGTCACAAAATAGAGGAAGAAGTGAAGGCTATGCAAAGTGAAATAAAGAAAAATATACAGGGAACCAACAATGAAGGGAAGGAAACTGAGACTCAAATCAACGATATGAAGCAGAAGGAAGAAATAAACATTCAACTGGAACAGAATGAAGAAACAAGAATTCAAAAAAATGAGGAGAAGCTTAGGAATCTCTGGGACAACTTTAAACATTCCAACATCGGAATCATAGGGGTGCCAGAAGGAGAAGAGGAAGAGCAAGAGATTGAAAACTTACTTGAAAAAATAATGAAGGATGACTTCCCCAACCAGGCAAAGGAATAGAATTCCAAGAAGTCCATGAAGCTCAGAGAGTCCCAAAGAAGTTGGACCCAAGGAAGCACATACCAAGGCACATCATATTTACATTACCCAAGATTAAAGATAAGGAGAGAACCTTAAAAGCAGAAAGAGAAAAGGAGACAGTTACCTACAAAGGAGTTCCCATAAGACTGTCTGTTGATTTCTCCAAAGAAACCTTACAACCAAGAAAGGGCTGAAAAGAATATCTGAAGTCATGAAAGGCAAGGACCTACAACCTAGATTACTCTATCCAGCAAAGCTATCATTTAGAATGGAAGGGCAGACAAACTGCCTCCCAGATAAGGCAGAGTTAAAGGAGTTCAACATCACCCAGCCCTCATTATATAAAATGTTAAAGGAATTTATCTAAGAAAAAGAAGAACATCAAAACTATGAACAGTAAAATGACAACAAACTCCCAACTATCAACTGAACCTAAAAACAAAAACAAACTAAGCAAACATCTAGAACAGGAACAGAATCACAGAACTGGAGATCACATGGAGGGTTATCAGTAGGGAGGGAGAAGGGGAGAATAGTGGAAAAGGTACAGGGAATAACAAGCATAAATTGGTAAATAGAAAATAGACAGGGGGGCATTAAGAACAGTATGGGAAATGGAGAAGCCAAAGGACTTATATGTATGATCCATGGACACGAACTAAAGCAGGGAGGAATGCTGGCGGGGGGGGGGGGGGGGGCGGTGTGCAGGGCAGAGGGGAATAAAGGGGAGAAAAAAATGGGACAACTGTAACAGCATAATCAATAAAATATACTTTAAAAAGTAATGAAATACTCATATGCTATAACATGGATAAACTTTGGAACCATTATGTTACACAAAAGACAAAGGATTATACATATTGCATGATTCCATTTATAAGAAATGCTCAGAATACACAAATCTACAGCAACTACAATTAGTGACTGCCTAGACTGAGAGGGTTTGGAAAGGAATGGGGAGTGACTTCCTGGGATGATGAAAATGTTCTGGAATTGGACAGTGGTGACTGATCACACTTTTGTAAGCACACTAAAAATGTACACATTTACTGATACTGTAAAAGAATAAACTTTGTGGTATATGACTTATAACTTAATAAAGTTGTTTTCAGGTTACCATGGTCTTCAAGCCCCTACTCAGGCCCCAGTCTCCTTCTGATCTTAACCTCAAGCCTCTCTACCGTTAGTCATTTCCCAAACGCACTGGCCTATCAGTTCCTGAAACAGCTAGGCTTTTCTTACCTTGAGGCCTTTGTATACCCTCTACTCTCTGCCTGGAATGAAAAGCCTTACCTGGTCTCTTTACGTGACTAATGACTTCGCATCCTTTAAGTCTCAGCTCAAATGTCATCTCCGCGGTAAGCCTTCCCTCTCTGTATCTAAAGTAGAACAGCTGCTGCCCTGGCCAGGTAGCTCATTTGGTTGGAGCATTGCCTGTGCACCAAAAGGTTGTGGGTTTGATTCCCAGTCATGGCACATACCTAGGTTGCAGGTTTGATCCCCAGTTGGGGCATGTATGAGGCAACCAATCCATGTTTCTCTCTCTCTCTCTCTCTCTCTCTCTCTCTCTCAATCAATCAATTAACGTAACCTTGGGTGAGGAATTAATTAAATAGGATGGCTGCTTCCATCATTTCCTCTTAGAATTTTGTTTTCTTTATACCACATCCACATAGCTCTACGTGAATTTATTTGAGTTTATATCAGATCCAACAGACTGTAAGCTCCAAGAAGAGCAGAAATAAATATGTAGTATTATTTACCATTATAATTCCCAATGTCTAACACAATTCCTAGCATTTAAGTGCCTAGTAAAATGGTGATTAGTATTTTTATTTCCCTAATATGCCACGTCCTTATACACACTGTTCCCTGCATGGAGAAGCCTGCCACCACTGCTGCCACCACAGCCACCTCATCGCCACACTCTCCCCTTCCATCCCCTTCCTCATCCCTCGTCTCAGCTAAAACATTACCTTCTTAACAAAGCCTTCCTGCCTCAAGCCCTCTGGAGAAGAGTCTCTCCTCCACTTTTTCACCCACTAATCACTGGCTGCATCTCCACCATAACAATAGTCTTATTGTGTTATACTGGGAGGGGTGGACGGATTTGGTGTGGAGGGGGCCTGCAGGGAGTTGGTTTGTTTTATATTTCTGTCTTACAACTACTTTGGGAAGTCTTAAAGTAAAGAAAAATCTCATTTCTACGTCCTAGTGCACTACCAGGCACATAATATAGTACTACCAATTATGATAGTAGCAACAATGACTAACATTTATTGAGTGTTTAATATGTGCTTGACACTCTTCTTAGTTCTAGAGTGAGCGAGTGAGTGAATGAATACATGGATAAATTTCTTGGTCGCCAACCTCAAAGAGGTCACAGTCTGACAAAGACGTCACAGTCTGACAAAGACAGAAGACAGGTATACAGACTAATGCAGAATAAACACAACACAAGGCCAAATCTACTGCCCTGTCCTGTCCCTCTCTGCCTTCAAATCTTTGAGTATGCTTTTCTCTGAGTCCATAAATGTCAGGTTTCTTCAAACTCACTTAGAATACTTCCTTCGATTACTTACAATCCACTTCCTGCCCTTAGTGCCTGGAAACAATTTCTAGGATGTCACCACAAGCAATATTAAACTGCTACACAGTTTCCTGCTGTGCGTCTGCATTATCAGTTAAATTGCTTCATATTAACCACATTCCAGTCCACTGGGATCAGTCAAACACCACATAAGATTTAAACATAGCTGTCAAAGATGCCAGTTACCACTGCTCTTTTATCCCTTAGATGAATAAATGTCTGCTCAGGTTTAAGGTTTAGGAGCTTTCCAGGGTGCTACCTGCATAACTGGTGACCTTTTCTTTCCTTTATCAAGTAAATGTTTGGTGTGAGGCAAGACAATGTTCCTCTATTGAAACGAACAAGAACTGAACACTCGTAGAAAATATAAGGAACTATCCGCCTAGACGAGGGCAATTTGGCTTAAAAACTTGTAAAACACAAACTCTTTCTCCTGAAGAGTTCACATAGCAAATTGTCCTTTTAACTCTATGTACATTCAGTTAGGATCTTAATTCAAATCCTAACATATTTCTTAAATGCCTTCCATAAACTCTTCCTAAACAATCTTATGAGTCAGCTACTGGGTTTGACACAGGGAACGCAAGACCAATAAGATAGTCCCTACCCTCAGAAAGTCTGCCGGGAGTTAGTATGGGAGACAAACAAGGAACTGGCCCTTAGTGCTATGACAGCGACAAACACAGGGGCCATGGGAACAGAGGAGGGCACCTGGCCCAGGCTGGGCAGGGGGTGGAGGGAGATCGGCCCTCGGGGCAGGTTTCAAGGGGGTGGCATCTGATCTTAGGCCTGTAAACTCCCACTTTAAAAATGTAGTTAATAGTACCTACATCATTGGGCAGCTGTGAGGATTTGATGAAACAGTTCACTTATACAAAGCATTGCCACCATGACTGACACAAAGATTGTGCTCAACCAGCCTTAGCTTGAAAGGGAAGTCTGATCAGGCACCAAATCTCAACACCTATGCCTAGCAACACCAGCATCACGATCACACAGATTATTGTTTTCAATCACTTTTATTTTTTACTGACAGAATGTTAAGTCCTGCTCTGCATGTTCAGTCTAATTCCTTGATCAACATTCTTCTCCATTACCTGAAACATCCAGTTCTCTGGCATTTCTGGTATAAAACATACCAGTTTTCTTAGTCTTTCGATAGAGAAGGTGTGAAAGAAAACTAACAAATACTGAGTATTTAATATGGGCCCTGCAGTCCTGGTGAGACCAGGGTTACTGCTCATAATGAACCTGCAACAATAGTTTTTCCCATTTACCCTCAGGGTGAATAAGGTACTCTGTGTAAAGTTTCACAGCCAGTAGGAAAAAAGAGCTGGAATTTGGATCCAGATCTGATTCTACATCTTAGCCTGACTAGGCCACACAGCATCGAAGATAAGCAGGAGAAAACACAGCCAGCCACAGTGCTCTCCTGCTTGGAGCGACCCGCTGTGCTCCCTGCTTTCCACTGCCCCACCCCCAAGACTGCCCTGCACAGAGGGGCCTGCCCACTTAGATTTCGCCTCAACCAGCTGAACGAACACCTTGTCAGGACGGAGCGGTCAGCAGGAACCAACGTTGCTTCCTCCAACAGCTAGGGCTGCACCTAAGTAGACGGTTTCCTCACCACCTGCCCACCCCATTCCTCGCTGCAGGCAGAAACTGCATAGTCAACAGTCACCATAAATCACAAGTACTTTTCATAACGTCTCTCTTTGTATTCTCTTTCAGTCTCACCACAAGTAAAGCTAATGTGTTTCCCAAGCCTAAATTTTTATTTTTATTTAATCTTTACATTTTTTCCATTACCATTTAGCACCTCTATATCCCTCTCCCCACGGCAATCACCACCCTGTTGGCCATGTCCTTTTTCCTCAATCCCTCCGCCCCCAACTCCCCCCCACTAAATGTCATCTGCTCTCCAACTATGTCTGTCTGTTTTGCCAAGCCCAAATTTTTATCACAAAGCAATCTAGTGTCAAGATCAAGGCTATTCTTTATCCTAATTTCATGCTCAATACAAATTCTTGCATTAGTAAATTCTCCTGCCCAAGAGCTCAGTGATGAGTTCCCAAAACACACTTGAGACATGTATTTGTCAACCTGCAACTTTCACGAGCAAGACAGAGACACAATGCATAATCCCCTGAACTTCTACCTGTTGGCTCTGACACTGACTGTCTCCTATCACACACGTTTCTGAACTTCTGTGTAAGAAGAAGGGTAGGCATCCTAACAATCACGCTCTGCAACTCTAAGGTGGGTTTTAGAACCTGTTTCTAAGTGCTGGCGAAATCCAAGTTTACAGCTTCCTTGGAAGCAGGAGCTAATCTTTAATCCCAAAGCTTCACACACCATGTCTTTTTACCTCCCAAGCCTCCTAAACTCTTGTTTAGAGCACACTTCGAAATGTTTCCCCTCATTTCCACAAAAATCAAGGACCGTGTGCTCATCCAACTCTTTCGTTTTCACGATCAGAGGCAAACTCTTCTAGTTTCATTTAGCAGAGGTCTCAGGGGGGGCTGCAGCACATATAAGACACATTTTGTGACTGGAAGCCTGAGCCTCAGGGGACTTACAAGACTGAATAAAGGTCACACTGCAGGGACATCGACTGGACAAGAATGTAATGTTTAAATACTAGATTTTGCCCCTAAGGCCCTTCTCCTTTCGAACTTCCTCTAGCGTAAGTCTCAAAATGCTGAAATAAACACATTCCCCAGACTTTCTTGTAAGCGGGTTTCAAGTGTCCCATGGAAGATGTTTTAAGGGAAAGCCTTGCTGTCAACTTTGTTTTTAAGTGCCCTCAAACAATTCAATTACTCACAGAGAAAAAGTGAACATTTGTTAGTAATTAGATAAGTCATCTCATGTTCTGGAGCTGAGGAACAGAGAAGCCAAAAGAGGACCTGGCTGGGAGGGGAGATAAAGTCCAAAACAACACACCCAAACTGGACTGCAAAAAAGTTGCACTTTCCAAAGCCAACTTCTAAGTCTACAAAGAGGGAAACAATGTTTCAATGGGTTCTGAAGTTAGCTGTATCAACAGTTTCCGGGGAAAACTAACCCCCGCCAGGGACTCCAGGTGAATGAATGAGTGAGGGAATTTGCCAGATTGGATTACAAAGCCTTTCCAACAATTACCAGGTGCTCAGTTACAGCACAGACGTGTATCTTCCTTCACAGCTTTTGACCCTTGCGTGGAGACGTTCACTGGCAAGAGGGGAACTAGCAGAACCGAGAAAAGGGTCTTCACCCCACGACCTCAGGTCCATTACTGGTCCCCCTCCCCCTCAGAACCTCACGCGACTTTTGGGGGGGCCCGCAGGCCTTAAAACGGCCGGGCTGCCACCTCTCAGGACCTGCCTAACTCTCAGGGGTGCCCCAAACACTCCCATTCGGAAGTTGCTTCCGGAGATTTCTCGCCCTCCCCCCAACAGTTGTAAGACTATTTTCAGAGGCTCTCTGTGACCCCGTGGAGGGGGCCACCGTGTAATCTCAGCAGCTCCCGCCCTCAGGTGAAGAGGGGACACCTGACCACTGGCGCCCTACCACCCCACGCGCACCCCGCCCCTGCGCCTCTCTAGATCGCCATGGCAACCGGCCCCCTCCCCGCGTGACGCCGGCACGCGGGGCGCCCCTGGGGTCCCGGCAACAAGTCCCCCGCGCGACCCACGGCCTGCAGCCCTTGCCCGGCCTCGCCACCCCGCGCCCGGCCCGGCTCCGCCCGGCGCGGCCGCACTCACTTGATCCTGGAGCCCATGGTCCCCGGGCCTCCTCATGGGCCCGCGGCCCCGCTCGGCGCTGTGCTGCCTGCCCGCCCGCCCGCGGCCGACCGGCCTCCCTCCGGCGCTCTCCCCGCCCCTTCCTCCCTTCCCTCAGGCTGGGCCCGCCAGCTCGAGGCTCGCTCCCTCGCCGCCGCCGCCTCCCGGGGTTAATGTACTAGGGCCAGCCCGGCGAACGCCATGGTCGCCGGCGCGCGTGCCCGGCGCGCGCCGCCCCCGCCGCCTCTCACACAGCCGCCCCCTCCGCCCTCGCCGCCGCCGCCCGCAGGGGCTGCCGGGAAGTGTAGTCCGCTCCCCGAAGGTGGGGCCGCCCGAGGCGGGGTAGGGGCGGGCCTCGCTTCCGCCCACTGGTTCCCGGGGAGCTCTGTGCACCGTGCCTTCAGGGTACAGGCCCTGGGAGAGCTCCGTCCCGCTATCTCGTGTACAAAGCGCCGCCTCCAACCCCCTTGGAAAGACCCTCGTCCCATAGAGACCCCTAAGCTCACCTGAAGACATCTCCCCCCACTCCCCCCTTACGGAGCTCTCCCCTGCAGTGGTTCTGCTGTAGAGTCAGTCTGCCTCCCACTCGAGCCTCCACGAAAACACAAGTTTTCCCTTGGAAAATCCCATACCTTCCAGTAAGTTCCGTAAGGGAGCCACAGACCCTCTTCTCGCACCGTCCACTTCCCCAACACGGTCCGTGATGGAGCCCTTAGACCTTGCAGGAGACCTCACCCACCCACAGGAAACCCACCTGGGGGCTCCACAGCACCCAGTTAGTGATTCTGTTCCGCCTTCCCCTGGAGGGCCTCTGTCTCCCTTTGTCAGCCATTTGGGCATGCTGGTAGAGCACACCGTGTCACCATAACCGACCGTGATGGAGATCATCAGCTCAGTGCAAATGAAGGTATTGGGGAGCGAAGCTCACCAACTGCTACCTACCCCCGCTGCCCCTGGGGCTGGCTTTCTTGAGCATCCCCGCGCCCCCTCCTCGGGGCCTGGAGGAATCGCAAAGGAAGCAGTATGACAGCTACCATTAGCTCCTGTTCAGTTCAGTGGGCGAGCCAGCGTCCTCGGGGAACCAGGCCCCGTATTTCCCCTACGTGGTTAGCACCGGCCCTCGCAACAATCTTGGGAGCTGAAACCCCGTTTCCCAAAGAGGAAACTGAGGCCTCTGCTGGAAGTTGCATAGAGATCAGCAGCCAGGCTGAGCGCTTTGAGACCCGCGTGACACCGTTATGCTTCAGGATGACACCTCTGGACGGAAGTGGAAGACACCAGGTTCGCAGCTCGCTGTCGAAATGAGGCCTTGTCTTCCTTTCACAGTTTTCTGTCCTGAAATGCCCTTTATTCCTTCTGCCAATTCAGCTCTTATAAATTCACCTTCTCCCCCACCCTGCGGTCACTCCAGTAACCGGCCCTAGGCCCCAGCCAGGCGGGAAGCAAAGAAAGCAAGAAGTCCTCCTTTTGAAGTTCCATTCTGAATAAAGATAATTTCTCTCTGGTGCCTGTGCCCTGAGGTTGTCGAAGGCAAAAGGTGAACCTTTTTGAATTAAAACAAAAACATTGAAAACGTCCAAACTGCCATTTTTGAATTCAAAGTCTTTTGCACCCAGACACCAACACCGACTTATAAACACCCGCAGGAGCAAAGCGCCGCGGCTGCGGCGGGGCCTCTGTGGTGTTGATGCACCTTCTTTCCTATGAAGCCTCTCCAAGGAACAGTTGTTATCAAGATCTTCCCCGGAACGAGCAGCCAGTTCAAAAGCTCTGAGCAGGAGTCTATAAATAAAACAAAGTTATTTGGTGAAGGGCGAAGCTGGCTGCTTTTCAAAGGAGGTTGTAGCCATCCTGGCCACAAAAATGTCTGGTGCCTGCTGGGTGGCGTGTGTGTGTTTGTGTGTGTGCATGCGTGTGTTGGGGGGGAAGACTGGAGGTGGGAGTGGGGGATTATGTATCTGTCCAGGTGGCCTCTGAGACTGCAGGGTGGTCTGGAGAAAGCATTGAACTAGGAGTTAGGAGTCTGTCTTACACTATTATCTGCACCATTGACTAGTGCAGCGGTTTTAACCAAATAAGTAGACGATTGTCTGCTTCGGTTTCCTGCTTGGTAAAATGGGTATAGAGGATGACGAGGAGCTCACACGATAAGCCAGGATCTCACATAACCATTTCAGTATTTTTCTTGTGAGTTTATTGAATTCTAAAGTTTCAATCCTAGTATACCTCCCACTTCACATGTCAAGACCTGCAAAATGAGTGACAGGGACAGACTTGCCTTAGCGTCTAAGTGGAACCAGACTGCCTGGGTTCAAATCTCAGCCCTACCTCTTACTAAAGTAAGTATGTGTCCTTCGGTAAGTTATTCAGTCTCTCTGTGCCTGTGTCTGTAAGTGGGAAGTTATGGTAGTAGATCTGTCTTACTGAGTTGACATGAGAATTGAATGAGTTAATGACACTTATAAAGTACTTAAACAGTGACTAGCGTATAGTGAGTGCTCAAAAATTATCAGCAACTATTATACACAGGGCAGTTAGCAGAGTTTGTCTTTTATTTTTAATAGTAACAATCTTCATAATAAAAGTTCTATACTTGGGTTCAAGAGACCTAAGTTCCCAACCTACAATGTCATTGTTTTCATTCTGAATCAGTCAGAATTCAGTTCAATGTGAGGGTTAGAAGACTGAAAAAACAGCAACTGAAAAAAAGTAGAAGTTTATTTCTCTTTCACATAAGGTCTGGAGATGAACATTCCAGAGCTGGCATGACAATCCCATAATGTGTCCTCTAATATAGGAAGGCATGGGAACAGGACAGGGCAGCTGACGTGGCCTTGTGGTGGTGCATATTCTGCATTAGCTTATATACCTGTCTTCTGTCCCTGTCACACTGTATCCTCATTGAGGTCGATGACCCAGAATTTTATCTTACTGCTCCCCTTGCCTCCAAATGTACCTTCCACCTCCTGGTCCAGAATGGCTGCTTGAACTCTAGCTATCTAATCCACAACCCAGCCAGGAGGAAGGAAGAAGGTCATGCCCTACCCCAACCCCTAATCTTTTAGTATATTTCCATTTACATTCCATTGGCCAGAACATAGTTCTACAACCATGTCTCACTGGGAAATATAGCCTTTATTTCAGACAATCTGTATGTATGCACAGCTCTAAGGGTAGTGGGTCTTTCCAGAGAATAAGGGGAGGACAGATACTGCAAGACCCCCAGCAGTTTCAGCCAAGCCATCCTTGGTTACGTGACCTTGAGCAAGACACTATATTTGAGCCTCGGTTTCCCTATATCCAAAGTAAGAGAATCAGACCGGATGGTCTATGTCCAAAGTCCTTTTCAGGTATAAAAATGCCATAATTCAGTGACTTGTTGTTTTATAGTTCCACTGAACGTGGGTGAATCTGATGTTATTTGAACAAAAGGAGACCCTCTACCAAGTACGTGGCATAATCAGTGGTTGGAATGGAAACTTCCAGAGATGAAAAGGAAGAGGTTTAGGATCTCGCCCTTCTCAATTGTTGTCAAAATAGACTAACCAAGCAAATCTAGCAGATAAAAATCCAACAGCGTGTGTGATACTACCTGAACAGACACTTTGATTCTCCTCAGTTTCCAAGCTTGCCCTCACGCCCCTCTACCTGTTGCAGATGGTCACCATGTGCCTCTACCCTTTGGGAAGTGAGTTGGAGAGTAGGCAGAACTCTGCTGCATTATACACTTGGACTCCCTTGCTAGTTTTCCTTTATTTTGTACTTTCTTCCCTATATACATTTATATATATTATTAATATATAGGATATCATTCTCCCTATTTATTTCAACAACTTTTCCTCCTAAGTCAGTACCTCACATAACCATTTTAGTATTTTTGTTGTGAGTTTATTGAATACTAAAGTTTCAATCCTAGTATACCTCCCTCTTCACATGTCAAGACCCACAAAATGAGTGACAGGGACAGACTTGCCTTAGTATCTGAATGGAGAGTAAGACCCAGTTCTCTGATCATTTGGCCTGAGCAGAGTGGCCAAGAATTTGGGGAGGAGACCCCCTAACCCAGTTCAATGACACGGGTGTGTTTAATTTGTAAGTAGCTTGCTGAAGTTCCCAAAGGAGACCTTACCACCTAAAACTAATGTCTCAACCCCTTGTGAGCTCTGCTTCAGTGGTGAAAGTCAGATTTCCTTAGGGTCCAGAGAGGCAGCATCACGTGCCGTCTGCCTGGGATTGAATCTTCACCCTGCTAGAGCAAATTACTCCACCTTAATTTAGTTCTTCATCTGGAAAATGGAAATTTGTTAGTACTTGCTTCGTGGAATAGTGATGGGAGTAAAATTATTGTGTCTATGAAATCTGAGGATCCAGCAATAACAAATATTTACTAAATGAATGATGATCAGAGGTACAAACCACATGCCTTACTCACATTCTCTTCAATCACTACAGCCCTGAAAGGTTGGCATTATGCTACACATTTCAGAGAGGGGAGGTGATTTTCCTTTGGTCACTCAGCCAAAAAGCAGTAAGAGCTGAAGGTTGTGCTAAAGGGATGTCTGATTCCCAAGCCTCCTGTGCTTTCAAAACAATTTCTCCCAAGCTTCATTCTCTCCTCTCTCTCTCTCTCTCTCTCTCTCTCTCAGCTTGGCTAAAAATATCCTGAATTGCATCCTCATTAGCTAATATGCATACATTATTTTTTGCTTTTTGAACATAATTGGCTCATTCAAAGGAAAGGCTTCCACCTACATGAAAGAAAAAGCTGAGCTGCTCACTGAAAACTCATTTGAATTCAGAAGAGGCAGCTGCCTGTGGAAGCCCCTCTGCTTCTGGGCTTGTGTCCCTGGCTGGAAGGCAGCACAGCAGAGTGAAAAACAAATTCCCTTCATTCACATACCCCCAGCACATTGGAGCTGGGTGACTTTGGCCAAGTCCCGTCCTGTTTCCCAAGAGCTCATCTCTTCAGCTGTTGTGTTAAGCTCGTAGAAGAGCTTAACCCTTATAGGGTTGCAGTGAAGATGGAATGAGATAAGCCACGGATCCCGACGTGTAATATGTGACCACTGAAAAGCTGGGAGCCACCATGACATCGGCTGCATGTAGGGAATAAACATTTGCAGGAGAGGCAGGATAGCCAAGTGATTAAGAACACAGGGGCTGGAGCCAGGGGAACGATGGATCAAACTCCAGTGTGGACCAAGCTCTGTTTCTGCAACACAGTTTGTTTCTCTCCTCAAGCCTCAGTTTTCCTGTAGTTGAAAAGACATTACACATATAAAGAGCCCAACAATGAACGGTGGCTGCCTTCACAGCAAGCCTCCCCAACTAGATCATCTCCTGATAGCAGTCGGAGTAATTGATTTCTGCTCCTAGGGCATCGAGCACACACGGACACCACAGAGTGTTCATCCTGGGCCGAATGCATGTGTTCCGGGCAGCTGAAGCCAAACTGTCTGCCCCGGCTTCTCCTGTTGGTAATGTGGCTGATGACAGCTTAATGGACTCTTTACCCTTGAATGCTAAGGGGAAAATAACTCATGGCATTACAACATATGAATGTAATGTGGTTTTATTTTTCTTGAGCAATGTAGAGAGAGAGCCAGAAACATATGTAGACTTGAGGCTGCAACCTGAACCTCCCTCTTCCTGACCATGTCTGTATGGGGGACAGATTTAGCCATTGCAATTACCCAAATCATTCATGTTTGTAAAATATAGCCATATCCATGTGTGCGTTTTCCTGAATGATCTGAGGCGAACAAAAAAAGAGCATGCAGTCAGTTTATGACGAGAGGACTGGTGAATGTACACGCACGCACGCACACACGCATTCTTTGTTGTCATGGGGAAGCTGGTCAAAATCTACCAATACAACTTTCAGAAAGCCATGCCATCCGGACCAGACAGGCGGCAAATCCCCACTGTTGGAAGTTAAAGCATTCTGCAGCTTCACCGTCTGAGGGAGGAGGCAGCCACAGATGCCTCCATTAGACTGACAGGGGCTGGGGAGGCAGGGATGAGGGCCAAGAAAATTTGGTAGAGAGTCAGGTTGACCCAGGTTCAAATCCACTATCCTGACTTTGGGAAAGAGTCTTCCGCATCTCAGAGCCTCAGTTTCCCCAGCTGTAAAGTGGGTGTTGTAACACGCACCTTGCCCGGTTCCAGGAGGACTAATGACAAAGTAGGAGAAGGCCAACCAGGACATGAGGCACAGCGCCAGGCTCAGGGCGATGCTGGGTACAAGGCAGCTGGCTCTGCTCCATCCTGAAGACATCCAGGCCGGGCAGGAGGTGTGCAGAGTCCCAGCTCCCATGCAGCTCAGGCCCCGTCCGCTCCAGCCACCAGAGCCTCACCGGAAAGGAAGTGTGTGGAAGCGCGGCTCTCCATCTGGCTAATGCTCACTTGTGTTTCCTGCTGGAGAGCATCACTTTTTTCACCTCACCTGGTTTGTTTACCCAAACAAGCTGCTCATTAACAACACCAATTGCATTTGCTGCAGTTCTGTTGACAGCACAAATGTCTTCAGTCAGCCTGGGAGTTTGGTGGGAACTGTCGCGGGATCCCACCCAGCCCAGCCAGTACAGCTTCAGAGGAAAGAAATCAAAGCCACGCTGGCATCTGGGGTGGGGACAGGGGGCCTGGCGGGGGTCTGCTGGCCAGTCCAGCCCAAGGTCACCAGGCCCTGAGCGGAGACAGGGCCCTAGGCCGTCCTGAGAGAGATGCAGCACTTTCTAGAAAACAAAGGTAGTTGTAGGAGCTTTTCAAGAAGGGGGAAGGAGAGGAGGGGGAGGAGCCAGACTTGAAAGAGCGGCTGAAACCCCAGACAGAGGTGCAGACGGGCTGGGAGATGCCCAGCCTCCAACAGAGAGACCGTGGGTGGACTTCCCTCGTGGACCCAGCGAAGCCCAGGTCCCTCTTCCTGGTTTGTCCCCGAAAGGCTGAGAGCTCTGTCTGGTTTGTCAAAGCTCTACTAGCTCTCATCTGTGCTGCTCAAGCAGAAAGACATTTTTTTAAATTTTTTATATATTTATTTATCTTTAGAGAGAAGAAAAGGGAGGGAGAAAGAGAGTAAGAGAAACATCGCATTGGTGACCTATGGTATCCACCCCAGCCAGGACAGAAGCCACAACCCAGGCATGTGCCCTGACTGGGAATTGAACTGGTGCTTTCTCTTTGCGTCATGATGCCCAGCCAACTGAGCCACACCAGTCAGGGCAGGAAGACAAGATTTTTAATGCACATGTTTATTTACTTTATATTACTGACCTCAGAATGCTTTCCTTTCTGTCCATTTTCTCATTCAGGAAGTTTTAATTGAAAGCTTACCAATCACTATGCAATTGTTGCTGAGGAACAGGGACATAAAGAGGCACAGCCCCTGCCCTCAAAGAGCTGGCCATCTAGTGGAGGGAGTGATATCAAATTATACGACAAATAATTGAAAATCATGATGAGTTGGGTGAGAGAGAAGTCCAGGATACTGAGGGGGACCTGACCTCTGGCAGGAGTCATCAATGGCATCTTCCAGAGAAGGTGAGCTTTAAGCTGACACCCCAGTTAAAAGGAGAAGTTATCTAGCTGAATAATAGCAAGGGGCAATAGCAACTCCTCAGCTGTTGTGTTTGGTTTCCGATGTCATAGAAATGCCAAAGAAAGTCTTTGGGCTCCTCTTCTGTCCAAAGGAAAGCTTGCATGTTACCTGGGAAGTAGATGGTGGATGGTACCTGCCTTACTATTTGATATGAGCTCTAGGAGGGAAAGACTCAGTCAGCACCGTGGTGTCTGGCATATAGTATACATACATATTTACTAATTTAAAGAAAAATAGCATGGCGTAGGGGTGGGGGTTCCACAGAGGGAACAGCATGTGCGAAGACTCAATATGTGCTCACCCCACACCTCCTCTGTGTGAATGTACATATATATCAACATATAATACGAGGTCTATCTGGAAAAAGTCCAGCCATTGTTACTATAATGAGAACAGTTTGTGCGACATCGATATAACCTGGCAGCTGAGGAGAGTGGACTGGAATGTGCATGTGTGAACAGTGACAACTTCACTGTACTAGTCGGTGGGAACAGTAGACACTGTGGAGTGAGCATGTGTACTGTGTGGCCATTGCATTCAAAATGACTGAACAAGTAGAGCAATGAATTTGCATCAAATTTTGTGTTAAGCTTGAACATTCCTCCATGGAAACCATTTGGATGATTCAGAAGGCCATAGCTATGGGCAACTGGTGACTGGCAGCTTCATCACGACAATGTATCTGCTCCTGCATCGTGTCTTGTGCAGAATTTTTCGTGAGACATTAAATCATCCAGGTGACTCAGCCTCCCTATGGCCCAAATTTGGCAACCTGAAACTTCTGGCTTTTCCCAAAACTAAAATCACCTGTGAAAGGGGAGAGATTTCAGAACAGATTCAGGAAAATAGGACAGGGCATCTGATGGCGATTGGGAGAACTGTGTGAGGTCCCAAGGTACCTACTTCAAAGTAGGGGACGGAGGTGTCATTGTCCATGTACAATGTTTCTTGTATCTTGTATCTTTTTCAATAAATGTCTCTATTTTTCACATTACATAGCTGGATACCTTCTGTAGAGAGTTCAAATTCACAGCATCTCACTGAGGTTAGGTCACCATCTTCACAGCTAGGGAAATTCCAAATTCAGGGTTCTTCTCTCTTCCACAATGATAACTCACAATTTGTTCATAACCCACTCCCTACCCTGGCATACCAGATTCGTAACACAGCTCTTATCTCAGGAATGGGTGATGCCAGTCATCAGACCACACCTCTGCGTGCCCAAGGCCAAAGACAGAACAGAAAACACTAGAGTCCAAGAGCCAGGGCCTCCTAATTCAACCCAAAGTCAAGAGCAATAAGAAAATAATAACAAAGAGGCGTTGAGAGCTTCTGTACCAGGCACTGTTTTAAGGGTGTTACTTATATTAACTCATTTTGTCCTCCGACTCATCCCATGAACAAAACACTTGATCATTCCCTTTTACAGATGAGAAAACTGAGGCACTAAGATATTAAGTGACTTGCGGATAACAGCACCCATTATATTTCCCCTGCCCACAGTCCCTCCTCAGTTCTTTGTGGTGATGGATCAGCAACTGTCGACATCTCCCATTCACCAGGCACCGCACATACGTTGCTTCATTTAATCCTTACATGAACCACAGGGTGGGAAGTGGTTCTTTCTTTTTAATTAAAATTTTTTTCAATTTCAATTTACAGTCAATATTATTTTTAGGTGTACGGCACATTGGCTAGACAATCATATACCTTATAAAGTGTCCCCTTCCCCCCAACTCAAGAAGTTGTTCTTATCGCCACTTTACAGAAGAGAAAACTGAGGCTCAGAAAGAGAAGTGACTCAGCCCAGGCTCCTAGATTAGAGGAGATCTTGAAACCAGGTCTGCTTGATTCCAAAGCCCATATGCTTACCCCAACTCCCAAGTCAGATACGATTCTAGTGTAAAGAGCACAGAATCCGTGGGGAAAAAACAAACCAGCCCCTTCTTTCTAGTCCTCTTTCTTCCCTTTCTACTGTCTCCTGCCATCCTCACCCAGGTAATATATCCACAGTGGTATCATTGCCTCCACGTGGCAAATGTTTTCAAAATGTGGGAGAAAGAACAACCAGCTTAGACTTTAATACCCTCCCTTGAAAATGGAGATAAAAAAATCCCTAAGTCCTGGAATTATTTAGCAGATTAGATGAGATCATGCCTGTTAAATAGTATACATGTAGAGGCACTTGAGAAATTCTTATTCACTTCCTTCTCCCAACTTGTTCTTACCAGTCATTCAGACAGCCTTGCTTTGTGTGAGTCCATCTAATTCCATGGGCACCCGTTCCCACCGTCAGACAAGGCAGGTTGTCCCTAGAGGGTGGAAACTTTGCCCTCCGTTCGAGTTTCCTCTGGGCATTGTAAGGAGCTGTGTACACCTACAGACACATACAAATAATCACTAACAGCAGCAATAAACTACCCAGCTTTCATCTGCCACCAAGCACAGTGCCTTCTGACATGTCTCCCCAGATAGACAAGCCCATGGCTGCACAGTCATTTTCCAAATGGACATTTTCTTTGGAAGAACTAATTTAGACTCATTTTCAGCAAGTTACATTCCTGAGGCCTCTAAGTACAGAGATTCCAACTGGCTGAGATATATCCTGGGCTCAAATGGGGGCCAAAGTTTAAGGAAGCAGAAGCAGACGTTGGTTGGCGTACATCAGACAGGTGGAGAAACTGAGACCCAGAGCTGGGAAAAACAAAGCAACAATAATATTCAACCTGACCACCATGTATCTAATGAGAAGTGATGATAGAGACAGTTCCAGAACAAAGTCTCCTCCAATGGGAGGCAATCAGTCACTAGCTAGAACAACCTGAATAAGCCCCAACATTTTCAAGACTGTTAATGTATTTTCAGCCTTTTCAGTAAGCAATTGGCGTGTGGGTCAGAGTTCATGCTCTCTGATACAATCATTTCCCTTATCAGAATCAGACATTAACAATCAACAATGCAGACAAAATAAATGCATGGAAAGGGTCACCGCAGCATTACCTTTATATGTCTCAGTTTTTACTGAGCACCAACTATACGTGCTAGTCAGTGCATGGCACTGTCCTGAGAAAGATTAGGCTTCAGGATGCCAAGCGTTATTCCGTCCCTTCCTTCCTCTTGGGGAGGTAATATGTCAGAATAGAGGGAACCTGGGAATGGAAAAGACCTGGTTTTTAAATGTTTCCTTCTTTTCCTTCTTTCCTTCCCTCCTCCTCCCTCCTTTCTTCTCTTCCTCCCGTCTTCCTTTCCTCCCTTCCTTCCTCTCTTTCGTTCACTTACTTGTTGATTCCAGCCTGCCTGGGCTACCTTCTGGGAACGGAATCCTCGTTTCTAAAAATGGGGCCAGAATCCCTACCTTGAAGATCAGCCACCAGGGTGGGAAAAGGTCCTAAACTTCACCAGCCTGTAACTGCATTGGTACCCAAAATCTTTCTTGATTCAAGATGTTCAGGTTTTCAGAGTTCCAAGCAGTTCTGGGTTCCTCGAGAAGCTGACATGCGTCCGTGTCATAGAGCTGGACCTTGTTTACTGACTCACCTAGAGAGACCAGGACCCAACGAGGCTTCACACCTGCAGGGAGGGCCACTGCAGGTGCCTCTGGGCCTGCCTACAGCTGCGCCACCTAGGATCCAAGGAGCTGGTAAGCTGGAAGCCCCTCTCATTACCCCAGTGAGGTAAGGTGAACGTTCCCTTTGTGCGTTCAGTTGGTGAAGTGGGTCCCCACAGCAAGGCTGTTTGAGCCCTGAGTGTCACAGAATTTAGAGGCTTAAGCTCTTGGAACTCGAGGACATAACTCTTTGCTCTGGGGGTTGCACAATGGGATGAGTTTTATTAGTGCTTGTGCTTCCCTTTCTCGTAAAGTCCCACGCATTGTGCCTAACAAGTTTATATTAAATTCTCTCAGTATCCCCAGCTCCGTCCTGCAATGGAGCTCTTGCAGAGTCTCCACCACCCGGCTCTACCCTGCCTGGGTATGCCCAAACCTCTGTGGTGGGCTGGGGTCACTGTGTGCAGCGTAGTCTCCATTTGCCTCCCAGACGCATCCTCCACTCTCTGCCCCTCTGCTTGCTCTGTGCCCCAGGAGGCTCAGCACTACAGACCACACCCGCCAGGCTCCCTTGCCCTCTGGCTTCCAGCTGGGTTCAGCCAATGGAGAACACCAGCAGAAGATTTGGGGGCAGGAAGGGAGAGGGATGGGGCATGACTCCCTGCTGCACTGTGTTTTGGCGTAGGCTGCCTCTTCTCTCCATTGCCACAGCTCCTGTTGGTGGTGTGCTCACCAAATTCCAGTGGCCTCTCCCCTCCTTGCCTCTTCTGACCAAGGATAGCTATGGTTCCCTGCCGTTGCTAACCCTGGAGTGCTTCACCATCCCTTAGCCCTGCCCACCCTTGGAAAGAGCCCCTTCACTGAACTCTTTTTAAATATCCCCTTTGAACATGTCCTCTCTCCATCTCGGACCCTCAGCTCCTTTGCCATCGGTGAAGGTAAGCAAACAACGTGACCACCGCAAACCCCATTCTCAGTCCAGACAAGCAGCCTTGTTACTGGTAGAAATGAAGAGTGAGCGCTTTCAGATCCAGGTTAGAGATGAAGGAAGGCTAAAGATAAGCACTTGGAAAGACATCTGAGGATGAGCTCCTTTCAAAGCAAACAGCTTTGGAGTAATGGCAAGTTTTGTTATGACTGGTGAAAGCAGGGAGGGGCTACAGCTAACAGGCATCTCTGCCTGGCCTCTCAGTCCTGCAATTCCAACATACACAGACACTCTGAAGAAGGATTGCAGCTAAAATCCCGGATCTGACTGGGGGAGAAGATGACAGGATGCGAGCATGTTAGAAAGACCCAAGTTAATAGTTTGACTTCTCTCAGCTTTTCACAGAGAAAAAGAGGCAAAGGTGAGATGTTTATTTTCAAAGCAAGCAACATATTTCTTATGTTCTTAGATTTCTTATGACAATATCTCCACTTAATGGCCCTATCATGTCTCATCATTTAGGAGATAAAATACGGTTCTTTGATCTGAGCTAGTCAAGAAGAGTGACAGCTGGCATTCTGCACACACATTCAGTGCCTTGTCTAATTGTGTTGACTTCTCATTATTAGGAAGTCTCACAACCAGTAGAGTTTTGGTTTTTTTTTTTTAATCAAACTGTTAACCATTTCCTGGCTTCCACCCCACCCCCACGCACACGCCCACTGGAAACCGACAGTGATTTAAAAGTGGAATCGAAGTTGGGCAGCGGCTTGTAAATTTTAGATTACAGGGGAGTCACTTGGAGGTCTTTGCCAAACACAGGTTGCTGAGCCCCAGCGTGTCTGATTCAGTAGGTGGAGAGAGACCTGAGAATCTGTATTCCTAACAAGCTCCTAGGGGATCCTGAGGCTGGTAGGAGGACCTCACCTTCAGAGCTGCGGTGGCTACATGGACAAAGGTGTATGAGAGGCCCAGTGCGGTGGCTGTCTGGGCTCCTCGCAGTCGTTCTCTGCATAAACCACGAGCCTGCACAGCACTGTGTGAGCGCGTGGGGAAGGGTGAAAAGGAGGGACATCGTTCCAAAGGCCATTTGGCAACAAAGGCCAGAAGGAGGAAGTGGACAGCAAAGCTCATTTGGGGGATGCCAGTCGTCTCCTCAGGAAGACCATTCAGCATTTTCCTCTGGAGGTGATGGTTTTAAAGGTTTTACTGTGACCCACTGGAAGAAATTTATTTTATATCACGGTCCTGGAAACACATGTGTGTGTGTGTTACAGCAGAAACAGGAAACAGGCTTTTCCTTACTCCGTGTGAGGCACTCTAAGATTTTCCGTCTTGCTTAGCCTTAAAGGTATTGATTGCACGACTGAATATTAGTTGTGCAATCAATCTGAAACAGATCACACACAGGGTGCATCTAAGTCAGATTTAGAGGGGGATTTACATCAAACTGGGGCTGGGGGAGAGAGGAGGCAGAGAAGTTTCTTCTAATAACCAACCCTGTGAGGTGCTTATGATGGGTCAGGCTCAGTTATAACATTGAGCTAATTTCCATATAAACCAGGGGTGTCAAACTCATTTTCACTGGGGGCTACATCAGCCTCGCGGTTGCCTTCCAAGGACTGAAATAATTTTAGGACTGTATAAATGTAACTACTCCTTAACTGTTAAGAAGTTGAAATTACATTTGGCTCTTTGAAGGCAGCCACAAGGCTGATGTGGCCTCCGGTGAAAATGAGTTTGACACCCTTGATATAAACAGACTAAAACCCACACACACGCACGCACAAATGCTTGGGTTTGTGTGTGTGAGACTCAATCCTCATACCAATTTTCAGAAGTAAATAACATTATTACCACCCTTAGGCTCCCTTTTTACAGGTAAGGTTAAGTGAGCTGCCCATAGTCAGACAATCAGTAGGTGGCAGAGCTGGGACTCAGACCTAGAACCTGAGCCCCAGGTCCTGCCTTCACAGCCACTCTGGCACATGGCATCTCTGTGCCATTAGACCGACTGCAATCCACAGACTGGAAATCTCCTCCTGGACACCGTTGTCATGGCCCATCCACTGAATCAACAAGCCTTTAAAGGGTTCCCAAGTGCCATTCAGAGTCCTGCGTGTTGGCACAGATCTAAATAAATTCCTTTCCTTCTTTTTTCATGAGTCCCTACTAGGTGCTGTGCTTTGTACCAGGTACTGCCGTACATGCAGATTAGTTAATTCAGTCACACATTCAACATGTAACCACTGGCACTTGCTCTTTGCCCAGTCCTATGCCGGAGCAGCCACACCAGGGCCTGACACCCAGGGTTTGTGGAGATCCATGAAGGACTGGGGCCCTCCCTTGGTTTTTGCATGCACCAATTCATCCATCTAGATCCTTTCTTTTTACCTAAAGAAATAGAAGGCCAGCACTTTCTTCTTGTTTCTCCCTCTCTGGAGGCTACACACATAAAATGCCAGGCAAGCGAAGGCAGTTTGTGGTAGGCATTATTAGGACCAAGTTGTGCTTGCTGGTTTGGTTGTAGTTGATCCGCTGTGTGCTGTGGGCAGCAGGTGATGCCCGGGAACACATGTTAAATGAGTTCCGTGGGCCTATGTCTGGCCCCGTTCTGCTCACTCTCTGCCTCTGTCAGGATGCTCTGCAGTGGGCTTTGTTGCCAGGGAGTAAACAGTCTGGCCTGTGCGGAACCCCCTGCTAGTGGCTAAGCCAGAGTTCCTTCACATAACTCCCAAGGTGCACACTCACCACCTGAGTCTCCTCCTCCCCGGATAGATTACCTGCACTTTGGCTGTGCTTCCAGTAGATCAGGCCAAGTTAGTATTCTAAAGCTCTAAAGCCAGTTTTCTGTGTTTTAGTCTGTCTACCCTTTGAGCTTCTGCTTCTCTGTGTGCAGATCTGATTCAGAGTATTGTATTTCTTTCTAATACTTTCTGTATGGATGGTAAAGATGTGGGCTATGAGCCAGACAGACCTAGGGTTGAATTCTAACTCCAGCACCTACTGACTTTGTGTACTTGGCCAGTGACTTGATCACCAGAGCCTCAGTTTCCTCAACAGAAAATGACATGAGAATGCATGGAAAGACCAGCAGAAACTAAGCAGATATGACCAAATGCAGTGCTGTATCCTGAATTCAATCGTGGGACAGAAGAAGGGCATTAGTGGGAAAACTGATGAAATCTGAATAAAGTCTGTATTAATTTCTTAGTTTTGACAAACTTGCTTCGCTTACGTAAGTTGTTAGCATTAGGAGACAGCTAGGCGAAGGCAGCGCAGGAACACTTTGTACTATCTTTGCAACTTTTCTGTAAATTCAAAATAACTCCCAAATAAAAAGTTAAAAAGAAATCCATATAAAACCCTGAGCACATTATCTGGACCAGTAAGTTCTGTTTTTTGTTTTTTGTTTTGTTTTGTTTTGTTTTTTAATTTTTAGAGAGAGGGGAAGTGAAGGAGAAAGAAAGGGAGAGAAACATCAATGTGTGGTTGTCTCTTGCACACTCCCTACTGGGGACTTGGCCCCAGTAGGTGCCCTGACTGGGAATCAAACCAGTGACCCTTGGGTTTGCAGGCCGGCATTCAATCCACTGAGCCACACCAGCGAGAGCTGGACCCAGAAAGTTTTTTAAAATGTTAATTATTATCATCATCATGATGATCTCATTTATTCCTTGCAACAACTCTCTGAGGAAGGTACAATTATCAGTGCCATGGTGCAGACTTGGAAACTGACACCCAAAGATGGGAAATTCTTACCCAAGGTCACACAGCTAGGAAGTGGCTGAGCCCAAATTCAACCTAGCTCTAACATCCACACTCTTGGCCCCTGCCTCCTGTTCCACAGCCCTATCATTACTCTAATACAGGGCGATAAAGAATAAGGAGGAATGGGGCAGAGGGGCATAAAAACCAGCTCAGACTTCAGACCGGAAAGAATTGGGTTCAGGAGCTACCTCTGCTGTGGACCCTGGGCAAGTTGTTTGACCTCTCTGAGGCTCAGATCCTTTATCGTTGACAAGGAAATGAACTCTTAAGTGTGACTGGGAAGACAGTAAAGGGACTAATACATAGAAGGAGATCAGTTAATTCTAGTTCTCCAGCCAGCAAGGTATTTGACCCCCTCGTTTGGATAACTGCCCCCATTTAGGAGCACACTCAGGGGGAAGCAGCAGGGGTTCTTACCTGCTGTCAACTCTGACTCTGCTACTTAATCACTGAGCGGCCTTGAACAAGCTACTTCACATCTCTGAGTGTCAGGTTATTCAAGTATTAACTGAAGATAAAAGTCCCTGCTTCAGTGGATTGTTGAGGGAATTAAAGGATCTATCAGAAAAACCCTCAGCACAATGCCTGGCACGTGATAAGTGCTCAGAGAATGGTAGATGCCATTCAACGAATATGCCTGATTCTCTTTCCTCCTGGGCACACAGTAGGGTTGCACCTCTTGGCCCCCTGGTGATTGGGTGGAGCCATGAGACATACATATTCTGGTTAATGAATTATGAGCAAAAAGTGGCATCTGTCACTTCCAGGCCAGAACATTTCATTAGCCCTGGGAAACCCTTCAAAGCCCCTTTCACCCTTGGACACATGATCATAACATTGTGGCTGCTGTCTCATCCTGAGTCCTTTTGTGACATACGAAGAGCATCCCCGAGTTGATTCATGACGGACAGGCAGCCTGAGTGAGAAATAAACATTTGTGTGTTAAGCCACTGACTGAAATGGGATGCTTATTATTGTAGCAAAACTGAGCTTATGACCTGTATAGCAGTTACATTAAAAACTATTATAATTTTTATTTCCAATAATACTAAAAAGGAAGTAACAAAGTAACATGTTCATAGTAATTTACAAAGCATGTTTATTATCCCAACAAGCTGTGATTTATCTCCATTTTACAGATGTGGACATGGAGGTCAAAGACACTTGTCCAAGGTCACACAGCTGGAAAGTAACTGAGTCTGGACGTGAATCTGGCTCCATATCTTCAGATCTGCCTATTTATAGCATGGTTCCCAGGCACAAGCTGTACCATTCAAGATAAATTTGGGTCGAAACTTGGATCTTTGAGAGGTTTCTGGGAGGTGGTGACAGGCTAAACTTTACTTTGTTCTCTTTCCATCTCTGCCTCTCACATCTTGCTTTGCTCTTTCATAATTTTAATATCTGAAACCTCACACCGACCATGTAAGTAATGTGAATGTTTTCAGAAAACATGTGCTGGGCATATGATCTCGGCTTAAGCTCTAGTGCTTTGTAATACCCATATTTTTCAACCAGACAGATAACTTCTCTGCTTTACAGCTCCATTGGATGTTGTGTCTTCGCTGCGAGTTTATTTTCCAGTCTTACCTGAGCTCCAGCCTCTTCCTCTTTCCATGGCCCCAAATAAGTTATGGACTCAGCAGTCTTCATCTACGAAATGGGATCCTAAACCCCACGTTGCCTGCCTTCGTAAACTCTGTAGAGCACTGCGTATGTGTTAGGGTTTATCCAGCACTTATTTATTCAACAGCAACCATTGATTGAGCACCCAAAGTATACAGGGCTGGGGGCTGGTGATAAATGAATGAGATGCTGTGCATGCCCTCCAGGAGGCAGTATGTGGTCATGGTTAAAGACACAGACTGTGGGGTCAGGAAAATCTGGGTTCCATTCCTTATTCTGACATTTGCTTGTGCCCTGAGTCTTACTTCTTCAACTGTAAAATGGTAATGATATTAATATTTATCTCACAGCACTGTGTTTAAATGAGATGATGCCTAGGAAGCGCAGTGCCCAGTAGGTAGAAATGTGGAAGAGGGTCCTTGTGATTAAGCCATGTTTGGAGACACAGTAGGGGCTCTATGAATGTCCACTGCCAGAAAAAATGAACAGCAGAGCATAGACACGGATGAATATGAGCAAAGGTCCTGGCTTCTAGGAGGGGTCTGGCTAAATTGACCTCCACTTGAGCTAAGATGAGCTCCCTGGGCCTAGACCTAGGAAAATGCTCGTCAGTCTCCAGACCCTCTACTGTGGAAGCTTCCCTCAGGTGTCAGGAGCCCTCCAGGCCACCAGGATGCTCCGGCCCCACCGTGGCATGTACAAAAACGTGCTTCTAGTTAGCACTCTCCACTTGGGCAAGCAAGTGTTAACACGAGAAGTGAGAAATGAGAGTGAACATATGGAATGCCAATATAATGTAAAAATGTGGGATTAAACAACTCAGTGGCACGGGAGCAGCCACCCTCCAGGCTCTGACACTCTGCTGGGCTCCCTCTTACTCCCTCGGCTTGGGTTGGCATTCGCTGCAAGGTCCGGTTTTAGAAAACAAGCTTCCACTGAGGGGTGAGGCCGTGTGTGAATGACCAGGGCTTTGGGATCAGGCAGACCCAGGTTTGAATCCCAGCCTTCCATTTTTCCCACTGCAGGATCTGGGCTACACACAGCACCCCTCGGAGTTCAGATTCTTTATTTGTCAAGTGGGGGTGGTACCACCTTTCTCCCCAGGTTTGGGTGGGTTACTATTAATGGCTGGCAATTATTGAGTATACTTCATGTGCATTTCTTTTATTCACTCAAGTAATACTGACAATAAAGCTAATATGGGTTATTATTGTCCCCATTTGACAGATTGGAAAACTGAAGTTCAAAGAGGTTACGTAACTTGCTCATCCCAGGTGAGGGGCTGAACTCAGGTCTGCCTGACACTAATACCCGCGCTTTCTCCACTTCACCATTGAAAGGCATTTGGCTCGCACTTCCTCCCCTTCATATATTTCTAAATCTGGGAAGACATAGGGGGAAGAAACCCAATTTTTTTAAATCAATTTGAATAATTAAATTTGGCAGCAAAAAGCTCAGTATCGGAAATACATTTCACCACCCCTTCGTGAATCTGTTTAATGTATTTTGAACCAGCTTAGCTCCGTTAGATAGGAAATGGAGCAGGAATTTAAAATTTAAAACTAAACTAGCAGCGAGGGGTCACATCTCTAAGTTGTTCCAGGAAGCCTGCACTCAACCTTGGCTTCCCACAGGAGTCGCGGGGAGGTCACCCTAACCTATGAACTCATCCGGGGCTCTTGAAAGGCAGAAACAGCAAGAGAGAAGGCATGAAGGCACGAAGAAAGCTTTGTGTCTCAAGTCATTTACTTCTATAACAAGCGTGTTTCATCTTCAAAGCCCTTCACAAGCCATAATTAATCTTCACAACACCTTTGTGAGGTGGGCGTGTGGCATTACCAGGATTTCATAGGCTAAGGTGGCCGAGGGAAGGCCTTTGGACGGTGAGTGACCCCAGGACCTCAGCCTCAAGATAGACCACGAGGGCACCCCACCTTGGCCAGGCCAGGCACTCTCAGATTTCCCCATCCCAAACCAGGCCCACTGGAATAAACTTTAGAAAATATTTCCTGATGTGAGCAAAGGTGGATAGGAGAGAGGCAGAATATAAGCCCTGCTGTGTTGTCATTTAAGCAGGTTTCATTTTATTAGACTTATACACAGATTGTAAGTATTATTTAAATAACTATTGATAATAACAACAACTCATATTTGTATATGTCTATTTATCATTTCCAAGGCCCTTTTGTACATAATGTCTCAGGTGATCTTCACAACAGTCACTTTGTTCAGTGCGCGCTTATGGGGCACGCATGTTGCACCAGGCTCTGAGAGGCCTGGGGTTGGAGCAGGGAAGAAGGCAGGTAAGAGTTGCACTCCTCAAGCATGCAGTCCCATACGAGAAGCCCGACAAGGAAGGGTCAGTATTATTCCCCCTCCCCACTTTGTTTTAAACAAATGATGGACCTGAGGTTTAAAGTCACGCGATGAATGAGTGGTGGAGGCTGAACTCATTCCCAGCTTGGGTTGATTGTGAAGTTTCTGTTCTAGCCCAGTGCAAAGATGCTCGCTGCAGCCATGTTTAAAATGACAAAGAATGGGAAGCAACCTGCATGTCCATTGGTGAGGAAATGGAGGAATAGAACATGGGGAGTGCACAAGACGAAATGTTACACTGGTCAAAGGGAACAACTTACACTGACTTACAGATAGCATCAAAAGAGAAAAGCGAGAAGCAGAATTAGATGTGTGACGCGATATCACTTCCATAAAATTATAAAAGCACACTCGAAGCAAGGCCGTAATTAGATACACAAGAGGGGATGCCTTGGGGGTATGGGCAGGGTTATGAATTAAGGGCGGGGACCAAAAACTGGTGTGGGGGGTCATGTTAGATGAGGACAGAAACTGAGAGGCCTGGCCAATAGACTCAATTTGTGTGCGTACCCTTCCAGGGTCCCTCGAAAACTGATAACGCCATAAGACACACGCATCATCTGCTCTTTTACAGGCTATATTCTCTTCCCTTAATCTGAGTGTCAAAATTGCCTGTCGAACTTGAACCAGCCAAAAATCTAAATGAAAAACAGGAACAAAAAGAGCAAAATTTAAAAAAACGAACTGGAGAAGTGAACAGTGTGTGTTTGAGTTGCAAATGGGTGCTGTGGAGTGGGCATGACAGCCGTCAGGCAGCAGGGACCGGGAGCCGCGAGCCAGGAGCCCTTCTGAGGCGGGGCCTCCCCCGTGGGCTGGGGGGCCCCTGGGGAAATCGAGGCTGGAGATTGTCCCTAGAACCTTCCTTACCGACTTCTCACAGCCACACTTGCTGGCTTCCTTGTTGGTTTCCTGCCACAGCGTGATCGATTCTTACAAATACGTTTTCTAGAAGTTGACTTGTGCCAGGCGAACCATGCCAAAGCAGCCTCATTTCCATGTGTGGTCCGGGTGCATTGGGGGAGGCTGTGTGCAGAGTGATTCTGGATTTCAGCAAGGCAGTTGGAGGAGTGTCTCGCCCACCTGAATCTCCCTGGGCCCTCCCCTGCTGAAACCTGTAGGATAGCCTGGGAGCTCCGCAGCTGTGCGTGTGAGGCCTTCAGGGACCTGGTCTCTGCCTAGCTTCCCAGCCTCCAGTCCTGGTGCTCTCCCCTCCCCCTTCCCTGCCAGTTCTAAAGCGCAGCCCCCACTTTCCTGCTGGTAAGACCTTACCTCGGCTGCCCCCACCAGCCAGAATGCTCTTTCCTGCCCTGTTCCCGTGGGTAATCTGTATTCAGCCTCAGACTCAGCTGAAATATCACCTCCCTGCAAAACTTCCTAGGCCTTTCCCCTTCTGCTTGACTTGGTTGGGAAAAATTGACAAAACAATTAAATCAGTTACTTCCTGTAAAAGGCTCAGGTCAGGAAGCATGAGAGCTAGATGCGCCTCCACATTTACAATTTTTCAGATTTTATAAAATATCTAAAGTGGATGTACTATATTTTATAAAAGAACTCAAGCACAATATAGAGCAGATCCCCATAATAAAACTCATTAATGTCTCTGCAGGAACCGTGTGAATTTTCACACGCTAACTGAAGACCGCAAATAGTTTCATGTCAGGTGAGGTAAGGTTTTGCCATTGAACTTGTGAAAGAAAACAGTGTTGTTTTTCAGGGCATTTGGGATTTTAGAATTGTGGACCTGTGTTGTTGTCGTTGTTGTTGTTGTTCCATATTTTGTTCCACCAATGAAATAATAACAATCCCTACGACTAATTCAAGCACTTGCTATTCACTAAGAACTATGGAAAAGCAAGTTGGCATAAAGGTCTCATCCTTATGCCACCATGAGGTACAAAGGAGTTCAGTAACTTGCCCAAGTAAGTGACTGAGCTGGGACTTGAACTCACTGCTTTTCTGATGCAAAGCCCACGCTCTTAGCCACCACCTCACACTGCAGTTCTGGCTGTACTTTATACATCATGGTACTTACCTCCTTTTGCTGAAGTTCATTCTTTACGAGTGGCACTTGGCTGTGAGCTCCTCAACTGTGGAGGCTGGAGCTGCTCCATCTCTGCCTGTGAATGAGTGAATGACGTGCTGTGAGCTTGAAGGGATTGCCTTGGCTGGCTGTGTCCCGCATTCGTGAGTGGGTTGATGGCGCCCATGTGTTCTTGCACTAACAATGATCGCATGCCTGTCTGCTCTGGGCCCTAGAGTTAGGCAAAGAAATCAAGCCAAATTCCCTGCCCTCAGGGGGTTCACATTCTAGGAGGAGAGACAGGCTGCATCTCCGTTTCACTGTAAGGTGAGGTTAAGGTAAGAGAAATGTCCACACAGTGATTGGGAACTTTACCTATCTTGCCTGGATTCATAGGGGGCTTTACGAATATTTCCATTAGCTATTTTTGTGTAACAAACCATCTTCAAACTTAGTGGCTTAAAATAACTTCTTTAGCTCATGGGTCTATGGGTCAGCTGGACAGTTCTGCTGATCCAGGCCACCCATAATTGGCCTCAGGTATACTGGCATGCCTAGAAAAAATCAGCCATCCAAGGGCTGGTGGTTCTTGGATGGCCTTAGCTGGGTGACCTGGCAGTCCTGCAAATTGGTCTCTCCTCCAGCAACAGGCTAGACAAGCTTACTCACATGGTAGAAAGAGGGAGGGGCCTGGCAGAGACTCAGGAAGTGTATAGGGGCCTTGAGGCCTAAACTCCTACCTCACAGGTTGGCTGGGAGGACTAATTGAGCTGAAGCAGGCAGGGAAGATATGATGATTAATCTTATGTGTCAACTTGACTGAGCCACAGGGTGCCCAGGTATTTGGTCAAACATTATTCTGTGTATGTCTGTGAGGGTGTTTCCAGATGAGATGAAATTTAAACTGGTAGACCGAGTAGAGTGGATTGGTTACCTTAATGTGGGTGGGCCTCATCCCATCAGTTGAAGACCTACGTAGCACTAAAAGGCTGCGTTAGAGGGAACTCTTTCTGCCTGACTGCCTTTGACCTGGGACATCAGTCTTTTCCTGCCCTCAGACTTGAACTAAAAAATTGACTCTTCCTAGGTCTTGAGCCTACCAGTCTTCAGAATGGAACTACTCCGTTGGCAATGCTGGGTCTCCAGCTTGCCAGCTACAAACCTGGGGGCTTAGTCTCCAGACTTGTGTGAGCCCATTCCTTATAATAAATATACATCGCCTACTAGTTCTTCTTCTCTGGGACCCTGACTAATACTTAAGGTATCAGATGCAGAACAGATTCTCAGTGCCATAAGAGTCAGTATGCCCTCTTCTCTCCTAGGCAATGAGGTATGTTTGTTTTTTCTTTTTTTACTATATATTTTTTTGACGTATAACATAAATACAGAAAAGAAGCACAAATTTTAAGCTTGATGAATTTTTTCAAAGGAAACACATCTGTGTAACCATCACCCCTATCTAAATAATCAGACATCACCAGCACAACAAAGCCTCCCCCACACTGCTCCCCTCCCTTTCCTCCCAAAGACAAGCACTTTTCCGACCCCCAGCACTGTGGACTCATTTTGCTTGTTTTTGTTTTTGTTTTTTAACTTTATATAGATGGAATCAAATACCACTGTGTCTGGCTTCTTTTACACGACATTGTGTTTGTCAGATTTACTCATGTTGTTGCTTGAAACAAAGATTTATTCTTTCTTGTTACTATATCATAATCCATTATATGAATTCATCCGAATTTACTTATCCGTTCTACTCTTAACGGATATTTGGATCATTTCCAATTGGGTAAAGATGAAAAAGTTGCTATGAAAATTCTTTTTCTTTTATTGTGGTAAAATGTACATTACCTTTACCATTTTTATTGGTTTTTTTTTTTTAAAGATTTTATTTATTTATTTTTAGAGAAGGAAAGGGAGGGAGAAAGAGAGGGAGAGAAACATCAATGTGTGGTTGCCTCTCACGTGGCCCCCACTAGGGGCCTGGCCTGCAACCCAGGCATGTGCCCTGACTGGGAATCGAACCTGTGACCCTTTGGTTCGCAGCCCACACTCAATTCACTGAGCTACGCCAGCCAGGCCATTTTTATCGTTTTTAAATGTACAATTCAGAGGCATTAAGTACATTCACATTGTTGTGCAACCGTCACTGCTATTCATCTCCAGAATTTTTTAATCTGAATTTTTAAATCTGAAAATTTGTACCCATTAAATAATAACTCCCCACTCTCACCCCATATCCCCTGGCACTGCTGTTCTACTTCCTGTCTCTATGAGTCTATGAGCATTCTTGTACATATATTTTGGTGCATATGTGCCCACATTTCTGTTACTAAATGTTTAATAATGGCTGTGTCGCAGATACATATGATCAGCTTTTGAAGATGATGCCAGTTTTCTAACATGGTTGTACCAATTATGCTCCCACCGGCAGAACACAAGAATTCCATTGTTCTGCATGCTCACCAACACTTGGTGGTATCAGATTTTTAAATTTTAGCCATGCAGGTGGGTGTGGATGATACCTCACTGTGATAGTGACTTCCACCTTCATGATTTCTTTTCTTTTTTTTTAACTTCTTTATTGTTGTTCAAGCAGTTTTCTGCCTCCCTCCTACCCCTCCCCACCATGATTTCTAAATTAAGTATCTTGTCATATGTTGACTGGCCATTTAGATTTCTGCTTTTGTCATGGGTCTGGTTAAGGTTTTGGCCAAATTTTCTATTGGATTGTCTGTCTTTTTCTTATTGATTTGTCGAGTTCTTTACATACACTACATATGATTCCTCTGTTAGAGAAATGCATTGCAAATATACCCTGTTTATGGCTTGCTTTTTACTCTCTTCATGATGTTTTTTGATGAACAGAAGGTCTTAATTTTAGTGAAGTTCAATGTATCAATATTTTTCTTGTTTTAATTTATTTTTATTTTTAGAGAGAGAAGAAAGGAGGGAGAAAGACAGGGAGAGAAACAGCAGTGTGAGAAAGGAACATCATCAGTTGCCTCTGGTACATGTGCTCCGATGATGGGAGGGCAGTGGGGAACCACACCTGCAACCCAGGCACGTGCCCTGACCCGGAATCAGACTGGCCTGGGGACCTTTCACTTTGTGGGATGATGCCCAACCAACAGAGCCGCACCAGTCAGGGCTTAATATTTTTCTTTCTTTTTTTTTTCTCTTTACAGATTTTATTTATTGATTGATTTTAGAGAGAAAGGAAGGGAGGGAGAAAGAGGGGGAGAAACATCCATGTGTGGTTGCCTCTCACATGCCCCTACTGGGGACTGGGCCTGCAACCCAGGCACATGCCCTGACCGGGAATCAAACCAGTGACCCTTTGGTTTGCAAGCAGGCATTCAATCCACTGAGCCATGCCAGCCAGGGCTCAATAATTTTCTGTATGATTAACGTTTTTGTGTCCTGTTTAAGAAATCATTGCTTACCCAAGGTCATGGAGATCATCTCTTTTGCTTTCTTCTAGAAGCTTCACTGTTTTATCATTCACAATTAGACCTAAATAAAAGCTACCTTCCTCTGTGGGTTTTCTGACCCCTCTGGGCCCAGCTCCCCTCTCTTTCCCCTGGTATGCCCCATCACCTTCCCTTCTTACTCTGTCCCGGCTCATGAGGGAGCCAAACTCATCGTCCTCTCAGAGGCAGCAAAGAAACTCCAGACTCAGGCTGGTGGATGAAGTGGGGAGGAGGATACCAGCTGGGCTGGCAACCATTACAGTTGCACCTGCTGCACCTGCAGGCCATTTCTGGCTAGGAACTTCTCAGTTGGGGCGGGGGGGAGGCTGTTCTTCCTCAAAGAGACATTCCTTCCCCACTTCAACCTGGCTGATTGAAGGGTGCAGTTGGGGCTCCTCCTGGGGTGTGCAGGACACTGAGCAAATCTTTTTTGCAGGTTCTCTGTCTATATGAACAATTGGAGTCATTCAAAATCAGCAAGTCAGCACCATTCCAATGGCCCAGTCTCCCAAGATTCTGCAAAATTCTCCACTGGCCACCAGAGTGATGTCCTCACTAGACCAGCTTCCTGAAACAGGGGTCTGTTGGGCCTGCAGAGGCACAGGTCTTGAAGCTCTTCAAGCATCATCTGATTAAGGGAAGAAGTGAATTCTTGGGTTGACGAAGGTCCCAGCCTGAGCTCAGAGTATGCCACCCAGATGGCACGGGTAACCTAACCAATGCCAGCCACTAGAAGGAGTCTTAGAAAATTTCAGGACACTCCAAAGCATGAGGATTTGCTGAGGATAGGTGTGGAGCAGGGTCTAAAGGTGGTTCTGGGTGTGGTCACACCAGGCTATGACCAGGGTGCCCGGGCAAGCCTTTGGAGGAGCAAACCTCCACGGCCCAGTTTTCCTCTCGGCTCCCCTGCCTCCAGATTCCAGGTGGCCTGAAAGTCCCATTGTCTGGCTGCATTACAGGTCTGCTGGCTTTCTAGCTCACAAGAAGTCACAGTCTCCTTTCCATTTCTCCTTTGGATGAATGGTATATACTCATCTCCCTGCCCACACCCCACCCCCTCACCCCCCTGCACGCCTCTCCTCTCCTCTCTTCTAGATCTACCTTTCTCTGCCTTCTCTTCATTTCCCATCACCCGCTCTTTCTCCTCCCTCCTTTTCCTGCTCATGTATCTCTCTTGCTTCTCCTCTATTCGCCTCCTCCCCTCACCCCACCAGATGCACAAACTCACACACACACTTTGAGCCCTGCAGCCCCCCAGAGCCCTCTCAGCTCAGCCCTTCTCCCGGGCAGGTGGGCGGGCATACAGACCATATGTGGTGCCAGAAACAAGCAGGAGCCTGGCGGATGTGGCGTGGCAGCCTGGTAAGCATTTGTTTTCACCTGGTCCTCATGCTGCTAACACGTTGGAGCATCTCCATGCTTTAACCCTCTTGCTGCCAGTCACACAGTCTTAAAGGAAGAGAAAGAAGGGAGAAGAAAACCGGAGAGCCTTTGTGGTACCTTCATTCATTTATCTCCTCACTCCGAAGCCATTGAGAGAGCCCTCACCTGTCCCCTGAAGGGATCGGGGGAATTCAGGGGGAGGAAAGGTGAGGTAGCCTCAGTCCAGCCTGAGAGGAGAGGCTTATAGTCTAATGAGGGAGGCACACAATACAGCAAAACAGTCTAAATGCAGCCTGATCCACACAGTGATTAAAGGGAACTGCAAGGAGGGCCCCCGAGCCAGCATGCTGTTGGTGAGACTTGCTGGAGGTCTTGCTGGAGCTAAGGGTCAACATGAAGGTCAAGTAGGTGCTAGCTGGGGAATGAAGCAAGATAGAGCATCCTAGGCAGAGGGAACAGCAGATGGAAAGGCAGAGAAGCTTAAAACAACCTAGTATATCCAGGAAACTCCATTCAGGAACGGCTGTGTGTGTGTCTTCAGAATAAGGGTGGAGGATGTTAGGAAATGATTCTGGGGAGGAAGGCAAAGGCCAGGTCATACTCAGAGGACCTTGAATGCCAAGCTAAATAGCCAGGACCTTATGCTGAAGGCCATTACATGAGAATAGTGGTAGAGTCAGAGTTGCATTTTTGAAAGATCCCCGTGGCTTCAGGGTGAAAGAGAAATGGGAAGGGGAGAGTTTGGAGCCATGGAAAGCAGAAAGGAGCCCCTGTCTCCCTCTGATGACTTTTTCCCCTTCAGTTGGGACCATGCACTCCCCTGCCATCAGCCTCTGTCTCCACCATGGGCTTGGTGTGCTAGGAGCCAGCTCATACCTGGATAGATACATTCCCTTCTCCACAAAGGCCTGCAGGGCTGGCTAGGAGAGGTAGTACCAAGCTGGGCTTTCCTGGACCCAGCCGTAGCTGCTCCTTGCTGACACCAGGGTGAGGTGGGAGTGGAGGGGCATATTGGCCTCACCCCGCAGGCAGGAGGGGCCTAGGAGCAGTCTGGACATCACCCATCTGGTACCCATGTGTCAGGGATAAGCTCTGAGGCTCCAGGTGCCCCCTGGGCTCAGCTTTTACCCACCACCTGCAGGCTGACTCAGCGTGGTAAGCAAAGCTTCAACATCTGGATTCAGACTGACAGAGGGACCTGGTCTCCAGTCCTGCACTGTCGTCACCTCTGGCTGTGTGTGCTGGAGCAGCCACTGCACTCCCGGGCCACTTCCTTCGCCTATAAGATCAGATTCAGTGCCCATTAAATAATAACTCCCTGGAGGCTTAGGAGATTTCTCATGAGATGACTTAAGCATTTTGCACAAAGTCAGACACTGGACACTAAATGAATGGGACTGTAATTGTCACCCTAGTATTCTCTGATGGCCCTGTTGCAGTCCTTACTAGTTGTGTGTCCTTGGGCAAGTTACTCTCAGTGAGACTCAGTTTCCTCACCTGCGAACTAGGAATAATACCAGTATGTATTGTAGGGGATTATGAGTTAATCCACATAAAGAGCTTACAAAAGTACCTGGTATATAGTAAACACACAATAGTGTCTTCTTACTTGAGTTTCTAACAAGAACTTTATTCTTTCTTTTCTGATTCAGAGATCATCACCGAAGCCAAACCCTTTGAATAGTGCCCTGAGACCCAAGGTCCAAGCAGCCCCCAGCCTCCACGTAATACAACAAAGTATTAGATGTGGAAGTGTGCCTGCTAGGATACGATTAAGACATTTCACGGTCAAGATTATTTGGGGAGTAAGATGTAGGTTTTGTCCACTGAATCATTCAGCTGAGTTTCACACAGGTTGATAGCCCTGTCACTTCTAGGTTGGAGTAGGTCGTTCATTAATTCAGTCAACAAACTCTGATACCTTCTCTGTGCCAGAAGGGGATGCCGAAGGAAGCATGTTGAAATCACTGCTTCCGATCAACAAGCAGGCATGTTACTGATTTTCCTAGGTGGATGATGTAAGCAAACTTCACTTCTCTGCACGAAGAGCCAAGAGCAGAATTATTTCTGCTCTTCCAACAATTCCATATGATGCTTCCAGGTCTGGCAAAGGCATTCCTTCTGTTTAAAGCCACCGAGTAGTAGCTTTCCAAGAAAATTCTAATGTAGCATTTTATTTAATCTGCAAACAACTCTGTGAGGAAGAGGTTATTATATACTTCCTGTGGGAGAGGAAACTGAGACCCAGTGACTTACCCATCACCAGCTGGAGAATGGCGGAGTGAGGATTGGAATCCAGTTCTTCCCAACTTTGAAGTTCACATCCAAGTTCACTGCCCTAACCTGACTTTTAATTATCCTTCCACTCCCTAATTACCATGATTCTCTTCTGAGATTCTAGCCCTAGGTAGAAGGAAATTTGCCTTCAAGAAGGAAGATTCGACTCTTCAAATGGCCTTGATTCTGGATGGCTGGGGGATCTCAAGAATGATCAGCATCCGTTTTTTCCACCTAGTCTTTATTTTTTCTCTTTACCAAGGTAGTGAATGTCTATTTTTAACAACTCAAACATTATTGGAATGTTTAAAAAGTGAAAGTCGCAGGTATTGCCCTCCCTCCAAATAGCAGCTGTTGACGATATGGAACATAATCTTCCAGTCTTTTGCCATGCAAATATTAACAAATATCACAACTGTTAGTGTTACAGAAACTAGGCATGCTGCACACCTTAAAATTCTTAGCACTACATTGAGGAAATGTTTCACTATCAGTTCTTTAACACGCCTCCTTCCTTTCGATTAATTGTTATACACTACATCTTTGTGTGTCCCCAGAATCTATATGTTGAAACCTAGTCCCCATAGTGATGGCATTTGGAGGTGGACCTCTAGGAGGTGACGGGTCATAAGGATGGCATTAGTGCCCTCATAAAAGAGACCCCAGACAGCTGCCTCACTCCTTCTCCATATGAGGACGCAATGAGAAGGTGGCCATTGGTGAACCCGAAAGTGGGGCCTCACCTGACGCCGAATCTGCCAGCACCTTGATCTGGGCTTCTCAGCTTCCAGAACTGTGAGAAACAAATTTCCGTTGTCTATAAGTCATCCAGTCTATGGTATTTTTGTAGTAGCAGCCCTAATGGACAAAGACATAGCTGCATGGGAATCCAAAGACTGGATGTACCACAGCTTTCTTCGCCTCTGCCCTGTGGAGGGATAGTTGGGCTGCTGCCTCTCTACACTTACAAATAACATTGCCTGAGCTTTGACCCACCAAGCACTATGCCCCTCACTTGAAATACTTAGTATAATTTCACCTAAGGAATTCTGTGAGTGGCTGTTCAACATTTCTCTCCCTGACTGAGCTCTGAGTTTTTTAAGAGAACCAAAGGGATCATGTCGAGTGTTCATGAGACTATCTTGGTGCCTCGTTCAGTGCCAGGCACGTAGTAGGACCTCAGTAGTTCATTTTGTACTAGCAACTGAAGGGAGAAATTACTGAATGGATCAATGCATGCTCATGATGGCTCCTGCTGGGCCTATTCCTCCACACCAGGTCCCAGCGTGCATGTTTTTCTAAGCACGTTAATAGGCTGCGAAGTTGCCCTCTGAAAAAAATGAACCAGCATAGGGAAACGAGAGCACTAGTCTCCCCACACTGTAAGGAAGATACTTTGGGGGGACATGAGAGTAAGTCACGTTTAATTTAGTCCCATACAGTGTGTGGGGAGCCCAGTGATGAATTCTCCCCTGCAGTCCTTAAGGAGCTCTTACCTGCTACTAAAAGAAGAAAGGAAATGGGAACAGACTTGGTCCCAGCAGAGGAGACAGCCCCTCCCTACCCCCAGCACGTGCTCCAGGTCAGCCCCACCCTGCCTCCAGCCCCTTTGCCTTCCAGCTGCCTGGCAACCAGCAGTAAAAGACACAGCCTTTGAAGTGTCTGTCTGCCCTGCCAGCTTTGGTATGGCTGCCCCGTGCCCTCTCCTCAAAGGCAGAAGAGGAGCAACACCCACAGCCTTGCTTTGGAATGGGATTATGCCACAGCTGCATGAGGCTGGGAGCTCAGGCAACCAGCAGCAATGCAGTCTTGAGCCAGGAGCGAGGTGAGCGAGGAGACAGGCCACAGGACCTCTCTGCTCGTGCCGAGGGACAGCTTGGGCTAAGGCCTAGCCCTGCGAGGCTCTGTGTGCATGCATGCGTTGACCGTCAGTGCCCGGGATGCACCGACATCTCGGGCCTGCCCTGCAGGCACTCACCTGCAACCATTAAGGAAGCCTATGGCTTGGTTGGTGGGCAGGAAACTGAAGAATTCTCTTCTCTCTTAGGCTGCATCCCTCTCAGATAATGTATCATATGTTACCTTTCACTTGCTCTTGTAAAAGGTATGAATTGAGCATTTGCTATGTGCCCAGCACTGCTCGGGGCCCCAGCAACAGCACTGTGAACGGTACAGATAAGGTCTCTGCTCTCATGAACTTTATATTTTAGAAAGATAGTGCTGAGATAGGGGAATGGGCAGATAAATGAGCTAAATAACTTCAGATGGAAAGAATTTTGAACAGAATAAAACAGGAGTCCTCTAAAGAGAGCCGTGGGGGTTCCTTTAGATCAGGTAGTTAGGCAAGGCCTCCCCAAGGAGGTAGCATTTGAGCTGGAGCTGGGATGAGGAGAGGGAACCAGCCTAGTGCTGAAGGAATCATGGAGTTCTAGGAGGAGGACATGATAGGTGCAAAGGCCCTGAAGCCAAAATGAACTTGGTGTGGTGATGCACTGAAAGATGAACAGAACTTGAACATGGTGGGCTGGACACAGGTCAGGCAGGCCCTTGCAGTCTGTGGGAAAAGGTTTAGATTTTAGTTTAAATGCAGCAGGAAATCATTTCCTACCTTGTATGCAAATTATTGTTGGACAAACCCTCATCCATTCACTGGCTCATTCTATCAGCCAGTTAGTGAAGTCCGCATACAAGCGCAGGGACTGGGGATACAGAAATCAGTGAAAGACAGTCCTCACCCTTGCCCAGCTCATTTGTTTCTTAAGCTAGAAACGCAGAGAAGAACTCCAAGAACACACAACATATCTGAGCTGAATCTTGAGACACCAAGCACCATGCTGGCACATCGAGGTGCTCGGTATGTATTTATTAAATTAAAGAAGGAAGGGAGGAAGAGAGAGAAGGTGGATGGACAGGGATTTGCCAAGTGCCGAAGAGAGAAAGGGCACTGGAAGCATTCCTGCAGAGTTTGGGCAACACAGACCCAGGTGGAAGAGGGGCCATGGAGCCTTGCTGGGTGTCAGGGGAGCCACCCCAGAGGTCACACTTGAGCAGAACGCACCCCACCTACTGAGTTCTGGAACTCCTACTACATATGCCACATAGTAGGTGCACAGGAAACGTTGGTGGGTGTGGTGGTATTTGATGCTAGTTGCTAAGTGTGCCAGTTTCTCTGCTTTTGAGGCTTGTACTAGGATTGCATTTCTCTGCCATATGTAAAGTTAGGCATGGTTAATGAAACTTGTCTTGGCCAGTGAAATACGAGCAAAAATGACGTGAGTCACCTCTGAACAGAAGATTTAAAGCTGGTGATTGATCTGTAGTGTCCCTTTTGCCTGCCTCAGCAACCCAAGAGGCACATAGAAGGAGCCTCCCTCAGCTTGGGTCCCTGAGGAAGGACAATATAGAGTAGAGGTCCCCAGACGACACGCAACATGCACACAGAATGGGCCCCTGAGACCCCAGACTGGTTACCCGCCCCAGCAGAACCTGTCCTATCCTGACATGTAGAATGAGTGAGTGGACCGAACTTAGGAAACCTCTCTGAATCAAGGCTGGGGCATGAGGCCTCTACAGAAGCGATGCGTGTGGCGAAGTTGTCAAGGAGTGAGTCATCCTGAAGCCCATTAAAACTATTTCTTTAAAAAGAATCTTTGGAACTGTCTCTTAATTTAAGGCAGTCGAAGGGAACTGGAGTAGCCCTCTAGCCGTGCTGGCCTCTTCCACAGGCTTTTGCTTCTCTTCTTTCCCAGGGACAGCATTTGGAGCCTCCTATGATCATATCTGTAGCCTTGGTCCATTCTTAGGGCCTTGTTCATTCCCAAACATTTCTTGTGACCCAGCCTGGGCTGGACCTTGTGCTCAGGGTAGAGAGATGGTGGGCGGGGGCAGTGGCGGGAGGTGGGGAGAGATAGAGAGAGAAGTGTACCAAGGAGAGACTGAGTTGGCTCCCCTGATGTTTGCAGCTAGGTGCTGGATACTGGGCCAGAGTGCACCAAGCGGAAAAGGCAAGAAGGGTATCTCAGGCAGCAGGATTGACATGTGCAATGGCCCAGGCTTATGAGAGAGAACAGAGGCTCTCAGGTGGGCTGAGTGCAGGGGTGGGGGTAAAGGGTCAGGCATGGAGAGCTTGTGACAGGCCTCGCATGCCAGACTGAGGGATTTGGACTTTGTCTTAATGTCGGCAGGGAGCCAGCAACGGTCTTTGGGCAGAGGAGGGGCTGGCTGAGTCTGGAAGTTTTGGCTGTGAGAAGCACATGCCAGGGGTACCCCACGCCCTTCTCCCCACCTTGGTCTCTGGCAGTGCAGCTCAAGAGACAGCAGTCCTGCTCTGTTTCCAGTCTCCATCATGTTGCTTAGAGACCTCCTGCAGACCCCACTACCTGCCTCCCAGATCAAAGCCAAGCCCAGCCTTGCCCTGTTGAGAGCATCTTTGGACCCTCCACTTATGCAGACAGAGACAACTTAAACAAACAGACTAGCTCAGCTGTATAAGTGAAAGATCTAGAGCTCACAGACCTGGATTCAAGTCCCAGTCCACCAGTTTCCAGCTGGATGACTTTGGCAGGTGATGTAACTCCTGTGAGCCTCATTTTACAGTCTCTTTGTCTGTAAAATGGGACTGACAATCATATACACCTGACAATGTTGTGAAGAGCAATAGTCCAAGGAAAGAACTTAGCCAGGTCCCTGGCACAAGGGAAGGTTCAGCAAATGGTAGATGCAATCATTATCAACAAAGTGACATTATTGGGGGTAAGAGTGATGTGCAATGCATGTACAGTGCTGGGAGGGAGGGAAGGAAATGTTACATTTTCCCAGCTACATTGTAAATTCTCTGGGCCCTTAGAGTTTGCAGCCAGCATGCCTTGAATCTCTTCAAAGACCCTCATCTCCCGTGCCCTGGAGGGTAAACTAGCCAGGTGGATAGAAGGTTTGCATCAGGGATGTCTCCCTGATGCACAGACTCTTGGGTCTGCGTCACTCTGGCTACAAACCCTGGAACCAGGGATGGGCAGCTTTGATGTGTAGCTACAAAGGTCCACCTGCCTCTGCCTGCGATGGCCAGGTCTGCACAGGTGACAACACCCCACCCATTTCAGAGGATGGCTTTAATAAGTGATGTTGGAGATGCCCGGTGTGCTCTGGAACGTCTTAGTGGCTATTTCTATAATGGTTAATGTGGGCACAGAATGGGTCAGTAGCTTTAGTCATACCTGAGTCCTTCGGGTAATTGGAGTACATTTCTCCTTAGGCCCAATGAGGAAGGAGCAAGCCTCGGTTGTGTGCCTACTATGCGAGGGGCACTGGCACAGCCAGAATCTCACTGCATCTTCTCAGCACCCTTGTCAATCAGTCGTCTTGTCCCTGGCTTACTGATGAGGACTGGAGGCTCAGAAAAGGCCAGCCACTTGTCACACAGCTCCCAGAAGAGAAGCCAGAGAGGAAGCAGGGTCTACCCAACCCCCTAACCCAACGACTCTTTTCTCTATGAACGTAAGGAGAACACGTTTTGATGGCCTCCCAGGGAATCTCTTCTGCCAGGCTAAGCCCTGTTCACACTCTCTTTCCAGAGAATAAATCTGATGATGTCACTCTCCAATCCTCACCCTCAATCTGCTTGAAACCTTGCCAAGGCCTCCCTTGGCCTGAAGATCAAAGCTTTCTTAGGATGGAGGCCCCCTACGCCCTTCACTGGCTGGCCCCACCTGCCCCCCAGCCTCTCCAGCCCACATCAGGCACCTGGCCCTGATGGAGTCACCATTCTCCAGTAATACCTCCAGGCCTTTGCCCACGTTCTTCCCTCTGGCCTCGCCTTGCCTGGGAAGCCATCCTCAGGGCTTCTGCAACAACCCCCTCAATCACACAGCCCTCTCATGCTCTCTGCCACTGGCTATTTGGGGCCTTTCTCCTCCACTGGACAATAAAGCCCTTGAAGGTCAAGGTGCTTATCTGCCCCACACTTCTCATTCAGGAGCATACAGATTTCTTAAGCAGGTATTAATCCCTGTATGTGTTATTGTTCTCAACAGGGGACATCTGAGGGCTATGGGGAGGGCACACTGGTCCAGCGCAGTGGCACCTCACATTCACTAAGACCCTGCCATGTCTTGGGCCATAGCCAAGCACATGACGCAGACTCTCTCAGGACTCCACATTCCTCGTGAGGAAGGCTCTTTCTCTGAATACCCATTTTAACCCCAGGACAACCGAGTCTTGCCTGGAGAGCTGACACATCTCACCCAAGGCTGAGATCTCCAGCTGCCAAGTGGAGAACCCAGAATTGTTAACGGAATGTGAATGTATCCTTCTTATATATTTATTCATCTATTAAAGTTTACTGAGGGCCTGCTTCTGTGCCAGGTGGTGTTTTAGGCATTGGAGGTGCCATCAGGAACACCAGGTAAGGGCTGTGTGTGTGCGCTGGAGTGTGAGTGTGCACAAGTGTGTGAGTGTAAATGTGTGGGTGTGTAGAAGTGTGTGCATGTGTGTGTGGTGGAGGGTGCCGGTAGTGAGCCGGGTAGAATCAGGGAAGGCTTCCCAGAAGTGATGTCCAGCCCTGACTGGTGTGCCTCAGTCGGCTGGGTGTCATCCTACAGAATGAAAAAGACTGCAAGTTCGATTCCCTGTCAGGGCACACACTTGGGTTGTGGGCCAGGCCCCCATTTGGCGGGGGGGTGGGGGGGGAGAGGCGTGAGAGGCAACCAATCGATGTTTCCCTCCCTCTCTTTCTCCCTCCCTTCCCCTCTCTCTGAAAATAAATAAATAAGATCCTTTCTTCTTTGTTAAAAAGCGATGTTCAAGCTGAGACCTGAGGATGAGTAGTGGTGAGGCCAGCAACACGAGGGGTGGGTGAGCCTCCAGGGGGGCAAGCAGCATGGTGCCTGGCATCCAGCGAGCACTCAGTGAACATTATGTAGCATGTTTTTTTACTTTTGCTTTTTGTTTTTCAACTTTTGGCCTATAAAGAGTTTGTATTAGAAGTAGAATTGTCAGCTTTGGGATTTTTATTGTGTTAAAATATGCCACTTTAACTTTTTTTTTTTTACCATTTTAAACGTTTACCAAAGTTTACCATTTTAAACTTTTTTTATTCCAGAGAGAAGAAGGAGATGGGCAGGGGGGAGAGACCTTAAGCACCTGGACTGCAGATAAAACCCACCACCTAGGCATGTGCCCTGACTGGGAATTGAACCCTTGACCTTTTGGTTTATGGGTTGATGGTCCAACCAACTGAGCCACATCAGCCAGGGCCATCTTAATCATTTTTAAGTATATAATTCAGTGGTATTTAGTACGTTCACAATATGGTGCAGCCATCACCACCCTCCCTCACCACTTTCTCATCTTCTCAGACTGAAACTCTGCTCATTAAACAATGACTCCCCATTCCTTCTCCCCCAGCCCCGGGGAGCCACCATTCTAATTTCTGTCTCCAGGAATTTGCCCATTCTGGATAACTCATATAAGTGGAATAATACAGTACTTGTCCTTCTGCAACTGGCTTAGTTCATTTGGCATAGTGTCCTCAAGCTTCATCCATGTTGTAACATGTGTCCGAATTTCCTTCCTTGTCAAGGCTGAATGGTACCCCACTATATGTATCTACCACATTTTGTTTCTCTACTCATCCATCAATGGACACTTGGGTTGCTTCTACATTTCAGCTCCTGTGATGATACTGACTTGGGTATACAAATATCCGTTTGGGTCTCTGTTTTCAGTTCTTTTGGCTATACCACCTAAGAATGAAATTGCTGGACCACATGGTAATTCTATGTTTAATTCTCATATAGTGTGTTTCAAGGCCTTCATTTCCTCAGCTTAAACAGGAACACCATGGCCAGGTATGGGTTCCTTCTCCACCCTGCCTCCCTTGCCCAGCACAGCGTTGATACAAGCTCTGCCCACCAGGCTTCAGCCCCCAACCGAAGGCTTCTCTGGGCTACACTGACCTCCACCGTAGTGGGTAGAGTTGGTGTTTTCCTGGCCCTCCCCTGCCACGTGGCATCTGGCCATTCCTTGTGGGGCAGCTCCCGCCTCTGGCACCCACTTCCAAGAGGAAGTTCGGGGCCATCTCCTGTTTCGTTAAGCCCCCTAGATGAAGCTGAAGCAGTGCCGCTTGGAGCATGGCCATCTGGGAGGACTACCTGTTCCTGCTGCTGGCCCGGGGCACACCAGCCCCAGGGCTTCACCGTCTTCCCAGTCCCCCAGCCCTCCAGAGTCTGCACCCAAACAGGTTAGTGTCCTGGTTACAAGCATCAGCTTTGGGATCAGACAGACCTGGGCTTAAGACCTGGCTCTGGCAGCAGCTGGCTGTGTGACTTTGAGAAAGCTGTTTGTCCCCTCCGAAAGTCAGTGTTCTCATCTATAAAAGGGAACAGCAACAGACTTTGCTGATAAGGAAACTGAGCTAATGCATGGAAGTCCCTGAGCCTTCCGTCTGACACAGAGCGAGTGGTTAGTGAACAGGGCTGTCACGACCTGCTCAGCATGAGACTGAAGGGGTTGTGGAGGGAGGGGGGCTGGCTGGGGAGCAGGGTCCTCAGGGGCCCGACAGAGGGCCCCTGGGAGGAGTTTCCAGGTTGGCCAGGCCAAACTTATCTCCTCCCCACAGGTCTATCTCCATTTAAATTCCCTTTCCTTATCATGAGTTGAAGGTGGGAATAGAAGCACATGTTTATGGAGTATCACTGATGGACCTTATGGTATCCCATAGAAAAAGTGTCAGTTCTTAGCACTTAATTTATCTTTATTTAACTGAATAGAAGACATTTTATAGGAAAATTGGTCCTGTTTTTTTTGCCGCTAACGTTTACTGAAAGGGCACGTATAGGAGGCAGCCATATACAGGCTGACATCTTATTTTTCTTTAAATCCCGGCCTCTGAACAGGGCTTTAGTGCTCACACAATTCAGTCACATGGTGTGTTGGTCATCTTGACCCACTTTACAGATGGTGAAACTGAGGCTCTGTGAAGTGAAACGGGCGCCATAGAGAAGTGGGGATGGAAAGGATGGAAAGTCTTCCTCCGCTGTAGGCAGTCCTCACTAAGCACATGTGTGTGCCAGGCATTGAGCTGGGCACAGGGCCTGGGAAATGGTGGTGAGGCAGTGCAAACCTCTCCTCCCTCCCGTGTTTGTAGGATTTCTCCGTCCTTGGCCTGGAAATAGACAAGTTTCCCAAAAAAAAGTCAGCTGCTCTGCATATCCAACCCTCCTTGCCACCACATGCTGCTCTGGAGTGGCTCCCAGGGCTGCTAAGTCACAACTGGCTGCATCGTGACCTGGGGTAGAATTGGGGGGCACTGCATGGCCTCCCTCAGAGCTACCCCTACTCCACCCCTCGGCCTTCTGGTTCCCTCAGTGATAAACAAGATGATTCCAAAACTTTCTATTCATGCCCCTCATTGTCTTTAGAGTCTTCACCACTCCCCACACCCACTTCCAAACCCCCTCCTTTGCTACTTCATATATGCTGAAAGTCTCCACATGAAATTGGAGTGCAGGCCAAGCCTCCAAGCTTGGCAGGGCCATATTTTCCCCTGCCTCCTTTCATCTTGCAAGCCCCATCCTGTTGATATCATTTGGATGCTTCTTACCCTGAGTGTGCTTATATAATTCCTCTGCTAAACAATAATCTCTGTGAGGACAGGTACCCCATCTGTCTCTCTATCTGATTCTCCATTGTTCTGCTGGAACCCAGTTCAGTTCTGGGCAGAGTTGGTACTCAAAACAATAAGTTCTGTTAGCCAACATGGCCTCTGGTTCTTCCTTCCTCAAACCATCTGGCACTGGGACAAGTAGGACATCCAAAATTTAGCATCGTCACACGTGACTTGGATGGGCAGAACAAGATCTCGCATAGAGGCCCAGGGGTGCCCCATTAGAGGTCTTTCTCCAGGAGACAGAGGTCTCTTAATACCCTTTCATTATGGGTAGTCAACTTCCTAATAGTCTTTGAATAGCTCACACATTTTCTCTGTTGTGTTTATAGGAAGACCACGAAGGACTGGGCTCACTCTGTCCATAACATACTTCCTGATCTACCCATCTGGTGACCTTGGCCAAGAAAGAAATGAGGCAGATCTGGCATAATTTGATCTTAAGGAATCACCATGAGGTCTTGAAAATCACTGTTTCCTCTCCTAGATGCTCTCACAAGTCCCACGTTTTCTGGAATATTGCTCAGAGTGACATTAAGCACACAACTCCGTTCATCTGCAGGATCTCCTGGCTTCCAGAATTTGAAAATGCAAACAACCCTTGTCCATTTCTTCGGGTCTTGGCTCTAAATCCAATGTCAAGTCTCCTTATACAGACAGGAGAGGAGAAGGCACAGATACCAAGGAGGAGGAGGTCGTGCAAAGATGGAAGCAGAGATGGAAGTTACGCAGCCACAAACCCAGGAACACCGGGAGCCAGCAGAAGCTGAAAGAGACAAGGAAGAATTCTCCCCTGCAGCCTTCCAGAGGAGTCAGGCCCTGCTGACACCCTGATTGCTGACTTCTAGCCTCCAGAACTGCAAGAGAACACATTGCTATTGTTTTAAGCCACTCTGTGATTTGTTACAGCAGCAGTAAGAAACTAATGTACTGGAGGAGACCAAAGTCCCTAGCTCTGCCTGTTCTTCATCACAAGCGCTCTCTGGGGCGACCACACCAGCCTTCCTCTGGCCTGCTTGCTTCCAAGCTCACGCCCTTCAGTCCCTCTGCTGCACCATGACTGCCGGCCAGAGAAATGTTACTAGAACACACCGCGGTGTTGCATTTCTGTTTGAAGCTTATCAGCTAGAACTTCCTGTTCCAAATGGTAGAAAACCCAACCATAGTGGTTTATATGAAAAGGAGTTTATTGGATTACGAAACCAAAAATGCCAGGGGCTAGGGCTAACTTTATCTCAGCTGGATTCAGGGCTCAAACGATGTCAGTGGAACTTGTTTTGTGCTGTCATGCTGCCCTCTGCTCTGTTGGCTTTGGTTTCCAGCTCTGCATGGCAGTGAGATGGTGGCAGCAGCCCTGGCCTCTACACCTTGTCACATTAGACAGCAGCAGAAAGGTTCCAAGACCTCTCCCAGGTCCTCAAACCAAAGCCCTGGATTGGCACCCATTGGGCCTGATTATCCATCCCTCAATTAATCACTGTGGCCACAGGAATGGAATGTGCTGATTGGCTTAGGTCTAGGTCACATGCTCCTTCCCCTGGAGTCATGGTAGAGTTGTGTCTACCAAATGGACTGAGAGGGAAGAAGGGGAAAAAAGGGGAGAAGACACAATCTCAAAAGAAAAGTCCCTCCCCAAGTATAGCAAATGCAAGTTGAGCAGCCCCCCACCACCAGAAAAATCAGTAAGATGCTCTTTAATGGTTCCTGCCAAGAAGCCTCAAGATCTGAGTTCCTAGTCTCCAGCTGCACCTTAATTCCGCTTGGCTTGACATTCCTAGGCATATCCTGCCATTTCTTGACCATGTGCCTTTATGCTATGGTCCCCTTTACACAAAATATTCTTTCTCCCTCCCCCCACCCTGCATCTGACTAATTCCCATTCCTCCTCCAGACTGCTCACCTAGACACTGTCTCTAATCTGGATGGACTCCCCTCTGCCTCCCAAAGCATCCTGAAGTGCACATATAATGGCCTTTACCCCCTTGGACTGAACTTGGCTACTAATGAGTCTGTCTCCTCTACTGAACCCTGCACTCCATGAGGGCAGGGATTTATTTTATTTAACAAATATATAAAGCCCTTTCCAAGGACCAACCACCATTCTATGCCTTTTACAAATACTAACTCATTTAATCCCCATAATCAATACATTCAGTAGGTTCTATTATTAACTCTACTTTAAAGATAGAGAAATTGAGATAGGTTGTATCTGATTGATCTCTGTATTTCTCAGGCCCAGCCTAGAGCTAGGCTCATCGTAGGTATTCAAAAAATACGGGGTGGGGCAAAAGTGTGTTTGCAGTTGTTGAGTACGTGAAACACAAAGTTTATTCTTGTTTTAGTATTTATTACTTATTGTATTCTTTGCCTTGTGAAAATCTGTAAACCTCCTTTTGTCCCACTCTATATGTCTTTCAGGTTGTCTTTTTTTTTTAAAAGATTTTATTTATTTATTTTCAAAGAGAGGAGAAAGGAGGGAGAAAGAGAGGGAGAGAAACATCGATGGGTTGCCTCTTGCTTGCCTCCAACTGGGCACCTGGCCTGCAACCCAGGCCTGTGCCCTGACAGGGAATCAAACTGGCAGCGTTTTGGTTTGCAGGCTGGTGCTCAATCCACTGAGCCACACCAGCCAGGGCTTTTTTTTTTTTTTTTTTAAGACTTTATTTATTTATTTTTAGAAAGAAGGGAGAGAGGGAGAAGGAAAAAAATCTGTATAGGAGAGAAACATCGATGGGTTACCTCTTGCAGGGCCCCGACTAGGGACATGACCCTCATTCCAGGCATGTGTCCTGATGGATCAAAACCATGCCCTGATGGTTTGATTCCTGATTCGGGGCATTCCTGACCAGGAATCAAACCAGTGACCTTCCAGTTCATAGGCCAATGCTCAATCCACAGAGCCGCATCAGCCAGGGTGGTTGTCTTTCTTGATTGTTCCATCTTACCCAGATGGCTGAATTCTCAGATTTTCCACTTTCCCGAAGTTGTCCACACTCTGGGGCTTCCCAGCCTTAAAAGCGGGTATTGAGAGGCAGCCTCAGCCAGCAGCCCAAGTTGGCATCTCTCTGGCTGTGCATCTGGTGTCCAGGCCAGCAACCCAAGCACTGGTACAGAATCCTGTGACATAGGAAAGGGACTCCAATCTGGACCCTTCAGGCCGGTGAAATCCCTGCAATTGGAGGATGAGCCCAGGAGACCCTGAGGTGGCCCTCTACTTCCTCCCCCCGTTGATGCCCTCCATTTCCTCCGTTTCCCCAGAGCCCAGTCCAGGGACCCTGTCCTGATAGTCACTTACCTGAACAGACTCCTGAGGGCCACTTTGTTTCCAGAATCTGAACCTGAAACCTTCTGAGCTTCAACTGGCTCAGAATTTGAATGTGCATGTCTTGTTCTCCCGGAAGAGATTCTTTCATTAAGACCAACAAGCCTCCACCTCTGCAGACCCACCTGGTTCTTTCTCTTCGGTCTCCTCCTCGCTCAGATTGTCCCCATCTCTCCTCCATCACCCTGCCCGAGTCGCCTGTCCTCACAGGCTCTTTACTCTGTCCATCCCCTCTGACCATCCACCCGTGGCCTTGCTCTGCATCTCCACTCCCTTGTCTCTCATCTCAGTCTCGTTTTGTCTGCCTGTCTCTCTCTCCCCTGTCTCTTTCTTCTGGCCTCTTCTTTACTGTGTCCCCTGGCATGTGTCTGGCTGTCTGTGTCCTCTGCATATCTGTCTCTCTGTTCCTCTCCATGCGTTTCTCTCCCCCTGTCCTTGGTTACTTAGGATGTCCAGAGATGAACCTGGGACCTCTCACTTCCTCATCAGTGGAAGAATGCTTCTGTATCAGGGCAGCCTGGGAGCGCTCCACCCAGGCCGCTCTCCTATTCTATGAGCCTCCTCGCCGCTCTCCTTCCTCCTCAGGGTCCCTCTGCCTATCTATGGGAGCAGGAACCCTCGGGGCCACATGGGCAGGGTGGCGGTCTGCTGCCCTGAGGACCCGGGCCACGACAGCTTCCCTTAATGAGCGTGCCTTCAGTGACACATTCATTATTCCTGTTCGGTCTCTTCGAGTCAAAACTGATTAGTTACACTTACCGCTGCAAAGATGTAATGATTTTATTGTTTATCTTCAATTTATTTTGATTAACATCTCCGTTCTTTTCATTGCAAGTGCAATTAGGTGCAATCTAACAGCGCCTACTTTAATTTTGTTGAAATTAAGATGAATAAGTGACGGCTTATGGTGCTTTGTTTAACAAATAAATCATAGTTAAGAGGAGTGTATTAGTAATAAATGAAAAAAGACAGCTTAATTAAAATGCATGGAGCCAGCCTCTTGATGCACATCCAAAATCCAAACCCGAATTCCAAAAACCAGAGGGAGCTGAGGGTTAGGGAGACCCTTGCCACCTCTTGCCATGGCGGTCAGATGACAGTGCAGTTTGGTTTTGAGGCTGCTATGCAGAGAAGGGCAAGGAGCACATTATGACCCTTGTGAGATGGTCACACCTTGTCAACTAATGCCACTGGGAACCCAGTGGCACTGGGAGGTAGAAAGCAGACTTGGGAGGAAACAGGAAGAGAGGCTTCATCCCCTGGAAAGGGACCAGCTGCCAAGCCCGTACCCTGAATTCTCCCTGGGAATCCATTGAGGGTAGAGGACAAGTCCCCCCCTCCACAATTGCCTCGGGAGGTGGGGAGCCCTGTGATAAGCCCAGAACCTTAGGGCAAGCTGCTCAGTGAGATCTCCTCCCTGCTGGGCTGAGAGGGACTTCCCCATCTCTTGATTTGGAAATAAAGTGCAAAAAGTCAGCCCTGGAAAGTTTCCCGTGTGAAGTTTAAAAGCGCCTGTGTTGAAGAGGCCGGCTTTGAAGCCGCTCGCTGGGGCCCCTCGGCAGGCTCCTGCGAGTCAGAGGGCCAGCCCCGCCTCAGATCCGCCAGCCAGCCTCCGCAGGGCTGGGAAATGGGAATTGTTTTTAAGCTGAAAAATTACTCGTAGAGCTCACTCCTTTGCCACCGCTTTTCCTTTGTTCTCAGTCTTCTCCTTCCTCTGCCTTCTCCTCCTTTTTGGCTTCCTTCTTCTAGTGAAGAGTTGCAGGCAGACCTAGGTTCAAACCTAGATGCAGGCTTTTACTAGCTGTGTGACCTTAGGCCAGTAATTTAACCTCTCTGGACCCCAGTGCTTATTCGAAAAGGGAGGACAATGGTGCCCACAGGGCAGGGATGCTGTGAAGTTGGCCAGGATCACTATACAGAAGTGCCCAACATCTGCCTGGCTGGAGGAGGAGCTCAGTAATTATTATTCCCTCCCTCTCTACAGACACTCCTATCTCCTCCTGTCTGTGTACTGCAACTAACTAGATCCTCATAAGCAGGTCGCCTCACTCTTTCCTTTGGCTCACTTTAACTCCTCCTTAGCCTTCATCCTTCTGCATTTAAACCTCGCTTTTCTTTTTCAACCTCTCAACACATGGTACCGAGTGCCTGCCTTGTGCCAGACGCTATGCCATACCCTGAAGACTGTACCAGGCGAGCAAACCCAGGATGGGCCTGCCCTCAAAGAGCTTCCAGTCCTACACCCCAAGCCCCTGTGTCATCACGGTTCTGTGTGTTCAGACGTGTCTTTCCCACAAAACGAGTGCTTTGTGAAGGCAGGGGCGATGCCAGCACGGGGTCTGGCACGCAGTTGACACAACGGCTACTGACCGTTCAGTTGAACAGCAAATGCCAGCTGAGGACGCCTCCTGTGGGGCTGACTGTGCGGGCACAGAAAGGAACTCAGCCTGGGTATGTGTTGTCAGAGAGGCCACATTCCCAGTGGGGACACAGCTGCCAAGGCAGGCAGAGACACTGTGGGGTGAACAGTGCTGAGACAGAGCAGAGGAGGGGACAAGAGATGACAACCCTCAAGAAGGAGAGAAGGCAAAGAACATGTATGGGAACTGAATGCGGCTTCCTCCTTCCAGTTCAGAAACGGGGAAAGCAGGACTCCTGTGGTTCCCTTGTGCTACCAGCTCCACCCACTCCATTCCTGGCTCCGCCCACATCTCCAACCTCATTCCCCTCCTTCCCTCTGCTCCAGCTACACTGACCTTCCTACTAGCCATGTTTTCTCCTGCTTCCCAGCCTTGGCACATGCGTGTCACTCTGCCAGGAACATTCTCCCAACAGCAGCCTCTTCCCAATTCCTGCCAACTGCAACCCTGGCCCCACACCTGACTTCAGGTCGCATCTTGAGAAAGCCCTTCCTGAGCCCCCCACCCAGGTCAATTTTCCTGGGTATTTAGTCTACTGCACTCTCTACTTCTCCATGGAACTTGTACAACTGTTACGAAATGATTGTAGAGTAGCTGTTCACAATCAGTCCCTCCAGCTAGAATGCAAGTTGCTTGAAGGCAGAGACCACATCTGCCTTGTGAATTACTGTATCCTCAGAGCCCAGCAAAAAGCATGGACAACCAACGCCTAAGTACTTGCTGAATAAAATCTGGACAGAATGACTAACCTCCTACAGGCATGGGCTCTTCTTCACGCAATGTCATGGATGATCTGAGAAGCAATCTGAAAAGGGAGGTGGTTATTCTTCTCATTTTGCGGGTGAGGAAACCAAAGCTTTGAAACTGAAGGTGACTTCCCAAGGCAAGTAATCATCTTGAACTCGGAAGCATCTTTGAAGCTTTTAAGCCAATCATGGTGTGGGGGGGGGGGGTGGAGAGAGAATATGAACTAGACTTTCTCCTACTTGGGTCTTAGGAGAGGCTAGAGCAATTGCCCCTCTGACTGGTGTCAGGGAAGAAAGAAGCAGCCCTAGGTTCTGCCCTGGGGGGTAGGGGGACACCACAGAGGCTTTTCAGGAGGGGCCTTAGGGACCCCCAAAGCAAACTGCCCTTGACCTTCCTTGCCGAACTGGCCTTCTGGTACTTGTCCTGGCTCTCCCCTCGAGGCTGGTGACAGTGGTTTTATGAGGCACACATGCTACCCTGTGAGCCCTGGTCGCCAGGCAGCTGCCACATGGCTGCTGCCTTTGAGTGAGCGTGACCACCAAGAGGGGGAACCTGAGTCACTGCGCACCTCTGGCGCTCCCTCCTCCCCGTGCCCCTCCCAGCCATACTCCCGAGAGCGGGTTATCCACTCTTTTTAGAGATAAGGACACTGCAGCTGGGAAGGAGGAAGTCTTAGAATAGAGAAATGGCCTAAGTTGGATTCCGGAGCTGCTGGTGGAAGGAGGCAGAGAGGGAGAGGCAGTGAGGACTCCTGAGAAAGAGGTGGAGAGTTCAGGGAGGGAGAAAGAAAGAGAAAGGGCGAGAATGGTGCCAGCGACGGGGAGAGAGGGGTGAGAGTGGGCGCCACAGACCCAAAGAGGGGAAAGAGGCGCGGGGAGCCCGGGAGCTGTGGGCACGGGGAGACACAGAGAGAGAGAGAGGAGCCCGGAGAGAAGCGCTCCGGGGGCTGGGGGATGGAGAGCGACAGAGGGAGGCAGGCAGAGGCCGACAGACCGAAGGCCGGAGCCGTGACAGTGACAGGGGCGTGTGCGGGGGGAGCGAGCGGAGCGGGCGCGGGACGGCGGCGCCGGGCGGGGGAGGCCGCGGGATGCTGGGCGCCGCCGCCGCCTCCTCCGGGCGCCGCGCCGCCCCCGCCCGCCGCCCCCGCCCCCGGCCGCACGCGCCCGCAGCCTAATGACCGCAGCCCAGCCCGCGACGCGCGGCCCGCGCGGACTCCAGGCGGCCGTCAGCTGGCGGCGCGGGGCCAGCCCGGGAGCCGCGAGCGCCGCAGCGACTGCGGCCAGTCCCCGGGCTCGGCGGGCCCTGATTGATTTGTCAGCTGAGGCGGCAACAGAGCCCCTCTGATCCGCGCGCCCCGTCTTCGGCTTCCCGGGCGCGGGACACCCCCCCCCCTCCCCGCGCCTCGCCCGGCTCCTGGCCGGCCCTGGAGGCTGGAGCGCCCCGCCGGCCCGCGGAGGGAGCCCCCCAACCCCGGGCCCGGGCCCCGGCGCCCCTCCGCGGCCCCCCGCATCTCACACCTCCTCCCGCTCGGCCCGGCCGGCCCGCAGGCCCTGGGGCTGCCGACGGCCCCCTCGCCCCCTCTGGGCACCGTGCCAGCACCCCCGGCCCTCACCCTGCCGCTCCCCCCCAGCCCGGCGCCCCCGCCCCCCGCCCCCCGGCCCCGGCCGGGGGCCGCCCGCAGAGCAGGCCACACCCGCTGTGCAGGACGCGGAAAGGTAAGCGGGCGTCTCGGTGTACCCAGAGGGGTCGGGGGCTGCGCGCTGGTCGCGCCTTGGGACGGGGCGGGCACCCACGCACCCAGACCTGGGACTGCCGCCGCCACCGAGCCGGGGCACGCGAGAGCCGCGCAGGGGCCCGGAGGGCTCTGAGCGAGTTGCAATTGTATGGGGAGGACCCGGTGGGAACTGGGTGAGGCGATCGCCCGTCCTCCTTTCCCGGGACCAGGCGGGGGTCTCCCTCTCAGGTACAGAGAGCTCTGCCCGCATCCTTTATCCTTTAAGGAATTCTCCTCCTCACCCTTCTTCATCTCCGAATCTCTAAAAGATGACGGGACCATTTGCCTATGTCTCCTTAAGGATTCACTTTTTTGCCTCTCCGTTTCTCAGGCCGGAGTCGTCTTATTCCTTTCCCCCAATTAAGCATACTCGCTCCCTGCCCCAGTTTAGAAGGATTTTCTCCCTCTTTCTCACTCCCCAGTTTCGAAGAAAATTCTCCCTCACAATTTACAACCATCTCTGTCTCACTCCCCCATTCGGAAGGCTGTCACCCTTGTACCCCACCTAATTGTGAGTGTGCAATTGCAATTGGAGTTTTCAACTGTGGGTTGTGTTTTTCTGGTGCAAGGGCCAGTTATGAGGATTCTTCACGCAAAGCAGGGTACCAGCCATCCATGTTTGCCTCCAGGCAAAGGGCAGCTGCCCAGGTGGAGGGGCATTTGTTTCCAGGGGCAAGGGGGGGGGGACTTTTCCCCGAAACAAAGAATTGAGGCCAACGAAGACTGGCCAGCCTCTCCGGAGGTTGAAGAATCCCAGCTCCTGGGCTGAGGGGCCACATGGAGCCTCCCTCCCCCACCCTTTTAACTTTAAAATAGTTTAATGAACACAGAGAGAAAAATCATTTTTTTTCCTGCGTGGTGAGCAGTCTACAAAGAGAAAGGGGAAAGGAGGGGGAGAGCTTTAACTCTGATCCCGCAATTAGTTCCCTGGGATTGGGAAGGGGGGGCAACCCCGCAGCCTCAGTTCTTCAGATACAAAAGCATTTAGATCGCTTTAGACCGGTTAATCCTGAGTCTGGCTCGGGTCTCTTTTGTTTCCCAACTCCATTGTGGGTTTTGTGCAGTTTCTCTCTGTTCGCGTGATTGACTAGCCAATGGATGGTAATTATCCAAATGTCCCCTCTGTCCTTTGACTGACTTCTCCGTATTATGGGCAACTGTCATGCTTTCTGTCATTCCATATCATATTACACGTATTATCATATGAAGTGTCTCCCTCCCCCAATATAAAGGAGGGTGTCTCAACCCAGATGCTGCTGCTTTTAGAAAGAAGGGCCCCGAGAAATTTGTGCTGGGCACAGTTTGGAATACAGAACAGGGGACTCCCGAAATGGGAGGTTCTGCAGGTAATTTGTTTTTCTGACTGGGAGGTCTCTGGCGGTGGGGTTAAAATGCTTGTGTTGGGGGCTTGGAGCAGGCTTTCCAGCTGGTGTTATTCCTCTGGCTGGACCTAGGAGCAGTTTGGACAGATCTGGCATACCTTATGGAGAAACTTAGAAACAGCCTTTTGACCCCAGAATATCAGAAAAGTCTGCAGGACTGGGTCCTTTTTGGGGGTCCTGGAGCTTAGTGGCACATACTCAGGACACCAGCCTTGAGATCTCAAAATACCTCTCTACCTGTGGCCCTTTGCAGGACAAATCCTTTGGACACTTGTCCCTGTTTGCTGCCAAGCAGGCTGGGGACAGAGGAACCAGCTGTGTCTATTTCAAACCCCCACTAGCTGATGCTGAAGCTCTGAGAATGCAGAAGCTTTGCCAATGATGCGTTTGCACAGATAAACTTAGTACCCCTTGGTGCAATTGTGCGTGCCATCACTTAAGAGGGAGGCAGGATTTATGACAAGGAGGCTTTGCAGACGGAGACTCTGGGGTCCTCTGAATCTGTGGGCAAGACTAGCCTTTCTTCCGCTAAAATGGGAAAAAAGTGTTTTATTATTGCAATGAATATGAAGTACCGACCAGATGTACAGCCTCGCAGTTAATTACCTTGTTCTTCATCAAATATATGAGCAATAAATTCTCCAGGAAGGGAGTGGTGTGTGCGTGTGTGTATAAATAGATGGATAGATAGATGAATACAGGGGACAGGAAACCTCACACTCTTTTCAAGACCACAGAAAAAGACAGACTATTTTGTGGGAAGCCTGATAGACTGCTTCAAGATGTTTTGAATTTTTTGATGATCAAATATACATGATCAAGCTGTGCATGTTAGGGTGTGAGGTGTACTGACGGTCAATGGCTATTGATTGGACTGTTAAGTATATCTGCTCAGTTTTATAAATATAGATAGATCCCAGATGATTTAAAGAATTGGAGAGTTAAGAAACTGACATTCTACATTTCTTTGGAGAAGGGGAAATGTCTGATCAATTACAAAACCTCCAAACCATTGTTTGCTCCCCTACCCCTCCAACCCGCCCCCCCTCCAAAAAAAAAAACCCTAGGAAATGTGAATTTCATTTGTGGGGAGTTTCAAGAATAGAGTAAAAATATTCCAAATGTTTTGTTTGGGGTCTGCCCAAAACAACTAATTTATGTGAGCCTTATTCACAGGCTGGGAGTTTACTTCTCTTTCTGTTTCTCTGTCTCTGTCGCTCTTTCTCTCTCACATACACACACTAAAAACCACAATTTTGACCCAGACTGGCATGCTGTTGAAGAGACAGGAAGGGTGTCATTTCTGGGAGTGGGGTCTAAGGTCCTTAAAACCCTTCTGGTTAGAAATAGGGTGAACCGGCCACATGGCCTTTCCCCATTAACTAATTTCTCACTAATCTAAAGATCTATTTAGAAAGGTGTGGGGGGATGGAGATTTAAAGATAACCTCTAATTGGTCTGGAAAAATTCAGTTGACACCTGGAAAACCTCTCTATTTCTCTTCCATTCTCCCCCACCCCTCCCTCCCCTATCCTGCTCTCTTTTTTGTCTCTCCCCCTCTGATTTTTTGCTTCTAGAAATTAAAAGTGGGCTTCCAAAGGAAGAAGCAATGAGAAACAGTTGGGAAGGGGGAGGAGAGTGAACTTTTAATATATTTTTTTATTGTGTTGCATGGCAATCTTATTTGTACTCATCTGATTAGCTATTCTTTAGAAAGATCCTGTTTAGGAAAATCAGCCTTCCCGCAGATAGGTGAAACTTAAGCATACAGACAATTTATGGTTGTATTTTGGTTTCACATCTTAAAAAGATGGAAAGCGTAGATTTTAGATTTTTCTATCTGCAGAAAAATCCTTTCCAGCTAAGAGTCCCTCACTGAGGGAGCTCAGGCATTCCTATTGATAAGTCCCCCCTGCAAGTGGAACTGAAATTGGCATCACTCAAAAAAAGTTGATCCACCTAGAAATGCATGAATCAGACCTGATTGGATGGACATGCCCTTTCACCTCATTGTCTCTGACCTATCACTTAATTAATATCTCCCAGATGCAGAGCTGTTGACAATGCCAAAGATAAGCAGTATTTTGAACAAAGCAGAAAGCTTATTAAAGAACAAGGCACAATGAGGTTTGAGGCTTTTTAAAAAAAAAATGTATAAATCATCAGCATGTAGATGGAGAGTTTGTGATAACAGAACTGGAACTGGGAGTTGGTCCCATCTTTGCTAGAAACTTTGCCTTTCTTTAGCCACTGGTTTCTGTCTACATTCATTTTCTGCCTCTCGCCTCTCTATCTCTGGTTCCCTTCCTTCTGCCACTCCCTTTCTCTGGATTCAGATCATACAGGGCCAGTTTCCTGAAAAATTGTCCTCTGCTTCCCAGACTTGTCTCTGGCTCTTCAGATCCTTTTTATAGCATTAGGGTTATTGAGGTGGTCAGCTTCGAAGGCTTTGGGTGACAAAATATTGACTGCATTCGCTAGTACCTTATGAAGGGGGACATTTGTGCTGGAGGCACCTTGGTGACGTGCAGGGAATAGTTCATTAATTAAAAAACTTGTTAATGGCTGCTTGAATTACTGTACAGAGAGAATGAAATGAGTTTGTAAAAGATGACAATTGGAGGAATAAATGGTGGGTTTTTGCTTAAAACATATTTATAAACAGGTCCTAGAAAATGTGTTGCTTTTACTCATGCCTCTATCTTCAACTATTCAATTGAGCTTCAATTAATGATAATATATGGTCTGGGATCCTTAGCTGGGCTGACTGATGGAAGAGCTTTGTTGAATTTGGTGCAGGTGGCACTGTTTAATAAGCACAGGAAAGAGTGAATAATGTAGTGCTTGCAAAGAGAAGTAAATGCAAAATAGATCGCTCTAATTATGGCAGCCCCCAGAAATGGAGATGCAAGCTGAAAGGGCCAACTAGCTGGGAAATTCCAAATCGAGCTGGCTGTCCCCTGTATTATTATTATTATTATTATTATTATTATTATTAATTTACTTTTTTTACTTTCGAAGACTGACACAGTAGCTTAAAAGCAAAATTTGGATGAGCTCATCTGACTAAACACAAGCTCAAATTCCAAATGTGAGTCTGGTGACCTATCAGTGCTTCCCTTAACTGTCTAGAATCCTTTACCAGATAGTACAATCCAGTTATAAAAGGGGACCATCTGAACATTTCTTCCTGCAAGATCATACAAGCTCATTACCACTGGTCTCTGTGCTTTATTGCAAGGTGTCAGGAGATTTTGTTTTTTTGTTTTGTTTGAATTTCTTTATGCCTGAGAAAATGAGTCTATAGAAAATCAAAGTGTGAAGACTTAAGCACACGGAATTTCCCATATACCTGCAAGGGCCCATGATGATTTTCATTCATGCAGAGATAATCGATGGGACATTAGTTGTTTTAATTAATGGAAGAATAAAATGGGGGAGGGGCAATGGGCTGGGCTCCAGCTGAAGCAAATGTGGGAAATGACTGCTCCTCACCTAAGGAGACAATGCTGCCTTCCCAAAGGGCAGTAGGGATTTGCTAATCCAGCCAGTGGAAAGTTGGGCTGGGGTAGAGGAAAGGTCCAGCTGAAAATGAAGGGTGAGTGATACTGGCCACTCACTTCCCCTCCCCTGCAGGCTCACTGTTCCCCTCGGAGATGCCGCATCCTACATCACTCACAGGGGAGGAACGCTTCTTACTTCCAAGGAAGGTGCAATTTGTGCTAGGAACCTAGTTAGTATCTTTTGTGATGGTGAAATAGTGCCAACGGCTGGGAAGCTAAAAATCGACATTCTTTAGCCCAGATTAAGGAACGGTTGGGGCTAAAGACGTGTGGGCTTCCAGGATGGGGCTGAGAGATGTAACAGGAGTGCTAGAGGTGATCTGCACAGCGATGCCTCCCGTGAGTGCGTAGAGCCTGTCGCCCTCTGACTGGGGACCCAGGGAGGAGCCAAGTCCTACAACTTTAGCCAAAAACCCTTCTTTTTGTTCTGTGAAAATGTTTACCAAACCTACCTCCAGTCTAGTCAGCGCTGGCTGGGCACTCGCGTCAATTAGTGTATGTGAAGCTCATAAAAAGTTTATGAGAAACCTTTGCTTAGAAATAGAGTTTAGGGGTGTCCTGCTGTCCGAGAGGGATGGCAGAGATGCCTTTGAATAAAGGACTGTGGCAGGAAAATTTTCCCGTCTCAAGTCCGCATAGGTACAAGAATTGTGAACTAGTCCAGAGTTCAGCTGCTTCCTCTCCATCCCCACTTTTTTCATAGAGAATCTTTCCGATTCTCCTTTCAGCAAAACATGGTTCCCTGTGTGAAGAAATGCATTGCTGTTATTTGTGCTTCGACCTAAAAGGCAGCCGAGTAGCAAAATTAGCAAAATGGCTCTTCTAGGACCGGGTAGTTTCTGGGTTAGATTAAAAAGACATTACCCTCAAGGAAATGTCTGTAGTTATACCAGCTGAGAAAAATGACATATTTTTGCAATATTTACCCCATTTTTTGGCTTCAAGAGCAGTTTATATCTTTGCATAGAAATGAGTAGGGGGGAAGATGCAATTAGCTATTGTGTATTTTATCACAATTCTTCTTTAAGAATAATCTGATCTGACAGATTTACATTGTTGACAGTGTGATTTAAGCAAGACCCAGATACAAACTTTCCCCACCCTAATCAATAATGGTAAATCCTTTTGCTGAGGTGAACAATCTCTGACCTCGTATTCATATTTTTTTTTTACTGATTCCCTGTAATAAAATTGAACATTTTGTCACCACTTTGAGAAACACTGCCAAACACCTTAAAACACATGTCACACGCCGGCAGCCCCTCGTTTCCCTCCTCCGGGAGTTTCTACATCTGGAATCATAATCACAGATAAAAACCTTGACAAAATTGCATCTGAGCACATTCCTCTCCTCAGCCCTTACTTTCTCATAACATTTAATACAATATTAATACCTGCTACCGAAAGGCAGGGAGGAGGGAAAGGGCTGCCAACCTCCACGTTTCCTGATGCATCATATTCAAACCTGAAATTCACACTTCGTGTTTCATTTTAAGTTCAGTGCATTTAACAGGGCCCTAGAGAGAGGGCCCTGGTTAGTTCCCCAACCTGCTCAGCTGACGCCCAGGGAGACAGTTTCAGAATTGTTCAGATTGCTGCAGGGAGAAGAGGAGGAGGAATGGGGCTCCTTTCTGCCTGAGTCGGGCCAAGCCACTTAATGTGTCCACAAATACGGGATTCCTTTTTGAAACACGTAAGGCTCCGCTGTCCAGAGCGGTGACCAGCAGCTTTTCTGTAAGGTGTGACCAAGGCAATGAGCAGATTTCATAAAGAGGTAGCCATGCCCATGCTCATTTGCCGCTGACTGGCAGCCTTTCACATCGACATAAAACACCTCCACACACACCCTTTCCTGAATGAAGCCCACAGGCCTAGGGAGAGGGTCCTTGTTGAGGATGTGGGGCCTTTCTGCCACCCCTGTGACTCAGCTTCACCCCATCTTTTCTTGATGTTCGCAACCCTACATTCCTGCACAGTGGCAAGGAATCACCAGTCTTCTGCCATTCACACAAGAGACAGAGGTGAGACAGAGAAAGGGAAAGTGCAGGAAGGGTATCCCACCGGGGGGTTCCCGGGGGCACGTGTGATACCCTGGAAGTGGACTTTCAGATGTTGGTGGCTTTGTTAGAAGCTGCCATTCTCTAACTAGAGTTAGGGTCAAGACAGACCACAGCAGCGCCTGGGAGTCCAACCAGCAATGCTCCCTCCCTTTTTAAAATTTAAAGAGCCAGTTCCCTGGACTAAGTAACCAGCACCTCTAGTAGCAGCCTCCCAGTAGAGGGACACACACACACACACACACACACACACAGGCACACACTTTCCTAAGCAAGCTCCACTTCGATGAGCAAGGAGTATAATTTGCTGAATGGTGCAACCCCGAGGACAGGAGACATTACACTCAGAGAACAGAGTTAGGCAACTGGCCTCTGACTGCAGCCAACAGCTTAAAGAGCACAGTCCTTTCAAGGCAGAGAAGAAACGTTGTTTTTGCCTCTTTCTTCTTGGCAGTTATTATCCAAGAGGCTTCCCCCACCCGGACCCCAATCCCCAGCACCATCCTCAGAGTTTCAGGTCATCTATTGCCAGTGCCCAAAGGCAAGCAGGTCTGGGGCCAAGGAGGGCGGCTTTCCCTTGCGGAATCCTTCCCTGGTGGCTCCCAAATCGGGTGTTTTTTCTGCCTGCCTTTCCCTCCGGGGAGACTCCGGAGAGGCTGAAAAAATCTGGGCGCCCGCTTGCTCGCTTGTCAAGAAGCAAACTGTCTTCACATTCTCCAAGAGCAACATCCCTGCCTAGGAAGAGGAAGGAAGAGGCAAAATAAATAAAACCAGTTAATGTTGTAGTTAACTTGCAAATCAAGTAAATCTGTTGGTGCCGTATTTGAGAAATAAACCATCAGAGCGTCACAGCAAACACACACTTCTGAACGTCTTCATTTTGATTTAATGGTATATCAGCGTCAACTATCGCTTCCTCTGCTGGTACACACGGCCTGATGCCGCGGGAGGAGGATGCCCATGTTTATCACCGAGTGAGATGACTAATTACACCTTGTCAATCACCGGCTATGAAGACATAAAACCAGCGCGCACAATGAAGTAGTTGCCTGCAGCGTCAATTAGTTGGCGATTCGGAGGTTATTGCGTGGCCCTGCTCTGGCCGCCTCTAATAACGGGACGGAGCTCCGAGAACAGCGCGCTGATCAATCACCCTCCGTCCGCGGCCCGGCTCCCGCGCCCACTTCCCCCGCCCGGCCGGGCCTCACTTTCTTCGGGCGGCATGTGTGTCCTCCCTCCGCGGCCCCGGCTCGGCGGCGCCGGCAGACCCCGGAGCCCCGGGAAGTTTGCGCGCCGCAGCCCCGCAGCCGGCAACCCCGCAGCCTTCGGGGAGCGCCGGGGCTGGTGGCCCCTTTGTTGGAAGAGGCGTGGAGGGAGCGCTTTTGTTCTGAGTTAGTCACGGTGGCCGGCTGGAGGCTGCTACCTAATTATGCGCCGGGTCTGCTTGTCTGCGAGGAAGCAGATGGTGGGGAGGTAGGCAGCGGCGAGAGTGGCCAGACCTGAATTCCGTTCACCTGTCACCTCCCACAAAAGGCAGGTTCAAGTGACTCAGGGATTCTTTCCCCCTGCCTGGGGGAGGGGCGTCGAGGGGCCGCTCGGGTTCCCGAGCCTCCGCAGGATTCATTTACCTGCGGCTGCCTGCCCCCCCCCACCCCTGCCTTCTCCTCGGCGGCGATGCCTCGCACTGTGTAAATGTCACTCACGTGTCAGGACGTGTGTTTACAGCCTGTTTCTCTCCTTGTTCAGTCTCCGCGGACAGGGCTTAGCGGTTGCGCCACGTACCCCCGCCGCTGGGGGACATCAGCAAAGTTAAGGGCCTCTGAACCCCGGGCCCAGCACCCAGCTCGCGCCCCGCGGCGGGAGATGCGTTGGAGCCTCTAGCGGACCCGAGCGCGTCCCAACCTGACACGGAGAGAGAAACAGGCGGATGCGCCCGGCGGGTATCCTGACTGCCCGAGAATTTGCGGTCGGTCAGCGCTGGGTGTGGGCTGCTGGTCAGAGAGGTGGCGGCGAAACCGTGTGCTTCCACGGCTGGGGGGAGTGAAGAGCCGCAGGGTGTGTTTCCACATTTCCTGGGAAGCCCGCGGCAAGAGTTACCGAGTGCTCTTCTCCCCAAACCTCCAGCTCCTGAGGCAGCCCCTTGAGTTTTCGAAAACATATTGCATCCATCCAGCCCGGGCTCGGAGCTACACCAAGGACAAACGCTCCAGCGTTGCCACAATTTTTCCTACTCCTTGGGCGACCTCCAGATGAACCCCGGTGACTCCCAGATTAAATTTTCATTCCCTACTTTCTTTTGAAGAAAGTGCCCCAGATGCGTCAGTAAAACATGTCTGTGTAGGCGTCCGCGTGCCCGGGTGCAGGCCGGGTGTAGGCGCCAAAGCCCAAGTCTGTGTGAACACATGCGCACGCGCGTCTTTGGGTTTATGGTCCTTCCCTTACGTTGGGGCATCTGTGCATGTACAGCGTGTAGACACATACTTCAAGAATTTTTTTGCAAATATGCAAAACATGGCCTCCTGGAAAGTGCGTACAGGGACTTAGGTAGAGTCACTTGAGCGGTGAGATTGTACTATAACATGCCATTGTGCTATAACTGCTTTAGAGATGCCTCCCTCCGCCTGGTACCGGACCCTTGACTGCTCACGTGGACCCCAGCTTTAACTTCCTGCTGGCCGGGTTTTTTGCCAATGGACATGAACGTGTGGGTTTGCACACATGAACAGGAGTGCATGTGCGGGGACATTACAAGCACACATGTGTTTATGTCTAAAAGTTATGTCCGGTACGTAGAAAGTAGGACTTCGTGCTGCCTCCACTTTGTGCCCTGATGGAGGATTGAACTGCGCAGATTCTCACTAGCCCCTTACCTCCTCCTGGCAAGCAAGTCACTTCAGATTGACCCACTTCCAAAGCAGGTGGAACTCTGTAATTGACTCGTTCATTCTGTTTTTCTCTACGATCACTTTTTGTATTCTAACTCCACCTTCACCACACACCTGAGTATCACCCTTGAGTCCCCAAGAGAGTCTAGGTTGAGCTTCAAGTCTGGGGGCTGGGGGTGGGTAGAGTAGGGATGCAGGCCAGGCTGCTGGTCTGTGAAGTGGTGCAGCCGGGCAGCTGGGTGGATGCTGGTCAGTAGCTGGTCTACGGTGTGACGCCCTCAGTGCTTAGAGAATGGGCCTGTGGTCTTTATGAACTTTGTTGAAGTCTCAGAGTGGGAAAGTTTTTATTAGGAGATGGAGAGGGAGAAGTGGGAGCAATGAAAGGATTTGCTTAGTGCCTGCTGTGTTCCAGGTATTTTACATCCATGATCTTTCATTCATCACATCCATGTGAAGGGGATGTCCCCCTCTGGAAAGATCAGAACTCGCTGAGGGAAATGAAGTCATTTGTCTGAGGTTAGGTTTGTGCATAAATTGCAGAACTTGGATTTAAACCCATGCCTTTTTTTAGTTCCTAAAGACTGGAGAGAGAGTGGGAAGAGCGAGAAGAAATCAGGCCCTAGTTCGCTTGGAGCAAGGATATGCTGGTTGACCCTCCTTTCCCAAGAGTCACAACTCCCCTGATCCCCTGCCTTTCTGGCTCAGCCGGGTCCCCGGGAGGCCTGCGCAGCCTCCCGCAGTCCCCCGCAGCGCGGAGCCTGGCCCTGAGGCCGAAGTGGCGCGAAGCAGCCCAAGGCTCTGAGAGCTCTACCCCAGGCCTGCCTTCCCAGGCCTCTCAAATCAGTGCCGAGGAGGCGGCTCCTGCGGGCCGAGGGGAGACCGGAATGAGACCTCTTCAAGCATCCTCTGACTGTGCCTTCTTAGGATGGAGACGGCGGGGAGAGTGGGTTTAATTTTCCTTCCCGGAAAAAAAAAAAAAAAAAAGAGGAAACTGTTCGTAGCTTAAAACTCCAACACCCCCTCCCTCCCTCCCACTCCTCCCCTCCAGCCTCGCCCACCAGATCCCACCATCTCTTGGCTCTTCTCCTCCTCTGGCTTCTCCCCTCCCTCTCGGGTCTCCCGCCTTCCCGGAGCACGCGCTGCCACGGCCCGGGGTGCGGGGCGGCCAATGGCGCGGCGGCAGGACGTGATGTCAGGCGCGGCTGTAGAAAAGGCGCGGACGCTTGGCTGGCGCGGACTGCAGAGCCGGGGCTGGGCTCGGCGCGCTCTTGGAGAGCTTTGCACGCGGCTGGGCCCGCGCCCGGCGACTCCTCCTCCCACTCTGCTCCTCCTCCTTTTTCTCCTCCTCCTCTACCTCCTCCTCTTTTTCCTCCTCCTCCTCCTTCTCTACCTCCTCCTCCTCCTCCCCTTCTTCCTCCTCCTCTTCAATTCTCTCGGTGGCTCGGCTCGGCTCGCTGGCTTCGGAGAAACCCTTACTCTAGTCGCCCACCCAGCGTCTAAGCTGGTCGCCTTGGGCTGGGGACGCACCCCAGGGAGTGGAAAGGTCCAGGCAGCTGGGCCTCCGCGGGCACCTAGACGCTCCGGAGTGAGCCGGGACTGCAGCCGTCGCCGCCTCGGGCAGACTTTGCGCTCCTGCTTTGCGCCCGGGGCGCCGAAGCCTGGCCGGCAATGCCCGCGGCGTGAAAGCGCCCGCGGCGGGCGCCGACCTCTGCCCTCGTCTCCCTCCCTCTTTCCCCCCCAGCCCCGTGCCCTCGTGACCCTGGCTTTGGCGCCGCCGCCCAGGCGCCCCGCGATGTAGCTGCCCCCGCGCCTCGGCGGGAGGCGTCCTGGCCCGGGGGCGCCCGGCCTGGGGGCGCAGCCGAGCTCGGGCGGGGCCGGGGCCGCGGTGGCGATGCACCGGGCCCGTTAGCGCCGGGAGCGCCAGGCAGCTGAGGCGGGGGGGCAAGCCCTCCCGCGGAGAAGCCGCGCCCCCGGCCCCGCCGGTCCCGCCGCGATGCTGTTCCACAGTCTGTCGGGCCCCGAGGTGCACGGGGTCATCGACGAGATGGACCGCAGGGCCAAGAGCGAGGCTCCCGCCATCAGCTCCGCCATCGACCGCGGCGACACGGAGACGGTAGGCGCCCGGTTGCGGGTCGGGCCGAAAGCTGGGACGGGGCCGTGTTGGTCTGCGCCTCTGTTCCCCAAAGTTTGGGGGCACTTTGGGGAGCGCCCTTCGTGCCGCACGGGACTGAACACTGGGGATCTGCGGACAGGATGCAAGGCCCCTCGGCTCGGGGGAAACCAGGCTGCTGGGGAGGAGGAGGGAAACAAGGTTGAAACCGAAATTTTAGCCCCAGAGGGTGGAAGAGAGCACTTCTCCAGAGGTGGAAGCAAAGTCCCACCCGGGGCCTGAGACGGCTCTCTTCTTACTTGGCGGGGCTCTCTGGTCACCGGCCCGCGCTCTCCTCCACCACTTGGCCCTGGCTGCTGGCGAAGCCGGGAAGGGCAAACCAACCCCGTGCACTGGGTCTCCAGCCGGCTTTGGCCGCTCTCGCTTCCTGGCAATTCGGGATTCCCTTCTCAGCGCAATTTCAGGGGGCGAAGTCTTCTGGGCCACTGCTTTTTGTTGATCGCGACCTGGCCCTCCTGGCCTGTTGGATTTGGCCAGGCCAGGGCTCGTAGTTCAGGCTCTGGCCTGGCTCTCGCAGAAGCAGAGTCCATTCGAATCTCCACACCTGGCTCTGCCGGCCCAGCCCCAAATAGTCAGTTCCTTGCCTCAGACCTCCCTGGGGGCCAGAGGAGCGGACCGTTGCCCAAGCTGGGCCCAGAAGTGACCTTTAGAGGCAGAGGCGGAGGAGGTGCGGAGCTCGGGAAGTTTCTCTGCTCAGAAAGCAAGAGCGGCAGCCCCAGTGCCTCCATCTTCCGAGCTCCTCTTCCCGGGTTATCTCAGCCTGTCACTTGGGTTAGCCGACAACTTGGATTGGGCCTCTCCTGCACTCAGAAACTTGGAAGGTGCCTCTGCACCCCACTCATCATCTCTCAGGGTCTTGGGACCTGAGACCCACCCTGACCTAAATCTTTGGCTTAAGGATCCAGAGATCACTGGGGCTGGGGTCCAAGAACTCTGTGTCTCTGGAGAGGAGTCTGTGTGGAGGGTGACTTTTAATGGTCATCTTACCCCTTTTCGTGGGGATCCAGTCGAGTGAGTGGCTGCTATAAGAAACAGTTTGTGGGGAGCTTTTGGAGGGCTTGACCGGGGTAGCCACCTCGGTGTCAGTCCCCTAACATGGCCTGAGACTTTCTGGGAGAAGGGCAGAGGGGAGTAGGAAGGGAGTGAAGTGAGGGGAGATCTGTCCAGGCCAGCAGCCTAGCCTGGGCCTGTGGCTTGCCTGAGCTGTGTGGGTGGACCTGGGTTCTGAGCCTTCTGGATATGGGTCTTTTAGGGGTGGAGGAAGCGCACCGCACACCCTTGGCGGCTTTCTTCGCATTTAGGGCTGGCCAGTTACGGAGGGAGCTTTGGGTGCCTGTTTCCCTGTTTCCCTGTGGTGGCTGCAGAGGCAGGCTCGCAGGCTGATGCAGGCACCGCCGTCTCCCGCCTCCCTCTCTCCCGCAGACCATGCCGTCCATCAGCAGTGACCGCGCTGCGCTGTGCGCCGGCTGCGGGGGCAAGATCTCCGACCGCTACTACCTGCTGGCGGTGGACAAGCAGTGGCACATGCGCTGCCTCAAGTGCTGTGAGTGCAAGCTCAACCTGGAGTCAGAGCTCACCTGTTTCAGCAAGGATGGAAGCATCTACTGCAAGGAAGACTACTACAGGTAGCCCCCCACCTCGGGACCCACCGCCCCTCAGTGCTGCCCGTCTCAGACACACTCTTACCTGTCTCCTTTCCCTCCGGTTCCAAGGGAGGGTTCTCTTCTCCAACCCAGCACGAATTGGGTGACAGCCTTTTTAAACAGCCATTTGGGGGGCACTCTTGGAAAGGTCTGTGAAGGGTAGGGACCCACAGAAAAGCAGAAGCTGCCCTCTTCTGAGCTTAGACCATAATAACTAAGCTTGGGTTGGGGGATTCTTGTGCCCCTCTCTCGGAAGTTTCTTGGATCAACCAGAGGGAACAGAAACAAGCTCCCCCCCCCCCCAACCCAGGCAGCCTGGGCTGATGTGGAACAAAGTTGGAGGGAAAGCTGGGGGATCGGATGGGGGCATTTCCGGGTCTTTCGTGGAGATGGGAGTGAAAGCTGGCCAGGATTAAAGAACCGGAATCCTCACTAACAGGCTCCAGGTTCCTTGTTTCTCCTCCCTGGGTTTAGGGTTAGAGTCTCTTTATGGATTGTCTCCCCTCTCTATCTCCCTGACTCTGAGTTTCTTCCAAATTACATGGGCTGTAGGATTCCTAGGTGCTGGTTTGGGGGCAGGGGTAAAGTTTGAGGAAGAGTAAGTGGGGAGTGTCTCTCCCACTCCCAAGCAAAAAGGCTTTCCTAGGGCTTGTGCAGGCTCTGGGTAAGTAGAAGCCTACAATTTGTAGGCATGAAAATGATTAAGAGACACTGTATTTCTGTGAAGGATCAGACTTGGGCCGAAATCTAGTCCCTTTCCCCCCATGCTCCAACTTAAGACTCAGGTTGCCCATCTTGTGGAGGGAATTTCCCCCAGCGGCGGCAGCAGCTCCTGGAGGAGGAATATGGGGGCACCCAACTGTGTGTCCCCACAGTCCCTCCCTCGATGGTTCCTACAGGCGGTTCTCTGTGCAGCGCTGTGCCCGCTGCCACCTGGGCATCTCCGCCTCGGAGATGGTGATGCGGGCTCGGGACTTGGTTTATCACCTCAACTGCTTCACATGCACCACGTGTAACAAGATGCTGACCACGGGCGACCACTTCGGCATGAAGGACAGCCTGGTCTACTGCCGCTTGCACTTCGAGGCACTGCTGCAGGGCGAGTACCCTGCGCACTTCAACCACGCCGACGTGGCGGCCGCGGCAGCTGCAGCTGCTGCAGCTAAGAGCGCAGGGCTAGGTGCAGCCGGGGCCAACCCGCTGGGTCTTCCATACTACAATGGTGTGGGCACGGTGCAGAAAGGGCGGCCGAGGAAGCGCAAGAGCCCTGGCCCAGGGGCGGATCTGGCAGCCTACAACGCTGGTGAGTGCAAGGCGCACTGAGCGCCCCCGTCGGGTTGGGGGGAAGTGTGTGGTGCCCACCCCCATGAGCCAGAATGAATCTCCGTGTGCTATACGTGTACATATATATGCAGCGCTGTGGGTACTCTATCCCTTAACTTTCCAGGGCCCTAAGCACCGTCGGACCTGGCTGGGTCCGACCTAGGGACCTTAGCCTCCTAGGCTGTAGCTCATAAGCCCTCGGCTGGAGCAGTACCAGAGGGTGCTATAGTGTCTTCCTGCCCCTGGTGCAGGGCCATGTCTCTGAGAAATTTTTTAGAGGAGGCTTTTTGGTTTGGGCCTTACCCTCACTTTGCTGGGCAGAAAGTAAATATAATGATAGAGAAAGCAAGGTGGAGCCCACATGAAATAGGCTCTGGGTTTGGCGCAGTGGAAGGTGGGAGCTGGGGTGATGGATGAGCCAGGCAGGACAGCAAGGGACCCAAGAGAAAGGACTAGCAGTGGCCGGGGGCACCGAGATCAGCGTGGCATGCGGCTGGTCCTGTGAAATGTCCTGAGGGTGGCAGGCTCAGGGACTCCTGGGCCCAGGAGCCCTTTCAGCAAGGGCAGGTTGTTGTAACTGGCCTGATCCCTCTGCCCTGCCAGGTCTTGGTTTTCCCCCGGGCTCATTCTCCGGGCGCCAGCAGGGCGCTGGGATGAGATCCTGGACCCTCGGAAGCCGGCGCCTGGGGATGAGACTGGTGTAGGCCTGGCCTTGCGCCGGGTAGGGTGAAGGGCTCGTTTAGCATTTCCGGCGTCTTTGAACCCTAGCCCATCCCAGGAGAAGTTCTGCCCCCCTCTCGTGCTCCTCCCCACTCAGGACAGCTGCAGAGGTTCTGGGGCCCGGCAAATTGAACCGTCAACATCTGCCCGAAGTCTGCATGGCCGGGAAAGGTTTACGACTCCCTGCGCTTCTGCACTAGATAGAGTTTATTTGCGATTATTTTCTTTCTTTCGTTTGCGACAGCGTTAGATTCAGGGATTTTTTTCTTCTTCCTTTTCCCCTTAGTCTAATGCACAAGTGGAAACAAAACAAAGCAAAACAAACCCAGGACTGTGTGGTGGGGAAGAAATCAGAGTTATTTTGATCTTTAAAAATCTGAGCTGGCTGGGGAGAAAAATAAGGTGCAGATCAGGTTCCCCTATTCGCTCCAACGAAATTGCTTGTTGGGAGATCCTGAGACCTCTGTATCTCAGTGTGCCGAGCCGAGAGGAGAGTGCAGCCCCCCATCTCGTAGATGGCGAAGGAGCCACAGACAGGTCCGCGCTGGCGGATTAGAGATTTGTTGAACGCTCTACCAGACATACCGCTCTCCAAAACTTCCATTCCTCAACTCCCACTACCCCGAAAATAGACTAAACCGAGTCCAGACTAGGTCCCCCAAACAAAGCCTCGCCTGTTTATCAAGTGGGGTCTGCCTCTGTAGGAAGCAGCAGGCACCCTGCCCAGGGCACACGGAGGACGGGGGGTGGGTGTTTTCCCCAATATTCAGGTTCGAGGCTGGGTTTGGGTTTGAGAGGTAGAAGGTTCAGAGATTTATTTGTGCTTTTTGCTGTTCAGCCACCTTCCCCGGTGAAGCTGCGCCACACCAAGCAAGGAGATGTGGCCGGAGGCTGAGTTTCAGGGGCGCTGGCACCTTTACAAGACGTTCCCCACCCCTGCCATATCCTTTCTCTTTGGCCCCTCTCTTTTTTTTTACCTTTGTGTTCCCTCTGTCCCCCCCTCTCTCTGTTACTATCTCTGCATATGTCGCCCTGTTCTCTGTTCCCCCATTCCCTCTCCCCGCCTCTCTGGCCTAGGTTGGCCGGGTTTCCTATACTGGTAGAAACCGCGCGGGCGCCCGGTGGCTGTGAGGCTCGTTTACTCGGGGCTCCCGGGACCAGGATGGGAAAGAGGGGCCTCCCTGGCCGCATCTCCCCGGCTAGGCCTCCCCATGTCTGGCTGCTGTCCTCCTTTCTTCCCTCTCCGCACCGGCAGAGGACAAACGGCAGCAGTGTGGGCCTTGGGGCGGCAGGGACTGGAAAAGGGGGACCGTGGAGAGTGTGACTGCGGGCGGTGTGCATGGGGCAAGTGTCCGTGTATGAGTGTTGCCGACTGTGAGGATAGAAGCCTGTTAGTTCGAATGTCCCGCACTCAGGGGCTCAGCCATACTGACCCCCTTGCAAAAAGCCCATGCCTCTGGGGGACAGGGAGGTGGGAGGAGCGGCTGCACCGTGTTAAAGCGCAGTGAGCTCGGGCCGAGTTGGGGAGGGGGCGCCGTCGGTGCGCCGGGCCCGCAGCCGAGCAAAGGGTAGCGCGAGCCGTGGGGCCGCAGGTCCGAAAGTCCTTCCGGGGCGGTAGCCACGGCGGCCCTGCTCTGGCTGTCCCTCTGGTGCGAGAGTGCAGCCCGGGTCCCGGAGGCGGAACTGAAACCTCCCCGCAACCGTGAGCGGGGCTGCCCGCGGGGCAGGGGGAGCGGACAAGGTGGTGGCCGGAGCCCGCGCGGGGCCCAGGCCGCGCACTGCGCGCCCGGGTCTGAGCGCCACGGCCGCGGGAGTCCCACGCGGACTTGCCGGACGCCCAGGCCTCCCCCAGCCCCAGCTTCTTCTGTGTGTGTGTGCCTGGCGGCGTAATTACTGATTTGATTCCAATCCATTATTTAGACAATTGAACCTACAATCTTGTCTTTAGTAAAATGAGGCGAAGTCAGATTTGATTACAGGTTCAGTCCCAGCGACAAGAGCTCGAAACCCGATGGGTTAATAACAGATCACGAGTAAATTATTCATGATTTTACGAGCTCTTTAGCTCCATTGAATCGGCCTAATTGAGAGGAAAAAAATAAAAAAGAGAGAAAGCCCGGTCCTCCCCCTCCCCTCGGCCCCATGCTCCTCCCCGGATCCGATCCCGGGGAATCTCGACCCGCCCCGGCACAGGGGGCCGGAGTGAGGGGCCCTGGGGCACCGGCCAAATCTGGGCCCAACTGCCATTTCCCCCGCTGTCCTGTTCCCCCACGCAGCCCCCCGCCCCCACGGCTGGACGGCCTCCGCCGCCCTACCTTGGGCCGACTCCTTTTTCCCCTTCTCTCCTTTTCCTTTTTTGCACTCCCGGCCAGTAACGATTCAGAATAGGCCTCCCACGGGGACCTGGTCTCCTTGAGACCCGGGATTCAGTTCAGTAACCCGGACCCTCGACCACACATCCCCCCTATTTCCGGGCCTCACTGTCCCCTCAGGCTCCCTCTGTGTCCCTCCTGATTTCTTTCTGTCTTTGTAGCTGTCTCTCCCTGGTTCTCCCTGTCTCCACTGCTTTCTTTTCCTCTCTTCTTTCTGCTCTTTCTTTCCTGGCTCTGTGCATCTTCTCTTCCTCAACCCTCTCCTTTTCTCGCTCTTCATTCTCTTAGTCTTTCTACCGCTATCTTTTTTCTCCTTTCTCTGTCCTTTCTGTCTCGCTCCCCCAAACCATCTCCCCCAACTCTAGGCTGACCTCGGGGCACATCCCTTGGGTGCATGGGGCGCCGGGGTCCCCATGGAGCTCATTAACAGCAGCTCGGCCCAGGCAGAAGCTGGGCGGAGGGATGGGCCCAGCGGTACCCTGTGGGGAGGCCTGCCCCACCCCCAGTGGAGCTGGGGACTGGGGGCAGGAAGAGGGTGACTCCCTTGAAGAGGGGGAAGGGCAGTTTCCATGGATCCCGTTTGGAGTCATTTTTCTGATTCTCTTTAAATTGCTGGACCCCGTGCTTCACTCGGGGCATTGTCAGCAGGAGTATATAGTCTGGGTGGGGGACTTGGGTGCTTGGGTAAGACCTATGGGAAGGGACCCTTAGGAGGTGTAGCCTCTTGCTGACAGCTCTAAGGTTAGGGACAAGACCCGCATCTTGCAAATTCTTTCTGCAACGGGCTGCTCCCACCGGGCAGAGGAAAGGATAGGTCACCAGGAGAGCAGGAGCACTTCTGAGGTAGTTGTCAGAGAAAATGCAGGACACCCTGTTAAATTAGAATTTTGAGTAAGCAGCAAATAAATTTTTAGTGTAAGTGTATGCCATTTAATATTTGAATTTTAAATAAACAACGAATGCTTTTTTGGTGTAAAAGTATACCATGTAGTCTTTGCATTTTAGGTAAACAAATGAATTTTTAGTACAGGTATGTCCCATGCAATATTTGAGACATATTTCTACTAAAAAAAATGTTCATCGTTTATCTGAAATTCAAATTTAACTAGGCAAAATATTTGCTAAGTCTGGTATCTCTACTGTGGGCATGGGATGAGACACCAGACACGTTCCCAGTTGCCCACTTTCGGGGGACCGGATTAATCTATGAGGCTCTCCCCAAAGTAAGACCTTCTGTGTGTAATGGCTCCGGACGTGAGGAGGGGATCTTGGAGAGGGATCCTGCCTGTCCCAATCAGCCGCCAGGTTGCCAAGCAACTTCATGAGGCCTGAGGTTTCAACCCCTGTCCCCAACCCCCAGTGCCTTCCAGGCATTGGCAGCCAGGCCCCAGCTGGGCCCCTTCTGGATGGGGAATGGGTTCCCCAAAGAGTCATGCTTCATCTTTGCCTGCCTTTGTGATGTAGTGGAAAGAAAAGGCAAGGACTACAGTGGTGCATTTAGGCTCAGCCATTACCAGTGATGCTTGTGGCTTCATTTCCCTCAGGGTTAGTTTCGTCTGTAAAATGGGGTGAATAGCAGTAGCCACTCATTGAACAGTAGTGAAGGCCCTTGAAGATGTAAAGCCAAAGGCATACCCTAGGTGTCAAATACATGTTAATTTCTTCCTCCAACTTCCTTCCCTTTCCTGTTAGAACTCTGCCACTCTGAGATTTCCAAAGATCACTTACCTTCCCTGCTTCATGCACCCCGTTGGTAAAAGTGGGCAACCGCTGCCTCAACCGCTGCCTCACAGGGTAGCGGTGAAGATTAAACGACCAAATACAATATCCCTCCTCTAGCCCAGTATCCGAAGCCCAGAGGTCCGCACAGTACTTCTGGGTGTAGGAGCTGATAAAGGCCAAATGAAAGCAAGTGGAGAGATGTCAGTTGGTGACCTCCAGGCGCCTGCCCCAGACACTGTTGGTAGTGGGAGGGGGGGGCACCTGTGACAGCCCCTCTGTCGGAAGTGCAGGGGGCAAACAGGAGGATCATGGGCTCAGGAGTCCCTGCAATGCTGGATCCTCAGTCAAGTGACTTCCCTTTCTGAACCTCATTTTCAATGTCAGTGAAAAAGGCAAAAATACTGTCTGACTCATAGGGTTGTTTTGAGGATGTGCCTGTGAAAGCCCTTTAACACATCCTCTGGAGTCAAATAAGCCATCAACAGATTGTAATGGTAGTTGTTGTTATTCATATTATTATCATTGTAACGTGGCGGCTCCAAATGGGTTTCCTAGAACTAGGATTGAATGCAGCATCTCCTAGCTGAGTGACTCTGGGCAGGTCACTCTCTCGGCCTCAAAGTCCTTTATAAGCCTATAAAATGGGGATAATATCTCTATCTCACTGTGGTCCTGAGGCTGGAAACATTTGGTGGCGGGCGGAGAGAGTATGGACTAGGCAAGTGTGTGGGGGGCGAGTCAGGAGGATCACCTGCCTCCTCTGCGTCCCCTCTGTAGCGCTGAGCTGCAACGAGAACGATGCGGAGCACCTGGACCGCGACCAGCCCTACCCGAGCAGCCAGAAGACTAAGCGCATGCGCACTTCCTTCAAGCACCACCAGCTTCGGACCATGAAGTCTTACTTTGCCATTAACCACAACCCCGACGCCAAGGACTTGAAGCAGCTCGCGCAAAAGACGGGCCTCACCAAGCGGGTCCTCCAGGTCAGCTGGGGCCTGAGCTGTGGGTGGGGGCATCCGTGGCTGCCAGGGTCTGGGGCAGAACCACACCGCCTTTCTCTTTGTTTACCTTTCTCCTTTCTCTTTCTCCATTTCTTCGGTCTGTCTCTCTTTATCTCAGTCTTTCCCCCTAATTTTACATCTCTCTCCCTCAGTTTTTGTCTCTCAATTTTTGTGTGTATCCCTCTGTCCTCTTTGTTTCTACACTCAGTCTCTTTTCTTTCTTGTAAGTGGCTTGTATTTGCTATTTATTACTCAAGTGACGCTCATACGCGCTCATACTGCAAAAGGTTCAAACATTTCACATGAGTCCAGACCCCCCCACACCCTTGGCCCCTCATCCCAGGAGGCCCATCCCAGGCAACTGCTAGCAGTTAGCTGTTAGTTCCTCCGGCTTCTTGCTCTTCGCTTGCTCTCTCCGGTTTCTCTTTCTTTCAGGCTCTCCCTAGATTTTTCTTCTGCCTCTTTGTTGTTTCTAAGAGTCTCTCCGAAGCCAGGTTTTCTGAGGGGGGTGTATGTGGGCAGATCCCCTGGGTGGGCCAAGGGGCCTCTCCCGGGTCTGCCTGCAGGGAGCTGGAGGAAGTACATGGGCACCTCTGAAACTGAGAAGAATTGCACTTGTCTATGAGGGTGCTTCCTTTTTAAATTGCATTCACTGAGGCTGACATTGATTAATAAAAGTATATAGATTTCAGGTGTGCAATTCTAAATGCGAGGGCACTTCCTTAATAGAGCGGATCCAGAGCCTTCACCAGGGTTTCGGAGGGTCTGTCCATCATCCCAAAAACTCCAGTAAGGGGAGTTCCAGGCTCCTGCACAACTGAAACTGGCGGCAGAGCCTTGGGTTATCACTTTTCAGCTCCTGCTTTTCCTTGCTGGGCAAGTCACTGAACTCCCCTGAGCCCCTGTTTCCTCCTACGTGAAACACACACACACACACACACACACACACACACACAAATCATCTATGCTGCAGGTTTATTGGAAGGACCGTTGAGGTGATTTAAGTGTCTACCACAGTGGCTGATGCTTAACTGCCCAGTGGGAATAACATTAACTGGATTAATCAACTAATATTAACTAGTAGGAAGGATTATTCTGGTCTCTGGACTTCAGTGTCCCCACTCATACAATAAGGTAGGAGGACATCCCCCTTTTTAGCAAGGGTAACCAATGTAGTCCTCAGGATGTGTGGCTGCAGGGATAGCAATGCACATTTTGGGGTGTATGGAAATTAAGCGATGAAGTGATCCTGTTTGGCAATGGAAGCGGAAGTGCTGGGGTTTGAGGCCAGGCCAGTCTGACCCACCCTCTAGCCCCAGCTGGTAGGGATTGAGGGGTGAGGCAAGGGGAGGTGACACTGAGGTGATGGACAAAGAGGGCTGCGCGGCTGCCCTAAGTTTTCCTGCGATTTTGTCAGGGAAAAATTAAAAAGGAAACACAGAACATTTGGGAGGTGACAGCAGCTAAGTTGAGATGGGACTGTGGTACCGTGCGGGTCCGAATGCTCTGGGGAGCCCAGAGTCTGGGGCAGCTTTGTCTCTGGCATACTGAGTGACGGTGACGTGGTGAGGGCTGGCCAATAGGGTGCTGATGCGCCTCTCTGGGCCCGCCCCCTTCACCCCCAGCGTTCCTCGGACAGGAACGCTGCCGAGGTCCCTGCCAAATAGGTCCCTGCCCCTCCTATTTGGGCTTGTTTTGCCTGAGGGTCCCTCTGGCTTGGGCTCTGGGCAGGCAGTAGGTTGCTGCGCCCATCAGGGTCTCCGATCCCCCTTGTCTGTTTCCCTTGGACTTTACCTTCTTGGGGTTGGGTCAGGGACCTTCCTTGGCACCCTTTCCATTCCTCAGCCCTGAGTGAATTTGGTCTGAGGATCAGAGGCCTCTGCCTTTCCTCTGGTTAATAGGATATGTTGTCCCTTCCTCTATCTAGATGCCCTTATGGCATGTTGGTGGGGACAGTTTTCAACCCCTGGGAGCAGGCTGGGACAGGAGCAGGGACTTGGAGTCAGGCAGAGCTGGGTTCAGGAAGACCTGGGTTGGGTTCTGCCGCTCTACTCACTGGCTGTGTGTCTTGGACAAATTAGTTACCCTCTCTGATCCATAGCTTTCTCACCTGTAAAAGGGGCACCCTTAGGGCACATACTTCTCTTAGTTACCCAGATTAAATAAAATAGAGTAAGTGCCCATAGCTGAGTCTGAGTCTGGAACCAGCAGGAACCAGTCTCTGCTGGCCTCGGGGAGGCAGGAGGCTTGGTTATGTGATTTAGGAGCACGTCAGATTTTCAGAATAGTTATTCCTCGTTCTTTCACCCGACCAAATGTCCATTAGCACCAGGCCCTGGGGAGGCAGAGCTGAATGAGCCATAGTCCTGGTCCTGAAGAAAATCACCTGTTGGGTATAGAGACAGACCCACATTCTGTTTATCGCAGCATGATCAATTGTGGGGACTGTTCTGTGGGAGACCGGGGAGGGACCAGCCACCCTACGTGTGAGGAATGGTTCACCTGAGGAACCTGGATGAATGCTTGCCCTGTCCCCTCTCCCCTAGAATCCTGAGCCAGAGCCCTTCACACCTGCATGCCCTCTCTCCCGTGGGGACTCAGCAAAGCCAGGGGCGCAGAACTAGTTGAGGGAGAGAAACACTGAGAGTCATTGTGTGTCTACTGATCAGTACTCGTTTCTGTGCTCTATCATGCGTCAGGCACTTTGAAAGGCCTGTGCCATGCATTTGCCCATTGAGTCCTCGCTGCCAGGCATTACGATCCCTCCTCCCCACTGTTCAGAGGTGAACGCTGAGGCCCAAACGACTTCCACTTGCCCCAAGTCACACTTTGCTGTAGGTAGCAGAGCTGGATTGGATCCAGGCCCATCCAATCAGGGGTCATGGCTCTTTTCCTTCTAAGCCAGCCCAGCAGGGACTGCCTCTGAGTGTGAGTGTCCTGTAGGGCAGAGGCGCTCAGACCTGTCAGGCATACCAGGCCACTTTCTCCCTCCTCCCAGACCGCCAGATCTCCTGCACAAATCCTTAATTCTCCTTAACTGCATAGCTGCTCATGATCATGCAGTAGTTTGCAGAGCATTGTCTTTCCAGTCACTTCCCTATCTCACTCGCATATTTTCCTGCCCATTTCATAGATGAGAAGCTTAAGACCTAGTGAGATGAAGTGATTTGCTTGAGATTACTGGAGCCAGGCATTGGCAGGGTCTGGGCTCTTGCCCAGGTGGCCTGACTGCTTCTGATGGGCCAGCTAGAGGAGATGGGATGGGAGCAGATCTGGGTGAGGCAGTGTGTCTTTGGAAGGTAACAGACTGGTTCACATCCTTTCTGACTTACCAGCAGTGTGGTTTGGGCACTTGAACTTCTCCTCTCTGAGCCTTATGCAGGAAATGGAGGTGATAATAGTTTGCACATTGAGGCTTCCTTAGGACTGGGACGATGAATGGGAAATGGGGAAGGCTCCAGCTTGGTGCCTGCTGGTGCAAAGTCTGTGCCTGTGAAATGGTTCCTTATCACTTGTCTACACCAGCCGAATGGTACTGGGCCTTGGGTGCCCCCTGCAGGTTGTGGTCCACCTCAACCCTTCAGAGAGAGTGCATGGCAGGGGTGGGTCGAGGTTGAGGCTGTGTTTCCAGAGGTGGATTATATAGGGTGTGTGTGCGTGCGCATGTGTTTCCAGCCTGTTGGCGAGTCTGTAATGCATAAGTGCCACCAGCGTGGTGGTCCTGGAATGCACCCTCTCTGCTGAAATTTGGAGTTAGCTGATATGAGGTCCAGATGCAGCTTTCTATGCCTCAGTGGCCTCGGCTATAAAATGGAGGTAATAATAATACTCCACTAGGTGGTTGCAAGGAGTCAATGAGGTAAAGTATAACTTATAAGGCGTATGTTCGGGACTCAATGCGTGTTAATTTCACAAACATTGACATAGCAGGATCGGTCTACCACCCTCTTTTTCATTCATTTAAAACATTAATTATCTTCATTTTGCAGATGAGGAAAATGAAGGTCAGAGAGTCTAGGACCCTTGAACTGAGTCTCGCGGCTAGTGAGTGATGAAGCCAGCGTCTGATTCCATAGCTCTTTCCAGTGAAGCACAGCGCAGGGATTGTGATCCCCCCACCTTGGATCTAGATGCAGGGTGCAGCAGGACAGATTGGGGGTGGGGGCACGGTCAGAGATGCCATGTCTTGGTAGAAAAGCAGGAACCCTGTTGTAAAGCTGCAACAGCATAAAAGGCGCTCAAATTTGTCATCTCTAGAAGCATGAAAACCATGATACTGACTTTCCATCGAGTGGGCAAGGCGACCGGGAGACGGAATGGCCCCTTGGACACAGGCCCATTAAGACTTTAAGCTTTGCAAATGCTCGGAGACCATTGCGCAGCACATCGACGCCTCTCTGGGTCTCCTCTCTTCCTCCCTGGCTGTTGGGGAAACACACAGACAGAATGCTAAGATGTCCTGGGCTTGGGGACAGGGGTGGTGAGCTGATTGATTTGGATGCGTGAAGGCCTCCTTAGAGGTTCCTGGTGTGCCTTTGAAGGAAAATACATTTTAACTACCAACAGTTTAAAAACATCTTTGGGATGACAAGTTAGTCATCATTAATCTGTGTGAGAACTCAGGAGGTGAGAACGCTATTCACTTGCTTATTCAACAAACAGGCTGGCCTTCTGCCACGTTCTGGGTGGGGCGGAGGCCCAGAGGACTCTGCAGTGACCCAGCTGCGAACAGGCCCCGCTGGAATGCACGCTCCAGAGGGGAGACGGAGGTGCCACGAGGTGTTGTGGAAACAATTAAAATGGCGATAAGATTAGTCTCTCTATTTTTCTCTGTATGTGAGCTATCTCATTACACAAATATTTTTAAAATGATTCTGGGACCAACTAAGTTTGGGAAATGCTAAAGGTTAACCATGTCTTTGTCTCGGAGATCACGGCACGTTAGCATGAATACAGGCACTGAGAAACCTTGAAGAGATTCAACTTGGTCTAATCTAACGATTTCCAAACTTATGTGGCCACAGAACCCTTGTTTAACTCTTGACATAAATAAAATAGGAGAGCCCTGGCCGGTGTGGCTCAGTTGGTTGGAGCATCATCCTGTAAACCAAGAGGCTGAGGGTTTGATTCCCAGTCAGGGCACATGCCTAGGGTGCAGGTTTGTCCCCTGTCAGGGCGTGTACGGGAGGCAGCGGATGGATGTTTCTATCTCTCACAAAGCTCAGAGAGGTGGAGTGACTTGTCCGAAGTCCCACAGCACAGTGGTTGTAGACCTGGGCTGGGACTGAGCATTCATGATAGCCAGTCCGGTGCTTGTTGTTTTTGGCTCCTTACAACCTTTTAAAATTATATAGAATAGCCCTGGCTGGCGTAGCTCAGTGGATTGGGTGTGGGCTGCGAACCAAGGGGTTGCGGGTTCGATTCCCAGTCAGGGCACGTGCCTGGGTTGCGGGCCGGGCCCCTAGTGGGGGCCACGTGAGAGGCAACCACACATTGATGTTTCTCTCCCTCTCTTTCTCCCTCCCTTCCCCTCTCTAAAAATAAATAAATAAAATCTTTAAAAAAATAAAATTATATAGAATAATAGGACCACCATATAGACAGGTTAGAAAAATAAGAAAAACATACCCTTGTAAGAGCACAGGATACCAGTAATCCAGGCGAACAGTTTAGAGGGTAAGTAGTAAGAGCATGAAGCTAGCCTGCCCAAATTCATACCTCAGCTCCCCCTCTTTGGTTGGGCTCTATGCCTCAGTTTCCTCACCCGGCAATAACGTTAGTGCCTACTTTGTAAGGCACTGTTATAAGTTAACGTGTGTAAAACGCTTAGAACTTTGCTTAGGCGGTGCCTGACACTTAGTAAGTGACTAAGATTCATCATAATTATTTTTATTATGACATTTCAATACATACTTTTTATTTTTAAAAAGATTTTATTTATTTTTAGAGAGAGGGAAAGGGAGGGAGAAAGAGAGGGACAGAAACATCAATGTGTGGTTGCTTCTCATGTACCCCATACTGAGGACCTGGCCCTGACGGGGAATCGAACCAGCAGCACTTTGGTTCACAGGCTGGCACTCAGTCCACTGAGCCACACCAGCCAGGGCTCAATACATACTTTTTAAATTCTTTTTTTTCCTCACATAACACTTGTCAGACGTTTCCTCTTAGACTGGGTGGTGAGGCTGTGTTGTGACTTGTACTTGCCCCATTGGGGGGACGCTTTGGATGCAGCAATTAGTTTGATATTTGGCGGGGGGGAAACCACAGTGGACATCTTTGGACTTGCAGGTTTTACCTTCATCTGGTTTTCTCAGAGACCCAGGAGGGGATGTGTGGGGCAAAGTGGGTTTCTCACTTTGCTTTCTCACAGTGGCTTTCTCCTGTTCTCCTTGATGAACGAATCCTGGGGAAAGGGATTTGTGAGGCAAAGCACAGCCTGCAGGGTCAGTTGGTGGCTGGGGGCGGGGGGGCAGGGAGCACACAGCAGTGTGGGCTTCCTCGTCCACCCAAGACTCAGCGGAGTTGCCTTGTGCACCAGGCCAGGCACTCCCCACACATTAAGAGAGAGGGCTGGCGGTTCCAGCTGTCCTAGAATCCTAGCCTGTTAGAACCCCTAGAGGCCCTAGGGATCATGTGGTGTGGCCCGACCCTCTTGGGGTACAGCTGGGGTAACTGAGGTAGGCCGCGAGTAAGGGACTCACCCAAGGTCACTTGGCTGGTCAGTACCTGATTGACTGGATGGAGGCTACGTCCAGTATTCTTTCCACTGTACCACACGGTTGCTTCCTCTGTTCATTCATTCGTTCATTCATTCATTCACTGGCTGACTCACTCAGGTGTCGGGGGTAGGGAGAACGTGGACTTTTCGTGGCAGATCATCCTGGATTCCGATCTCAGGCTGGCTTGGGCAAGTGAATTCACTTCTCTGTGTCTGTCTGGCTTTAAATCCATAAAGTGGGGGGTGCTGAGTCTAGCACCCCTACTTGGCTTGTCACGGAGATCACCTGTGACTGTGCGTGTTCGATGGCGGTGCGATGCCTGGCACATGGTAAGAGGTGCCTACATGCTGTGTTGTTAGTACTGTTAGCTCAGGGCACGTTACTGGTTCTTAGTCTTTGCCGGTCCCTGGGCCATGGCCCCAGTGCTGTGAAGATGATTCAGACAGGGTCCCTGTCCCAACTACCGCCAGGAGGGGACTTTCTGAAACGCCTGGGAGAGAATTCTGGCGAAGCCCTGCTTAAGGTGAAAAACCCAACATTGAACCCCGACAACAACAGAGGGAATAGCAAACAGCCGGCAGCAGCCCGCCAGCCGGTTCCAGCCCTTCCCGAGGGTTCGGATCCCTGGGCCTAGGAGCCATTTGTCACTCCCAGGGCTCCTCGTTCCAGTTGCTTCTGGGTCAGACACACAGGCCAGGACAGTGGCAAAAGTTGGCGCCAAGGCTTCCTCATCTGACCTGCCTCGAGACGGGGGGAAGTCACCTCCTCTCTCTGAGGGCCTGTGGGGCTTTCTCCATCCGTTTTCCGTCTCCTCCGTCAGCCATTCCCCAGACCCGCCAGGAAGGGTCTCCCCACCCCAAGAAGAGCATGTGGAGGGTGGTTTAGAAGCAATGGACCAATTTACAAGCCTCCAAGAGGTGATGGGCTTGCTCCGGGTGGAAGGCCAGAGAAATGCGCTTTCTCCTTGGGAAGATCCAGTGTGCTGGAGGGAGAGCTTGGTTTCCCGACGTCACACGGTCCGTGTCTCCCTCCTTACTCCAGGATTCTGGCAGCTGTGCTTTTAATTGAACCCAAATTGTATTGTATTAGGCCACCTAAAATGAGGGTGTGAAGCCACGGGCCCCCGTAGCTGGGGTGGTCCCCAGGGGAGGGTGGGGCCAGGCATCAGCCTGTCCCACCCGTCTGAGACACTGGGATGACAGGCAGATGCAGGCACATCTGGAAATTCGCAGCTGGACACCCGAGAATCTGCAGAATCCCCCAAGGCCCTGCGTTTTACGGGGAGGTTTCTGGCGGGTGTTTTCCTCACGCAAAGGGAAGTGAGGGGGCCCTGCCTTTCGGGCTTTTCTTTCTCAGGGAGACGCAGCCCTCCAACCCTACCCTCGCTGCCCACCCTGCAGTGGCCTGGATTTCCTAGGCCTTTGAGGATTCCTGGGTGCAGCCAGATCTCTGTGTAGTTAGACGGTGGGTATGTTTTGTATGGGGGGGGGGATGCTGTGTAGATGAGTTTCTACGCTTGTCTTCATGAGCGTGTACAGGCTCATGTGTGGGTGTGGGTATGGATGGGTACCTGTATCTTCATCACAGGAAAGAAAAAATAAACCCTTATTCTGCCCCTTTATTCTTTGTGTGCCAAGCTCAGTTCCAACCGCGCCACCCACCACGCCTCCCTCCCGCGTGGTCCTGGGACGTGGCAGGCCGGGAACGGGAATCCGCCCGTCACCGCTGCCCTGGCCTTGCCGTGGTCCGGCAGCTGTGCCCGCCCTGCCCGCCCTGCCCTGAGTCCTGGAACCCAGGGGTGCAGGGTGTCGGCGGCTTCTCCAGCCAGTGGTGGTGGGGAGTGGGGTCAGTGTCGTTTTCTTCGTTTTAGTAATTCTTTACCGACCGATCGCTGTGTTCTTTACACCATTCTAGTATTTCCCCAACTTAGTGACCCTGAAACACGTTAAAGATTGCGCCAACCAGAACTCGTGGGATCTGTTGTGTGCCGAGAGGCGCCTGCTGCGGGAAGCGGCCCTCTCGCCCGTTGTGAAAAACAGTCACGATTTGGTTGGAACGAACCTTCCAGAGCAGCGCCGTCTAAAAGAAAGGCAACGTGACCGCATATGTAATTTTACATTTAAAAATTTCTCGCAGCCACGTTAAAAAAGCAAAAGGAAACTGGTGAAAGTAATTTTAAGAATACATTTTGTTTAGCCCAGCACATCTAAAAGATGATCATCATTTCAACATGTAACCAGTATAAAAATTATTACTGAGATGTTTTGTTTTCCTTTTCTCATATTAAATCTTCAAATGGCTCGTGTGTTTTTACCTACAGACAAGCCACGTTTGGGCCAGTCAGATGGCAAGTGCTCAGTAGTTATGTGTGACCAGTGGCTACAATATTGGAGAGTGTGGCTCAGCTCTGGGACCTTCTAAGCGAAAGGGAAACCCAATAGTAGCCAAGGAGAGAAAAGGACATTTTCATTTTTTTTTTTTTTTAAGAACAAAATATAGCCAGCCTGAAATTTTTTTTCTTCCTTCTGGAAAACACCGATTAGCCTCTCGGAGTTAAACAGCCCAGGGCAACGCTCTGCCCGTCTCTCCTGCCTGCCTGCCTTTCCCTAACCAGCCCTCCCCTCTCGCCCCACACAGGTCTGGTTTCAGAACGCCCGGGCCAAGTTCAGGCGCAACCTCTTACGGCAGGAAAACACGGGTGTGGACAAGTCAACGGAGGCGGCGCTGCAGACAGGGACTCCATCGGGGCCGGCCTCGGAGCTCTCCAACGCCTCGCTCAGCCCCTCCAGCACGCCCACCACCCTCACAGACTTGACGAGCCCCACCCTGCCAACTGTGACGTCTGTCTTAACTTCTGTGCCTGGCAACCTGGAGGGCCACGAGCCTCACAGCCCCTCACAAACGACTCTTACCAACCTTTTCTAATGACTCGCGCCCCCCCCATCGGCCCCACAATTTCTTTAAAAAAGAAATTATCTTTAGTTGAATTCCAAGTGTATTTTAAAATAGAGGCTTTGAGCAACTAACTAACCACATTTTAGGATCTCGCCTGGAAACAGAGGAAGACAATAATTGCGCGCCCGGCTAACGCAGCGGTGTGGACTGAGGAATTACTTGGAAGATCTATCTGCAACACAACATTTGTGTCATTGTACAGTTTTGTGGACTGAGCGAGGAAAACAACAAATAATTTAAGTTGGCTAGAGCTTCTGTATTTTCAAAGACTGCCACGTGCCTTAGGAATACTGTTTTATCTCCATACTTTGGACGACTTGTTCATTTTTCTCTCCCTCTTTTTCTCTCTGTATATTTATGACCAGAGCAAAAATGTAAAAGGAAAAAAAAAAGTTTGTTACTTTGAATAGTCCTTAAAAGAAAAAAGAAAAAAAAAAAAAGAAAGAAAAAATCAAATCCCCTCCAACGGTCGCTTTGTTGTTTTAGAATTTTAAGGTGGAAGTCTGTTCGAATATCAGAATTTGTAAAATCTAACCAGTAATAAAACCACTTATTGAAACTAGTTGGTGCTGCCGCTCTTGGGTGTGAAAGCCATACGACTGAAGAGCCTTATTGGAGCCTAGAGATAAATCCAGGGTCTTCCCTTATTTATACTATTTATAGCACCTTATACATATTTATAATATTCATGGGGCCCCTCTTCTGTGCTAGGCTTTGGGCTGCTTGTCGCGATCCAGAGATGAAGTCGATACCATCCCTGCCCTCAAGGAGTTTAGAGTGGAGGCAGAGACAGACGAGGTCATCTCAGCGCCGCGTGACGTGGGCTAAGTGAAGGGTATGTAAGCAAAATGCCATTAATTAATTCATTTGAATATTAAATAAGCACGCTTTGCTGGATCCTGGCACTGTAGAGGTCAGAGGTCACCCCATCGGCCTTTTCTGCTCTTCTCTGGGCTGCAAGAGGGTGTCAGGCAGTGAGAGAGGCCTTTCCCTCTGAGGAGTGAGCACTGTTACTGCAGGGCAGCTTATACCCCGGTTTTCTTAATGACACAAAATTTAAAAATCTCCCAAGAGAGCAAAAGCAAATGAATTTGGTTCCTTTATAAAAGTTTCAGTCAAACTCAGAAACCCAGAGAAAATACGTAGGCAGAGAGGATGGAGACTTAGAGGCAGGCGGAATGAGGTTGTAGTCTGTACTGCGGAGCAGTGTGAGTTTGGGGGAGTCATTTCACCACTGGCCTCAGTTTCCCCAGCTGGAAGATGAACATAATGGTCCTTACATGACAGTTGTAATGAGGGCAGAATAAGATGTATTGAAGGGCCCAGCTGGGGGCCTGGCATATAGTAGGGGCTTGATATGTTTCATTGAATAATGGGTGACAAGTGATTAAATGTGGAGGTGGAGAGCAGGAATGTGTGTATCCAGGCACTGCCTGTCATTGCTAAAGGCGTCAAGCAGGTGTGCTGTCTGTCCATTGGGCATCTCATACCCCTCATTTCTCACCCTGAGTCCTGCTGCATAGTGCTTCCTTACCAGCTTCATTGAATGCTAACAGTTACCTAGCAAAATGCCCCTCAGTGGCCCATTGGTTTGAAAATCCAGAGGAAACATCAGAGCTGCCTTGAGAAAACAGCCAGGGGAGATTGGTGGGGAAACAATCCAGCCAGGACCAGGGTCTCTTTTCCTCTGCCCTCATGGCTGGGGCAGAGTGTGGGGAGGGAGTAGGGCAGGAACAGACAGAGTGCTTACAGCCTGGACTGACTCACTTTCTGAAATGTTAAACATGTGCATGCGCACGCACACATACGCTACCGTTGTTATTACTATTTAATACCTGACAGACAGTAGGAGTTCAATACATTTTTTGTAACGTTGATATTGACGTATAATATGCATAACGTGCACATGTCTGAAATGAACAGCTTGAATGATATTTTCCAGATGAACATACCCATGTGACCCCACCCAGATCAGGATATTAGACATTACAGCACCCAGAGGGCTCCTTTGGGCCTCCCCAGGGAACCTCTCCCAAGGTTGTGCCTAATCTAACTTCTAGCACCGTGGGTTCCTTTTATGTTTTTGATTGATACATTTTTGCTGAATAAATTCAGAATTGTCCCTGCAGATTGGACACCCTGCTTGGGGTCAGGTCGGGCAGAATTTGACCCAAGTCTTCCCGCCTCCAGCCACCAGCCGCAGCAGAAGCATACATGCATAGCCACAGAGCTAACCCCAGGGGTCAGGAGCATCAACTTTTCTGCCTGTCACATAGGGTGACAGGACCTGCCCTTCACTGATGACTGTGAGAGAGCGTGAGCAGCGGGGCTGGCCTGTGGACCGCCTCGCAGATGTACCCCGACTGCAGGGTACTCCTAGGGACCCACCTGCATGCCCACAGACACTCACACACGGACACTCAGAGGCATTCAGGGGTGACGGGGAGACCCACAGGCTGAGGTGCTCGCACCCAGACAGCCCCACACAGACACACACAAAAACGCTCGCAGACAGACGTAAACAGGCCCAGGCGCTCTAGACAGACACCCAGACCACCCCACCCAGGGAGACCCGCACACGCGCAAACATTTGCAGGCACCCAGACGCCCCCGCGTAGCCTGACTGTGCCCCTTGCTCAGGCCCGGACAGAGCCAAGTCCGATCCCTATCTTGTCTGTCAGCACTGCCACCCAGATGGAGTGGGCCCTGGAATGATGCCCGGGGGTCTCCCACCACCTACATGGGAGCAAGTCGGGCCAGGGATGGGGATGCTGTGGAGGAAGCATTGCCTTTCACAGAGCCAGAGACTGAGAGAGACACACGGAGTGAGAGACTCAGGAGAGTGACAGAGACATGGAGGGAGGGAGGCAGAGAGCCAGTGGCAGTCTGGGAGACGGAAAAAGGGTGGGAGACAGACATAAAGGAACAGTGACAAAGATACACGCGGAGGCAGAGACAGAGACAGCACCAGTGACAAAGACACAGAAGGCAGAGAACGACAGAGAGACAAGAATGGCAACAGTGTAGTAAAGAGGCAGAGAGACAGGGATAGGGACCAAGATGAGGAGACAGTGTCCAAGATGCAGGGGCAGTGATGATGAGACAGAGAGAGGGAGAGAGAGATTGACATTAAGAAGAGAAGACTCGGAGGTGAAAGGGACAGCCTGGGACAGACTGGGAGCTCAGAGAGACCGAGACAGAGAGCAGGAGATGGTTGCTTTGAGGCTGGTAAGGAGAGTCACTCAGAGGGAGAAGGTGAAAGCAAATGACAGGCAGAAATGAGAGACCCAGATGGAGGAAGAGCTAGGCAAAGGCAGGCAGGCACTGGTGGGGAAGAGGCTGAGGCTGCCAGGTCACCTCTGTCCACTGGCCATGGGAGTGAGAGAGCAGTCCGGAGCAGGGGCCCCACCTCCCTGTACTCCAGCTACGGAGGGGGCCAAGGAGCCGTCTCTGAGACCCTTGGGGTTCCAACAGGCTATGGACATGGGCAGCCTCCTGGTTCTCGGAAGCCACACCCAGGCCTGGCCTTTAGGCAGCCTGCAGGGACCGGGGTCTTGAATGTGGCTCTCCCCAGTCGTGTCCCACCTGACCAAGTCTCCTTTTCCCCAAAGTGGGGAGATCTGGGGCAGATGGAAGAGAGCTTCCTCAGCCTTCTCTGAATTTTGACAAGGTCCTAGCCACCCTGATCCTCAGAATCTGAATCTGTAAAATGGGGCCAATGGAACCCCCCTGCAGGGCGGGGCGTTGTTAGGATCCCCTGAGAGACTATGTCCTGGTGTACTGGCGGTTTGACTAAACACCAGGGGGCCACGGAGGCGTGAGGAGTTGTCTCAAGAAGCTGGGCAGGGTCTGCAAGGAGATGAAAGTTGCCACTGGACCTTGAACGATCAAAGGTGACTAGGCAGAGGAAGGAGCAGGGTGAGCATTCAGGCAGAGCAAATATCCAGGGCCCGGGCAAGAGGAGACAGAGCACGTTCCAGAGCGAGAACGGTCCGATGGCGGGGGTTGCCCCCGGACAGATGGCTTGAAACTTTGTCTCGGGGGCCTTGGGCAGCTGCCTCTAAACCCCATTCCTTCCTAGGCTGCAGGCTGCCTCCCACACCCTACACCGAGTGCCCACACCCTCTCTGCAGTTCCACGTGGCAGAACCAGCTTCCCGGAGAGGGAGGATTTGCCTCTGTGGCCTGTGCGTCTTGCTGGCAAGAGTGGACACTTCCAGGCTCCGTCAGCTAGCTGAAGCTCCACAGACAGCCACTCTGGTCCCTCTGGCCCCCGGGGACACTAGGACTTCCAGCAGGCCCTTCATAGCTTCCTGTCACCTTCCCCCCTCTGTCCTTCCTTCTCTCTTTGGCCCCGTGCTGGGCATTGGGGACTGGGAACTGGAGTGATTTGGCCAAAAACCCCTCCCTTTGGCTCTTGGACTTTCTGGGAGGCAGATGTGTCACCAGCCGGCCACCGTCCAGCATGAGGGAAGCCTGGGGTTATGGGAGCCCCAAGGGGGCAGAGTCTGGCTCTGCATGTGGTAAAAGTCCTACGCACTTGCGATGCCTTTATAGTCATGATCTCATTGCATCCTTCCCACAGCTCTTCTGGGGCACGAATTGTCACTCTGTGTCACACAGAAGGAAGCCAAGGAGAAGTCGTTTGTCCAGGATCACAAAGCTTGAAGGCCACAAGATATTTTCACTGCAATTCAATTCAGTTAGCGTGTTTCAGTCCCTCCACTGTGCCAGGCACCGCAGCTCAGGGCGCCTGAGCAGTGCAGGCCCATTCTGGCATCTTAGAGGAGCCAACCAGGCATGAGAGCAGCTGGGATGGGAGTTCGAGAGGCTGGGGGAGTCCAGAAGAGGCTAGTAACAAGAGATGGTGTTTGGGGGCACTTTTCTGACTTGGAAGATCAGACAATTGACCTAGAAGTGTTTGAGGCTGTGGGGGTTAAGGGACAAGGCAGAATCATGGGCTTTGGGCATGGTATTTTTCCACCAGTGAGCAGCACCCACGTGGGCAGAAGAGAATTGCTGCCGCGTCTTGGGAGCTGGAAGCAGCCTCGGAGAGCCCCCAGCCAGAGCTGCGCTTCAGAACCACTCCAGCAGCTTTTCCAAAATACCCGCTCTGGCTCCCCACCACAATCCAGGGAGGAGCCCAGGCGGGTGCATCTTACAAAAAGCTTTTTGTCAGGGACAATTCCAAACATATACAGAGTAAACAGAAGTGTATAATGAACCCCCTAGTACTCATTAGCCAGCTCCCATAGTTGTTGACAATGTTGCATTCCCGTAACATCCGTCCCACTCCCAACCTGATGATGCTGCTCATCAGTGCATTTTCACTGGGGATGAGTAGTGTAAGCTCAGAGAGGGAAAGGGACTTACCTAAGGATGCCCAGCCGAGGGAGCTGCAGAGCTTGGTCCATCCTGCTAAAGAACACTTACTGGGTGCCAGGTCCTGTGCTGGTCACCAGTGAATAAGACAGTCCCTGCTCTCATGGAAATCAGAATTTAGTGGGGGATATGAATATCAAACAGCCTCAAAAGTAACTTTTTAAAAAGATCTTATTTATTTATTTTTAGAGAGAGGGGAAGGGCGAGAGAAAGAGAGGGAGAGAATCATTAATGTGTGGTTACATCTCCTGCTTCCTGTACTGGGGACCTGGCCTGAACCCAGGCATGTGCCGTGACTGGAAGTTGAACCGGCAACCCTTTGGTTTGCAGTCCAGCGCTCAATCCACTGAGCTACACCAGCCAGGGCTCAAAAGTAACTTCTTAATGATGGCCATGCTGAGGCATAAGTGGGACCATGAGAGCATGTACACAGGCAAGGGAAAGGACAGCTTCTTGGAGAAAGGTTTCCCTGAGAGATCAGATAAGTGAGTGGAAATTAACTCAGCAAGTGGAAGAGGAGGTGGGGGGAGCATAACAGCATGTGCAAAGGCCCTGAGGTCCAGCAAGTCCAAGGCACTAAACTATGGCCAGTGTGACTGGAGTTCTCAGAGCAAGAACCAGAGTGGTGGGAGGAGACACGGCCAGGGGCTTTCCAGGCAGCATTCATGGGTCTTCATTCCAGTAGCCCCAGGAAGCTGGGAACGATGAGCCAGGGCAGGAGGGGACAGAGGTGGATGCGAGGAGTCCCTTGAGGTCAGCCAGATGATGGGGCATCTGACTGGCTGGAGGCAGAGGAAATGGGCTAGCTATGGGGGGAATGAGAGCAAAGAGGGGCAGAGCCACAACAGAGTGGGTGGTGGGGCCCTTCCCTGCCTTGGGGAAAAAGTCATTGGGAAGAGGATGGAGGAAAATAATCAGGGACTTGGGGTTTGGATTTGTTGATTTTTTGATGCCTTTAAGACCTCAAAGTGCTGGCCCATCCCTCCTAGCAGGGGGCTCCAAGTCACAAGAAGGACACTTGAAAGGGACCTGGGACATTTACCATTGTTTCTCTTCTCTGAGTTCCCCAGCTCTCCTGAGTGGGTTGGTCCTTAAGCTGGTATCAGACTCACAAGTTGGTCCCTGCCCACCTCTTGGGTGCGAGACTCAGGACCCACCCACCTCTGGGCTTAAAGCCAGCCAGGTGTGCCAAACTCATCACCGGTTTACATGCTGGGTGGGCCCTTTGCCTGGGGGTCCTACCCCTCCTCTTCCCTTCAAAACTCCTGCTCAAATGCCCCCTCCTCTCCGGAGCCTTCCCTTAGCCCTCTCCCTTCCTGACCCTGCTGTCACTTCTTCCCCTCTCACCACGCAGGGTTTTAACTGTCTATCCATTCTGACTCCCACCCTCATCTCCACCCCTAACAGGGCCACCCAGGGCTGGCCAGTTCCCGCCTGGGTCAGTGTGGCCAGCACAGTGCTAGGCACAGGGTTCCAAGTAACGCATCTTTAGTAAGCAAGCAAATCGATGATGGATCTGGAGGTGCGTGTTTTGGGACTATTTTACTTCTTTCCTTGCTACGTTAAGCTCCATGACTCGGTGTCTCTGTCTTCATCTTTCTGTTACACCCGGCACAGTGCCTGGCAGAGAGTGGATCCTTAATAAAAATATCCTCAATCCTGGAGAGAACACATGGGCTTTCACTGTGGTTGAGGGTCCGTCTATCCTCAGAGCTTTGGCCCTAGACCCTGTCCTGCCACTTACTGCTGCTGGGATCCTGGGCAAATTACTTAACCTCTATGAGCTTCCAGCATTTTAAATCTGCAAACCCCCGGGAAGCGGTGGCACCCGCTTCAGAGGGTTCTGTGAACACTGAGTGATTATAACTCCTGCAGCCATAGTGCATAGGAGTGCCCGCTCCTGGGAGCTGTTGCTATTTATTTGTCAGTCTCTCACCCAAGCACCCTTATGAGCTCCACTGTGGGATGGCCTCTGAGGAACCTGGGGTGGGGATGGGCTTCGGGGCGGTTCCGGGCAGAGGGGGTGGCTACAGCCTGGAGCTGTCAGAGGAGGCCACTGGGGACTGGGGAGGGGGCGGAAACCGGAGCCGATCCGAGGTTGAATCCGGCGGGGTGAGGAGCGGAGACATCCTGCGGGGGCGCCCTGCTGGACCTAGTGAAGCTCTCAGGGGAGCTGGCCCGGCCACGGGGACAGGAGGAGGAACGGCCGTGTGTGGGGCCACGGAGCCCCCGCTGGGGCCGGGCAGAGCGCACCCCCTGGCGGTGCACCTCAGCATTGCCCCGGACGTCGCAGCCTTTCCTCCTCACCCATCTGAAGTCTGCACCGATGAAAGTCCTCGAGGGACGAGGGACGTCAGAGACTGGAGATCTATTCCGGGCTCTGGACATTTTCCTCAGCTTCAAAATGGGAGCAGTAATTCTGAGTCCCTAATATGTGCTAGGTACTGCGTTAGGCTGAGTTGAGTGGCTGTGGCAGCACAGAAACACGCAGCTCACGAATTGGCACACAGTAGGTCCCCCCAAATGTCTCCTTTCTTTCAGGCTCATTCCTGTGGGCCTCTGGGCAGGGCTTAAGCCTGAGGGGCTCCCCAGGTATGGGAAGGGATAAGGGGGTGCAGGTCCAGGCACCCACCCTTGGCTCCCGGAGGGGCTCACTCTGCCCCCCAGTGGCCTCGACAAGAATTGGAGCCTGTGTGGTGTGTGGTGGGGGTAGGGGGCTGTGGGGTGTGCATCCCGGGGTATGTTCTGGGTGTTCTGTGTCTGTGTGTCTGTGCGAGTGGCCATGTTGGTGGAGGTGTCTACTGTACGCATTCGTTGAGATGTGTGTCTCTGTGATCAAGTAGCCACGTTCAGGGTTGTGTGTACATCTGTGTATTCACACAGGGATGAGTGTCCAGGTGTGCACAGGTGTTCAAGGTGGTGTCTGCTTGTGTGCTGCAGGTTGGGGAAGTATGTTAGGGCTAAAGGGTGGTCTGGGCCCATCCAAGGAGGGGACGAACATCCCAGGCCACGTTTCCACCTAACAGAAAGGCGGCTGCCCCTGCCCTGTCTCCCTCGGGAACTTGGAACCCCCTCAGGACCACTGTTCTTCTTTCCTTCCCCTTCTCTAATGCCCCACCCCCGCCCGTACCTGAGTCCAGCTCTCTACACCTCGTTTTGGAGATGAGGAGACCAGGCCTAGAGCCAGGAGGGACTGGCCCCAGGAAACTGTGCCAGAAAGCTGTGGAGCCAGGGTACTGGCCGGACTCCCGACTCCAGCCTGAATTCTTTCCTCTCCCAGGAGGGCAGCGTGTGCCCTGGGGCCAGGGTGGGGACGGGTTTCTGGGCCGGGCTGCGTGGGGAGCAGGGCACAAAAGGCCCAGTGTCTGCCCCTGCCTCCCCCTCCTGGCCCTGCCCTGCTCCGGGAGCTGGGTAGGTGTCCAGCGCCAGACTGGGTGAAGAGGGCCGCCTGTGACATCTGTGCTCCCCTGAGGCCCAGCCCCAGCGCTGGACCTACCTGCCCCACCGCCCTACTGGCTGACGCTTGTTGGGTGTGACGAGGAAACAAAGCTTTGCCCGCATTTGGGGCTCCTGGCGCCAGCTCTCCACTGGCACCCACCCAGGCCCAAAGCGCTCCAGCTTGCCCTGCTCCAAGAAGGGATTGATGGGTAATTAAGATCATGAGATATCAACACAATATATTAATAAAATCGTAAGAATGGCTACTGTTTGCTGAGGCCTGACTGCGTACCATTGCTAAGCTCTTTACACAGGTTCTGGGGAGGCAGCAATGCTGGGTGGTGAGGGCCTTGGGTTCCAGTGCCAGCCAGAGTGCCAGGATTGTTTCCCAGCAACACGCCCCAGCTGTGCGACCTTGGGCGAGTTGCTCACATTCTCTCTGCCTCAATGTCCCCATCTGTAAAACGACTGGAGCTGAGTTAATATGGAAGAGTCACTTAAAAACCCTGTCTGACATTCAGTAAGTGTGCCAGAAGTATTAGCTCCTGTTATTGTGCTCTCCTTCGCTCCTCACGGCCACCTAGCAGGTCGGTATTGTTATTCCTACTCTACAGATGAGGAAACTGAGCACCTTAGTCACAGGTCACAAAACAAGGGGGTGTACAGGTTGGGTCCTGAGACCACGCCTGATGCCCAGGCCTGTGTGCCAGGCTGTATCCCCCACTGCTGGCATTGACAGAATAGTTTGCAGCTGATAAGATTAATAACCCTTTGATAGTCTAAAAAGTGCTTCCACGCTCATCAACTTGTTCCACTCTTACCAGAGCCTTAAGAAGGGAATTTAATATTAGCATCTCCCTTGGGAAACGGAGAAACTGAGGCCCAAAGAAAGACAGTGCCTTGCCCAAGGTCACACAGCAAGGTAGCGGCAGGGCCAGCATACGATTCTGGGTCTTTCCACTATTAAATAGCATCATTTTATGCGGTTATGGTCTTGGGGTGTATTGACTGTGCATCAGGCTTCTGCCCCACTCCAGGCAAAGATAGGTATGGAAGTTGGGGGGTATGATTTGCCCTTAGTTGTTTTTTTAAGGTTTTATTTATTTTTAGAGAGAGGGGGAGAAAGAGAGGGAGAGAAACGTCCATGTGTGGTTGCCTCTCACACGCCCCCTACTGGGGACCTGGCCCACAACCTAGCCATGTGCCCTGACTGGGAATCGAACCCTCAACCCTTTGATTTGCAGGCTTGCACTCAATTCACTGAGCTGCACCAGCCAGGGAGCCCTCAGTTGTCATATTTTATCCTTCTAATAGCTCTCTGAAGGTCTGCCTTCGCTCTCCTTCACTTTTAGAAACAGGAGAGAAGGCTTCACATGTGGATGAGAGTGGCTCCTTTTAGCATGTGCCTGCTCTCATTGCCCCCTGCCCCACAGCAGAGCCAGGCATGCCACAAGCACCCAATGGACTGGTCCTGATGGGTGCTGGACCCTGGACCCTGGCCTCTAGGTGGTCAGGGATGAGGCCTGAGCTGGTTCCCTTGCAGCCCTACCTGGGAGAGAGCTTAAAAACAAGCATTAAATACCTCCTGCATGCTGGGCTCACATACAAGGTGGCCTGGACTTGGGGTGGAGCTCTGGGTGGCCCCCTGAGAGCTGGTCTTCCAACACATGGGACCCCCAGAGTTTCACCCGAGCCCGCGGGGGAGCTGTCAGAATGAAGCCTCTCTGGTGAGCCAGCGTCTGGGGCCCCAGGCTCCAAGCAGGCCAGGAAACGCCTGCTGGCGCATTTGTTTTTCCATCAACAACTGGCTTACGTAAACTCCTCTCCGGCTCCCAGGGCTGCCAGAGGGCTGCCAGCGCCAAGGAGGCAGCCTTATCTGATGGGGGCTCTGCCAGAGTCAGGGTTCCCTGCATGCCGCGGCACAGGCCTCAGGAAGAGCACCCTGACGGTGGGTGGGGGGCGGAGTTTGACACCCTGGGCTCCCAGTCCTCTTTACCTGTGCTCCGCCCCACGGAGCAAGCAAAGCAGCCTGCAGTAGATGGGGTGGCCCAGCCATCAGAGTCACCTGGCTCCTAATCCCAGCTTTGTGCTGGTCCAGTGGTGCTCAGAGCACAGCATGCTTGGGAGAGAACCTTGGTTCACCAGCCTCACCTCCAGAAATTCTGACTTAATAGGGCTGGGGCATGCCCAACCATCAGCAATTAAAAAAATTTTTTTTGAAGAATATTCAATATTACAGAAAAGGTGCGATGATACGATGAACTCCGGTACTAGATCCACCAGCTGTTACAGATCCGCAACGCTTGCTTTCTCTCTCCACCTTGACAGGGGCCATGCTATTATCCCCATTGCACAGATGAGGAAACTAAGGTCTAGACGGCTGAATAACTTGTCCAAGAAAGTGGGGGAGCTGCCATCTGAATTCAGCTCTCAGGTGAAAACTTCCACTTTCTCGCTTTCTTTGTGAAGTTTTTTTGGTTTAATATATTTGGATTTTTGGCACGACTATCTCGTGCACGTGAAGTATACGAAGGTATCAAGCGCACAGCGTCCTCAGTCCCATGCCCCAGTTTTCCTTACTCAAAGGCAGCCACCGTTGCTTGTTTCCTGTGTACCTTTGCAGAGACGTCCTCTGCCTTTGAAAACGCGTCCACAAAATCGTTTTTGCACAAATGGTATTTATTGTACTATCCATGCTGTTCTGCCCTTTGCTCCCCGCCAACTACACATCACAGAAATGTTTCCACACTGCAAACATAAAACTGCTTTATTCTTATAAAACAGTGAATGGCTGTTCCCCTAACGTAGTTCACTGGTCCCTCCTGATGGGAAATTAGGCTCTTTCCAATCTATTGTTATTTATTATAAGCAGAGCTGCAGTAAACATCCACGGCCATACATTAATGCGCACATGCAAGTGTATTTGTATGGTGAATTCCTAGAAATGGAATTGCTGGGTTAAAGGGTATGTAAATTTTTAATTTACTTAGATATTGCCAAATCGCTCTTGGGGGAGGTTGTACCAATTTGCCCTTCCACTTGCAATGAATAAGCTCTTGTTTCCCGCACCCTTGCCAACACAGCATGTTATCAAACTTTTTGATCTTTGTCAATCTGTTAGATATAAAATGATATCTCGTAGCTGTAATTTCATTTCTCTTGCTGCAAGGGAGGTTGATCGTGTTTTCATATGACTGAGAATCGTTTACATTTCCTTTTCCTGGGAACTGTTTGTTTATATTCATTGCCTGTCTTTAATTAGGTTGGTTGTTTTTTCTTCCTGATATGTAGGAGCTCTTAAAATAGCAAGGATATCAGCCCTTTGTCAATAACATATGATACATCTCTGATTCATGTGTCTTTCGACTTTGTTTATATTATTTTCCATGAAGAATTAAAAATAATCCGATGTGGCCAAATGTATCAATCTTTTAATTTATGGACTCATTCAATTTTTTATACTTTAAAAAACCTTTCTTATTCTAAAAGTACTTTTGAAATTCCTCTCATGTTTTATTTATTCTAGAATTTACGTTGGTGTAAGGTGTGAGGTAGAGGTTCAGCTGTTTCTCTGGGTGGCTATTGAGTTGTCCCAACACTATTATCAAAGGCAATAATCTGTCTTTTTGCCATTGATTAGCGATGTCACTTTTGTCGTATACTAAGTTCCTATAGGTATTTAGCAATTGTATTAGTTTTCTGGGGCTGCTGTAACAATGAACACAAACTGGATGGCTTAAAACAATGGGGACTTATTCTTTTAAAGTCGGGGAAGCTGGAAGTCTGAAATCAAGATGTCAGCAGGGCCAGACTCCCTCGGGTGACTCTGATGAGACAAACCATTTAATTCTTCTGTCCTAGCTTCTGCTGTTTGCTAGTAGTCCTTGACATTCCTTGGGTTGTGGCAGCATAACTCAAATCTCTGCCTCAGTTTTCACATGGCCTCTCCTCTTAGTGTTTGTATCCCCGTCCAAATTTCCTTCTTATAACAACATCGGCCATTGGATTAGGGTCAAATCCAGTAAGACCTTGGTTCAGTCTGACCTCACCTTAACTTGAGTACATCTTCCAAGACCCTATTTCCAATAAGGTCATACTCATGGTATTGGGGGTTAGGAATTGAACATGCCTTTTCTGGTGGACATAATTCTACTCACTATAAGTAGAATGCTTTCAAATGTTCTATTCTGTTCTATTAATCTATCTGTCTAAATAGCGTACCATTTAAAATTATGTAGCTTTATACTATATTCTAATATCTGTTAAGACTAGCCTTCACTCATTGCTCTTCGTTTTCAGAATTTCCAGAATTTCCTTACTTATATTGCCAAATGGGCTTTAGAATCAGCTTGCTTATTTTAAAAGTTCTTATTGGTATTTTACCAGAATTACATTATATATATATACACACACAGAATTACATTATATATATGTGTGTGTGTGTGTGTGTGTGTGTGTGTGTGTGTGTGTGTGTGTAGAGAGAGATTTATTGAAGAAGATACAAGAAACATTGTACACAGGACAGTGATGCCTCAGCCCCCTTCAAAGCAGGCACCTTGAGACCTCACACAGTTCTCCCAATTTCTATCAGCTATCCTGTTGTATTTTCCTAAATCTCATTGACAGTCTGAAATCTCTTCCCTTTCAAAGATAATTTTAGTTTTGGGAAAAGCCAGAAGTTGCAGGGTGCCAAATATGGGCTGTAGTGGGGCTGAGTCACCTGGGTGATTTGATATTTTGCCAAAAAACTCTGCACAAGACATGATGCATGAGTGGGCGTGTTGTTGTGATGAAGCTGCTAATCAGCAGTTACCCATAGCTGAATCATCCGAATAGTTTCCGTGGAGGAATGTTCAAGCTTAACATAAAATTTGATGCAGATTCATTGCCCTACTCTCCCAGTCATTTTGAATGCAAAGACCACACAGCACACACGCTCACTCAATGGTGTCTACGGCCCCCACTGACTAGTATAGTGAAGTCATCATTGTTCACACATGTGCATTCCAGTCCACTCCCCTTGGCTACATCAATGTTGCACAAACCATTCTTGCTCTGTTAACAGTGGCTGGACGTTTTCTGGACAGACCTTGTATGTATAAACATATATATGAGAAAATTGGTATATTTATGATGTTCAGTCTTCCTATCTAAAATCATTGTACATGCTCAGGTCTTCTTCTGTGTCCCTCAGCAATTTATTAGAGTATATTTCCAATAAATCTTGTATAGCTTATTTTTGTTAAATTAATTTCTACATATTTTATGTTATTTGCTGCTATGTAAACAGGGACTTCTCTTTCGTGATCTCTTCTAACTGGTTGTTGTATTTATGAAGGCTATTAAGTTTAGTATTGTATATTAATTTTACAGCCAGCCATCTTACTGAGTTCTCTTATTATTTTTCAGTTGACTCTGTAAGTAATGATCGATTTTCCTTCTGTTCTCTGATTTTTATACTTCTCATTTCTTTTTCTTATCTAATTGTGTGGGCTGGTACTGCCAGAACTATGTTAAATAATAGTGTTTCATCAGAATGGAACTGTGTTTAGTGTTAGTCCTTAAAGCATGATGCTGGCTTTTGGACTGAAATAAATATAATCTACTGTATTTGAATATTTTCTTCTTTTACTAAGAAGAAAATATTCTTATAAACCACCTCCTTTTATGGCCTCCTCCACAAACAGCTTGGTCTCTGCAGTACTAAACTATTCATTACTCCCTGAATGGGTCATGTTGATTCATGCTCTCTAGCCCCTTCCATGTTAGTCTGTCTTCATGGCAAGAGTGCCAGAACCATGTCAGCTCCTCCTAGACAGTCCCTCCCTCTGGACTTTTCATATTGGACTATAAGTGCCTGTATCCTCTTCTTCTTCCCATGCCAGCCTTTGACCATCTTGATGTGTGGGGAGGGTTGCATGTCTGGGTTATTTCTGTGTCCGCAGGGCCCAAACAGAGTAAATATATAATAAACATTTTAGGAATAAATGAACACTAGAATAAAAGCTAACATTTGCCAACTACTTCAGTAGGTGTCAGGCCCTGTGCTAAGCATTTTCCATTCATTATCTCATTTAATACATACAATAACCCTGCACAGTACATGCTGATTATCTCCACTTTGAGGAAACAAATAGAAGCTCAGAGAGGTTACATAACAGGTGCAAAGGCACACAGTCAGGATGGGAACCCAGATTTGCCTGGCTCCAGGGCCCAGGCTTTAAGTCTCTGCGCCCAGAAGCTGCGCAGAAGTACTTACCAGCTTGATCACATACTCCTCGGTCTGGTGGAAATAGGCAGCGGTGTACTAGATGACTCAGCTATGCAGTGGCACTGCTCATAGGCCAGCTGAAGACACCCGCTAAACCCAGAGTGATACTCATCAGTCCACAGGCACATTCCCATGTTTGGGACAGTGGGGGGAACTGCTCAGAACAGCTCTGGGTTTCCACCCTGGCCCTGCCCCTTCCTGAGCTGTGGGTCCTCTAGGGGGTTATTCACTCCCCTTGTGGTTTGCTGGGAGAGTTAAATGAGATCATGTCTACGAAGTGCTTCTCTGAGTGCCTAATGCACAGTGGCCATCAGCAGTGTTTACTGAGGGCTTATACAGCAGGTCCTGTTGTTGCAATTCCCACGGCCCTTGGTGTGGGGTGGGGGTGGCAGGAGTCAAGGAGGCAGGACTTTGTCCAGGGATGGCTTCTACCAACCAAACTCAAGAGCTTAGCCACAGCGTGAAACATTAAGTGGCCCTTCAGAGTCCTTTCTGGCTATACTTTCTGGTTCTCCTTTGACTGTGTTTTCTAAAGCCCTGACTCACAGCCAGATCCTTCTCTTGCTTTATCAACCACACTCACTGTCCAGTTCACCTTCCTGATGTTGGACTTGGGCCCTAAGTACACGGCCAATTAGAGTGTATTAGAAATTGCAGTGATAATACCACCAATATTGGTACAACTGATAATTATTGAATGTCCGCCCATTTGCCTGTTTCCAGCAAGTAGCTGCATGAATGGTTTGGAAGGCATATTTGGGATGGTCTGTCTCGGTGTCCTAATCCATTGAAACTGCTGTAATAAAATGTCATAGACCGAGTGGCTAATAAACAACAAACACTTATTTCTTTTAGTTCTGGAGGCTGGGAAGTGCAAGAGCAAGGTGCTGGCGGCAGAGTCAGGGTCTGGCGAGGGCCCTCTTCCTGATTCCTGAATGACTGTCTAAAGGCTGTGTCCTCACATGGCAGAAAGGGTGAGGTGAGGGAGCTCTCTGGGATCTCCTGTGTAAGGGCACTAATCCAGTTCATGAGGGCTCTCCCCCCATGACCTAATCACCTCCCAAAGGCCCCACCTCCTCATACCATCCCATTGGGGCCTAGGCTGCAACATATGAATTTTTAGGGGGACACGTGCAGTCAATAGCACTTGATGTCCACCACGACTTGGACTGTTTCAGGGTGTAGGGACGTCGGGCAGGGTCAGAGAGCATTGGTGTCCTCCAAAGCTTCTCAAATCAATGGTCAGTGACAGGCCATTTGCTTGCTTATTGGGAGGCCATGTGTGTAAGTATAAAAATGGCACAGAGGAACCCAAGGGGTTTTTAATGTGAATTCTGAAACAGTAGTCACCAGGGTAGTCACCGAATGTGGCTGTTAAGTTGTGATCAAGCTGCTTGAACACTGGCAACTCCACGGAGCTCCAGGATGAAGAGAGACAGGAACTGACTTTGTTTTACTGTGGGTAATTACCTCCCTGGTTGTGCAGGGGAAGCCAGTTAATGATAATTACAAAAACCAGCATCAATTAAATACTTTTCCTGTGCCAGGCACTGTGCTAGGCAATTTTTTTTTTTTTTTTTTGCATTTTATCTTCTGGGCTCCTAGAAATAACCCAGAATATGGGTATGATCAGTAGTTCAGAGAGAATAAGTGACTAACTCAGCTAGTAAGTGGCACATCCAGGATTTAAAACCAGGTTCCACTGTCAGATAACCAAGTCCATGCTCTAAACACCTCCCTCCTTGGGTCTCACCAAGTCCAAAGCTCCCCATCCTTCTACCCGGAACTAGAATGAGAGGAAATGGAAGTTGCTGGATGCAAAATGCACAGTTAATTCATAAAATCCATGCAATCTCAATTAAAATTCCGATAGAATTTCTCATTAAACTTGTTAAACTGATTCTAAATTTCACACAGAAAGGTGAAAGTGTAAGAATAGCTAAGACAATTCTGAAGTAGAACAAGGAAGGGGTCTTACTCTAACAAATATCCTGATTTATTACAAAGCTTTGATAATGAATACATCCTGGTTATTAGCACAGGGTTGGACAAATAAATCAATGGAACAGAAGAAAGAGCCCAGCAGTAGATTCAAGTTATAATAGATCTTGGCGTATGATCAAGAGGTATTACAGATCTGTGTGGGGAAAAGATGGACTATTCAAAATTGGAGTTTGGAGAAACTTTCTGTATGGAAAAACATAAAATTAGACCTTATCTCACACCATACACAAAAATAAACTTGAGATGAATTAATGACTTAAGTGTGAAAAACAATCTCAAAAGTTCGTTGAAGAAAAGTGGGAGGATTTATGGCTTGGAACAGAGAAGGAGTTCTTAAGCAAGTTCCAAAAGCTAGAAATTATACAGGTAAATATTAAGTTTAAGGTCAACCCAATTAAATACTTTTATGCAATAAATGTCATTTGCAAAATTAAAATGTGAGCAAGAGTCTATGGGAAGACACTTGCAGAATACATAATAGACATAGGTTTAATGTCCGAATATATAAAGAACTCCCATTAATAAGTGAGAAAAAGACAACCCAGTGGGGGGAAAAGGAGAGGATACAAACAATTCACAAAAAGGAAACAGGAATAGTGAGTAAGTATAAGAAAAGATGCTTAACCCTATCACTTATTCAAGAAATGCAAACGAAACAACACAGAGATTCCATCTCATACCCATCAATTTGGCACAAGTTGGAAGATTTGACACTATTAATGTTGGCAGGGACATCAGAAAATGTGAACTCTCAGATATTGCAGTTTGGCCATAGCAACAAAAGTTGGAAATACGCATACCAAGTGACCCACAGCTCTCCTAAGAATGACCCCTAGCTAAATCCTTGCCCAATGGCCAAGGAAACATCATGGATGTTAAACTTGGAAATCACTTACATGTCTATCAGCAGAGTAATTAAATAAGTCAATGTTATACCTATTTGTAAAGTAGAACAACATACTGTAAACTAAATGGCCTTGAGTTACACATATCCACATTGGATAAATATAAAAAGTATAATTTTTATTTTTAAGTGTTACAGGTTGAATTATGGGCCCCCAAAATATGTTAACATCCTAACTCCTGGTACCTATGGATGTGGCCTTATTTAGCAATAGGGACTTTGCAAATGTAATCAAGTTAAGGTGAAGTCATTAGGATGGGCCCTAATTCAGTATGACTGGTGTCTTTATAAGAAGAGGGAAATTTGGAGACAGACAGACACAGAGAACACCATGTGAAGACAGAGACACAGAGGAAAAGGCCACATAAAAAAGATTTTATTTATTTATTTTTAGAGAGAGGGGAAGGGAAGGAGAAAGAGAGGGAGATAAACATTAATGTGTGCTTGCCTCTCATGTGTCCCCATCTACAACCTAGGCATGTGCCCTGACTGGGAATCGAACCAGTCACTCTTTGGTTTGCAGGCCCAGCACTCAGTCTGCTGAACCACACCAGCCAGGGCTCTGCCCCACTTGTTTATGCTGCTCTCTGAGTCAATTGTTGCCAGGAAGCCCTGGTTTCATCTTTCAACCACTGGACTGAGACCTGCCCTGCCCAATCAGAACTACGCAAACTGCATCCTCATTTGCATCTATTCTGACCTTCACAACTGCACAATTTGGGCCAATCAGAACAGTACAATTTGGAAAACTCATTTGCGTAAAATTGGGAACTTGGGAGGGAACTTTCTTCATAAAAGACAGCCCCCCTTTTGTCTCAGTGGAGCACAATTCAGGTTGCTACCTGAATCTGTGTCTCCTGGGCTGCAGCTCCTTTTGCTCAAATAAATGCTTTTTTTATTCTTTATTACAGTCTAAATGTAGTATTAGTTTACACACTGGCAGTCAGAAGAGGTGAGAAAAAAATCCACCCAAAATGTCAGAGGGAGGATGGCGCTGCCAACCCCTTGATTTCAGACTTCTGGTTTCCAAAATTGCGAGAGAATAAATTCCTGTTGTTTTAAGCCACTTAGTTTGTGACACTTAGTTATGGCAGCCCTAGGAAACTAATACAGAAAGTAGGTTGAAAATAAGTATAACATGATACCATTTGTGTAAAATTTTAAAGCACACTCAACAATACTGTGTATTGTCTATGAATTTTAAAATGGGACCGGGGAGAATACGTACCGAATTCCTGATGGTGGCTGCTTCTGTGTAAGGAAGGGAAATGGAACTGGGGAGGGGAAATGGAAAAGGGCTTCAGTTTAAAAAATCTTCAACATCTGTTTCTTTTATTAAAAATGACAAATCATCTGCATTTGTTAACTCGGGGTGGTAGTTGTGTGTACTCGTGATGTTAAAGCCTCCGGGTTCTCTGTTATTGAATGTATATCTGTGACCACACAGGCATTTGTGTACATATGTAAACTTCAAGTATTTGCTTCATGGGTGTGTGTGTGTGTGTGTGTGTGTGCATTCTCCATGCTCCGGTGTCCTCTGGCTGCCTTGCCAGCATCTTCTGCTGGACAGACTTGCACGGCGCCCCCTGGCATGGTGGGGGCAGACTTGTTCGGCCTGTACCCAGTGGCCCTGGGTGGCAAGTACAGCCTGATGGCGTATCAGACACCTGCGTTCTCCTCGCCTCTCCCAGGGGCAGCTCTTAAATTTTCTGGATAACAAACGCCTCCAGAGTGGGAGGCCATGGGGTGGGGGTGTGTGTGAGGCTTATCTGGACCTGGTGAGGGCAGGGTCTGGGGCTACCTCTCACAGGCTCCTTAGTCAACTCTGAATGACTTGATTCCTAGAAGCCAGGGCCCCAGATGGCAGAGGTAAATGTCTCCCCAAGAAAGCAGCAAGATCCAGAGCCTGGGCTGGGCAGGGTCTGTGCCCACGCTGCACTCTCTCCTGTGAGACCATGGGCAAGAGGCTCCTGCCTGTCAGCCATACACCAAGCGAGGGGGTCTGATGAGAACAGATTGACCGACAGTGCATGGCACCAGGTCTCACTCCTGCATCTGTGGAAGACATCACTAATCAGTCGCAGCACGTTTTCTGTCTGAGGTCCCATAGAGCCTCAAATTCCTTCTCGAGCAGACCTCAGGGAGCAGTCAGCCCTAGTTGCTGGGAGATGAAACCAGTCCTGGGGTGGGTGAGCCCTCAGGGTCTTTCTGATGAGAATGTTCTGGAATCCCAAGCTCTGGGTCACAGTAAAACACCCTGGAAACTTTCTGTTACCTCATCTGGAAAACGGGGACAAGAATCCCTCTGAGGCCCCCTATTAGACTAAAGGAATAGGAGGCAGGAAATGCATTCACAGCAAGCCATGCTGAGCACATGGGAAGGAGTTTATTCTCTAGAAAGTGCAGTAGGGGCTGGTGTAGGAACTGGGAGGTTCCCAGGTCCACCCTCGTGTGTCTTCTCCCTCCTTCTCTCCAGGCTGGGAGGGGCAGCCAAGATGTCCTGGGCTCCTAAGCAGACGCAGTGCTGGACACACTCATCTCACACTCACCCAAACTCTGCAAGGTTAAAATGATGATGATGAAGATGATGATGATGATAGCAAACAGATACAGCTCTATGTGCTTTGTGTCTTTATTTTTACATATATTAATTCATTTCACCCGCACGGCTACCCCATCAGATGGGTACTATTATCCCCATTTTACAAGGGTGTGTAAGTCACTTGCCTAAGCTCATAGAGCTACGTAAAATTTGGACCTAGGTTGCCTGAGTGTCAGTCTTTCCTGCCCTTCATAAGGTGGCTGCCACCACTCCCATTTAACAGGAGAGGAGACTGAGTCAGACAGAGGGCAAGTGCCCGCATTGCCCAGGCCTCCGAGTGAGCAGCGGCCTGGCTTTTTCCCTGTGCTCTACTGATTTCCCCAGGATAGGGGTGCTCTCAGGGAGAATAGTGGAGTGTAGGGGCTCCAAGCTGGGGTTCTCTGAGCTTTCAAGTACCCCATACTGAACCCGAACTCACTGTCCCCTGGGAAAGGGCGAGGCGGCCACCTGGAAGTGTGGAGGTCACTGGCAGGCCCATGTGGGCTGCCTCTTCGGGGCTGGGCCAAGGGGCGAGGCCTCAAGGTTGCCGATGTGGCTGGGCTCCTCCTTACCGTGTAGGAATGCGCTGGGCTGAGCAGGGGGGCAGGGACGTGGGGTCATTTCTGGGCTGTGTCCTGGTTCTTTATGTATAAGCCTCCTCCTTGGAGCCAAGATCCCTGCAGCTCCTCCCACAGAGGTACTTAGACTTGCTCTGCATGGAGCAGATGTCCCCATGGAGTCCGCACTGGTGAGACTGGGACTGGCTTCTGAGCAGTTACCAGAGGGAACTTCAGGAGGTGGGCCAGGACGGCGCTGAGCCCGTGTCAGAAACATGCGTGCCTGCGTGTGTGCACACACGCACGGCTCTGACTCACACTTCCATGCTATCACCCACAGACACTTTCCATCACCACACAACCACCTCCGCCCCCGCACACTCATTCTCACGTCCACACTCGCACACTCGGTCTCCAGCTCATGCTCTATACACCCGCCCACCAGAGACCGTGGGGGCGGGAAGATCCTGGCTCAAGGGCCACTCGTGCCTGCTTTCCAACACCGGGCCTTCTTGGCTGCGTAACTTTGAACTAGGCACTTCACCCCTTCCAGCCTTACTCTCCTCACTTGTAAAATGGGCGTGATAGTAGAAACCTCTCAGCCAAGCTGATTAGTGCAGGTAGTTGATTAGGTAATCAAAAGTTTGGCTTAGAAAGGCAGTCGTTAAAGATGGATTTATAAATACCTTAAACGTTTTGTTCTAACACAAAACAGTCAGTGTAGGCCAAAGCTGCTGCTCTGAGCCTCAGTGCTCTGGCTGAAATTCTACTTTGTTTTGTTGGCACCCGTGGAACATTGCTAAAGATTTCCAGTTCTTTTCTTTTTTTTTTTCTTCTTAAATGGAATGCAAGGACACTTGTGAAGAAACTTGACTTTGGAATTCTACGCTGTTATTATCCCCTCCCACCCCAGATCTCTTCCAAAATGAAGTCAACAGATTTATTTTTAGCAGTTCATTTTTATTGCATATTTCCAAAGCATTAGATGGAGTTTTTCTCAAAGCATTACTTCTTTTTTTTTTTTGCAGTCAGATTTTATTATTTTTGTCTTATTTTGCTAAATTATATAATTACAACAATAAATACTTAAAAGTTGGCCAAATCTTTTTTGGGAACAAATTCTCCTGCTTCTGGTAGCTCATAGCTCCGCCAGTGGGAACAGAGCTTGGGCAAAATGACGAATGTTCTAGAAGCTTGAGCCATCAGTGTTGGTGGGCAGCATCCGTACCAGGGACTGGAGTGCAGCCATTAGTTCAGTGAATCTTAAATGCAAGTCAGCAAAGATAACTCCTCCTGGACCCATATCGCAAGGCTATTGAAAGGATCAGAAACAATGTAGGTCTCTCTCCCAGCACAAGGGGACACTCGGGGCACTGTGGCTCTAGCAGCTGCCCTGCACCCCCAGGCCCCTTGCACATCTTGTCATAGTACTTGTCACCCCAGTTTGTGAGGGTCAGGGACTGACTCCCTGCACTCTGGGGACTTCTTGAGGGCAGGGGCTCCTTCTTCTGTGTCCTCTCAGAGCCCAGGGCCAGAGTTTGATGTGCCAGGGTTTGATGTGCCGGGGTGAGGGAGGAGTCGGGAGGGGCGTGGCACTGTCCAGTGCCAGGTATCCTTCTGAAAGCCAGAAAAGGACCCTGCTTTTAACAGCCCATTTCCAGGTCCCTTGTGAGTGCCCCGTGGAGGGCCCTGTGGCTCAGGCTGGACCCAGGGGGATGCGGGCTGAGCTGACTCCCATCCAGAGCTATACTCTTGGCCCTGGATGGTGGGAGAGGGGGAGGTGGGCCCAACCCTCCTTCTGGGCACCCCCACAGTGGTCCCTGGGGTTCATGTGTTTCCTGCAGCCTTCCAAGATGCCATGCCCTGGGCTCCCCCTGGGCGACCCTGAGCAGGTGTGTAGTGGGAGAACACAGTTTGGGGCAGGGCAGAGAGTCCCATTGTATTCAACAGCTCCAGCCTCCAGGGTCTTTTTGCTAAGGAACAGGTGCATGTGCTGTTGGGTCTGCTCTCCCTCCTCCCCCAGGCAGATGGGGGTGTTTGCCCACGCTGGGGTGGGACAGGGATGGGGGAGGCAGGAAAAGGGTGGGGAGAACTTTCACTCACTAGAAAGGTCGCAACCACAAAACTAAAACTTTCATGATTTCAACCCATGAAGGATGACTAGTTTCGCAGTTCCGCAGATAATAGACTCTAATTTCTGGTTTGGGCTCAGCTGCTGCATAATAACAGAAGCCATTTTTCCTCAGAAATGGCTGACACCAAAAACCCTTTCCCAGCCATGATCTTCCTGATCCTGAGGCAGGTATTACCGTCTCATCTTGCAGGAAACTCAGATGACTTGGTCAATATTCCAGGAATGAAAAAATATCACACGTGACAACATCTCATTAGTCTAAGTGTAAAGAAGCTCTCAAACTCAGTTTCCCCTTGAAAGCTCAGATTTTATCATTGGCAACAAACACCAACAGTTTTCCTTGAAGTGACAGGTTTACTTCTTTCATTTCTGAAGAAATGTCTGCCAAATATCCAAGTATGATTAACCAAAATTTAGCCGCCACTTGAAAGAACTTTCCGGTGGAAAAAGGTATCCTTTGAACAAAGTGGGTAGTTGAGCTGGCAACTCCATCCCAGGAGACAACCATTGTCTTCAAATGAGCGGCAGGAGGGCTTCCGGCGCACTTCCCATTGTTTTCACACAGCATATTAGAAAGACGTGTACTCCAGCGTTGAGGTTTAATCATCTCTGTAATTTTTACCGATTCGTCAGGGGCGGGGCATTTCAAGAGTCAGCAGTGTGTGGTGGGGAAGAACGCGGTGATTCTCAGTGCCTTCGTTCACTCAAACCACCTTTGCCGCCGCATGTCAGTGCAGATGTCAAGCCATGGAAAAGGCAAAGGCAAACGACCTTTCAGTAATACCATGAAAATATTTGACTTGCAAAGCCTCTGAAAGAGTCTTGGGGATGTGCAGGGTCTGCAAATCACATCTTGGAAACTGCTGATCCTATTTAGTGAGGTGCTGTAATGACTTAACTGTGATCATATATTTAAATGTTTCCTTTTCCCCATTTATGCCCCCCAGTGACCCCTTCTTTAAGAGAGCTGTTACTCAGCCCCCTTCATTTATTCCATTAGACAGGAATAACAGGCCCCGTTGTCCCCTCATCCACCCTCCCACAGCTGGGAGACCACAGGAGACCCCCGTGGTTCTATGGTGACTGAACCCACAGAGTCCGCAGAGATTGCGTTGCTCACAAAGTGAACCCCATTGTTGGAGCTGGGGTCCCAATAGGGTTCTGAAAGAGACACTTTGACAAGTATTTTATGAGCCTTAATATTATAATACATCCTTTAATGTTTTTGCAATTCTGCCCTTATAGCCCCATGATCAATCACATCAAAAGAGGCAGGAGGAGCAGTGCCTGTTGCTGTATTGTCCAAGGGTATTGGCGAGGCTATACTTTCCATATGTTAAAAGTAAAAGGACTAAGATACTATGTTCTCAGTGTCTTAAAAGTAAGCATTTTTGAGGAATCTAAAGATTATGTAAACTTTACATGTCGATGAGGCTGGTTTCTATCAGAAGAATGCCAGTGACAACAATATTCTGAAGCCGTTAGAGTGAGTGATAGAGCAAAGGCACCCTGGGAATCCACTATGTGCTTCTGGCCATTCAAAGCTTTTGTAAACACGAGGCGAGTGCTTCTCTTCAGAGTTCACTTCCAATCCTGCTTTCTTGTTAAATCTCACTATTACTGATATTCTCAACTCCCTCCCTCCCTCCTTCCCTGTTCTCCTTCTCCTTTGCATCTCTAAGGTAAAGTTGGACGGGATCCCAGTCCTGCACGTATTATGAATCAGATTGCTTTTCCAACATCCAAGACAATTGGTCTCCATGAGAGTGGAGGAATGTTTCTGGAGGTTAAGGGAGAAGATAGTTATTTAAGAGTCTTGGGCCACTGAGATAGTAAGCCTGCTGGGTGCTTTAGGTATCGGTGAGGTAGCAGGACTGGGTGTGAGTGGAAATGACGGACAGGGGGAGGAATGGCCCAGAAAAGGTAGAGGTAAGATTTGAAAGACACCCTTGGCTGAATTGTATAAACTGCTAGAGGTTGGCTTCCTAATTTGGCCTGGAACTCAGTGCTGTGCTGGTGCCATCTTTCCCTTTTGCTTCTTCAGGAACTGGCTGGATTTTTGGGCCAGGGTTCCTGCCATGCTCATCAGTAAGTCACTGTGCAAGGTGTTCATTCAATAAACATTTCTTTAGAACCTATTCTATTTCAGGCTCTGAGTTGGATGCTGGGGATATAGACATTGTTCCTGCCTTTGATGAGCTCTTGGTCTGATAGAGGAGTTGGAACATTAATTTTCACTCATTATGGTAAGGCTTGTGACCAGGGGTGTCCAAGAGTCTGTGAGCCCAAGGTCAGCTACTCTGCCTGTTCCATAGAGGGAGTGATACTAGAATAGGGTCTTGAAAGATGAGTGGGAGTTTGACAGTCAGAGAAAGGTCCTTCTAGCCAAAATCACATGGAGTTGTGAAAGAACACAGCTTACTCAGAGAGAACAAGAAGTTAGAGGACCATTGGTTAGTGGGAAGAGATGGGGATGGCCATGGAAAGGTATAGCAAGAGACCAGGTGGTGATAAACCTTGAGTATCCCTGTAAGGAGTTTGATGGGGAGAATCAGCCAGACAGTGGGGGTCAAACTCAAGTCTGAGTTTGCTGAACCCTTAAGATGCCATCTTCAAAGAGTGAGAAGTCCCAGCCTGACCAAAGGCATTTTACATGCTTCCCACTGGAATAGAAACCAGTTCCAGGGTGTTGGAAGACCCAGAACAGCTGGATGTCATAGGCAACTGGTACCCCTGGCTGCAAAGGGCAGGAATGAGAAAAACAATAATTTAGTGCATTTCCAAGTCATCCAAAGCAATGCATGTCACTTGACAAATATTTGCCCAGCTCCTCCTTCATGCAAGACTAGCTATCATTGTATTCAAGACCAAGATCAAAACCCTACATCTGAGAACTATGTTCTAGTCACGGCTCTGCCATTGATTTCTATCATACATTTGTATAAATCGCTTTCCCTTTCTGGGCCAAATTTTTCCCACCGTGGGAAGTAGATCTGAAAATTTTGACTATGACTTCCAGTTCTTATGTTCTGTGACTCTGACATGCTCTCTGATCTTGGGCAAGACCTTTCTCCTTTTCTAGGCCTCATTTTCCTCATCTGTAAAATGGGAGGTAGAGTGAGATTTAGCTTAAGATCCATGGAGCCTGTGCGATGGACACCCAGGCCTTGCCTCCCCCAACCCAGGGTCCCAAGCCATCCCTCCAGCACACTTTGGCTTCCTCTACGTTTCTCATCAAGATGCAACATACTTTAAATAGCATCTGCATGACTGGCTGGTTTTTTTTCTTCCCGGAGAAGCTCTCTACAAAGCGTGCCAAGTGGCAGCTGTCAGGGCCGAGGTGGCATTTCCCTCAGTGATGCTGACAGCAGCTGTCCTGGCGCAGGCTGAATGGAATGGAAATGACATCATGTTTATTCAGGAAAGACGCTCCCAGAGCCAGATCAGTGTCAGCAAGATGCTGGGATGCTTGAGGAGGGAAAACACGCTCAAGACCAATCCCTGGATCTCCTCTCCTGGCACACTCTGTGCCACACAGCACACATCTCCCACCCCGCCCCCTTACACACGCACACACAGCACACACCATGCCTCTCGACCCCATCAGTCCACACAAACAGTTCTACACTCATACTATACCCCTCACACACACACACACATACACACACACACACAAACGCTTACCAACGCATGCAACACACCACACATCCTCTCCCCAGACATGTCACACAAACACGTATCAACACATGCCACGATGACAGTACACATACGTGCACCGCACGTTCACAGACACAAACACCCAGAGGCATATACAGACACACCCGATTACTCCCAGTCTCTGTACAGGCAGCCACAAATCACACACACACTCAGGTAGGGGCAGAGCAGTTGGGATGGGGAAGAAGCTACAGGTGCTGAAGTGCAGAATCTGTTCTTCTTCTTCTCTAAAGTCTGTGTTGTACTATCTAGTCTTTAAGGGTGTTTCTAAACAGAAGAGGCAGTACCTTGTGCTAGGAAGATCCCAGGCTCTAGAGTTAGGCAGACTTTGAATTGAGTCCAGACCATGAATTTTAGCTGTGACTCTGGGTATGTCACTTAACTACTCTGAGCCTCAATTTCTACATCATTAAAGTGGGATGTTTTGAAAAGTGGATGCATAGAAAGCCCTAAAAACTCCACCAAAAAACTGTTAGAGCTAATCAACAAATTCAGTAAAGTTGCGCGGTACAAAATCAGTATACAAATATCAATTGCATTTCTATACACAAACAATGAGCTATCTCAAAAAGAAATAAAGAAACTAACCCATTCACAATTTCATCAAAAAGAACAAAATACTTAGGAATAAATTTACTAAGGAAGTAAAAGGTCTATACTCTGTAAACTAAAAGACATTGATAAAAGAAATTGAAGAAGTCATAAATAAATAAAAGATATCCTGTATTCATGGATTGAAAGAATTAATATTCAAATGTCCATACTACCCAAAGCAATCTATAGATTCAATACAATCCCTATCAAAATCCCAATGTTTTATTGTAACAGCAACAGAAAAAGCAACCTTAAAGTTTGTGTGGAACCACAAAAGACCCCGAATAGCCAAAGCAATCTTGAGAAAGAGGAACAGAGTTGGAGGCATCATACTTCTTGACTTCCAACTATACTACAAGTCTACAATTATCAAAATGGTATGGTACTGGTAGAAAAGTAGACATATAGACCAATAAGATAGAGTCAAGAACCCAGAAATAAAGCCATACATATATAGTCAACTAAATATTTGACAGAGGAGCCAAAAATAAAAAAAAACCTTGATGGGGAAAAGATAGTCTCCTCAATAAATAATGTTGAAAAAACTGGATATCCTCAAGCAAAAGAATGAAACCAGATCTCTATTTAACATCACAAAAATTAACTTAAAATCAGTTAAAGACTTAAATGTAAGAGCTGAAACTATAAAACTTCTTTTAAAAAAAAGTGAAGAAAAACCTCCTTGACATTGGTCTTGACAATTATATTTTTGGATATGACTCCAAAAGCACAAGCAAAAAATAACAAGTGGGACTACATCAAAACTAAAAAATTTCTGCACAATGAAAGAAATGATCAACAAAATGAAAAGGCAACCCATGAGAGGGGAGAAAGTACTTGTAAATCATATACCTGATAAGGGATTTAATATCCAAAGTGTACAAAGAACATATACAACTCGATAGCGAAATAATAATAGTAATAACAATAATCCAAGTTAGAAATGGGCAAAGGACTTGAATAGACAGTAATTCTGCTCCACATGGTACAAGTTGAAGCTCTGGAAGGTATGGGGGATCCAGAACTGTCCCCCCCACAAGGGCTGCTGGTCAGGGAGCTCATTTTCTTCCACGTGGACGTTTCCACATGGCTGCGTGGTGGCTGGGTTCCAAGGAAAAGCATTTCAACGGTGAAGGAAAAAGCTGCGGACCTCTTAAGGTTTAGCTTAGAAAATCACAGTGTCACTTCCGTTAGTCAAAGTAAGTCACAGGGACAGTTCAGAGTCAAGGGGAAGGAAATGGATGCCACCTCTTAATGGGTGAATGGCAAGGTAACATTTCAAAAACTGTTTTGCCTGGCCTGTGTGATTCAGTTGGTTGGAGTGTCATCTGGTAAACTGAAAGGTTGTGGGTTCGATTCCCAGTCAGGGCATATGTCTAGGTTGTGGTTTCAGTCCCTGGCTGGGGAGCACGTGGGAGACAACCTATCGATGTTTCTGTCTCACATCGATGCTTCTCTCTCTCTCCGCCCCCCTCCCTTCTGTCTAAAATCAATAAGCACGTCCTAAGGGAGGATTTTTTTTTTAAAGAGTGTTTTGACCCTCTTTGGAGACATAATCTACCATGTAAGGAAAACCATCCCTCTCTCAAGTCAAACGTGAGGTCCCTTCCTCTGAGGCTGTCACAGAGCTCACGCTCCTATCATGGGGAGCTTCACTTCTGTCACAGAGAAGTGGCGTGGTCAAGGATGTGAGAACCAGGTACGATGCTGACATTGACCTGTGGAAGCCTCTGGCCCATCGTTCAAGAGGAAAGGGGCACGGCCGCATCCCTTCCTCTGTCTGACCCTGGTGTCTTCATCGCTTGGGGGTCAAGCACACAACAGAGGCCTGGTGATGGTTTATAGTCATTACAGTCATCATTATTCCACTGTCAGGGCTTAAACAGTGCCCACACCGGGCCACCCTGAATTCCCAGACTAGGACTTCACAGCACTGAGGCACTGACGAGGGACAAGATCTCTGGAGACCTGCAGAGACTCCACCCCAGCCACACAGGACTCCCCCAGATGGGCTGAGCCCTCCCTCCTTTGCACCCCGGTCCCTGCTCCCCAGCTTCTATAAGCCTGCAGCTCCTATTGCTCACTCTCCCCCTTCGATGACTTGCCTGCCACTGAAAGAATCATCAGTGGCTATCACTGGCAGAGCACCTACTGTGCGCTAGGACCTTTTATTATGCGTGACGTTGAAAACCAGCAATGATTCTGTGTGGCAGGGAGTCTCATTTCCATCCGACACACAAGGAACCTGAGGTTAAGAGAGGGACAGTGACTTACGCAAGGCCACAGAGTCAGCTGTAGCCGAGCTCCCGCTTCTGCCTTTCCTCCTTCCACTCTGATACTGACGTCGCCTAACCTCAGTGGCTCAGCGCTCATTCCAAGATGGGTCAGAGATGGCAGGAAGCAGTGTTGGGATAGGTAGCTGCTGGTGGGGGGGTTGGGGACATCCTTCTTCCTCCTTCTTTTGTATGCAGCTGGGGACAGTATAAAAACACGGTCTGGAATCAGGTGATCCTGGGTTCGAATTCCAGCATTTCTATTTCCCTGAGCAAGAGACGTCACCTCTCTGAGCCTCAGTTTCCTTATCTGAAAAATGGGGGTAATCAGAATACCTTCCTCACAGGCTTGCTGTGAGGACTCAACAACATAATAATAGCTGCTATTAGGTGCAGAGTTTAGCATGCAGTGGTGGTGGTGTGCAGAAATGGAACAAGATTAGCAAAACCTCGATAGCTCTTGAGGCCACTGCGTGGGTACATGGGGGTTCACGATATCATCATATTTTGGAGTGTGTTTGAAATTTTCTATAATAAAAACAATTTAAAACTTTATCCCAGTGCTTCCCTCTAATGTTAGCTATTATTACAAGCTCAAGGCACGGATGGGATGGGAGTGGGTGAGGATGGACGGGGCATTGGGGATGTCATTATAATGCAGGATTACTGTCACTTTAGGACAGGTGCAGCCGCCGAAAGGGTCAGGAGTAACTATTGAAAGAATTCGTTGACTTGCCCTTTGTCTAGTCTCCCCCTTTGACACCCGCCTCCCGACTCCTGACAAGGTCCCACTCGTTCCCCACCCCCGCCTCAGCCGGCCTGTATCTTCCCTGCTCCATCCTGCCACTTCACTGCAAATGAAATGATGATATTCTGGTTTAATTCCCTCTTTCCCCCTCACCACATCCGTTTTTCTTTTTTCTTTTTCTAAAAGATTTTATTTTTATTTATTTTTATAAAGAGGAAAAGGGAGGGAGAAAGAGAGAAAGTTTCTCTCACATTGGCGTGTGAGAGAAACTTTGATCAGTTGCCTCGCACACATCCCCAGCTAGGGGCCTGGCCCGCAACCTAGGCACCTGGCCTGACTGGGAATCGAACTGGTGACCTTTCAGTTTGCAGGCCAGTGCTCAATCCACTGAGTCACACCAGTCAGGGCTGTTTTTGTTTTTGTTTTTAACAGCTCTATTTAGCTACAATTCACACACTGGCCATTGTCTATGTTCTTTGAAGAAATGTCTATTCAGATCCTTCGCCCAATTTTTAATCATGTCATTGTCTTTTTATTTTTAAGTTGTAAGCATTCTTTATATCTTTTGGACAAATCCCTATCAGATATATAATTTTCAAATAGTTCTACGCATTTGTGCTTTTTTCTTTCTTAAGCTGAAGTCTTTCCTTTCAGGTTCCACCCTGATCTCAGCCCTGCTAAATCCTGGAGCCTTTCCTGGGAGATGTTACTTCCTGGCTGTGTGACCTTAAGCAAGTAACTCAGCCTCTCTGAGCTTCAGTTCTCTCATCTGCCAGGGGTGGACAATGGTGTCTGTCTCACTGGGTCATTGTGAGAAACGGATGTGGCAAGGACAAGTAGCCATTACAATTAGGATCTACCTTAATTCCTCAAGTGCGTAAAGGCATTACCATTTAGTGGACTGTCATTTACATAATGCAAATTGTACAAAACTAAATTACCTTACTGTACAAAATCGCTTTATTCACTGCAAAGTCATTACTATCTAGCATCTGTAAGATGCAGTAACCACCAGTCCCCCTATAGTGGGATCCTGGCATTCAAGTTCCAGAGGGGCCACTGGGCTCATGCCTTTGTCTGCTGTCTCCCATCCTGACACATCACCGAGATAAAAGGAAGTAAACAAGCCATACGTCCACAGTAGCAAATGTGGGAGGTGGGGTGAGTCTCACCATCTTTCTCTCGAAACGAGAGATTTCAGCAAATGTGTGAAAGGTAGAAAACAGATGGGAGTAGGCTGAGGGTGGAACGAGTGCAGCCTAGAACACACTCCGAGAGGGTCGCAGGGAGGTGGGGGAGGAGGCCCACGGGGAGATTCTGCCCTAGAGTCAGCAGCTTTGGGGGAGGGCAGAACAGAAGAGCGGCTGAAGGCAGGCAATAACCCGCCGGTCTGTGCACGGGATAGCAGCTGTCCGTCTCTCCAGCCCTGTGCTTTACCTGTGTAACTAGCAGGCTGCAGCATTTACCCCAGGCCCCAAAGGCTCTTCTCTAAAGGGAATGAGCAATGTCTCTGGGAAATCTAAGGCTCTTAGTATGCACTTTGGTGACTTGGTGTGAAGGTCTCCTCATGCTGACATTTGGGGGTGGATTCTGTAGGGCTGGCTCTTGGCACGCTTGTCTTAGAACAAAACCTACCAGTCCCACACCCCACCCGACATCATGCAGAGCACATGGACAAAACCTGCCATTGGTGAGAGGCCTGGTGGAAAACAAATCCCTCTTCCAAAAAAGCAGAGGAAACGCACGCAAGCTACACAGCCCTTTTGTAAATATGAGCAGACACCCAAGGAACAGCAAGCATCTAAAGAGAACCAGTATCAAGAAAGAAAAATCAAGCTAGACAGAAAAATTGACCTGGGAGGAAATAGAACTAATTCTGTGAACAGAAGTTTTAAAGATCGCCTAATTAATATATTCAAGTTAGAAACTATTGTAGCCATAAAACCAGGACACATCATTATGTAAAAATATACAACCAGAAGATAAGAAAAAACTCTGAAGGATTAAAATTATAATTGTAAAAAAAAATTCACCAGAAAGCTTGGAACATAGATTTAGAGATATCTTCCAGAATATGGAGCAAAAAGTCAGAGTTAGAAAATATACATATGTAAAAAAAGATGAGTTCTGTATGGACCATCTGAGCCCTAGAAAGCATGCACAGAAAATGAAGAAATAGCCAGAGAGCGCAGCAGGGAATTTTGCAGAGGTGAAGAAGGACAGAATCTTGACATTGACAGGATGGACCAGGTGCCCAGCATAGTGATGAGAACGCACCTGCCCCTAAGGCATATCTTTGTAAAATATCAGGGTAAAGAAGAAACCCTAAAAGTTTTCAGAGAGCGAAAGCAGTCCACCAATAAAAGAATGGAATCAAACTAGCCATCCCATCAGCAACACGGGGTTCTAAGCAGAGATATTTTTAACACCCTGAAGGAAAATGACTTTCCACTTAGAGTCTGTACCCACCCTTGTTATCAGTCAAATGTGAGGGAGACATTTTCAGGCATGCAACAATTCGCAAAGTTTACTTTCCATACACCCTTTTTTAGAAAGTTATTTGAAGATGTAGTCTAGCAATAATAATTAGGAAAAAAAAAAAAACAGAAAGAGGAGGACAAGGGATGAAGGGCAGTGGACCTAACTCAAGACAGCAGGATGGCAGTGAACTTGCAGGGTGAGCAAGCAAGCTGTCCAGCAGGGAGACGGAGAATGGATGGGTAGAAAGGGAAGTTTCTGAGGAAGTGGGGAGTTTGCGATAGACTCGTGGAGTAATGGAAAGTTTGAAAAAAAACTCAAGACAGAATAAAGTGTAAGAAAGAAAAGAAAGGCAATTAGAAACCCCAGGAAAAGTAAAAAATTTGTAAGAAAGCCGTAGTCCAAATACGAAGCAAAGTAAAATGTGGCAATGCTTTGAGTGTTGGAGAGAGCAGAAGAAAGAATCAACCTGACCACAATGCCAGGTAAAGTCTCCTACCAGTGACACGAGATTTTGAGAGACAAAATGAAACCCTAATGTAGTACTTGACTCATCGATGAATAATACTTACACAGTCATAATAATGCAAATGCTACTTATTGACTTTCGACTTTTAGAGTTAAATTGCAGACGAAGTATAGAGATACTGGCTATGTTTGAAGATCAGAATATAAATACTAGTGACCTTGACCATGTGAAAAATAAAAGTGTAGTTGGCAGAAAGGAGGGGCAAAGGGTAGGGATGCAAAGTCCTTACTTTTGAAGTGGGGAATCATGAAATATTTTTAAAAAACAATTTAATAGTTGTGAACAAAAATATTAGCTTTAATTAAATTATTTAATGCCACATAAGTTTTCAAGATAACAAACAGGAGTTTTAAAAGTAATTATTTGAGTTTCACGCCTTGGGAGAAAAAGAAGGAAATAGGTAAACTCAGTGAGCTAAATTCCCATGTTTCAGGTAATGGAGTTGAGATTGTACAAAGATGGTAAGCCAAGAAATAGAAGGAAAAGGAAATTAGCTAGAGATAGGGACTGACCCACCAGAGAGTTAGAAAGACAAACTGCTTTTTAGAAAGTTGTTTTTCCCAGGTGGGAGAGGGCGGCTTGGGTGGGGTGGGAGAGGCCGGAAGACCTGCTTTTTGTCACAACCTCTTCTGTACCATTACCATGTGTATGAATGGCTCCGATTCAAAAGGGATTGTTTAATAGAGAAAAGAAAGATCTCAGGTATTCTAAAAGGAACAACTCAAGTGGGTATCACAACTCCCTGCCTGCCATCTGGCTGCCATTTAAACAATTTTCCCTTCTGTTGAAATCCTGGCTTTGCTTCCTGCCAGCTCGTTGATTGGGGCAGGTCACTTCTCCTAGCACCAGTATTAGCTCCTGTAAAAAAAGGGGGGACCAAATCCTTACCTGGCCAACTTGTTCTGCAGACTGCTTGATGGTGTATGAACACCCCAAGGCCTTCCTTCCCCCCTCCCTGCCTCCCTCCCTCCATCCTAGGGGGCTGCTGGGAACCTGAGGTGTAAGATTGGCTTTACAAATTCAAGAGCAAAATAAAAGGTCTCAGTCCCTAAGACGCATTCTTTGAAGCACAGTGGTGAGCGGCTGCTGTCCTCCCTTTGCTGCTCCTGCCTTCCAAGGACAGGTCTGGACCAGCTGGGGTGTGTGTGTGTGTGTGTGTGTGTGTGTGTGTGTGTGTGTGTGTGTGTGTGTGTGTCACATCCCAGAGGTCTCTGTTCCACACTGGGGAAGGGGGTGTCAGCTGGAGGCTGCTGGGCTGCAAGCTTCTCACTGAAAACAGAGGGCAAGGGGGTAACTGCTTAATGACTGGATGTTAAATGTTCCAAACAATTTATACACTTAGAATCCTAAGTTTTCAAAACTCAGCCCGCTCCGCAATTCCGCAGATCTTGTTTATAACACATTCGGCTAAAATTATCTCAGTGCATACCGCACCTCCTATAGCACAGATGCTCCGGAACCTGCAGCTCTGTTTGGATCCAGAGATTCGTGCCGAAGCTATTTGTGTGCGCCGTAAATGAAACACGAGGCCCAGGAGCCGTGGCACGGGCGATTTTTATAAATACATGCCTAATCCTCGCGGTGGGCACTGGGGTTTGAGTTTTATTTACGTTGTGTTTTTGCCTCCTGGTGCCCCCAGGGGCTTGTTTTCCCAGGTGCCCCCAGGGGCTGCTACCTGTGCAAAGAGGAAGAGCCAGGACAGAGCCGAGTTTCATTTCAGAGGACTGTCCTTGTCCCCGTCCTGGGAGGCAGCTTGGAGCAGGACAATGATCACGGGCTTTGGACTCTGCCGCTGCTCCTGGCAATTCTTCCTCCACCTGAGCCTTACCTGTCCCTTCTGTGAAGTGGGAGTAGGAGCATCAGTTCCTCACAAGGTACCTCACAAGGTTGTTGTGCAGATTATATGAATTGCTCAGTAAATGTTGGTTCATTCATTCAAGAGGTATTTGCCAAACTCTGGCAGGTGCGGCTCAGTGGATTGAGCACTGGCCTGCAAACCAAAAGGTCACAGGTTCGACTCCCAGTCAGGGCACATGCCTGGGGTGCAGCCCAGATTCCCCAGCTAGGGGCATGCAAGAGGCAACCAATCATATCCCTTGCACATCGATGTTTCTCTCCCTCTTTTTCTCCTTCCCCCCTGTCTAAAAAGTAAATAAAATAAAATCTTTTTTTTAAAGAAGTATTTACTGAGAACTCGCCCAGAGGTTCTTAGGCTCAGCTGTACATTAGGATCACGTGCAGACCTCACCCCAAATCAAGTACATCAGAATCTCTGGCCAGTGGGGGTGATGGGACCCAGGCATCAGTAGTTTCAAAAATTCCCCAGGTGACTCCAATGTCTGAAAGCCAGTGACCTAGATCAGTAATTCCCTGACTTTTACATGCATACAAATTCCCTGGGATTTGTTAAACTACAGGCAATGGTAGAGTAGGTTCGGGGGTGGGCAGTGTTGCTAAGAGCTGCATTTTTAGCACGCGCCTGGGAGAGGCTGCTGTGGCCGGTCCAAAGGTTCTAGGCAGTATGTTAGGGCCTGTGGGTACCAGGCTCGGTTGGGCAGACATAGGGCGGCCTACATAGACTTTACAAGGAGTACAGATAATGAAGCAGGTGATGACACTGATGAATGTTATGGCTAAAGATGGACAGGGCCCCATGGAAGTGCACTGGGGTCCGTGAGAACAGGCTTTGGCAGTGGCGGTGGGAGGGGGTCAGGAATCCTGGAGCAAGTGAAGCTGTGGCCAGAAGAAAGAGGAGGGATACTAGGAAGATGGACGCAGTGGAAGAGCGGGTGCCGGGGCCCAGAGGTGAGACAGGAGCAAGGGTGACTGCAGTTTTCAAGGCTCAGCTCAGGAAGTAGCTTACCAGCCCTTGTGGGGAAGGGATTTGACCTTTATCCAAAAAAGAAATTAATGGGAAAGCGGTGAAAAGCTGACATTGGTGGCGTGGGTCAGGGGGGGTGGCGATGGAAAATGCAATCGGTTCTGCCTTGTAGAATTACCGGTCCTTTCAATCACTCCTGCTTCTTCTCACCAAGCCTCCATTAGCTAAGCACACCTATAATAAAACTTTATTCCCAGCCATCAGTGAGGAAGGCAATTAAAGCTCCTACCATGTGCCGGGCTCAGGGCAAGCTGCTGCTGGGCAGCACGGAGATAACTCTGACCCCGTCCCAGTCCTCTGAAAACTCTCAACCTGTGTGTGTTTGGGAGGGTGATAGGAGACAGACACCCAGAGAACACGGACGTGAGGTGGATTCTAGTAGATTTGGGGAGAGCAGTATGAAGGGCGAGAGAAAGAAAAGGGGCAGACGGAGGGAGTCCACGCAGTCTGGAGGTCCTGAGAAGGCTTCTGAGAAGAGAAGGGGTTTCGGAGGCTGGCAGGACCTCAGCTGGTCAGAGAGGGAAGGAGGGGGAACGGGGTGAGAGCAGCAGAGTTCCACGGAGGAACCAGGGGCGGGTGCAGCGCTGTCTACTGGTCCCCAGTGCCTGACACGGGGCTGGTGGTCAGTACGTGTTCGTTGACTGAATGTGGAAGGTAGCGTGGTGTTATGGACTGAATGGTTCATGTGTGAAACCCTATCTCCCAACGTGATGGTGTTGGCACCTTTGGGAGGTCATTGGGGTTAGATGAGGCCATGAGGGTGGGGCCCCCAGGAGAGATTAATGCCAGAGGGGTAATCTCTATCTCTCTCTCATTCTCTCTAGAAGGCCATCTGTAAGCCAGGAAGAGAGCTCTCACCAGTATCCGAACAGACTGCCACCTTGGCCTTGGACTTCCCAGCCTCCAGAATGTGAGAAAATAAATTTCTGTTGTTTAAGCCACCTGGTCTGTGGCTTTTGCTCTGGCCGCCCAAGCTAACTAAGGCCTGTGAAGTCCAAGTGTGAAGGGTCTGGCTGTTCTGGTTTGGTCTTGGCTTATTTTCAGCTGGCATCTTCTTAAGATACTATAACTCTTCTGTTTGGTCGGTAAAGTGTTGCTGACCCATGTCCCCGGACAGCCCACCACTGCCATGCTTGATGCCACACCAGCCTGGCTCTCCCCTGAAATTGCTGGGTCTCTCTGTCCTCAAGCAACTAAAGGGCTAATGTCCTGAACACCAGGGGACCCAGCTCCAGGGCCAGTGCTGCTGACTGGCAGGGATGCACAGCCCAACGGTTAAATAGCTGGACTCTCACTCCTAGCTGCTAGCAACAGAAGGTGCCTCTGGGAGACACAAGTCCAAGTTCACATGAGGGCACATTGGAGGACCTGCTGGCTCCCTGAAGGCAGGTGTTGCAGACAGACCCTGTCACCTGCGGTAGCCAGCCCAGGGAATGCTCTTTGTCTTGTGCCCTGCTTTTCTCTGTGCTTCCAGTTCACTCCCCTCCATCTCTGGTAACCAGCCTTCTTCTCCTGGGTCCACATGGCAGGGTGTGGCCAGCAGGCCTCTCGAGTTTACCTGTCCTAAGGTTCGGCCACCCAAAGGGCCTGACCTCTTACTCCAGGCCCAGGGCCAGAATTCCAGAACTGGGAGTAGGTGACCAAGGAGAAGTTTCCAGAAAGTGGACAAGAGTCCCAGAAATGGGAAGAGGCTGGGCAGCCAAACAGTAAAGGGATGTAGGCTCTATACATAGGCCAAGGGAAGCCATGGAAGGTTCTGGGGGCATAGCATGATCCAAGTCAGGAAAATGTATTCCATACCAGGAAGAAAGGCGGAGGCAAGGAGACCGGTGGTGGCCACTGCAGATGTCCAGGGGAGAAGTGAGGAGGGCCTGCATTAAGGGAAACGAAGCAGGCGGAAAAGGGGAAGGATGGAAGAAAATGATGGGGAATGAGGGGCAGGAAGGGGGCAGGATGAATCCCGGGGTGGTCTCGTTGACTTGGGGCCCACTCGTCATTTGGGAGCCATTGCGTGGAGGGTGATGGAATCAAGCCCTGGAGAAGGCCGACATTCTACATTTGGAATCCACCTGAATCCCTGCCTGGGGTGGCTGGAGAGAACAAGCGGGTCTGCGATTAATTCTCATTACAAGGGGAAAGCAGTTGGTTTGGTTTTGCTAATCTTGAAAAGGGAACCTGGGCCTAATGTCCTCACAGCTACCTTTGCCAAGAGGCTCTCAAAGGCTGGGGTTTCTCAAAGGCTGGGCTGCCTTTCATGTCAAGGGGGGACAAACTATATCTGTCCTGTGCAAACAGTCTTGTGTGTGTGTGTGTGTGTGTGTGCGCGCGTGTGCGCACGCGCTTGCCAACAGTCATTTGAACACAACCCCGCTCATTCATTTCCAAATTGTTTTGCCTGCACATCCTGATGTATTTACTATCTGGGTCTCTACAGAGAAGGCTCCATAGCAGTTGACCTAGCTTCCTCTCATTGCCATTGCCATCCAGCCCCAGAGACCAAGGACCTCTTCCACAAAGTGGGAATTGGACAGCCTCTGAGGTGGATGGAATGAAACCTTAATTTTTAATTCGAATGCGTGAGTCCTGGTTTAGCAAAGCCCACCTGTCAGTCCCGGGTCATTACCAGGCTGTATCCTGGGAAGCCCAGGGAGTCCTCATGCAGATAGGATGCCTGGGTGTCCCCGCAGTCTCAGCATCTGGGCGGCACCTGAATCAGCTCCTCCCTTGGCTTTCCCTCTCCCTGAAGTGTGGCTATCAAAGAATTCACAGGAAGGCTAAGGCTGGTTTCTAAGTGGCAGAAGGAGATGGCAGAGAGGCCATTCCCATAGTCCAACTATGAAAGGTGGATGAGGAAGGGAGGGAGGCAGGGAGGGGCAGCGAGGCAGCAGCGCCCACAACCAGCGGGCAGGCGTGCTACCCAGCCCAGCCAGGGGGGAAGGAGGAGCGTAATCAGCAGGGATGCAAAGGATGGGGATGCGGGTTGGAGGGCGTGACAGCTGGGGGAAGCCAAAACTTGGGGAAAGTGTTTAGAACAAAACCAAAGGTGCTTCAGAGGTGTGTCTGGGGGGAGAGACACAATCGAGGGGACTCACTGCTTGGTCATTATGATGCTAACAGAAAGAACATTCCGGTATTCTTCCTCAAAGGAGAACATTCTTCAGAAAGGAGGAGAGCCCATCCTCACGGGAGTGACCGTTTACGTACCAGGTGCAAATCGGGCATCAGGCAGTCTTCTGCTGTTTTCAAGATTTTTGGGGAAGGTAACACACGCATAAAGAAAACCACACAAACCATAAGTGTACAGCTCAGTGAGGCTTCACAAATCGAACGCACTGGTATAATCCATGCCCCTTGGGTCCTCTGTCCCTTCACCGACGTCTCCTCCAAGGGCAGACACGCCCTGACTTCTAACACCGAGACGGGCTTTGCCCGTTTTCGGACGTCCTGAGTGTAAACGGGATCCCTCAGTACGGTCACTTCCGAGTTAGCTGTCTTCCGCTCAGTGTTGGGAGGTTCCCGCACACCGGTGTTCACGGCGGTCGTCTGCTCCTTCTCATTGCTGTATTGTGTGATCACACCACGGGGCGGGGCATACACGCTATTCTCTCTCCTCTGCTCCGCAGTCCGTGTCCAACCAGAGTTAGATTTCTTGAGTAAGAGGGAGGTACGTAGGAGAGTGTCCTAGTAGTAGTTCAGTAGAAAAATGTGTGTGTGTGTGCGACGTATGTGTATATGAAGAGAAAGAAAAGAGGGAGGAGAGAGAGTGAGAGAATCCATTCTATTCTGTGGACGTTTGTGTGGTTTCCAGTTTGGGGCTGCAGTGAATGGCTCTGCTATGAACATTCTATAATTGTCCTTTGAAGGACATGTGGACCCGTGTCTGCAGGGTGGCCCGCAGAATGCTGAGTGTGTGGACAAGGGTTGGTGAAAGGGCGGGCGGACGGCTTACACGGTGTTCGATCTCTTAGCGTGTGTCCAAGGGTGACTAACGGTGTGTAAGCGGGGATGGCAGACAGACCCAAGGGTGGCCCCTCCTTCACACCTATATAATCCTTCCCTTTCACTGCGGATGGGACCTCTGACTTACTTCTAACCAACAGAGTCTGGCAAAGGTGGTGGAATGTCACCCCTGTGACGAGGCACCAGACACACAGACACAGATGGCTCTGTCTTGCTCACGTAAACTAGAGGCACTCTCCTTGCCAGCTTGCTGAGGGGGCTGGCCGTGCTCAGGAAGCACGCAGGACAAGGACCGCAAAAAGCTGGGTCCTCGGTCACAGGCCACAAAGTAATGCCTTCAGCCAGCAACCCGAGAGGGTCTGGAAGAGGAATTTCTCCCCTTTCGTGCCACCAGATGAGGACACAGCCCGGCCGCCACCTTGACACCCAGCTCAGCCACGCCCAGACCCCAGACCCACGGAAAGCGTGAAGTAACGAATGCGTGTTGTTTTAAACCACTGAGTTTGCGGTCACTCGTCCTGCAGCCGGAGAACGCCAGTGCCGGCGGGGCAGGCGTATGTGAGCATGCGCGGTGTGGGTCGCGGGGGCTGTGGAGAGTGCGCATGGGTTTGGACGGCATGTGTCTGCGTGTTTGAGCACGTCGGGGTGTGTGGGTGTTTGGGTCTGTGCGTGCGAGTGTGCGTTGGTGTGGCAAAGGGGTGTGCATGCATGTGCCAGTGCATAGATGTATCCATGAGAGGACAAGCGTGTGTGCACACATATGTGTGTGGTGCCCCTCCCCCACCCTCTTTTATGACTTCCTCCCTGGGTTTGATGTTGTGGGTGAATAAAATTTAAAGAGCTCTAAATTTTTTAAAAAGAGCCCTAAAGGGAGTGGAGCTTTCTGTGTGTGAGTCATTACCAGGAACACCTGTGAGCTGTTGATTTTAATTGGGCCGCAGCTGTCAGGTTGCAGAGGGGGAGGGATCAGTCCCTTGGCTTGTCCGTCCCCAGCCCCCACCTCCTGTTGGATTCGGGGGTAGGCAGCAGGGGCAGGAGGGCAGGATGGCCCCTGAACACTAGTCAGGCCCAGGCCCTCGGGGAGCCCAGGGCCTGGGGGAAGGGGCCCGGTGCCTTTGGGAGGGGAGCCGGGCCTGCGTCTGGTCTCAGGCTGTGACTTCCCACCTCACTGCAGGCCTCTGGGTTCCCATCTGACTGCCTCTGATTCTCCTGTGCCAGGAAAGACCCCCCGAGACCTGGGCACTCCCACCTCTCCACAAAGGTGTGAGCACCCCCAGACACACGAATGCTCATCTATGCAAACTCACACTTTAGTAACAGTGTCCATCGAACACTTACCCCATGCCGGGTGTTCTTTCTAAGTCTCTTTCTACACCATCTCCTCAAATCCTGCAGCAACGTGTGAGGTGGGTGCCAGCGACCCCAGTTCACCTACAAGGAGACTAAGGCACAGAAGGGTAAAGCAACTCGCCCAAGGTCTCACAGTGAGCAATGCACAGTCACCAGGGCACTGACCTGCACACACGCAGATGGACACACGCCTGCACCCCCCAGTGACACCCCATGAGCTCACCCAGTTTTGCCAAGAACAACCGTGTACCCACCCACCCTCCCAATCAGTGGTCTAGTAGACACTCCCACGGGCACACACACACACAACTACACACACAAACGTGAACCCTCAAGCACACAGCTGTATCCAACCACCGCCTGTTTACCCTCCAACCAAAGACACCACACCCCTCCTTGAACAGCCTCACAATACACACCCAGCCCCTCACACTGACCCCAGCACAGGAAAGCACGTGTGTCCACACACGTGCTCAGACTTCTCAAGGGCTCGCCCCTCACAGTTGTAACACAGATCATGCACACTCCCTACCAATCTGCAGTCCCCACAGATCTGCATGCCCCCTACCCACTCACTCCCCCAAGCTAGTGGTTTGTTTGTTTCTTTGTGGTCCCACAGAGGCCCCCCTGGGAGAACCTTTGTGGCCCTTCAAATAGGTGCTGCCTCTCAGGGACCGGGTGATGGTTGACCCCTTCCTCTGTCCACCACTGGGTCCTGGCCATCAGCTATGCTCACGCTGGTAAGATGGGACCTTTTATCCAGTGAGTGGGAGTGACGCCATCATGGAGATGACTCACGTTAGGTGCTGCCTCCAAGACCTCCACGACCCGGGGTCACCTTTAACCTGAGTATCTGCACAAAACAACCACTCTAATCTGCGACTTCCAGGATCTGGTGCCCCCTGTGCCTCTGCCTCCACATGAGCCCCGCCCCTTGAGGCCACCTGTTTGGCCGATGGCTCCCTGCCTGTGTGCCCAGCTCCCTCCCAGGCCGCTGCTCCCCAGGCTGCGGGGCACAGCCTGGCACCCTGGTGTGGCCATCCCTCTCCGCTCCTGACCCAAAGAACCACCCACTCCAGGGCATGCGATGGGAAGTGACTTGGCCCCTGCTGGCAGGCAGGGACCTCCCACTGCTGGAGAAGGGCTCCCAGCAGCCCCTCTGTCGAAGCAGGGACCCCTCTAAGCTCTCTTCCTCCAGAGCCCACAGGCGACTCTGAACCCTGTCTTCACGGGCCGAGCCGTTCAACTCTTTGCTGCCTGCCCTCCTCCCCAGAGGCCTTGTCGGACCAAACCAGCCCGCGTGGGTGTGCTTCTTAATGAAGGAACAGGTGCTTTCCCTGATGGCGGAAGCCCCTTCCACCATTCTGCACCCGCCTTCTGCACCCGCCCAGGCCAGCTGGCCCACAGCCACTGCCATCTTTCACAGAAGCACGTCCCATTATCCACACGACTTGCCACACTCCACACGAGAATCACAACGTAAAGAAGTGCTGATCCAAGCCGCCTGCCCGAGGCCACACCTGGAGTTGGAGAGGAAACTGGGGTGGGGACCCATAGCTTTACCTGCAGAAAGGGCAAGCGAGTCTGTGCTCAGGGAGAGACCCACAGGACTCCAGAAGGAAAAGTCGTGCTGGTGGGCCAGTAACATGCAGCCCGAGGACCTCAGCATAGCGGGGGTGGGGGTTGGGGAGGGGCCAGAGGAAGGAGGCTTCAGAGACGTTCAGCTGAACAGGGAGGGTTTATGCAAAGTTCTGGGCACTTGTCCTAAAGCCCCTTCTTCCTGTTTCATGCCAGAGATCACAGGAGAAGGCCAGAGAGGTGCTCACTGACATCCGGGACACTAACGTCTGCGCCTCTTGCGAGTTCTGGACAGGCATTTTGGGCAGCAGAGTGGGCCTCTGCACCCCTGGGTGACGCATGGCACCTGGGTCTCCCGCCGTGGACACTGGGCCCACCCCTCCCCCAAGGCTGCCTGTCCTCCTGGCTGCCCCATTTCCTGCGGGTGTTTTGCACTGATGCCCTGTGCTGCCTTCCATGGGGCGGAGGCTCAGTGAGCTAACTCCCAGCTCTCTCCCTCCCTTCACTCTTCGGCCCCAGGGGAGGCGGAGTGACTTTTCTGACGGAGAAATTTGGGGAGAAGAAAAAACTGGGCTGGTGTTTCCCTTTTATCCCTCAGAGCAAGTGGCCCGCACGGGGCAGGAATTCTCTTCTGCTTCTCTACACCATCAGAACCTCCTGGGCAGGCTCCCCCGCTCAGCAGCTCAGCACTTTCGGGGCTACGCAGGCCTTATTCTGGGGTTCAGCTTACGGGCCTCTTCGGCTCTCACCCAAAGCTCTTCCCCCTCACCCGTCCTTCATTAGGGACTAAAGTGACCTTCGGCCTTCATCAGCTGTGGTCCTATTGCTTCCACGGATCAGGACTCAGGTAGGGAAGAGAGGCATTCTTTGTTGGACTTTAGTAAGAACTCCAGCAAAAGGCCCCACAGTCCACTCTTTCCTTCAACAGAAAGTCCACGCGGTCTCCATTCCCTCACCACCCTGCTCCGCATTTAACCAGTGCCTGCCAACGCCTTCAGACCTCACCACTTCGCCCCACCACCGCCCCCTCCCTTGTCCAAGGCGCTGCCATGTCCTGAGCAGTCACAGCCCCCTTGCTCGCTGGTGCCCCTGTGGCATTCTGTCTCCTGGCCACCTGACCGAGGCCCAGAGCCGGTCGCTGCCTCAGGTGCTCGCTCACTGCTGGAGGAAGTATCCGCGTCCTGTTGAGTGGGGACCGTTCCTTATGTCTCCGCCCTCTCTTCTCACTTTCCCTCTGGACAGGGAGAGTCTATTTTTGTTTTATTTCATGGAATTTGTCTTTTGAAATAATTAACCACCTTCTTGCAGCAATTTTTCTTCACCCAGGAATGCAAAAACCACATAACACATTGGAATTGTTTTAACATCCAGTTTAAATAATGCAGTTGCTGTATTGTGATAACTATGTACATCAGGGGACGTTGGGGGTGATACATTTTGAGTCAGGAGCTGGACCCCCTGTGTCCCAGTCCACGGAGGGACTTGGCTGGGGAGGGGTGGAGGTGGTCACCTGCCTTCCCTGAGTGGCCGAAAGCAAGCACTGCCCTCAGCTTTTCCTTCCTCTGCAAACCTGACCCAGAGCACAGCCCCTGAGGCCAGGCCACTGCCCCCTTCTCTGGCCAGACCCAGGTGCCTCCCCCACCTCATCGTCCCAGAAACCTTGGAATCAGGACTCCTGCTTTACAGATGCGCCAGTGGAGGCTCAGAGAGCCCAAGGGAATCACCCAGGGGAACGTGACTAGGACGTGGGCTCAGCACGCTGCCCACTCCAGAAAGTTTCCTGGTGGAGATGAGTATTTCGTGACTGCAAGGTGATTGTCTTTATCTATCATTATCCTTTATGGGTCTCTAATTCCCTTTATTCCTCCTCATGCTCAGCTCACCACCTCACCTTCCTGTGTCACTGAGTCATACCTGTTGGAAGACGTGCAACCAACGGCTTTCTGGACAGAAGGATCCTGATTTGTAGTACTTGCCAATTTCCGTGGTGTAAATGTTCCCACTATAGCCCATTTCAAGCTGCCAATGGTTTAATGACCAGCTCAATAAAACATTCCTGAGAATTTAACCACCTGCTCTTCGGAGCTGGATTCAGTGCACCCCAGGCTGAATCTACCCCCCGCCCCAGGCCCTCCAACCTTTTTCGCCAGTGTGTTTACCTGTCCCCCACCCCCTTGCCCTCACAGATGTCTACTGCCCCTTGATGAGGCCGGTGCCAGCATGGGAAGGCCCCAGAACCCTCCCCTGTCACCAGCAAGGACTGACCCCTGCAGTTATGGCCTCTCCTTTTGAACCATCACTTTTGTCCTCCACTCCAACCACCCCATTATCCCACAGACATGTTTTAAATCCCCTGGAAGAAAGCTCCCCGACTCCATGGCCCTACACTCCCTTCCAAGCAGCACCCCATTTATCTGATCTACGCTTGAGAGAAAAAAAATCTGCTCCTTCCTCTCCCGTTCACTCCTCAGCCCACCCACTGGGCCCTTCGTCCCCACCACTCCTGAGGGCACTCTGGCTGAGTCACTGGAGTCTGGGAGCTATGGCCCCTGGCTCCATGGCCTCTGCCGTCTAGAAGGGGTCCCCACACCTGCCAAGGCTGCTCTGCTCTTCCCCCCACCTAGGGTGCCCTCACCCCAGATCTCTGTGCTACTCAGTCCCTCACTTTCTCCCGGTTTCTGTCTCAGTGTCATTTCCCTGACCATGGGATCTAAAAGAGTGTCCCCCTCCCCAGCCCTCATCACCGTCTGACACATTACACGTCTATTGCTGCATTTGTCGACTGTGTTTGGCAGAATGTACGCTCTGGGAGGGAAAGGGCTTCGTGTTTCGGGCACTGACGCATTCCCCGAGACTGGAACACATAGCAGGTGCTCAGTGATTCGATGACGGCGTGGAGACAGTGGTGGAGCTAAACTTCAAACCCAGATTCGTTCGACCTCAGAGCCTGTGTGCTTCCCTCTGCCACGCCACTTTCTTTTTTGTTTCTAAAATTTTATCCACTTATTTTTAGAGAGAAGGGAAGGGAGAGAGAGAGGGAGAAACATTGATGTGAGAGAGAACACATCCATCGGTTGCTTCTGGGAAGTGCCCCAACCGGGGACCAAAACCGACGTCCAGGCGTGTGCCCTGACTGGGGATCAAACCGGCGGCCGGTCAGTTTGCAGAACGACACCCAACCCACTGAGGCCAGTCAGGGCTGCACTGCCTTCTTCGGATCTGCGTCCAGGAGCCAGAGGCCTCAGGGGGCCACTCTTAAGACTCGTTTGTTCTGTCACAGTCATGTTAGTTTCTGGGTTTTTTTTTTTTTTTTTTTCTTTAGGGTACCTGTAATTGGAGACCTGTTTCTTTCTTGCTTAAAATTTTTCATGGTCCTGCATGGCCTTTAGGAAGACTCTAAAATCCTCTGCCTGGCACGCACAGCCCCCATCTTTTACTCCTGGTGTCCTTCTCTGGTCCTCCCCCCACCTCGCCCCCACTAGGGGTCCCCCCCCCAGCTGGGCACTGGCAACGCCCCGCACAGCCAGATTCTGTCCTCACGTGTTAGTCTGCTCGGGCTGCCACACACAGCGCCACGGACTGGACGGCTCAGTCCACGGAGATTTATTTTCTCAGTTCTGGCCGCTGGAAGGCCAAGATCAAGATGCCGGCAGGGTTAAGGAGAAGAATCCCTTCCAGGCTGCTCTCTTGGCGTGTAGACGGCCATCTTCTCCCTGCGGCTTCTCGTCTACCTGCTCCCCTCCATGCGTATCTGTGCTCTAATTTCCTCTCCTTACAAGGACAGCGGTCATATCTCCATATGGGGTCCACCCACAGGACCTCATGTTACCTTAATGACCTCTCCAACGGCCCTGTCTCCAAACGCAGCCACATTCTGAGGTACCTGGGGTCAGGACGTCAATAGGAATTCCCGAGGGACACAATTCAGCCCACACCACCTCCCTTGGCTAACTCAGCTCCATTTTACCCCCTTCTCTGATCCCCCATCCTGCAGGGTACGTCCGCCACCCTTTTCTGTGCTCCCACAGTCCCTCGCAGTGCCCACCTTGTCCCCACACGTCCTTCTGGGTTGAAATAAACACGTCTCTACCTCCCCTCGTCAGACTGAAAGGTCCTTGAGTTTAGCTGACAGGCCCCCCTTGGAAGCCTACCTTTGGCCCCAGCGCTAGGCCAGCACACAGTAGGTACTTCAGATATATTTGAGGACAGGCAGAAAACAATGGAAGGAAGCAGGGAAAGAAGTGTTTGGGGGGAGTTTCTCCCTGTTGCTTCTTGCTACCCCATGAAGCAGCGCTGTGTGGCGGGCACAGCGCCATGCCACGGAGAGCCCCGCTTCCCCGTTCTCATGGCCAAGGGTGAGTGTCCCTTCTGGATTTTTCTGGGGCCACCTCACGGTGTCTTGAGAAACTGAGGCCACCGAGACTGCTGGATTCAATTCCGACACCTTCGCTCCCTGGTTCATGGCTCGCTTCTCCACCATCACATCCGTTTCCGTCTGACCACGGGCATCCTAAGCCCTGACCTGTTCTGAGAATCGGAGGATGTGATGGGTGGCCAAGTGCTTGAGATTGGATGGCGCTCTGTTTTTGTATTGAATTCAAAGTGCTGGGCTAGAAATTATTTCCCTGGGGTGTTGTATATATTACTCTTCAATAATGGCACTTTCCTGATTCGAAATAACTGGAGGGAGGGGGCTCGTGAATTAGTGATAAGTCTGAATTATGGGATAGTGCAAAACTTTTATTACTTTCAAATTACAATAATGTGAATTAATGACTAATCCTGTATTTTCAATACATGGTCCCTTGGTTTTAATAAGTTGATGAGAATCGTGGGTCATTAAGCACTCATTGGAAACTAGGGAGTTCAAACTGAGTGGCTTTAAAAGTACTGAGAAACTTTTACTTAAAAAAGCCAGCCATCTCCCCAGCACCGCTGGCGTGCTTGGCAAGCCCTCCCCTACTCCCCTGCACAGGTCGGATTGTGAAAACTTCTCAGCAAGCAGAGCTGTGACTCACCGAAGCATAGCTGTTCCCAAAGCGACGGGCTGGGGAACTGCTCAGGGTGGCAGGTGCCGTGACCAGCAGCCCCGTGAGCTGCCCAGGACCCCTCAAGCTTGCAGATGGCTGGGGAGCTGGCATCGTGTCCCACAGCTGCAGCCCCACCGCACACATTCACACAATGCACACACGCAGCCATCTCTCATTTGCGCATAGCTTTACACACCCAGTTACTCGTGTGCTTCCATAAAAGTCATACACACTCGGATGACACACCTATTATTGCACGTACAGGTATGCACGCACACAATCTCATGCACACACACACACACAATCCACCATATTTTGCCGCATATAATGTGCCCTTTTTCTCCCAAATTTTTGAAGAAAAATAAAGGCGTGTGTTACATATGGGCAGTACCTAAATACCTTGTATCTGTTCTACTGCTTTGTAATTATTTGTTACATAACACTTCTTGTACCATAATATGTTCAAAATACTGTATTTTTGGACCATAAAATGCACCTAGGTTTTAGAAAAGGAAAATAGGGAAAAAAATTTTGAAGCAAAAAATGTGGTAAAATATTTAATAACGTAATAACATAATATTTCACCAATGTAAATGTAAACAGAACTCAACAGCAGCATTAACAACCATTATTCCTCCCAAATTTGGGAGGGGGAGTGCATCTTATAGTCCGAAAATATGGTAAATGCTAAAATTCCTTTATAATACAAAAACAAGTCTCTTAATATAAATAAGTAAATAGGTAAACAAATAATTGAATTAAAAATTCAAACAAAAGATGTTTTCCCTGAAAGTTTGGGCCAAAAGCATGGATGTGCGTTATACATGGGAAAATACGGTAACAACTACAACCACACAGGCTGAACACACAAGCTGAACATACCCTTAACCCTAGGTAAGGGACGAGCGGTCCCAGCAGACTGAGGGGTGGTCCACATATGTCTTCCTCCCAGAGATAAGAGTGCACCGGCTGGGCTCCAAATGCAGGTAGCCACTCTGCTTCCAAAGAAGAGGGAGCAGCTTGAGGTATGACTCTGCACTTTCCAGCTCATCAGGGAGGAGGCAGAGCATCCCTAGGAAAGGAGGGAAGACACGAAAATCAGAAAACCAAGAAAATAACAACAATGGGTGTCGGACATTTGCCATGTGCATCTGTGCCAAGGCCTTTAATGCATTTTCCCCCTTTCTCCCTGCAACAAGCCCAGGAGGAAGGGGATATTGTCATCACCATTTTACAGATGAGGAAACTGAGGCTAGAGAGGCTAAGTGACTTGTCTGAAGTGCCACAGCTAGCATGTGCTGAGCCAAGATTCAAATCCAGTATCAAATAAATATTTGAATATCTATTTGCCTAGATATTTGAATAGATATTCAAATATCTATTTGACTGTCTGTCTCAGATAGATATTAACCAAAGTCTGTATTAGACTCAGGAGAGGTGAACTTGAACCAAACAAAAAACGATGAGGATGGGGAGAGGGGGATGAGTGTTAAACTGAACGAGAAAAGAGAGAGGAGGAACCTGTTGCTCTGGGAGGTATAATGGCCAGGTATAATGGTTGCTCAGGGGAGTGGGAGGAAAGCCAGGCCTCAGGGGAGCCCCCAACCTAGAGTCTGACTTTACAGGAAGAGACACATGGTGATTAGTGTCTCCTCTTTGAGGGACTCAGAGCCAGATGCTTGAAATAATAATAGCTATCAATTTATGACACATTTATTGATCTATTACTAAATACTTTAGGAGCAACATCTCCTTTGGTTCTCCAAATAACTCCGTGGAAGAGATAAAATTGCTAACTTCCTTTTATAGATGAGAAAACCAAGGCTCAGAGAACTTGCCAAAGTCACAGGGCCAGTGAGTAACAGAGATGGGGCTCAACCCAGGTCTGGCTGACTTCAAATCCCAAGCTCTTTTCCTGCTACACGTGTACTCGACCCCTTCTGCACCATCGTAGCTTTGACCACATTCTTGCCTTGAGTAATGGGTAGGAACTGAGAGATGTGGGGTCCCTGGTGCTTCTTTCTATAGGTTATCAAGACCAGAAAGAAAGAAGAGGAGGCAATAATTTTCTAGGTGTTGCTGAAAATATTTGTATCCTGACAGTGGTTTTTGAGACCGGAGTGATGGGAAGTCTTGATTAACAATCAGTGGCCAGTAAACATTATTGGTTTTGGTTCCTGTTTTTATTATAACTCTATTTATTAAACTTGGGCTTTTGGGCCCAACACAAAGAGCATTCAATGGAATATACAGGAGGAAAAAGAGGCATGCATCCACCCACAAGGGGAAAAATTGTCTTCATTCTACAGCTGTGGGTTAAACTTGGAGATTACTGTTTGAGAGAACATTGTGAAAGCACAGTGCGATCCCCTTGATCCCCAAGACCCCTGAGAATGTCACAGATGTCAAGGACTGGAGCGAAGGGGAGAGAATGGGAGAGACTGTAATCTTCCGTCAGCACCGTGGACAGCATCCAGGCACAGCGAGGATGGGGAGCTGTCCTGGGTGCTAGCGCTAACAGCGGGGAGATGAGGACATTGATCAAGTCGGCTGTGTGCCAGGCACCAGTCCAATGCTGTACAGATGTCACTCATGCAATACACCGACTGAGTCCGCAGAGTAGATGTCATTTCCCCCACTTTACAGATACAAAGACTCGTGATCAGTGATGAAGAACACCTCTTCCATGTGCACACAGCAGGTGCACAGCTGCTAAATTCTGGGATTCAGAATGTAGAATTATCAGCAGGTGATCTAGCCTCCCTTCCATGCTGCCCCCACGTCTCCCAGAGACCTCTACTCCCCATTCTCACGAGGATGGGGAGCCCACTCTCAATCTCTCGATGGCAATCATCAAACACTGATCTCGGGTTGAGCCTGGTGAGGGGCTAATCTATGGGTCCTTTAGTGCTGGGAGCCAGGCACCTGGGAAGTGGAGTGTCCTATTCACTCCAGCCACATGCCTATCTTCTGGGAATGGCCAGGTCTTTGATCTGGGGTGATGGTGGAACCCCCAACTGATAAAGGGGAGGAGGAGTCATGCAGGTCACCTACAGTGGGAGCACAGAGAGCCTCACGCACAGGCTCAGAACCCCCTTCGCAGAGCCCTCTCAGACAATCCAAGGCTATCGCTGCATTAGCCACCTCAGCCCCCTGCCCCCAGTGGGTGCTCCCCAGTTGGGGTGCACCACCTGCTCCCTGAGCCCCTCTGCTGAGCCTTACCACTTTCTGTGGGAAAGATAAGGCTGAAAGAGCTTTAAATTCTGAGCAAAAGAATTTAGATTCTTTCCCACAAAAATATGGAGCCCCCTAAAAATTACCATCCATTTTTACAGCCTTTACCAAGAGTGAGGCATGGTGTTTGTTTATTTGCATACATTTTCCCCCATCGAGTCTTCATTACAACCTTGTAACAAACTCCCTTGAAGTAGTTACAACCATCCCCATTCTTACAGGTGATGGAATAGCCTCAGAGAGGGAAAGGGACTTGTCCAAGGTCACAGAGCTACTTCTGGGAAGAACCGGGATGAAAATTCTGGTCTGCGTGATTCCTCACGTTTCGTGGCCAGGGGCCATTGACCCCCAAGGGCCGTGGACAGGCTCGGGAGAAAGCTTGGGCGGAGGTCGGACAGGGAGGGGGCCGGGCGCTCTCTCTCCCCTCAGTGTGGAGTCATCACAGCTGCAGCCACAAATCCACCTTGCAGGGAAATTACTTGGGAACCAGACAAGTTAATGGCATTTTTTAGGATTTGTAGAAAGATTGTAGGGGGCTCTCTGCATGGACGTGGAGAGGGGTGATTATGGACACCGAGAGAGTGATGAAGGCAGGGTTGGCATAAAGCTAAGCAAAGGAGTGCCTTAGAGGTCACTCAAAAGACCAGGGGCGCACCCCAATGTGAGGATCTTACCTCAGTTGTTGAGTCTTTTCCCAGGCACCGCCCCCCCAGCCCTGCTGATGCTCTCCCGACCCTCCCAGGTCCTTGCTCCATCCTCCCAGGCTGCTTCCTCAACCACAGCCAGAGGGGTCTTTCTCCTGATGGTCAGCGCTGGACAGGGTATGCTCTTGCTTTAAAAAGTCACCTCTGCAAGAATCGGTTTCTTCACTTGCAAAATGGAGATATTAGCATCCTCCCAACAGTGTCCCTGGCCTGGCTTGTGAGGGTGAGACATGGCCACCAAGTTGTCTGGACAAGGCGCTGCCAGGCAGCCCCAGGACAGTAAGCCAGCGCTCTGGGTCTGGGACAGAATCGGTGGCCGCGCTCCGTGGTCTGGCGGCCATGGAAGGGAGGCCTGAAACGGTGGCCACCCTGGCAGCTGGGCGTTCGGGGCTCTTAGATTACCCCAGTCCTTCCAGGAAGACCCAGTCTCACAAAGCATGAAGCAACCCCAGCCAAGGCTTTTGATCGCTCTGCAGTCTCCTTTGTTCCCCTTCGGCCCTGATGAATCAATTGCAAGTCCCCGAAGGTGTTATTTTCTCTCACTTCTGAGACTGCACATGCCACCCTCCAGCTAAAGCTGTCCTCTGCCCTGACTCACGGCTGATTTCTATTCCACCTTCAGATTAAGAGCCTGGCTTAGACTCCCTGCCCTCAGGAAGCCTTCCTTGACCCCAGCCTCAGTAGGTATCACTTCTCTCTGCTCCCCAGAGCACCCTGTGCACTGGGGTGTGGGTGTCTGGGAGATAAGTGGAAGGGGAGGTAGGAGAGGTGGGGGTCATTGTCTCCATAATTCACACCTGCAGCTGGAGAGGGCCTTGCGAGCAGCAGGAGGTGTGGGCTGGGGGTGGGGCCGGGGCCAGAGAGCACCGCTGCGGCGGCCACCTGGAGGCTTTCTGAGCTCACTCTCTCATGGGAGGGGCCCAGGTGTGGTGCTTTGTGATGCTGGCCCCAAGGGTGGCTCTGCTTACCTAGCAGGACACAGCAGCCTGTCCCTGAGGACCCGGGCCACCAGCTGGCAGGGCTCAACGCAGCATTGCCCAACCCTCCAGCTCTCACCTGTCAAGAGGGGCAGCAGGCAGGGAGGGGTGGGCCGTCGGTGCGAGGACCCACACCTAAGGCTCAGGTTCAGTTCTGTGCGCTCCTGCCAGGAAGCCCTGTGTGGGACTGCATGCGGCCAGCATGACAACGTGTTGCCTGTGGCTGTGGGTCTGCTGCTGTCCGACTCTGTGTTTATACGCATATGTGTGTCTCTGTGCACAAGGGTCCTATGTGGGGGTCCGTGTGCATGTGTGTGCCTATAGGCGTGCACCAGTGTGATGTGAATCTATGCGATCCGTGTGAATTCACGAGTATACAAGGTTTGCAGTTGTGCGTTAGTATCTCAACTACTGATGATGTTCCCTGGCCTTGGACTTTCACCCACTGGGGTTCAAGTCCCTGCTCAGCCACTTCCCAGCTCTGTGGCCTCGGGCGAATCACTTCACTTCTCTATAAAATGGGGGTGGAATTATAACACCCACCCTGACTGACTTTTGCACGGCTCATAAAGAACCATACATACTGGCAATTATTATCGATGCCATGTGTGCTCGTGGGTATGCTGTTGTCTACGGTTTATATGTGCATCTAAGCCTGTGTTGATGGGCCGGCCTGGGGTCTAGTACATGCCGTCCATGTGTTTGTGTGTAAATACGTGTGTCAGTCTGGGCATGCGTCTACATTTCAGCTTTGTTTTTAACTTTCTGTGATCCCCTGGAAGCTCAGCGGCCAGGGCCACCTAACACTCCTGAGAGCCTCCTTCCCTAAGCCCTGGTCTTTGAAACTAGGAGATTGTTCTTTTAAAAAGTCAAATTTTGAGTTTTCTGGAACTCAGACACACACCCATCTCAAACTCCCACTCCCAGGTAGTTTGTATGTGCCACACACGTTGGCATGCATGATCGTTCGTGGCTCCCCCGTGAATCCCAGCTCACAGTCTGGAGCCAATACAAGGTGAGCAACAACGAGTACTTCCTGACTGAGTCAGTCCATCCTGACCTTGGAAGGGTGGAAGTCTCTGTGAGCCAGAAAAATTCTGAGCATGACAGCTGGAGATGGGCAGGTCTTGAGTCCTGCCTCCGACTCGTGGCTGCTGTTCCTGTGTGTCTCTTACAACAAGCGTGTGGGCCTGGAGCCAGATGAATGTGGTTCAAGCCCCCACTCCCCCGGGGCACCAGATTCAGGAAGATTGCTCTTGGCTGCATTTTCCCTGAGCCCCTTGCCTGGGCCTGACTCTAACCCCAGTGCTGCAGCTAAAGGAGCCTCAAACCGAGTCCTAACTCAAGGAGCTCCCGATCCCAAAGAGGCCATTCCAGTGAGTGCAGCACGCCCAGGGAATTGTGGGAGGCTCCGGGCCTCAGCAAAGTACAGTCCACCAGCCCAGGGCCCAGACCAGCTATGCTCCTCAACAGGCAGACAAGGGAGACAGATAATGAGGCTGAGCGTGAGTGCTTAGGGAATGGACAAAGTAACTTTTTGTCTGATGACTCTAATAGTTTTTAACAGGGAGCTCGTACTTGCATTTGGTGTTCAGAGCAGCACTATTTGCAAAACAGCCAAAAGGCGGAAACAACCCAAATGCCCATCAAGGGATGAACGGGTAAACAGAATGTTGTATACACAGAGAACAGAATACTATTCAGCCTTAAAGAAGAAGGAAATTCTGAGGCATGCTAAACATGGGTGAATCTTGAGAACATGATGTCGAGTGGACTAAGCCAGACACGAAGAGACAAATACTATGCGGTCCCACTCATACGGAGAATGTAAAATAATCAGATTCACAGAGCCGGGAAGCAGAACGTGGCGGCCAGGGCTGGAGGGCGGGCAGAATGGAGCAGTGACGTTCACTGGGTGGGGGCGTCAGTTCTGCAGGGTGGAAAGGGCTCTGGAGCTGCGGGGGGGCGAGGGGGGAGCGGGTGGTGACGGCTGCACGATGATGTGAGTGTACTCAGTGCTGGTCAAACGCACACTCGAAAGGGGTTACAATGGTGAATTCTATGTCATGTGGATTTTATTACAATAAAAAAGCGGGGCGTGTATCTGCATGTTTAAAAGTCAGATTTATTGGAGTGCAATGTACACGCAGCGAAGCCCGCTCTCTGAGCATAGAGTTCTATGAATTTTGACAAACGCATACAACCGTGTATCTTTGACCCAATCAAACCACAGAATGCTCTCTCACCCCCAAAATTCCTCCTGCCCCTTTATCATTAGTGCCTGCCTCTCCCAAAACCCAGCCCCTGGCAACCGCTGATATGTTTTCAGTCATTGTAGGTTTTGGGTTTTTTTTTTTTAATTTCCAAAATGTCACATAAAGGGAATCCTACAGCATGCAGCCTTTTGCGTCTGGCTTCTTCCACTTAGCACCACGCATCCGGAACCCATCCGTGGTCGCGTGCCAGTGGGTCCTTCCTTTTCACTGCTGAGTGCCGTTCCACTGCCTGGAGACCCTGCCCTTTGTTTACCCCCTCGCCGCTGGAACCCGTGCGAGCTGTTTCCAGGTTTCGGTTGATTATATATTAAACCGCTGTCCACATGCTCCTACAGGTTTTCGGTGGCCAAAGGTTTTCATTTCTCTTGGTTACATACCCAGGAGTGGGGTGGCTGGGTCCTATCAAGATGAGTGTGTGACTTTACAAGAAATGACTTTTCCAAGATGGTTATACCTCACTTTGTTATTTCATTTTTTTCCTAGTGGCTCATTTTTATTATATTTTACAAAAGCATCTTTCCATGATAGATTGGAAGGATAAACTACCTACTCCGTCTTACCTCATAGTTTGAAAAGCTCCAGTTTGGGAAGAGTCAGTAGATGAAGGGTTGGGGTAAAGGCTTCTCAGCAGAGAGAGCAGCACGTGCAAAGGCCCAGGGGAAGGGAAGAACTTGGCACACTTAGAGAACTCAGAGCCTGGGATGGGAGGAGGCGGCTGGGAGGCTGGGAATGGGGTCAGGGACCAGATGGTGCAAGATGAGGCTGACTGGGACATTATCTGGAAGGGGGATGGAAAGCCTTTGAAGGGTCTTAAGCAGGAGATGAAAATGATTTGATTTACATTTCAAATAAGTTTCTCTGGCTGGGAGTGGCAGCTCCCTGGAGGTGGGAGCTCCTGCTGGGGTCCAGGCCAAAGATGAGGAGACCTGGACTAGGCTGTTGGCAGCAGGGGGGCTTAGAAGGTAAAATGGATAGGATTTGGGGCTGGGCTAGGTGGGGGCAGGGAGTAAGGCTTTGTGCGAAGTGAGGGTGTCCCAGCTCTCCTGGCTTGGGCCAGGTGCTCCTGTAGGGGAATCAGTGTGGGATGGAGAGGAGGCCTGGGGGTGTGTGGGGGGAGAGTCAGGCCAGAGCACAGAGACCTCCCAGCTCTGTGGCTGCAGGGCCTGCCTCTCCCCCACCCCCCTCACCGTCCCCCCCACCCCCGCCTCCACCTCCTGCCCAATCTAGACCCGATTCAGCTGTCACTCAGGCGGGCCAGGCCTCTGAAAGGCCCCCAAAGAGCCCTTGATTTGTGCAGGCCTGGCCGGCCCATTGTCCCCCTGGGATCCTGTCTTTGCCAAGAGTAACAAAGAGCTCAGCAGAGAGCTGGCTCTGGGCTTGGGTGGGGGATTAGAAGGAGGGGGAAGGGGAAGAGGGAAGAGGGAGGGGCTCCCCTCAGGCCCGGCAGGGCTGAGTGGAGGGTGTTGCTTTCAGCCTGCTTCTCAGGCCTGTGTGGGTCTGTGGGAGCTTGAGTTTGCATGCACATAGCTCTCAACTGTGTGCAGGCTCTTGTGTGTCCATGTGAACATGTGTGCAATGTGCATCCCTCTGTGTGCACACCTCCAAGGGCCCTCTGTGTGCATTTGAACATCCCCACGTATGCGCAGGCGTCAGACACTCTGTTGCCCCTCCGGATGCCCTCTCCCCCCCCGTGCTCGTGCTCCCCAAGGAGCCTGACCCTGGGAGCACATCAGCCAGACTCCTGGCTGGCTTCTATGTGGGCTCCAGGGATGGGAAGCCCAGCCAGCAGATCAGAGGGCAGGGGGCTGGACCGGGCTATGGATGGGCGGTGGCTGAGGTCCAATGGGAGCGCCACGATTTCTGTTGAGCAGTCCTCTGCAAAGCTACAGGTCTCGCCAGCTCCCACAACTGCTCCCTCCTCTGACCCTTCAGACTGAGGGTTGGCAGCCTGGCTCCCCTCAGGCACATCACTCTTGCTGCTCAGTTTCCTTTCACGCTGCCTTCACCTTTGCGAATGGCCCCTTTATTAAATTTTTCTCACCTTGTTTGTGCCACCTTTTCCTTCTTGGGGTCCTGGCTGAGCAACAGGCGCCTACTTTGAAGTATGTGTGCGGGTGTGCATGCTGCATCTCTTGGTAGGGTTGTATCTGGATGCACCCACATGCACATCTGTGTGTATTTGTGCACACACACATGTGCTCTGTACATGTGGGCATCCTTCTGTGTGCACACATGGCCATTTGTGAATGGGGAACATATATGTATGCCCATGACATGTATGTATGTTTTTAATTGTGTTTCTGCTTGGGAGGTGTGTATTTCAGCTGTGCTTGGTGTTTTGGGGTGGGAATGATGGTGAGTGGCAATGAGTGTGTGTGACCGCAGAGCCACAAGGGGAGGGAAGCCTGACGGTTGGAGGTTCCCAGGCAGCAAGGATCCCAATAGCTCCTCCCAGGCTCCCCCAGGGACCTCTGAAGAGGCTTGCCCATCCAAAGGGACCTGCTGCCAGGAGTTCAGCTTGTTTTGTTCCACAAACATCACTGGCTGCCTCCACCGTTACCCTCTGGGATGCTCCTGACCCTGTGCTGGGCTGGGGGTAGGAGACCTCCTTTGGCTGCAGTCTCAGGACCTCAAATTACATGCAGCATCGACATTCTGAGGGCAAGACCCGTCCTTACTGGGAGAGTTAATATCTTTACGCCGTAAAGGGCTTGTACAAGAAAGACACGAAACCCGGAAGTGATAAACACAATAATAAATAAATTCAATATAATTAGGTTTATAAAAGTGTTTTATAAAAATAAAATATTTTTGTTGCATGAAAAGAATCAAAGCAATTAAAAGGTAAGCATCTACATTTATGGAAGTAAGTATCTATAATTTATCTTATAGAAAAAGGTAATACCTATAATAGTGGCCCCCAACCTCCAGGCTGTGGACCAGTACTGGTCCCGGCCTGTTAGGACCTGGGCTGCACCGCAGGAGGTGAGCTTGAATGTAATGTGCTTGAATCATCCCTAAACCATCCCCTACCTTCCCGGTCTATGGAAAAATGGTCTTCCATGAAACCAGTCCCTGGTGCCAAAACAGTTGGGGACCACTGCTCTATATAATGTGTAAAAGGTTCCTGCAGACAAATAAGAAAATAACAGTAATCCAACAGGCAACTGGGGTAGATATGAGGTCTGTCCAGAAAATGTTATACATCACGAGTATGCCTCTCCAGTCTAAACAGTTACTAAGGAGTACCACACCTCAGTGTTCTTCGTCAGTTGAGAGATGCGATATGATGAAAACGGCCACAGCTATGGGCAACTGGTGATTGGCAGCTTCATCACGACAACGGACCCACTCGTACATCACCTCTCATGCAGATCTTTTTGGCAAAACATCAAATCATCCTGGTGACTCAGCCCCCCTACAGCCCAGATTTGGCACCTTGCAACTTCTGGCTTTCCCCAAAATCACCTTTAAAAGGGAAGAGATTTCAGACTGTCGATGAGATTCAGGAAAATACGACGGGGCGTCTGATGGCGATTCCAACAAAGGATTTTCCCACACAGACTATTTTGAACAGTAGAAGAGATGCTGGAAGAGCTGTGTGAGGTCCCAAGGTGCCTGCTTTGAAGGAGACTGAGGCATCGGTGTCCTTTGTACAATGTTCCTTGTATCTTGTATCTTCTTCAGTGAATGTCTCTATTTGTCATAGTTACATGGCTGGACACTTTCTGGACAGACCTCATACATGGTCAGATGATTTCAGAAAGCAGTACCACAGATTTCAGTCTGGCTGAGCCCCGGTCCGATGTAGGGAGGACTGTCAAGAACTGTGCGGGATCTGTGATTTTACCCTACTTGCAAGCTAGCGCGTTCGCCTGCCTCTGCTTCTTGGAGGCAGACGGGCAGAAGGCGGGAGACTCCTGGGTCAGACGCAGAGCACAGTTCATCACTCCCGGCCGTGGTGGTGACCAGGCTATCAGCACTTTTCTCACCCCAGCCCCCGTTCCCACGGATCAATGTGAAGAGCGTTAGACATCGGCTGCGCACACGGTGGGTTGTTTATTAGGAGGGGAGCCCAAAGCTGAATACTGCAGAAGCCACATTGCGTGACTTCAAGACTGACTCAGTCATAAAGGATGATGCAGCTTCGGCCCGATTCTTCTGGGCACCACACTAGGAGGAAGCGCAAGTTGCCACGGAGGTGCCCGTAGAACGGACAGAACCCAGCAGCTTGTTAGAAAAGTGAGCTAGCCGACTTGGAAGTGGACCCTTGGGCCCCCGGTCAGAGCGTCTGACAACCACAGCCCCCCAGCGCCGCACTGAAGTCTGGGCAGTTCCGCAGCCCGCACGGCCAGCTAACCCGCTGGAAACTCCTGACGCGGAGAAACCGTGAGGGACATACGTGAGGACTGTCGTTTCAAGCCATTACACTGGGGGATAATTTGTTACGCAGCTCAGGTAATTAATTCACGGGACACAGGCCTCCTTCCTTAGTGTCCAGCAGAGGGATGCTCGGAGCTGTTCTGCGCTCTCATGGGGTGTGGAAGTAGAGGTGGGAGCTGGCAGACCCGTCCCAGGGCTTCTGAGCCTCAGTTTCCCCACCTATAAAATGGGGATGCTCACAGTGCCTCCTTCCCGGGGTTATGGTAAATATTCAATAAGACAATTGATGCAAAGCCCCCCAGCACAGGGCCTGACACAAAGTCAATGTTATTAACTTTTGTGAATAACAAACGATCATGAGCAGCTATTGCTTCCGTTTAATTATTTTGAGGGATTAAAAATTCAGAAAACTCAAAATCATACTCATAATCATCCAGATTCATACCACCTAGATTAACAACAAATGCATTTTTCGTCACATCGGCTGCAATTCTTTTGAAAATGACACAGTGGTAAGGGCATGTGTTCTGCCTTTGAGAGACGAACCCCACATTGCAAAGGAAGCTGAGTGTGGGGTGTTCACTTCTGGTCCAGCTTTGCTCTGGACGCTGCGCCGTGGGTCCCGACCCCCGAGAGCACTGCCCGCCGGGACAGCACAGGGGCAGCGAGGCGCCTGGAAAGGAAGGCAGCAGGAGGCGAGCAGAAGGGAAGCAGGAGCCTCGGGCAAGAGGGACCCTAAGGAGGCTCCGAGAGCTGCCTGGAGAGACAGGGGCCTGAAGCTGCGCCAGGCTTGCGATGGCCAATGGAAGCTGCTATGGCTTCCTGACATTCGGTTAGACACTGTCACCTGCACCGCCACAGGGCCACCCGTGATGCCACCTGCACAGTTAGCCCCACCTCCAGTGTCGCCAATACAGTCCCAGAGTCACACACGTGTCACCTGCAAAGTCAGCTCCATCATCCCATATCAAACCAATACATACAGTGTCACCTGTACATGGTGAGGCTCACTATGAACCGCCAACACTCACTCAAGGTGTCGGCCACCTGCACACAGCCACGCTGTGTCCCCAGCTCAGTGGGACACACTCTCACAGAGCCACCTGCCTACAGCAGCCACCCAGAGTGATTTGCCATCGGGTGCTCCATTAGCTGTGCCCTGTGGTGTGACATCTCATACAGTGTCACCGGCTCGTGCAGGCCCCACCCAATAGAGCCCCACCCATGGGCCTCACTGCCCACAAGAGCTGCCTCAGTCCAGCGGTGTCTGGGCTGTCCCTTGCTCGGCCAGCAGGGCCACCATTCAGACTCAGGCTCCATCTCCGTGAGCTGGGGAGGCTGGGCCTGCAGAAGCAGAGCAAGTGCAGAGAAGAAGCTTTGTTCTTAGAGGGCAGGTCATTAAGGGGGGCTGGCGGCCTTCTCGCAGTCCCTCCCCTCCAACAAAGGAACAAAACAGCAGCTATTTTTAGCTTCGAGCCCTACTCCCCCTCAGACCCTGGGGTGGGGAGTCCCGTGAGAGAGGCAGTGGTAGTTGTGAGGGCCCTAATGAGGGCAGCAGCCATGCCTCCGCTCCTCGAGGCAGCTGGCCCCATCTCTGCCAGGGTAGGAGGAGCCTGGGGGGCTCCTGAGACACAGAGAAGACAATGAGAACAATGCCCAGGCCCCCAGATGCCTGCTTCCCAGGGAGCACCCCCCCACCCTGGGAAGAGGTCCCATCACCACAGGGCATGGCGGTAAGGCACGCCCCGCCTTGTTCAACCCCCAGTCTCCTCACAGACCCCATTTCCCAAAAGAGGCTGCCAGGGGCCAGTGACCTGACTAGGGGGATGCACGGGATCTGCACAAACCTCAAGGGCAGCACTGGAAACACGCAGACCTAAGAGTGAGAACGCAGCTCTGCCCCTCACAGCTGTGCGGCCTCTAGCCTCAGTTTCCTTAGCTGTAAAATGGGGGTGTTAAGTCTTGCTTCTTAGGATTGCTGTGAGGAGTCTAGGCAATAAGAACTGGCACATAGTAGGTTCTCAGATAGCCCAGGATCCCTAACTGTGTGTGCTTCTCCCAGAACAGAGCTTCTCTTGTTCAGCACTGAGAAGGAGAGCCTAACATGCTCCCTGGCACACAGTAGGTGCTCAATAAACTTTGTTGCAAAGGTTACCGAAGTGTCCTTACCAGCCCTCCGTCCTGCAGGCTTGCCCCAACCTGAGTCAGCCTCTTCCCAAGCCCTGCGTGCTCTGGGAAAAAAATTTGCCCCACTAAGACCAAGCCACTGGTCAGCCAATGAATCAGCCTTCTGGGGCTGGGAGCCCCGTGCCGCAATAATAAAGAGTGGCCACCAGGGGGCGCAGCCTCTTAAGGTTTCCGCACCAGCCCGCGGGCTGGAGACGGTACCGCCCACCAGGTGGTGTACCTGTCCACCCCTCAACCGGAGATCCAGGGGCTGTTTTCTTGAACAGCTCTGGAGAGGTAGCCTTGCAGCCAAGGCTGTCATCTCACAGCGGTTAGAAAGCAGCCCTTCTTCAGGTTGACCTGCTCTTCTTCCCACTTTCCAGTGTCCTGTGATGGATGACCCATTGCTCCCCAACGCATGCCCCACCAGGCTTCAGGATCCCCCTTTTCTGTCATCCACCCCTCCCCAGCCAGAGGAGCCCAGGCCATCAGAACCAGAAGGTCCCCAACTTGATCTGTCTCCCACCCCACTTTGCAGATGGGAAAGCTGAGGTCCCCAGAGCAGAATCATTGTCGCAAGTGTCCATCTGCAGCAAGAAGGTGGCTGGGCCAAGACCAACAGCTAGGTCCTCTCTTTTGACTTTGCCATCTTACTCACAAACTGTTTTATTATTGTTCCAAGGGAAGGAAAAATGGAGAAGGAAGAAGATCGGTGCCTCGTTTTATTCTAGGTCTTCGGCCTCGCTCTACACTTGCATTCTTTCACCGCGTCCTCTAGCAGCCCCTGGAGTGAGATGCCGTTATCTCCGTGCGTGGAGCAGGGAAACGAGGCCTGGCGCGGGTCCCCGAAGTTTCCCAGCCAAGAAACAGCAGCGCTAGCCTTCCTTCCCAGGACTGATTCCCAAACCCATATTCTTTCCATTGCATTAGGTCAAACCATATAAAATTGCCATTCCCGTAGGTCGAAGTTTTGCAAATACCTGGTAAGCTTAAGCTTAATATTATGCCATGGAGACTTCCTTATGCTGAAGGGAGAAACTGTTAATTGGAATAGTTTGGTGGCAGTGGGGGAGGGGAGAAAGATTTCTTTGGGAGCAAAACACCCCAAGGAGATGAATTTGCTGGAGAGATTGTCCCCTCCAACCCCAAAGTCCAGATCAGGATTATGCAGATAGTTCTAGAGGCCATGTTCAAGGACCTCTGACCACAGACGGGTCATACACCTCGGGCAAGAGGAGATTTGGGGGAGGGTCTCAAGGGGGGATATGGCTTCTCTGGCTATGTCAGGGAGACCCCTAGAAAGAGGGGCAAACCCACAGGGTATAAATTTAGAATGTCATGGAATGCCACAGAATATCATGGCTAGAATGCCATAGAGTGCTGTTGAATGTCAGGGAATGTCACAAAATGTTCTGGAGAGGCAAAGAATGCCATAGGATAGCGTGAATGCTTGTAAGTGTCATAAATTGTTGTGAATGTCCAAAGATGTCACAGAATGCTGTAGGCAGCTGTAAATGTCATCTCAGATGAAGGACTGCCTTCCAATGGCATCGCAGAATGCTGTAGATGGCTGCAAATGTCATGGAATGACTTTGGACGTCATCCTGGACTATCAGAGAATGTCGGTGTCACAGAATGTCGTGGAAAGTTCAAGGCAGTTGGGAAGGACTGTGGGCATCGTTTGGGTTCACTGGCTCATTTTGCAGATGGGAAAACTGAGGCCCGGAGGCAAGAAGGGTCTCGTCTAATGCAGCTCACCCAGACAGGCATTGGCAAATGCACATTCGGCATCTGTGTCTCTGGACTCCCAGCCTAAGCAGCCTCCCTCAGCTGAGGCTCGTGGGGACTAAGCAACCCTGTGATGGAGAGAGTGGTGCCCAGTGGGCACTCAGCCACACTCCCATCCTGGCTGGTGCTATCCTGTGTCGGGATGGGGCATTAGCGCCACCCGTGGGGCTTTCTGGTCTGGAAAGCGAAATAGTGAGTTCTTCGCACTGGAGTCAACAACATGCCTGCTCTGCGGCAGAGAGGGAGGGTGGGCGTGTTGGGTGAGCCCTCAGAGGCCTCTCCCAGGCCCTGTGCCAGAGGAGGTGCCCCGAGGTGCCATTCCTTGCACAGCCAAGGACTCAGAAGGGCCCAATCTCGTGGACAGCCCTTGGGAGAGGTGCTGGGGCCTAGAAGGCTGGGTGTGAGCAAGAGAAGGACCATGGAAGTGCCCTTCCGGCCAGACGTCAGGCAGGCCGGAAGGGTGGCGTCTTGGCTGAACTGACTGCAGTGAGAGGGATGGAAGTTAGCGATAAGAATCCAGAGAAACTGTCTGCTGTCTTGGCAGGTTTACGGGCGAGGGGTCATGGAGGTGGGAACAAGATGGCGAGGTGAAAGTGTCTTCACAAGGTGTTTTTCCCTGGCTGCCACTGAACAGGAGAGTCGGTAAGATGAGCTCTGCTTCCCTTCTTTTGTCCCCAGGCCTTATGTTCCTGTCTCTCTGTCCCTCTCTCTCCCCCACTCTCTTCTTCCCTCTTGTAAAGATCCTCACCCGGACCTGGTTGGTCTGCCTCCGGCATCCTGGGTGGGCTCCTTGGCCCTGCAACCACCCTGCCCGCAGCTTCCCTGATCCACGCAAGTGGACAGAGGCCTGGACCTCCGGCCCCCAAAGGGGAAGTGAACAGGTCCTGCCCACATCCTCCGGGGCAGAGTCCCCTTCCCCTGGCACAGAGCCCAGAGCCAACCCAGCGTGTCCCCAGCCCTGAGGGGAGAGTTGGCAGCGGCCTGGAGCCAATCTGGCAGGTCCGGGAGCTGGTCCTGGCTGACCACAGCCACTATCCCAGCCCAGCCAGGGAAACTTTGCCCCTCGGGGCTGGGCTGGCGGTGACTCAGAGCATCAGGCACCCGCCCTGTTAGCAAAGCCTTCCGTTCTCCCTGAGAGTTTGCTCCTGGCAGCTGTGAAAATAACAAGGTCCCAGCAGAGCCTGGTGGCAGAACCAAGTTCAGGAAGGGACACAAAGAAAGAATGTGCCGGAGGAAGAGGGGGTGGAGGGGCTCCGGCAGGGCAGGCCGTGGTGCTGGGGAGCTGGGGGTGGTCCGGGGCCGCGTGAGGACCACAGGGGCAGCAGTGGCGTTGGCCCCACGCTTGTTCACATTGATGAAGCTGTTCCAGTGGTGCTCATATGCGTGTGTTACTGGAGACTGTGTCTGTGTGGACACACGTGCCGGTGCATGTGCTCACCCCACAGGGCTCTGCATGTATATGTACACATGCGTGTGTCTGCAGTCATTCTGCACGTTGGGGTGTATACCTGCGTGTGGCTCTGGAAGTGTTTCCATGTGGGCGGGTGTGATTGTGTGTGCAGATGTGCGTGTCTTCGCATGCAGACGCTCTCAACATCAGCTCTAAGAGGATTTAGTTTCGAAGACCGTGGAGAGTAGCATTTAAAAGCTCTCCCCTAAACTGAGGAAGATCTAGGTTCAAATCCTGCCAGTGCACCTTAGGCAGGTGATTTAGTTCTCAGACTTCAGTGTTTCCATCTGTCAAATGGGGACAGTACTGGTAGCACCTGCACTGAGTTGTCACGAAGTTCTGTGAGACAGCCAGCAGACGTAAGAGGGTTCTGTGAACTACAAAAGGCTGACAAACTGTGAGAAAAGTGGTGACACAGGAATGTTGCTAGACTGAAAATAAATATGATAATGATACGCAAATCATTATGTATGTGAGTGGGAGAGACTCCAGTCAGGAATAAGGGAACAACAGAAGGACACGCAAGGCCCTAATGCGCCAGGTCCCCCGTGCATGTGTCCGGGACAGTTTTAAGGTGGCAGTGTCAGGTGTGCTCCCTACCCCCTACCTTTGCTTCACCCACCTCTTCCCAACCTGGCTCCCGGATCTTGAGCTGTGAGGAATTAAATTGGTGTGGGAGACCCGAGGGGCTGGAGGGAAGGAAGGAAGCAAAGGGGAGAGGTGGGGGGCTGGGGTGATCTGCATGATAAAGAACTGGGAAGAAGGGGGAAGGGAGAAGGAGAAGGAAAGAAGACGAGGACGCACAGGGGTGGCGGGGCCTGGGTTAGGGACGGTGGCAGACAGTGCGGGAGTGGGGATTGGTGAGAAAGGTCGCCTTGAGTTCGAGCCTGGATCCCTCTTAATGGTCTCCTTGAAATTTGGGTCAAGGCCGGAGTTTTGAATATCCTCTGTGATGGCTGGACGGCGTGTCTTTGAAAGTGATCCTGGGCTGAGACTGGCCCGCTGGGTTCCTGTCCCGGGAGCTGCTCTGCTTCTGGCTGAGGGAGCAAGCGGCCTGGGGGGCAGGGGGTCTTTGTGAAGTCAGATTCCTCCAAAAGGCTTCTTCCGATGAGAAGCGCCTCCGCCCCTTGCTGCCAGGGCTTCCTTCCTGGGCAGGTGCTTCTCTGTCCCCCAGGGAGGCAGATGGAGGCTGGAGAGCATCTGGGGGTTAGGGCCACTTGGGACTCCCAACCTCAAGCTGGGTGTGAAACCACATCCTCTGCATGTGGTTTCTGCCTCCAGGAGCTTGTGTTCTAGTAGAGGGCATGGACAGGAACTCACCGAGACCTGGCCAGCACAACAATCAAGGTGTTCCGGGGCAGGAGTGGAGGGGGAAACGTGGGCCAATCCACCTGAGCAGAGGAGGAGAGGCACAGAGGTGGAGACCTTCAACTTGAGCCTTGAGGTCTGAGCCTGAGGGCCTAGAGGCAGGAACGGCAGGGCCAGGGGCCAGGCGAGGGTGTGAAGAGCCTGGTACATAAGGGAAGAGGCAAGGGACTGAAGCAGGGGACACAGGAGGAAAGGACGAGGGGACAGAACACTGGGGGCCAAGTCAGGGAGCCTCGAATTCTGGGGGGAAAAGAGATTATATCTTGGAGCAATGAGAAGGCTTCAAGTTAAGTGGAAGACTTTAATCAGGGAATGATGGGACCGAGATGGCATTTTAGAAAGATGACTCAGCCCGACGGATGCAACACAGGAGGAGGAGGAGTGGGCGTGGGGAGGGCCATCGGCAGTGAAATCCTTGTGCTCGTCCGCTGAGCTTTACCTTCTCCCCAACCCAAGGCAATTCAGCATTCCCATTTGATAGACGAAGAAACTGGGACTCAAGAGATGAAGTGGCTTTCCTCAGCAAAAGGCACCGGCGTTCAGGCTGCCTGTCACTACCAGATCCAATAAGCAATGGCAGCAATTCAATCTTTTATGGGCGCTTTATTCAGATGGCCGGCGATCCGAGAAGATGGCGGGTTCCCACCCTAACAGACCATCCTGTCTTCTCTTTCCAGGCCAGACCTTTAACAGGAGCCAGGGCGGGAGCTGGGGTGGGGTGGGTAGGGGTGGGCGAGATAAACGAGGTGTGGTGAGGGCTTTGAGATTCAGAGGCTGCAACATTCCTGTCCTGGGCAGTTAGCTGTTCCCAGGGGAGGGTGGTTGTCTGTCTCTCCCTGGAACACAAAGGCCCGGATGCCTCCAACTTGTCCCCAGGCGGTAACCTTTAGCAGTGTCCCAGGAGGTCAGCTGCTTTCCCAGGAGCCAGGATGGGCCTTATCTGTAGTTTCTCAAAGCTTTAACAAACACGTTATTTGCTAGACTTATAACTCTTTACCTTAAGTTAAAATTTTCCAAATCTTGAGTCCCCTGTCATAAGGTCACACAGCGTGCGACCCAGACCTGTCTGATGCCTGTGCCCTTGATCTCAGTCTCCTGCCCCTGGGCTCTGGGTCCAAGCTGCCTGGGTGCGAAGCCCATCTTTGCCCCCGCTTACAGCACCTGATACAATGTGGCAACTGACGTCAGAGCTCTGGGCCTCAGTGCGCCCCTCCTTAAAGTGGGGTTAATAATCGCATCCACCTGTGGGGTTGTGAGGATTAAATGCCCTGAGATGTGAACGGGCTGGGTGCCCAGCGGGCACTCACCACGTCGGTGTCATCGGGAAGCACGGGTTGACCGTCCTGGAGCCTCAGCAGCGAGCCCCTGTGGGGCGATGAGGCCTCGGCAAGGAGAGCAGCTCTGCCGGGGTGGCTGGGAGTGGGAGGACGTGGAAGTCCCGGAGGGTGGGACACGGTGGGGTGGACAGGGACGGGCGAGTCAAGGAGGTGTCCTCACCGAGCTGAGGGGACCTGGTGCAGGTGGCAGGGCTGTCCTCGCCATCAGGGACTGGAGGACGAGCAGGTTCGGGGGAGTATGAGCTCAGCCAGGGGGTGACGAGGAGTCTCTAGCGTTCTCCCCTAAGTCAGCAGGATACCTCGACCCGGAAAAGTAAGCTCTTCTTTAAAAAAAATGTAGGGTTTCCTCTTAATTAATATGTCATTTTGGGAATACTTGAGATGCCCAAACCTTTTCACTGCTTTACAGAGAGTGGGTATATTGGTGAAGAAGACTGGCCTGGCTTTTTTCTTCTGAGCACTCCACTATTAATGCTATTTTTTTTTTAAATTAAAAGGAAGAAAACAAGGTATAAAGGCATCAAACCGGAGTCCCTGAGGGAGAAGTTTTGAAGCGTCAGGATGGAGGGCCGGCTTTTGAACTCCCGCTGCCCCGGCCGTGGGTTCCTGCCCAGCCTTTCCACATCCCGGTCCTCGGGCGAGTTACTTTCATCTTCTGGAGCCTCAGTTTGTGCATCCTCTGGATGGGTGCGGAAATTCCGGCTTGTTTTCTGACTCCAACAACCAGCTCTCCAGTTCTCCAGACACCACCTGGGCATCCCGTAATTCAGCTCAACTCTGACACTGTCCGCCTGGGACTGCTGTCAGACCCCGCACGTCAGCGGGCTCAGTCCCCCCAGACCGCCCCACCTCAGGTGCGATTGCCTGGCCCGGGTCCCTGTGCTTCTGAACGGCTGGCTATAAATTGGGGGTCCCGCGACCCCTTCCTCAAGTTCGATACCTTGCTGGAATGGCTCACGGAACACACAGGAATACTTTAGTTGCATTTATTATTGAGGATACAATTCGAGAAGAGCCGATGGGAAAGGCGCATAGCAGGTGGGGAATGGGGGTGCACAGACCTTCCATGCCCTCTCCAGGGGTGCCGCTCTCCCGCACCTCGAAGCTCCCTACGGTGCAGACACCGGGAGTCAAGAAGCCGCGCTGAAGGGTGAGGCCCAGAACTCACGTTCGATGACCTTGGGACCCTTGGAAAGGCGGGGCGGGATGGGCCTGCAGGAACGACACTCAGCCGGGGGAAGGGCAGGGACGCAGGGCAGGCACGGGGGGGGGGGGGGGGGGCCGGGGGGGGTGCGGGGGGGGGCCTGGGGCTGGCCTGGGGGCCGCATGTGCCTTATTCTCTCTTTTCTCCTAAAATGAAATCATTTTTGAGTAAATGAAAGTAACACTTATTTAAACAATTCATTGGAAACAAAAAGATGCACTGTACGAAATTCAGATAGCGCAAAAGGTGAGAGAAAACACAAGTCAGCGAAAGCCCACATCCAGACACGGACCACTCAGGGTCTTTTGGTGTGTTTCCTCCACAACGATTTCTCTACATTCTCTCTCTCTCCCCGCTCCCCCCTCTTTCCCTCCCTCTCTCACATTCTCTCTCTCCCTCCCCCCCTCCCATTCTCTCCCCCCACCTCCATCTACTTGTTCTCCATCCATCCACAAAATGACTTTCAATCTGCCTTTTCACATAATAATATGTGTCAGCATTTTCCATGCTATTTACCATTCTTCTGCATCATCGTTTCCTATTTAACTTTTAGGAAACTGTGGCTCCTTTAACCCTTTCTTATAAAATAAAACACAGGAAAATAAATAAATAAATCTTAAAAAAATAAAATAAAATAAAATAAAATAAAACACAGGAACAGGGCCACGTGACACAGTGGTAGAGCTAAAGGAATTGGAATAATAAAAGTCCACCCTGCGACCACGCCCGGCCAGCCCCCCACATGCCTCCCTGAACCCCACCCACTCGCAGCTCCCCGCCCCCCGCCCCCCCCCAAGCAGACAACCACTCTCCCCACCGGCCCGTGTTTCGTGCCAACTGCTCCTTCGCATTTCCCTATAGTTTCATCACCCAAGTGGACATACGCAGACACCATAGTTCGTTTGGCCATTACAGTTTTCTCGATATATCAGTTAAACTCTTTTAATCTGCATGTTCCCCTGCCATCCTGTCCTTTCCCTTAAACTCTCTTCACTGCGGAACGCTGGCTGGAAGAGTTTCCCACGTCTGGACTGGATCCGGCACAGCTCACCCTGTCTTTCCTGCACAGTGGCTTCATTTTTAATGGGCGTACCGCAATGTGCCACCAACGCCTTGTGGTTGCCTGGCTTGTTTTTTCGAATGGCTATAATAAACATCACTAAGCTGAACATCCTTGCATGTCCTCCTCTTCGTGTTCGTGGCTACCTTGTTCTGATGGGGCATGTCACCCTCCCCTCCCCTAACTGCCCTCGGTCGGACACTGGTCGTGTCTTCAGGTCAGTCTGTCCAGCCCTTGAGTGCTGTATCAGCAGCCTCAGCCCACCTGCAGGTGGGGCTACAACCCATCACACTGCTGCCCTGAGCTCCACAAACTCACACTCTGTGTCCTGTGTCCCATTTGAGTTAGATTCACTTTGTGCCACCAGGAGGTCCTTCCCATGTCTAGCATGTAGGCCTTCCCCAGCTCGTATTTCTGAGGTCCCAGCGGATTTGGAAATGAGCTTACCCAAAATACAACATGTATGTTTTTTGTAGCACGTAGTTGAGGCATTTACATATTGAAAAAATGCAACCCAGCCAATGCTATTTGTGCCCACACCACATCCTCCTGGCCCACCTCTAATTTCAGCTGTTGCTGTGGTAGCTATTAGGGTTTTTCCAAGGCAGCTGGGAAGTGTTAACAGGCCTGAGGTCAACTTTCAACCAGTGAGTGAGGGGGGAGGGCAGTGGACAAATGTCTCTGTGTACTGTCCTGTAGAGAGACAACTTTCTGGTGCATTCCGCAGGTTTCCTTCGAGAGTTTTCGGCAGACTGGCTGTTACTTGCCCAGTCCAATGTGCACCTTCCCTGGCATTTCTTCCTCTCCTGTCTCATTCCTTCTTCTCCCTTGCTCCAGTCTCCTGGGGTTAAGTCAGAATTAAACTCCTGGTCCCCAAGCCCTTGTCTCGGGTTCTGTTTTGGAAGGAACTCAAACTAAGACTTTAGAATTGTATTTTGTGAAGACACAGCCTGGGTCCTGGGCCAACCGGAACCCTCCAGAAGTGGGCAGCCTGAGAACTCACCCCAAAGGGGATGGCGCTCACTGGACCCCCAGAATGACACTAATCTCCTGTGTTCGGGAGTCAGGCTGCACATCAGGTGCCCACCTGCTACCTGTCTGCACAGGAGATTTGAACCTTCTGAACAGAAGACTTGTTATTTCTCTGAGAACGCAGCAGGATGTTTAACTGGCCTGCTCCCAGGAGATGGCACATAAACTTGCCAAGGTGAGACCTGGACTGGGGGGCAGAGACTGTACCAGAGGATGTGTCTGCGGTCCCCAGGAGTAAGTGGCCAGAGTAGAGTTACCTTACACCGTGAGGCTCAGTGAAGTTTGACTTCTTAATGATTTTTGTATTTACGTTTTTCATTTCATTTGTGAGCTAGATGTTGTTTAAAAATTTCTGTGATGGAAAAGAGTTATTATCTTTAAACCTTAAAAATCTCATTCGATCAATAAAATTCTCTAAAAAGTCAATGGAAAATGGACCAAAGATCTGAAAAATAAATTACAGTAAAATAGAGACAAATGGTCAATTAAAAAATGAAAACATGTTTATCCTTTCTAGTGAGTAGAAAAAGTGAAAATTAAAATGACAAAACACCATCTTCTGCCTCTCAATCTGGCAATGATGTTAAGGTGTTTAAAATGCCTAGACAGTGTGGCAGGCTGCTGCAAATCTCCTCAAACGCATCCTTTGTTTCCTCCCTTGCAAGCAGAGTTGCTAGTAGGTAGGTGGATACGAGATAGAGACTATATTTCCCAGGCTCCTTTGCAGCTAGGTATGGCCACATGACTAAGTTTTCACTGATGAAATGCTACAAATGATATGTTTAATTTGTACTAGTCAGGGTCCCAGCAGGAAAGAGATGGCACCATCAAACTGGGTAAATTGAAAAGAGTTAAATGTATGGACAATTTACAAGGATATGGACAGTGTGTAATAAAGAATTTGGTAGTTCTTTTTCCTTGGTTCCTGGGAGGTAACCACCCAATCTTTGGAATATCCTGAGTAATAGGAGTCTCCTTGTTATTCATAATGGGCCCCTTAGACCACACCTAGTAATTTGTGCTCACAAGGTGACTCATGGCGGGGCCATAGGTAGTTTATGTTAATGAGATAACTCAGGATAAAGGCTGACCTTGCCAGAAAGTCCAACCTGATGATTAGAGGGTTGGATCTTTGAACCACATGATAAAAAAATTAAGTATCTTTAAGACATATGTATCTAACAGACAGCAAGAGTCTGTCCACTTGAATTTAATCAATGTCCATATAATTCTTTCTCACTTGCCTTTCCTGGTGCCTGAATTCGGTTCCGATTTTCTGTCTGTTCCAGGTGTGCTGTAGGTTGATACTATAGGACTCACAACCCTCCAACCCCCACCTTCACGGATGGTTCACAGCAGGCACTAATGTTCACCATGGCTTCTCCGATTCTCACTCTCACAGTGACCTGGGTTCTGATCTTGTTAGAGCCTACCTTCGTAACAAATCCCAACGCCCTCATTCTGAATCCCGTAATTCAAAACGGTTCTTTTCTTATTTCTCAGCATAGACTGGGCCCTGTGTCATTACAAGGTGCATGCCTGGAACCTACGGGGAATTTGGTCTGTGTGAACAAGGGTGGCAGCGTGGGAAGTGGTGGGCGTCAGCGACCTGGAGGAAAATGCAGAGCAATTTTCAGCACCAAGGAGAGCTCTGATAGAGCTCTGAACTCCAGGATGATTTCCTGCTGACCAAAACGCCTTTTATCCTGGGAAGCTCATGAATACCCCTAAGGGAAGAACTGTATCTCCTTGGGGTGTCAAATGGTTTCATCTTTCATTCTAAATATAACGGACTGGTGGTAGTGGCTGCCAAAGGGCTCTATGGGAGAGACCCAGAAAACCTTGGGTAGGTTTAGCGGGAAATTGTTTCAAGATTGATGAATGATGTCTGCCACAGGTGGAAATTAGTAAGCCATTCCATGTGTGCCCTGCGTTTGCCAATTCCAGGCTAGCCCTTAGGACACGTACACGAATATTATATACATTTTGCCATATCTATCTTTTTCTTTAAGTAGAGGTTTTCCTGCCATAAGATTATGAAAATATTCTTTTACTTTTTCTTCTACAACTTTTATAGTTTTTTTAAAAAATCCTGGGTGCTTCTTCGCTGCATTTACAGTCCTCTCATTGATACTATGTTATAATAATGAAGAGTGCTTATAGTTAAACTCTCCACTGTTGTTCTCTTTTAAGGTTTCTTGGCTGCCCTTGTACATGTCTCCTCCTCGGACAAACTGTAGAATCAGCTTAACATTTTCATTAGAATTTTAATCGGACTTTGTAAATTAATTTGAAGAAAAGATTTTGGGTGACATGAAGTCTTTCTCTTCAGGAACACTGCATGTCTTTTTTTAATTCTTCCTTTATTTATGTCAATAAAGTTGCATGCCTTTTTTCATGGAGGCTGTACACATTTTTGTCTGTTTATTCCTGAGCACCTTATGCTTTCTCATACTACTGTGAGTGTGATATCCCTGTGTTAAAATCTGTTGGTACTAAGGGCTCAGGAAGCTATTGGTTTTTGTATGTTGTTCTTATATCTAGCCTCTTTACTGAATTCTCTTTATTAGTCCATAACAGTTTTTCATTATTTTCCTCTTGGCTTTTCTACTCTTGTTGTCTTTAAACAATGATAGTTGGTCTTTCCTTTTCAATATTAATAGCTAACCATCAATCTGTCTTTTTATGCCTGCACATTTTGTGCCTTTTGATGTAAGTTTGGGCATCAGCGCATTCTATCCTTAAGTACTTTGGCATGCATATCCTCAATTAGTATTCAATTACTTGTCTATGATTATTTTTCTCCTGAAGATTATAGTGCTTCATTTATAGCATAAAAATTGTACAGCAGTTTACTTTTAATTCATCTCTCCCATCCATTGTACTATTTTGTCATATATTTTACTTTTTATGCACTATAATTACACAATACATTGAATTTATATTTATTTTAATTTATGCCATTTTCATCACTCTTCATTTCTTAGATTAATCTGGTATCTTATTCCTTCTGTCTAAGAAAAACTTCTTTTAACATGTTTTAGTGTAGGTCTTCTGGTAATAAATTTTGATTTTGTTATCTAAAATCATTTTAATTTATCCTGATTTTTTTGTTAATTTAAAAAAGTTTTAAATTATATTTTATTGATTATGCTATTACAGTTGTCCACATTTTTCCCCCTTTTCCCCCTCCACCCAGCACCCCCTACTTCCTCAGGCAATCCCCACACCATTGTTCACATCCATGGGTCATGTGTATAAATTCTTTGGCTGCTCCATTTCCTATACTGTACTTTATATCCCCCTGGCTATTCTGTAACTACCTATTTGTACTTCTTAATCCTCTAAACTCTTCACCCATTCCCCTGCACCACCCTCCCATCTGGCGAACATCAAAACTTTCTCCATATCCATGATTCCGTCTCTATTCTTCTTGTTTGCTTAGTTTGTTTTTTAGATTTGATTGTTGATAGATATATATATTCATTGCCCTTTTATTATTCATAGTTTTGATCTTCTTTTTCTTAAAGAAGACCCTTTAACTTTCATATAATAATAGTTTGGTGGTGCTGAATTTCTTTACCTTTTTCTTGTCTGGGAAGCTCTTTATCTTCCCTTCAATTCTAAATGATAACTTTGGGTAGACCGATCTTGGCTGTAAGTCCCTGCTTTCATGACTTTGGATATTTCTTGCTAATCCCTTCTTGCCTGCAAAGTTTCTTTTGAGAAATCAGCTGATAGTCTTCTGGGAATTCTACTGTAGGTAACTAACTTCTTTTCTCTTGCTGCTTTTAAGATTCTCTCTTTATCTTTAACCTTTGGCATTTTAATTATGATGTGTCTCAGTGTGGGCCTCTTTGGGTCCAACTTGTTTGGGACTTTTTGTGCTTCCTGGACTTGTATGTTTATTTCCTTCACCAAATTAGGGAAGTTTTCTTTCATTATTTTTTCAAATTGATTTACAATTTATTGTTCTTTATCTTTTCCTTCTGGCACCCCTGTGATGTGAATGTTGGACCTCTTGAAGCTGTCCCAGAGGCTGCTTATACTCTCCTCATTTGGGAGGGAGCAGGGGTTCTCTTTTCTTCTTGTTGTTCTGATTGGTTATTTTTTGCTTCCTTATGTTCCAAATCATTGATTTGATTCTCAGCTTCATCCACTCTACTGTTGTTTCCCTGTAAATTGTTTTTTGTTTCAATTAGTGTATCCTTTGTTTCTGAATGGATCTTTTTTATACTGTTGAGGTCCTCACTAAGTTCCTTGAGCATCCTTATAACCAGTGTTTTGAACTCTGCATCTGATAGATTGTGTATCTCCATTTTGTTAAGCTCTTTTTCCTGGAGTTTTGATCTGTTCTTTCATTTGGGCCATGTTTCTTTGCCTCCTTTATGTTTGTTTCTATTTATTAGGCAGAGCTGCTTTGATTCTGTGTCTTGGTAATGTGGCCTAATGCAGTAGGTGTCCTATAGGGTCCAGTGGCACAGCCTCCTCTATCACTCAAGCTGGGTACTCAAGATATGCCTTTTGTGTGGACTCAGTACACCCTCCTCTTGCAGGTGAGCCCGGGTTGCTATTTGTTGGTCAATGGGAGGGAATTACCCAGGCCAGTCAGCTGCAAGGATTGATTGTGACCCCTAACCACCTACCTCCACCCTCTGTGGTGAATCAGCTGTGCAAGGGCAGGGTAGTAGTACTCTGATGTGGTCTGTAGCTGTCCACTTGGTGCACTGACCCTGGGGTTTCCTGGCTGGTACAGGCCAAGGTCAGCCCCATCTATGTTCTGCCCAGGGCCACCCTGCCTGAGCTATAAAGCAATCTGAGATGGCTGCTACTCCTGCTGGGCTTGGAAATTCCCAGGTGAAGCCAAGTTGTGAATCAAGGCTGGCTAGTGCCAGGCCTGGGGCTCACTGATGCCAGCTGTTGCTTGTTTTAGAGGATTTAGGAAGTTGTGAAGCATGAGACAAGACCAGCCATTCATATGGAAAACTAGCCTGGGTGGGCCCACAGTTGGGTGGGGCAGAGTCTCTGGGGATCTCCAAGGCAAGTCAAACAGTGTTAGCCAGGTTGATGGAGTGTCAGATATGGCATAAGCCTGCTGGCTCTGTGGCTTCATGTGGGGAGAGCTCAAAAAAGGGATAATAGCCTCTGCTTGCCCCAATGCCTCTCCTAGTATGCCACTGGGGACCTCAAGATGCCACTCCAGGGCTGGAGCTCAGAGGGAGTGAGTCTGGGTAGGTGAGTCCGTGTGTGGGTTCTTTAAGAGGAACTGCTTGGGCCTCTAGAAGTTTCTTCCACCAACTCAACCCCCATTAGTTTTTGCAGCCAGAAGTTGTGGGGACTTATCTTTCTGGCACTGGAACCCTGGGCTTGGGAGCCTTGTGTGAAACTGGGACTCCTTGCTCCCGAGATATCCCTCCTGAATTTTTATCCAAACACATGGGTGTGGGACCAGCTCCTTCCATGTCTGCACCCCTCCTACCATTCTGGACGGATGTGGTTTCTTTAATTCCGTAGTTGCCAGGCTTCCATTCCACTGGATTTCTGATGGTTCTGAGTGATGGTTGTTTTATATTTTAGTTGTAATTTTGATGTTGTACGAAGACGTAGCCATGTCTGCCTATACCACCTTCTTGACTGGAAGTTCCCTATGCTGAATTTTGAAAGCTATTTTCACTAGGTAGATAATTCTAGGTTGATAGGTTATTTTTTCTTTAAAAAATTTAATGTTGTCACTCTGATTGCTGTCTGCTTAGATAGTTTCTTCCTAGAAGTCTGCTGTAATTCCCCTCTTTGTTTTTTCTGTAAGTAATTTGACTTACATCTCTGGCTGCCTATATTTAAGATTTTTATCTTCACCTTTAATTTTAATTGCTTGAATATGATATAAGTCTCTCTTTTTAAAACACGTATCCTAGGGACTTCCGGCCAAGATGGAGGCGTAGGCGGACACACTGTGCCTCCTCTTACAACCAAAATTAAGGACAACGAATATTTAGAAACAAGAAAACAACCAGAACTTATAGAAAACTGAACTGTACGGAAGTCCAACAACCATTCATCCAGACCGGTAAGAGGGGCGGAGTTGTGGCAGGAAAAAGTGGAGGTGCGGACCCGGGAACGCAAGCAGCAGCAGCTGGCAGTTCCCAGGTGCACAGGCGGCGGCTGGCGGTCCCCGGGCCCACAGGCAGCAGCTGGCGGACCCTGGACACAGGGGGGCAACTGTGCAGACCCAGTGAGGCCGCACAAGGCAGCTAGCTGACTGACCAGGTGGTCCCGCATTCACTCGTGCAGACGGTCAAAGGGGAAGTGGCGGAAGGGACTGAATCCAGGAGAGAGCAGAGCAGGCGCCATTGTTCCCTCTCAGACCCCGCCCCCACATACAGCGTCACAACCCAGCGACTGGGCTGCCCCACACTGGGGAGCGCCTGAGTCTCCGCTCCTCACTACATAATAGCCAAGACCAGACTAAAACCAAAACAAAACAACAACAACAAAAAACCCCCACTAAAAATGGCTCAAACCAGAGAACAAATAAAAGCCCCAGAGCCAATTCTTCTAAGCGACCAAGAGATAGCCAACCTATCAGATGCACAGTTCAAAGCACTGGTCATTAAAATGCTCACAGAATTGGTTGATTTTGCTCACAAATTAGATGAAAAAATGCAGGCTACAATACGTGAAATGAAGGAAGATGCATGGGGAACTAATAGAGATGGAAGGAAAACTGGGACTCTAATCAATGGAGTGGACCAGAAGGAAGAAACTAACAACCAAACAGAAAATGAGGAAGAAACAAGAATTCAAAAAAATGAGGAGAGGCTTAGGAACCTCCGGGACATCGTTAAACATCCCAACATCCGAATTATAGGGGTCCCAGAAGGGGAAGAAGAGCAACAAGTGGAAAACTTATTTGAACAAATAATAAAGGAGAACTTCCCCAATCTGGCAAAGGAAATAGACTACCAGGACGTCCAGGAAGCTCAGAGAGTCCCAAAGAAGTTGGACCCAAGGAGGAACACACCAAGGCACATCGTAATTACATTAGCCAAGATTCAAATGAAGGAGAGAATTCTAGAAGCATCAAGGGATAAGGGGACAGTCACCTACAAAGGAGTTCCCATCAGACTGTCAGCTAATTTCTCAAAAGAGACCTTACAGGCAAGAAGGGGCTGGAAAGAAGTATTCCAAGTCATGAAAGGCAAGGGCCTACATCCAAGATTGCTCTATCCAGCAAAGCTGTCATTTAGAATGGAAGGGAAGATAAAGTGCTTCTCAGATAAGGTCAAGTTCAAGGAGTTCATCATCACCAAGCCCTTAATATATGAAATGTTAAAGGGACTTATCTAAGAAAAAGAAGATCAAAAATAGGACAATGAAAAGACATCAAACTCACAGGTATTAAGAACTGCACCTAAAACAAAAGCAAACTAAGCAAACAGCTAGAACAGGAACAGAACCACAGAAATGGAGATCATATGGAGGGTTAGCAACAGGGGCGTGGGAGGAGGAGGGAGGGGGAAAAGGTACAGAGAATGAGTAGCATAGATAGTGGGTAGAAAATAGACAGGGGAAGTACAAGAATAGTATGGGAAATGTAGAAGCTAAAGAACTTATGACACATGGACATGAACTAAAGGGGGGGAATGTGGGTGGGAGGGGGTGTTCAAGGTGGAGGGGAATGATGGGGGAAAAATGGGACAACTGTAATAGCATAATCAATAAAATATATTTAAAAAAAAAAAAACACGTATCCTCCCTGGTATGCTTCAGCTTCTTGGATCTGTGGTTTAGTGTCTTCCATTAATTTTGGGAAATTCCCTGTTGTTATCTCTTCTAATATTTTTTCTGATCTGGTTTTTCTCTCTGTTCCACTTCTGGGATTCTAGTTACATGTATACTACATCATTTGATATTGTCTCACAACTATAGGTCCTAAATTAGTCCTTTCACAATTTTCTGAAGAATCCAAGAATCTAGCAGTAGTTTAACTCTATTTACCACTTCCTAATCTTTGTAGTATTGTTGTCATATATTTTACTTTTACATTATTTGTAAGTTCCACAACACATTTGCATTATTGTTATTATAAACAGTTTTTACCCTAACATTTATCTATTTTCTTTATTCTTTCTTGCATTTCCATGCACCCATCTGGGCTCATTTTCCAAATCTGAGAAAGCTTTCTTTAGCCTGAAATTTTTTCTTTAGTATTTCTTGTAGCACAAATGTGTTGGAAACAAATTTTTCAGCCTTTCTCATTATTTCACCTTCTATTTGAAGGGTATTTCTGTTGGATATAGCATTCTATATTGCCAGTTTTTTTCCTTATACTTTAAGATTTTTATTCCATTGTCTCCTGCTTCTATGGTTTTTATTGAAAAGTCAGTTATAAGTCTTACTGTAACCCTCTGAAGGTAATGTGATAATGTGTCTTTTCTCTCTTTGTATCTCTTTCCCCTCTTAAGATGATCTCTGTCTTTTGTCTTCAACACTTTGTCTATAATGCCCTTAGATGTGGTTTTTCTTCTTTTTACCTGCTTGCAGTTTGCTGAACTTCTTGTATTTTGGAGTCCTGCCTTTCCACAGTTTTGAAAAGTTCTCAAGCATTATCTTTCCAAATATCTTTCCTGCCCCATTTTCTTTCTTCTTTCCTTCTTGAACTACAGTCACACCATTATAATAGGGTTAAGAGAGGAAGATACTGTTTTAATTGTTTTCAAAATATTTTTGTCTCTTTTCTGTATATTGCATTCTTGTGCCTCTCTCCATTTCTCTGACCTATCTGAATATTTTCTTCTGATTCATTTTCCACTTTAATAACTACCTATTCAATTGTGTCAAACTGTGTTTAAATTGTGTTAAGTTCTGGCTGATATGGCTCAGTGGACTGAGTGCTGGCCCACAAACCGAAAGGTCATGGGTTTCATTCCTGGTTTGGGCACATCCCTGGGTTACCAGGTCCCCAGTTGAGGTGTGAGAGGGGCAACTGATTGATGTTTCTCCCTTGTTGATGTTTTTCTCCCTTTCTTTCTCCCTCCCTTCTCCTCTCTCTGAAAATAAATGAATAAAATCTTTTTAAAAAAAACTGTTAAGCCCACTTAATGAGTTTTTAATTTTAGGTTTTATATTTTTGTTTTAGAATGCTCACTTGATTATTTTTATAAATTTCAAATATCTTGAAGTTATCTCTCTTTTTATTCATTTTGTTCATCTTTTCCATGATTTTATTTAACACATTCATTGTAGTTATTAAGTCCTAATCTGGTCACTCCAACATTTGATCCATCTGTGGGTTTGCTTCTATTGTTGATTTGTCTCTATTTATTATTGGCTACATTTCCCTGCCTCTATATATGTCTAGCAGTTTGGAAAAATTTATGCTCCACATTGTTCATAGAAAATATCAGAGGCTCCAGGGGAAAGTTTCCCCATCCCTTGGTTGTGCATGCAGGATGGGGGAGCTGAGCACTTCCATACGCTGAGGAACTGAGCTGGCTCAGCTTGTTCAGTACGTCAGCCTGTCTCTGATTCATTCCTGTTCTCTGGGCATGGCCCGCTGAGACACTGGAAGGTCTCTGTCTCCTCAGACCTAAATGACAGTGAAAGATACAGCTCTTCTCTCTAAAGGTTTGAGCCCCTTGATGGGGAAACATCTAGTGTTTGTAGCTGTCTCCTCCCTCCGGTGGGACAAACTGCTAGGAAATCACAGAATTCACTCCATCTTTTAGAATTTTCTGGCCCAGCCACTCAACCTTTCACACAGCCCCAGAACTCAGACAAATGTCCTGTAGGGGACACTGGCCGTGTACTGGAGACGATCCACCATCACACTGGCCCTGTAGGACCACCAAAAGCTTTGCCATTGTTTCTTTCCTTCAGCAGAACCTCTTAGCCTCAGCCAGACGAGATCCTCAGACCAAACTTAGAATTGGGAAAAGCTCCCAAGGAGGAAAACAGTGTCGATCATCAACTCCTCTAGGAAGGGCTCTTCCTTCCCTGGGTTTTAGTTCATATGGTTTTTACTTCCACAGCTCTGTGACATTTCTAATGATATCATTTTGGAAATTCTCTCTTTTTTCTCCCAGTTAGCATGGTGAGAGGACTGGCCTACCACAGCCTACTATATCTTACTCAGAAGAAAAACAAACAAACCTCTTTTTCTTGAATGTTTAACATATATTTAATAAACTCACATTTTTCTATATATGGCTAGAGTTCCTCAGGACCTGCACACTCTCCTTGAATAAGTAGAGAACACTTTCACTTCCCATCCCCAGTCTTGAGTGCAGCCCGCATCGAGATCACCTGGGCTTTAGTTCCTGGGTGGTGGTTGCCAGTGCTCACGGCTGTAAAAATTAGACTTAACTACAATGTTTTACTGTTTTTTTTTAAATCGCTGTATTCTGTATCCAGTGCCTTTCTTGGTCTTGGTCTTGTATTTATTTTCATTTTCTGTTATGGCAGTAAATTCTTGACTAGTTTCTCAGATGCTCTGTGAACAATAAACTTATTAAGAGAGAATCTGTCCAAAACATCTTCATTTCCCCTCTCTCTTAAAGGCTGGTTGGGTTAGGTATTCACTCTTCGGATCAAAGTATTTTTCTCCAGGAATTTGAAGCTCTTTTTCCATTGTCTTTAGTGTTACCAAAGAGAAGTTATTTGCCCATCTGATTCTTACTTCTCTGCAAATACTTCTCAATTTCTCTCTTTCTCTTTCTTTTGCTTTTAAGATACCTGCCCCCTGAAATTTTACTACTGGCTGTCCAGAGAGTGAATTTCTCTCTCTTCATTTATCTCATTTAGCATTTGATTGATTCTCTTAACCTGAAGATTCTTGCCTTTCTCCAGTGGAAATGTTTTCCTATTGATTGATTTTCTTCTTTTCTCCATCTTATGCTTATAAAACTCCTACTAAGTAGATAAATGATATCTCTATGTCGCTAAACTATTTTTTTCACTCTCTTTATCTCTCTGTCATTTCACACTATAGTCTGAGAGAATCCCTCAGGATATTTTTAATTCATTAATTCATTTTTTCAAAAACAATTTTGAAATATTTCGGTAAAGCAGGAAAATATAAAGAATGAATAATATAGCAAACACTAGTGCATGCCATCCAACTTGGTCAGTTATTAACATTTGCTATATTTGCTTCATATTTTTATTTTTAAGAAGCAAAGTATTGTCAACTCAGTCATACTTCTTTGTGTTCTCTTCCCAATTTCATTCCCCTCCTTCCCTCTCGAGGTACTTCAATTATGTCGGTCTTTTTGATTTTTATTTTTTAATCCTCACCCAAGGTTATCTCTTTATTTTTTTAAAGATTTTATTTATTTATTTTTAGAGAGAGGGGAAGGGAGGGAGAGAGAGAGAGAAACATCAATGTGTGGTTGCCTCTCACGTGGCCCCACTGGGGACCTGGCCTGCAACCCAGGCATGTGCCCTGACTGGGAATCGAACTGGTGACCCTTTGGTTCGCAGCCCACACTCAATCCACTGAGCTACACCAGCCAGGGCCCAAGGTTATCTCTTTAAATGATTATTTTATAGTATAGATTCACTTATCTTAAGGGTGCCATTTGATGAATTTTGGCATTTGCATGAAATGGTGTAACCACCATCACGATCAATATACAAAACCATTCTATCACCAAAAAAGTGTCCTCGTGCCCCTTTGCGGTCGACCCCTGGCTTCTTCCCTTGCCCCAGACAACAACGGCTTTCCATCATTGCACAGTGCATGTCCTGTAATACTTGGTTTCTTTCACAAAGCATACTTTTGAGATCCAGCCATGTCTTTTTGCATGCATTACTAACGTTCCATTACCTTTTATCGCTGAGCAGTTTGGCTGCACAGTCACTCACTTGCCCACTCGCCAGCTGACACACATGTGGATTGCTTCCAGTCCGAGTCTGTTCTGAGTGACGCAGCTGTGACTGCGCATGTACGGGTCTTTGCGTGGAACGCATGCTTTAGTTCCTCGTGGGTGAATGCCTGGAAGTAGAATGGCTGTGTTATAGGATGAATGTGTGTTTAACTTTATAAGATGCTAACAAACTGTTCTCCAAAGTGGCTGTGCCATTTTGCATTCCTGCCAGCAATGCATGAGACTTCCAGTTGCTCCGTATCCTTGCCAACACTTGGTATTGCCAGTCTTTTTAACTTGTGTGTGTGATGGTACCACATCATTATTTTAATTTGTATTTCTCCAATGACTAGTGGAGCCGAGCGTCTTTTTATGTGATTACAGCCATTCATATATCTTCTTTCATGGGATTTCGGTTCAAACCTTTTGCCCCTTTTTACATGACATCTTAAGAGTTCTTTATAAATTTTGGATACACACTTTCTATATATGTTTTTATTTATCTATTTATTTTTAAATTTTTAAAACAACTTTCCCTTACGAGTTACAGTTATTTGTTTATTTATTTATTTGTTTATCTTTAGAGGGGAGGGGTAGGAGAGAGGGAGAGAAATATCACTGTATGGTTGCCTCTTGTGTGTCCCATGCTGGGAACTGGCCTGCAACCCAGGCATGTGCCCTGACTGGGAATCGAACTGCGATCCTTTGGTTCGCAGGCCCGCGCTCAATCCACTGAGCTACACCAGCCAGGGCTCTATATATGTTTTTAAAAGTAAATTTTATTGTAAGAATAATCCATGTTAAACTGAATACATTCAAAAAAGGTATATCCTACTGTTTTATGTTTTAACCTTATATAACAGGTACTATACCAATCTGTCTTTATTCAATTGCTTTTTCTTCACTCAGCATTATACTTATGATATTTGTCTCTTTGGATATAGGTAGCTCTAGGTAACTCATTCACCTATTGTATAGCATTCTAAAATGTGACCAAATCCCAAAGTACTTATCCATTCTCTATTCCGTTATAAGTTATTTCCAATTTTTTGGCTACTACAAACAGTTCTGCAGCAAACGCCCATAAAACTCCCCGGCACACAGAGTGTCTCTAAGCATCTTTGAATTGGCTCCAGTTCTCTTTACTCATATTCGTTTAGCCAGCCTCCTGAGTTCAAACTTTGTGCAATTATTTCAGAACTTCAAGATTTCGTAGTGATTCCTTTCAGTAACAGCCCTTTCTGAACGTACGAATATGATGTCTTTTCCAGTCTCCGTAGGGATGGTCATAGTGCTACCTTAAAGTCTTTCCATTTGTGCATGCTCTCTGAAGGTAATTCCCTTGGGTCTGAGGGCTTCCGCTCACGTTAAGTTTGACGTCTGTCTTCCGTAGAGTTGGTTTTCCTCAGATGCTCAGGCATCCTTGGTTTTCTGCTCAGCTTTGCTTTGAGAATCCCTGTCTCCCTCTCTTGGGCTGGACCACCAGGGCTAGCCTGCGATAATCACTGTGTAAGAGTGCCCCAGGGGTGCGTTGCGAGGCGTGGCCTTCTTCCCAGTGCGTCACCAGACGCTGCAGAGCCTGTCCCTGACTCAGACCCAGCTACGCCCGCCCACTGCTCTGGCTTGCTCGGCCAGAGGGAGGGCAGCTGGGCAGGGATGGGCCAAGCTGGCTCCTCCAAGTGTAGCTTCTCGATGGCCCCCCTCATGATTGCTCCGCGGCTCTGGATTTCCCGTGGTCCTGTCGACACTGGGCTTGGTTCATTCCTGGAACCAGCACGCCCTCCCCTTGCGCGCAGGATGCTCTTCTCATGTGTTTTGAGCTCTGGACTCTTCTGTCGATCCGAGCCTGCCTACTTTCTGTCACTTAGGAGTTCCATGAAGTTTCTGGCCCACTGAGGACCCTCCTCGTGTTCCACAACTGTTACAGATGGCGCACATTTACACCGACGCCTGTAGTTTTCCTGTTGTAACTGGAGATTTGGGCAGATAGAACAGGACCCAGTCTGTCATTGCTGTCTGACCTCCTGGGCTCCTCATCTTCTCTAAATTCTGTCTTCCCTCTCCCTCGCATCCCTCTGACCTCGAGCCCCTAAGTCTGCCGCTGTGGGTCTGTTTCGATGTCTCTCTGTGGCTCCCTCTTGGTTCCGATTCTCTCTCTTCACGACTTTCCCTCTCCCTGGTTTCTCTAAGCCCTTCCACCTCATCGTCCCCTAATCTCAGTGGCTGTTCCCCACCAGTGGGAGGCTCTGGTCCCCATGGCTGGCTGGCTCTGGAGCAGTTTGTGGGTGGGGAGCCCCAGATTGCTGCAACGTGGAACAAAGATTTCCAACACATGCTCCCTCTGGCAGCCTGCCACCACAGCTCACTGCCTGCCAACATCACACTTCAACTTAAAGAGGGAAAACTGCCAGACCAATGTTTTAGCTACAGCCCCGTGTCGGGGTTGCACGGGGAGTCTCACAGCAGCCCCTGCCAGAAGCGAGAACTGTGAAGGGGTTTGGGCAGGGGCTCGGGGCTGCTCGGTGTTGGTGGGGGATCCTGGCTGCCACCCTCTCTGGCCTCACTGGCTCCGAGTACCAGAAAGATTGCTTGGAACCCATTCTGGGCTCCCCCTTCCTAGTCCACCCCTGGGCAGGTAGGCAGTGGTTCTGCTTCCCATCTCCACGTCTCTCCCTGCGCCACGCCATCCGCGGTGGCTGCCTCCTCCATCTCTGATCTGTGCTGTGAGCTGAGATGCCCTAAGCTCCGGAAATGGTCTGGGAATGCCTGAGGAAAAGTCACTGGAATTGCTCTGGTTTGACCGGTCAAGAATTAGAGATTGTCGGAGACCTGTGCAGAAAGCACTCATCCTCACCCGTGGAGAAACACCCAATATTCTCGGTGCAGAAGCTCCATCCTTTTCTAGACCTTACCCCTGCCAGCCCAGGAGTGCCCCTTCTTGCTAGTGAAGCCGTGCCCACCTAGAGAAGCACCTGTGCTAGCACATGTAGGGATGCCTGTTTACGTGAGCCCACAGGTGCCCCTTGCTGCCGGTGCGAAGCCCCCTTCCCTGCCAGTATAGACACACCAGTTGTTTCTTTTATGATAATCACACCTGTTCCTGTCCCTGGGGACATCCCCAGCTCACCCACTGCAGATGCTTCTGTTCCGATCAGTGTAGGAGTGCCCGCAGCTGTGAGCTCTATTCCTGTCAACACAGCAGTGCCCTCTCGCTAACTCCCAGAAGAAGTCAATCTAGAGGTCTCTCCTTCCAGGCAGCCTTCCCACTCTTCCCCTGAAGAGGCAGCCTGCCCCCCCACCACCACCCCCTTCATTTCAGGGCAAAGATGAAACAGGCTCATGTCTCCAGGACAGGAGTTCCTGACACATTCTTCCCAGTGTGGGTTTACCCAGTATTCGAGCGGGAATGAGCCCCCCTCAGAGCTGGGCAATGCCTCCTTTTAGGAGTACAGCGGCCCCCAAAACTGCAAATATAGAAACACGCATGTGTATAAGCATAGATATACCCATTCCAACCAGCGTGGACACAGCCATCTTTGAGAAATACAGAGGTTCCCAATTCTACCAGCGCCCGTCAACATGGAAGCATCTACCGGTGGGAGCATAGAGGCTCCCGGCCCTGCCAGTGTGGCCCCACTTATCTGCTACCAGGGGCAGTCAGGCAGACCACTTGACACACCTGGCAGCCCCAGAAGGAGCCGGTGTGGGTGAGGCAAGGCAGCAGGGAGAGGTGGGGTGGGGAGATGGAGCCACTTGATCAAACCGACAGCCTGGCGGAAGTGCTGGCTGCCAATACACACAGATAAGCATTAATAATCACTCTTCCTTAAAAGCCCCACTTGTGTGTCCCATTTTCCTGAGGACGCCACCTGCACAGCTGCTCCTAATCAAGGACCATTTAATTCATTCCCAGATCATTGTCTGCACTAATTGTCTTAAACAAACCGAAGTTCATTTCACCTTATTCCCCAAGGGCCTGGAGGGCTTCTAATTACCTGTAGGTGGTTCTCCACGCAGCCCAGCTTCATTAAAGACCACAATATGTTCTTCTAATAGGTTCCCAATTAAAATCCAATGGGTTCCCATCAAAATGAGTTATGTCCCGGAAAAAAAAATCCACTAAAATATATTTTAATTAAAGTGAATTAAATACTGCAAATGCCTATTTCTGCCAACAGGTTGCACTTGAAACCGATGCTGGTGGAAAGCGGAGGGGAGAGGTGGGGAAGAGAGGGAAGGGGAGGGGCAGGAAGACGCAGGTGCGGGGTAAAGAGCTCTGCGGTCGGACGCTGCCCCGCCACTCCTGACCGTGTGGCTTTAGGCAAGCTGCCTCACCTCTTGGAGCTTCAGTTTCCTCCTCTCTACAATGGAGATAACAATCCCTAGCTTACAATTTATTTTTGTCAGAATTAGAGATTAAAAAATATATGAAGTACTTTACACATAAAAAGTACTCAGCTGTCACTAAGGTTATGTGATACTATACATACATAGTGTGTTAGTCGACTGTGCTGTGTAACAAACAAGCCCTCCTCCCCTATCTCAAAGGTTTGCGGCAAGAAATCTTTATTCTCCTGACTACTGTGTGTTAGCACCGCCTGCTGTAGCTTTCCGTTCTGGAGCCCAGGTTGAAGGAGCAGCCCTCTGTGGGCCATGGCGTTCTCATGGTAGAGGGCAGAAGTCCAAGGCAGCAAGCTGGATCATGCACCTGCACGCAGAGCTCAGGCCAGATTTTTGGATGGCGTACCTCTCCCTTTTCGATGGTCAACTCATGGCCAAGTCTGACAGCGGTGCTGAGAACTACACTCCCACCTTCCAGGAGGCGGGGCCAGGATGGGGCCGAATAATCCTCTTACAGGGAAGGAATGAGTGGTGGTCAACCCTAAGCCCTGGCTGGGCAGCTCAGCAGGTTGGAGTGTCGTCCCACACACTGAAAAGTTTGTGGGCTTGATTCCTGGTCGGGGCACATACCTAGGTCGTGGGTACGATCCCCAGTTGGGGCGCATTCAGGAGGCGACTGATCGATGTTTCTCCCTCACATCCATGTGTGTCTCTCTCTCCCGCCCCCCCCCCCCACTTTCCTCTCTCTCTAAAATCAATGAACATAGCCTCGGGTGAAGACTTAAAAAAATAATTTAAAAAAAAATCGTTGCCCTAGCTGCTGTAGCTCAGTGGATTGAGCGTGGGCTGCGAACCATGTTCGATTTCCAGTCAGGGCACATGCCTGGGTTGCAGGCCAGGTCCCTCCCCAGTGGGGGCCACGTGAGAGGCAACCACACACTGATGTTTCTCTCCCTCCCCTTCTCTTTCCTTTCCCCTCTCTCTAAAAATAAATAAATAAAATCTTTAAAAAAAGTGGTAACAAGAAAATAACACACCACAATCCTATCACTAGGTACATAGCATGGGTTCCCAAGCTTGCCTGACAATAAATACCCCCTGGGGATGAAAACACGGAGACCTGAGTCCCAATTCAGAGCGACTAAGTCATATTCTCCAGAGAAGGGCCCTAGGAATCTGTACTTTTAAACAAGTGGCACGGATCACCTCTATCATCAGGGATGTTTGAAAAACAGTTGAACAGAATAATGAATAGGAACATGGACTTGGATTCACACGGATCTGAGATGGCAAACTGCCTCCACCACATATGAGCTGTGTAACCGCGGGGAAGTTTCTTAATCTCTCTGAACCTCAGTTTCTTCATTTGTGAAACAAAATGACGCATGCAAATCACAGAGCACGGTGCCTGGGGCAGCGCAGGCCTTCACAAACTGCGGTTTTTCTATTTCAAAAATAACAACAGTAGCCCTGGCTGGTGTGGCTCAGAGGACTGAGTGCTGCCCTGCAAACCAAAGGGTTGCTGGTTTGATTCCCAGTTAGGGCACACTCCTGGGTTGTGGGCCAGGTCCCCCGGTAGGGGGCACGCAAGAGGCAAACCACACACTGATGTTTTTCACCCTCTCTTTCTTCTTCCTTTCCCCTCTCTCTAAAAATAAATAAGTTTAAAAAAATAACAACAGTAATGATGATAATGACAAATATAAAGTGCCCAGCTCAGTACATCGCAATAAACGCTAACTCTAAGAACAGTATTGAGTTGTGAGAATTGGAGAGCATCACGCTAAGCGAAATAAGCCAGGCAGTGAAAGACAAATACCATATGATCTCACCTTTAACAGGAACCTAATCAACAAAACAAACAAACAAGCATAATATAAACAAAGACACTGAAATTGAGAACAGTCTGACAGTGACCAGAGGGGGAGGGGAGGGAATTTCAGGGGAAAAGGGGAACGGTTTAGAGCAACAAGTATAAAGGACTCATGGACAAAACTATGGGGGGTGGAAATGGGAGGAAGGTGGGGAGGTCTAGGGTGGTGGGCTGGGGGTGGGGTAAAACACAGAAAACTGTACAATATCAACAATTTAAAAATACTGATTAAAATTTATGAAACAAAAAATAGCAATAATAATATTCATGATGTAAATATATAATCGTCACACATCTAACGATTAAGCGGAAAGAGCTTTCTACAGCCACAAACAAGCCCTGGCTTATGCTCTGAACTCCTTGGTTATATATAGACCTTGACCCCCAACTACGCATCAGACTCGTGAGTGGAACTTTAAACGTCCCAGTGCCTTGGCCCCACCCCTGGAGACTTGGATTTAATTAGTCCATGCTGTGCTCCATGCTGGTCAATCTCCCCAGGTGTTGCTACTATGCAGCCAAATTTTAAAACCCCTGCACCAGGGACTTGCCACTCCAAGTGTGGTCCCAGGGCCAGCAGCATCAGCATACCGGGGGGCGGGGGGGCGCTTGTGACAAAGGTGGACTCTCAGGCCCCTCCCTGGGCCCAAAGAATCCGAACTCGCAGTTGGACGAGACCCCTAGGTGATTCTGCGCACGTTACAACCCGAGAAGGCTCACCCCTGAGGACGTCGTCCCCCCATGCTCACCCCTTGCCTGATGGTTGTGCTCTCAGCCTCTCGCAGAGCTCCATGCTGCTGAACAGATCAGTCTGGAAAAACACTCTTCCCACGCCTTCCATCCTACCACAGGTTTCTGGTTTTCTGCGTTTCTGGCTCCTTCTCATTTTCCCCCTGATTCCTCTCCTCCATTTTCCTCCAAATACTTGAATTCCCAGGGCTCGGTGCTGGACCCTCTGTTGCCCCCTGCCCCTAGGTGGGCTCGCCTGAGTCCAAGGTTTCAGAGAACTGTCTATCTGAGTACCAACCTCTTGGTTCCTCAGCTGCAGGTGGTGCTGGAAAGACCGGTGCCTCTGTCGGGCTGACTTCAGGGACATGTGGCCTGTGCGACCCATGCTTGGTTTAAGGCTGTGCTCTTACCGTCTTGAAATTTGTCATAATTTTTGAATAGGGGGCTTCTCTGCATTTGAATTTTGCAGTGAACCCTGCAAATTATGTGGCTGATCCCACCCTCTGCTCCTACCAAGAATCCTGAAGTCGGGGGGAGGGTGGGACCAAAGACATGAAAAGCTTGAAATGGTAAAAATCCCCACAACGAGTGTCCCTCACCCCAACCTATTTCTCTCCCAGGTTCCCCGCCATGGTAAACAGTGCCGCCTTCACCCTCCCGAGGTTCTAGATGACTCGTTTGCCCATCCCCCACATCTCCCCATCAACCTCTGAAATATGTTTTGACTCTGTCTCCCTTCTCTTCAACTTGAGGCCTGCTTGGCTTTTGGGGGGATATTTGCCATTTGTCTCCCTGCCCCTCTTTTGCCTCCAGAGGGGCCAGAATGCCCTTGGGGGAGGCGGTGTCCGATCACAGTGTCCCTCAGCTTGAAAGTCTCTGGTGACTCATTTCCTCCCCACCCTCCTGCCACGCTGCAAGTCCCTGGGTCCTTGCCCCGCTGGAGTCTTCGCACAGGCTCTTCCCTTGCCTGGAACATGCTCCCGCCCCCCCCACCCCCCTTCCTCCTCTAAGCTAACATCAGCAGCCCCCCAGCTTACAGGGCCTGCCCCTGGGCAGCCTTCCCTGAAGCCCCCTCCCCGTCTGGGGTTGGACGTTCCTTCTCGGAGCTCCTCAGGACCCCTGTGCCTCCAGCACTTCTCACAGGGCATTTTCACTGTCTGTTTCCACGCCCACGTCTTCAGACTCCAGTTTCCTGGAGGGAAGGGAAGGGCAGGGCCTGTCTGGTTTTCCGCTGTAACCCGGGTGCCTGGCAGTGTGCCTGGCACGCAGTCAGAGCTCATTAACTGCTCATTGAATGAATGAATGAATGAATGAATGAATGAACGAACGAATGAATGAAATCTCTGCTTTGCTGCTAGTCCTGCCCTGCTGTCAGGCTGGAGTTCTGAAAAATGGGCTATTATCTTGTCTCCCAGACCTGGACCTTGCTAGTGTCTTCTCCTGGGGGCCTTAGCACAGCCCATGGGCAGCACAGAGCTTCGCTGTCTTTTCTGGTCCCTGTACACAGAGCTGCCCACCCATGCCAAGTCCCTCTGTGATGCTGTGGGGAGGGACGCCGCCTGGCCCCACAGGTCTCTCCAGGGCCCCTGCCAGTGCCTCCATTTTCACGCATTATCCTGCTGGGCTGAGCTCTCTTCTCAGCTCTGTGTTCAGTGACATCTTGCTGATGGCTTGAAACCAGTCATGGCAGAAATATTTACACCATAGAAATCGGTAAATGCTACAAATTAGGAATTTGTCGATGTTTGGAGAGCCAGTTCACAGCACACGGCCAGATCCCACGCTGAGCAGTTCCATTTTTGACCCTTGGACTGTGACAGCCAAACTCTGGCCCCAGTTTGTCCTGACTCCTCCCTTTTAGGTGTCCTCCCCTCCCTCTCTCCACCTCTGCCTCCCCCCTCCCATAAGCACATTTCAGCCTGTGATAGAGCCTTTTCTCTGCCATTTAATGAACGTGTGGCCAAATACAGCCAGCCTGACCCAGCTGTGTGTCTCATTTCAAATAACCAGCCGGAAAGGCTGCCCAGCACTGCCGACTCTCAAAGCCAAAGCCGCAGGAGAGAGAAGCCGATTGGCCCCGCTTGAGTCAGCATTCACCCTGGCCCAGCCAGCTGCTCTGGGGAGTAGAGGGTGGGTTCTAATAGGACCTGTGGGGCTCTGTCCCGGGGAGGGGCAAGACTCAGAAAAGGGAGGTGGGAGGCTAGAGGACCACAGACGACGCCCACAGACCTGCCTGTCCAGCTGGACCCTTTCAGAGACTGGCTTTGGCCTGAATCAAGCTTGACTCCCCCTGGCCCTGTGGCCATTGTCATCTGACTTTTGGCTGATCCCCATTCTCTTCGTTCTGGCCCCCGCTACTTCCCTTTTTGGAACCTCAGCTTCCTCATCTGTGAAGGGAGGATAACAACCCCTCCAAGCAGGACAGTTGCAAGATCCCACATGAGATCATGTGGGCAGAGCACTCGAGGCCCTGCTGGTCACAGTGACTATGACACATTCGAGTTCCCTGAACTCACATCCCAGAAGTTCCCCTGGTCCTCCCCTGCCCACCACCACTGTCCTCCCTTCTTCTCCTGCCACCACCATCCTCCCCGACGGCCAGTGTGGCCTCCAGTGCCTTGTGATCACAGCTGTGAGACACACTGCCACCCAACCCCACCACGAACATCACTGGTTTGGGGCACACATCAGAATGCCTGCACTGAGCTGTTGGAACTACAAGCTCTGACCATCTTCTCGGTCACTGAGCCTTGTGGTCAGCCTGGCTGCGCTCCCATGGACCAGCCACTGCTCCCTCCCCCCACCCGGCCACACACAGCAGGGCGTGCCACACAGCAGAGGGAGGGAAGCAGAGCAGTACCAGTGTCTACAGGACATCAAAGGCCCCAGGTGCTTCTCAGGGCCTCCTGGGACAACTCCCATGTCCTGTGGACAGAAGCGACTTTGCTGTGTGTTTCCTGTTATTTTCTCATCCACTGACTGAATGCTCCCTGTTGCCTGCTCTCTTCTGGCTGCGGGCTAGTCACTGGGGATGTGGAGATGCCACAGATGTGGATGCTGAACTTGGGAGCCTCAGCCCACAACCTAAGGCTGCCCAGGTCTCAGCAGCCTATGGATACAAAAGGTTAAATGGAGATACCACTCGGTCCCCCAGCCCTCCTTGCCCTAAAACTCCCCACCTGCCACCCCCATGAAATAGTGCTGGTAGTCCCCAGGTGGGGTCTTCCATGGGCCCATGATCTGAGCGGGCTGCAACTGCTCCTGTTGGCCTCTGTCCTTCTCACTGGGCCCTGGTCCTCTCTGGTCCTGCCGGGCACCTTGGCTGGTCTCTGAGGCACTCGGTCTGCTGCCCTAGCTTCTGTTTCACCCAGACCCAGCCTTGGCCTTGGCCCTGGCCCAGCCTCAGACCCTTACTGAGGACTCCAGCACCCCAAGGCCCAGGCAGCTCCTGGGTCTGTGACAAAATGCTTCATGCTCAGTCAGGAGGTCCCTACAGCGTAGGTGATTGAGCCTAACATGATGCAGAGGGTTGATGAAGCTGCTCAGTTAGTTGAAAAACCACATGACGACTCTCTCCCTTGGGTGCAGGGCACACATTACGGGGACAGCGGAATTGGGGTGAAGGGGCTTCAGGTTCCAGCCACTGCCTCGAGTCTGGGATGGTCCTTTGGGCCCGGCTGCTTGCCCCAGAATCCACGTTTTCTAACGGTCCATTCTCTCTAGGACGACCCTGCAGTGCCTCCCTGCACCCAGGCTTTCGTCGGCCTTCCCCAACTGCAAGTAGTAGAAACCCCAGCTCCACTGGCGGAATTTCCTGTCTCACAGATGAGGAAGCTGGAGGTGGGCAGGGCTGGCCCCAGGGTCACGGCTTCCTGATAGGCTGGTGTAGTGTCAGTCAGCAAATGGGGGGAGGGTGCATCCCGACCCAGCATGCTTTCCAGGTTCAGCCACGGGGCTCTTTTTGGCCATTGGAATTTGCACAGCATGACATGAATCAGGGCTTTAAAAGTGCTTGTGCAAGTGGGTTTGTCCTTACGCTCTTGTGATCTGCTGGGAGAGGAACTCTCTTCTGGTCACTGTGGCCCCTTCAGCCTGGGCCCCAAAATAAACACAGGCGGAACAGACCAGAACCCAACCTGAAGCCCAAAGCCGGGTGCCCAGCCCAGCCTAATGAGCTGAACCAGAGTCGACCTGCTGACCCCACCCCCGTGAGCATGAGGAGAAGCACCTGTTTTCAGCCACCGAGTTTGGCGGGCAGTCGTTCGTGGCATGGGGGCCGCAATGGCTGACAGTGCGGGTGCCCCTGAGGGGCTCCCTTGGTCCTCAGACCTGTCCTCTGAGGTCTCCGATGGCTGCTGCAGGGCCAGGAGTCAAGCCTCCGGTCTTCACGCAGCCACGTGGACAGGCTCTCCTGCATCCCCGTTTTCGTTCGCCATCGAAGAGCACGGCTTTCCCCAAAGGCCTCTGTTGGCCTCTGTCTAATGGGCAGAGTGGTGTGGCAGGCCCGTCGCCCATGCCCTAACCAATCACTGGCGAGAGGGATAGAATCTCGGTGATTGTTTCACGTGAGGGAACATCTCCCCCCTCCTTGTGGGGGGGAAGGGGCTCCATGAATCATCGGGGTGGCCAGTGGTCTACCAAAATGAGCAAGAAATGAAGCGGGCCACGGCAGCCGAGCGGGAACCCACAGGGGCAGCCACAGGCCCCCACGGCCCCAGGAAACCGACAATCACATGTGGTGTTTCTGAATGCATGTGTCAAATGCATAAATGTTACAAGGGCGCTGTCGTTCCTGTGTCTATGACTCCAGCAGGTCCTTCCCGACTCTGCCACACTAAGGCAGTGGTGAACAGCCAGATTTTTTAGCAGCAGAAACATGTTTTAGAACAAAATTTTAGGCAGCTATAAAACAGATAAAGACAGAAAAACTGGTTCATGTGTGAGTGGCAGGTGGGGGGAGGGGGCTGGTGGGGAGCTCCCCATCCCATTTGCTTGGCCTCTCTTTTTATTTCCCTCCCATCCAGGACCCCCAAGATATTGTCAAAGACCCCACGATTCTGCCAAAGTCAATTAGGATTCATTGTGTAGGGAAAACAAACCTCACATTTACTGAGTATCTACTATGTTCTAAGCAATTGTGCCTTTAATCCAACAATATCCTTTATGCTGATTTTACAGAGAAATGAAGTACATGCATAAAGTCATACCGCAAGTAGCGAGGCCAAGATTAGAAACCAGATGTCTGCCTGCAAAACCAGTGTTTGGTCTCAGACACAGAGCAGCACCCCGTTCCCCACCCTGAACCCCAGCAGGGGGGCTGGCCTCGAAACAGTGGTCCAGGCCGCCAGGGGGCTGTTTGGAAAGAGCGATGTGGCAACTTTTGGAGAGGCGTGGGTGTGCGTTCCAGCTGTGACTTAAACTTGCTGTGCAGCCTTGGGCAAGTCTCCTGACCCCTCTCGAACTCGGTTTCCTCATCTGCAGCACTAGGTTGAGGCTTCACCACTCTGACATCCTAGGACCTAAATTTAGCCCCTCCTGCTCGCCTGGATTGACATCCGCTGGACAAGTCCTCCCGGGCGATGAAGCTCTGGAGGGCCCGGGCCTCCCAGGGAGGAAGTGGAACTGAGCCCTCTGCACCCCCACCCACGAGCTGCCACCATCTGACCTGATTAAAACCCTGCCGGAGGGCCCGCCGGTGACTCAACCCCTATCTGATCGTCAAAGTCAGTTCCTAGAAGTTGAAAGTCACTTCTGCAGCTATCTATCACCGCCACCTCCTACCACCAAGAGAGTTCTAATTCTGTCCTCTGCCACAGAGCCAGGGCAAAGTAGGGACGGCCCAGGGGGTTTCAGGGGGAAAGTCTGGGTTGGAAGTCTGAAGGCCAGGCAATGCCCAAAGGATGGCGGGGAAACTGGATGTGTGAAGGGCTGGGGGGGCAGGTGGCGGGAGGGAGTCTGGTGGTGGAGGACGAACCTCGGCTCTGCCGCTTATCAGCAGGGTGACTTCAGGCACGTTACGTAATTTATTTTGGCTTCAGTTGCATGTGGAAGAAATGGGAAAACCCTCCTTCCCAGTTTCACTCCTCAGAGGTAACCATTGCTGATGCTTCAGAGTGCATCCTTCCAGACTCTTCTCTTTAAAGATGCAAACCCAGGAGAAACAGAGATAAAGATGGAAATGGAGGAGGAGAGAGGGAAAGACTGGAGCAGAGTCAGCTGCGACAAGGGTGGGATCGCACTCTCCCGGGAGGCGGCTGAGAGTATAAGCCTGCTGGGAAGAGCGGTTTTCGAAGCAGTTTCTGGGCCCCTCACTGACCTCCAAGAGGACAGAAGCGTAAGCTGCAGTTTGCTCCAGCGTTATCTTTTGCCGGCGGCAGTGGGGAGCGGTTAGTCACGTTCTGTTCTTGCTTTCCAGTAATTCCCAGTCCTGGGGACATACGCTCAGGAGAGTAGAATGCCAGCCACGTTCAACAAGGTCATGGGTCTGCTGGGCAAACGGTGCCACGATAGCAAATGGCACTGGCTGTGTCCTTCCACGTTGGTCCCCCGTCCACCCAGTGGTCTCCTCCTCCCGGCTTCATTTCTCAGCTGGATCAGATGAGAAACCACCACATCCTCATATTCCACTGGTAACTGGGGGTGCCTCTTCCATCTCACACACCGGGACATTGCTAGGGAAAATCACATGACCAAGCTACCAGGTTTTACCCCAAGCTCATGACCACAGACCTCAGATGGACACCTCAAGGGGCCCCGAGCCCTCTGTGCTCCTCTTCCCTGGGGTGACCACCGTTTCCTATCCACTCTCTATTCACACTTCCTGCCGCCTTCCCACCCTGGCTCTCAGTAGACGACCTTGCCCCAAACATCACTGAAAGAACAGGCACCAGCAGATGTCTCGGTCTTCCTAGTCTTGCCCCCGTCCTGGGGACCTTCTATATGGGCCTTCATCTTGCTGCCTCCCTCCTGACGCCCAGAGGCTGCGCCCCCTTTCTTCTCAGGAGCCCATCTTGCCCCTTGCGCTCTGGGGCCGCTCCCTCTCACCTTTCCAGGGTCTTGAATCCTTCCGTGGCCTCTCTTCCCCCTCACCAGCGCGCCCCGCCCCCCTCCACTGGGATGTTCCCATCAGCGCACCCACCTGCCCCAGGGTCTTGCTTCTTTACAAAGCCCTCCCTCGGACCCCAGCCCATTCCTCCCTTCTCCCATCTTCTTAGGAGAGTCTCCTCCTCCTTCTCACCGCCCATCCTCCACTCCCCAGCCCAACCCAAATGGCCTCTGATCATCTGAGCCCTAGGCCTCCTGGGAGGAACTCCAGGGATGGGGGCAGGAGGCAAGAGGCAAGAGGCCCCGCGCTCACCCCCATTCTCCAGCCTCAGCAGCAGCATGCTCATCTTTCCCAACTAGTCTGATCCAGCCTGAGCCACCCAGACTCCTTGTTTGATCACCCCCAAATGGAATCTCAACTGCTCTTCCCTCTGGGGCCCTGTTTGGGGCACACTCCCTGACCCTAGGTTTGGGTCTAATTTCAGCCAGTGAAGAGGGCAAACGCACCCAGCCCATACCAGCCCCATATGATCCGATCAGCTGCATCAGTTTCCGTAGCTCAGACGAATTCCGCCGATCCAGCCCGGGGAGCTGCGGACAGGCTGCCGCCCGAGCCAGCCCAAACCTGCCTGCCAATCCCCTCCAGTTCTCTCTGGTCACAGTGAGCTTCGTAAGTGTATTTGGAGCCCTGTACATTTTTGCTCGGGGGGAAAATGGTGTCTGGAAACCAGTGGGTGGAATGATCTCAAAGATGCCTTCTAGCCCCTCGCGGTGGTGTGGAGAGCTACATACACAAAAGCCAGAGTCATCGACTTCCTTCCTCACGCTTAACTTTCAGAGCTTTTGTTTTCATTTGAGCTTTTAATTTAAATTTTTAGTCTCTAGGGACTTTAATTTTCTGAGCCGTTTTAGGTTAAAAAAAAGGAGCCAAAAGTACACAGAATTCCTATGTATTCCCCCTATTATTTTTTTTCGTGAAAACAAATTTATTTATTTTTATTTTTTTTCCATTTTTTATTTTATTTTTTAAATCAGTATTTTTTAATTGTTGATATTGTACAGTTTTCTGTCTTTTACCCCACCCCAGCCCACCACCCCAGCCCTCCCCACCTTCCTCCCATTTCCACCCCCCATAGTTTTTGTCCATGAGTCCTTTATACTTGTTGCTCTAAACCGTTCCCCTTTTCCCCTGAAATTCCCTCCCCTCCCACTCTGGACACTGTCAGACTGTTCTCAAATTCAGTGTCTTTGTTTATATTATGCTTGTTTGTTTGTTTTGTTGATTAGCTTCCTGTTAAAGGTGAGATCATATGGTATTTGTCTTTCACTGCCTGGCTTATTTCGCTTAGCATGATACTCTCCAATTCCTTCCATGCTGTCGCAAAGGGTAGGAGCTCCTTCTTTCTTTCTGCTGCATAGAATTCCATTGTGTAAATGTACCACAGTTTTTTGATCCATTCATTAACTGATGGGCACCTAGGTTGCTTCCAGCACTTGGCTATTGTAAATTGTGCTGCTATGAACATAGGGGTGCATAGATTCTTTTGGATTGGTGTTTCAGGATTCTTAGGATATAATCCAAGCAGTATTCCCCCTATTATTAACATCTTGTATTGCTGTGGTACATTTGTTACAGCTGATGAGCCGATATCAGTGTGCTGCTGTTACCATGAGCTCCAGCCCACGGTCTAATCGGGGTTCGCTCCTGGCGTTGCACGTTCCGCGGGTTTTGGCAAACGCGCAGTGACATTCACCCACCATTCCAGCGTCATGCAGAGTAGTTCCGCCGCCCTGGACGTCGTCTGTGCTCTGCCCCTTGGTCCACCCTCCCTTCCCCGGCTCCGCCCCCCGGGGCACCCACCGATCTGTTTGCTGGCTCCATGGTTTTGTTTGCCTTTTCCAGAACGTCATGCAGCCGGAATTGTACACTCCGGAGCCCTTTCAGACGGGCTTCTGTTAAGTTAGCAATATGTCTTTTCATGGGTTGATAGCTCACTTTTTGGTAGTCAAATATATATAGTATAAAATTTTTCCATTTTCACCAGTGTTAACTGTAAGCCCAGCAGCCGTAAGTACGTTCACATTTAGCACAGCCATCAGCACGATTTGTCTCCAGAACTTCCTTTGTTTCCCGCAGCCTTTAAACTGTGACTTCCTAGTCCTACAGTGCATTTCTGTTCATCCCTGAATAACAGCCCATTGTCTGGAGGTGCAGTTTGTTGGTCCAGTCACCTACTGAAGGACGTCTTGGTTGTGTGCAGCGTTTGGCAATTATGAATAAAGCCACTATAAGCTTTTTGTGTGCACATAAGTTTTCAACTCCTTTGGGTAAGTGCCAAGAAGTGTGGTTGCTGGACCCCTGTCCGATTTTACTTCATCAGCACTATCAAGCACCTGAAGTGTGACAAAAGCCACACATGTCGACTGCTACGAGAGCCCTGAAAACAGGCACTGTCACCCCCAGTTTGCAGGCGAGCACGCTGAGTCTCAGGGAAGTGGAAAAAACTTGCCCTCAGTCACATGTCCGTGAAGTGGCAGGGCCAGGACACCAATCCAAGCTTTCAGGTTTAGAGAAACGTGCAAGACTCCAGGAGAAGGGACACAGCAATTATTCCCATTTCCTTTTCGTTCAGTTCCTTTTCTCCTTTTAGCAAAGCAAGCACACTTGCTTTCTGGTCCAATTGTGGTTGGAGGAGGAGGGTCCTTTTCTCCCCAGTTACTCTCTATTTAATTGGGGTAGCTCTCAGACTCGGGCACCAATGGCCTGCTTTGGCTAAGAGAGCCACCCACACCCTACACGCACGCACGTACGCACGCACCCACGCAGGCACACACTTCCTGTGAATCCCTGTCCTCACACAGCCCCAGCACTGGACACCTTCGGAAGCAGCCACTCCTGATTGTAGACAGAAAACATCTTCAAGTGGATGGATCCCTTTCTCTTAAGAGACCCTTCTCCCCTGGGTGTCCCATAACGGTGGAAGCCCTAGAGAGACCAGGAGGGGGTCAGGCTTGTAGGGAGACGGTGAAGGCAGTGACCTCTATGGATGGCTTTCACTATGGTCTGTGGAGGATGAGGGCAGTAGAGCCAAGTTCAAGGGGTGAAGTTGCTCTGGATCCAAAGGAAAGCTCGACCAGAAAAAGGCCCGGGCCCACCCATGTGCGCAGTGCAGCTCTGGGCCCAGTTGGTACCTCCCCAATGGCCTCCCATCCTTCCCCACCCCCTGCCCGCTCCCTCCATCCCCGAGCCCCCTTAAGTACCAATAATGGAAGTGCTTACTAGGCCCCGCAACAATTCACCCTTATCTTTTATTTATAGCTGACAAAGCTCCAAGCAGGAAAAATATAATCACACTTTAAATAATGGAAGTTGTAGGTATTAGAGCTACACGGGCAGTTACCAGAGGTGCAGGGATGTCTCCCTGCAGACCTGACGGGGCGCATGCCGACTGCATTTTTAATTTTTAAAACATATTTCTTCCCAAATTATTCCACGTTACAGAGGAGCCACATTTATGGGGGTGATAAATTACTGTAATAAAGTGCCTCTTCCTCGAATATATAGGACGCAGCCACGCTGAGCACAGCCCCGCACAGGCGGCCCCGAGAGAGTGGCAAGAAGTCCCACTGTCTCTCTCCTCACTTTAATTGTTCGGCCGATGTGCCCTACATTTCTAATACGCTCACACGTTTTCTTTAAGCACAGAGTCCTACCCGGCCTCTAATTTGTATTTGTGTGTGGCAGTGTGAGTGAGGGCCCTCGGATGACAAGCCATGCATGGGTGCGAATGAACAGGTAACGTGCGTGTGCGTGCCTCTACCTGTGAATATGCATGCGCAGGGACACCTGCTCACATGTGCGCACGCAAGTACGCGTGGCGGCCTGTGCACGCCCAGATGCAGGCGCATGTGTGTGAATGAACCCCTGAGTGCGTAGGGCTTGCATGCATTTGCACACTTACGTGGACACGTATGCATTGGCTAAACGTACATTTTTCTGCAGACATGTGCATGCCTGGCCTATGTGCACCCGTAAGTGGGTTGGAGCTGTGTGTCCAGGCGTGTTTTTCTGGGCTGACGTGCCTTCTCCACCCAGGCCCTCACGGGCATCTGAGTCCTTTCTCCCGCATCAGAATGACCGCACCCTGCCATCCCTCCCCTTCTCCCTCCTTGAACAGTAAGTAAAGCAGAGAGGCTAACCGCAGGCTCCAAGGTCAGACCCCCTGGATCCCGATCTCGGCTCTGCTTCTTGCTCCCTGCACCACCACTTGGTACCTCAGTTTCCCATCTGTAAAACGCAGTTCGGATTAGGTGTCTCTACCTCAGTGCGCTGCTGGGGAGATGAATGGGTTTAATGAGCACAAAGCAGCTCATGTGTTGTGAGCGCAAGTGTTAACTATTTCCCTTCCTCCCTTCCTGCTGGACGCGGCACAGGCTGCAGGAACTTCCTAGGAAAGTTACATGCAGGAGGGAGCCAAGGGTGGGGGACCATGGTGAGGAAGTGGCTTAGCTCAGGACTCACCCGCCGTTTGCCCCAGCTCAGCGGGCGGGGTTGGGGACTTGGCCATGGTCTCGGGAGCCCGTGCACAGCTGCACAACCTCATGGACTCTCAAGGGCACAGCCATGCCTGCTCCTTTCATACCAAGTCCAGCAGAGCAGGCGCCGTGAGCACTGGCTGTGTGGACAAACTCATGAACAGGTGAACGAGGGAGCTGGGGTAGGGGACGGGCACCAGTGGGTGATCACAGGAGGCTCGCATTGGGGAGTAGGGAGTGTGTGGCAGGTCACTTGGTGGGTCTCTGGGGCTCAGTCCCACCAGGAAGCCACTGAGGGACACTGTGGAACGTGCCTAGAGTTGTCCCCAGAGCGATGGCCACCACTCCTCACTGGTGAGGGTTTTCCCAGGTCATTGCCAGTCCTGGAGTTTCTGGGTGTCCTGTGAGGAGCGGGACACACTCTTTGTGGTATCGTGGAAAGTTCCAGGCAGGAAAGTGGAGAGGTGGGAGCTGGGTGGAGGCAGTCACAGCACAGCAGGGGACCTCAGAGGTGGACCGAGGGGACACGGGCAGTGCATGAGCCAGCATCTGCACCAGGTAAATGTTGCATGTGTGGAGTTATGGACGGACAGATGCGTGCATGGACACATGAAGGTTGGTGAGCTTTGTCTGGCTGGGGAGGATAGAAGCTGATCGGTGGGGTAACTCTGAGGCCCACGCCCGCAGCAGGACTGGGAGAGGCCCCTGAGCCGTCGAAGCTGAAGGGCAGGCGGGGAGGCAGCCAAGGGCTTCCCAGGCCAACAACTGATGTCAGGGACAAAGGCCAGTGCCTCTGACTGAGGCCCCTGCCCCTCACGGACACATCCCCAGCAGGAGTGAAGCTGCCACTGGGTCGCAGAAACTCAAGGAGAAAAACAAAACCAAGGAGCCTCACCTGTACCACTCCCGGCCACACACCCCAGATGCACACAGTCCTGGCTCCTTCTCCTTCCCCACAAGCTCTCTCCTGCCTCCTTGCCTTTGCTTGGGCTGTTCCCTCTGCCTGAAATACTGTTCCACTGCAGCCAGCTGGAAAATCCCTTTAGAAATCCATCAAGTCTTTGCACCAAGGCTTCGGGTCCAAAGGAATCCCCCTCCCACTCTGCTCGCTGGGGACTGCCTGGGGCCCCAAATGTCACACTTCACAGCTCCCATCAGGGGTTCCAGTAACGCACACACACGCTGACACCTCTGGCTCACCAGTGCTGGGCTCCTCAAGAACAAAGACAATGTCTGTGTCACAGCTGCATCTCTGGTGCCCAACCCTGAGCCTGGCATGGATTCGGGGTCTCAGTTCCCTCATCTGAAACATGGGGGAGATGACAGCCCCTACCTCACCATGCTGTTGTGTGGATGAGCTGATTTAACGGTTAAACTGCTGTACTTCGAACCGTGCCTGGCACGAGGTGAGCACTAGGCAAGTGTTAGCCATTATTATCATCAGTGTGGTTCAGAATGGACTTCCTGCCACGTGCCGGCTGCTGCGGAGTGCCCGCAGCTGCTCTGCCTCTCCCCATTTTACCGATGAGGACAACCAAGGTGCAGGAAGGGTCCCACAGCCGGAAAGGGGCAGAGCTGGGACTTGCATCCAAGCCTGTTTGGCTGCAGTGCCTGAGTTCTCCGCACACTGCTGTCCCCGCTCCCTGTCCCCAGTCTCTCGGTCCCTCTTTCTCTGTCTCTCCTCCCTCCTCCCCAGTGCCCTCCCCTCCCCAGTGGGGCTGTGAGAGGCCGTTGAGAATACTGGGTAAATCATAGGCATTGACTTGTGACAAATCTGGGTTCAAATCCTGGGCTGCCCCTTGCTGGCTGGGTGGCTGTGTTTGGGCCATTAGCATCTGCTCCGTGGGCCTCAGTTTCCCCACCGTCTCCTGAGGACTTTGGGGACTGTCTCCAGAGGCACATGTGCTGTGGTAATGAAAAACCTTAATCTTCAGGCTCCTCACTCGCACGGGCCCTTTCTAAATAATAGTTCACTTTCCTAAGCAAGTTAGTATTTGTGATTCTTTTTTTTTTTTTTCTTAAAGATAGGTCTCTGAAGTATAAGCTTCCAGCCACCAAGCCTGACCTGCGTGAGACACTCTTTCAGGTCCTTCCAGCCGGACCACCTCTACCTATTCTCTACGCAAAGCTTGAGTCAGGTCCCATAGCACAGATGAAGACCCAGGGCTTGGAAGGCGGAGGGACCTGGAGATCACGCAGCAGGTCAGTGCTGGAGCTGGCCTTGAACCAGGTCTCCCAGCTCCGACACTGGGGCTCCTAGGTTTGCTGCAGGGCAGGGGGTGGAACGGCTCCTCACCCCGAGTGCTTCAGGCCGTGACTCAGAGAATGACTTGGTGCCTCTGCAGGGGCCCAGGCGCAGGGGCGGCTGTGGGTGGGGGTGTCCAGGGATCGCTGCTAAAATAAGTAGCAGCTTCCTCTGAAATGCCTCTGCGGTCTGTGCAGAGGAAGGAAGTGGAGGCTGGGAAACAGGAGGGGGCAGAGGGCAAGCGGGCTGAAACTGCTGCCAGTAGCTCAGAGACCAAGCTGGGCAGCCCCCACCCACCCAGACGCAACAGCGGCCCCAGCCAGGGGCCCGGGCAGCTCAGGCCAAGCTGGAGAACTCCTCCAGGCCACTCTCGACCTGGCTCCTTTGCCTTTCCAAACACACCCCACTCCGTGACCACGCCTGGCCTTTTCCCTTTGGCTGGAATGCTCTTCCCCACCTTCTCCTCTAAGACGCAACACCAATGTCACCTTTTCCGGGTAGCCTCCCCTAATCATCGCCCCCCCCCCCCCGCGCACACACACACACGCAGGCACATGAGCCGGACTGGGCGCACAGAGACCCTTATCATAAGTAACAGTTCTCTGTGTGACAGCTGGCATGCACGGAACGCCTCATGTTTACAGAGAGCCAGGTGCTCTGCATGGGTGATTTTATTGAATTCTTACAAAAACATGATGTTGTGGTGGCTCCATCAATAGTTGCATTTTACAGATGAGTAAGCCACATCAGAGAAGGTAACCAAGTTCCTCCAGGTCACACCATCAGAAAATGGCTGAGGCAGGAGTGTCACCCAAGCCTGACTCCAGAGCTGAATCACGGAACCAGGTGCTGTCCTCCTAGACCAGGATACGAGCGGTGTCCCTGGAGCTGCACAACAGCGAGGATGCCGCACTGAGGTGTTAACGTTCAGCCTTGCTCTCGCCTACATCCTGGAGTAGCTGGGAGCCATAGAGTGCTCTAAGGGGAGAGAGGAAGCCAGGTTGTAAAGAGGAAGCATTTCTGCGTAAACATTTCTGATAAACTGTGTGAAGAGACCTCGGAAGTATCTCCAAGTCTTCCCTACTGTGTTGGATTTTCTTTTCTCCTACTTGGGTTTTCTGTTTATAAATCTGCCCCCCTTAACCCAAACAACCATTGCTGTCAACTCTGAGGTCCTCGTGGGCAGAGCGTGAGCTTTGGCTTCTGGTTACACCAGGGACTGCTTGGTACATAGGCGGCCAGGACAGATTTGTTGAATGAACGAATGATGGGTCCCTCCAGTGCCATCAATAAGTATGACAGGCACGACTCCAGCTTACAAATTCTAAGTCGGTCTCCCTGTGTGCCAGGCTGTATAGGTGCTGGGGGTGACGGACACTTGGACAGGGTTTAGCTCGGACCAGTGTCTGTCTGGTCAGGAGGCTCAGGAGCCCCCTGCCACCCTGCTCTCCAGAGGCAGCACTACAGCCCCAGAGGCCCGTGCCTTGAGCACCCAGTAGGGCCCGCAGCCACCCCTCATGGCCTTGCAAGCCCCCCAAGTAGGAGGCTTCTTTCTGCAGCTGCAGCCTCAGGGCAAAGCCTCCTCCAGAGAAGGAAGTGAAAGTGCCCCATGGGTGCATCATCGAGGCTCCTGCGAGGGGACTGGTGCCAGGAACAGCGTGAGGGGAGCAGTGTGGATGGAGACAGACACCGGAGTGAGGAGCCTTTCCGGGAGGACGCCTGAATGCAGAGGCCTGAGACCACCTCCCAGCCCCTCCCCAGACACCGGAGTCTTCAGCTTGGAGAAGAGACCATGTGGGCAGGAGACACCAGAGAGAGGCAAACAGGGACTCCGATGCCACAGAGGTCACCTGGCAGTCACGAGGGCTACCGGCACGTGAGGCAGTTGATCCAGTGGTTGGAGGTGGGGCCTGGACTTGAACCTCCTGAGTGGAGCCTGGGCTGTGCACCTCCCTGGCTGCATGACCTCAGGCAAATGGGTCTCCCTCTCCAGACCCCTGACTTCCTCCTCTGTAAAGCAGGGTAAAGGTGCCTGCCCCCGCCCCCTGCGATCAGTAGGATCCTCTGTTAAATAGATTAACATATGAATAGCACACAGAAGAGGGACTGGTCCAAGGAAACACCCAGAAATGGTGACTATTGTATCAAGCGGCATCTCCAAATACCCTAAGTTTCAGACAGAGGGAAGTTAATACAGGGGCTGGTTACTCCAGGGTGGGGGAGGATGGTGCCACCACCCAGAGATCAGCCACAGCAGGAAGCTGGTGGCAGCCCCAGGCCTGGAGGTTGCCTGAGGAGGTGGCTTATCAGAATGGAGCTGGACAGGAGAGAAACTCCTATGACAGTGGGGAGGGGTCGTGTGGATCAAAGAGGGTGGGCCAAGAGTCTGTAGCGGGGGCAGGCAGAGAATGAAGGGGTCCCAGAGAGGGCCCCGGACTCGGCGCAGACTTCAGCGATATTTACTTCCCAGCAGCGCCGTCTTCATTGACTGACTTAACCTCTCGGAGCCTTGGGCTCCTCACCTGTGAAACGGAAATAAAAGCAACACCTAATAGCAGCAAATATGCAACTTTCAGTTCTCAACAGCAGCCCTGTGAAACGGGTGCTGCTATCACGGTTACACCACTTGACACAGGAGGAAACCACGGCGCAGAAAGATCCAGGCGCACAAGTGGCGGCGGCAGGGCGGATGGGACCCAGGCTGCTGGGCTCTCGAGTCCTGCTCTTAACCCTTCCGCGAGGCTCCTGGGTTTCCCCACCACCAGCTGTCTCCCCAGCTGGCCTCACCCGGTTAACACCTCTCTCCTCAGAATCTTACCCAGGGCCTCCAGCCCAGACTGGTAGTCAGCATCTGCTCCCAACTGTAGCAGCCGACTCCAGACTGACTTAGCGCTTTTCTCCCAGGCTCCGGGTCCCTGGAGTCACGCTGACATGGATGTGAGCCATTTTGCAGCTGTGGGGCCCGGGAGAAGCCACTTCCTTCTGAAAGCTTCTGTTTCCTCTACTCCAGCACAGGAAGCTTTGTCCTGATTTTGTGGGGCTGTGGTGGGGACAGCATGAGGCCACACTCCGGGAGCACGTGGCGCTGGGAACCTGTGCGTGCGCGCATGCGCAGTCCGTTAAACTCGTTTATCAAAAGTTAATCATATCCATAGTCCTGGGGACGGTGCCAGGTATTTCTTTGCTTTTCCCAAGTTCTCAGCCCCTGCAGAGTGCATCACAGGAGAGCGTGCTGGGCATTGTTGTTCCCTTTCCTAAGCGACGGCCCATCTCCTGCAGCTGCTTTTCCCAGACTCCTTTGCCCACTGGCGTCCAGCTAGGGTTGGGCCAACCGGAAACACTGGCGGGGAGATGAGAGGGTGGGAGGAGAGGAGAGGCCAGAGAGTTTCTCTCACTCTCTCTGCTTAGCGAGAAGTGAGGGGTTGGGGGGGTGCCATTTTTCCAGCACTGGCTGCAGTCCTTGTGACTATAGCTCCCACGGAACCACCCATTCCCCAAGGTGGCTCCTGCTGTGATTTGACCACTGGAAGGTAGTGTCACCACCTCCTCCATTTCTCTCTCCAGCCCGGATGCCTATGGGGGGACGCCCACGCTGTGGCTTCCTGACTCCCTCCTTTCCTTCCAGAGCCCTGGGAAGAGGTCGTTCAGCCAGCCCACCATCTCCAGGCCAGGCAGAGGCTGGCCAGATGGGAGGCTATGGCAGGTCTCCAGTCCTTCCTGGGTGTGCTCCATCTTGGGCTCAGGGACCCTGACTTTTTCTGTCACTTCGAAGCCTTCTGCCTCTTCACTCAGAGACCAAGGTAAATCTTAGGATTTCTGGGCTCTCAGCTTCCCCATATTTGCCTGTTCTTTGGGGTACAGGCCCTCACAAAGGTGGGAGAAGCCTGGAACTCCCCCCATCCAACCTCACGCTCCAGTATAGGTGGGAACTTGGGACTCGGAATAGACTTGCCGGAAACATGCCGAATCACCCACAGGTTGGGGGGATCAGCAGGGGTGACAAGCTGGACCCAGGCCCCAGGAACACGTGTCCTATACCAGCATGTAAATGAGCAGCCATACTTTACATGCACTCACTTGCATGTCATACATGTTCACACACCGTCATACCCCCACAGATACCACAGGCTCAGCCACTGGGGCTCACACAGGCATGAACACACGAACCTCCAATGGCAGATACACCTGCCCACCCACCAATGCACACGCATGTACATGGATCACACTCACCTGCTCACTCATCGGCGCACACTCATAGTTACATGCACCCCCATGGAATTACACCCATGTGCACAATAGCCCCTGCAGTCTGCTACATGCCCCATTAACATGCATGTGCGTGCACAGCTAACACACACATCAGCTCACCAAGGTGTCCTCATACACATCGCACCCTGGCAGACTAGAGTGTTTATCCCCAGCACCCACATGGGGGCAGAGCAGCATCCAGATACCCCTCTGGTGTTGCTCCCATGCAGGTGACTGAGGGAACGACCACGGCCACAGGTGCAGCTTCCCACCCACACTCACATGCGCCACCGCCCACACAGACTCAGGCACACGCTCAGTCGCACACGAAGCCTCCCCTTAGCTGTCCTCCTCAGCCGTCCTGCTCTGCCTCCTCTCGGTGGGACCTTCCTCAGGGAACCTGGAGTCACCTGGCTGCCCTTGGGACACAGAAAGTACCCTGCCCACCCCCTACGCCACCCCCTAAGCTGGGTGGTCTGGGTCCTAGGGGAGGAATGAGGGCCGCTCAGAGTCCTGGGGCCAAAGTCTTGTTGGCAGGCGCTGAGCGGAAGTTGCACAACCTGCCCTAGCTGGCTGGAGTGACTCTGGCTTATTGTCTCCGTTTCCTCTTGGCTGCGGGCCCAGGCCCAGCCAGCCGACCTGTTTCTCTGGGAGAGGGAAAAGAAGGTGTCTCCTCTCTTCCCTGCCCTCGGCAACTGATGGCCAAAGAGGACTCCATCGGTCCCCAGCTATGTGTACCGCATGCCTGAGCAGAGACGCACAGAGCTTAGCACCCGATCTCTCTGCTCCCAGATGGGGAGCTGAAGCCCAGAAAAGGCAGGAAGGCTGCCTGGGGCCGCACAGCAAACTGGAGGCACAAGAGGGCTTGCACCCAGGCTCCGTCTTTTTTCTAAACCTTTGTCAAAAGAAAGGTCACACAGAAGCCCAATTGTTCTAGTGCAGATAAACAGAGCTACTCTGGGTGTGCCGGGGGGACCACAGAGTCTGAGTAGGGACCAGCCTTCACCCCTCACCCCCACCATGGCTGAGTTGGTCCATCAAAGGATCAGTTTGCCAAACCCCCAACTCAGGAGTTTATAAAGTTTCTAACAGCATGTGTGAGATGGATTGGCCAGGCCTTCGAGGGCTGTGGGAAGTCAGGGTCTGGGGCCCACGGGCCCTCTCCACCTCTGGGACTGCGGCTCAGCCTGGGGCACAGTCCACTCTTCCCCCGAGGTCTTTATTCCAGTTCTTTCCAGAGGCAGCATTGGGATGGGCAGGACAGAGAGAAAGTGAACATTCCTGAAAAAATCCCAGAAATCTAAAGCTATTAGAAAGCATCCTATGTCTGCTGGCCTATTTTCTCTCTCCTTTCCTCCCCTCTCCCTCCCTTCTTACCTTTCTTTCTACCCAACCTCCTTTCTCAGTTTTTTAGTTGAAAGTCATTAGGCAGGTCCCGGCAGGGGGAGGCGTGGTGGCCCCTGCGAGGTGGGAGTTAATGCTGGGTGGCACAGCAGCTGGGCGGGTCAGAGGACAGGTGCGCACACACACACAGGAGATGGAGCAGGTGAATAACCTACCACCGTGGACCCTCCTCCCCCACCCCCGGCCCTGCTCATCAAGGTCTGGGAGCATTCTCCAGTAGCAATAAGTACACATGGCACCAAGAGCCCATTTTCAAAATGCTGTTCTCCCCTAGAAAGCAATCACCATCGTTGGAGGAATGGGTGACTCCCAGCTGGGCCAGAGAGAGCACAGGACGATCCTGGAGCACCTTGTGCCAAAAAGTAAAGAAGTACTCCGAGAATGAGGGTGGCACAAGAGCCAGCTGGACGGAGCATCTTCTGCCCAAATCTGATGTCATTTGCACATTGAAGTAGATAAGGATTGCAATGGATCCTAGCCCATGGAATAAAGTAAGAATCCGTGACTCCGTACCGCGATAAACAAACAAACGAATAAATGGACAGGTAAAATGCTTTTCCTTACAGTAGCATGCCAAATAATAAAGAGACAACGTCACCTTTTAGCAACACTTACGATAATGATTACTTCAGGTAGGAGACACCAACGAATGCTAAGACGAGGGGCGTGAATGGACCAAAGACGGGCCATTCACACAGCGCTGCCGCATCCCCACACAAGGGCCTTACCCTGCTAAACACGACAAAGTACCTTGACTGTGGAGAAAGCCGTCACGGGGTGCATTGATCACAGTCAACACCACCAGTGCCCGCAAACCGAAGTTGTGTGGCACCTCAGAGGAGGAATGAGGAAGCACAGTGTCACTCCTGCGACGTGTCTGCCTGATGCCTGTCATCGGGGCACAATCGCGCAGAAACAGACAAACGCAAATTGAGCAACATTCTGCAAAACAACTGCCCTGTTGTCTTCAAAACATGGAGTGTGGAAATCAAGGCCCGATGGAGCGTTTTAGACTGAAGGAGACTGCAGCGATAGAACCCGGCCGGACGGGCAGTCGGGGTACCACTGGTGCGGTCTGCACCAGACTGCAGGGTTCGGGAGCAACTGGCGAAAAGTGAATGTGGTGTCTTAACATGAAATATTTTCAAACAAAATTATTTTTTAATTCCATGCAGAGCAACGTTAAAAATGTGTAAAGAAGGCTCTGATAAATGTTTCGGGGAAAAAAAGGGGGGAGGAAATAGAAGGGGTGCCCAAGGACCTCAAGTCCTGGGGGGGATTTGGGATAAGTTGGGGATGGCACCTAGACCCCAACCAAGCAAACAAGCAAACAAACAGAACTAACAGGAAAATTAATAATTCTGGGGGAACAGAAAGACGTCTAAGAAATAAACGTCAGCATAATTCTCTACATGGCTGGACTGCCGATAATATTTACATGGTCACACGGTGAACCCTGAAATATTTGTCTACCAAAACATCATTAGGAAAATGGCAGCAGGAGAAGCAGGGAGGAAGAGCGTGTGGAAAGGAAACTCTCGTCTTCCAAATTAGGGAGACGGTAGATTGTATCTAAAAGCGAACCTTAAGAAATAACAGTGTAAGTGTGATGTTTCCCAAAGAATGAAAAAGCGACCGCTGTGTCTTTGTAAAAGCCGTCACCTCGGTGCCTGGGAGGTGGGGGCAGAGGGGAGACGCTGGTTTTCATCATGAGTCTTGCAGACAAAGTGCACGTATGATCTTGACAACAACCGAAGTCAAAACAGAACAATGCAACGAAAAGAAACACATTTAGAACAAACAGTAAATTTGGACAATTGGTAGAGTTGACTATTTAGCAAAAAATCTGTGAAAGTATCCCCTACATGCTAAAATGCTGATAAAACAGAAAATTACTTTCTAAGGGATTTTTAAAAAAAATCAGTCTAAAGTGAAAATTCCCCATGTGATACTAAAAAGAAATACTCATGGGATATTATTTAAGAAGAAGAAATGCACTAGAAGAATAAAAAATGTCTTATGACCTTTAAGTTTGGGGCCAAACTGAATAATCCCTGAAATGCTGCTAGGAAGGGGATACCTCCATTAGAAAAATATACATTGAATATAATAAAAAAACTATTTCTTAAACAAGTCTTCCGGAAAATCAGTCAATTTGGTCATATGGGGCAGTGGTCCTTCCTTGAACCTTTGGAGAAAGGTCAGGGCATCTGACCCTCCCCAGGATGCAGACCCTGTCCACCCCAGCCTGGGTCCCACTCTCCCGGCAGCGCCCCCAGAGAAGAGGACTCCCACTCTTCACAGCAGCCCTGTGTGGGGTGCATTCACCACCCGTTTCAGAGATGAGAAAACGAGAGCTTGGAGAAATGCATTGACTCGCCCAAAGCCTCCCAGTCACATGGGAGCCGAACTGGGCTTGGCACACAGGCTGATGAACTCCAAGGCCAGGGTCCTCTCCCGGCTGCCTCACCCTTGGCTTTCCCACCTGTTGGCACCAGACCTAATTAGAGCCCGCTGGCCCCTGAGATGGGCCGGGAGGCGTTGTGTCATTAGAGCCCGAGCTGCTGGAAGCTCCGAGTGTGTCATTACGTCTAATTACAGGAATTCAGGCTGCTGCGTGGGCTGGTGCAGCCAGAGTGTCTCCATGCCCAGGTGGCCAAGGAATTTCTGAGGCCAAGGACCCATGTTCCCAGCATCTGCCAGGAGAAGCCAGCTCCTGGCTCCTCCCTGAGGCTGCGGGAGCCCCTGGAGGGAGGCACTGCCTGTTCCAGCCTCTGCAGACCTTCTTAGCAGACTCTTACCTGGACAGGGAATGGAGTAGAAGACCCCCTTTCCCCTAATCCCATCCCCAGACAGACAGACAGACAGACAGACACATGCACACACAGCACAGAAACAAGTTATCTACCTGAACCTCTGAGTAAAGAGCCATTTGCCCTGTCCTCACCCCCACGGTGTGTTTGCGCTGGGGGAAGGGCAAGTGAGAAGGAACGTGGAATGGGGAAGAGACAGGGTCCCTGTCCTCTGGGGCAGAGACAGCCCGCGGCGGAAGCAACCTTTCACCGGGTTCGTTTAACAACCCCGCTCAGTGAGTGAGCGGGGCATAGTTCTAGGCACTGGAGTTACACAATAAAGTCCCTGTTCTTAAGCAGTTTACTTTCTAAGAGGTGAGGGACAATAAACATACAAATAAATATCGAAGGTACCAGACGGTGCCTAGTGGTGTGGCAAAGTAGGGTGGCGGAGAGAAGCGCCTGTCCCTTCACGACGCTGCCACTGGAGAAACAGTTGGGCCACTTCTCCTGACTTGCCCCCGTGCAAAGGACAGATGCGAAATCAACATGGGGGGCAGAGCAAAGGAGCCCGTCACCCCAGTTTCCTCCTCCTCTCTACGTCCTCACCTCCAATATTGCTTTTTAAAAAAATTAAATGCTTGAGATATACAGAAATTATAGAAGATCAGATGACAAACACTCATACACCAACTACCCATGTTAAATTCAAAGGGATCCCTGGCCGGGTGGCTCAGTTGGTCGGAGCATCATCCCGTGCACCAAAAGGTTGCAGGTTGGAATCCCAGTCATTCTCCCTTTCTTCCCACCACCCCCCACATTAATAAACATATCCTCAGGTGAGGATTAGAAACATTAAAACACAAATCTTTAAATTCGTGATAAACGAAAACTTACAAATACAATCAAAGCTCCCTGTGGCAGTCAGGAAAGTCTAAGTTATGCAGTAGTAACAAATACTCCCCAAATCTCAGTAGCTTTCAACAACCAAGGTCTATTCCCCTCCCACTCTGTGTGCCCAGTGAGGCTGGCTGGAGAGAGCTGGATTCCTTGTGGTCACTCAGGAACCCAAGCCAATGGGTGGCCTCAGTAAGAGACTTCAGGGCTCTCTGTGCAGGGAAGGAGGCACAAAGTCTCCATGGCACGTGTCACTTCTGCCCATGCTTCGTTGGCTAGCAAGTCACTTGCCCATGTCCAGCGTCAAAGGGGCTGTAGAGCATAATCCTCTTGCATGCCAGAGGGAGAAGAGAGCTGGAACATCGGTGAGCACCGCTGCTGCCTACCATTCCCCCCGCCCCGTTTCCACCCAGCCCCCCACTCCCAGGGATTGGCCCCATCAGCAAGTTGGGTGTCATTTTCATCTCTGAATTCTGTTTTAGCCTTTGATACACCTGTGTGCCTCCATAAATAACATGTGGGGAGAATCACAAAGAAAATCGGAAGACACGTGCACTGAGTGACAATGAAAACAAAACACGATGATGTTATATATGTGCGTATTAAGAACATTCACCCCCGGAAGGTTCGTGCACACAGCCATCACCCCGACCTAGTCACCACTTTTGTGGAGGGTGGAAACGTTTAAGGCCTACTCTCAGCAGCCTTCGGGATGCAATACAGTCCCGCTGACCGCACTTTAGACGGCCGGTGCTTACTCCCGGTAGAACCGGAACTGCGTATGCTTCACATACGCACTTTGAGTGGGTGAACTGTGTGAGATGTAAATGTTATGTCAGTGAGGCTGCTTCTAAAAATTGAGCTTAGCGATTCTTCTCTTTCCCTCTCCATTTCCTGTCTCTCTCTAGTTTTCCTTCTCTCCAATAAATGATGGCTATTCCCAAGCAATTCCTGGCCCTAATCCCCGAGCTCAGCCTCTTTTTACCAAATGTCCTGTTCTCCATCCGTCCAGGGATTGAGCTGGAGAGGAAGGCTCTCCAGGGGAAGCCCCAGAGGAAACACGGAATCCTCTCACCCCTGGGGGAGGCGATGGACACCGGGAGCAGGGTTAGGGCGAGACGAGGGAGCACCCGGGTACAGAATGTGAGAAGGCCCTCACCCTCCTGGTGTGCAAGTGTAGGCTGGCACCCAGAGTGAGTGTGTGTGTGTTAAAATACACACAACATAAAATGTACCGCTGAACCACTTTAAAGAGTACAGTTCAGTGGTTTTTTTGGTGCATTCACAGTGTTGCACAACCATCAGCACGATCTAGTTCCAGAACATTGCCATCGCTTCAAAAGGAGACCTGTACCCGTTAGCACCCACTCCCAACGCCCCTCCCACAGCTGCCGACAACCAGTGATTTACTTTTTGTCTCTATGGGTTGGCCAGTTCTGGATATTTGACAAAAGTGAAATCCTATGCTATGTGGTCATTTGTGACTGGTTTCATTCATTTAGCACGATGTTCTGAAGTGTCAACCATGTTCTGCACGAATCAATACTTCATCCCTTTTCATGGCCATATAATATTCCCTTCTGTGGATGTACCACTCATCTGTTGATGGACACTTTAATTGTCTCCTCCTTTTGGCTATTGTGAAAAGAGCCACTATGACCATTCCTGTACAAGTGTTTGTTTGAACGCCTGTTTCCAATTCTTCTGGGTATGTAGCTCAGAGTGGAATCGCTGGGTCACATGCTACTTCTATGTTTAACGTATTGAAGAACCTTGTTACATTTTACACGCTGGGCGTACAGCTTGCTTCACCCTAGTCCAGCCCTGTTGCACATTCACCCATTTATGACTTTTCTCCCCAGATCACCACCATCCGCATCCACATTAGCAGATTTGAGACAAAGCGTTGACATGGGCAACAGTTCCAAATCACACTTTGGGACCACCAGTGACGCCCTGTGGAACTGGAACATGGGAATGCCAGCAGAGGGGCTGGAAGGGCAGGAAGGTGCTGGAACACCAGGCTGTCACTCTCAGGGGTTGGGTCTCCACACTGTTGGCCGCAGGGACCCAGAGAAGAGACCAGCAAGGAACTCTTTCTGCAGGAAAGATTACGAACTCCGCCTTAAGACGGGAGTATGCACAGGGACACTGGGAGGGGTTGCTGCGGTCCCGTGGTGTCCGAACTCCGCACAGGAGTTGAGGGTAGCCACTTCCACCATGTGCGCCTCAGTTTCTTGGACTGGAAAATGGAGATGAGCTGTTCCTGTCAGTCATAGGTGAGAGTTTGGCTGTGAACTGGCCTCGTGATCTGTGAAGCTCAGGGGAGACGCTTCCACTTGAGGTGCCTTTCAGAAGCTGGTAGGACCTCAGGGAGACCCTACTTTATTTGGCTCTATTAGAGGCGGCTGAAAAGTTCTGCGCAGTGTGGAATTCTATAAAGAGACCTGTTTACAACATATACAGGGAAGCCAACCACTTAAATGCACCCAGGATTGAATCCTCAGGTGTGAATTCTTTGTTCAATCAATTGGAATTTTCATATATTGGGTTTGCAGCTCAGCCAGGTTCTGAAAAGTTAGTTCAAACCATGTTGTGGTAGAGGCGGCCAGAGTAGGATTTCTATGGTTTTCAGAGTACAGGGACTTTCTCCTGAGTAATAATCTCGTCCAGAAGCAGCCCAGAGCCTCCCTTGTGGGCTCAAAAGGCGAGGTCTTTGGATAGAAGAGGAAGGGGAGACTGTACTTTCCCCGCTTACAGAACCCAAAAGTCAAACCGATCGCTTTAAGGCAAGGGGGTATGGTGAGCTTTCTTACCTGGGGAATTCGTAGATCACCAAGACTTGTAGGGAAGGCAACCAGGGGCTTTCTCCAGAGGGACAGGGATATTCTAGACTCCGATTCAATCCCCAACAAAGAGCTGGACGTGTGGGTGGCATCTGAGACAGAGACGGCCTTCTAAGTGGTCAGTGCTAACGCCTCTCTGTGGGAAGGTCATTCATGTCTTCACTTTTTGGTTTGTCCTGGAAAGTCCCACATCTTTTACAGAACCACTTCCTAGTTCCTCATGTGGAATGCGTGCCAAGGGCAGCCAAAGGCCAGGCTCGCCTTGGAGGCCAGAGAGGAGGGCTGAGGGCAAAAGGTCAGTTCATCTTCTGTGGCCCTCATGGCCCGGGGCCCCTGCAGCGGGTGGCACAAGTCTGTCAGCTCCACACTGTCTTGAGCAGGGGTCTGTCTGGCCGGCCCGAGGAGTCCCCCAGGCTGAGACTGTCCTCGCCCCGGCAGGACTGTGTGGCATGCAGAGACTGCGCAATGACACTTTAGGTTTAGCCCTGGGTTCAAATCCCAGTCCCATCACTTACTTGGCCAAGTTTCCTCACCTCTGTGGGCCTTGGTTTCTCCATCTGTAAATTGGGAGTAATACTCTTCAGATGGAAGGGGTGAGCTGATATGAGAGGAGATATTCAACGTGAGAGCCCATTAAAAGTGCCCCCCGTCAAGGAGTGGGAGCTGTGTGCGATTTCCTGGTGCTGCTCTGGCTCCTGGCGGTCGCCTCCCAGGAGCACAAGCCATGTCCACAGTGCTGGCACACCCGCTCGGGTAGGCCCGTGGTGAACCAGGCGTGGGCCCTGCCCTTTGGGAGCTCACCATCTAGGAAGGAGGCAAAATAAGCCAGCCAGTAGGATGAGGACCACAGCAGAGGGACCCCAGGGGGCAGAAGGAGGACCCTGCTTAGGGTCAGGGAAGACTTCACAGGCAGAGAGTCTAACTATTTAACCATCTGCTTGTCACAGTCACTGACCAATCAGAAAGGACACCAGCTGAAAACGGCTCCGAGGACCCACCAGTGTGATTATGCACGCCCTGGGAAGGGACGTTTGACTTGGGTCCTGCAGGCGAACATGAGTTCTTCAGACGGGCGGGGAAAGTGCCCCCGAGGCAGAGCCGACAGCACGTGCTAAGGCCCGAGGGGCATGAAAAGCGGGGTGCGCTTCGAACAGTATGGCTGGGGCGTAGGATGGGGAACGGGGAGGAGAAGAGAAGGTCTTGAACACCAAACTGAGTTTTGGTGACACAGTTAGGACGCCTCTCGTGTGTCATTGCACACCGGCGACTCTGGCAAACAGGCCCTGCAGAGGGGAAAGGGCCCCGGGCCTGCTCCCATCCCAGGCCTGCCACATCGACCTGGGGCAGTGGGGATGCTCGGGGTTAGGGTCCATCCTCCTGGGAGAAGTTCTGGCAAGGGTGGGCCGGGGGGAGAGACTCAGCCAAGGGCTCCAGAGTCTGTAGGACAAGGAAACTGAGGCAGATACTCAGCTACATGGGTGGGACGGACACAGAGGGAGGTGGAGATGCCCATGAACCAGAGTCCCCTGGCTGTCACTCGGCCCCCAGAGTGACGCCGAGGCTTCCTGTCTGCTCAGGAAAACCTCAGGAAGGCTTTGGGACTAAGGAGTCTGGTTCTAGCACAAGCTCTGCCACTTACGTGCTGTGAGATCTTGAGTAAGGCACAAACCCCTCTGGACCCCGGGATCTCAGCAGGAAGGAGCCTGTTGATCTCTCCCTTGGGAGCTCGAGGCGTGCCAAGCTGACCCTTCTCCTGCCAGTCACCCTAGCTGGCCTCACGGGAAACACGAGGATGTGGACTCAGGCAGAGCTGAACTTGAGTCCCGACCTTGGGATGTACTAGGTGCTTGATTCTGAGCACATGTTACGTTCTGGGCCTTCGTTTCACCCAGAGAATGGGGACTTGATGGGCGGGGTCAAAACTGTACGGAGTGAAGGAGAAGGTTTGGGGGTGCTGGAGCCGAGACAATGGAAGTGAAGCCGTCTTGCTCCCTCTCTCGCTGTCTAAGGGTGTCTCTTCCTGGAGAGCCGGCTCAGTGGCAGGGCCCTGCTGATGCCGGAGCTCAGCGGGGAGCAAGGAGGCAGGCCATTCCATTTATTATTCTACCAGATGGATTTGAGCAGGAGTCACACCCGTAAGCCAGGGCCGTCCTGAGGGAACCCGAATCTCTGACCCCCTGGGGATGACAGGAGATGCTGAAATCAAGGAGAGACAGAGGCCAGGAAGGACCTGAGCAGACGCCATGCTAAGCACCTTGGAGCGAGGGCGATGTTGCAAGCTGCCCTTGGGAAGTGTTTCAGCGGGACGGCTGCTCAGTCAGCGTCCCAGAAGGACTTCAGTAAGGAGCTGCTTTCCTTTGCAGCAGTTTGGGGGGGTGGATTTGGGTTGGAGAATTTTTTTGTCTCAATCTCACGCTTTGCTTGCTGGTGCGTAGCTTCATTTTTTCTTGGATTCGACTCTGCTGATAGTGGTCTTGGGCTGGGTTGTGCAGGTAAGGAGGCCTCGAAAGCAATAGTTGCTCAGTAAATATCCAGCCCCTTCCGTGTGCGCCAACCAGGGCTCTTGCATGGACCCTGTCCCCCACGGTCTGGAGTGCCCCCACTAACTGATTCCTTCATGCTCTCCAAGTGGCCTCAGCCCCAGGCTCCCCTCCCCACACAAGAATCTTAACCTCGAGCTCAGGAACTCCTCTGAGAGCCTGCTGGATTGGTTTCCTTCCGCTTCCTTTCTCTTCCTCTCCAGTGAGGGCTGGGCTGGGACGCAGCTGGCGGGGTGGAGGGGGGCTCTCCCCTAGACAGCCTCTCTGCACAGCCCCCTCAGCCCCTCACACCCGGGCCTGCATTCCTCCATCCTTAATGCTCCTCTGGGAACACAGGCTTTCAGAAACCTGAGAAGACCAACCAGCCGGTGCAGGGATGGGGGAGGTGGGCCCAGGCGGGTGGGGGAGCAGGGGCGGGGCTTGGCTTTTTCCTTTGATGGAAACAGAAACCTCAGGCCTTCCCCTTCTCTTTCAGCTGCTCTGGGATCCCAGACCAGGGAGCAAAGAGCACTGGCTTTTGCTCAGTCCACTTGGGGAGATGGGGGCCTGGAGAAGGACAGGGGTCATGGTAGTTTGGAAGGTGGAGGGACTTGCTCCAGACCTACCTGGTGCAAAGGCTTCCACACTGGGGATCCTTTGCTGCCCCTTTGGGCCTCCAGACAACAGGGCAGACTACCAGCAAGACCACAAACGACCAGAGAGGTGAAGCTGCTAGCCCAGGGTCACACAGCTGGGAAGAGGAGGGACGGGGGTTCGAATCCACACCTCTGCGCTGCCTCCAAGTCCTCGTGTCCCAGGTACCTTTGGAAACGTGCCCTCCCTGCACACTACCCCCTGGTAAACGTGGGAAATTCTTTCCTTCAAGGTAAACTTTATCTTAAAGTTGTGACTTCCACCATGTGTGGGGAAACTGAGGACAAGAAAGGGGCCATGATTTGCTGGGTCAGACTCCAAACTCCCAAGACACAGCCTGCTTCAGTGTCAGGAGTCTAGTCAGGCAGACTGGGTTCGAACCCTCACTCTGTCAATTACTTTCCGGGTGACCTTGGCCAGTGGCTGTTACTTTCTCGTGCCTCCGTTTTCTCACCTATTACCAGTACCATCACTGCAGGGCTGCTGTAGAGATTGAAGGAGGTCCTAGGTCTGGATGCAGTGGCGTGGCTCCTGGCCCCCCGCAGGTACCCAGTGCAGGCTGGCTGCCTGCCTTCTTCCCTAGCAAAGGAAAAGTGAACCTTAAAACAGTGAGACTGGGGCCTGGGGAGGGGGCTGGTTCGACAGCGAGTGACCGCGCTAGAGCTGGTTCGCACTGGCCAGCGAGAGCCGACTGCCAAATAGAGCTGTTGTTAAGTATTTGGCGGTTGCAGGGCAGTTGTTGGTAGATTGACATCAGCCATGGTGGGAGTACTTTTACGCCATGAAAATTAGCAAACACTGCAAATCGAAGATTTTTTTTTTCAAAAAATGAAGGCCGATGATGTGGGATTTGCCAGAAGCAGGAAGTGACTCATGGCATCGTTATGCTTCGACTCTGGCTAGCTGAATGTATGTGCCTATCTGGTACAAACTGCAGCATCATTCTCTCCCAGCTGGGTGACCTTGGGCACGTCGTTTTCTCTCTCTGAGCCTGTGTGTCAGGCAAGGAAACCAAGGCAAACGCCCAGCTGTATGGGTATCTGTAAAGGGGGACAACGCCAGCAACCACCAGGATGACTGGGGTGATTAAAGGAAATGACACGTGTAAAATGTGAAGTGCTGGGTTCAGAGGCTACTATACCGTTGATATTAATACTGTTTCCAGCAGGTGCTGGCTTGGTTAACCACAACCTGGTGAGAAAGATGTTATCCCCTCCGATTTCCCAATGGGAAAACAGGCTCTGGGTGGTGAGGTGGCTTGTCCAAGGCCACACTGCTGAAAGGTGGCAAACGAGGCTTTGCAGCCTGCTCTGAGTGGCTTCAAGACCGGGTTCCTGCCAAGCCCCTGGGCCCCAGCCCCATTCTGGGGGGCTGACTGGGGAGCACGTGTTTGGTATCGGGCAGCTGATTTTGGGCAGAGTGCACGGGGTCAGAATAACCGTCCATGCAGGATCTGCCTGAGCAGCTCAGCTCAGAGCCTAACACTGTGGTTTTGAGCTAAGCAGCACCGACATACGGCTCCTTCTTCAGGGGTCCTGGAGCCCACACCTCACTGCCTCTTCTCTGGTGAGCTCCTCTGCACATACACCCTGCAAAAGCAGGTCCCTCAGAATACCACTGGATGAGGGAAAACAGGTTTTCTTTCCCAATGATGGGTGAGCCCCTCACTGCCCCTCCTGGTGCAAGAGGGCTGGTTCAGGGCTGGGGGCAGGGAAGGGCAGTACCCAGACCTTGGCAAGCTCCTTCTTTAAAAACAAAAACAAAAACAAACTCAAAAAAATGTTTTCATGTGAAGTTGACATTCAATATTTTATTAGTTCTGGCAGACACCTTCATAGAAAACCTGATCAAACTTTCTCTGATCCCCTGTCCCACCCTCTTTGTCCCCATTCCCAGCCCTGTTTGCCAGTCTTCATCTGGTTCCTTCTCCTCTAGCCCCCAAGGCAAGCCTGGCCTGTCCTGATGCGTGGAAAAATTACACCCATTCTCAGAAAACCAGGGGCAGGGCCAAGAAACCCAACAACAAAATGCCCTCCTTCATGTTTGGATCTGGGGTTGATGGATGGATGGGGCCATTGGCCCTAAGTCCAGAGAGTCCCTTGCCTCATCTGTTCTGAGAGCAGCCAGCCCGGCTGGCCGAGCGTTAGAGGCCGCAGGCCCAGAGCGGCCTCCCCTTTGCCACGTGTTCCTGGAGTCTCAGGAAGGGCGTTTCAGCACCCTCACTTGCCCCGCCCCCAAGCCAGGAGGGTTACCTGGACACCTGGGGGAGAAATGTGGTCAACGGGGACCCTGCTGACTCAGTCCAAAGCAGACTGAACACAGATTCCGGCCCCATTGGATACCTCATGGTCAGACAACACAGTTAACCCCTCCACACATCAACTTCCTCATCTGGAGACATTCCACGGGGACACTGATACCTGCGTCTCAGAGCCAACGCCCAGACTGCACAATCAGTGCTCAACTAGGTTGATCTATTTGTTCATTTATTCCCATCCAATCCGCATTGCTGTGCACCTTGTGTTTTCCTCACCTGTTGGACCCGCTTCCTATTACTCCATAAAGAACTACTTCCCTTTTCAGGACAGCATAGTATTCCAAACTGTTGATATATCCATCCATGTTTAGCAAGCACCTGCTCCGAGTACTGTTCTAAGCACTGTGGGAGCTAACCGAACTTTCAGCCATGACTCTGCCCTCAAGGACAAGAAAAGCAGAAAACGCTGAAGACGCAAAGGAGAGCAATTTCTCCAATGGCCCCCAAGTTCATTTGTCAGGTTTGACTTTGGGGCTAATATACATACCGAGGTTTGTCCAGAAGGTATCCAGCCACGTAATATGAAAAAATGGAGACATTTATTGAAGAAGATACAAGATATAAGAAACATTGTACATAGGACAATGATGCCTCAGTTCCCTAGTTTGAAGTAGGCACCTTGCGACCTCACAGAGCTCTCCCAATCGCCATCAGCTGCCCTGGTGTATTTTCCTGGATCTCATTGACAGTCTGAAATCTCTGCCCTTTTAAAGGTGATTTTAGTTTTGGGAAAAAGCCAGAAATTGCAGGGCACCAAATCTTGGCTGTAGGGGGGCTGAGTCACCTGGGTGATTTTATGTTTCACCAAAAAACTGCACTAGACGTGATACACGAGTGGGCATGTTGTCGTGATGAAGCTGCCAATCACCAGCTGCCCGTGGCTGCAGCCTCTGAGTCATCTGGACAGTTTCCGTGGAGGAATGTTCAAGCTTAACGCAAAATCTGATGCAGATTCATTGTTCTACTCACTCAGTCATTTTGTATGCCACGGCCACACAGTACACGTGCTCACTCAAAGGTGTTTACCTCCCCCCACTGACTAGTACAGCGAAGTCATCATTGTTCACGCACGCACATTCCAGTCCACTCTCCTTGGCCACCAGGTTACGTCGATGTCTCACAAACCTGTTCTCATTATATTAACAATGGCTGGATTTTCCCAGACAGACCTCAGTTTGTATGTTCTCAACTCCAAGTACCTGTAGGGTTGTTGAAAGACACTAGACATAGCTCCTTCTGAGACTTGAAACCTCTGCTCTGCAACTTTAGGCAACCCCCTTCTTCACCCTGGACTTCAGTTTGCTCCTCCGTAAAATGAAGGCAGTCTCTCTCGGGATTGCCGTGGTCGCAGGAGGTTGTATTCCTGAAAATACTTGGTGAAGAGTTTAATGCGGTGGCCCAAAAACAAAAACAAAGAACCCGGTGACAACAGCAACAGCGCTGTGCTCCAGGGCTGGGAGAGCCGGGAGCTCAGATGTGGCTCCAAGGGACGGTACCGTTAAGAGCAGGGCGTCAGGCCTCTGCCTGCCCAGGGGGAAGCATCTTGTAAGCCGTTCATGCTTTGCTCGCTAAACAGTCATCTCTTCCCGCCTTCAGCAGCGACAGTCACCAACTCTGAGCATGACACAGGCTTGATGCGGTAGACCCCACACCCAGGAGGCCCCGGAATGTGGAAACAGCACAAGTTAACCACTTGAAATGAAGGCAGAGAGGGCCTGGGCAGATCTTCATTCCAACCCTCACTTCTCAGGCACAGCCAGCACGAGGCAGTGATGGTGACGCCCCCACACCCCCGCACCTCCCTGCAGCTCCCTCCACTACCCTCAATACTTGCTGTTTCAACTGCCAGATTCAACTTCCACTGACTCGTAATGAGCACCAAGCACTGTGCCTCCTGTGTACTTCTCCTGAGGGGCCTTCTCAGCCACACTCTGAGGTAGGGCTTGTTGCTCATTTTACAGACGAGGAAGCTGGGACTCAGGGACAGGAATGGAGATGGGGATGGTGGAAATGTTCGTTTGTCCTCCGCAGGAGTTTCGTGAGCTCATGAAACACCGGAACGTGGGCCCAGGTTTGCTTTCTGTTCACCTGTTCTTGCCCAGTGTTGAGCTGATTGAAACTATCGGCCTGTGGCTTCTCTCCTGTCCCCTGGGTGGGGGTGGTGATGGAGTCCTCTGAGCCTTCTGCATCTGCCCAGAGCTTGGCACAGGGAGGACACAAGATTCATGACGTGACCAGAGGTCCCTGTGTGCCTAGGACCATCCCGGGTGATGCTGGGCAATGATGTCCCAGCATCATTGATAAAAGTGTCCCCTTTTACTCTCGAAAGTGTCTTGGGTTGAACAACAACTTATACGGCCACCTTGTTATTCATGTCAAACAAAAGGATAACTGGCCGGGCGAATAAATAGATGAACACATAGATCCTCTCAGCAGGACTCTGAGCTCTGCACTTGTGTGCGCTGTGGGCAGCAGCTCTCTGATCTGGGTGTCAGAGTCCCCAGTGAGGGTGTTCACAGATGAGAAAAGTCACGCGTGGAGAGGCTAACCAGTTTGTCTAAGAGACGATTTCGGGGGATATCCAATGGAGCCAAAATCTGTTCCAAATTGCAAAAAATAAGAAACACACACACACACACACACACACACGCACGCACGCACAGAAAACGGTGCCGGGAAGCAGAGCGTGTTTGTCAACTCGTTCCCTTTAGGGAACAGAGGGAGATAGCCAGGGGCCGGGGTGAAAGGTGACTTTCCACTAGGTGCCCTTCTGCACCTTTTGAATTATTCAAAAATAAATGAAGTAAATATTTAAAAATTAAACTAGCCTGAAAAGGAGGTTTGCTATTTTAAAAAGTGAGCCGTGTGATGGGGTGGAAAGGGCTGCGCTTCCCGCCTCCCCTGCTCTGACCGAAGTACTCAGATGGTTTCCCAGCATGCACTGGGCAACGGGAAATCCTAGACGGTCCAGGTCTACTGGACTTTTGGAGAACCACTCAAATCTGCCAGTTGGGGAACTGGCCAGGGTCGCAGAGGAAGTGAAGGGTAGAGCTGGGGTGGGGGGCAGTCCTGCCCCAGCCAGTGGGGTCTGCTGCTCCTGAAAAGCCCATAGACTCTTGGGAAAGTTCTCGGTCAGACGCGCACACAGCAGGATGCGGAGGAGGTCCAGCAGACAAGCAGTGACCTTTGCAAACAACCGGGGTGACCCTAGGGTTGATCATCCAAATCCAGATATTTTGGGAGTGAAAAGGGTGTCAGATAACAAGCACAAAAGAGTCTTCCTGGGAAAACCGAGACTGTCCCCCACAAAAATCCCCCATCATCGGGAAGCTGGCAGGATGACATTTTGGACAAAGGACCTTCAAAGGAGGATGGTGTGACTCTAGCATTCATGCCCAACTTCTCCCCCACCCCTCCCCCATAGCACTGACAACAAATAAACAGGCTTTGGGTAAAGCCAGGTTCAAACCACTTCACTTCTCTGAGCTTCAGCTCCTGCATCTGCAAAACAGAAATGACCCCGTTGAGGGACGCTGTGACAGGGAGATGGCTCACTGAGGGCTGGGCACGGAGAAGGCGCCCAGCGAAATAAGGAAGAGGCGGCAGAGAAATAATGAACTGATACAGGCCCGATCCTGAAGCTCTAGGGGACGAGCACAGAGAGAGGCTTTCTTTCAGACCAGATGCACAAATGCCACCGTGGGAGGAGGAGTGCGGGCACCATGCCCGGGGAGAGGGCCATCCGAATTCTGGGAGTCGCTTTTCGAAGCATCTCTTCAGGGTGACTCATCAGGAAACTCACTGAAAACTCCTTTGAGTTAAAAACAAAAGTCCAGTGGGCTCTGGGTTGAACTGAACCTCTTCCCTTCACCCCCTGTGCTCACCAGGGTCGTAGGGACAGTGTGGGGGATTTGGAGGGTCTCTGGGCAGAATGTAACCTGGTTTTCCCCCAGCGTGTCGCCAGGGGCTGGGACCCAGCCAGAGGGAAGGAACTAGGGTGTAAGGAGGAAGGCTTCTCCCCTCCATCCCCCACAACCAAGTCCTGCTGCTGAAACCTCCCGTCTCTAGAAGCCTCAGCACTCCAGCAAAGGCCCCACCCACACCTGTTCCTGAATTATAGTCCAAAAGGTGTGCGTATGGGTGGGGTAGACAGGACTTCATTACCCCCTAACGCTCAGCAGCAGCCATCAGCTGGCCTCCAGCTAGTCCCATCTCTTCTGACTGTGGCTGCCTGTGTGACCTGGGGCATGTTGCCTGACCTCTCTGAGCCTGTTTCCTAACTGGAAAATAAGGACATTAGGAGTGCTTGTCACAGGGACCATGTGTGGGGATCCAGGTCTTCTCTTCCCAGTGGTCTGGTGCTGCTTCCAAAGTTTCCTTTAAAGGGGAGTTTCAGGTTCTTGCCCTGCAGTGCACCGTGATGGTTCTCGGGGCGTGGGGCCTGTCCTAGGCACAGAAGTCCTCGGGCCAGTTCCCCCAGCCGCTCTCGCTGGCCTCCACTCAAATGTCCTTTCATCAGGGAGGGCTTCTTCCAGCACTTGCTGCTGATTCCCTGCTTTATTTTCTCCCCAAATTTATAATTCTCGAATGCTGGATATTTTTCTCCACCCCCAACCTCACTCCCAGATTGAATCCCCCAGACAGGCTGTTCATGACTAATATCCCAGGGCCTAGCGTAGTACCTGACCCGGAGAAGCCGCTCTCACGTATCTGCTGGGGGAACAAATGAATGTTTGCTGCACCAACAGCCAATATCACTGACTTCTGGTGACAATGCAACACACTGGTGCAGGACTTCTAGTTGTTTTTTTCTTTTTGGCAATGTTAGTTTTCTGTGATTTTTGCAATATTTATCTTTTATGTTTAACTCTTCCATCTATCTGACATTTATTGTGAGGTGTTTCATGTGAGAGGAGGTTGTAAACAGATTCCCTGACTACACGGCTACCCAAGTTGCAGAACGGTCCATTTCGTTCCTGTTGGTCAGTGGGAGGACTGGGACTGGGCTGGCGCTTCTGGACTGACTGATGCCTGGTCTGACCCTTATTATCCAGCGTCCCAGGGCTCTGCTGTCCGTGAGGCGGGATTGCCCAAATCAGGCACAGGCATTGGAATTAGACAACCTGCAGCCCAGCTTCTAGTGTAGCTGCTTACTAGCTGGGTGGCTTCAAGCAAGAGAATTTGCTTTCTAAGCTTCAGTTCTAAGACTCATTTACCCCATCTGTAAAATGGGCACAAAAGTGGCATAGTGCCTCCTTCATAGAATGGCTGTGGGACTGAACACCACAAGGCTGGCAGAGTCTGGCACACAGTGGGTGCGCAGCTGCTATCATTATAGTTATAGATCCTAGCCTGTTGAAGCTAGTTCATTCACTGGGCAAAGGAGGCCCAGTGGGCATCCCCCTGTGCCCAAGCTGGGCAGCTGGCAGGTGGTCAGGTCATCCCTGCTTCCTGCCTTACTGGGGTAGGGGGCAGGGTTGGGGGGACACAGCACAGTTTGCACACAGAGAAGCAGAACGTGTGGAAACAGGAACTACTGGAGCCAGGAGCTGCCCCTTCTGTGGGGGGAGGGGTCCCCTGAGGAAGTGAAGCCTGGAGCTGAGTTGTTGTCTCTGGGCCCCCATGATGTTTCCTTAGAGGGGGTGTTAAACATTCATTAGTGGAGTGTTGCTTCTTCCAGAAGCTTCTGCACATTGACCCTGACTGGTCTTGGGGTCCACAGGAAGTGGGGAGCTCCAGAGAAGCAGATGTTGGTGCTTGGAGGGCAGGGAGCCGCGCTCCCTTGGGCCCCCTCACCCCTGCTGCATTCAGCAGGCACAAAACAAGCGTCTGTTGTTTGGCTGATTTCAGTATGACCAGGGCTGTGATGAGAGTAATGTTCGGTGAGGGGCACCCAAGGACGCGAGGGCGGGCTCCGTGGGGTTCTCTGACTGCAGACCCTAATCCTCAGTGTCTAGAGCCCCAGAAAACCGAGAGAGGGCTGCTGCGTCTGACTCACTGTGTCAGTGTGGGCCTCAGTTTCCCTATCTTTGAAATGGGGAGGGGAGCCTGGGTTGAGTGAGAGTGGTGTTGGGAGAGTAGAGGGAGCCAGCAGGGTGAGAGGGAGCAGCCGAGAAGCCCCCCAAGCCTGCGTGGCGGAGCGTGCACGAGCGCAGGGGGCGGCGCGCCCCGAGGCGGGGAGGGGCGGGAGCGCGCGCGCGGGCCCGCACAGGCGGTGGCGGAACCGAGAGCCGGCGAGCCTGCGGCCACGGCGCCGCCAACTCGTGTGGGACGCACCGCTCCAGCCGGCCGCCCGCGGTCCCGCGCGCGGGTCCTCCCGCCGGCAGCCGAACCCGTCGCGCGCTGGTGAGTGGCCTGGGGCCAGGACCCAACTGGATCGGGCCCTCGGCCCCGGGAAGGGGCGGGGGCCGGGCCGCGAGGCCATCACCCGTACTCGGGCCCAGGACGCTATGCGTGCCCGCGCGCGCTCCCGAGGCTCCGCGGGGAGAGCGGGCGGTTGTGCGCGCGTGAGATTGGACGCGTGTGAACGTGCTAGTCTGAGTGTGTCTGTGGTGGTGCGTCCCAGCGTGCGTATTCTCAGGAATGCGTGTGTGCTTGTGGCAGAGTTTGTGCGTGTGCACATCGGACGGAGTGCCTGGCTTGTGTGGTTTGGAGTGAACGAGTGCAGGGTGCGGGGGGCGTGGGGAACGGGCATGGCTCCCATTGATCTATTTACTGAGTGTTTAATTTACTATGTGCCAAGGAGTGTGCCAAGCGCTTCATTTGAGATCTCATTTTTGTGACGGAGTGTGTGCGGATTCAGGGAGTACACGTGTGTGACCATTTACAAGTGATTTGTGCAGGTATTCCTGAGCCTGTGAGAACAAAACTGTGCATTTGGGGGTGTGAGTGTGTAATTAGTGTACAGGAGTGTATGAATATGTTTATTATGAAGGAGAAGGGTCCCCGTTTGTGCCCACCAAGCCTACTGTGTGATGTGTGCGTCCCGGGCCCTGATGCCAGGGAGCCCATGGAGAGAAGCAGGCCTGGCGGGGGCACCCAGTGGGAACTGGGCCTTGTTTTGTGAATGAGGAGCCAGAGGTCAGACCCGCAGACACAGAGCCTGACTGGGTCCGGCAGAGGGGTGGCCTCGGAGCCAGACCTTGGCGGGGTCACTGGCACGACCCTCTGTGGAGACTCCAGGAGGGACGGACGGGGCTGGGCCTGTGGGGGGCCACGCGCTAGGAGACATGTATTCAGTTCTCTCTACATACCCTTCTGGTTTCCCTAGCTTTGTTCTTGCCCCTCGTTGGCCCTGGCAGATTTTAACCTTTTCCCTAGGCCTGGGGTGGAGAGGGAGTAGAGGGGGCGCTGACCCTAGGGAGACCAGGAGTCTGGAGACACTCATCTGTGCCTGCACGGCTCTCTGTCTACCGCGCTAAGCAGATAGCTGTTCATCTGATTTATTCATAGCGAGCCTGGGCCTCCAAGAGCCCCCCCAGACAGTAACAAATTGATCACAGCAGGCTTGGGACACCGTCTTCCAAGGTCTGTCCTCACAGTTTTGACTGGCAGTCTTTCTGTGCTTTTATACATGTTGAAAATCTCTGCAGTCGAAAATCTCCATTGCTTCAAGGCAAACTTCAGAAACTCCGGAGCTCCCTACTTTCTCTGAATTGTCAAAATTCGGCCTGCCTTTCCGAGGGGAAAATGTCGTCCTAGGAGCTCGGTGTGTGTGCAGGGGAACCTTGGAGGCATTTAAAAACCATGGCGTTAATGGAAGAAGAATTTCATTGAAAGGGATGCAGAGCCGGCTTGGAAGGGCCTGTTTCCAACTCAGCAGCTCACCGAGTGAACTTTGGACGTCTTCTTTTAGCAAACAAAACCTGGAAGGAAACAAAAAGGCCCGCATTCTTTTTCTTTTTTTGTCTTAAAAAATGGAAGGGAAAAAAAAAAAAACCCACCTTCTGGCTTTGCTGGAAAGGCTGCCTCCCCTTCCCCCACCAAGGCTAGGCCCTCCCTGATCCCCCACCCCCAAATAAAATATGCCCGTGGGGAGCTGTGGCTGAGTCACTCCCTGGCAGAGAGCCCCACGGGCAAACATTTGGGAAGGTTCTTGCCTAACTTCCCAGAAGAAAGGCCCAGGATTTAAAATGGTCCCTGTGGTTTTTCAGCTCCTGCCGTCCCGTCTGCTTTGGAAATGACTAAAAAGTAGTTTCTATCTCCACCAACTAAAGCCTCAGACTTAAGCCTAAGTTGGTCTGCGTGTAGCGCTGCTCAGGTTTCAGGAAAGGGCGCTCCTGGCTTTGCCAAGTGGCACTTTTGGTGGCTCTGCGCAAGGAAGGAGCGGGGAGAGAGGAAGGGAAGGGCGGTGATATTGACAGAGCACCCACCGTGTGCCCACAATCCTCCCAGTAGTCATGCTGCGGAGAATGGCTTTCGGTTGGTTGGTTTTTTAAATTTTTTTCTTCCACTCCCGGTTTTACATGTCCAAAGAAACTGAGGCTCCGAGAGGTCAAGCAGTGTCCTGGGGCCACTAAGAGGAGGCAGAAGCAGAATCCGGTCACCCTGCCTGACTTCACACTTGTTCTCTTTCCACCATCAGGCGTGCGACATTTGCCTTCCAAAGGCTGTGCAGACTGGATGCTGAGTACTTTAACACATATGCACGCATTTAATTTTCACTGGGATCGAGGCGGTTTTTATCTCCACTTTACAGATGAGAAAACCGAGGCTCGGGGAGATGAAGTGCCATGCATAATTTTATGAGAGTAGTACTGCAACTCCTGGCCGCCCTTTATGGAGGACCTACCATGTGCCAGCCAGGGTACTTTTAGTACCTTACCTCACTCACTCCACTCACCAGCACCGGGGGATGGCAGCTGTCGTGATGCCCGTCCTACAGGTGGAGAGCCGGGGCACAGACAGATTAAATAATGTGCCGGAGATCACGTACTAATATGCAGTTGACCCGGGATTCGAACCCCTCTTGGCTGAGCATGGTCTTCCCACTGACCCTGGAAAGTGACGGTCACTGTGTACAGTGTCTGGCCCAGGGCGGAAGTCCAGGATCGTTATCCTGACCTTAGGAAGATGAACACACGTGAGGTAAAGTGACTTGGGCAGGGTCATAAACTGGCAGACGGCTAAGTCACGATCCGTGTCTATGATTCCTGAGTTGAAGATCTTTAACCTCCAACCAGGTCTGTCTGCCTTTGCCCCGCTTTCCTCCTGAAAAACTTAAACAAGCGGGGGAAGTCACGCCAGGCTCGAGCCAGGCTGTCCTCGGTGGGCTGCAGCCGTCTGGGAGAGGTCTTCCCGAAGGCTGCCCTCCTCCCTGGTTCCCTGTTGCCCCCCCTGGGGCAGGTGGCCAACGCCCAGGGCCAGAGCTGTCAGATAGAGAGGGCTACAGTTTACGTTTTTCTTTCCTCTCTAAGTGCCAAAGATTGGTTTCAGAAGGGAAGTGTCAAAACAATTGTCAAAAAGAGAAGACTATTCCCTTCCTCTTCTCCGGTCGGACCGAGCAAGGCAGTTACAGGGTGGAGAGCGGAGCAGGCCGGTGAGTCACACAGGGTCGAGTGCCGGCTGGCACCCCTGGCTCGCGTGGGGGAGCAGCGAGCTGGGACACTGGCCTCTGCAGGAGCCCAGCCTTCCGACCCCGATGGCGGAGAGTTCCCTCCGAGGGGCCTGCCTCTCCGTGCTGAGCGGGATCGTTTCCGCAGAGGCTTCCTGCCACCCTCCATTGCAGTCCCGCAGCCCGCGCCTGTCTCCTCGTCTCCCTTCCTCCTTCACTTCCATTTATATCGCGGTTCTCACTGCACAGCCCTTGAAAGGAATGCTGTGTGGGGGGACCTGTGCCGTTTGGGGCGTGTGGTGCCACTGTACATGTCCGCCGCTGTCGGTAGGAGAAGGTATCTCTCTCCCTTCCCACTACTGTTCTGCGGAGTTGATGAACATTTGCAAATTGCTTTGAGATGCGTTAATTTAAGGTGTGAAATAATAGATCTTGAGCGAAGGCTCAGCCGCATTTCTGGCATTGATGGATTTCTCTCCCGTCTGGCCTGTGATTTGGAGAGGTAAAAATAGTCCTCGTTTCTACATTTTTATCTTTCTGTCTGACGTCATTCTTAGGAAGCAGTGTGCACATGCCGCAGACCTTTCCTGGGCCACCGCCTCAGAGGGCAGCCAGGATGTGGCAACTCTGGGGACCAGGAGGGCTCCTGGGCGGGGGCAGTCAGTCACCTGTGGTCCCTCTGAGGGCGACATTGCTCTGCAGTTGAACAGGTGACCCACAGTCAGGCTTGGCCAGAGACCCTCAGCGGCTTTTTGGTATTTGGCCATCTTCTCTTTGCAGACTTTTGGGTGACCAGGTAGCCGTCTGGGAAAATGTTAGTTTAAAAAGAAAACGATCAGGCCAGTGGCTTTACTCATTCCTCTTGGAGCTGAGTGACATACGCACGGTCCTTTCCTTTGGCCGAAAGCGAGTTAGACCAACAGCCGCCTCAGACGAGACTCCCAGACAGGAGCTAGCCTTGGGGCCGGTCGGTTGGTGGTGTAATTTCCTGTAACGTTTAAGTTGGGAACTTGAACTAGCATTTTGACATCTGTCCCTGTAACAGGACTTGCTTGTGTGGAAACAGACCCCCACACACAGCCTCTGCTGCTGTCTCCAATTCTGGATTTTTCCACAGACGACTTCTCGGGTGGTCTGGTGGCAAAGGACCCGTCTTCTAGCCAGGCCTTCTTGGCTTCCACCGGCGGGATCGGCGCACCCCTCCAGACCCAACTGGCCGCTGTGGCGGGGCTGTGCTGGGGGCAGGGTGGGGGGTGCTGCCAATGAGGGGCCAACGGAACTGGAAGGTGGGGGGTGGGGGAGGGAGTGTGAAGCCAGATATGAAATGCATTCAGCTCCAGCGGCCTTGATCCATTCTTTCTTGTAGACATCTGTGTGAGGGTGACCTCACAGAAAAGCAAAAGGGGCTTTATGTAGGAATTCCATCGAGTGTGAAGGAATTCGAACAAGGGAAGGGGGAGGGAAGCTGTTGTTTAACCTTCACACTTCAGAACTGGGCTGGGAGAGGGGGCAGCACTGGACCCGGGCACATGGAGGGCCATTTAAGGAGAACTTCCTGAGCCAGGCTCTTGGGCTGATTCCCTCAGACCTGTCCTCACCGCAGGTGTACGTGCGGCGGAGTTGGAATTTGTCCCCAAAGCCTGCCCTGTCTGTTCCTTGTATCGCCAACATCTTTGAAACTCGAATGACTTCGGTCTTCCGCTCTGACCTGTCCCAACTGCCGATGAGGAACTCACTGGGCTCACAGTCCAGAGAAGAAAACGGACACCGAGGCCCAGAGAGGACGAGGCGCTCACCCACAGTCGCATTTAAGAATCTGAGCCTTGGTCGGGGCACATGCCTGGGCTGCAGGTTGGGTCCCCACCTCCCCCTCCACCTAGTTGGGGTGCGTAGGAGAGGCAACCGATTGATGTTTCTCTCCCTCTCTCTAAAAATAAAGAAATAAATCTTTTAAAAAAAAAGATCTTGAGCCTTGGCACCAAAGGGAGTGAGGTCAGAGCCCCAGACTTACCACTCATGAGCAAGTCAGTCGCCTCTTAGAGCCTCAGTTTCCTCATCTGGAAAACAGGGACAGTATCACGACCTCAAACAGTCTGAGGGGCGAACCAAAGGAAAAGATGCACGTAAAATGCTCAGCATGTGCCTGGAGCTCACTTCTCCGGTTTTTACCGAAGACATTGGAGAAACTGTCTAGTTACTAAGGACCTGCCCAGGGTCACGCAGTCGTCTCTTTGTCAAGAGCATTTCAGTGTCCCTGCATGTTGAGGCCCTAAACAAGACAGAAAGGGGTGCCGTGGGGGAGCCCCTCCCTCCAGGTGCCACTGAAGCACTTTCCTATGATCAGTGACTCTCAAAATTGACGGGGAGGGGACAGCAGCCGTTTGGAAGAGGCAAGATTTAAATGTCAGGCGGCCCTGGGCATCTCAGGAAAATGTTTAGAAATCAGTATTTTTTTGCTCCTCTCCACCCTCCCCCTGCAGGGCGAAAAAGTGAGCCTCTTATGCTTTTGGTGCCTCCTTTGGAGTTGGGGGGGTCTCAGGTGGCTCCCCGAGCTGCGTCCTTAAGCCCGGCAGAGGTCCTTTTGGCTAGGTACCCAGCGTCGCCAGCCCGGTCCGTCCGAGGTCTGTGCTGACCGGAGCGGCTGTCACAGACCCGAGGCGGGGCAGGCAGCTCTTGATCAGGGGAGAGCTAGCGGCCCTCTCCCTGCTCCCGCTCCGGTGCGCGTCTGGATGGACTAAGTCGTCTGGTGTTCCCTCTGGCTGACTTGTTTTCTCTGTGGGAGAGGCAAGACCCGTGTCCCCAGGAAGTGGCTGCCCCTCCTGAGGCGGCTTCTGCGGGAATTGGCCGGCCTGGTGTGCGGGGTGAGGGCAGAGCATCGCGCCTGCGCTGCCCCAGCAGCCTCCTCTGGCTAGGGCTTCGAGTGGGCCCAGCCTCCACTTCCTCATCAGGAAAATGGGCCAGTCACACCGGGTGCGAGGCCCTCGATTCTCAGACACCATTTGGGGTGACTCGCCTTAGAACGCCAGCTTTAGGGTTAGAATTCTGAAGAGAAAGGGCCTGGGGTTAGAGCCTCCCCTGAAAAGCCACTGTGGATAAGGGTCAGGAGTCCCGGGATGAGGGTGTGTTGGTGGGGGCGGGGGGCGTCGCGGAGACCTACACCTGCCTGCAGCCACAGCGCCACACCTGTTACCTGTTTTACATGAGGAGGGTTTGCACAAGAGTCATTTTAAGAAAAGGCTGTTATGTAAAATACCCGGGATGTATAAATGCATGGAGACGGAAAGCAGATTGGTGGTCCCAGGGGCGGGGGGGGGGGGTGGGGGGTGGGGAGGGCAGCAGCTGTCGAATGGGTGGATGCAAGGTGCCCTTTGGGAAAATGCTTCAGAACTAGATACAGGGGCGGCTGCCCAGCACCGCGAATGTGCCAAGTGCCCCTGAATTGTTCGCTTTGAAACGGTTAGCTTTATGCTACTTAGGAAGAAAACTTTGTAAGAAGAGTTTCTGAGGCTTCTGAAGGCACCAACGCCTCTCACTTTACAGCCGGGAGACGAAGGCCCAGAGAGTCCGTCGCCAGCCTGCGGTCTCCGCGGCATCTGAGGCTGCTCTGTGGCTTCAGCGGATCACTGTGCCAACTCTCAGGCCAAGGCTCTGGTGGCGGCGCCCTGGCCCGCCCGGCCCGGCTGTGGGAGGAAAGCTCGGTGCGGAAACAGGCCACCCGGTGTTGGGCGGGCCCAGCAGACTCTATATGGTGGACGGATGCGCCCTCGCTGGCTGGCGTGTGGCTGTCTGTCCAGTCATTCCTTCAGGAGGCGCATCCCAGCATCCCGGGCCTGGCATTGGGCTGGGAGCTGGCTCAGAGACCTTCTAACAGCTCCCCCCTTGGGCGTGTCACCGGCTGGTGGGGACACACCTGTCATGACTGCCTTGTACGTAAGCTGCAGTAAGCGCCTTCAGGGACACACTCTCCGGGGAAGCGAGAGGGACGTCTGAGCCCGAGACCTGAGGTGTACCAGGCAGGGTGTCAGGAGACCTGAGAGGCCTGGGGCAAGGGGCAGGAGGCCCACGGAGGGAGTGGGCCTGTGGGGCTGTGGGATAGGGTGCGGGGAGCAGGACCGGGGGCCCGGGCTGTGGGTAGACCCCGAGCAGTGCGAAGCCAGAGACTTCCTGCCATTGCCTCAGCCTTTGAGCCCTTCAATAGGTCCTTTGTGCCAGCACTTACCATGTGCTACACTCCGCTCTAACCCTCCACAGGGACTCACTTCACCCTCCCTGCAATGTGATGATGTAACTACCAGCATGCCCATTTTATAGACAAAGGAACAGAAACAGAATCCAGGGTACGTGGTGCTCCGGCAGCATTAGCGTGAACTCGGTAAGGACCCCGTGCACGGGGGTCTGGTCTAAAGGGTCAGAGGACAGAGGCTGCCGCCTGAATGTGCCCCTTGTGTGGGCTGAGTCAGTGGCCAGGCCCAGGGCCTGGGAGAGGGACTCCGAGGTGGCCGGAGGGAACAGCGTGCGCCAAGGTAGCACGCTGGGAGCACAGAGCATTCGCCTTGTCTGACAGGCGGCTGGGGGCGCAGCCACAGGAAGCAGAGGCGTGCGGTGGGAGAGGAGGCTGCTGAGGCCGCCCACACCTGGGTCAGGTTCGGTCTTCATTGCAAGAGCAGTGGGGCCCTTGGGAGGTCTGCAGCCTCACTTCTCAAGCGTGCCCCCTTGCTTACTCTGCTCCAGCTGAGCGTACTCTCACCGCAGGGCCTTTGCACTTGCTGTGCCTTCTTCCTGAAATCTTCCCCCCAGATTCCCAGGACGTGCTCCAGCCTTCATTCAGGGCACCGCTAAAGTCACTTGTCCAAAGACAGCCCACCACTCCCACCCTCGCCCCTGAACTCTTCATTCCCTGGCCTGGCTTTCTTTTCCTTCAGGGCCCTGGCCCTTCCCTGACACTGTACATTTGCGATCTGCCTCCCAGACTAGCACCTCGACTCCGTGAGGGTCAGGCTCGGTCTGGGGACCGCAGCTGTGTCCTCAGGGCCTGGCTCCGTGCTTGGGTCATCGAGGACAGTTTTGAGTGGGCAAGTGGCCGATCCCCAGAGAATGTTTCCATGGAGTTACTGAATCTGTTAGCAAACTCCGCCCCTCCCAATGGGCAGCGAAGGGCCGCGTCGTGCCTGGCTGACCGTCGTCCTCTGTGCAGAGGAGGTTTCTCAGAGAAAGACTCATCCTCGTCCTCAAATTATTCCAGGTAGGAGGAGCTTGTGCCTCCCAGAGTTCCGGGGTCTCCTTCCTTTGCCTCTTCCTTCACAGGCTGCTCCTGAATGTCTGTATCGGAGGGGCTTTGGGTTGGAACAGGCAAGTGCCTTGTCTTAGAGCTGCCTTTTCTATCAGGCACCTTCCTTTTCTAGAGGGCCTACCTTTTGGGGTCGCTTAGGGAAGAGAAAGAGGCCACACCCTTGCAAGCCACATCTCAGCACAGACATTGCTGTGTGGCCAATGAGCAGGACCCCAGATTCTACCCAGCCCAGAAAACAGGGACCACAGCTTGAAAGGAATGCTTCCCTAGCTGGTCGACCACGGGGAACCACGTGACAGACAGGGAGTGGGGAAGGGAGCCCACCCATGCCTTTGGCTGGTCCAGTTGAGTCCCCACAGATGCAGCTACACCAGGATCTCAAGTGTGAACTTGAACTTGGCGAGCCTGCCTCAGTGAGGGTGCATTGTCTTTGTTCGTCTCCCCCAGGGATTTTAGTGGCCTTTCGTGTTTGTTTCGAATGCCAGCCACCGCAGCCAATCTGAGAGGGGAGGCAGTGAGACTGGATTTTTGTCTGGGTAGTCTGGGGACCGGGTGACAGCGTGGCGTTCAGGAACCAGGCAGAGAAAACACTTTCCCTCCAAGCTGACAACTTCGCCTTGCGCCCACTTCTGTGATATCCCAGGTCTCCAGACATCAATCACCTGTAGGGTGGGGCACGTAAAGACCAGTTCCCAAACCCTCCAAAGGGCAGTGGTCTGTGAAAGCATTCTAGCGACCTTTGCGGGCCGGAGAGGCCGTTTGGAAGATGCCGTTTGGTCCCTGGCATGTGAGAAGTTTCTGGATGCTCGAATGGCTTGGACGGGGGCACCCTTGAAATTGCACCGTGCTGAAAATTCCGGGCCAGATGGTCACTGTGATGTGCTAATGTTAGCAGTTGAGATATTTAATTGCCCAGAAAAGCCTCTCTGCTTACCCGCTCTGGGTTCCTGGAGAGCCTCTGTTTCTCAGGAGGAGGGTCTTCCACGGTGTAATCGGACCAGCAGACAGGGAATCACTATCCCTCATTAGTTCATTAGCTAATTAAGTGATTTATCTGGTCGTGCGTTTCTTCCTGCGATTGCCTTTCATCCAACTACGTTTCCTGGGCCCCACTCCATGCCCCGCCTGGTGCTGGGCACTGGGGATAGAACGAAGCAGGAAGGTAAATATTACTAAACCCACGTTGGGTGCCAGCCCATTGGCTGGTGCCTCGGGCCGCACGTGAGTTAATTCATTTCCCAGTGGACGTTCACTGAGCACCTACTCTGCGCAGACCCGTGGAGATGCAGGCTCGAAAATGACACAGCTCCTAGTGGTTTGAACTCCCTCCCCGTTTTGATGGGGCCCTCGGGTCCTTGTCTCTCTGCTTTCGGTGACAAACGTTCACGGGCCGCGTGTGTCCGGGCCAACGTTCACGTGTCCCCAGCACAAACCAGAAACCATCCAGATGCACAGGAGCCGACGTGAGAACGAGGCACCCCCTTCACACGCCGCGTCTCAGTTCAGCGTCTTGCCACCACCCAGCATTTGAGACAGAATGTGAGATCTCGTGGTTGGCTAAATACATAAATATTTTATGTCTCGATATTCTGAAAACGAAGCCCAAATGCGCAGAACTGCAGCACATCGGTGCTATAGATCATATGTTATAATAATCTGATGACATGTTGTTTAAATATTTATGGATGGATGCGACATGACAATGGGGGAGAGAGCCGTCTCCGAGCAGAGTCCTGGCAGATGCTGGGAAGGAGGGAGCAGGCTCACGGATCCCAGGAAGCGCCACACGAGGCTCGGGTTTCTGAGTTGATGTTTCGGGGTTTCGTGACAGTAATGATGGCTGGCATTTATTGAGCACTAGCTGTGCGCTGTACTCTTCACTGACATCATTTCATTTCATCGTCACGGCAACCTCTTGAGGATGGGACTCTTCTTAGCCCCACATGGGACTCTTACTAGTACCTACCGTGCACCACAGGGACCTGCCCGAATGCTTTGTCAACTCACAGATGAGAAACTGAGGCTCAGGGCAGGTCAGATGGGCCCCAGGCCCCACAGCTGTGGGGGGGATGGCCCAGGATCCAACCCAGGGCTGTCTCCCCCTGCAGTCGGAGTCCTTATTCACTGTGTATTCTGCTCTATGGGTGATGAGTCAAATCAGAAAAGCCACCGCCACCACCTGGTTGGTCCCTTGCTCGGTCCTAGCTGGGGTCACGGAACAGATGCCTGTAAAATGTCAGGTGGGAATAGAAACCACAAGCAACAAATATCTAACCCAAGAGGTGCAGTTTTGCGACAGCAGAGCCACCGTGGCCCCGAAGTGAGTTTGCTGCAGACTGTCCCCAAGTCAGTGTGTTCTGTGCCCCAGCCTTTGCCCGTGCTGCACCCTCTCCCTCCCTGCAGCTCCTGCCGGGCTGGGTGCTCGGCCACCACAGCCCATCCCGCAGATGCGGGGGCCCCTGCGTCTCCCAGAGCTGACGCCGATCTCCCTGCCTCAAGAGGCAGCCTGAACGTGCCAGCCAGAGTGCCTGTCCCATCCACATCCTCCCCGATGCTCTGCTGTACGGGCCCCCTCCACCTGCCCTTGCTACCTTCAGGCCTGCCCGTTTGTTACTGTGCTGCGTCCTGGTTCAATGTCACACCTCCTGCACCGGAAACCAGGCCTGGCCCACAGGATAGAGTGGCTCCCTCCACCTGACCAACCATAGGGGTTCAAAGATTAAGACCTGTGGGCGGGGAGAGGGAGGGCTCAGGTCTGAGAAGCTTCTCAGGTGTGATCATCTCAGACCCCAAAGTATCTAGTTCTGCAAAGGCCTAGGGGTGACCCCGAGGCCCTCTAGGCCAGGGGAGGGCAGTCAGAGGGTCATATTAATGGCACACAGGGCCAGCTGCGTCATGTGAGGGGCCCAGTACAGAATGCAAACGCAGGCCCCCTTGTTCAAAAAGCAGGAAGACAGGCTCTTTCTTTCCTTTGCAGTCTCTCCACCTGTCATGATGTTTTTATTACCTATTTAAGGCCATGCTCCCTTGGGCACAGGGACACTCTCGGGGCAAGTGGAGACCCTCAGAGGTACCTGGAGCCTGCCAAGGATGGGAGAGCAGAGATTACTGGGGTGGGGGAGGAGAGCCGGCACCTGGGAACCTGTCCTGGGCAAGCCAGCCGCTTGTGAGTTGAGGCTCCAAGCCCCCAGCACACGCCCCATTGTTCCGCCTGCCTTCACTTCAGAGTTCAAAGACAAAGTGAGAACATTCAGGACCGTGAACACAGACCATGAAACCCCAAGCATGGGCTCCCTTCTGAGGGCCGGGCCTGATGCCGCCACACTGGTCACTTGCACGGGAAGCTGGCCCTGACAGGAGGGCTGTGGCCTCCTCCTATTGACACCCACGTTTCACAGAGAGCAAGGCCCCTGTATCCGGTCCCCACGTGACCTGGGCTGAGAGCCAGGTCTCATTTAAAGGAAACGCTCCGCTGTGAGGCACCGTCTGCAGACCGCTGGCCCAGGATGTGACGGCTGTCAGCTGTTCCCCTTCCTCGCCCAGGGCCTCCTGTGCCGCGGACACACCGTGAACGTGGGCCTCCTCTGAAGTGCCCTCCCGATTTAATCTCTCACGTTGGTGCCAGATGTTACTGCATCGGCAAACCCACCCCCTCCAACTTCCTGTCCTTGAGTGACAAGGGTCAGAAATCAAATGACAAGGTTGCTGACGCGCTCGCTCGCTCACTCGATCGCTCGGGAAGAATGCCAAGCAGGTGGTGCCCTAGAGAGGGTGGGGAGCTCAGATGCCACCAGCTACCCGTGCCGTTCCCAGCCGTGACATCGGGGGTCTGGCAGCCACGGGATGTGGATGTCTGGCCACTGTCAAAAACGTGAATGAGGGCGGCTCGGGAGAGTTAGCTAATGCTGGGTACCTGGCCACATGCATCGTCTGTGTTGCCGTAGTTAATCCTCGCAACTTTGCGCTGACCCCATTTTCCAGATGAGGATAACTGAGGTCCAGAGAATGAAGCCACTGGTCCAAAGCCATAAGCCGCACAGTGTGAAAATGGAGATTTGAACCCAGACCCGACTGACTCCCAAAGCCAGTGCTCTTTGTACAATCCCGGGCACGGTTGGATGGCTAGGCTCACTGGTTGGCTGAGCCTTCTGCCCCCACCATCTGCTGCATGTGCGTGGGGACCGGGCAGGAGCCAGACCTCAGCCGCTGCCTCTGAGCAATCACCCTTCTTGGCAGGGAGCAGGTCCCAAGACTCCAGGTCCAGCTTTTCTCCTCCAAGATCCAGCCAGCCCTGTGGCCACTCTTAGGCCCGGAGATGGAGGAAGCAGGCAGTGGCCTCGGACACACTTGAGTGCAAGTCACCTCTCCACCTTTCGCTCACCCCTCTCCTTGGCTTGTCACTTCTCGTTTGCAAAGTGAGGGGTGATCTCAGTTGCTGCCTGTGGGGCAGTTTTCATGATCCACTGAGATAAGCATGCATACCACAGGCTTTCAGCAGTTGGTGGCCCTTGTTGTATCGATAATAAATGCCACTGTGGGGTGAGGACTGCAGCTCAGTGGCACCCGTGACACTCAGGAGCGCCTCTCCACACTAGGACGGGTTGGAACCACAGCCCAGAGCCACACTCCCCAAGGATGTCATCCCCACCTTGCTTTGTTCGGGCGTCCGGTCAGCCGGCGCAGCCAGGTGTGGCTCTAAGGGCAGGGTGAACGGAAGACCCACAATGGAGCTGGCATGCTGGGTGGGGAGGGTGACCGTAAGCTGGAGGAGAGTGAAGTGTGTTCAGTGTTGCTGGTCTCAGCGCTGCGGACAGGTGGACGGGGCTGGGGCGTGGCGGCGCCGGTGTCCCCGGGCTGCCGGGCGGACCGGTTCACCCCCCGGTGTTGTCTTCTCTCCCAGGGCAGTTGCTGGGGATTTGACGCGTGCCTGTTGTTCACAGTCCCCATTCTTCCGAGGGGGCCGGGGATGGCCTCATCCAGCTGCCTTTGCCGCAGGTGTCTTTGAGAAAGTGGATTCACCTGTGTGAATGGGGGCATTTTATTCAGGTTTTCCCAAGACTCCACTGCTCACCCTCGAGGCTGCTCGTCACCAAGGGCACCCGGGCAGCCCCTGGCCACGTAGTGTCTCGCTGACTGCCCTCAGAGAGCCTGTGAGGCAGGCCCTGTTACTTCTAGACCTGGACAGGGACGCTGAGCAAGGCTGAGTTATTTGTTCAAGGTCTGTGGCAGAGCCAGGATTTGAACCCAGGCCTTTGGCTCCCAGAGCACACACTCTAAATCAATCTGCTCTAGTGCGAATGGACATTTTTGTTTTTTCCAAGCAGCAAAAAATTCGTAGGTTCTGCTCACAGCAACCTATTCTCAACGAGCACCTACTGTGTGTCAGGGTGGTGCTGGGTGTTGTGGGAAGGTATGGCCGAGAAGAACAGAAAGATGGTGGGTGCTCAAACTGGCTTGAGAAGTGACCATTTCCCACGTGAGTGGGGCTGCTCCAGGGCTGTGAGGTGGGTGGGGCTAGCCCCACATGGGGCATGGGGAGGCTGAGGCCCAGAGAGGCTCCACAGCTTGCCAAGGTCACACAGCCCCGGGCAGCCTGACTCCGCGTCCACTTGCTCTGCCTGTGGTCAGCCACGGCTGTCCCTGCAACAGCTTCGGCCTCCACCCCCCTTCTGCATTTGGACGAACTGAAGCCCAAAGAACAATTTGGTGGCTTGATCCCGAATTGGAGAGAAGGGCGAGCCCTTTCCGTGACCGTGGAAATGGACGCCCATTCCGCAGTGAAACTGCCTGCGTGATGCCCCTGACTCTCAGGGCAGGAGGAGACCTGCAAGGCGACAGTGTGTGACGAGGGCCCGTGGGTGTGACTGGGGAGGGGCCGTGTCTGGGATTCCTTCTGGGACCGACGCCAGGGCCATAGGGTTTTATGGCATCTGGGACAGAGGCGCCTCTTCAAAGACAACGTTCCCAGAGCGGCCCCATCCCACCACCGGCAAACAGTCCGTAAACGGCCGCGCTCGCAAAGCGGCGGGCCGGCGTCCAGCCCGTTTATTTAAACCCGGAGTCGACGAGGCTAAAGGCTTCAGCTTGCCACCTCGCTGCAGCAGGGGGGCGTAATCTTCGGGGTTTTCTTCCCATTACAGTGTTTTTTTGTTGTTGTTGTATATTTGTAAAATGAGGCTTCTGCTGGCAAAAGCAGGTTTTAGCGAGTGCGGCAGCTCTTTCAAGACCTAATAAGGCCCCAAAGGAGGGTGTGTTCCAGCAACACTTTCCTTCTCCCCGGGGCGGCGGGTTCCGCTGGCCTCCTGTGTACACTTGGGCACCGAGCACCATCCATCTTGCTTCCCATTAACAGAATTACCGCCATCACTTCTGCAGGAGGAGATGGGCCCTTTGGAACTGCCTTGGGGACAGAGGCAGGAGCGGCCGCCAAGCGGTTTTGCTTAGAGGAGAAAGAAAAGAAAAAAAAAGAAAGACAGAAAACCCAAACTCTTACAGATGGATCGTTCCTTGGGCTGAGGCCGGGCTGAGGCCAGGCTGAGGAGGAAGTGGGCAGCAGGGGCGGTCCAATCCCACTTCCGCTGCCATCCCTAAGAGCCACACCGGGATACATCCCGGAGGAGCGTGGACGAGGGCATGTGATGGCCCCGGATCTTGACACCCGTGAAGAGGGCTCGTCACCCATGCAGCATGACAGATCGTGCAGAGGCCCCTTGAGTCCAGAGGCAGGGAAGGAGGGGGACCCCGCATTGACGGGGCGCTCCCATAGGTCTGGCATAGTGCCGGCTGCTTTGGGTTTGCTTCGAGGACTGGGTGTCATTGGCCCTGGCTTTCCGATGAAATGGCAGAAGCCCACAGAGTCCAGAAACTTGCTTCGGATCACATAGCTCCTAAGTAGTAGCTCTGAGGTTTGTCCATTTTGCTGGGCTGCCTTCTGAGAACGGGGGGCCCATCCTTGAGGCTCCGAGGAGTCGCAGAGCGAGGACCCCCAGTCCGGGTGCCTGTCCAGCCTGCCCCTGCCTCACCCACCTTCGGTGATCACCAGTAGGAGTTGGCCCGGTGGCGAGGGCATGCCAGAGGGAGCACGTGGCGTGTGCAGGGGCCCAAAGGTGTGAGGTGGGAGGTGCAGGAAACTGTCCGAGGCCCTGCGGAGCTGACATGGTACATGACAAGTGTCCGCTGGGACTGGATTCAGGCGGGTAAAGAGGCTTGGATGCTAAGCTTGGAGTGACACCTTTACCTAGAAGCCTTGAAGGTTTGATAAGGGAGAGGGGGGTGGAGAGGTAGGTGTTTTAGGAAGGCCATTCTGGTGGCGTGTATGGAAAATGGTTTGGCCAGGGTGGGGTTCAGGCCCGGAGACAAAGAGGCTGGCCAGGAGGCCCTGGTGGGGATGCCTGTGCGGCTTCTCCCGGAGGAGCCTGCCTCTCGGATGCCTGGCAGCTCCACCCACAAAGAACCTTCGGCTTTCTCCCACCCCCGCCCCCGCCCTTTCCTGCTGGGTGTCGGAGTGGGAGGCCCCTCACCTCCCTCCGCACCCTCAGCCTCTCCCACAGCTTTCCTGTGACAGACGAGGCCGACGCCTACAACGTGCTGGGGACAATGTGAGAATAAATGATAAAATATGTAAAGCTCACAGCATCGCTTTGGGAAGGGAAAAAAGTGCCTCGGATGTGTTATTTTCCCGGACTCCGGATTTCTGCCTGTCACTTTTCCCCTTGCCCGTCAGAGAAGTTGCTTCGGTTCCCGGCGATGAGCGGAGCTGGGTTGAGGGGCACATCTGCCGAGGCCGGGCTGTCCAGCGTCTGCGTGGGGTCCATTTATTTTCCCCCATTTCCAGGCGGCTCAGTAGTCTGCCTGAGTCCCAGTTCCGCCACGCTTCCTGGGGAGCAAACCGTATTGTCACTGTGATTGAATTCCTATTCTCCCTTGATTGATTGGTTGGTTGACCTGGAGAAGCCAGAGGCAAAGCTGTGGAAAGGAGCAGCTCCGAGTTTTTGTGTCTGTCTGTGGCCTGTTGTGGTTGGGGGGGTGGGCTGGGCTCAGAGGTTCCCCGGCCCACTGGGCGTCGGCCTGACTTGAGCTGGCACGTGGCATGTGGCAAGGGGACCCGCAGCGGCAGGTGTGGTGTGTGGCGGTGTGGTGGGTGGGCAGCACCCCATGGCTGAGCTGGCCGTTCCCAGGATCTGTCCGGACATCGTTTGTGCCAGCCCAGGCTGGCCCACCATCCTCGCCCGCCCCGCACAGAGCCCGGTAAGGCCAGGGTGGTTCTAGAGCGGACTGGGCTCTGCCAGTCGATGGGCTCGGCCATGCCCCTCCCACCCGGGCCCAGAGCAGGGCCCAGCCCCACTTTGGGTGCAGTCTGGTTTTATGTTGAATTGGTGAATGGGGATGAGGAAACCAATGTGTCACTTATTGGCTGGGTGACTTAATATACTTGGGGTCTCATTGTGTCATCACCAGAACCCACTTTTCAGCTGGAGAGACAGATTCAGAGAGGTGAGGGTCGTGGACCAAACACCCAGCAAAGAAGCAACCCAGGGGCAGACTCACGCCCCTTTTCCTTGGCTATTGCCTCCAGATGCCAAGCTCCCCGAGGGCTGGGCATGCCCCTTCCCTCTCACTTCCTGCCCCTGAGGGTGGTCTCTCCTCTAGAGCACCGCCCCCAGCAGTGCTGGACAGAGATGAGGTGGGTGGGCCTTCTGCGCAGGCCAAGCACACACCGGCCCTTTACCTCCGAGGTCTCGTGGGACAAGTGAGCCGTTTAGGTAGATTTTTGGTTTTCAGATCACAGAAGTGAGGCTCAGAGAGATGATGAAACTTGGGCAAGACTTCCCAGCAAAGGGGTGAAGGGTTCCAGCTTTAAATTCTGGGAGGACAGTCACCCCCCAGCATAGTCCTGCTGGTGGGAGGGCGGGGGGCTGTGGCTGGTGTTTGTGGGCTTAGTGACGGTGGTAGAACTCCCTCACCAAGAAAGAGCAGGATTTTCCCAGGACCTGGCAAGGTGGAGGGCACCCCCTCGGCTCCCTGAGAAATGCGGGGCGACCAAGGGGCCAAACTAGCCCAGTCCTTGCTGCCCACTCCAGCCCTTCTCCTTCTGGCTTCAGTCGCCCCCTCCCCCCGACCCCCACCCATGCAACGGGAGGGCGGGGGCATCCAGCTGGTCTGCTGAGTGCTGATTACGTGCTCAGCAACTTGCAGCACGATCTGATCTCTTTGTCCCAACGACGCTGAGGAGCCAGGTCCCCTTCTTTGCCTCGCGCCCCACTCCATCCGTGCTTCCACCGCAGCACTTTCTGCTGTTCACAGTGACGGCCTTTTCTTGACCCCCATCTTGGGGAGCGGGGTCTTCTGCGCCTTGTGCCCGAGACAGTGCTTGGCTCCGTGAGCCTCTTGAGAAATGCTTGACGAAGGATGACGGAAGGAATGAACCCCTGGTTTCTTTACAAGGAAGCTGAGGCCCACAGAGCACCGACCCTGCCCTTTGGGGTCGGCTGGGGTCTCTCTCCCCGCTCCCCCACCCGGCTTTTGATCTGCAATCCCAGGTGCGCCCGTCTGCATGCCCGCAGGTTCCCGAGACTCAAAGAAACTTCTACTCCACACTTGCGGCTTTGGATCGGCTCAGAAAGAGCATGTCCTGTGACTGCTCCAGGAATCTGGGCATTTAGCCCAGAAAAGAGTGTGTTTCCTGGCTTCCTAAGAACTGGGGCCCACCCTGCCCCCAGCCTGGGCGTGCAAACAGGAGGGAGGGAGCGATGGACTCCGGCCCTGGATGGCGACAGTGTCAGGCCTTATCGCCTGAGGTTCGCTGCCCTGCACCAGAGGCTGCCCCAGCAAGGCCACCGCTGCACGGCCAGCAGCCCAAGCTCTGCGCTCGAAAGTTCCTCAGCATGCAGGGCACCCTCCGAGATGGGGTTCGTGCTCCTGAGTTACTAGAAAAAGGAGCATTCCTCACGCTCAGACAAGTCTTTCTCCCTGGGGTGGCTCTCCCGGCACAGCTCACCGGGTACCACAAGGCAGGCATGGTGTGACACCCACGAAGCACAGGGTGACCAGCTTCTGTTGGGTTCTCAGGCCGCCAGGGCCAGATGTTTGGAAAGCCAGGCAGCTGGCCTCTCCCCCCTCGAGGCTGGCGCAGGTTTACGAGGTGTCTTTGAGGAGAAGCGGAGTCGCCCGGCCGTGATGTCTGCCCGTTGTGTAATTTCACAATTTGGTTTTCTTTTCGGAGGAAGAGTCAGTGCTTCTCTCTCCCTCTCCTGTTTCCATTTTTATTTTCTTTTCCTCCGCCCCTTCCCTCATCGACTGGCCTGGAAAGCCACCTCCCTCGGGCCGGGAGATCACCCAGTCCTCAGAGGGGATGACCTGGAATTACCCACCAGGTAGCTGGAATATACTGGTCACATTTCCGAGATGGAGAAAACCTCTTTTGTGTAGTCATGAGAGAGCGGAGGAGACCAGTGTCGCTTTTCCTTGGCCAGGATTGAAAAAATCACGCAGCAGGGCACGGCAGCCTGCGTTTGCTGGTTCCAGACCCAGGCCCGGCCTTGGCGGTGTGAGATTCTTGTCAATCCCTGGTGAAAGGAGAAAATGTCAGGACAGGCCGGGTGGTGGCTGCTCTCTTACGTCAGGTGCTCTCCAAATGGAGGAAGGTGATAATAGATGGAAATGTTATCCAGAAAACGTTGGCAACTTTACGTGTGCTTTCAGAATTTGGGGGTAGCCAGACTGTGAAATCCGCAGGCCTAGGAACTGCCGACTAGCTCCCTGGGTGGCACCAGAGGCAGAAGGCGGGCCCAGGGGAGTCTTGGATGAACGTGCAGTGCCCGGAGAATGTGGGACGCTGTGGCCACACCTGCAGGCCGGCTGCACTCCGTCACTGGTCTTCGAGATGGTTAGATTCCCAGGGCCAGCTTAACACAGCACCCAAGGTGTCAGGAAGCTGGGTTTCCCTGGAGGCTCTGAGGGGGCTGTTCCAAGCCCCTTTCCCAGCTTCTGGTGGCTGTCACCGATCTTTGGCATCCCTTGGCTTGTAAACACAGCACTCCTCTCTGCGCCTCTGTCATCTCATGAACTTCTCCCTGTGCATCTGTGTCCAAGTTTCCCTCTTCTTATAAAGTCACCAGTCATTGGATGAGGGCCATTCTAATCCCAAATGACTTCATCTCAATGTCATTGCATCTGCAAAGAGCTTGTGTCCCAATAAGGCTGCATTCCCAGGTTGCAGGTAGACACGAGTTGTGGAGGAACACTATCCACCCCAGCATGGGGACCCCAGAGGGGAGGAGGAAGGCCCGTCTGGATAGGGTGCTGCCAAGTGTTGGTGCATTGCAGTGTCTGCGGCCGTTTAAATGGGGTTAAAACAGGGTTCCCAGGAGGGACTGCCTGGCCACCAGCCCGTGTGTGGATGAGGACGGTGCGCAAGTAGCACACTTGTGTTGGGCTTGCTCTGTGCCAGACACTGGCCTGGGGCTGAGCAGGACAGACTGGCGGGCCCACGGCGCTGTTCTGGCTGATGTTCCTGTGCAGGAGGCAGATGCACCCAAGGACCCGAGCCCGGGGAGGGAGAGCTATCCCCACACAGGGCCAGGTCTGAATAGCTCAGAGACTTGGGGAGCCGACCTGGCCAGGGCCCTCTGACTCCAGAGTCGGTGCTCTGGGTCTTGGGCTTGTCTGTATGCATTAATGCCGGTGCCAGGACGGGCTGATGGGTTGACTTCAGCATGCTTTCCTTAAGCACAGGCCATCTGCATTTAGTCCTTTGGCGGCATCGGCCAGGGCAGCTGAGGGCTGAAAACCTTCGGCACTCGGCACGAGCCACCAGCCCTGGCCATGCTCTCTTGGGCCTGGAGAGCAGCCCCTCCCAGTAGTGACAGGACCCGGCCATTCCCGGTGGCGCCTGCCAGTGCATCCTTCTGTTTCATGGACCAGGGGCAGCCCATGGGGTTGGAAGGAGGGACCCAGGCTCTTTCAGTCCCCCAGGGACTCTCACCTGTTTTGGCAAAGGCTCCGTGGTCACGTTTCCAGAGTCCCATCCCAGCCCTGACACCTCTTAGTCTTGAATAAGCAAGGCCCGGGGACTTCTGTCTCCTCTCCTGGGCAGTAGCAGTGACGATTCCAACCCTGCCCATCTCAAAAGAATTAGGGGGCGGCTGAGTGAGTTAGAGGTTGTAACCACTATTTATGAGTCCTTCCAGCGCCTAACACAGAGCCTGACACATAGCAGGTGCTCGATAAGTGCTCACCAAATAAGAGAGTGTGAGCCCAGCACGGTCTCTTGAGAGGGAGGTTCTGTAGACGTTTCCTTCCTCCGGTCTGCGGGCACACAGTGACTTGAGATGACTGGGGCAGGGGTGGGGAGGTCATGTGTGTGCACGTAGCCTTGAGGGAGGGAAGACGCTGCTAAATGTGTCTGGGGCATTGGTTCATCACGTGACCCATGGAGTAAAATTATGTGTGGGCTTGGTACGGGGGAGGCAGAGCGTTGTGCAAAAGTGCAACGCGCGGCGCTGGGGGCTCTGGAGAGCTGAGTCCTGGCCGTTGCTCTGCGCTCCTTTCCAGCCCCGTGTGCGCATGCTTGTGGCGCCCTGTTTGCGCATGCTCGTGGCGACCTGTCAGTCATCAGGGCCTCCATCCCACAGCGCTCAGGCCTAGCCTCCAGGCGTTTGCACATGCTGCGCCCTCTGCCTGGGATGCTCCCCCTCTTCTTCGCTGTTGATTGAGTGAACAGACAGTTGGATGTCCTTGGACACATCCCTCCTCTGCCCTGAGCCTCCAGTGTAGGCTGTAGACCGGTGGATTCCTTGGGGCCCTTCTGAGGTCTCTGGCGAGACGTGAGACCTCCAAGGAGAGGGTTTAGGGTCTCTTCTGCTCCCAGGAATTGATGGGAGCGTGGCGGCGACTGCGTGCGTGCTGAACCACGGTCTGCCGTTGACGCCGCAGTACAAACGAAGCGCTGGGGATTTTCTGGGTGCTCTGCGGAGTCCCGGGGAATGGATTCCGGCGTCTTTGAAAGGGCAGGACTGGGGCGGCCTCGTGGAGCTGTCTCAACTGCAGTTGGGCCGACGCTTCCCCACCTGTCCCTCTGCAGGAATTCTTCCCGTGCCTGTGGAGGGCTGAATGGTGCGCCCAGGGCCCGACACTTGATGTGCACCTGCCCGCAGAAATCTCTGCGCTTCCCTGTCTCTCCAGAGCCCCTCGTGGTGAGGCAGCCAGCAAGTCCCGCTGAGGCTTGTCCCCAGCTTTCTACGCTCCAAGGGGACCCCAGAGTTCAAGCCCCACCTTAGCCAAGTGTGCGCTTCTGAACCTCAGTTTCCCTCTCTGTAAAATGGCGATAGTAACACTCACCACGAGGGAATGGCAGGGGGACCCAGATGCGCATTGCAGTGCGTGGCATGGGGCGGGGGCGCACGTGAGGGGGGCAGTTTTTCTTAGCTTGAGTATCCCTTACTCTGGAGATCAGAGTGGAGCAGAGAGCAGCAGTCTGCGTGTTGAAGCCAAAAAATGTCTGTTGTCTGAAGAATTTTGCTTTGGAAGACAAGCCCAGGTTTGGGGTCAGAGCCTCGCTCCCTCAGGAATGTCATGGTTGAGTCTCCAGGCATATTTTCTAGGCTTGGTGACCACCCAAGCCTTTGAGCCTTCCACGTGGACGTCCTCAGGTCAGGCTTTTCGGGATTCTCTCGCACAGCTGGGCTGCATGTCGCGTTTTGGTAGCATCATTTCCGCAGAGCAGGCCCTGTCTGGCTATGAATAGAAGTTTTTTCCTCTCTTTCTTGGACGCCTGAATGGCAGCCTGCCTCCTGCGGTCCCAGAGGCGGACCTGAGTTAAAACTCCAAAGTGGGCATCAGAGCGGGGCCGCCCTCTCCTGTGCAGACTCGCAGCTCCCAGCAAGATTCAGAGAGGCAGGTCGATGACTGCCGGGACCTCGGAGTCTCCCGAGGGCCTCCCGGGCTGGGGTTCTAAAGGCTGCTGAGCGAACCGAAGAAACCAGTTCACGGAAAAGGCAGCAGCTCAGAGAAGCAGCAGCCAGAGTTGAGGAGGATGGTTCTGTGTCTCCCGAAACAGGCCTGCTGGCACGCAAGCCACAGAGGCAAAGCCCCTGAGGTCTCTGGGAGGGCACTAGGGACAAGGGATCAGTCTGCTGCGGGCAGGAGGGCTGTGCGGCTTGGCGGTCAGGAGTGTGGGTCTGGAACCACACTACCTAGGTTCAAATCCCAGTTCTTCCACCTGTCCTGGACAGCATGCCTGCCCTTTTTGTGCCTCGGTTTTCCCCTGCTGTAAAACGGAGATTCTCATGTAGTGTGATAGGAACGCAGGCTGACATTGCCTAGGTGCATTAGAGCAAGGCTTGCTGTGTAGTGAATGTAAAAGAGTAAGCTGAGGCCCAGAGAGGGCAAAGGGCTCCTGTGCGGTCACCCAGAAAGGCATTGCAGGCAGCCAGGCCGAAACTCATGACTTCCAGTCTCGTGGCCATTTCCCTCCGCTCCCTTCCCCTCAGCCAGACTTTTTCAGCTCTGCCTTTTGCAAAAGAAATCGCATGACCCTTCAGCCGGCAAGAATTCAGACTGCACAGAATTTCAGAAACCTCTTTGGGCTGGCTGGGGGCCTTGTTGCAATTCTGTTCAGCTGCTAGTTCTTTCTCTCTCCCCTCCTCTCTCTCACTCTCTTTCTCTCTCTCTCTCTCTCTCTCTCTCTCTTTCTCTCTCTCTCTCTCTCTCTCTTTAAAGCTCTAGAGGGTCGCTTCTTTCCTGTCTCCCAAAATAGAAAAATTAACCTTTGAAGACTTAGGTCCCTGCTGTGTGTCCCTGGACCACCCTCCTCCCTTCCTGGGCCTCATTTTCCTCATCTGTGAAATGAAAAGTGTTCCGCCCCCCCACAGGTGGATGGCCCCCACCTGGCAGCCTGTAACTTCTTTGGGGACAAGTGAACTGAGAGATGCCACCCCAAATGCAGGTCCGCGTGGACTGCCAGGCGAGTGCTGACTCAACAAAAGCGGTGACTCATCCTTCTAGGAAGTGAGGTGAAACCCACCAGAAATGCTGCCCACTTCCGCCTCCCTCCCGGTTTCAAAGGTTATTTGAGTCATCTGAGTTGTCTGCACTTTTCTCGCTCTCCTGTTCCAGCTCAACGCTCCTCAACCCCTCTGTGCTGAGGCTGGGGTGGCCAGCGGGTGTCCCATTTCCAGGCCTCCTGGGTGTCAGAACCGAGGCACCTGGTGGTTTCCTGATCTCTCTGGGCAACCCAGCCACAAGCTCTGGAGGCTGCCAGCCAGGGTCTGACGCCAGCCCCCTGAGCTTCAGCCCCCTCATGCGTGAACGGGTGACCGTTCTCGGACCTGTCAGCAGGCTGCGATGGCATGCCCAACCTACATAGGCAGAAATCCTGCCGCAGCTCATCCCCCTCTTCCTTCCTGCACAGGACACCCCAGCTCGCCTGGGATCCAGCCGGGGCACCGCGGATGTCGGTATGCCTGTGTCCTCCCTGGCTGTGTGGGACAGAGGGACACCTGGCCAAGCCAGGAAGCCTGGAGACAGACCCTCCGCCATCAGGGACAACAGCTTCCTGACTGCAGCCCTCTCAGCCCTTTGATGAGAAACCAAGGGCCCAAAAGGGGAAGGACCTGGAGCAGAGAGGCCATGGCCAAGACTAAAACCCAGGACCCTAGGCCGGGAGTCCCTTTGCCCCCAGGCCCTCCTGTGCTCTGTGTCCAGGGAGGCCAGCACAGCCAGGCCTGGGAACTCAGAGGCGGGCGCCATGGTGGGCCTGCTGCCTCCTGGCAAGGGCCCTGGGCAAGTCACACCCATCCTGAACCCTGTTTCCTCCTCTCAGAAGTGGGCGTATTTCCTGCTCTGCCCACCTCTCAAAATTGTCATGAGGCTTCATAAGATGACGTGAGTAAAAACCCCTCTGCAGATGATCCAGAACTGATCAAGAACTGATCAGTTGTGAAGAATTCGGTATATGTCATCCCTTGGGGCATTTCTGTACCCCTGTCACTCAGGTGGTGTCTGGTACAGAGGAGGTGCTCAGTGCATGTTGGGTGAGTTATCATTTACCGAGTACCTGCCACGTACCAAGCATCGCCCAGGGAACTTTCCATAAGGTCCTGTCACCTCACGACAACCCCAGCAGTTCAGGTATGTCCCCGTTTTACAGACAAGAAAGCTGAGGCTCAAAAAGTGCAGTAACTTCCCTAAGGCCGCACAGCAAGGGGTTGAGGAAGTCAGGTTTCACCTCTTACTCCGAGTCCGTGTGTCCTTCCAGTTGCTCATAGATAGTCCCCTGGGTCATGCCTGCCTGGGGTGCGCTGGTAGGAGTTTAACAAACAGTTCCCTGGGGCAGAGGGGCAGGGCGGGGGGAAGGATTTGTACAAAACTCTAATTTGTGGTATTTGCCGATTTCCATGGTGCAAATATCCCTGCTGGGCCTGATTTCAGGTAACCAGCCCTCTCCCACCAGAGCCCCTGGTGCTCTCTGGGGTCTCAGTACCACACAGAGACTGGGGAGGGGAGGGCGGGACCCAAAGACGAATCTGCAGCCCTTCGTCAGGGACATTAAGCTCTGCCAGTCCCGCCGTGTGTGATATTCCTGCCAGGCCCGGAGCAGAGCCCTGTAAATGCTGGGGTATAATGGACAATAAAAGTCGCTGGAAAATAGTGGGTCTCCTAGGACTGCTGTCATCCCTGCCACACGCTGCCTGCCGCAAACATGGCCCCACGATCACGAGGCGCAATCGTCATGTAAATATATAGGGTCTCTCGCCTGCCGCAGGCCGAGATTTATTTTATTGAGACAGTGGGGGCGGGGGAGGGGGAGACAGCTCAGGCTCCTCGTCCCGGTAACTTGGAGAACTGCTTTGCCATCACTTCCCAGCTTCTGGGACAACGCAGCAGGAGCCAGTGTGGCTTCTCCCATCCTCCCCTGAAAAACGGGAGCCCTCAGAGGGCATGGGCACCTCCAGCCAAGCTCACAGGCCCAAGGGCCTGGTTGGCCGCAACACCAGGGTCCCTGGAGAATGAGGACCAGACTGATGGCGACAATTGATTTGCTGAGTGGGTTGCCGGAAATATTTGTCGCAGGGATATTGCTGTAAAATGAACGTGGTCTTTTATAACGATAATGGTAATCATAATAGTAGCAACAGCCACATTTATTGAGCTCTTGTATATACACAGGCCCTGAGGTCCTGGGCTGGCATTCTGCCTATATGTCCTCATTCAGTCCTCACAGCAGCCCCATGAGGTGAGTCCTACGTGGCCACCTGTGTACAGAGGAGGAAACTGCAAAGAGGTGACCACAGGCCTAGCTGCAGCTTACGTGGCTGGACAGAGGCAGTGCAGGATTTGAACTTGGGGCTGTCTGACTTCAGGGCCAGTGCTGAGTTGTGTCTCTCTCTCCTCACTCTCTGGCTCTCTGGTCCCAGATCAAATGCCACCACCTCCCTGCAGCCCCCTTGATTGACCCACGTTGGAATTAATTGCCCTTTGATTCTGCAGCATAGTTAGGCACTTTGATCTCATCCCTGCCACGACCACCCTACTTGGGTGAGGGCAGAAGCCCAGTCTATACTGCAGAGGGCTCCCAGGGGAATGAGGAGTCAGGTCCGCATTTTCACCCAGGCTCCGCCTCAGGCCAGCTGGGATTCCTCCCACAAGTCATACCACCTCAGACCCTCCGTGTCCAGGTTTGTCCAGGGGACGCACTGTCTGCTTTGCAGGGCTGCCTTATGAGCACAGAAGCTGCCAATGTTCCTGAAGGATCTGGCCCGGCACCTGGCACTTAGGGGGTGCTCTGTGTGTGACCCCCTCCCCCCATGTACATATCTCACCTCCATAGCTGCGTGTCTGGGAGCCCAGGAGGCATCTGAGCTATGCCCCTACATCGCTGTGGCTTGTTGTGAATGGGGAGGACGGTGTGCAGGGGGCCGCAGGGCCGAGGAAGTCTTCCAAGGCCAGGGGAGTGTCCCCTGAGCAATCCCAGCCCCAGATGAACACCTGATAAGATACCAGATCCCAGAGCCCAATTGCAGGGTGCCAGTGAGTCATCTGTCCTCCATCAGCATCGTAAAAAACGTGGGCACAGGAAGGGCCCTCCTACACCCCGAAGCCTGACTTCCCCATGTTGTAGGTGGGGAAGCTTTGGCCCGGGGACAGGCTGTGGCTTTCCTAAGGCCATACTGTCCTATAGGAGTCCCAAGCCCTGTGAGTCCCCAGCCACCATGCCAGACGCATCATGGCTGAGAGCAGAAGTCACCTTGAGGAGTTAAAAGTGGCCTCAAACTTCCCCGGCCTGACTTGGTGTCTGCGAGGATTCCGGAGGCCATGCAACACAGGAAGGTGGCGTCATGGCGTGGCCCCAGAAGCCGTGATTACGTGCTGGCCTGGAACACCGCATGGGTGGCAGGACTGGATGGAGGAGACGCCGTCGCTCCCAGACCGCGTGCGCCTCGCTCGGCCCCGTGGGGATTGGGTGGAGGCTGGGCTCACGGTGACTCGGCAGGCCCTGGGAGTCTGGCCACTTCGGGAGGGGACTGGTGCCACCGGTGGCCCTCAGCACAGCTCCACCCTCTCTTCTGCGTCCCAGGTGGACAGGCAGGGGGTGACTGGCATGGACATGTGTGCCTGTGGGGGCGCAGAGGCTGCGCAGAGCCGAGTTAGTCCTCTGGAAGGTGGCGACCTCCTTGGGCCCAGGAGGGAGAGGAAGGCCCCACGGGGCTGGCTCACACGGCGTGAAAGTGTGTTTTCCTTGGGTGCTGCACCCCGTCGTGGTCCAGAGTGCGTTTCCCCTCAGAGGCTCGCCTCTGCCGTGGAGGGAATTCCCTTCCAGCAGACCGGAGGCTGGAAGCAAAAGCGATTAGGCAGGAAGTGCCCGACTCAGGGGCCTGGCCGGCCCGTCTAGAGTCTCTTCCGTGACTTGAGGCTGACACTGGGCCATGGAGGACAGTCCCTGAGGAGAGCCACATGCACCAGGGCCTCGGTGAGGTCCACCTGCAGGCCCTGGATGGCTGGCCCAGGCCCAGCCTCAGGCACCCGGGGGGCTGGCACCTGGCATATGCCCGACAGTTGGGCCTGGCTGGAGGGGAAGATGTGCTGGCAGGTGGCCGAGCCCTGGTGCCAGGATCGGCTCCGCGTGTCCTCTGGGGCCTCAGCTGCAATATGCCTGCGCCGGGCCCAGCAGCGGAGCCACAGATGGGGTGGGAGGGGGTGGTTTGCCCGGGGCATTGGTGGCTCTTGTTCTGGAGGAGGAGGCAGGGGCCAGCCTGGACTTTCCCTGATGTCCTCCCACGTGCCTGCGAGTTTGCCAGCCTCCACACCTTTGACCCCACTGTGTCCTCCCCCATAATTCCCGGGCCCTCTGCTTGGGGTCCGTCCCACCCCACTGAGCCATCTCACACTCCACCTGCTGGGAGAAGCTGCCCGTGACTTTGGCCAGAAGTGAGGGTCCATCTGCCCTTTCCCCGGGACACTTTTCCAGCTCTTTTCTGGCTGGCGAGTGTCTGTCCCTGTGTTCCAGGGTTCTCTCCTGCAGACCCTGTAAGAACAGGGGGGTTTCCTTCTGTGTCATCTTGGGGTCCCCCGCCGTCAGCACAGGTCCTACACAGGGAAGGGCACGGGAGGGATGTGTGGAAGGATGGGAAGGCAGAAACACGCCAAGCCCTCGGTTCCCAGATCCACACTTTGTTTGGGAGAGCGTGGGCCCCAGTGAGGATGCAGTAACGCTCAAACAGTTACCCACTGATTGGGTGTCTGTCACGTGCCAGCACAGGGCTCAGCACTTTCGGTTCATGCACTGTCAGGAACCCTCCAGCCACCAGGGTGCATGCAGTCCCCGTCCCTGTTTGACACAGGAGGACCCTGAGACACACACAGCTGGGACATGGCAGGTCCAGGACTTGAACCCAGGGATGCTGCCTACGAAGGTGTCCATCTCTCAGGCAAGAAGTATTTTTGGCTCAGCTCACAAAAGAGAGACTAGGAAGAGTTAAGCTTTTAAAGGGACAGCAAGCACTTTCACGCTACTCAGCATTTGCTGGGCCCCCTGTGGGGGCGGGAGCACCAGCGACAAGGGAAGGACCCGTCGTCCCTCCTGGAGCCCAGGCTGGGCTAATCCTGGGGCTGCCGATGTTCTGGGTTCCGGTCGGGGGCAAATCCCTTTGCCACACGGGTGGTGCGCAGTGGGTTGAGGAGGTGGGCTGGTGGCCCGGGGCTGCCACCGCTGTGCGGGTGGCCCTGGTAAGTCTCCTGCTTCCTGCGTCAGTTTCCTGGTGGGTGAAATGGGAGAGCAGGACTGGGTGGCCCCAGAGAGGACTCTGATTGCATTCCAAGCCCGCTGGCTGGAGGCACGTGCGTGCACTCTCCCCCAGACCGTGCAGGGGCTGCTGCCCTCAGATTCCAGTCCCTGGTGAGCATCGGACTCTGGAGGCTACGACAAGTTCCATTGGCCACAGAGGTGGCAGCCAAAGCTATTTTTGGAGCGGTGAATGGTGGGGGTTTCCTTTCGGCCCTGGCAGGGGAAGTCCCCTGCAGAGGCTGGGCCGATCCTTCTCCCTGCGCCCGCGCTGACACAGAGAGGCCACCCAGACCCCCAGAGCCCTCAGCACCGTGAGTCTACCCTCCACCCTGAGCTGAGCAGACCTTCCCTGAGACTCTCAGGAGCCATTTTGCAAGGTACCTGCCTCTGCCCTGCCTCCCGCTGGGAGGACCCCTCACCCTTTCCTGCCACTTGGGGCTACTGCCTTGGCCCTAAAGGGTGTACCCAGCAAATGACAGAAAGGCAAGCCCGAGGGACATCCAGAGCCTGGGCTCGCAGAGCACCCTGCCTTGGCTGCACCTCTGCCACTGCTGCCACTGGGGGCCACCAGTGGTCAGCCTGGCATGACCTTTGCCACCACCCAGCTGGGGGAGGGGTGCGGTTTCACACTGAGCGATCCTGGGCTTTGCCAGAACTGCTGGGGTTAGAGGGGAAGCTGCAGAAGCAATGCTTGTCTCTCTGGGGTGGGTTTGGCTGTCTGGGCCCCTTCCTGATGTCTGGGCAGTGAGTTCTCCACAGAACTTTCTCCCACCAGGTATCACTGTCCTTTGAACCTGAAAATGGGGGCAGGAGAGAAAATTAGGGGAGGCCAGGGCTTTAAGGACTTCCCCTGGGCAGAGGCCACTGGGTGGGATTATGGATGCTGTCCTGGGGCCCCAGGAAAACTTTTTACAAACTTTTTACAAACACTGAAGCCCTCCCACCCCCGGCAGCGGGTGCTTTGCGGCTCTTCTCTTGGTCTTCTGGTATTTCTATACCAGGTCAGCAGCCATTTACCTGGCCCTCCCTCTGTGGCCTGCTGGGGCCATGAGGTGAGTGTTTCGGTTTCTGCTCTCAAGGAAAATTTCATTTAAGGGAGAGGAAAATACGTGAGTAGATAATGACAGCACAGGGACCAGCGATATAGAGCTGGGAGTGTTTGGGGGAGTCCAGGAAGGCTGCCTGGAGGAGGTACCTGGGTTGGGCTGTGAAGGAGGAGCCAGGTTTGCCAGGAGACAGTGCATTCCAGACAGGGCAAGCGGAGCCTGCCAAGGCCTTGAGGAGACAGCAAATTCATTTCCCTGGTGGGCAGGGGTCCTTGGGATGGTGAGCCTGTCTGAGGCGTCCAGTCCGCCCAGCGGAGTGAGGTACTAGCTCCCCCAGCTCCACGGTGGTCTCAGAGGACCGCCCCAGACAAATAAGATTGAAACCCAGACTTCGTAAAAGTCCGATCTGGGTTCATGCACGGGGCACGCCTTGTACGCAGCTGCATGAGCTTGGCAAGTTATGTAACTCTGCACCTCAGGCTCCTCCTCTGTAAAATGGGGCACCGCAGACACGGCGGCAGGGACGTGCGGAGGTGCTGCGTGGGGCTCGCTGGCACAGAGGACACGCTCAGCAGATCTTCCTCCTCGCAGGGTGGGGTAAGGCCTGGCCTTCACTGGCTGCCGGAGCCGAAGGCCTCCCAGACGTAAGAGGTGTTTACAGCTCCTGCCTCTTTTTCTTCTGGACTTGCGTTTATTACCTGAGGTGGGGAAGAGGGAGGTGATCGAGAGCCTCCCTGATTTTACAAAGGCTCTGGGAAGCCCTGCAGTGCAGGTGCGCTGCGTTTGAATGAATGGCCTGGTGATTTCTGCCTGGCTGGAGACCTCGGGGACCCTGAGTGTGAAGGCAGGTGTCTCTTGCTTGGGGCTTCAGGAGGGTGGGAAGAGCCCCTTCCACCGGCTGGTCGGTTCACTCACCCAGTGCCCCACTGGTGCCAATTCTGCGCCAGGCCTTGGCAAGGCCCTGGCGAAGTAGAGATGACTGCTAAGACCAGTCCCCACCCTGGAAGGCCAGCAGAAGAGGAAGAGAAGGTGACAAAACCAGCAGCTGTGCCCAAAGAGCTGGACTTCAGGGGAGAAGCCCAGGTGGATGCTGTCAGATGGAGGGGAGAAGGGGGGCCTTGGTACCACCTCACTGCCTCTGTGTGCCCGCCCTGCGGCGTCTGGCTGTTTCTTCTTTACGGATGAGGAAATCGAGGCTCAGAAAGGGAGCGGGACTTCCTGCATTTCCCCTGGCTCCCACCCCGCCTCTGGGGGCTGTGTGATTAGGAGCAGCGCCCGGGGTGGGGTGGGAGCCTGGGTGGGGGCTGGGGTGGGACACGCAGGAAGGCAAGCCCGCATAGCTGGGCAGAGCTTGCAACGCCTCGCTCGGCCATGTCGGCCTTTCCTGGAAAGCTTGGGGTGGGGATCGGCAGGCTGAGGGTTGTGCGTTGGAGGGGGACCTTCCCATGGTGGCCTGGAGGCTGGGGCATTGGGCGGGAGGTGACTGCATGGACCTGCTGAGAAGGGGCCAGGCCAGCACAGGGCAGAGGCTCTGGGTGAGTGCAGACTTATTTGGGGGAAGAATGGGCAGGACTGGATGAAGACCAGCTGCGGACTGGGAGGGAGGGTGAGCGTGGGGTGGGGCGAGGCTGGGTTCCTGCCAAATCCCTGAGCAGAGAGGCGACCCTGTTGCTGAGGTGGAGACCTGGGAAGGGCAGGCAAAAGCTCTGATTTGGGCCAGGCGAGGCTTTGGTGCCTGTGGCTTTTGGTGGTTGGGGTCTGGAGCTCTGGAGAGAGGGGCCCCCAGCCTGGAGAGAGAAGGAGCGGGTGGGTGATGGGTGAGGAGAGGAGAGCTGGATGGGGCTGGCGGGGAAAGGAGCTGAGGGGGAAGAAAGGCGGCGTGGTCTGGGGGGGCACCGCATCGCCCCTCAGCGGCTGGCCGCCAGGTTCCGCAGGCCCACATGGGAGGCCCACGGCCCAGAGGAGGGGGTCCGGGACCTCTCTGCATGGGCCGCACCGTCCTTCAGGACTGCTTGTGGTCCCATGTCTCAGAGAAGCCAGGCTCCTGCTGGTTGTGGAGCCCAGGAATCTGAGCAGCAAGCATGGCTTTGGGGGTGGGGGCAGAGGGTGGCACGGGACTGGGACTGGTCAGGAAACAGACGCCATCTGCGGTGTCCCCTGCGGCTCCCAGGCCCCCACAACTCTGGCCTGAGATCTGACTGCTTCCTGTCAAGTGATGAATGGGACGGGTAACGGCTGCTTATCCCAAGACCGGAGGAGAAGGGTGACCGAGCGGAGCGGGGAAGGCACAGCAGCCAGAGCCACCCCTCTGGGCCACAATTCATTCGTTCATTCATGCATTCACTTACTCACTCACTCATTCATTCACTCTTCCAAGGCAGTGTGGACTAGGGAAGTCAGACATGGTTCCAAGTCCTGCTTCCCCCTGTTGCCTGCTGTGTGGTCACGGGCCCCTGACTTAACTGGTCTGAGCTTTCGTTTCGTCCTCTGCATAATGTAGTTCATAGAAGCCCGTGACTCCTTGGAACCTTGGTTTTCACATCTGCAAAATGGGGGTGATGGCCTTTTGGGTTTCTCCAAAGATACCAAGTCACTCAGCTCAGGGGGGCTGCTTGGTACGCATGCGGCCAATGCTGGACCTGGTCTGGCTTTGACCCCCGGGGCGGGCTGGGAGCGGCCCTGTCTCCTTGCTGGGCCTCGCTGCCCAGTGCGGGGGGGTGTGGGGCAGTGCCAGCCTGCGGCACCTCTCCTCTCCCAGCTGGTTGAAGGCCCCAGGCAGGGGCATCCATGCTGGGCATCGGCTGCCGGGAGCCTGCTGGACACGTGGAAATAGCCCCGGTGCCTGCGCTGGTGTCGGGCCACTCATTTGGGGGAAAAGAAGAGAAACTGCGTGTGTGCGTGCAGGAGGTGTGACGCCGTGGCACGGTGTCTGGCTTTGGGAGCACAACCTGTGGGGCCATTTGCGCTCAGCTGGAAGGACCGGGAAGCGGCCTTTCTCTGAGAAACAGCCCAGGGCCCAGTGTCCAGCCGAGGCCGAACCTCCAAGGACGACTGTGTGGTTCTCCCGACGGCTTGGCAGAACCCTCCAGCCTGGGACCCACATCAGCCTTCGTCACCTTCACCCTGAAACTACCCCCAACAAGGGACAGTGATGCCCCGGCCTTGGTGGGTGGACTGTGAAGGTGTCTGGGCTCACAGCTGTGGTCACCAGGTGAACCCTGAGCACACGCACACACGCACACACGTGTGCAGAAAGGGGCAGGGACGCACGCTGCTTCTACCTTAGGGTTGGGGAGCAAAGTGGCGAACACTTGTGCCCACGCAGTATGTTAATGCACCTCGGGAAGATCTCCGACCCACACAGACCCTCACAAACGTGCGCCCCAGCCGGCTCCTTGGCCTGAGCCTTCTTGGCGGTTGGGTCCTCTAGCACTGGGAGGGTAAGGGCCTCAATGATCTGCCAGCCTCCATGAGGTGTGGCATTTGGCAGGACACTAAGGAGGGACATGGCTTTCCCCCAGAGGACGTTTCCAGAAATTGGGCCCCAAGGGCCAGGCAACAGTCTTAGAAAGGTCACTAGGGGAACCTCGGAGCCCTGCCCAGTGGAAGCTGATCACTTCTAAGGAGTGTCCAGATGAAACCCAGGTCCCCATGTCCCCCAGGGTCACACTCTGCAGTAGTTAGAGCCTCGTCAAAGCCCAGGGCAGGGAGGAGCAAGTCCGGGGCCTTTGTGAAGGTGGCCGCAGTTCCCATACGTAATGAAGGTGTTTACTCCTGAGTCATCGCAAAGAGGCTGTGCAGTGCGCCTGACCGAGCACGGTCCGGGGGCCAGCAGCCCCACTCTGCCTCCTACCAGCTGTGTGGCCCTGGGCGAGTCCCTGCCCCTCTCTGAGCCCCAGTCCCCACGTCTGTCACGGGGAGGCCCTCACTCCTCCGTGGCCGGGGTGGACAGCACCAACAACAGCGGGAGCCGCCAAAACCTCGGGGCCTTTACACGTGCCAGCCTCTGTTCCAGGGAGCCGGCATCCGCTAATTAATGCCTTTGGTTCTCTCAATCACCCTAACAGATGGATCGCCCTTACTATTAGCTCCCTTTCCCACACGGTTCAAGGTTGCTCGTCCCAAGTGGGCCTCAGCCCCCAGCGCCCGGGCTCAGCCTGGTGCGGTCCACGGGAGCCTGGCGGACGTGGCTCACTTCGGAAACCCAGGCTGGAGGCCACACTGGGCATCCGCAGAGACTTGGACATGCGGGACCCTCGCTCCCTGCAAAGAAAGGCCCTTTTGAGGTGGCGCTCAGCGTGGCTTGTGGCTCTGGGCCTCACATTCCACGGATTTTTGGCCCCTGCCGTGGGCTTGGCAGCCTGTTCCTCGTTGTTCTGCAGCTTGGTGGGAGCCCGGGGACAGGCAGCTCCCTGTGGTACCCGGGGTGCTGGCAGGCGCTGCAGGCCTGCGCCCTGTTCTGCAGGTCCTCCCTCCGAGTCCCTTGGCCTTGGTCTCTCTGCGTCTGAGCCCCCTGAGGAGCAGTTTCTGGCAGGAGATTTCTGGGGTCAGGTTTCTGTTGGGGTATAGACAAGAGAATGAAAATCCTTTGAAAAGCACCATCACCAGACCTAGCGGTGGCTTGGTCTATACCAAGTGAGAGCCGGGTTCAAATCTCCCCTCTGTGGCTCACTCGAGACATGACCTTGAGCCTGCCCTCTGAGCCTGACTCCTGCTCTGTGCGATGGGCCTCCCACAGCCCCAGCAGGAGTGGGAAGGACCCGGCCCACCGGCGGTGCAGAGAGCCTTCATTGCCACCTGCCTCCCAGCCGCCTGCCCTTCTGTGGTGGCCCGCTCTGGCACTTGGGGGGTGGGGCGTGACATGCAGGGTCCTCCTTGGCTGCTGCTTTTCTGGAACAAAGGCCCCCCACCCCGCTTCCTCCTCACCGGGAGCATGGTGCAGCACCTCCTATTACGTTCTGGAAGAACAGCTCTTAGGAGCAGTGATTTACCAAAGCCCCAGGGGGTTGGCAGAAAAGGTGCTACGTGTCCTTGGTGCCATCCCGAAGGACAGGAGCCGTGGGGCCCCAGTTGGGGGGTGGCCTGTTGTGACCTACTCAACTCAGGCCCTGTTCTTGCGTGGAGGGGTTTTGCTCCCTCCACACAAGAGCGATGTTGGGAGGCGCTGTGAGGAGCACCCCATGGAGGTTTGGGGCAAAGATGCTGTTGTGGGTTCAAATCCTGGCTTCTCTCTCTCTGATTCGTGTGATCCGGGCAAATCTCTGAGCCTCTGTGGGCCTCGGTGTTCTCATCGGAAACGGGACAATGAGAGAGCCTAGTCTGTGCAGCTGTGGGAATGAGCGGGCTGGTCGAGCTGCCGCGCAGGGAGCAGGCGCAGCCTGGTGGGTGCACGCAGTTGCTGGCTCCTTGTTACTGTGGTTTCTCAGGAGACGAGAGGGGGCTCATGACACCCCTGCATGAGGAGCAGGGCGAGCCCCTGAGAAGCTCCCGGGGGGAGACCCCTGCCTCTGCGCTCAGATGCGGGAATGCCATGTGGGGACACGGGGAATGACCTCAGCAAATACCGCCTAGGTTCCTGACCAACGTTTCTTGCCCAAGGTCCCAGCTGCGGAGTGACAGGGTCAGTATACAAACCTGGGCCGGCCACAGAGGCTGTGTGAGGTGGGGGAGGGAAGGGGAAGCCAGGACTGCCCCTTAGTTTCTGGTCCGTGTGAAGTCTGTGAGCAGGTGGGCAGGTGAGCGAGGCCCCGTGGGCCACGCCGGTGCCTTCTGCGATAAAGACAGAACCTTCCCGCTGAAGGCAGTTCTCCCACCTCTCCCGGAGGTCCCCCTAAGGGCAGAGGATGGTGAACATGTCACCCCGAGGGGGTGCAGCCCGAAGCAGCTGCAGAGCCTGCAGGAAGTCTCCGGTTTTATCTTAAAATTCATGCGCATTTTACATTCTGTTCCCTCTGTATCCGGTGTATTGTCTGTCGCACACATGTCCCCCCTGAGTCACAGCGCTGCTGCCGCCTCGAAAGCTGCTCCTTCTCGTGTTTATCTGTTTATCCTGGGGCTTTTCATACCCGGTCCTCGTTGCATCACCTGGGGGGGGTGCGCTCCGGTGGGAGCTCAGGCACAGATGGTGGGCAGATGCTGCAGGGGCTGTGGTCCCACCTGCATTTCAGGAAGTGGCCTCAGCTGCCCACGTGCAGGAGGAGGGCTTAGTGGGGGAGGGCTGGAGGACCCGCCCTCCAGGGAGAGGCAGGGGCGTGGGGACACGGAGGCCTCGGAAGGACAGGCATAGCGCCGCGGTGCCCTCAACGTGACACCGATTTGAGATAAGAGAAAAAAGAGACAGCAGAGCTCAGGGACACTGGTTTCCTTTATCTGCACAGGTTAGGATGAACCACATAAAATGCCGTGTGTGGGGTCAGAATCGGTTGAGTTTGGGCAGCTCCACAGACAGGAGTCCTCACGGGCCGGGTGTGGTGTGCTCTGTGCATCTGCTCCGTGGGGCCTTGCTTTCTGCCTCTACATTGTGTGCTGGGGAGTTTTACCCCGAAACGCAGGTGACAGGTGTGTAAGGGAGGAGCTGGGCCTTCCACAGGACAGAGGAGGAGGGACCCTGGACACAGAGGTGCTGCAGAGATGCCTGTGGGTGATGAAGGCCCTTCCTCTAATGAAGGAGGCTGCTCCCCTTGCATCCGGGAGGGTCCTGTGGCTTCTTCTGTGTGCCTGAGCCTCTGTCTGCATCCTGGGGGTGCTTGTCTGCTGGGGGCTGGCGGAGGCCGCCTGGGACACCAGGAGTGGAAGTGATATTGGGAGTGAGACTTGGGTGACCTTTAGCTCAGGCCTGGGCACATGGTGGCACTTAATCAGAGACAGCTGCTGCAGTTACTGTGGCAAGTGGTGACTAGCATGCTGACTCTAGGAACTTCTGATGTAATAGCTCAAGCGCTGGAGGTTGAAGGGGTTCCTTGCTTGTCCCCAGAGGCTGGTGCAGACCTGTGAGCGGGACCCATGGCCTTGGCCTTCTGCTGTTGGGTGCACAGGGCCCAGCGTGGACGGGGATGCGGGCTCCTTCCTGCAGCTGCTGCTCGCAGTCTGACTCAAGGTCTCCCTCTCCTGACGGCCCAGGCTGCCAGCCTGGGTTTATGTGAGGGGGATGTTGGGGGACAGAGGTGTAGAACCCCCAAGAGGCATGGAGGACAGTGATGTGGAAAGAACAAGTCTTTGGAGTCTGGCACAAGTGGGTTGGATCGCGTGCCTCCCTTGCTGGCTGGGGCCGCCTTTAGACTCTTCCCGCACGGAGCCGCGGTGTCCCCCTCTCTCCAATGGGGGTCACCCTGGCCACCCCGGTCAGCTCAGCACGTGGAGGGAAAGTGTGTCTCGAGGGGCGGTGAATCCTAGCCCTGCCGTTTCCGAGCTAGGTGACCTCGCACAAGGTGCTTAACGGCTCTGCACCGCAACTCACGCGTGTGCAAAACGGGCCGGCTGAAAGTGCTTCCTCCACCTGCGGGCCGGCAGGGGAGGCAGCGAACAGGCACGGGAATGAGAAAGCCCTCGCTTTCTTTTGCAGCCCGTGCCCTTGCGAGGCTGGCATGCAGGATGGCAGGACAGCCCAGCCCCATGTCCCACGGAGGGAGCCCGAACAACCTCTGCCACACGCCGGGGCCCGCACATCCTCCTGACCCACAGGTAAGCCCTTCTCCTCCGTCTGCAGTGCCTTTGGAGCCTCCAAGGAGCACAGATCCCTGGGACGGCTCTGTCTCGGCCAACGGGGGCCGCCCCGCAACAGAGCCTCCCCTTGCCCGCTTCCAGGAATGGGGGCAGAGCTCACCACCTCCCCTGGCCAGCCCTTCGTGCCATTCGGCAGCACTCGGAGAAGCCTGTCTGTGCTGGACTCTGGGTGGGATGCCGGGCCCTGGTCCTGTGCCTGGGTGTTTCCATGGGAACGAACATCTTTACCTCAGAGGGGTCAGCGCTGCTGAGAAGGATGGACATGGAGTTGCGGAGGCCCCGAGGAGGCAGGAGGGTGCAGGCTGAACTTGGGGGTCAGAAAGAACTTCTGTGCTCGGGGCCAAAATGCCTCCCTTCTGGTCGGAGCCACATCCTGACCCTCTTCGGCCTCTATATGCAGAACCAGCGGAGCGGAGAGACACCAGTTTCCGTCCACCTGCCTCCCCGCCTCTGCACGCCTCGGAGAGCCAGGCCGGCTTTCCCAGCCTTTCCAAAGGCGGCTTTTGCGGTTCTGAACGGCTCACATACCCCTCGCTGTTCCCTGGGCCTGGAGTGCCCTCCCCAGCTCCTCCTGAGGCCTCGGTCCAAACGCCACTGCTTCTGGGGAGCCTTCCTGCTTCCCCCCAGCCCCTCCTCCGTGCTGCCTCCACACCTGTACACAGGCACTAGGTCACAGCCATGGTCACATCCCACCTGGGGACTGGTTTCTTGGTCTCTTTCCCTCCCTGGACAGAGAGACCTCTGGAGTAGGGCTTTGCCGGTGGCACCACCCTGGGCCACGCACCAAGGAGCCCCTCGTGCCAACTGAGTGAACGCGCTGCTCTGTAGGATGTAGTCTCAGGGGCAGGGGAGGGGCTCGGGGAGGGAGAAGACACTTGGGAGCCACTGAAGCCCCAACAAGGCACCTGATCTGAAGCCAGAGAGGCTTCCTGGAGGAAGTGGCATGCAGAGGCATGGAGGGGACAGAGAGCTTGGGCGGAGCAGCCAGGGCCAGAGGCTGTGGTGTCCTGTGGGCAGCCTGGAATGATGAAGAGTAATTTGTCCAGGATCGGGTTTCGTCCCCAGGGCTGTGAGACCTAAGTCAGGGGCAGACAGAGACAGCCACCATCCTGAGCCACAGAAGGCTTGTCACAGCTTCTAACCACCTAGTTCCTGTTGGAAGACTGCAGACGGGCTGGTGTTTGCCCTGATGGTGCAGGGTGGCTGGGGACAGGTAGACAGGTTACACACCTGCACCAAGGCGCCTGGTCAAGGGAGCAGGTGAGTCTGAAGTCCTCCTCCTGCCCCGGAACGCTCCTCAAGCCAGGCTCCCTGGTGTGGGCTGTGCCAGCCCCAGGGAAGGAGCATCTCTGTAACAGGTTCGCACAGAGGCAACACGGCACCAGGAGCGACTGGGGAGGCAGGTCCCAGAAGGCGGGCAGCCCGTGGACCCCGCTGGCCCAGAGCGCACCGGGACGTCTCAGCGACACTGGGGGCAGCAGGGCCTCCTCCGCAATGTAGCAATTTGTCACATTAAGCCCTTCACTAACCATCGAGTCCCCCTTGATTAATCTCCCAGAATTAGCCAGTTGCATTTTGAGCAATTAGGGTTAATTACAGCCTCATTTGGCAGAGGAGAGGGCCTTGTAATTATTTCACAAACACGGAGAGGCCGCGCTGAGCTGCGGCGGCGGCAGTGTCCGTGGTGTCTCGCCACGCGTGTTGGAACGGTCGTGACGTAGTTAAGTGTAATGAGATACAGTTACTCGGCGCCGGCTGGTTGGCTGGGCTGTCGATGAAGACGCCCCAGTCCCGCCAGCGTCTGGCCGGGTTTGCAGAACCAGGCACAGTGGTGCTGACGCTGGGACTGCAGCAGGTCGGGCTGGACCGAGGAGAGTCAGGCACTTCCTCTGCTCCTTGTCTGGTGTTTAAACACCCTCTGGGGACGTATCAGGGCCCTAATGTTGCCTGTTTCAGGACAGGGAACACCCGGACCTGACGGCAGAGGCGTTTTCCTCTGTGGTAGGTGGCATTGCTATTTCCCTGAAATCTTTCTTAGTGGGAGGAGCCAGGCTCCACGAGGGTAAGAGTGCTGTAAGCTGGACCAGGCTGGGGTCAGTTCCCAACTCCATCCCACAAATGACCTCTCTGAGCCTCGGTTTCCTCATCTGTGCAATGGGGCCCTGAAGACTACATGAGATGGTCTACTTTAAACATCCAGCACAGCATCCAGCATCCTGGAAATGATATGCCATTTATCGTACTATTTTTTTAAAGATTTTATTTATTTATTTTTAGAGAGAGGGGAAGGGAGGGAGAAAGAGAGGGAGAGAAACATCAATGTGTGATTGCCTGTTGCACACCCCCAACCGGGGAACCTGGCCCACAACCCAGGCATGCGCCCTGACTGGGAATTGAACCTGCAACCCTTTGATTCACAGGCCAGCACTCAATCCACTGAACCACACCAGCCAGGGCTGATCTTATTCTTATATTGTAAACTTTATTTTAGTTTTCACAGCTAAGGAGCCCAGAGCTGGAAATACACCTAGTGTAGAAAGAACAATTTAGCGAAGGCTCAGACCCTGGTTTGTGTTACTCCTCTATGCCAAGGCACATGATTTGTTCACTTCAAGGAGCTTTATAGCATATGAAAATATGTTTGCCAAACCTGGCAGAATGATATGTGAAATTCACATATACTTGGGAAAACTGAACATGCCTGCTTTTATTGAGGCTTGGAATGAATGAATGAATGAATGAATGAATGAATGAATGGAGTCGAGGGAAAGAGCTTAAAATGATCTATACTTTGTGGGTCTACCATTTTGCTACAGAGCATTTTCTCCAGGAATGAGATGGCAAGGGTCCGCCGACCCACTAAGAGCCACGTGAATTTCCAAGAAGAAGAAAGGTGTTCTCGTCGGGGAAAGACTTGGCTGATGCGTCTGCCATCTGGAAAGTCTTTGCAAGCCTGCTTGGGACGTGCCAAGTCCTGTTGCATTCGGCACTGGTCAGCGGGAGAGGGATGTGCCGACTTCGCAGGGGAAAGGGCCGGCTGTCACTCCGACAGCATTGCGCAGGCCCAGAGCTTTGGGACAGTCTTCCTAAACCAGCGATGGTAGTTAGAGAAGATTTGATGACCAAACATTGACGGCCGTTAAAAATTCAAGAAGTGCTTGCCTTGCTGTAAATTCAGCAAGTGCTTGTCCCATTTTTGCCTTAGGTCTGCGTGTTCCCAGAAAGGGAAAGAGCCAGACCCACTGGGTTAGACGAAGTGTTTAAGTAAATGCTGGTGCTTAGGGTAAGGTCGTAGGACCGGTATTTCTGAATGGCCTGGAGTCGACGAGTCGACGCTGTGTCGTTTGGAATCGACTCTGGAACAGATGGGGAGCCCATTATGGGTCTGAAGTAGACGGGGTTTGGGTTTAGCCCTAAACGGGCCGGACACCGGAGGGAGGGTTTCAGAGGCTGCCAGGAGGAAACACCCGTCTTGCCTTTGGTGACGGAAGGGATGAGGGAGAGGGGGCAGTTCAGGATGCGTCCAGCCCCCCGGGCGGTGGCTGATACTCCGCACAGCCTCAGCCCTGGAGACCTCGCTCGCCCGGGCCTGATTGAGCTCCGCTCTCCCTGGGCTCGGTTAACGGCTCGGCCTGGGGAGCCACCGCAGCCCAGGTGACTGCGGGTTTTGTCGTCTCGCCTCTCCTCTGCGCCTTGAGCGTCTTGCTCTCTGTTTCACGGAGCCGCGTGCGGACATCCCGGGTGAGACGGCCGGGCGGGTGGGTGCACCCTCAGTGGGACGCCGGCACTTACCGCGTTCCACCCAGAGAACGTTCCAGCTCAGAGAAGGGGTCTGACTCAGAACTCCATTTCGCAGCCCGCCTGCTGCGGAGGGGCAGAGCCAGGAGGCCCTCCGGTGGGTCGTGGGGCCCCGCCTGCCCCTGCTTGCCTTTGAAACGAGCCAGCCCCGAGGGGCTGAGCGGGGTCGGCCCAGTGGACGTGGTCTCTTTGTAGATCGCGCCCTTTCGTGCGGCGCTGGTTTAAAACACGCGGCCATATCCGCAGACACCGACTCCATTAGAAGTTCCCCATGCACGATGTCAGATGTCTGTAAAGGTGAACTTCGTTTACGGGAAATGTCACTCGGATGAAGTGTGCTTTCTGAAGGCGTAGGAGCGGTTGCCTTAAAATTAATGATGCATTGCAAATATCAGGGAAAAAAGACCCATCCAGTGTAAAGATGATTAAAATTCAGGTCAGAAGTCTGACTTAGTCAGGCTAAATTTTTTAATGAGATTTCAGAAAATTAATTGGGCGAATGCATTTTATTCTTTTAACATGTAATGTTGTGCTCCTGTTTTTTTTTTTTTTTTTAAAGAATTTGTTGATGGCCGAGCCTTATTTTGCTTCAAACATTTTAAACTCAAATTAGCACGGGGGTGCGGGGCGTGGGCATTTGTGGCCTAATTTGATCTGACTTGGAGAAGAAAGCTGCGTTTCTCCAAGCTTTCTGGGAGGGGGGTGTTTAAGATACCCCCTCCCTGTACATCCGTCCGTGGCCCGAGAAGGCTGGCAGCATTTCTTGGGAGGGCGGGATTGGGGATAGAGGTGGCTCGGGGACCTGGGCCACCTCCTTGGCCCCTGGTTCTGCCCCACCCCTCCAGAGCATTCCCAGAGGCTCCCCTTCTCTGTGAGGCGGGCGGCACGGCAGGCCTCCTCCCTCCAGCCCCCTGCACCTGGCCGCAGAGCCTGGCTCAGCATCCTTGCTGCCTCCCCTCAGCCCTCTCCCCTTGGGGGCGAACGAAAGGGCTCCCACCCTGGGCGTGGTGGGAAGAGGAGTGAGAAGTCGGCAATGGCCTCCGGTGCCCACGGCGCGGCGAGGCCGGGGGAGCACTGTCCCTTGGCAGACAGCCCCAGACGGCTCACACGGGGGACAGCGAAGGCAGGGGGCTGCAGGGGCACGTCAGCCTCACCGCTTTACTGTAGCCAGGTGACGTGGGGCAAATGAGCTCTCTGGGCCTCCGTTTTCCTCACCTGAGCGATGGTGCCACGGAGACTACGTGAGAGGGTCTACTTGAAACATCCAGCACGGCATCCAACACCCTGGAAAGGATACGCCGTGGATCTGATTCTTATATTGTAAACTTCACTTGAATGTTGACAGTTACAGAGCCCAGAGCTGGACGTCCCCTCAGTGCAGACCCTCAGTGGGGACGGGGGCGGGGGGCATGCTGATGACAGCAGTGAGGACGCCCTGCGGCTGTGTCCTGGGCAGGGCACCCCCCCCCGCCCCCCGCCAGGGGCTGCACGCACCCGGCAGGCGTGGTTCATCCCAGCCCCCTGGGGAGCACGGGCCGCTGTTGCGCAGACACTCTGCGGTGCCAAGACCTGTGACAGTCGTAACACGCAGTGTTTCCTGTGTGCCGAGTGCTTTTGTTTACTAACTTACTGAACCCCCGGCAACCCTCTGAACGGGGCGCTGTCACTATCTCAGTTGCACAGATAAGGAAACTGAGGCCCACGGCCAGGAAGTGGCAGAACGTGGACTTGAACCCAAGCTCTGGGCGCCAGTGTCAGTGTCTCAGCCTCTCTGCCAACCCGTGCCCTTGGAGTTGTGTTTCTTTTCCCCAGGAGTGAGCACAGGGTCCCAGACCTAACAGGGGATGGTAAGCATCAGATGAACAGTTTTCAGAAAGGCCGTCGGGGTGATTGCTGTGAGCCGCCGTGGGGTGCGCTGTCTGGGGCCAGCCCTGGGTTTGCCCAGCAGTGCAGCGCTCCCGGGAGCCATCTCCAACATCGCCTTCTGGGGCACCCAGGGAGTCCTGAGGCTGGTGTTCTACGTCCAGGGTACAGATGGCCTCACTCGGCGGCAGGGGCAAGGGTGGAACTTGCGAGGGCTGACCCCTTACGGAGGAAGGCCTTGGAGGTGGTGAGAGACAGGCCTGGCCTCCTGGGGCAAGAACTCAGCTCACCTTCTCCTTTTCCACTCACAACTCCTGAATTAAGTCGGGGTCAGGGCTCTGCTGGCTCAGGTGGCTGCACCCACGAGCCCTGTGTCTTGCAGTGCCCCCACCTGAGCAGAGGCCACCCCGGGAGGACCCCATCCCAAGCCCTTCCAGGTACCCTCACCGGGTGCTGCTGCCTGAGTAACCTGCCCCACCACGGGGAGCTCATTCCTCTAATTAGGTCGAATGGGTTGTGACAGGAAATGCAAATCTGGGTCATCGCATATGCAGATGTGCAGCAGGAGTGTCAGCAATGCTGGCTGGGATGTCACCGTGTCCTCTGGGAGCTTCTGGAGGCCTCGGAGTGGGCAGCCTGGCCTCCGGGGCACCTCCCTGGGCTGGGTGGAGAGTGCTGAGGACTCCAGCTGCTCATCCTGGAGAGAAGCAGCCCAGGGTTCCCAGAGCTAGGACCCTTGGAGATCCCATCCTTCAGACACCTCAGGCCCCAAGGGGGAAACTGAGGCCCAGAGAGGAGAGGAGCGCTGCCCCGTGTCACCCAGCTGGCTCTAGATCGGCAGGCTGTTCAAGTCCCAGCTCCCCACTGACTCGCTGTGTGACCCGGCCTCCCTTTCCTTGTTTATAAAATGGGATCAATAAGCCTTGCTTTATTTACAAGGCTGTTAGAAGATTTAAGCCATACAGTCTGTCTAAGCAGCCAGTACAGTGACTGACACACAGTAGGACAGCATGCCATTATTTTCATGAGGACGCGTGGTTCCTCCAGGTGCCGAGCAGGTTGCCTTTTTCTGAGGGTGTGTGATTTCGGCTGCACTCACAGAAGTGACCGTGAGCGGGTCACAAAGTCCCACGTGCACCAGGCTGTTCTGAGCACATCCCACTGTGTCATTGGACCAACAGGCCCCAGCCCTTGCTCTGAGCAGGTCAGAGCCTTCGCTCGGGGGACACGGAGGGGACTAAGACAGGAGCCCACTTTCGGAGAGGCCCGTGGTGGGGGGTGGGCAGTGAGAGGCAGACGGGACCTAGCGAAGAAGCCGAAGCCGGTGATCAGATAAAGGGGGCGATGGAAAGGCTGTGGAGGAAGCCAGCCGCCTCAGGTTCCCATCCGCAGACCAGGGTCACTGTGGGGATCGCAGAGCACGGCGGGTGAGGGGGCTCATGGAGGCTCTGGCCGTGGGATTGGCGATCACAGTCCTTCCGTCACCTCAGGGGGTGCTGGGAACAGGCAGCTGCCTCCACTTCGGCCTGGCTGGACACTGATGCCCTCTCCCTGTCCCCTCCAGAAGCACCTGAACGCCCTGTCTTTTCGCTGCTCGCTGGCAGACTTCCAGATTGAGAAGAAGATCGGCCGAGGGCAGTTCAGCGAGGTGTACAAGGCCACCTGCCTGCTGGACAGGAGGACGGTGGCTCTGAAGAAGGTGCAGGTGAGCCCGAGACCCCATGGGGTCGAAGCTGTATTGCAGGAGCTGATTACTGTGTCTGAACCCTGGGGCCCCGGGCCAGTCCTTCCTTCCCCGCCCCTCCCTGCCCTTCCTCTGTACGTGAGCTCACTGGGCTATGGAGACGGTCAGGTGGATTCCCAAAAGCTCGGTGTGAGCCGTAAAGGGAAAAAAATGAGTGTGCACTGGGCACCTGCTGTGCACTGGGTCCTGCGAGGAGCTCCCAGACCCTTGACGGCAGTCCTTGTGGGTGGGGATTAGCATCCCATTTTTCAGATGAGGAAACCAGTGCAGAGCTGGGAATACCTCACGGGGGCCTCGGAAGGAGCTCAGTCCCACTGACCCTGTTGCCTGCATTGCCGGTCCATTCTGGACTTGAGTGTCCTCCCTGACCTCCGTGTCCCTCCTGAGTGGCAGCAGGGAGTCAAACAGATGGTTTTAAGCAGCATTTCTACAAGAGCCACTGGGCCCGTTGGAATGCTGCTTTGCTGCAGGAAATGGTTTTAAATCCTCCACCAGAGCTTCCTGGATCTCTCCAGGAGATCAGCAGCCTGGGCCGAAGAGTCCCAGGAGAGAAAAGGCAACTCAGGTGCAGTCACAGGCAAAGAACTGCAGCTTGGAGATCTTAGCATCCCTGTGTTCTTGTTGGTCTGTGATTCGCACGTGGCTCCAGGTCGCCGGAGGCCAGACAGATGGCTCCTCTGTTCGGAGAAGGCCCGCCCTCTGCCCTTCGTCTTCCAAGGAGGAGCTCATCCGGGTTCTCCCTCTCTCTGTGTCTTGGTTCATTGGTGCCAGAACGGGTTTTGTGGTGAGGCTGCCGGCCTGCCGAGCCTCTGTTTGTCCTTTAAGTCCAGGTGCTGAGAGGACGTGCTCAGAGTGAGCACTGGAGGATGGGGGCGGGCAGGAGGGGTCAAGGTGCCAGGGGCTGTACCCCCTATTCTCTGTCTGGCCTGGGCTATTGGCCTCATTTATAGAAGTGAAGACTGAGGCTCTGAGTGTGTCTCCGCCACTTCTCAGTGTGTGATCTCAGCAAGTCGCTGGACTTCTCTGTAAGTCGGTGACAGTAATTCCTGCCTAGTGGGAGTCAGCTTGACGCAGGCAGCGTGGTGCCTGGCACGTGGTGGGAGCCCACTGAGCAGAACTGTTGTCCTTACGGCGTAGGGTCCCTCTGCAAGGAGGTAGATGAACTGGAACACGGGTGCTGGGTTTTAAACCAGCCTATTATCTACGGCCATACCACCCTCAATGTGCCCGATCTCATTCAAACCAACCTATTTCTCTTTTTCCTCTCACCCAAGATATTCGAGATGATGGACGCCAAGGCTAGGCAGGACTGTGTCAAGGAGATCGGCCTCCTGAAGGTGAGTGACCTGCACAGGACAGACCCCTCTGTGGACCTGGGCTGGCTGGACCGGGAGCGTTAGGGCCAGATGGGCCGGGGCCCGTCCAGCGTCAGGCACGCAGAGTGGGAGCATGGTGCCATCTGTGGTCCTTGCTGGCTTCCCTGCAGTCAGAGATTGTGGGACATTCTGGCCTAGACTTGGCCCTGCCCTGGGGCTGCTCTTTCCCGGGCATCCTTCCCTACTTCCCAGGCCTAGGGTTCTGCTGGGATCTCAGAAGTGATGGGGGAGGCGAAAAGGCACAGGCTTCGGAGGCCCGGGAACCTGGGTTCAAATCCCGATGTCTTCATTTATGAGCTGTGTGACTTTGAGCAACTGATTTAACCTCCCCGAGCCTTGGTTGGCCCATCTGCTCACCCGCCTCACAGGATGTAGGCAGATTGAGAGGATTAAATACAATAACATCGAAGAGGGCCTGGTGCAGCAGAGCACAGAGCAGGCGCTCGCTCAGTGTCTTCCTTCCTTCCCAGGAGATGGGAGAGCTTGCTTGGTAGCTTCTTAAAGTGGGGCTACTGGTGGCAGTGACGCCCTTCGAGGTCACAGCTGCGGAATTTCAGATGAGCAGTTCATCTGGGCCCTGCCCTGGGCAACGCCAGCCCCTTCGAAAACGCTGACCTAGCTCCCGGCCTGCGCGGGGAAGTCAACAGGATGTGCCGGGGCAGGAGGCGTTTCCTTCAAAACAAAGGGAAACGCGGTTCTCGGAGGGGCCACCGGGCTACAGCATTCCTATCGTTCATGCCGGGACCCGAAAGCCAGACCTCCCAGTGCAGCGGCTGCCAGGCACAGGGCAGGCCGGCGGGCAGCGCTGGGACGCAGGCGTGGGTCCGTGTGTCCACGCATTCAGCACAGCTTCTGAGCATCACTGAGTGCTAGACACGGGGCGCAGCCCCAAGGGGAGGGCAGATCCGAAAGGCCACGAGTGCAGAGATTCGAAGAAGAGGGGACCTTACGTTGACGGGCCCTGTACTCTCAGTCCTGCCCTCCGTCCTTCCCTCGGGCCATCATCCATCTCTCAGCAGCCACCACCGTAGCCAGGCCGGGCCTGGGGCCTCAGGGACAGCCCCACCCCAATGAAGGGTTGTGGGTGGTGGTGAGGAGGAGGAAGAGAAGGATCATTTCCATAAACACCTGTTGAGTCTTAGCTCTGTGCAGTGCAGTCACTCCGTTGGACATTTCAAGGGTACTATTCCATCTAATCTTCACGGCATTATGCCCATTTTACAGATGAGGCAACTGAGATTCAGAGATGCAACATGGCTTTCCTGGTGTTGCCCAGCTCTGCCTGGCTCCCGAGCACAGGCCTTTTCCATGACACTCACCTCCAGCCAAGGCCAGGGCCCCGTTAGCTGGTTCCAGCTGGGTGCCAGCTCCGGTCGGGTGCTGGGGCTGTACCAGCTCTCATGGACTCTGCCTTCCTCTCTCTCTCCTTGGGCAGCAACTGAACCATCCGAACATCATCAAGTATTTGGACTCGTTTATTGAGGACAACGAGCTGAACATCGTGCTGGAGCTGGCTGACGCGGGCGACCTCTCGCAGATGATCAAGGTGGGGGCGCCCGGTGGGCAGGCGGGGTCTGGGAGCGGCTCGGGGTCAGGCGGCCCTTCCTCTGCTCCCTGGGACACTCAGCCCCCCTTGCTGATGCCCACAGGCCTCAGCCACGGCCCCCCCGTCTGAGAGGACCAGCCACAGACAGCGAGAGTCCCTGTAGGCCACCCCGCTGTCCCAGCCTGCCACGGGCTCGTGCCACTTCTCCTGCCTCACAGAAGGGGCAGCACGGGACCCTGCATTAGGTCAGGCCCGCCAGCTCATGGGATCCAGGAGACTGTCTTCTGGGTCTAGTGGCTTCATTTTACAGAAGAAAAAGCTAAGCCCAGAGAGGTTAAGAGACTTCCCTGAGGATACCCAGCAACGTGGGGACAGAGCCTGGTCTGGGGCCCAGGTCTCTGTCTCAAGGCCCGGGACCCTCCAGTGGACATCATTCGGAAGGTGGTTTCCCCGAGGCCCCTCCAGCCCCTGAGGGGCATCGTCATTCCCACGTAGTGTCCAAGGCCAGGAGCGTCAGAGCGGTTGACTGACTTGCCAAGTTCTCATGGGCAGGCTTGGTGCCAGGCCTGGCTCTCAGTCTGCATTCTACAGCAGCCCCCACACCATCCTGCCCCACCCCCTCACCCCACCTTCTGGGGCCCAGGACCAGGCCCACCATGAGTCTGCAATGGGGGACTGTTGCAGCCCCACTGATGGAACACCGGCTGGGGGCCGCAACCGTGCTGACCGCCAGCATCACTCACTGAGTCCACACTATCCTCAGACAGCACAGTTCAGAGAGGTTTAGCCACCTGCCTGAGGCAGCACAGCCTCTCAGAGGGACCCTCTGGCCTGCTCCCTGCCTCTCCCTCTGGGCCTTTACTGTCCTGTTGGCTTGATCAGAGTCTGCAGGCTGTCACTGTGGGTCTCCATTGCCTCCCTCCCCGAGGCCCAGTCTGTGTGCCCCTGACTGGGGCCAGGCCAGCCCAAACCCCCACCCAGCTCCCAGCCACACTGGCGTATGGAGCCGGACGTGGATTCTCTGTCTTTCCCACCAGACACGGGGGATTGAGCAATTGCTCGGCACTTGCTCTTCTGAAATTCGGCTCCTAGGAATACGGGCGTCGCTGCGAAGCCGTGTTACTTGAGCTGTTATCACCTGCTTTTATATTTCCGTTGACATATTAATGTGTGTTGCAGGGATGTTAATCTCCACGCAGGTCCCTGGTGGGAACAGATGTGCTATATCATGTCTTAGTTCTTCCTTCTCTCCCGCCCCCTCACTTCGTTTCTCCTTGAACACGCAGGCACCCGGCGCCCACTGCGTGCCGGGCCGTCCTGAGACCGAGGGGTGCTGCCAGCCTGGGCGCGGCCCTCCGGGAGCTCACCTTCTAACTGTGGGGTGGGGGGTGGGGTGGGTACAGAGACGTGAACAATCAGTCACGAGCCAGTGAGAATAAGCCAAGTGCAGGGCCTGTGAGCCAGGAAAGTCTTCCTGGAGGAGGCGATTCCTGAGCCCACCTGAGGGGAGACCTGAAGTCTAGTGCCAGAACAGTTTGTGCAAGAGCCCGCAGGGATGAAAAACCGAGGGGCCCACGAAGCGCTTTGGTCCAGGGGAACTGTGTGTGATGGGGGAGATGAGGGAGAGGCATTGGACCACCCAGGGCCTCATGGTGCAGGCCCAGTATTTCGGACCCCACCCTGAGGTCATTGAGAAGCTCCCTGAGACCCATGGTGGCAGTAAACATGGTCACCTTCGTGTCCTTGGAGAAAGTCTGGGTGGGGGACAGGAGTGGGAGCGGGGATGGCAGAGAAGATGCCCTGGACTGTGCACCACACATACCGCCAGCGCCAGGAGACCCCAGGCCCCTGGGAACCCCTCCGTCCATGGAGTGGGGCTGGAACCCGACAGTCGGGGGCAGGGATGATGGGCAAATCAGATCTCTGTGTTCCCTGAACCTCAGTTTCCACCCCTGCCCCGAGGGGCGAGTGGGAGGGCACTGTGGGAGCCAGAGGCTGCTGACCCATGCTGTGTCCCCAGGCCCCCCAAACTCAGGGGCCAAGCAGCATGGCCACGGCCACGGCGCTGGCAGGATTTGCAGTGGATGCTGCATCCGGGAACAGCCGCCACCCTGAAACCCACCAGAGACTCGGTGCCTTCCCGCTAAATGTCACACGGTGCTTATAGGATGTGACATTTAGAAAATCACCACTCACGGCCTTGCGTATCCCGCTTAAATGCTGTAATGAGGATTAACTAACGTTGGCACGTAAATAACACTCCAGCCCAGCCCAACTCACAAGCCTGGGTGGCCCCAGGGAGAGTGGGGGGTCTTGTGCTGGGAGCCGGGGGCAGCTCCCCCGTGAGGCCCCCTCCCCGAGACTGGAGCCTTGGGGAGCCTCACTGGGCTTAAGGGCCAGGCCAGGGGTCCTGGCTGTGACTGTCTGCTGTTGGAGGCACCCAGATCCTGTCCCAGCTCTGCTGGGTGATCGGGCGGGTTCCTGAACATCTCTCAGCGCAGCCCCTCATCATGTGGTGACATCATCAGAAGCGGGTTAAGAGCTGGGGCTTTCTGGGCAGAAGGCCTGGGCTTGCGCTGTGACTCCTTCACGCACCGGTCACAATGTTTCTGGGTCGGTGAGATGGGCGTGGTCATCCCTGCCCAGCGCCCGCACACCGGGGCCGGCTCATCAAGTCCTGTCCTCCACCCCACGTCCCCTCTCGCAGGCCCGGAGCATGACCCGAGTCAGTCCCCACCTTCTCTGCACCATCGTGGCTGCCCTGAGGGAGGGGCCTGGGGCGTTGCCTCTGGCTGCTCTGGGAAAAGCGGGTGCTCTCGAGCAAAAAGCCCCTGAACCAAAACCTGGGACTCTGGTTACTGGTGTGTGCACCACGGCCGCCACCCCACCCCCATTCCAGCCTGGCTCACGGGAGAAAGGAGACACCCCGGGGGTGGGGCGGGGTACGGTGGGTTGGGAATGGGTGTGGATCTGAACCGGGGACAGGACACGATCCTAGCTTACTCCTTCCAGGACCTTGGGGTTTCTTACAGCTCACTCCGTGCAGCCTGGGTGGTTTTTGTTTCAGTTTTTTGTTTTCTGGAGCATTAAATACATTTTTTCAGCAGTGAAGTAGGTGAATTCCTGTCGAAACCAGGGATCCATTTGAGGACGTCAGGCCCATTTCCTTGAAGTTCCTCCTGTGCCTGTGACTGAGCGCACGGGCTGGGATTTGCCAGCTCGGGGTGGGGGGGGCAGATTTAACCATCAGGTGCGTCTCAGATGTCCCCATGCTGGGCCAGGCTGTGGCGTGGGGCAGAGAGAGACCACGCCAGCCCACCCCCATGGGGCAGCGGGAGGAGACAGAAAAGGTGTGAGTGAGAGCAGATTTCAGGGTGCGGTCCAAGCCTCCGTTCAGCAAAGCCGTGGGGACCTGCACTCTGGGCCCGGCCTGCCGTGCCCTCAGGGAGCTCACCCTGGACAGAGGGTGGACAGAGGGTGGCCAGAGGGCCTCGGAGCTGAAGCGGAGGTGCAAACACAGCGACCGTGCCCCCCGGGCCAGGCGCCACCCGCCCCGCCCGTCAGCCCCTCACCCCGGCCTGTCCATCTGTCTGTCTCCCCCACCACAGTACTTCAAGAAGCAGCAGCGGCTGATCCCCGAGAGGACGGTGTGGAAGTACTTCGTGCAGCTGTGCAGCGCCGTGGAGCACATGCACTCCCGCCGGGTGATGCACCGAGGTGGGTGCGCGCCGCCCTCCTGGCCCCCCAGGGCACCCCTGGGGTGGGGGTTTGACCCCTTTGTGTCCCCCCCGACAAGTGGGTGTCTCGGGTCTGGTCCGTCCTTAGCAGGATCAGCAAGTGGGCACGGCTCTGGGCAACACTGCACCCAGCACCTCCTGCCCTGTGTCCTGGGCCTCCCCCTGGCGAGTTGTCCCAACAGCCAGATAGTCACGTGGGCCCCAGGGAACAGGGGCCACGCCCCGAGCACAGTCGCCAGCCAGGAGCCGGCACAGAGTAGGGCAGCAAGGACGGCGGAGGGGCTGGCTGGCCGGGGGCAAAGGAAATGAGATGCCGGTGAAGGAACGTTTCCAGAAGTTGACTCATCCCGAGTTGTGAGGAAGACACCTTCTGGGTGCCAGGAAGGGTGCTGGGCACTTTTACACGGGCCACTTCACTGATTCCTCCCCTCCGTGGTTCCGCCCACATCCACCAGTCCGCCGAGTGCGAGGCGCGGGCCGAGTCACTTGTCAGTGAGTCCTCCGAGGGCCTGCTGTGTGCTAGGTACTGTTCTAGGCACAGGGGTGCAGCTGTTTAGAAGGAGCAGCAGCACCACGCTCCCCGCCCTGCCAGACCCCACAGCAGCCCTGAGATGCAGGTAGAGCGAGACCCGTTTGCAGGTGGGGAAAGTGCTCTGGCGGGGACAGGACTGGAGGCTGGGGCCCCCCCGGCACCTGAGGGGCTCTGCCTCCCTCTGTTGCCACACCAACCCCCTCCTCCTTCCCCGCAGACATCAAGCCTGCCAACGTGTTCATCACGGCCACGGGCATCGTGAAGCTCGGTGACCTCGGCCTGGGCCGCTTCTTCAGCTCCGAGACCACCGCGGCCCACTCCCTGGGTAAGGGGGCCTGTCTGCGCCCCAACAGCCCCAGTCCGGGGGGACCACGGGGGAGACACGAACAGTCTCCCCACTAGGCTTTGGTTAGTGAGTGTAGGAAATGCCTGTAGAACCCAAACTCTGCTCGCCTCTTCAGAACGGAGACTCGGAGGGAGTAAAACGAGCCTCGAGGGGTCCCGGTTGGGGCTGCCCTGTGTCCTCGAGCCACTCCCCCTTCCAGGAAAGGGAGCCTGGGCCCCGTGTGTGGAGCGGGGCGATGTGGCTCTGTCCTGGCACGGGGTGGTCCTTCCGTCTTTCTCGCTGCTGTGCAGTGCTCCCCCCGGTGGCTGCGCCTCACTCAGGCTGTTCCTTCTGCTGGGGAACCTTTGAGCGATGGCCGGTGTCTGTCTTTTAAACAGGCAGTTGTGAAGCTGTGGGGGCTGAGTGCTCCCAGGAGGAGGTGGCCGTGGGGCTGGACTGTGAGGAGTGAACAGGAACTGGTGGGGCAGCAAGGGTGCGCTGGAGAGCCAGGTCCCCGGGACCTCAGGGGGCAAGGAAGGCTGTGGGGCCTTGAATGCCGAGCTCAGTGAGCAGGCATCATCCCAGCAGTGTGGGAGCACCGAGGGCTTGTGGGGGGCGGAGGCTGCATCGGGTGTGTGTTTCACGTCACGTGAAGCAGTGTTGAGCTTCAGAACCCATGTGCCGACGGCGTGACTGGTGGACAACTTGGAACAATGGACAATGGAGACTTTTGCGTTTGACCAGAACAGAGTAGCCAGCAAAGCTGCCCAGGGCAACATGGACATAGGACCCCCTGTGCATTACAGCAAGCGAACCTGCGGTTCCCCAGGGCGTGTGGAACATTCTGGAGGCAGGCAGGGCGTCCCCCTTTCCCGGAGCCGTTCCCGGGGTGATGTTTGCGGGGGAGGGGAAGGTGCTCGCAGGCTCCCCTCCCCGTGTGCTTGCGGACGCCTCCGTCGGAAACCACGGCGTTCCCCGCCCCCTCCACGGCCCCAGCCAGCGTCTCCTGTCCCCGGACCCCTGACCCCGGGTGCCTGCGGCATGCTGTGCGTACGCACGGCATCTGGTGACAGCGGGGGCGCTTTCCGGAAGTCACTCTCTCCTAGTGGAAACTGTCACTGCGCCTCAGGCCCCGATGGCTTAGAGGCTCTCGGAGCGCAGCACACCGTCAGGAGAAAGTGCTGACCCTCGGGATCCACAGCCCTGAGCTGTTTGTAACGAGGAAAAGAGCGTGAGCGTGAGCGCGCGCGCACCTGTGCTGGTGAGTGCCTGTGTGTGTGCGCGAGCACATGCGCGTGTGAGTGTGTGTGTGGTTGCCTTGAGACCCTGGAGGACACCTGGCACGTTGCTGGTCTTCGGTTCGCTCGAGAGGAAAGCGTCGCCACCTCACGGGCGCGCGCGTCACTGCGTTCACGCCTCCAGCGGCCGGCGAGGAGCCCGAGACCCAGGGTGCCCCGAGTAGCTCCTCCGGGTCCCCGGCCGCAGGGACGAGCTGAGCCTCCCACAGGCCTCGCCTCGCTCGGCCCGCGCTTCCCCCGCCTGGCTCAGGAGCCTTGGGAGGTGGTGCTGGGTTTTCCCCCTGAGCTCGGCCACCGGCTCGCTGCCGGGGGGACACCTTGTCTGTCCTGGTCCCCTCAGACCCTGCTTTTCGCTCAGATCAGTTTGTCTGTCAGCGTGGGGCTGACTGTTCACCTCTCTGGTTGAAGAGCTTCTGAAGGGCCGAAACTCAAGGCAAGCTGTCCAAGGGAAGAGTGAAAGCCGCCGCCTCCTGTCCCCTGTCTGCCAGGTCCCAGCCCTCCTCCGTCCCACTGGGGTGGTTGTTGGGGGGGACTGGAGCGCTCGTCAGAGCTGGTTAGGATCACTTCGTTAGGAGCGGGCGGGACGCGGGCTCAGCCGACAGCGCGAGTCTGTGGACGTGACTGCTGCACTTATTGCACTAATGAGAGGGAACTGGGACTTGGGGCCGCGCACGCCTGTGCGCCAGGCTCTTCCCGGGGCCTCCGAGAGAGCAGAGAGCGGCTGACGGGACGTGGTGGGTGGGCGGAGCCCTCCTGGGGTCTCGGTCCCAGAAGAGAGGGTGACGGCACAGAGCCGAAGTGCAGGACCCGAAGTCTCCAGAAGGCAGGAGAAAGACCCCCTTTCCACAGCCAGATTCTGCAGGCAGCTGACGGAGTCTTGCACACGCAGCTGGGGAGGGATTGAAGCTACTGCTGTTGGATCGTGACTCCGGAAGAACGCTGGGGCATGGGGCTCCTCCTCACCTGTGCATGCGTATGAACTACGCATCTGTGCACACCTACTACGTGAGGCTGCTGTGGTGGCCGCCACGTTGCCCTGGCAACCACCTCCTCTCCAGGGCCGCTGCCCCCTGGCAGTGCTGCGCAGATCCCATCGCCCCCTGCCGCCCCTCCCCGGGCCGCTCCCTGCCTCTGTGTTTGCTAACGCGAGGCTGGCATGAAAGGGCATTAGTCATGCCATGGCCGGGCTGACAGGTGCGGTACCCAGCGGTGGCAGAGCGCCTGCCTTGGTGTCAGGCACGGGAGCCGTAATTAGAGCGAGGAGCGGAATGAGCGTCAGACGGATTACCAGGCAGCAGATCATATTTGTCAGGAAGGATTGCATACATAAAAATTAAGTGACAGTACACGCCGGCATAATGAAAGAAAAATGAAAGATTTGCCTGTGCACAGCGCACAAGCTACAAGCAAGCGTCTCGCTCCGAGCAGCGGCAGCAGCTGCAAGACAAATGGTGGGGCTGGGAGAGCAGGCCCCGAGTCTCTGCAGCCATGGCAGGCAGGGCGGCCCCCGGCGGGGTCAGGGCAGGAGGGAGGCTGGCTCACACTCTGCCTCTCTGTCCCTCCCTCAGGTAGAGGGGTTGGGCGTGCTGGCTTTCCCAGGCCCCAACCCCTGGCCTGGCCGCAGGGTGTCCGTTCCTTCCTTCTCCCTCCCCTGGCCTGGGTACAGCGGATGTGAGATTAGGCAGCCTTCCCCACATTCAGGGGGCCCCCACACTGGTGGGGGACAGCCAGCCAGTTCCAGGGCGGCACAGTATGGAGACAGTGGGGCCACCTCCTGAGGGCCCACTGTGTGCGGGTGCAGTGCTGAGCTCCTCAAAGGACCTGGGCCGTGGGGCTGTCCCAGCCCCTCCCAGGAGGGCCCTGTATTTCAGCTTCTGTAGTCACTGACCTCACCGAAGAGGTGAATTAACAAAGAAGGCAAAGCTTAAAGCAAAGCTGGAAGTGTTTTGCTTTTGAAAAATCATCCCACCAAGGCTTATCATCTCCACTGGACAGATGAGGAAACCGAGGCTGAGAAGGGAGTGGGCACCGCGGCCCTTGGGGTGTGCCGGCTCCTCTCCAGGCACAGGCCCGCATGCTGGGAAGTGCACCTGTGTCCCTGCGAGCTCTCTGGGTACAGGAACACCTGGGGCACCAAGCCTCCAACCACTGGTGGGGAAGCCCATCCAACCTCACAGCTGTGGGCTGTGTGGGGCCTGGGGCTTGTCCTGGGCCGGGGCAGCAGGGTGGGGCCTCCTGGCCTTGTGAGTGCCAGCGCCCCTGCCTGGCATTGAGGGGACCCCGGGGAACATTCGCCAAGTGGGCCCATGATCCCCACAGCCAGGCATCCGCCAGGGCTTCCTCCCACCCACCCCAGTAGCCCAGGACACCTGGGCATAGTTGGTCTGGAAAACCGGTTTCAGCAAGTGGATCCCAGGTTCTGAGTGCTGACACCTGGGTAGGAGGTCGGGGACGGTCACAGCTATTCAGCCAGTGGTGCCTGCCTCTCCTGCCTCGTCCCTGGCATTTTTAGGGACAGGCTGGTAGAAGGAGACCAGCAGATTCCAGAGAGAGAAGGGGAGGGTCTCAGGGGACAGCAAGTGAAGAATCGACCAGGCCCAGGCTGCAGACTGCAGCTTGTCTGTCTGGTCATTCACTGGCTCCGGGAGGACTTGCGCCAGGCCCCGCCCAAGGCCCCCTCCTCTGGGGCTTGCAGCCTGGGAATGGGGATTCATTCAAGTCTTCCCCCAGAACCAAGCACTGTTCCAATAGTTGCACCCCAGGCGTTGCCTCGAATGGCACTCCGGCCCCCGGGGTGCGGGCTGCCACAAGCTGGTGATCAGGTGAAGAGGCCCAGGTGCGGTGAGGTGAGCACCTTTGCAATGCAGGTGTGGGGGGCCAGGTGAGGGCAAGGCAGGGCCACGCCTCAGCTCTGCGTCCGAGAGAGGCCCTGCGTGAGCCCCTGAGACCTGGAAACATGGAGTGCTGTGCAGAGTCGGAGACCTAGGCCCCTCATCTGTTCGGGAAACGCAGTGTGGGAACGAGAAAGAGGCAGGTATTTGTACGAGCGTGAAGAATCTGAAATTGAGTCAATGCTGATAAAAGTACGATGTTTTTCCAAGGTCGCCGCTTCTCCTGAGGGCTGTGCGTAGGTCGGCCTGGGGTCGGCTGGTAATTAATTCGATAGGAAGGGACGCACCGACGAGCCTGGACCGGGGCAGGGGCTTCTGCGGGGCGGGGGATGTGCACGGGTGTGCACGTTGCTAACCAAGGACCCAGTGTTGCCGGGAGCAGGGACAGTCTGGGACGGCCTCAGATGCCAGGCTGAGGGCCTGGCCTTCCTCCTCTGGGCGGTGCGGAGCCAGCCAGGCATGGGGCCACGGTCCCTGCTCTGGTGGGTAGGATGGGTGGGAATGGCGGGACAGGAGGGGCCAAACCAGACAGTTGTCCAGGTGAATGAGGGCAGCAGGCAGCGGGACAGAGGAGAGGGGACGCCTCAGGATGGGGGGCCTGGCTGGATGTTGGGGGTGGGTCACAGAGTGCCCACAGTCCAGCGCATACTGCCCAACACCAAGGAAGCTGCTCTTGGGGTTCCAGAACCCCCTTTGTCTTGCCCTGCCCTCCACCATCCTGTCCCTCCCAGGGTCTGTGGGCCGCCGGGCCTTCCCGGAGCCTTTCAACCTGCCGAAGGTCGTTCCGTCCCCATTTCACCGATGGGGAAACCAAGGCTAAGAGAGCGTTCAGTTCCCTGCTGGTGAGAGGCTGAGGCAGGTCAGGCCCCCTGGGTGCGGCTCCCAGGCTGCACCCGCCACCACCACCACACCCCCCACCCCGCCTACGCTGGCCGGTGGGTGCTGGCGACACCGCGCCTCTCCAGCCATTTTCAACACCACCGCGTGGGGAAGGAGTACAGGCCGCAGGTGCCAGCCTCTCCTTCCTGTGAACCCCTGGCCTTTTCCATAGCTGGTGAACATGTTTCAAATACCGCGAGCATTCCAAACCACAGCCAAGTGTGTTTCGACAGGAACGGCGCATCTCGGGGACGCAGGGCCTCTAATCAGCCTCCGCTTCGAGGCCCCCCGTTCTCCTCTGATATCTGTGGGGTTTGAAGTCTGGGCGTCCTGGGTAAAGACGCAGGAGGTCAGGGTGTCTTAGGCTCCTCTTCCGTAAGCAGAGCTCGGGCCCCCACTGTGAGGAGGGAGGATGGCGGCCGCTGAGCTGGCTGGTCTGATGGGAGGGGATTTGAGACCCCAACGGCTCGCTCTGGCTGCCCCTCGGCCTGCCCCAGTGCCCCCAGAGGGACCCCCTGGGGCAGGAAGAGGCCTTCAGGGCACCTGCCCTAGCCAGCTTCTCCCACACTTTCCCAGAGTCACATCCTCCAGGGCCTGCTCCAAGCTCGGAGCCTCTTTGAAGCCTCCCATCTCACTTTGAAAACTCACACAAGTTGCGCGTTATGCGTCAGACTGTCTGAGGACTTGTCAGTATAAAAGTCGGGTTTTACAGACTTTGTCCCAGGGGACTCTGGCAAAACAGGAGGAGGTGCTGTGTTTACCGCCTGCAGCTTTAAGACTCACAGACGAAGGCGGAACAGGCCCTCCCGGGGGCCAGGGGACTGGAGGATCCGCTCCGGTGCCCAGCAGGGCCAGCCCAAACTGCCCTCGGCTGACACGTCATGGGTTCATTTGTTCCACAGATGTTTCCGAGCATCTGAAGGGCTGGCGGGTGGTGAGGCTCTGCGTGGCCCTGCTCAGACTGTGGCGAGCACCAGATCGCCCCGGAGCCCGTGAGAGATGCAGGTGTTCCGGGCCCGGCCCCGGTGATTCCGATCCCACGGGTCTGGGGTGCAGCAGGGAGCCAGAGTTTCAATGGGCTCCTTCAGGAGATTCAGCTGCAGCCACTATCAATCCAGCCTTTCTTTGATCACCTGGCTCCTTCTGGACAGTTCCTGGGACGGGCAGCTCACTACCTGTCGATGCGCTCACTTCTGGGAAGGCCCAGCACCACATTCGAGCTCAGTTACCATCGGGTACAGATGGGTCAGCAGGCCGACAACGGGTGGGTAGATGAGTGATGATGGATGGGCAGTCACAGGTGGGGCATGGACAGACGGACTGTTGAATGGATGGATAGACGAGCAGATGGTGGGTGGGTGGATGATGGATGGACAGACTGATGGATGTCTGGATTGATGGCGCCTGCAGCACTGGCGACTAGAAGAACATCCAGATGACATCTGGGTGTTTGCCTTTTGTCTGTCACACCAGTGGAGAGTGGGGTAAGAGCAGCAAAGAGGTAGATGGGGTGGAGATTGGGGGGAAGGGGTGGCGTGCTCCCCAACCTTTCTATCCCGTGGGCCCAAGGCTTTTACCACAAGCAGTGCCGAGGCAGGGACCAGAGCCCCGGCGGAAGGAGAAAGTGGTGACAGAACAGAGGGACAAACCAAATGTCCTCATGGAGTAGCTAGCTCTCACTGGCCAGGGGGAGGGGCAGTTTAACTGGACCATAGATGAGCTCACCAGGAGGCACGGGGAACAGCATGTGCAAAGGCACAGAGGCGAATGGGAGAGCAGACTGGGGTTGGGGCTGGGGGGAAGGCCGGTGCAGGGGGACTCGAACAGGGGCCAGGCCCTCAAAGCCTTTGCCCTCTCTCCCAGGGTCCCTCCCAGACGCCCAGGCAGACCTCCAGTGAGCAGAGGGCAAGACTGCGGGGTGGCAAGAGGTGTCAGGGCTGGCCCGCACTCGAGGCCAGGAAGGGGCTTGGCCACAGGGCTTAGGGTACAGGGCAACTGGACAGCGGCTACTGCTGTCCCTCACCGAGGACAGGATGTTCGACCCTCCGCCCCTGCCACCTCAGTGTGTACCTGGGCAGCCCCACATGGCCGCCCCATGCGGGAGGTGGCCCCCACACAGCACCCTGCGCGCTAGCATCGCTTCCCGTTGGTCCGAGGTCCCCGCTGCTCCCTGACGCCTGTTTGGATGCCACCCTGTGATTTGGTTATGACAAGTCATCCGTTTCACACTTGCCCGTTCGTTGTCGTTTTGTTCCCTCATGGCCAAAACATACAAGAGGCTGCCACCAGAAGCCTTTGTTTGCTTGTCAAATCCCACAAGGGTTCACATGTTGACTGACAGCTCCTTCTGCTGAATGGCAATTAGCCCCTGACTTCGGCCCTGAAGTGTGCAGAGGATGACATGGTTCTCAAGCCACGTGTTTCGGCAATGGCTGCTGCACTTGTTCAGGGATTATTGCCATCAGAGGGTGCGTGGTACTCTGATACGGCGATAATCAGGCAGGCCCTCTTGGGCAGCCCTCTGTCAAGGAAATGGTGCGTTGGGCTGCAAGGAAAGAGTCTGAACCTGATGTGCAATGTCCAATCCTGTGTGGAGGGATTCGTGGACTCAGTGGGCAGACACTTGCTCGGTGCCTGCTGTGACCCAGCCCTGGGCAGGGCACAGGACACTTCAGCAAATGAGGTCCTGCCCCTGGGAAGCCTGAAACAGGGGTTTCCAACACCTCACAGCCTCTACGAGTCTGCGTGACAGGTTTTCTCATACATCTCCAGGGAGATGAGAAAACAAGAAGAAAAGGTTTTCAAACAGCTAAACATTTTTGCTGTGAAGGATTCCCCTTGATTTTGAGATCATGAGGTGTCTATTCTAGGGCTAAACTGTCTTTTCTTTTTACAGTCACAGTGACACTAATTGGTGGTGGGGATTTTGTGTTTTTTAAACACCTTCACTTGGCAAAATTCGGTTGCCCTGAAACACGTTCAGCCCATGAAATCCTGAAGCCTGGACACCTACTTTGGGGCACCTGTGCCTTCCAAGCCCAGCGCACAGGAAGGCCTGCCCTCCCAGGGTCCCATGGGTTTCTGTGGTCCCAGACACCCCTCCTTTCCCAGGACGGGAAGCCACATCTCTGGCTCAGCCTCTGCCTCGTAGAACTTCAGGTTCCTCCATCGACTCTGGCCACAGCAGCAGCCACTGCCACATGTCCACAGTATCTCCCACCTAGTGAAAATAGCCTCCATATAGCAGCCTTTGGAATCTGGTCCTCCAGCCTGCAGAACAGCCACCCTCCAAACAGACTGGGATCAGAATCTCAATTACAAATCAAGATTCCTGGGCCCCTCCTCAGCCCTGCCAAATCAGCCCCTTGCTGCAGCTTGCATGCCTCTGGTGATGGGGAGCTCACCACCTCTCAGGAAATCCTCCCATCTTCGCACGGTGCCAGATCTTCAAAAGTGTGCCCCCTCTGCTTTTTTAATTGGGATGTGATGTGTATACAGTAAAGCTCCCTTGAGCCCGTCCCTGATGACTGCCCCCGTAGAGTAGTTTTTCCTGTTCTTGATAAAAACAGGATCCTGGTGTGCACTCGTTTGCGCCTGGCTGCTTTCACGCCCACGATGGCTGTGCGATGGACCCACACTGTGGTGTGCGCCTGAGGGTTGTCCTCGCTCGTGGCTTAGTGTTCCACTGTGTGCGTGAACCACGTTATCACCCCGTCCACTCTGCTGGCAACTGACACTGGTGGCCAGTCTCTGGCGATGGCGACTAAAGCCACTCTGCAGTTGCCGGCCCTGTCTCGACCCACGGAAGCACTCCCTGCTCTGGGGCACGTGCATACACACCCAGGAGTGGACTTGCAGGGTCCTGGTGTTGGCCGTGCTCGGCCACACTGTTTGCCCCGTGGCTGTGCCACTCAGGGCCCCGTCAGCCGTGTGGGAGGGGTCCAGCCTCGGTTCCTCCCAATCCTGTGACCTTGAACCATTCAGGTAGCGGGTGGCTGTACTTCGATGTGCTCTCAATGAGTAAGGAGAAAAATAGCATCGTTCCCTGCGCTTCCTGGCCTTTGGACGTTCTCTTTGTGAAGTGCCTCTTCAAGGTGTTAGTTTGAGGTAGGGGGTTGTTTGCCTTCTACTTACTGATTTATAGAAATGTTCAACTATATTCTGTGTACGAGGCCACCGTTGGTCTGTGTGTTGAGACGTTCCTCCCAGGCTGCGCCTTTTAACTGTGTGAGTGGCCTTTCGGTGAACTGAGGTTCCTAATTTTAACGGAGTCCAGTTTACCAGGCTTTCCTTTTAGGGTTAGTGTCTTTTCTGCCCGGTTTAGGAAATCTTGGCCAGCCCCAAATGCGGGCGTGCCAGTCAGTGCCGGCTGAGGGTGGAGACCAAGGGCTCAGTTTGTGGAGGCCAAGGGCTCGGTTTCTGGAGCCTGAAGATCTGGGTTTGAACCCAGTCCGGCTGCTTTTCTGAGTCTCAGTTTTCCCGTCTGTAAAGTGGGACGCCTGCTCATGGGGCTGTTAGGGACACAAATAAGCTAACGCATGTGACATGCTCGGTCCCCGTGGGCAGTGGCGGTCGGTCAGTTGCTACCCGGAGCTCGGCTGCTGTGTCCTGTCCCCTGGGTGTGGACAGCAACCCACATCCCAGATGCCCAGCCCCAGACCGATTCTCAGGTCTGGGTGGGTCCCTGTGCCCGGGGGTTTCCCGGGCCCTTCCAGCACGGGAGCCTCCGACCGGCCCAGCCCTCTCCTTTGGAAGACGAGGGGGTGGGAGGAGAGGGAGCGGGGCTGCCTGGGGTCCCTGGGAGACTGAGCGCAGGCCTCTCCCCAGCCCCCATGCCCTGCCCCTGCACAGAGAATAAGCCCCCACCCCCACCCCCTTGCTGCGTTTCAGTGGGGACACCGTACTACATGTCACCGGAGAGGATCCACGAGAACGGCTACAACTTCAAGTCCGACATCTGGTCTCTGGGGTGTTTGCTGTACGAGGTGAGCCCAGGGGTGTCCATGGCGGACCCCCTGCGGGGCGGGGCGCACTCCGCCAGCTCAGGGTGGGAGCCCGGGGGCGGGTGACGTCTGCCTGTGCATCTGGTCCGTTCCCAGGTCTGGTGGCCATCCTGAGTGGAGGGGCAGGCACCTGTCTGAGCCTTGGTAAGCTCGGACGTGGCACAACATGAACAAATGATGCCCCCGCCCTTGGGGCCCCAGACGACTGGGGGCCTGGGGAGCACGGGCCACTTTCAGCCATGAAGCTGTTGGGGAAGGACGGCGGGAGGCCCGAGCCCTCTAGCCTCTCCAGGCGGGGGCCCCACCCTCCCACTACCCTGGCCCTGAGGACCCGGTGCCGGAATTCTCTCCAGCTACCCCTCCAAGTCCAGTTACTTCTTCGGGTAAAGACTGGCCATGGGGACAGCTGAGGCCAGTGACAAAGCCAAGCCCAGACCACGTGTGACCCTGGCTGTCCCTGGGCTCAGTGCTCCAGCATCAACAGCCCTGTCCCCCGACATCCCAGCCTGGGTCTGAGCAGGGGATCCCAACCCACCTCTAAGGAGCCATCGTCCACCTGGATGTCGGTTCTGAGGGGGAGGGGCTGCTGCTCTGTGTCTCCCAGGACCCAGCGGGTGGCCAGAGGGGGCCATTTTGAATTAGCGTGTGTGTGTGCGGGTGTGCGTGCGCGCGCGTGTGCGCCTGCACATGCAGCTCACGTAACCGAGGAAATCTGGGTGAGAGAGGTGCAGGGTCCTGGTGGGAGCCCAGACTTTGGTCAGAAGGACCCGAGTTTGAAGTTCAGCTCCCACTCAACGCCTGATGGCCCCGGGGCAGCTCAGCACCCCCGGTTGCCCCAGTGTAAAATGGGGCCACACCTTGCCGCCCTGTGATGAGGCGCCCATGGCCTTGCGCCCCCTCGCCGTCTGCCTGCCCCTGACCTGCCGCGGGCCCAGCAGCAGCTGGCGTTGGCTGCCTGCCTCTGGCTGCCAGGCCCTGCAGCCGACCACGTCTCCCTTCTGTTCCGGCCAGCGGGGAGCCTAAGCGCAGCTCGGCCTCCGCCCCGTGGAGGGCGCAGCTTTGTCCTCCGGCCCTCGTGGACGTTGTCCCTGGTCCAGATGGTTGGGTCCTTTGTTTTCCGTTCTGAATCTGGGATTCCTATAAGCTGCAGCCTGCCTCTGTGAACCGTGGGGGTCTCCAAACATAAACCCCCAGAGACGCAGACCAGGGCGGGACAGGTGCGCATGGGGAGGACGGCAGCTGGCCACCCCCCCAGGCCCGTACCAAGCCGTCCACACTCGAGTCGCCCTGCTCTCTGCCTGAACCTTTATCCCAGCCCCTAGAGGCAGACGCAGCCTGAGCCCGTCGCAGTGCTCGCCTCTCGGATTCCTGGCCAGGCAGCCCTCAGGTCTGATGACACGGCGTCTGTGTTAGTGGCTCCCCAGCACGGAGGCTCCGGGTCGCCAGGTTGATTTCTTTGTTGGCGGTGTCTGGTGCCATGCGGCTTGCAGCCGGGGGAGGACACGTCAGCCGTGTGGAATCGATGACATCAATCAGTCAAGTCCTGTGGGCATCGATGTCCTAGGAGACAGCAGGGGCTGATCTCAACCTAACGGCCCTGGGCCTCCACGGAAGTGGACTTCCGTGGCTGATGTGGCCAGCCGTGGCCAGCCCCTCCAGGAGTGACAGTCAGCGGGGGCTCTGCCCTGGGCAGCCGCCCCTCTCCCCACTTCCCCAGCCCCGCGGGGAAGCAGAGTGTATGTTTTCCCAGCAGACGGGCAGGGAGAGGCGTCTGGGCCCAGGGCTCGGTAATTGGAAGGAAACGTCCCGCAGACACGGCTGCAGCTCCCGCCACGCAGCCTGCGGTGGGTTCCGGGGCGCCAGCCTGAGGAGCTGTGCGGGGGCTCCCCACCAGCTCCAGACCACGTGTCTGAGGACTTGGCATGGCCCCCGTGGAGCACGCCTGGGCACGGAGCCAGCGCAAGCCTGCGCCGGACGGGGGCCGGCCTGCCCCTCCTCGGGCCCCAGCCAGGAGGCGAGGAATCAAAGCCCCTTCCAGGTTTCCTGCGGCTGCTGTGGCCTGTCACCGCCAGGACGGTGGTTTCATGCAGCATGAAACGACTCTCTCACCGTTCTGGGGGCCAGAAATCCAAAGTCCGTTCCAGTGGACTGAAGGCAAGGTGCCCTGAGGGCTGGCTCCTTCGGCCACGTGCATTCCTGGGCTCCTGACCCCATCACTCCCTGGACACACCTCCTGCTCTTCTGCAGTCAAACCTGCCTCTGCCTCCCTCTTACAAGGGCGCCTGCGGCTGTGCTGAGGGCCCACCTGGACCACCTGGGGTAATACTCCACCCGGGGAGTCTCAGTTTAACCACACCTGCCGAATCCCGGGTGCCATCCATATGAGGTAACGCATTCACAGGCCCCAAGGATTGGAACAAGGATGTCTTTAGGGGCCGGTATTCAGCATCGGATGGGATGTCCATCCACCAGGGACCTCCTCAGGTCACCTGGGGTGCTGATGTCAACCATGGCTAGAGAGGAGCCACCGAAGCACTACCCCTGGTCTGCACCCTGGGCCGGGGGGCAGTACCTGAGGGATCTGTCTTGAAGAGGGCAGCACAGGGGAGGCCACGGCCCTGGACGTAGAATCACAGAATAGCAGCAGCTCGGTCCCAGCCTCGCTCTAAGGGAGGAAACTGAGGCCCAGAGAGTTGGAGAGACTTCCGGGTGTCACGCAGCCCTCCCTCGGACGGCAGCCCGGGCCTCTGCCGCCTCCCCAGCCAGCGGGGTGGGCATGGCCTCAGTGGAGAGAGAGACATGGGATCTCCGCCCAGAGCTCCTGTGAGGGGAAGGCCAGGCTGTGAGGAGCCCTGGAGTGACCTCAGCGGCCCCTCCTCTGCCCCGGGAGCTCCGGCAGAGATGCCGGAGTTCAGCCCTGTTGGAAGGCCCTGTGCTTTATTTTCATTACCCAGCACGCCCCGCGGAGCCACCCAGCAGGCTGCCTGGCTCTGCAAAATTTATTTATCTACAAGGGAGCTGAAGGAATTGGCTCATTCAGCGCCAGCCCCAGGATCCTCCGTGGGGGGTCGGTGGGGAGGATGCTCACAGCTGCCTCCAGGGGCCCGTGCGGGACTGAGAGCAGGCAAGAGAGCAGGCTGGGGAGAGAGCGAGCAAGGACCCACTGCGCCTCGCGCCGGATGCTGCTCTGGGATGCTGGCCCGAGCCGGAGATGCTCTGGGTGCCCCCCCCCCGTCGGGGAGCAGGCGGCTTGGCGATGGGGCTCTGGGCTCAGATGCCGGGACATGCCGGGGAGATGGGGGGTGACAAGAGGGGATCCGAGCCCCTGGCAGGGTGGGGGTCACAGGCAGCTGCTGTGCCCCCTGCAGCTGGATCCCCCTTCTCCCTCTGACAGCTCCCCCTAGCCGTCCCAGCGGGGGCACGTGCCCACGCTCTCCCAGTTCCTGGGCTGGGTGTCAGCCCAGTGACGCCAGACAGAAAACGTTCCACACTTGAGGAGCGGCACTCGGAGCCCTGGCTGCGGCAGTTCTCACGAGGCGGCCGGCATCCACCCCGGAGAGCAAGTCCTCCTCTCTCTGACCAGCACGAGGAGGGCGGTGGCCAGCACAGGGAGACAGGGCCATCCCGGGTAATCAGTCCGATCCGGCGTCCGCAGCAGCCACAGAGCTTCCTTCCCGGTCCGGTGCCCTGACGTGGGCGGAAGGCCCGAGGCCGACAGCTGGAGGGGGGGTGCTGCTTCCTCTAGAGCCGGCAGTTACGGCCTCTATTTGCTCAGTGAGCCCCCTTGCCTTCCCCGGCATAGCCCACCGCGAGCCCTGGTCAAGAAGCTTTTCCCAAACGGTATGGGGAAGGCACCAGGAAGGAGAGAGAGACCATCCAAAAAGGGGATGGCGGGTATCGGGCTTGCCTCACCAGTTCAGTTTCTGGGGCCCTTTTGGAATCGCAAACAGTGAGGTTTTTGCAAATATCAGACTGGCTTGTTGAAAGCATTGCCGAGTTCCTCTCCCAAGTTGGACACATGAAAACCCGGAGCCTGTGTCTGGGCCAACATTTGAACGTCCTTTCTCCTCTGAACAGAAAGAAACCCTTTACAAGAAAACCCATCTTAATCCCCTGCCGTGGCTGGGAGGCCACCCAGGTCACCCCGAGTGACCCCAGAGCCCCAGCTGCTCTCCACTGTGGCACAGATGTCCTTTTGAAAATGCCCAATTAACCCTTTGCACTGAGGGTCTCGTTTTCATCATGGGAAATGGGTCACCCAAGCGATGCCATTTTGCACACGCAGGGGCAAAGCCAGCTCGTGGCCAGGCTGGTGGAGCCCGCAGGGGGCAAGGCCTCTGCATGCTCCTCCTTCCCTGCCTGGAGCGGGGCCACTCTCTCTGTGTGGCCCGTTCTTGGTCCAGACAGGTTCCCAGCCCTCACAGAGGGGCCCGGAGCCCTGGTCACGGGAGCAGAGAGGTGAAGCTGGCCTGGAACATCCACTTGGAAGCAGTCGGCCTGGCCCAGGCGCCTGGGCCCACAGGTGTTGCCCCGACACGCTCCTGGGCCTGGGTCAGAGGAAGCCCCCAAATGTCCCAGCCACGCTGCTGTGTCCCCAGCGGCCACTTGTAAACCCAAGGATGCTGCCTGGACTCTGAAGCCCCCGGGGGTTGAGATGAGCAGAGGACGGGGGCAGACAGGGGAACGAACCGAAGCCAACAGGCACTCACATGCCCAGCTGCCTCAGGCCCCTCCCGGCCCTGAGACAGGCAGGCTCGCTGGGCCACCCTCCGGGCTGAGGACGGGGAGGCTTCCCCAGGAACCCCAGGGCCCCATCTCAGCCAGAGACCAGGAGCCCTCGCCTGGGGCCCATGCGTAGTGGCCATGGCCGCCTGGCTCCTCCAAGGGAACGAGAGGGAACGAGGGCAAATGGACAGACAGGACAATTACCTGGCCGAACTCTGTTGGCAGGAGGCGCTGGGCGGCCCTTCAGCCGCAGGCTGCAGGGAGCGGGAGTGACGGGGCGCACTTGAATCCCATTACGGGTTAATCAGCAGATGGGGCCCGCAGGCGCCGTGCTGGGCGGCTGTGCCGCTGCCTTGCAGAGCTGCCCCTGGCTCCCGAGTGCCCCCTTTGAACACACCCCCAACAGGGCCGTGAGCGGTGGCTGGGGGTGTCTGGTGCCCTCCAGGAGGGGGAGGCCTGGTCGCTTCCTGAGTGGGCGGGAACCGACTGGGGCCACCACCATCCTTCCTCTACTCAGTGTCCCAGGAGCCGCCCACCTTCAGGGCAGGTGGAGCCCCTTCCCACATTAGGGACACGGAGACCGAAGGCCAGACACACAGCACGCACGCAGAGTTCCTGTGACAGAGGGCCCCAGGCCCCTGCCTCCAGGGCGGCCAGCAGCTGGCCTTCCTCCTCCTGCTGCCCACCCCCCGGTGATCTGGGCGTCCAGCTTCCAAGACAGCAGTGGCCAGGCCTTGGGTCAGCAGCCCTGCAGAGGGCTGGCGACCAGTGAGACGCCGCCCACCCCCACCCCCACGTTTGTCCTTAGGTAATTCCCTAGATGGATTACCTAGACAGACATCCTCCCACGGTGTTTTTGGAATTCGCTGCTTAGAAATGCAGGACGGTGCACCGAGAGGACCTGCCGGGCCCAGGCGTCCACCCTGCAGAGCGGAGCCTCTGTCCCACCACGTGCTCCCCCCGCAGCCAGCCGGCCCGAGAGCTTAGCCGAGGAGGGAGGCGGGCATGGGCCTGCGCGCGGCCAGCCCTCGGGATTTAGGGGACTGCCTTTCGTTTTGTCACTGAAACCCTTGTCCCATTTGATTTGCTCACGTAGCAAGGATCGTGTGCAAAAGCCCCTCCTGTTAAATTCCAGCTTCCTCAGGGTTTGGGGGAAGTCCTGCAGGACAGTGGCAGTAGTGGGGCCCGGAGATGGACCACACCCCAATCTGGACTTCAAGGCTGAAAGCTCCTCTCCCCCCACCCCTCCCCCTCAGATGGCAGCTCTCCAGAGCCCCTTCTACGGAGATAAAATGAACCTCTTCTCCCTCTGCCAGAAGATCGAGCAGTGTGACTACCCGCCTCTCCCGGGAGAACATTACTCTGAAAAGGTGAGTGGCTGCCCCGGCCCGGGCCAGCCCCAGAGGGCCTCATGGGGAGGGGGCTGAGCTCAAGTTCACTCCGGGGTGGAGGAGAGAGGACTTCTGGGAAAGTGACTCAGAGGGAAAAGCAGAGGATTTCTCCTGAAGGCCTCTCACAATACGGGTGTCTGCTGGGCCCCTCCCCAGGGCTTGAGCATGGGGCTCACTGCGACACACCCAGGCTCTGTGTGGTGCCGGGCAACAGAAACCAGACACTGAGGCAGGAGGTGGCCCTAGCTGGCCCCGCACCACCACTGCCCGCCTCTCTGCTCCGTGACAGGAAACCGAGCCAAACAGGCTGGTGTCTTCGCTGTCGCAGACCTAAGCCGCACCTTGGGTTTTTATTTTTGACATTTCACACCAGGCACAGGGGCTCTGGACGTGGACTCACAGGCTCTGACAGGTCTGGCATCAGGCTGTGTCAAGCACCACGTGTGAGCATCGTCTTCCTCAGTTCCGTGACCTTGAAAATAGGGGCAGTATTTGCCTTCATGAATAAACTGTGAGGATGAAACGGCAGGTTTTCAGTCAGCATGGCTGAGCGTGTAGACAGAGGTGCAGGTTTACACACTCCCCCCACTGTTCTTGAGTGAGACACTGAACTTTTCTGAGCCTTAGTTTCCTCATCTGTAAAATGGGGATAACCCTAGACTCTGCCTCACAGGGCAGTGTAAGGACTGAGGTAACGCGTGTGATGGGCTCAGTCCAGCACTAGGCTGACACTGACTCCGTCACCGTCCAGAGCAGCCTCTCGATATATAGCACAGGGCCTGGCTCAGAGTAACTGCTCGGGAAGCGTCAGCTATTATCCTTTCTGTTCAAGTATTAATGCTAGTAGACCCGTGATTGTGATTTTTGTCCAAGGTCAACACTAGCAGGGGTGGAGTCTGAGACCTCCCTGGGCGGGACCATAGGCCCTCCCCTGCCTCCTGATAACAGCATCTCATGTTTATGACCTACTCTGCGGGACCCTCCCCCATCCCATTTTACCAGTGAGGAAACTGAGGCACAGACAGGTTAAGTCACTTGCCCACGGTCACATCACTTGCAAGTGGCAGAGGCAGGGTTTGGGCCCAGCCTTTGAACTTGATGCCACACTCGCTCACTGGCTTCAGGCTCTCGGAGGACAGAGGGTGAGGGTCGGGAGCGCACGTTCCCCAAGGTGTTCAGTGGCCTGGCTCGTGGCTTGGCGTCAGTGGCTCACCACGCCCCTCCAGTGCCTTTGGAGGAAGGACTTACACTCTGGAGTGGAAGTTGCCAAAAACAAACAAACAAACAACAACAACAAAAAAAACCCACCACCATAGTTAAAGTTAATGGTTGCACTTGGTTTTTCTTCTCACCTTTTAAGTTTTGAATTCTGTACTATTTGGAAGCAAGAAACCCAGCAGGAGCAAACCCTAACTCTCCGTGCCCCAGTTTCCCACCTATAAATGGGAGCCGCAGTCTGCCTCGCATAGGTGCAGCTGAACAGCACGAACCCACGCGAAGCCCTCAGCCCCTTCTCCAGTCGTCCCGCCGGTGCGAGCTCTGGCTCCCCTGGCCTTCCCAGCCACGCACCCCTTCCCAGGCTGCACGTCTGGGAGCGAGAGGGAGCAAGAGGCGCTGGAGGCCCCCAGCGCACCTGCTTTTGAAGTTCCCTCACCTCTTAGCAATGGAAATAGACACATTTTTGCTTCTCTTGAATTCTAAAATTCTCAAACATGCACTTCCTGCCTACTGCATGGTGTACTCAGAGTGACCATAGGGGTCACATAAACTTCACCTTCATCCAGTCTCCATGGGTATGTCACCTGTCGGAACCCAGCACAGCTACTGTCCCCTGAACACGCAAAGAACCCTGTAAAAGCACCGTCTCCTCCCGGCCAACGGGGGTCTCTGGGAGCATCCATGCCGGGTGCCCAGCATGTACGCAGCAGTGGGACCGAGAAAGGCGACGAGGTCAGGGTGCCCATGGTGCCTGACCCCGCGGAGCCTTGTTCACAGCCCGAAACTTCAGGTGTGACATGTGCATCGCGCACAGTGGCCCCGGGGCCCCCGCACGACCCTTCGGCCTGTCCCGGACTCCCTGAGCATGGCCCGGGGCCCACATGAGCCCCTTGTTCGGGGCTGGCCCTCTCCCTGCCGCTGCCCCTGACCCACAGGACCAGCCAGCCCCTCCAGCAGCAGGTCTTTCAATGAAAAAATTGCAGTGAGCCCAGTGATGCAAGTTAAGATGTAGGCTTTTTAAGGTCATTATTTTAATTACCATTAAAATAATTGGCACTCTGGCTATCGGAGGGGAGGGGATCTAGGCTCGAGGCGCCCCTCCCCACCCCCGCGGCGGGCGCAGCCTTCGGTGTCTGTGTAATTAAAAGCTCCGTCTTTCATGAGCACAATAAAGAGGCCAGGGGGTGGGCAGACTGCAGCTCTGCTGCATGTTAATGCGTTTATTATGATCAATAAGCCCTTGCCTGGAGTTCTGTCCTCTGGTTTGGGCGTCTCTGTGACTGACAGCAGACACACACACAGATTTGCCTAACAGTGCGAGCATCTGAGAGCTCAGAATTATCTGCAGGTAACCACTGTCGGGGTGTCTGAGCACAGACAGGCCTCGGATGGGTGCTGGCTCCGCCCAGTGGCTGAGACCACGCACCCCCCCATCCTCTCTCGCATCTGTGCACGTTTTCGCCTCCTTGTTGCCTGGAGGGCTGCAGGAGTCAACCAGTGAGTTAACGCAGACCGAGTGCTGCCAGGGCCTCGGCAAGGCTGCTTGCTTAAGACTAACGAGCCGTCCTCTCCTTTGCAGCTACGGGAGCTGGTCAGTGCGTGCATCTACCCTGACCCCAACCAGAGACCCGACATCGGATACGTGCACCAGGTTGCCAAGCAGATGCACGTGTGGACCTCGAGCACCTGAGTGTGGGCGTGGCGTCCTCATCGGCGCCAGCACCTCTCGGCCTTACTCGAGCCTCCTCTCCGAAGTGGCCACCTGGTAGCCTAGACCAACCCGTGAGGCTTCAGTGGCTTGGTTCCCCGAGGGGGCCAGGCTGGATGCACAGCAGCTAGGGGGAGGGGCCCTGGTCTTGTTACTGGTGATCAAATCCAAGTCCTTTCTTTAAACTGTCGTGGACAGTCTCAGCTGGGCCAACCCTGGGGCGTGTGGCTCGGTGGGCCAGTGACACACCCCTCGCATCTGGACTGTAATGTGAATCTTTAGGGTGACGCCTTCAGTGACTGGATGAGGCCGACAACCGCAGGAGACTGTGAGTTGCAGTGAACCTTTGCAAGTGGCTGGTAACACATTCGGTTTAGCTCTTAGAATCTTTTCGATCAAGCTGTGTGCTTAATTTACTCTGTAGTAAAGGGATAAAGCGGGCATGATTTTCTAAAGTAGAGTGGAGATTTTCCTAATATCTTTTTCTGCATTTGTAAGTCGATGAACGAGGGCGAGGAGGACCCAGCACCCGGCACGGCGCTTCAGAGACCCAACGGTGTTTGAAAGGCGGGCGCCCGGCCCCCCGCTGGCAGCTCCTTTAGGGTCAGTGTTAACACCTTCCTCCGTGGAGAGGAAGCATGGGATCCAAAAAGATTGATACAAAACATGCCTTCAGGCCATTCTCTGTACAAGTTCTCCTTCTGCAACTTCCCACCATGACCCTGGGCAAGTTTCTTAGCCTCTCTGAGCCTTAGTTTTCTCATCTGTAAAATGGACTGGGAATTCTTACCTTCAGGGTGCCGAATTTGATATAAGATATGCACAATATCCAGCACATTCTAGATAGTCCAAACACGGAAAGCCACTCACCCCTTCATAAAACTCAAGTCCATGGACCATGAAAAGTCAAGAATTAATGTATGATGTGTCAGAAACCAGAAATGTGTCCCTTTATTTCTGGTTCCCAAATAGGATTAACTGTGAAGACTAATTTATAAATGTGAACTAAAGGAAAACTCAAGCTCTGAAGGAAACAGTTTGAATTTTGTCTTTATACCCAAGTTAATCCTTGAATGGTCTACACTGTCGTCCTCTGACCTGGTGACAGTTCAGCCCTCCAGACAGAGCACAGCCGGCCCTCCACTGGTGGCCTGGCGGGCCTCCCTGGGGACAAAGGATTTCGGCCGGGCCACCGCTCTGCCCCACATGTGAACTCTGTTGTATTGTTAACACTGTCAAGTTTGAGAGGTTTCTTCAGATGCAGCCTTCGCTTTGTGCACGTTCTCCGTGTTTGAAATAAAGAGGGTGGGGGTACCTGTGTGAACGCGTCTGGTCCATAGGCAACTGTAAAATAGCATCACACCGAGCGCAATTCCGTGAGGCAACTTTAAAAACACAATTTTCACAGGACCCAGACGTTCTGAGTAATCCTGGAATGTTTTTAACCTCCCGGGTAATTTGGACCATCATCAGCCAAGCTGCTGCCCTAAATAATTCCCCTGTTCTCCCTGCCCCATTCCTGGCAGTTTTAGCAAGGGAGGCTGGCCCGAGGGCCCGAGAGCCCGTGCTGGGCCCCTGCCACGCCCCTCTGGGGGAGAATCAAGGCCGTCTCCTCCGGAGTACTTCCCACCGAAAGTTTTTCAGATTCCAGGCAGATTTTTGCAAATGTTCTGCTTAAAGTTCTGAGACCCTCCTGTGCCTCCTTTGGCAGAATCAGCATCAGACACAGATGAACTCGCTTTTTCCACAGGTTATGAGAATAACTCTGCCTACTAGGACCCTCTGGAGGTGTACAATTTCTCCCATTCACCAGGCCTAAGTGTTTGTGCAATGAGTGTACCCTAATAATTACAAAGAGTAATCCCTCCAGCACTCCTCTGACTTCTGTGAAACTTGCCTAAAAGAAGCCTGACCGGTTTTCTGCAGCTGTGGCAAAGCAGACTGCCTACCTACCTGCTTTCCACTGGTACTTAGAACTGATGGTGGTGTCTGGCTATTTCTTTCCCATTTGGCTGCTGGGGGAAAAGGCTATGCTGCACTCATCCTAAAAAAAAAAAAAAAAAAAAAATTAAAAGTTAAAAAGAAAACACTGGGACCATCCTAAACAAAGACAGGGAAGTTAATGCAAAGGGTGTTAATACGAGGGGAGGGTATAAATGTTCACCTGAGAATCAGGAGAACCTAATCTGACTTCCTGCACCAGGAGCCCCGTCTGTGTTTAGGGTTATGTTGCTTGTACACCCACCTGAACAGAGACTGACCCTCGGGAGGGAGCGCCGTCCTAAGGGGAGGCCAACTTCAGGGGCCTTAACAGTGAGAAACAAAAACACCCCACACAGCCCCCAGACCTCAGCCACTCAGTTTGGTTTTCATTTTTTATTGGGTTTCATCCAGCAAACATGAGCCAAATGAGTGTCTCGCAGAGGGACCCCCTGCCCCCCGCCTTCTTCTACAGCAGCGCCCAGCCGTCCGCAGGCACCGTTCAGGAAGTGTCCATCGTTTGGACTGTTTCTTCCAGCACCTCGATTTCCAGGGCAGTGACTTTTTCAGTGAGGACTGCAGTGGTCCCTTTCTCACACCTGTACCGGCCAAACCTGGTGAGAAAAAAATAACACCCAAGAGTTAAGATCCCCTCCAGGGGCCCGACCGAGGGAGGAGTATTTCTTCATTCAGGGGAGGCCTCGAGGCCCGGCCTGGAACCCTGGCTCTCCTGATCCCCAGCTCTGTGACCCCGGGGGTGTCCAGCTGGCCCAAGGCTCACTTTCCTCAGCTCTCAAGGCCAACGGAACAGGGAGCCCTGGTAGGACCGCACGGGAAGATCAGCTAGATCCCCAGGCGCTTGGTGGGCGCTCGCATGCCCTTGCCCACCTCACCGGCCCCAGGAGGTGCTGGGAAGCGTGTGGGCGTTTGCCTTCAAGCTTCAGCCTCCTGGAAGCACCTCTCAGGAACCAGCAGGACCCTTTCATTAAGCTGCCATCACCTTTCTCTTGTGTAGCAGCAAGGCAGACCTGTCTCCTTAAACACGGAAGAAACATTTGCAAGCATAAACAGTATAAAAATGACCCAGAGCCAGACTCTGGCTTGTTACCTTAGACCACTCTCAAGATTCAGGGGAGGACAGTTAACTGTCCCTTGCAGGGACACGGTGGGTCACCATTAGGACACACCCAACGCCGTCTTTCCTGGCATGAATGTGACAGGTCTCTGAGCACAAGGCAGTCTCCGAGACACACAGCCGAACTGCTAGTTCTTGTGCGGGGGCCACCTGTTCCTCTGGTCTGTCCCCAGCTATTTCTATTTCTGCCAGCCTGCCGGGGACTAACAGAACACTCCTGGCTGCGCCATGGCCATGTGCTCCTGGAAAACCCATCCTCTCAAAGGGACCCACGTGCTCAGAACAGGCAACAGAAATGCGAGGACGGTGTTACCAAGCTCTGTATGAATCCACCAGAGTGCACCGCAAAGAGCGGCGGGCCCTTCCTTCTGCTGCACCTCCCTGTGCCCTCCACACTCCTTTGCAGCTGCACCTTTCTATGCTGTGCCCACCCCTCCCCTGTTGGTGTGAAGGTGTGGCTCCTTCCCCCAGACTGGACCCTTGGCAGCTTGTCATCTCGGAGCCAGAGCCCCGTGCAGCTCCCGTGTGCCACAGCATCTGGGGGTGCCTTGGACACATGAGAGCCTCCGCACTGCCCTGGGTTACGGCACCTGGTTTCAGCAGCACGCAGGGAGGGTCTCTACCTTAAGCAACAGCGGGCTGGGAAACGGCCATGGAGGGCTGAGAACAGAGGCGCCAACGGGCATGTGCGGGGCCAGGCCCACTCTGGGACTGGGCACAGGACGCCTGCTGGGGCCTCAGGCTCTGCCCCACCCTGACGGTCCCCTCTGGGAGAAGTGCCCCTAACCCAGGCAGGACCTCCAACAGTCAGCCACTGGCAGAAAAGATAATGGTAAAGGCCCACAGTGCCCACTGCCGCCTGGCACCTGCTACAGTGCCTGGGCACCATGGTGGGGGGGGCAGCTCCACCCCGAGGGCAGGTTCCTGCCACCTACCACACAGTGCCCAGCACAGCTTTCGCACCACTCACCGCATCCTCACCACTCGCTAGCCTAAGGGACCGTTCTGTTTCTGTACTTGTGCGTTTATAGTCTCCTTTACACATGTGTGACCTACGCCCCAGGGGGGTGAGACGTGCCACGGCCGCATTTCCCTTTGGACAAGGACTCCTGCGCCGAGCACGGGTTCCTTGTCCGCCACAAGCACTGCTTTGCAATGGCTCACGCGTGGCTTCCAGAACCCTCGCCCCGCACAATGCTCAGCCTGGATGGAGTGTGACCAGCTCCCCTTCCTGAACTCGTCACCATGGACTTGCTCAGGTCACGCAGCAGCGGTACTTGCTCCGACTTCAGAGGGCTCAGCAAAGCCTGCTTCCCCCAACACAGCCCCAGGCCTGAAAGGTCACTTCCCTCCTGCTAAGATCACAAGAACTCCAGGGGGTCTTAGAGAGCACCTAGTCTAGCTCCATCATCTCAAAGACGGGGAGACAGACTTGCCCAAAGTCACCAGGCCAGGTAGTGGCACTTCCCCAACCGCTGAGCCAGAGCTGTCTGCCGCCGGGCTGTGCTACCCATCAAGAACACACGGAGTTTCTGCGACGCAGAGTGCACTCCGCAACGAGCACCTGCCGGGGCTCCGTGCTCCAGTCCCTCCTGACTGCGATTTTGAGTGTCTGTTGTGAGAGTTAAAGCGGGCGCTCCAGAAGCTCACGTGCTGGCTAGGCTCGGATGAACGTGGCTGGAAGCAGAGCTCAGGTAGCCACACACATCCTGAGCTGCTCAGGTTCCAGGAGGTCAGGAGCCACAGGGTGGACAACAGCTGGACAACCACGCAGGACTGCAAGTGAGCAGCTCATCTGCACGCCCACCAGCCACCAGGGCTGGGAACCTTCCTGCTCCATTCTGCAAACCGACCTGTGCCCCGCTCCCAGCGCGGGCTGCGCCACTGAGAGGCAGTGCCGGCTCAGCACGGCACGGCGAAGCGGCACGGTTCCCTCGAGAGGAGGAAGGACGAGTCAGCTCCCACAGCTAACTTTCAGAGACTCCCAGCCAGGGGTTTCTAACCACTGAGGACTCTGGCTCCACTCTGAGGAGAAGTTACGGGCAGGTCGCCCTGAGAGATGCACCTGCTCACAGAATTTCCTGGAGAATTCAGGAGACCCTTTAAGAGACTAGAGAAAGTACAGCAGGTAATTCAAAGCTCTCCCCGAACCCCCCACCTAGGGCTCCTTCCTGGGCCTCAGACCATCTCTCCTGTCAACCTTTTACAGATCAGATCACTTTTCTACACCTGAGGGCAGCCCAGAATCATAAAGCAAATTCTGACTCAAAGGTCTGTTGTGTGGGCTGGTTTGGGGACACTGCATTTACTCAACGTGAGTCAGAATCACGAACACTCCGTCTCGATGCCACAGACAGGTCCAGGGTGGCCATGAAAGCTGGGTGACACAGGAAGAACTGTACCCCCTCCACTCACCTGGTCCCCTTCTTGTTGGGCACTGAGTACGGGCGGAGAAAGTCCAGCTTGCTCTTGCTGATGACACAGAGATCGATGTTACTTCCAGAGCCCAAGTCATTGAAGATGCCAGCGGCAATGGCCTCGCTCACCAGGTTCTTGGCTTCCTCCTCCTGAGAAAGAGAATGGCAGCCATGATGCCCAGCAGCGCGCACTCGCCTGTGAGGGAGGCACTGCTTCCAGTGCCCACTCTACAGATCGGAGCACCTTGATGCTTTGCCAAAGGTTCCTCGCCTGGTCAGCGCGGGACCCAGGCCTCTCAAACCCCTTGTGCATGTGCACTCTTCAACACGCTGCTGCCGGTGAGACCATCACCGCACAACTGAGGACTACGGGCTGACGGAGAGCAGTTATTCAGAGGTCAGTCAGCTTTTCTTGTAAAGGGGGCCAGGTAGTAAATAATTTTAGGCTTTGTGAATATAGAGCCTCTGTTATAACTACTCAACTCAGTCATTATAGCACAAAACAGCCACAGACAATATGTAAACAAATGTGTGTGGCTATGTGCCAATAAAACTTTATTAACAAAAACAGGTGGTGGGCCGGACTCAGCCCATGGGTGGTAGTTTGCTAACCCCTGATTGAAAATATCCAACGATGGTTGGAACCTGCTTCCTGGTACCACAATAGAGAAAGTCAACATCATAGGGAAAATAACTAACACCAAAACACACAACAACGGTTCTGAAAAAATGGTGGCAGAGTCAGGGGTGGGACCTCTTGCCCAAGAGGATCTATTGCCTCCCCCACTAGCAAGCCTACAAGTTCACTGAAGTGGTCTGTTCCCGGAACCACTCTCTTGTCTCCTCCTTTAAGAAGCAAATCTGAGTCCCCAACAGTCACTGGTAAAAAGTGGATTAACTCATTTCTCATCCAAGGGGGCCTACACCACATGCCAGGTCCTGTGCTAGGAGCTAGGACTGCAGAGACAGATGAAGGCCCAAAGCCCCTGCTCTATAGGGACCTGAAGTCCAGTGGGGGCACCAGGCCCAAGGAACCACAATGCAGTGTGATAAGGGCTGGCGGACAACTGAGAAGGGGCAGTGGGAACACTGGCTGGGTCAGCAAAGCTGCAGAGAGGACTGAAGGACAGGTCACACACCAGGCACTCAAAAAACAGGCCAGTGAAACAGGGGCAGGCAGCGGGGGGAGAGCGGGGCAAGGAAGGACCCAGGGAACACCAAGTTCAAGCTCTTTCTGCAGCAAAACCAAAAATGAACCAATCTCTCAAAGAAGGGGTTCTAACTTGTGCTGCAGCCCCTCCCTACCCGACCAGGACAGTCAAGGCCACAAACATGCAAGCTAAAGAGCTCACCCAAGTAGCATCCTGTGAGCAGTAAGACTCCCCACCCCAAATGCCAGCCTGAGGTCATCAATGGGCAGATTCTCTGACTTCCAGTTGTGAGATCCGCCTGCCCTGAGCCAGGAAGTGCTATTCCAGTGACATGAGTGCCCTCTACAGACTCAGAGAAGGACGGAGAAGGCTCTGATGGAGGTGGGATCCTCAGCAACGCAGCAGCAGGGTCTAGGGGTTATTCTGATCTTTGTTCCACCAGGTTTATTCACTTTCTGATGGGCACCTATGCAGGGCCAACAAAGTCGGTTACTCTCTTGCGCATATGAAGCCTCGTAAGACTTTATTCAAACAGGATCCTCTAAACAGAACTTCTCTCCCAAGGCTCCCAACAATCTATGAGGCCCCGGCCTGACCGGAAACCAGTCAAGGTGGGCGCAAAGGGAGCATCTTAGAGAAGGAGATGGCTGCTGCTGTTGCCACCAGAGAGCAGAAGCCAAGGCCTGACTTAACAGATGCAACCGATGCCGGCGCAATCCAACTCCCACCCTGCCGCTCACCAGCAACCCTGGACGTGCACGCATGCCCCCGCTGGCGGCACCCCATTCCCCTGCTCCTGAACTACCGTCTCTTCTTTCCTTCTCTCCCCTGATGTTTGACTCGTTCCTTTGCTTTGTCATCGCTGCTGCTGGTGCCTGGAGCCAGCCAACAGTACCTAGTGGGCGTCACAAATCCTGCCGGCTGCAGTTTCAATTTCCCAATCACTTCCTATCTGGGGATGGGGATGGGGGAGACTTGGAGGACGCTGAAACAGACTCATGATTCCAGACATGCGCATCTAATGCCACTCAAGTAGACCGGGCACGCGGCTCCCCGGATGCCGGCAGTGCTGAGATTAGAGGTGAGCCTTCCTCTAGTTTACACGTATCTCGTCAGTAGATAATCTTATAAAGCTCAAAAATGCACACTTCTGAAATATATATGACTTTATTCATAAAATTACCGTGTGTGGTGTTATTTAAGTGTAAAACAAAGGCTTTTAAAAACTGGGACCATACCTTTTAAATTCTTTTCCTCCTTAGCAGTTCTCGGGAAGATAATTCCTGAAGGGAAAAAGTCTCCCAAGCCCCTCACATCCCCCCCCCCCCGTCCCACCCTCTTCACAGACGCGGGACTCAGATGCACGGATCCTACCTCCCACTGAGCACCCACTATGGCGTGCTGAGTCAGCTCGCTGCCAAGTCAGGGACCGCAGACAGCAGTTCCCTCATTCGGAGTAGGTCACTGCCCCGTCACCAAGGACCTTCGGAACTCGGGCAAGTTTAAGAGGAGGACGGTGGCTGCCAGCTCCTCTACTGGCCGTGTCCACGGGCGTGGGGAGCACTGCGCTTCCCGGACTGCCCAGGGACTGCCGCCTAAGTCAACATTTCCAGATGCAGGGAGACAAAGATCAATGCTGAGATGCAAAGTCTTATCTCGCACAGTCCCCACCCCTGAGAAGCCCTCTCAACACAAATCACTCCGCTGCTGCCTACCCCCCACTCACACAGGGTCTGCGACAGGCTCCTGGGTCCCAGGGCCGCTCCGCACCTCCAACGCTGTCTTCCGTGCAGCACGTCCACCCCCGGAACTCTAGGCACATATGCAAATATGCTACTGGGCATGCTCACACTGTGTTTTCTTTACAGCAGAATTTCACAATTAAACAAGTCTTGTCTTTAACACGTGCCACCAAATATTTAGGAAAACTATCAAGAAAAACCACCAACGAAAAGCAAGAGGTAGGGAAAACACCACATTTTTATCTGTCTCTGGCCCACAGGAAATACAGGAAGCATTGTTTCCTCCTTTGGAATTCATTCTTCATAGGGAAACTGCACCTCCCTTTTTGGAAAGATGCAAAGTGACCCAACATCCAAGCATCATCTGCCTGGGGACAGCTGCTACAGAGGGTTCTGACAAGGTCCCTGCCGAGCCCGTGACCTCGGCTGGTCAGGCCCAGGTGCGATGCTCTCCTGCTGCCAGGTCAGCGTCCACCCAGGCCAGCTGCTCACAGACCGAGGTTGCTGATCACAGGGGAACGTGGGTCTGGGTGCAGACAGACCAGGAGGGCTCATCCTGGCTACCGGAAAAACGGCTCTCCAGGCCAATGGCAGCTTCTTCTCGCTTTGAGATGCTCAACCAAAAGATCACCATGACCCTGGTGGTAGAAAATTATTTGGGACCCTAGGGTCAAGATAATCTGGCACATGTGGGCACAGGCAGACTGGGTTTGAATTCCCAGTTGCCTACTTACTGCTGTGCAACCTTGTGCAAGTCACTTCACCTCTCAGAGTTCTCTCTCCTCCTCTGTAATCCAGTGATGATAAATCAGGATTCATCACAAACTGCAACAAGAATTAAAGTATGAAAAGGCACCTACTCTAGTGTCTGGCGCATAGCTGTTGCTTAACCAATGGTAACTTACTTAACCAAGCAAGCCTGAGGGCTCCCAGAGACACAGTCTGTCTCGAGGCAGAGGCGGCCAGGACGAAAGCCCAAGCCAGGAGAAGGCGGCCCAAACACAACTGCTGACAAATCCTCACCCAGTGCCGTGGAGAAGTCCCTATAATAATTAATCCAAGCAAAAAGCACACTCCCTAAAAGTTCAGAGAATATAAAAGGAGCACTTCCTGCTTTATGGCTACAAAGACCAAACTAACCGGGAATATCAGTCCCCCGGGCCGCCCCTGCTCCTTAAATGAGATTACACGGAGAGTGATGTACTGCAGGGCGCGTCGGCTGTGACAAGCAGCACTTTATAGAGCTATCTGTCTGTCTCCATCACTGCATCGCACAATGCGTCCCTGGGCTCCAATGTGCAGCTCCATTTACCGCCACATGACAAACGGGCAGCACTTGTAAAAGGCACAAAGAGGTCCACGCTGGCCACGTAATGGCCACCACAGCTGTACCCGAGTGCTTGAGGGGACAAAACAGACCCCCAAGTTCATTAAACTGACCAGTAATGGATCTTTCAAAAAGTGCCTTAGGAATCATACAGAAAAGGCTAAAATAAATAACTCAGCACGGAAGGCTAATCTGAAATGGTGTTTGATAAATTATTTATAACACAGGCGATTGTCTGCATTTAATATTGGAGCTACTAGTAGCATCTTTAAAAGATGATTTATGGGTTGTAATGCTATTAAACTTTATATTGGCCCACTGCTAGCTATAAAGTCTGCTGAGATTTAGAGAATGAGTTTTAAACTGTCACTGCAACATCATAGGAGATGGAGACTGTATTAAATCTTTACTTTAAACCTGTTATCTAGAGAGTTGCATTTTGTAGACACTCACAAACTGACAGACTACCTCGGCATCCACACGGTGCAGGTCCACAACAGTACCGCAAAGAAACTTTTCCACGTTACTCGTGTCTACAGCCATGATCGAATTTCTCTTCCCGCTCAAGTGGTTTTTAGATTGGGGAGGTCACCAGAGTACAGTGCGGGTACCCAGCCAATGGGCACCCCTGGACAGCTCAGAATCAAATTAATGCCCTTTAAACAGGCCTCCTACACCCAGCTGTTCAGCTGCGCATTCTGAACAGTGCCTTACTCACCCTGGGGACAGGCAACATGCGACGTGCGCATCCGACTAGGAACCCACCACTGTTTTCCACAGACTTGGCATGTGAAAATACACGTATATGGTAAGTCGTTGGAAACAACCAATTTATAACTAAAACGCTTTTAATTCTTTAAAAAATAAAATTAGGTCTATACCAGAAAATACATTTTATTTACATAGCGGAGGTGCTGACGTTAGGGGGGGTCGAAAACAGAAGAGACACTCAGCCTTTTTCATGGGGAACAGAGCCCTCCGGGCTCTCCTGGTTTCCAGGGCCCTGCGGCGGCGCCCCTCGGCCCTCCACCCCCCATCACACCAGGAGTTGGGGACAGCGGCTCTCCTACCTGTGCTTGAGGGGACTGAGGATGCGGGTGGCATCAGAGCTGACCTCTCACACAACTTGCACCGATTTTCCGACCTGCTACCACATCTGTAGGGACATTCGGTTCATAACAGTTTGCTCCTTTACGAAAAACTAAAGAGTTTCACTCGGTAAGAATCGAAGCAGGCCGCGTTCATCTCGGAACATCCGCATTCTCCTTTGCCGCTCTGATCTGAAACAGCACAAAAGCTGCTACCGCTCCCAACCTGTGTCAGAGCGGGCGAGAGCCGCGTCTCGGAGAAAGGCACTAAAACCGCGCCGCCCAGGCAGCTAGCACACTGCTTGGCATGGATGTCAACACATGAAAAAAGAGAAGAAACGTCAACTTCACACGTATTCATGGCTGTGCCAAAGTAAAAGACAAAATTATGAGACAGAACACCAAAAACGGGGGAATTCCAGAGCTGCCCGGTCCCGTGGGGGGACCAGGGAACCAGAGCATTCCAGGACGGCGAGGCACCGCAGAGGAGAGCCTTGAACATGGGGGCCTGCAGCGGCCTGATGTCACGCTGAGGTTCCGACTGTGCCACTGATGTGGCCTGAAGGAGTCATCCGTGGCTGATGGTTGAATAAAATTTAAAGAGCTCAAAAAGTGTTTAAAACAGTCCCGCCAAAGCCATACGCCTCCTGCACTGTGTAACAGACCTGATGTGCCCCATGCGCAGCCACACATTTCGCAGTGGAAAAGGTTCATCTAATTTGTTAGCCAGGGCTCTGCAACAAAAGCGAAGGGGTCTGAGTTTCGTTTCTGGCTCGAGCTGTCTGGGTAAACACAGTCCACCTGTGTGAGCGCCCGGGCACTGTCTGGTGTAATGTAGTTGCAGCTGCTGCTGGGTGTGCCCAAAGACGGGAGCAAACCAGCGACTGTCTCTGAGGCCTGGCTGGTGCCATCATGTCTTTCCTCGTTAGCTTCGATGGCACCCATGATCTGGGCAATGCAAATAACGCAGGGCAGATCTGCTGTGCGTGCAGGCGTGACTTAAGGAGTTTTCAGCAGGGATGGGAAAGGTTGTTCACGTTCAGGGAACCGCCAGCCTGGCCTGTCCCAGATCACTGAACGAAGCAAAGTCCGAATGATCAGACTCAGGGCTAGGGGAGGAGGTGACCGAAGCTGCACAACCACGGTGGGCCACGCCAGGCTCTCACAGAGCATCACAGATGAAACAAGCCCAGGAGAGTTGGGTCCCTAATGAACACAGTACTTAACTCTCTCTGAGCCACAGGCTGTCCATCGAAAGAACAGGAATAGTGCCTCTGTCCAAGGGCTGTTGAGAAGAATAAAGGGACAAGAATGTCCCTGACACAGAGATTTTACAAACAGAACGGTTAGCAAGTTCTAGGATAGAAGGAAAGAGGCAAGGTTGTGAGAGAACTAACCCACCATACCCCTGGGTCTGAGCCAAATCCTTATGCTACTTCCTTTATCCTCAGGATCACTGCCTATACAGCAGGGGAAGCTGAAGCTGGCCAAGGCACCAAAGGCACATGGCTGCGTGTAAGTCGGAGCTGGGGATCTGTGCCAGCTTAGTGCTTGGCACTGCCAAAGCCTATGTCTGCCTATTCCGCCACAGGAAAACCAGAGGTGGACCAGAGGTTTCACTGGATTCTGTGACAGCAAATAGAAGGAAAAACACCTACGCTTCCAGAGGGAAAGGGACCAGGAGAGATGGGAACATATTGCTTTCCACAAGGAGAAGAAATCAGCGTTCACAGCATATGTGTAGACAAATATATATTTGCAAGGCTGCACTGAATCAAATATAATCAGAGAAACAAACAAGACTGGGTTTAAAGAAAGTGAGAAATATGTTCAACAACCCTCCAAATGAAAACCAAGCTGCCCCAGGTAGTAATAAGATCTTAATAATATTTCTCTCTCTCTCTCCATAAAACAATGCAGTCAATGGGATAACTCTGCCAGCATATTCCTGGAGATGCTGAAAAGGCTATCACCTGGAAACGGGCGGCGGGGAGCGAAGTGAATTTGCTCCTTGGGCACACAACAAAGATAAAACGGAAGAGCACATTCACACTGAGCGCATCCCCCTCCGAAGGCCGGGGAGGGAAAGCCCTGCCGAGTCAGGGCGTGTGTGGGAAGGCTATGCTGGGACCGCACTGTGCAATCCTGCTTCTGTGGCCTCAAAAGGGTCAGGAAGGACTGGACGGATACCAAGGAAGTACAGAGCACCCTTGTTCTAGGAAGTGTAAAGATGGCCATGTGTGAAGCCAATTTTGAATGGTGCAAACCCCCTGAAACAAATGCACAAGGCAGCTGAGTTCAGTGAGCATCACTGAGGACCTGGCACTAATGCTCTGCACGGATCCCGGGCCAAACACTGGGGGTAAGGTCTGAGCAGACGCAGACCCTGCCCACAAAGAGTGCAGAGTCCAGAGAGGACACACCAATGAGCTCACCACAATGGGGTAAGAGTTTCTCAGAGGCAGGCCTGACAATGGAGCTGTGAGTGTACCGAGGTCCCAGGGGGCGCAGGTGATAAAGACTGGGCGGCCTCCCGACACATAAGTAAATGGCAGCCAAGCCACAGGGCAGAAGTGAGGGCAGGTGTAAAGCCATGAAAACAGGAAGGAGAAAGGTGTGGTCAGGTAGGAAGTTCAGTGTAGCTGAATACCAGAGAATCTGGTATCCACGGAGAGCTGGCCCTTCACACTAGCCAGTGAGAAGACGTGAACACCTTAAGCTGGCGAATGACGTAGTTAGATCTGTGCTGTTTGAAACTGCAGCCTGGGAGCAGCAGGGGAGAAGAAACCAAAGGCAGGGCCAGGAGAGCAGGTGATCACCCCACCTAGCACGGGCAGGTGGAGTGCAGCAGAGGGAAGGTGCAAGGTGTCGCCTGGACTTCAGGTGTCCCTGACTGAACTGGACAAATTTGGCCTTCACAGAAAGGCCTATGTAACTCTTGGCAGCTATTTTTCCAGTGGGTTGATGGGAGACAATGATGAACTTAATTACATACTCTAGACACTGGTAAGCGTCTGTGGCAGGCACCCTTACGGGCATCGCCACAGAGGGACAAGATAAAAGTAGAGTCAGTTTAAGTACACTGAGGCTTTTCTGAAAAACCAACCAACCAACTGACCGACCTGAGGCTGGAACCCACGCCTAAGTGCCATTTCAGCGGCGGCAGGGGCCCTTAAAACATGCCTGTCTGGCCTCTGGGGCGTGTGGTAGAAAGAGTGTAAGGAACTGGTTAACTGGGAAGGCAAGAACCAAAAGAATGTAAAAAAAAAGAAACTCAAAGGGAGGGTCTGCCACATGCAGGTGAAGCTATGAAGCAGAAGAGGACAGGCCCAATGACACAGTGGCTCCTCTCAGATCCCGAGGAGCCCCTAACTCGGATTCTTCTCCAGGAAGCCCCTGCATGATCACCCACTCCTGGGACCCCAGGCACACGCAGCCTTCAGACTCACTCTGCTACTTAAAGTTCTTGGGGTGGATGGGGGAGCCTTCCAAAAGGGCATACGTTAACCTCTGGGGCTGGTAGATATATCCATTACATTGCTCATGGAGGGGGAGATAGGGGCTGGGGGAGCTAAGAGGCAGAGGCGAAGAATTCAAAAGCATAAACATCCAAGAGATCTGGGTATGAATCTAATCCTGTTACTTATGAGCTATGTGACTATGGTAGTAAAGTCATTCGACATTTTAAGTCCCCATTTCCTCATCTGCAAAAGAGACCTCACGCCACCTCGCAGCAGACGGTCGTGAGGATTAACCAAGGACTCCCTGCACAGGAGACACCGCTAGCAGTGCCTGGTGTGCAGGAACACGCAGTGCACGCCGACCTGACCCGATCCTGACCCTTTCTCCACTGTTCGCACACAGCTACCAAAACCCTAACTCTTTCAGAATTACCAACGCAAGGGGCAGCTCCAAATAATTCAGTATTTCATTTTTTCAACCCCCGATTCAAAGCAAATCAATTATGAAAGCAGCCATTAGAGTGAAAATGAAATTCGAAGTGATGCCGTAAAATGCTGTGCTCGCGTACGCATCCCCCACACGCAGCGGACTGCTCTCCCAGTAAGAAGCGTCCTAAGTGGCGCATCTCCACTTACTGTATTTCACCGGAAGTACTACTCCAGAGGAAGGCAGGAAGGGACCTGTATTTACCGTGAGCGGGTCTGTGCCGGGTACTCTCTTCCACTCACTCTTCCAAACCACCCTGTAAGGCGTGCACTACCCGCCTGCCCATTTTACAAATCCAGGAACCCGAGGCCCGGTGAGGGAGAAGGACCCGCACGAAGGCACATGGCCAACAAGTGGAAGGTCTGAGACCCAACAGAGTTCTGTCTGCCCCAGAGCCCACGTTCTAGTCATTCCCGACAACACAGCCGCCCAGCAACCAGTCTCCAAAAGAGCGATGGTGCTTCTCTAGCCCCGAGATGTAACTGGCAAGATATGCGTGGGTTTATAAAGTAGTTTACCGCCAAAATTCTTCCAAAGTTGCAAATATATTGCTTAAATAATGCTACTCTATCATTACATTATTCATCTGGCTTGTTACCTTGGGCAAAATTAAGACCATCCAGATGAATGTCACTAATACAGAAAGTACACTCGTCAAGTCCCGAAGCAAACAAACACCTATCAAATTCACTGTATCGGCCCCACATTCAAACATTGACATTTCCCTAAAACACATGCATAGAACCTCTCAGCAAATGGAATGAGTCGAACTGTTTTTTAACCATCCTGCATGTCAATAAAAAAAGATACCATTTAACTTAGTTTTCCCATTAGGTGATTTGCTGATTTTGTAAATCTTAACTAAAACTGACCAAGAAAAGCCAAGTGCACTTCAGTTTTCTTTTAACCTTTTACAGCAAGCAGCCGCCAGAGGGTAAGAAAGCAAACTTCTGGTAAGCCAGACCGCAATTTACGGACACAGTCCCCCCCCCCCCCCCCCCCCCGCCAATCCCTGCCCTTCAAGTAATGACGTAAGCCCATTTTACCAATGAGTTTTATAGTCTGTGAGCTAGGGCTACAGGAGTTGCACAAGAGGCAAAAATCAACCTTCAAACCCAGACCTCTTCAAAGCCCATGCTCATACTTTCCATCACGCCCTGTTTTTACTCCTCGACCACCCCGAATCCACTGATCTGATCAGAAGAAACCAATGTATTTGAATGTAACTAATGAGTCCTCAAATCTTTTTAATATTCTGATATCACCCAAAGTGCCAATTTTAGAAAAACTACACTCCAACACCACGACAGGGAGACAACTACTAGTGTAATCACATCCTATGGATGCAATGTTCATTGCCAGTATTTTCAAAAATCTGTACCAGTAGGTGGAATTTTAAAATATCTACTTAGCACAACTTCATACCATTTTTAAACACTTTTTGTTTCTGCACAATGTCAGGGTTAGGCGGGAGTGGTATAAATTACCTCTCAGAAACCCACAAGCAACACTGTCTGTTAAGGTTAAAACCGCACCTCCCCTCGGTGTGCTGCTGGGCTCTCATTACAGCAGGCAATCCCACATTCTGCCATGCACAACACACTAAGTACCAGCACCTCCCAATTACGCTGCGACGGAAATCTCAAAGGACATCTGAAAAGTCTACACAGCTCCTGCACCCACTGCCGGAACACGACCATCACTAATGGAATGTGGCAGCTTTCTAAACTAAATATTCGCATGCAGGGACAGGGATGCTAAGCTCGGCCTTATCCCACACTGAAGAGCGGATGCTAATTAAAAGGCCACGCTGACGTGGGAAATGACTGCCCAGACAACTTTAGACACTGTCTGGAGTTCGTTCTCCTATTTCCAAAGATGTTGCGTTGTCCGAGCTTCCAGGCTCAGACAGAGAAGTTAGAGCAGGAGGAGGCCCCACGCCCCTGGACGTGATACCCCTCCTCTGGAATGATCTCCTGTCCTATTCAGCCTCTTTGGCCCACTCCTTCCTCAAACCTAAGACAAAAAAATTTCAGGTGAGGAGTCACCTGCTCTCAGGCCAACTTACACCCCCAGAGTCCACCAATCCTCTTCTGTGTTGACCTCTACCGTCCACGTGTGCTTGTCACATCATGACTTCAACAGCGGCTTCTGAACCTGTCCACCCTGCAGGCTGTAACTGTCTCTAAGAAAGGGGCCATCTCATAACCATCATAGAGCCTGCCCCTGGCCAGAGATCACCAACACTCGGTGAGTGGCACGCAAGGGCACCCTTTGCATCTCAGGAGGACCACCACCTCTCAACATTTACAAAAGCCTTAACAGCCACTCCAAGAGAGATACATAAAATGTTCTCTTGTGATGTAGGTACCAAGAAACTTCTGGTTTCTTTGCTCAGCGTCCTTCTGCCTTCACCAAATTTTTTTGAGAAAGCACCTTTTAAAAAAACATTCATTGTCCTTGCTGGTGTGGCTCAGTGGATTGAGTGCCAGCCTGTGAACCTTTGATTCCCAGTCAGGGCACATGCCTGGGTTGCAGGCCAGGTCCCCAGTGGGGGGGGCGCATGAGAAGCAACCACACACTGATGTTTCTCTCCCTCTCTTTCTCCCTCCCTCCCTTCCTCCCTCCCCCTCTCTAAAAATATATAAATAAAATCTTTAAATAAATTTAAAAATACCTTCATAACAGCAGAGTGTATCCAGGGTGTATCCATTCTTACCGTAACCATTTGGCTATTTTTGGAACTGTTTTTACTTTGTCTAGCAAAACCTAGACTTGATATAGGCTGTGAAGTTTAAAAAAAACTGTCATAATAGTAGTAATGGCTTTGAAATATCTCATCTAAGCCAATTTTATTCTCATGCCTCTTAAGAATTGCCAAGCCCTTCAGATATTGGCAGTTCCATTTATTCAGATCTTCTGATACATAAAATTTGCTGACTTCCCCCCCTTGAGTTGATACAGATATATGAAAACTGTGAAGTTTTTTTTTTTGTTTTTTGTTTTTTTTTTGGCTAGAAATGAAACTTCTCTACGGGCGCAAATTATAGGGGCATTCTGAAATTACCATGTGTTTTAGATCAGAAGGTAAAAACAGCACAGCAGCCCATGAGAACTTTCCAGCCCAGGAAAGCTGACAATTAACTCATTAAAACACAGTTCAAGCCCTGAAGTTTCCCTACTCTTACAGGCAGTGGTCTCGTTTACCATTTAAAAATTCTGTGTTAGTAAGTTTACCATTTTTATGTTCATTTACATGTACAATGTAAATGTACATAGGTACCATCTTTAAATATTTAGCCCAAATGTTATTTTAAACTTAATTATTTCCACAGAGCTATTTGATTTAAAAAAAAAGAAAGAAAGAAACTTTCCTAAAATTCTTAATCACACTTCAGTGTATATTAGCAAATGTGTGATGCTTGGCTGCTCTGCACACCCACACGCCCAGCCCCCGCCTCTGATCCTACACCCCACACAAGTATAATAAACCATGTTAATATTTCATACCACTGTGAAATATGCTGGAGTATCAATTCAACATCTGCTGTCTTTAGGGTCCGGGAGTCCCGCAGAGACACTTTCAATTTGTAATTGAGTTCTATGCTGAATTAATCAGCAGTTTATCTTTTTTACTAAAATAACATCTTCACCACTAACCCAGATTTACATTAACAATTTATGCCAAATTATCTGCCAAGGCAAAACTTATGAGAGTCTAAGCTACCGTCCGCTACACTCAATCCTGGATTTCATTTCTTGTGTCTCTCTAACCTGCACAAGAAGTGGGAAGCCAGTGTTCAGGAGCTTGCAAGCCTCCGACCACAGATGACCTCTTAGACGTGCGATGCTGCCTTGCTGCTGACGTGAAATTCAGGGGGGTGTCCCCTCATCCCCGGAAAACCACTGTTCTGTAAGTGGTTATGATTCAAAGCTTTTACAAAATGAGATTTCCAGAATGGAATGAAATCAGTGAATAAAAGAACATCTTTTATTTCTTTTCCCAAGAAGCCACGACATTCCACATCTTGGCTTTGCCTGAGTAACAGAAAAAGACAACTGAGCCCTGGCTGGCAGTGGACTGAGTGTGGGCTGTGGACCAAAGGGTAGCCAGTTCGATGCCCAGTCAGGGCACATGCCTGGGTTGTGGGCCAGGTCCCCAGCAGGGGGCGTGCAAGAGGCAACCACACACTGATGTTTCTCTCCCTTTCTCCTTCCCCTCTCTCTAAAAATAAATAAATAAACTCTTCAAAAAAGAAAAAGACATCTGAGATAAAGCCACTTTTGGTGCCTTAAATCATGTCTCTGGTCACAAAGAAGCCAAGTTTTTTGCCTGCTGGATCTCTGCCACAGGTGCAGCAAGCACTATACTTCGTGAAATGTTTCTCCTATACGGCATATTTCCCCCGCATTCCACAGTTTCCATAGGAAACATGCAAAGTGAAAACATTTCAAATGGAACACCTGCTCCAAACAAACGCATCACAAATAATGACCTATCTCCTCCAGAGTCGAACAATCCCTTCTTTTCAATCTACTCTACATGCAGCTGCACCAGGACTGCCCACCATCACCAGAACGGCCTCTCCAACACCACCTCTGGGCCCAGGGCAACGCCCTGCATTCAGCTGGTCCCCAGTGAGTAACTGCTGACCGATTCCATATTGATTACATAAGAAAATGAGTTTAGTATCTACATAGCAGGGTAGAAAACAGGGCAGGGGGACTGCACAGAAATATTCTGGCAGAAAAATCAACAAAGAATTCTCAAAGTCATTAGCTATGGCAGTTATATTGTTTGTAGTATTTTCATTATTCCTCAAAAAATTGGAAACAGAGAACTTCAAATTTTATACAAGGTCACCTTCCTAAGATTTGTTGATTCTTGAATTCCGAAGGCTGGGCCCCACGAGGAATCCATTCCCCGCTCACTGGAAATTTGGGTAAACTGTACCTTTCCTTCTTGGCCTGCTCCCTTCTAACGCTCTTTTACTTCCTGAGACTAAACAGGAAGAGTAAAACAAAATTTCTAAAATTTCCTTCACTCCCTTCCCCCAAAATCCCACTTTGAACTTCAACTTTATCCAAGGCAGAATACAATGGCAAGGGTGGAAATGACTACCAGCCACCACCATGAAATGGGACTCCAGAGATAGAGACGAGGAAGACACAGATGGGGCCAGAAGAACGAACATGTAAGTGGCCATTTCTAGGTCAAGGGTGGCTAAAGAACCCTAGAGATCAAAGGGAGAAAAACGATTACATGAGAAATGCCAAACTCTGTATGGTAGACAGCAAAGTCTTGCTCCTGAACCCATCAGGTGAAAAAACAAAGGAAACTTCCATCTGCCCTATAAAACACTGGTTGGTGGACTGAACACCAGCCTGCAAACCAAAAGGTCACAGGTTTGATTCCCAGTCAGGGCACACGTCTGGGTTGGGGCCAGGTCCCCAGTTGGGGGCATGTGAGAGGCAACTGATCAATGTATCTCTCACACATTGATGTTTCTCTCTCCCTCTCTTTCTCCCTCCCTTTCCCTCTCTCTAAAAGTAAATCAATTAAAACCTTTAAAAAGAAAACAAAATGTGAACAAGAAGATCCAAGGGAGTAACCTTAATTGAAGTCCCTTTCTGCCTCTCCAAGGTTGGCCTACCCAGTGGGTTCAGACTTAGGAGGGAAAGACTCACTTTTTAAAAGGAAGACAACTCAGCATATCTGATGCTAGTGAGAAGCTTTAACCACCAACAGGGTCTTCTCATTACCGTCTATTCTAAAGGTGTAATGGTAATTCTCCAAATCACCCAGTGAATATCGGTTCATTTCTAAAATTAACTGTTTAATTCCACTGGATATGGCTACTAAGAATAATTCTAATCAGGATCCCAGAAATTAAATCTTTGGGTTCTGACATCTCTAAAAATTAATGCTTTACATTAAATACAACTAAAGAGAAAATTATTGGGGAAAATCAATACATTTTGACCCAAAAATAAAGACACAATTTATTATGTCTAATGCTTCAGGTCTTAAGGAAAGCTAATAAGCAGGAATTAGGACCAAAAAGAAACTGGCAGAAACAGCCTCAGGGACAGACAGCCTCTAAAAGGGACCTTTCAATATTTAAACAAATGCACAACCAATCCAATCACTGCCCAAATCCAGTATGTAAAGAAGTATGCCGAGTGTTTCAACAGTTCCATCCAAACAGCTCCGCAGTGGCATTAGTTCTTAAGTGGTAAGGAATCCAGCAAAACCACAGTGAGATACCAACTCACACCCATCAGGATGGCTACAATCGAAAAGACAAACAACAAGTACTGCCGAGGGCTGGAAATTAGAATTTTTATACACTGCTAGTGACCCAGCCACTTTGGAGCCCAGTCTGGCAGTTCCTTCAAAGGTTAAATGTGTGACCCGGCAATCCCAGTCCTAGGTCTACACCAGAAAAATAACAATACATGTCCACACACAGTCTTCTACACAAATGTTCACAGGAGCATCACTCCTAAGAGCCAAAATGTGAAAAGAATTCAAATGTCCACCGACTAAATGAAATGTGGTATGTCCATACACTGGAATACTATTCAACTGTAAGAAGAGAAATAAAACACCACTACATGCGACAACATGGAATGAAATACTATGAAACCGTAAGTTGAAGAGCCCATCACAAAGACCACAGGCTGTATGATTCCTATGATAAGAAATGTCCAGAACAAGCAAGTCCACCGAGACAGAAAGTAGGTTAGTTGTCACTTAGGGCTGGGAAAGTCAGGGGCATGGGGAGTGACCGCTAATGGGTATGGATTTCTTTTGCGGGTGACGAGAATATTCTAAAACTGACTGTAGTGACAGCTATGCAACTCTGAATTTACAAAAAAATACAGAATCATACACTTAAAGTAGGTAACTTCTATCAGCATAAACTGTATCTCAATAAAGCTATTATTAAAATAATAAGATGTCCAACATTTTTAGACTAAACAATATCAAAACATCTAGTGACATCTCAAAAGTCAGTCCCAGAACTCGCATTCTAATAGTCACTTTCTAAATGCTAGAGATCACAACAAACAAAGGTGTCAGCATGAAGTCCTAAAAATATTTAGTAAGAATGAATTTTGGCTCTAACTATATATTTTTCCCCCAACACGAAAGATACCTAAACAGATGCAGCAACCACACCAACATAACCTTAAAATCTAAAAATCTGCAAAAGTGAGTCAAGTTCAGCTCATTAAACTGACACCTATTAAAGTGCTACAAGAAAAATAGTCTTAAACACCATCAATATCAATACAGACAGGCGTATCATTGTTATGATAGCTATTGAAGGTCAGATTTTTTTTTTTAATTTTTCATTTACTTAAAACTGTGTTTGATGCCAACAGGGTTCAAGTCGCGCAGGAAGGTGCTTCGGCTAAACACTGATAGTCTTCCTTGATCTCCACTGTCTGCCGCGTGGGTTCCGTCGGCAAACCTCCCAGCAAGTGGTCACCTTCCTACGGAGTCATTAAACCTCTGAATGTCAGCTGGTGGGATTAGCCAGCAGCTTCCACACCTGAGCCCCCATGGCAGGGACAGAGGCATTGGGATCAAGATCACTAATGAATACAGAATTCATACGCTGCTTGTCAGGGCTCCTGAGCTCGGAGTCGCACAGATGCAACCTAAATAGGACGGAGGACAGAACAATTGTTGACAAAGATTAAAAAGTTTTGGCAGTTGGGAAAGAAGGAGCACCTCATTATTCAAATATGATGGTCTTGCTTATTTTTTTTTTTTTTATTTTTGTTCAAGTTATTCATGATTTGCCTCAAACAGACAAATGCCATTCACCAACACTGAAAACTCCCTGGTCTTGTCACTGACTCTCAAGAGGGCCATGCCGTCTGAACACCAGCCACCTAGAGAAAAAGCTCTCTTATAGAGGACATCTGAAAACTCAGGGGAGAAAAGTCAATCACAGGATGTTTGGGGTACGAAACAGAAGATGAAAACAAATCTAGAATTCAAAGAGAAAAAAGTATCTTCCACAGCTAAATGACTCATTCCTATTTCCCAGCACCTCTGCATCTCCAACTTCTTTCGCCTTTCTATTCCTGGGTTCCTTCCAATGCTTGTTTAGCTACTTGCCGTCTTCACAAGACCTCATCAGAGAAAAGGAACAGCCCAAGCAGCGCACAGCTCTGCTCACCTGGAATGAGATGTCTTCCCGGCTCTGCTGCCAAAGAATCGCAGGCCTGGCCAGGAAGCAAAACAGCACAGCGACCGATGACGTCAGAGGGCTCTGAAGTCAGAATGATCGGGGTTCAGGCCACCACTGACTCCATCACTGACTAGCTGTGTGACCTCAGGCAAGATATTTGACCTCGCTATATCCTTTTTTCTCTACAAAATGGGTATTAACTAAGTACAGACTTCACACAATTGCTGAAATGTAAGACAATGCAGAAAAGGCAGCTGGAACACAGCCTGACACAGCTGAAGCACTCAACAAGCACCAGCTGCTATGACTACAATACCTTCCCTCACAGCAAAAGGGCAAACCCTCCCACAGCCTGCAATGTGTGTTAAACAGGCTTCTTCCTCCGTTGCTGTGACCACTGCATAGGTCTGTCTCCAATTTTAAGCGTTCAGATGGAAAAGAAGAATCCTATCTCTATATTATGCTATAAATCACCAAGCCTGATGCGACTACATATAATCATGCTAGATGTTGCTATGTGGCGGTTGTATCCTACTACTGAATAAAAAACAGAGGCAGCCGCCATATTTCAGAGACAATTTTGTGTGACCGCCACCACATGAAGTGGCTTACAGACCACACCCAACCCGACAGCAACCTGCAGGAAGGTCTCTGGATGGCCACCTTCCAGACAGACAGTCCGGGGCCGCGGCTCGGCCAGAGTCACGCCGAGAGAGCGGGGAAGCAGGCCCCCAGCCCGATACGCAGCGGGCTCCCCCCTTCTGTCGGACCACACTGCACCCGTGCCCCATGCTTTCCTGTGGGAGCAGTCTATTTGCCAAACTGAACAGATTCTTTTTCTTTTTTTAATCAAAATAATGCCAAGCTCTTACGCTACTGTCCATCTGCAAAGCACAAAGAAATGGGTGACTTCAGGGTCTTTCTATTACAGGACTTAAAAAAAACAACACCCTAGAATCACGTCTAAGATTTGCTGTCAGGATACCATATTGGTATCAACTCTTTCATTATTTAAAGTGGATCTATAGCTGCCTGCAATGACAGATTAACTCTGTTTCCTCTGTAGCTAGGTGTTTGGCATCACGTTTGTGAGGTAAGCACAAGCCTTTAGGGAGAGAGCTGCTCGCATCCTCAGCAATCTATAAGGGCTTCTCCAGAGGCCAGCACTTGCTGAGTGATGAAGTATGACTCCATAAATCAGACAGCTGGAGTGGCACTTGTATACGTCACCACCTATCTTCACAGCTTCCCTCTGAAGGGTACAGGGTAAGAGCTCATCCCTCGGTACTGCGACCAGGGAAAGGACCATAACAGTTGGCACCAAGCATGTGCTACTTTAAACTGAAGACACACTAGGACTAGGAGAAAAAAGACCCTGCTGGTGTTAGCACGCCTCAGGCAGTGGTAGAAGATTCAGCAACTCATCTTCAAAAGGCAGAGAGCCAGAGCTCTAGAAACCTGCAAAAATTGGCTAAGCCTGCAGTCTTCGTTTCTTTAAGTTGAGCATCTTCAAAGTCTAGAATTCTAACTGTAGGGCACAGCAGCTGCCACTGCAGATCTGATCCTCTCAGCTTTTGGCAGCTCTCAACTCGAGATTCTAGCAAAAGAATTTTCCAAGTTGCTATTATTGCCTGTCACGGATTTTTAAATATTGTGCACTATCTGCTGTGGCATGGCTCTCAGGGGACGCCAGAGCACGCCGAACGCATAACGGAATGAAAACAGTTCCTACTCTTCAAATAAATGCTAATTTTTTTAACTGTGCTCACATGGTATGTTTAGTGACCAACTTCAATAGTACAGAATATGTATCAGAGAAGGGGGGGTAGCTGATTGTCTTTTCCAGCAGCATTCAGCTGCTACTTTCATTAAGCTTGTTTAATTAGATTCCAGATGCTAATTTGCAAGTCGATACCAGAGGGTGCAGGACAGCCTGCCTTTGAACCATCTCCCCGCGACGTGAGGGTCCTGCCGCACACCACTGCCCTTCAGCGGCCCTCGCACGCGAGTCTGGCAATTAGCGCAAAGAGGGAACAGTATTGATCTTGACAGACTAAATATTAATCTTCTACCCATTTTAATGAATTATAACCTTTAAGAGTTTAAATTTCTCACTGGGCCAAATGAAAACATTCCTTCTTACAAAGAAACAGAATGGAAGGAAAACCCCAAGATGGAAGGCAAACCTGTTATCTGATTCATTTCCTTAATTCCCTCCCCACCCTAAAATATAATCTGTCTTTATTTCAGCACTTTTAGCAATTTTCAAGATACATACTCCTATGAAGCTAACACTATAGTCCAAGTACTATGGTCAAATCCCTTACATTTAACTGGAAAATGGACTCAAAAGGCCACAGGGTGGTTACCACTAGTTCCCTGTCCAGCTGGCCGGTGGGCAACACCCAGAACCTGGGGCTTACTTCCTGCACCAGCCTGAACGACAGAGAGAAAAAACCTGGGGAATGGCTCTGTGTAATTCATCACCACCAAAACAAAACAAAACAAAACAAACCACCTCAAACTGACCAGCTGTCATTAGGTCGATTTTCACATTTCAAAATGCACTATTTTGCTGATACATAGGTGCAATGACTGAATAAGCACCTTTGCAGATAAAAATAAAGCGTGAGATTTATCACCAATAAGTAATACATATTTTATGCCTTCATCTTTATCACTGCTAAGTACTAAGAACACTAAAGGTGAAGTTATCAAATTGGGAACTATTTATTGTACTAAGTAAACTTGCTTTTGATACCTTTTTATCCACTCATCCCACCACACAGTAGGCTGAATACCTACTCTGCGCCAGTTACCATGCTAGGAGGACTTGCGGGCTAACAGCAAAGACAAAGACAAGAACATAAAAATTACAAGACCACTAAAGGCAGTATCAGGGCCATAACTGGGTGAGGATTTTTAAAGATTTTTAATGCCTGAAACTGACATGAACGGCTGGCAGTTTCTCTGAAACCACGAACCAGGGCTTTTGCCTGGAGCCAGGACCCAGTTCAGACGACTGGGAACAGCAGAGGCCAGTCTCGGGCATGTCTGACTCCCTGCCAGGCTCAACGGTTCTCCTTTTTGGCCTGTAATTTCCCAATGAGCATTTGCCTTTTGCCCCATCTTCTCTTTGCCTGTGTACTTAATGGGATGTTTGCCCGGTGGACTCTACCTCAATCCTGTGTATTATTTGAAAAGTGTACCAGTTATCTTCCTCCGTTATCGCAAAAAAAAAAAAAAAAAAAAAAATCAGCACTTTCCAGATGGGAAGAAAGTCCCTCCATTTCCCAGGTGGTTTTTGATGACTCCGATTTTACTTTAGCTCAGGGTTACCCTGTCTCAACTCAACCAACACCTCCTGAGCAGCAGGGGCTGAAAAACAGAGGTGACTCCAAGGCCCCTGCCCTCAAGGATCTCCCTCTCTCAAAGGCAAGGTGGGGCGCGGAGGCTGTCTCTGAAAACAGCCATAAAACCATGGGACACAAATAAATGAGGAAGCGACAGAGGGCACTGCCGGCAGGTACCGGCAGCGAGGACTCATGGGCCAGAACGCAGTATAGCCAAGGACCAGGGGGAGGCGAGACGGGCTGAAGCGGCGCAGGAATGCAGGCCTGTGTCTCCCCGAGTCTGACACTCACACGCCTGGAGGTGTGCCCCATGGACACGTTTTATTTACACTGATAGTACGCTCTTGTTTTCACAGGCCTTGGAGAGAATATAACCGGAACGCCAAGATTTCCTACATGTAAATGTTTTTTAAAAACCAATTTAAACTAAGAGGACGGACTGAAGTGGCTGTGGGGAAGGGGTGCCGGGGAGGCGCCTGCGACGGGGCGGGCAGCCTGCGCTGGAGGACGTGCTCTGCAGCCTTGTGTCCGGGTCGCTGGGTTAGTTACAAATGCCCAAACCTACCAAACTGCATTTTATTATACATAAGTGATACCTCAATCTATAATAGTGAATTAATTTGAATTTTTTTTTTTCAAACCAGTGCAGGTGCTCTGGGTATGGCAGAAATCTTAAATGCGGTATGCAAATGACGAGCTCAAGGAAGGCTGCTGGACTAGCCCTGTCCAACAGGAATATGTTCTAGTAGCTACATTGAAAAGTAAAATTGGGTGAAATTTTTTTTACATAACCCAATATAAAATAGTATTGTATTTAACATGTAATGCATATAAATATTCTTGAGATTGGGAAAAAAAAAGTTTTTGTGCCAAGTCTCCGAAATCTGGTGGTTTCTATTTACAGCACCTCTTGGTTCTGACTGGCCACATTCAAGCGCTCAGCAGCCACACGTGGCCAGTGGCTCCGTACTAAACAGCGCAGCCAAACACAATGAGCAAATGTTCGAGGTTTTTAAGGAGGGACTTTCACTCCATAAATACTATAATCTAGGTCCAGCTCTGTCCCAGGCACGGATTTGTAACAACAGTTCAAAAAACCAAGAAACCAAAACATACACACACAACTACGGTCTTCCTCTTACTCATCTGTTTTAACAATGCCTTGGCCAAGGGTTTGCTTCAGGAGTACGGCCTGAAAATGACTGGCCTGTCCTTCATGATCACGACAGCCTAAAACCACCCCCCCCATACACACACAACTCTCAGCGGAGCGTGCAGCCGCCACTGCCCTGTAACCCTGCGGGCCTGGAGAGGCAGCGGCGCTCTCCCGGGTTTCCGTCTGAGGCCTGTCCAGAATCCTTTCCCCTGCGGAGAGGAAACACGCAGATGCAGTCACCCAACCCTGCAGTCTCAAAATAGACAAGGAAAGTTATGGAGCGTTTCTTGCCCCAGAAAAACAGCCTTCTGGAAAGACAGAAGATAAAAAGCTTGAAATCTGAAACCAAAAATGTTTCCCCGATTTCTGTGCAAATGCAGAAGCCCAACAGACACCTTGGCCAAATCCTCTTCACAGCAAAGCAAGTCACTGAGACACTGCCCTCGCAACTTTGCTAGACAGTCTCGGCCTCCCACCAAAACTGAGCCACTTCCTCTTCCCAAGAGAAAGCAGGGCGGCCAGCAGTTAGCTGTTTGGTGGCCACAATAAACCTTTTCAGCACCTATCAACTTGCCTTTAGGTTTCCAAAGTATTGATGTTACACTATGATTTGCCTGCTATTTACTTTTAAACTCACTCCACTGGAGAAGCCGGTGCTACCCCTACCTCAGTAGAAGGGATTTCGTTGATTGTCAGTCTGCTTCAAATTTCAATAACCTCAGAGAATAAAGTTACCTGAAATTATAAATCTGAGTAATCAATCTGAAATGGGATTCTGGTCAACCTGTTTTAAAGTCTCATAGCTAATTCAGAACAGTAAGTATTCTGAGTTAGGTAAAAACTTATAGGGAACACAGTCTTCAGACTAATAACATCAGAAGTGTTACTGAAGGGATGATCACATTCCCTTCACTGCCCCAAATCACATCAACATTAAATTCATGGCCTTTGAATAATTTCAAATCCAAACTCTAAACAAATAATGTAAAATTAGTTTAGCAGAGTGTTAAGTCACTTTTAATATACCCCATACCTTCAACGTTTTCTGCAATTCTCATTTTTCTTTAACATATGGAGGTCCCAATCAATTGGAAATAGACAAAGCTTTCAAGAAAATGTGAAAAGATTAATGTGGTTTAAAGGAAGGCCTGACATCTCTGAAGCACTTCTCCGACGGAAATCACCAGTCCTGCCCCCACCTTCATTATTGTGGAGCCTTGGGAACTCCTTTCCTTTAGTTACAAGACTGGGAGACCCTTTTTTTTCTTTTTATGTGACCTAGTACATCTTCTTTTTTCTCTGTATTTAAAAACCCCAAACAAAAAATAATGCTGATATGGGAATAAATTTTCACATTGAGAAATGAGAACACAATCCTAATCTCATTTATAGTTGATACTTGGACCAGTTTACTACTCTTAATTGGAGCAAAGCACTATTGTTTTTAGTATAAAACACCTAGCTAAACCCCATCGGTAGGTGTTATTCCTACAGACGTCTAAGGAAGGGAAGAAATCCAGCCATCTGCAACCAAGTCACTTATGTGTGCTACCCTCACGCACCAAGGGCGACGTGGCTTCTGGCAGGAGACCCCTGTGCTGGCTGAGCAGCACCCACAACCCTACGTTTTCCGGCTCTCACAGTGCTTGGCCCAAACCTAGAGGGCAGAGGGAGCTTCAGGCTCCTGTGACACTTGGTGCTCCACTGACAATGAGCTGGTGAGCAGACAAACATTTCTAAATACGCAACCCTCTCCAAGGATGATGAGGCATAAAGCACCGTCACAACCTAATTCCCAGAGACATCCTGTGGTATCTAAACAAGACAGTACTACGAAGACACAAACCTACATATTAAAAAATAGGGTAAGCCACTCATAAACAGCCTCCTAATTGTTGAAAATGAGGGGCTAATCCCCATCCAAAATTAACATCTATCAAAAAACCAAGAGCAGGTGATGAAGGCTGGCTTCAGGGCTGTGTGCCCACACGCTGGGACAGTGGCGAGGAGGAGCAGTGTGGCACTGTGAAGTGCCAAGCACACTGCACACGCCTATGACAATGACAATGGGAGACTTGTGGGCTTGTTCTTGGAGATTTGGGGGGTAGGGGGGTTGTTTAACGGGGGTACCTCTATCATTAAAGCAGACTTGGGTGGAATATCACTCAAAAGATACCACCCTCCCTCAGCACCAAAGCAGCAGAACGGAAGTCTGTGTTTATACGCGTGTCTGAGACACTAGATCCATCCCACTCTGACAACAGTCCACTGCACACGCGGCCTCGTCCCCATCTCCTGCCGCCCGCCAGACGCCGATGCAGAACAGTGTGTGGGGACTTTTACAACCGCCCCCATTTTGGGGCCAGGTCTGTGTGACACGCCGAAACAAACCCTCACCATTCTGAGTGAGACAGCAAAAACCTGTCATTCTGAGACACTGCAACACAAAGCGTAGTGCACAAGGAAACGTTTGGCACTGCAGCAGCGTTTATAGCCCAGAAGACTCCTACATGGCCCAGCGGCCAGAGCGAAGAGCCCAAAAGGGCTGGCTCCTCAAGCCCAAGAGAGGGCACGGCAGGGCAGCTCCAAAGCGAGGCCCTCCCAGAGCGACTGGTCTTCTCAGCGGACACCATGTCCGAGCCAAAAAAACATTCCAACTAACGACAGTACCGTACAAGGTTTGGCGAAATCGGCAATTTGCAAATGTCCAACACGCAACTGGGAAAATCCGTGAGAGGATAAAGCTTCAGGGACTCACATACCTCCATATCTGGCCTGAACTTATCTTCAAATACAGCCATTGCTGCCAAGGAGCCAGAACCTGCAAGAAAAACATGCATTTTTAGTGTGTTTACCAACTCCCAGCTTCTCAAGTTTACCTCAGGGCAGCAACAATGGCAAAACAGGCCCAATGTCACATTCGAGTACAGTGTAAATATTAATCCTAGAGGGCCACATGAACCAGGTAAACACCGCTCTTCAAAAGCCTGCAGTCACACTTACCACTATCTCGGGTAAACCTGCGGCTGGCCCTACTTCTGCTGCTGATGGGAGTGACAGTAAATTATTTACAACGAAATGCTGAAGCAGGAAAATGAGTTTACAGAGAATTTGTATTTTTTTTTCTTCAAAAAGTGAATGCCACATAATTTCACATATCCTGTGCTGTGAGCCTCATGCTCCACAACCGTGCCTTGGCAGGCTGCTGGGCAGAGCGCGAAGTACCAAGCCAGTCAGAAAGAATAGATTGTTTTAATGAGCTGGCCCTGGTGGAGTCACCTTGACACGCAGGGAGGGAACCACCGCAGCAGCAACGGGAATCGGACCACAAGCTGCAGCCACCAGGTGATTCCAGCTACAACTGTAAAACACTTTATTATGGGGCATTTATTTGGAGCTATTATTTTTAGTTTGTACTTTGAAGACTAACAGCTGAGTAGACAAAATGACAGACAAAGAAACAAAAATTTATTATCACAATAGCAAATGGCTGAAAGGTTATACAGTATATACATTAGCAAATAGCAAATTTCTCCCTACAAAAGTGGGGTGCAAAGGCACTACAAATGCATGCAGGCCCCCTTCAAACAGATGTAAAGGCAGCACAGCACTATTTGAAATTTTAAATTAAACTTGCTTTGTTCGGAAACTAGAGAATCTTTAGAAAACCATCATCTTGTCTTTACGGTCCTGGCAATATTTCAGGACACTCTACTTTTGGAGAGAAGATAGAGTTGCCCACAATTTTTTACTCCAATTAGAAGATTTTTTTGGCATTTATTACTTTTTAACTTGTTTTGCATAACACTATCTATTTAGCTGGGTCACAGAGAAAACCATATTTTCTATTTAAAATGATTTGTGTACATCGCTTGACCACCTCAATGGTTTAGCAAAGGAAAAAGGCAGCGATTAAACAGTTTCAAATGAGGTGTCCTGCTGATTTTATCAAGTCTGCTGAATGTATAATGAAAAAGGAGAAGCTGACAGCAACGCTGCACTGAGAAAATACAGACTGCCTTATCTGAACCATTTAAGGAGGTCCAATTATAGATCAAATTTAAAGGGTAGAAACAGCAGATTTACAGACACAAATCAATGAACATGGTAATCCCAATGAATATGACAGATACCCCTGTTACGGAATATTGCTGCGGCTGAGGATCATTACCTTCACAGCACCGGGTGCATCACATCTAAAGCAGTGGGAAGCGTCAGTGCAGGCCGGCATTACAAGCAATGACTATTCATTTAGGCTTTGGGAGCAAAAGGCAACCCCACTTCCCCTCAGGATTTTGTCTCCTTAAAAAAAGGGGGGGATCTAAAGGAATATTAAAAGCTGCCTGGAAAGGACAGAAATTAAAGAGATACTAAGCTAGCACACACAAATAAAACTAGCTGATATGCAACAGGACATTCACCAAAACCAAACCCCTTCATCTCAGCGAATGTGTCCTTGAAAATCTGGAAACAGAGTAACGTCTATTAATACTTTGTGACGGACATGTTTACTCTGAGATTCAGGGATTAAGGGGGAAAAGTAAGCAAAGTGTCTGTTTTAAGGCACAGGCGAGAACCCCTCTCTGACTTGGTAGCGAAAAAAGCTGGTTTTGTATGAAAGACAAAGGACAGCTGTCACGAAGAAACAAGGAAATTGCAAACACGGAATCTCAGAAAAAAATACTTCTAGATACAGAATGCTCCTACAGAGCACAAACAGCAGGCTTGCCTCTTCCAACATGGTCCAAGAACACCTCTGTGAAGGAAGAGGGTAACCGCACCAGAGGCCCGAAATCAACACGAAGAAAGGGTTAGGGAAGGCGGGTATCGACCTAAGAGCTAACACAACAGCTCTGTGGAAAACTAGAATCAATTATTGTAAAAGGGTAAAAGGTAAAACCAAGCTTACCTTAAAGGCATTCTTCCTTAAAATTTACTAACCCTGTACTTTCTTTCTCCTTTGCCATCCTTTCCTTGGCAGTTTCACAGTAAATGAATGAGTTTTACTCTGATTCCTCCTGGGTACATCTATTTCCTTCTGCGTAGCTCCAGCCACCATTGCAAGAAATGAACAATACTTCCTACCCAATGTAATAACTCTGCCTTTATCAAAAACATTTTTTCCCACTTAGAAATAATGCTGCAGACAAAATTTCTATAAGTGGAAATTATATATTAACTCTAAACTTTTAGAACAAATAAACAAACACACAAACTCTCAGAACAGAACGTGCCTATCCAGCGTGAGGATGCCGTTCACACGGTCAGAGTGAGTGATCTGTAAGAGCAGTAGGGTGTGGGAGAGGTAAACATAGAACAGACGCAGGTCCTTATCACACTGTATTGTTGCTGCCCCCTTTATATACTGTGCAGCCCAACACACACACACACACACACACACACACACACACACACACACACACACACGGAGTTTTCAGGAAAGCAGAAGCTTGCTAAACTGCCTGACTCTGCTTCCCCCTGAGATCAAAGATACGGGGGCTCCAAATAAACTTGAAAATAAAGAGAAAATCAACATTAAAAACAATTTCTAAATCACTTGCAAATTAGCTCCTGCTCCCAGCTTTTTAGTAAAGGAGGACTTTGGCGCCCCCTTTTCAGAAATACACAGAAGTGCGAGGACAACTGACTTTCTGTCAACAGGCTTCTAGGAAACTGAATGTGTGTGTGCTATTTAGAAAACTGAAGTCAGAATTTCAAATAGGACTGCAATTGCCCGAAGTGCTAAGAGAAAAAGATGCAAATTTCCACATCACTTCAAGGCAATGCAACCCGGGAAAAGAATAAGGAGTTGGTCGTTAAGAAAACACGATGGTAGCCCTAGCTGATGGGGCTCAGTGGATTGAGCGCCAGCCTGGGAACCGAACTGAAAGGTCTGAGGTTTGATTCCCGTTTAAGGCATATGCCTGGATGTGCGAGAGGCAACTGATCAATGTTTCTCTCCCTCTTTTTCTCCCTCCCTTCTCCTCTCTCTAAAAATAAAGAAAATCTGAAAGAAAAAAAAAGGTAAAATCAATGAGACCAGTCTTCTTTAATAATTTCATTCCAGTTTCCTAGATTTTGTTTCAAGGCCTCTTAAAACCACATGTGCACAATAAAGCATCCGACAGATACCATACCAGTACAGCAGCCATGGGAACTACCCAATGTTTAAACACTCGTATCCCATTTCCCCCATAAAGCACAACAATGCCTAAGACATTCCATTACCTCAGCACCAACCTACCTAACCTGGCACTTTTATACCAAACACTACGGCAAAAATCCTTTGAAGGAACATTTATCCTTATTTTCTATTCTGAAATCAATTAGTCAAAACTATTTGGTTTCCCATTAAGAAATAAATGAACAGAAAAGCCAGGGGGCAGCGTACATGGTACAGAGGCCCCCGCTTCACACAAGAGGCACGTCAGGTGAAAAAAACTCGTATCAGAGGGATATGCTTCTGACCAATGTAAGATGCGCTCCAGGGGCAGGGGCTGCGGGGCCTACCCACAAAGAACTTCCAGTAGGGGAGGCGGCCACGGGAAAAGAAAGAGCATCTTGTTGAGCACCCACATCAAATGTGCGGCGCATCATATGTCATTTAGTCACCCTCACAGCAACCCACTGAAGTGCTGAAGCTTCCTGTTTCAGATGGCAGAGCTAACCAAGCACAGGGCAGGGTTCTGTCTCAGGTGTGACCCTGCATCACTCTCTCATACACAAAGTTCTACACGCCACAATAGTTCAGAGCAGACACCTTCCATGACCAGGTCTCTGTCTCCCTGGGTCCCCCCCTCCGCCCGATACACACACACTTGACACTCCACCAGGACTCGGTTGACAGTAATTTCTTAAACACTCATACCATTTCAAGTCGACCCTACCCTGGCACGTAGTGGTCCCTTTGCCCCTTGACAGTCCGCACAACTCCTACTTAGCCTTCAAACCTCGGCGGAGAGACTGCCTCCTCCCAGAAGCTGCCCTTGACCACCACATGCACGTTAGGGCTCAGCGCCCTCCTCTCTGGCACCTGCCCATCCTGTCACACCTGCGCCCCACGCCACGCCATTTCTGGCACACAGCGAGCACTGAACCGAACGTGTGGGATTAGGCTGGGCGCCTGTGAGCACAGCATCCAAACGGAGGAGCCCGGGAAACTCCGCGCTGCCCCCAGGAGCGATGACAGCAGTACATGCGCTGATAAAGCCTCGAAGAACACTTACTGCCTAATGTACCACACTGGGATGAATATGAGACCAACTCGAATGTAAAGCAAGTTCAATTTTCAAAAAAGAAAGGCTTTAAACCCATGCAGCCATGTCCTATTATACATCCTAGTCTGGTCCAAATCGCCGTGATATCATAGGAGTGAAATGCTCTCCTTGGATTTCTGCATTTTATTACCAAAGCTCTCTGTCTCATCAGTAGTTTCCATGTAGCTGCTCCTTAGCAACCTCCACCAAGGCTGCCTTTTTCAGCCCACCCACAGTTACTGAGTAGCCAGTGTGGCTTCCAGAACAAAGCTCTTTAAAGCAGAAAAACAAGGTGCAATTCAGTGACCAGAATTTAGAGAGATGACTGTGCAAGACACTGTTTATGACTACCTAGTTATCCACCGACTTACCTCCTGCATCCACTGTCCTCCCCCAAGCTCACCCACGAGACCCACACACACCCACTGGGCTCAGCCACTCCCAACTCCCAAACCACCCAGCGCCAAACCTCCCAGCAGCCAGGCCGTGTGCGGAGAGAGACAGTGATGGGGCAAGGAGACACGGCCTCTCTCGTCCACTGGCCAGGAACTGCTCTGCGCACCGTCCAACGTGGTCACCCAGGAGGGCACGGCCTTGCCCTGGCTGCCCTGTTGGGTGCTCACTACAGAATCCCTCCTATAACAGATGCCTCTGTGGGTGCTGGAAAGCACAGTCTCCCTACCTCTGACTATCAGGGACTGCCTCACCCGCAGATCTTCAAGATGACACTGGGGGTTGCCCACACTGCTGACCCCCAGGAGGACGGGGTCCCAGGCACAAATGGCACAAGGGGTCAGATCTCCAGCCAATCTTTTTAAAATGAAACATCTGTTCTTACTGATAACAGGACACTGACTTAACAAGAGAGAGAATAACTTGTGTAAACAATGTAAAATGTAAGCCCCGAAACCCAGAAAAATATGAGCAGCACACAGCACCCCAGCAGAGAAGGGCAACAGCAGCCTGCAGGAGAGGAGAGGCCTGCGCACATTCAGAAACACTGTTCACGTTCACCCGCAATCAAAGAAGTATCAGTTGAAATTAACCTTTTTCTGCCTTTTAGGTTAGCAAAGATTAAAAAGAATAATACCCACTGCTGACAAAGGTGTAGTGAAGTGAAAGCAAAAATGAATAGATCTTTTCTAATGGGCAACTCAGAAGCAGAAACCAGGAAGCACGAAGTTACACATACCCACCAAACAGCAATTCTACTGCTGAGAGTCAGTCTACAGAAATTAATGGACAAGTACCCAAATAGGTAGAAACAATAAAATACTATATATGCATTCATTAAACATGACGATATTTTTGGCAATGGAAGGGTGTACATGATCTAATACTTAGTAGGGAGAAAAACATGTTCCAAAGCAGTATTAACAGATATGCTTATATAATCCGTATTATACAAATCTGGAAGAACATTAATCAAAATATTATGTTTATTTCTGGGTGGTGCTATTTTCTTTTTGCTCCCTTTTAAAAAATTACTTTCTTATTTTTCTTCAAAGACCACACATTAATTACAACTGCTTATGGTATGAGCCTGGAGAAAATAAGAATCCAACATTGCGGAGGCATGGGGAGGAAGAAAAGCACAAAGACCGAGCCCTTACCAGCTGTCACAGTCCCGCTGTGCACCAGCAGCGGCGTGCAGCTCACTCCTGAAATTCGTATACAGGGGCCTGAAGGTCAATCCACGCAGGAGTCAACAGTCCCAAGTAACGACAGTCATCAATCATCACAAACAAACAAATACACCGCGTCTCTCTACCAGCGTCCTTCCGTAGGACGGTCTTAGAGGAAAAAACCACCCTAATAACGAAGTCCTTTGAGCATGTCAGTGCCACGCCAAACCCCACTTGTCTAGAAGTCCACTCGGTGGCCAACAAATTGCTAAAAGGACCACGCAAACATACTACACACGATGCGGGACAAATTTCAAAGCAGTCACATCGGTTCCGCCCGCTCTTCAGACATGGCAGGGAGCAGCAGTCCTGTTTCACAGAAGGGGGAGACTAACCCGAGGCTCGGAGGTAAGGCATTTGCCCAAACCACACAGCTGGTGGCTGGCAGAGGTAGGAATCGCCACCGAGGGCATCTGATTTTTAAAGTGTCCGACGCTCCTTCCACTCCACCATGTTGCCTCTTAAAGAGCAAAGCCAAAAGCTTAAAAATCAAGATTTCCAAGTAAGCATAAAAGCGGCTATATTTTCTTAGCTTCCCACCCCAAAAAAGCATGCTATCTAACTTGCTTTTCTTCAGATTTTAGCAGAACAACTGCCACAAATCTGGATATAGTTAATTTGTGTATCTTTGCTTGGAAATTCAAACAAGACTGGGATTTTAGTTAAATGTTTTGAATGATTAAACAGATGTCATTCATTGTTTAGCGATACCACTCAAGAGTCTGCTCTGAGTCTTTAATTTAAAATAGCCCTTTTCAGGGGGGTGAGGGTATAAGGGGGACAAACACTAATGAAAAAAATACAATAAAAATTTTATTTAATAAAAAATAAAATAGCCCTATTCAGAAATTTTAAATTAGTCTTTACTATTCAAGATAATTGCTTTTACTTGCTCTATATATTGACAAACACCTGCATTAATATGGCTTGAGGACAGACAGTAGGAGTTTTAAAACATGAAACGTTATTTTTATAGAATTCATAACAATTCCAGAAACTATGTTATTAGGCTGAAGAAACAACAAAGACTGAAATAATTTCCTCAAACCTGCTGCTCTAAGTCAGACTCCAGGGAGGACCCGAAAGCCGGCATGCAGAAACCTCACAATCTCCCGGACAGAGCCAGGGAAGATTTACTGAGGGCACTTTAGGTCCTAGACCCTGAGCTCGAAGGATGCAGGCATTTCCCCACTGCACAGACAAGGAAACTGAGGCTCTGCTAGTTCAAAGGCAATATAGTCAATAAGGAGGGGAGTCAAGAGAGTCAAACCTAGGTCTTGCAGCTCTTAAGCTCGTGCACCTTTCAGAAGGGCAACTTCGGACTCTTTCCTTCAAACAAAGAGTGCCGGGTGCCCGCTGGGCAGCAGGCTCTGGGAACGCACAGATGCACAGGAGGCGGCGCGACTCTTCCACTTCCTCACTGTCTCCCCAGCACACCACGGAGCCCTCCGAGCCCTGCAAGGCTGACAAGCTGCTCCAGAAGTGCCGTCACATCAAGTGCAACGTGAATGCTGGCCCTGAAACTGTGCAGCACAGCAGCCCTACCACCCTAGCTCCCTCCCCCGCACAAAGGGGATGAAGACAGAATGCCTCTTCTTCACAGGTTGGCTGAAGAGACTTGAATGAGACAATGTGTGTAGAGCAGAATACCTGGCACATAGTAAAAGCTCAATAAAAGCCAGCTGCTGTAATTACTCAAAGGTCCCCATCCTCTAAGACCTATGTTATACAATCACTCTCAACAAGTCCCAGGGCTGGCAGCTTTCATGAAAATGGAGGTCTTCATCTCAGCTGGTGTGGCTCAGTGGATTGAGCACCAGCCTGCAAACCGAAGGGTCACTGGTTCAATTCCCAGTCAGGGCACATGCCTGGGTTGCAGGCCAGGTTCCCTCATGTGAGGCATGTGAGAGGCAACCAAACATTGATGTTTCTCTCCCTCTCTTTCTCCCTCACTTCCCCTCTGTCTAAAAATAAATAAATAAAATATTTAAAAAAAAAAAAACAAAACAAAAAAAAAAACAAAGAAACAGAGGTCTTCAAAATCTCTTCTCTCAACATCATGAAGTTCTGAGAACCAGCAGGAAAGGGGTTTCTACTGCTTTTCCCCAAATCAATTTAACCAGATATTTTCAGGAAAAAAGCTGCTCCTTCTACCAAGGAGGAGTCCACTGTAAGCACCCAAGGACCTGTCTGGCACTGCGGCCTGCCGAGGTGTAAGACGTATGCAGAGATAAAGAGAGACGCGCAGCACTCTCTAATCCGTCAGTGTCAGATCTCCCTGACAGAGTGCTTACTCACACTTGCTCATTGTCAGTCCACTGGCCACTCGTCCTGGGTAAAATTTGGTGCTTTCTACAGCCTCTTCGATTGGGATCATTTTTCACTCCATTCCTGTCTACAGGGCTCGGTCTCCCGGTGTCGGAGCTTGCGCTGGAGGCCAGCACTACCAATGTGTGAAGAGCTGATTTGTGAATAGAAAACAATGCTGGTGCCAGGGGACCAAGTTCAGCCACTAGAGAGCAGTGGAGAACCTCTCACAGCTTGGGAAAACTCAGACACCCGCTCCGAGTGGTTTAATTGTATGCATGCATTTCATTATAAGTCGCGGCCAAAAGCTTCCAGGAGAGGCAGGCCAAGCAATCAGACAATCTTGCAAGGGTTGCTGAAATCCAGATTTGTCCTTTGTCAGCATAAACAGTTTAATTTGATGCTTTCACTCCTGAGTAAGCACTGAGTATTACATTTAAACCCTCGTGAGGGGGAAGAATGCTTCCTTTTCATCAGCACACACACCTCGGTGTCAGAGTCTACCGTTTGTTCCCAATGAATTTAAAAAAGTCCATTCAATATGCTCAGAAATAGATTTTAAAGCACCCAACATTTTCACTCAAAATTTATTTCTCAAAAGAGGCAGTTCCTTTTCAAAACTGAATGCAGTCAAAAAGGAGTTAAATTTTGCTCCAAGTAAATCATGTGAAACACCACTTGGAGGGAATGGGGACTTTTCTTATCACCGCGAGTGCAACACGTCCCTGACCCGGCAGGGCGCACACACTTACTCTTCGGAAAAGGCTAACAATTGGGGCACCCAGGCCTAAAATGTGAAAGGCTTAATTTTATTAATGTAATTAATGAAATCACAAGGTATGAGGACAGAAAATTGTTCTCCTTTAAACAGAGGAGTCACCCAACCCAACGTTTGGGGGCTAAGATGGAGGATGAAAATCACCTTAAAGTACGCCCCTCCCAGCTCACAGGCCCCGCCAGGAAACGGCAGCCCTCACTCAACAGGCGCTCTGCTCGGTGCCGGGCACACACTTCCCCCTCCCGCTGCAAGGGCTCCGGGAAGTCTGAGCTGACAGATCTTGCAAAGGTGTCCTTTACTCTGGTCCACATTCCAAAATAACTTCCCAAATTGCACGTTTATTCCACTCTGCAGTTCTTTTTCCAAGTTTTCATGTCCCTCAGAACACTCAAGGGCAAAGGGCCACGGATGATAATTTATAAAACACACCTAGTCTTAATCACACGTAAAGGTTTATTTTGTCCACAGAGCCTGTGTCCAAACCCTAGGAAACCCTACTGACTGAAAAACCTGTGTGAAGCCCTGTCACGTATATCTTCTCACTTAATGAGTCTGTGAACTAGATGATATTACCTCCATTTTATAGATGGAAAAAAAATAAAGTTCAGAGAGGTGAAGGAACCTACGCAAAGTCACACAGCCCGTAAAGGCAGACAGGACTGAGGGCAAATCCCCAGTTTTAAGAACTCTGCAATGAAAAGTCTTCTGATGCATAAAATGACTTTCTGCTTATCTGTCCAATAAGAAAGTAAAAGACCATCAAGGCTTAGGTTACGAGAGTATTTTCTGTACCAGGTGCCAATTCATAAAGATGAATTAGTTACCTTCCTCTCTCTAAAGTGGGATTTAAAATCAAAGGACTTAAAATTGTCAGCAGTGCATTTAACTGTTCTGAAACATACTAGCAAGGGCCTCTACTTGGTTGTAGACTAAGGACTGAATTCAAGTCAGAAAAGATCTCACGGCAAAATGTCAGAGCAGAAAAAGCAGGAAGAGTAGCACCCTCCACATTAATTCAACACCTCACCACTTTACCTACAATAGACAGTCAACATGTTTTATGCAGAATCAAGAACAAAGTCCACTCTAATTAGAACAGATTAAGAACTGGCAAGGGCTGGCCACGTTACATTCCCGTCTGTAACATGATGAATTTTAGAAGTAAATATCTTCTCATTTCCTAACAAAATGGCACCATCTATTGGCTCCGTACCACCTCTGCAGCAACCAGGAATCGAGATGCATAAGTCAATTTTCATGGGCTTTTGATTCCCTGTTGTTTAATTCCTGGCATTCCAAAGCAGCATAAATTTTAAAATATAAATGTCCATGCACTGCACATTTTAAATCTTCTGAAATGCACCTTACTTAAACTAATCAAAGCAGGGAAAACTGCCCAAGAAATCTTAGTATACTAAACGGCACACAGAGAATGTGTTAGCACTAAAATCATCGAAACACCACACCCCCCACATCTACTCTGTGCTACATACGAAGATTCTCACGCACGGCATCCCCTCAATCCTCACCCATTTCCAGGGGAGAGTTCCCCAATCACCAATCTACAGAGGATGACACAGCGTCGGCCCTGGCTGGGTGGCCCAGGTCCCACGCCCTGGAGCCCTGAGGGCCACGTGCCCTCTGAGGAGGCGCTGGCGGAGGCCTATGAACTACATACAGGGCTGCAGAGCTCCAACCTGATCTAAGCATTGAAAATGACTGTGGAAAAAATATTTGCCATCTTGTAGTGCACTAATTTTTTCCAGTGCAGGAAAATTTTCAAAATCAAGTCACGTGGAGATTATCCTGCACGAAGGCTGCATTCAGTATAAAAATATAGAGAAAATGGTGGGCCTAATTTCCCTGCCAATGTTCTTATCTTCCAGCTTAGTTCTAAGACTCTTTTTTGCCCACAAGGTGAGCACTCTGTCCCAAGCTTTTTAATCGCTAGGGGGGCTCTGTAAATTGGGACTTAAGAGGTACGCCCAGTAATTATCTGGAGATCGAATTTTACCTGAATAGGGCTGACAGTGACCTCAAGTCGTCCCTAATGGTGCATACCAATGTTTATTCCTTAAGTTAGAATTCCTAAATTGTCCAAGGGCCTCATTTCCAGGAATGTCATGCTTGAAATATTATTCATATTAATTCTCTATGTGAATAAGTGAGCAAAACAAACATTTTACATACTCTGCCAATGCTGCTACAAGGAACACTGCCAAGCTAACAGCGAAAGATGGTCCCCAAGCTTCTCCTGACACTACTTCAGTTTGCCTAATAAAGAAAAGCTGGCGAGTTAAAAGAATAAGCTAATTAATCTGAGAATTAAAAGAACCCACATTTCATCTATAAAAAATAAAACCATAACCTTTTCCCCTTATTGGAAAGAAAACTCAAAGGATCTTGCCTGGCTTTCAACGATCACACTAATCGATCACCTGCAGTCTCTTACAAATTATTTTCTTAAAAGAGAAACAAGTAAATCCTAAGGGGCCCCCCGTTTTTTTTTTTTAGAATAAACCGAATCACATTTGGTCTGGACCCCATGCCACACAGCACTCACAACAGTCACACAGCCAGTGGGGAACAGAGACTGGGGTCCCACCCCAGATCACACACCTCCGGGCTGGCCGGCCTCGGCATACCTTTCTGAGCCTCAATTTCCTAACATCCACCTCACGGTCTTGCAAAAATTGTATCAGCAAAGCATCTCACAACACTTGCTGGAGCAGCAGCTGGAAAGCTGCTGGATGCATGTTGCTCTGACAGTCAACGTCATGTCCACAAAAAGGGTTTAGGACAGAAGCTGTCCAAGGGCCACGCCATCAGGCGTTTGACCCAGCCTCCTCCCCAGTGCAGCCTGGGGAAGGCGAGTCCTCAGAGAGGTGGCCCCTGGACTCGGCACCCCAAGAGCTGCGCCAGCACGTCCGAGATGCACATGCACGTGCACACACCCAGACACGTGTCTCCCAGTCCGTGTAAATTAAGAGCAGCCTTCAGGCGCCTGGCTAGTCGCCAATACAGGCCCACAGGCATGCAGAATCTGGACACCCTTGTCTCTCGGGTAATTTGTAGCTTCCAGCTCTTACTGTCAAACCACTCCAATAAAAAAGATTAATTACAAAGTTTTGTTTATATTTCTTATAATGAAAATCGTATCATTTAACTAATGCTTGAGAACTCGCATGAATATTCCTTTCCTCACTTCAGCTACGTTTGTGAGAAGCCTCGTTCCGCAGTGCATGTCACGGCTCTGCGGGAACCTTCCATTTAGGAGGGCCCTCCACTTCACCTAGAGTTCCAAGTCTGCTGTGCAGCTCGCCCAAAACCAGTTACGCGGATTGTGAGTTAAAACAAAGTCCACCAAATTTTGGCAACTCTGTGGGTCTCTCTCAAAATTCAGCTCCCCAGCCTCTCCGGGTAAAAAAGAGAAAAAGAACAGTAACAGAAGAACACCTTCCCCGGCAGAGCTGCCACCACAGCAAAGACATGCACCAACCTGCTCCAAAGGCAATAACGGCTAAAAGAAACTACAAGAACGACGAAGCCAAAGCCAGGGCAGTCCAGGAACTGTACTTTCTTTCACATTCTCTGGCAAGGGGCTCCTCTGCCAATGAACTTGGATTAGATAACAGGAAGTCATGGTGTCTTGGGGTAGTAGGCTTGTGAATAACTCAAAGTTTTCCTTTGATGCTATAAAAAGCTGTTTCAGTAAATACTGCTTTGAATGTGCAGGATGGAGAATCTGCACACACAGCAGCTGAACACATGGAAAACAAATAAATGCCCTTCCAGAATTTGTATAAATATTTTCAGCATTTAGAAGCAAGGCTTAGTATCTCAATGAAGTGACATCAGCAGGACACTGAAACGAAGGCAGCGGTGCTGTACTGGGGCTCACCTGAACTAGAAACAAGGGTTCAAATCCCAGCTTTGCCACTGACAGAGCAGTAAGAGGCAAGTTATGAAAGCTCTCCTTTCAGTTTTAGGTTTCTCATCAATATGGCAATGACAGCATCCCTTCCACAAAATTTTAACAAAAAATAATGAGACAGCACCAGGATCTTCTGGCACAGAGACCCTCCATAATGGGCTTTAAACTAATGCTAAGCTTTAAAGACAAAAAATGCGAGAAGCTACTACACACGCAACAGGCCGTGCTGACCTGGGGCCACACGAATGGACATCGCCAACACCACCTCCACTCCAGGGCCCCATCATCTGCCAGTTCACAGCCAATAAACAGCCGCCGAGGCCGCTAACGCTAACCTCAGACACTCTTTGGCAGAAGTGAGTCAGTTAGAGGATCAGAAAATTAACTTTACCATCAAATATTCACCGAGTCACACAGGACTCTGGAGACTCTGGGAGCAAGACACGAATTCTGCTCTCCGGGATCTCAAATTCTCGCAGAGGCAAGCGGGACAAGGGCTGGGGAAAGTGGAGCATGGCCATGGCTGGAATCCTGGAGTCCTGTTCCACACCAAATGCCCTGAGAGGAACCTGCTATCTCAGCCTGGGGCAGTCCCCCGGGAGAGCTGTTACACAAGTGGAGGGGGAGGAGGGGTGACAGGAAGGATTCAGAGCCCAACTGGAAGGGAGGTGGCCCTGGGTGAAGGAGTTACTCCAACACTGGTCAAGCGCCAGGAAGGGACTGCCACTAAGGAACACAGGAGAGGACAGACAACAGAGACTCACTCCCAAGCGCCCATCACCCACACGCGCCTGCCCTCACTCCCAAGCGCCCATCACCCACACGCGCCTCCCCACTATTCTCTGGCATTCCTGTTCTTTGCCTCCAGGGCACTCTTCTAGATTAACGATGTGTCCCTGTTTAACTCCTGTCTCCCACAGGAAGCTGTAAGCGCTGAGGGCAAGTTCTTTATTGACCACTATACTACCAGCACCCCACACAGGGCCTAGTGGAAAGCAAATGCTAAATAAATCATCTGGCAAATACATGAAAGTAACTCATCCTTCCTCTAGGATTCAGCTCCAATGAAGTGACGCTTTTCTTGAAACCCTCCAGTTTGGATACGACCCTTTCTCCCTTTGGCCTCCACTGGCGTTTGTTCTCACTGCCCTGGTCAGCCACCCTCCTGCCCCCCACCACCCTGTGTGTGCACTGAGAGCAAGGGTCACGCACTCGCCTCCCCCTGTGGCGCCCACTCCAGCGCCTGCACCTGGAAGGCCCTCAAGAAATAGCTGATAATGAACAGATGAACAAACTAACCCTCAAACCAACAATTTACACGTGCGTTAACATCCGACGTTGCCAATGCTCTCGTTCTTCTTCACCTGGTCCCGGCAAAGCCCAGGGAGCGACGGTCTCCACACACAAGGGCGCCGCTGCAAACCTAAAGCCACGGGACCCGGGCTCTGGGGTCACGCTAGACCTGGAGAGACACGGGGTCACGGCCGGCCCGAGCGGAGCACAGAGTGGGGCTGCAGGAGGGAAAGGGGCAGGCACACGTCTACCTGACCGCTCCCTTCCAGCAGCATTTCCTAAATGCAGGATCACGCTCACGGACCAAGCGCTACCGTTCAAAACCAAAGGAAACCAATTCCATTTTTCCATCCTAAAAATGAAACTCCTTCACACCAACCTTACATTTCTAGAAAAGGATGATTTTTATCAAGGGGATGTAAGAAAATACGCTGAAGGACTTAAAGGTGGAGGATTATGTCGCCTGCTGTTCACTCTCAAATGGGTCCACATGCACGCGCGCGCACACACACATCAAGATGCGAGAGAAACAACTGTGGTACAACGTTAACTTGTGACACATCTCAGTAAAGGGCATACAGAACTGTTCATTGTTCTTTTCTGCAAGCATGAAGTTTTTTAAGTAAAAATAAAGAAGAAATGAAAGTACTTAGTTGAAAAGGCTATTCCGCCTTACATTTAAAAGCATCAGATGGGGAGAAACAATACTTTGATGAATACAATACATTTGAATAAAGCAATTCAAAACAATTCTAAAATTACTGTATCTTCATTTTAAAGTAATTACAAAGATTCGTCCGCAGGGTATCTGGGGATAAACCACTCTCCCTACAAACCCCACAAACGGGACAGCTGGTGTACAAAAGCCCCCTACGAGGCCGGACAGCACGAGGCAGAGGAACGGAGTCTCAAACTGGCCGCGTCCCGCCTCTTCGAGGTCGCAGTGCCCCAGCTCTGCAGAGCCAAGGCGTCAGGGCCAAAAACGGAACAGGTGAAACACAGCGGGAGAAGCACCGTAAGAGATTAAGTGGTAAAAAGGGACCGCAGTCACTCCCGAAAGGAGAAGGCCTGCACGCATCAGGCACGTTCGGCAGCGAGGCCGCCACGCCAGCTCTCCTTCTGCCCGGGAGGCCCTTCTGCTCAGACCCGCCTTCTCTTGAGCCCTGCCTGACCTCCCTGTTTAACGCCACAGTCCGCCTTCCACCCCAACACGCCCGAGTCCCCTCACCCTGCATTAATTTTTAACTTTTTGTTTTGAGGTAATTATAAATTCACATGCAGATGTAAGAGCTAGTACACTGAGCTGTCATATACCCTTGACCCAGTTCCCCCCAAATGTAGTATCTTGCATAACTGTAGCACAATATCATCTACATTATTTTTTTCCTCCTAGTATTTATCACTAGAAAGTGATACTTACAGCAGCTGTTCTTACTGTCTGTCCACCCCTACTAAAATATAAACTCCTTGCAGGCAAGAATCGTTATCATGCCCCGGCCAGTGTGCCTCAGGTGGATGGAGCATCATCCCATAGCCACAAGGTTGCAGATTTGATACCAGGTCATGGCACATGCCTGGGTTGCAGGTTCAACTGCTGGTCTAGGTAGGTACCATCCCTGGTCTGGGCACGTGCCAGAGGCAACCAATCAATGCCTCTCTCTCGCATCAATGTTTCTCTCTCCTGCAACAATGTTTCTCTCTCCCTTCCTGTCTCCCTAAAGGCAATGGAAAAATGTCCTCAAATGAATCTTTATTAAAATTTTATTCAGTTATATCCCAAGCACACAGAACAGTGATCAACCTGTAGAAAGAACTCAATAAACATTTGCAGAATGAATCAAAGCACTTTATTGCACTGCCTCCTCTAACAGAAAATTAGACCAGCTCTTTAAAGACCATCTTAGGCCCTGGCTGGTGTGGCTCAGTGGATTGACCGCTGGCCTACGAACCAAAGGGTCACCGGTTCGATTCCCAGTCAGGGCACATGCCTGAGTTGCAGGCCAGGTTCCCAGTTGGGGGTGTGTGAGAGGCAACTGATTGAAGTTTCTCTCCCTTTCTCCCTCCCTTCCCCTCTCTCTGAAAATAAAATCTTTTAAAAAGATAAAAGACCATCATGGTAAGTAAGAGGATTCTAAAACAGGAGGGAAACATCACACTCACCCATGGTGACATAAGGCAACTTATCAGTTGATCCATGAGGATAGATGCTGTAGAGGTGAGGTCCAGTAACATCTATGCCCCCCAAAACTAGGGCTGCACCAATGTAACCTTGATACCTGGTGATCAGAGTGTGCATAAGAAAAAAAAGTAAGTCTGTATCACATCACTGTAACTTAACCAAAAGCTGTATGAGAAGTCAGAAAACAAAAAGCTTTTCTTATACTGCCACTGTTTCATTAAGTGGTTACTGCTTTGATGGGAAATAGGAAATGAAATGAACTTGAGTTGAACTTCTACTATCAGCCAATAAAAACCATAAATTTTTGTTTTGTGTGAGATAAATTTCTGTATTGTGTGAGATAATCCACACACTTTATTTCATCTCAGCCTTGAAACCACCTTTAAAAGAGGGCTCTATACTTCTCCCTGCAGAGAAAACAACACAAAGACACGAACTACTCACCCAACGTCTCAAAGCCAAGCTTGGCTCACTCCAAAGATTATCGGCCCCCTTCCCTTCATGCCTTTCTGTGATCAGCACGTAAGCTGCCTTGCAAGCAAACAATGAAGAGTTGCTAAACTCAAGCTGTTCAAATTATCAACCTCCCTACGGCCCAACAGGAAAATGGCTAATGTCAAAGCACCTTCCCTTTGAATAAGCCCATAAAAGTATGACCACACATATGAGCTCACATTGAGTAAAGGAGGAAAGGATTTCATCGTTCAGGGAAGAGAATGATGACATAATTCCATGACGGCCTATAAAACCTCTGCCATCCACAGGACAGAGGTGCACCTTCCAGGAGCGTGGGCAGGAACAGGTTTTCCACCGCACCCCACCTCCATTTCATGTGCACGTACCTGTCCCCTTGGGCCCTTTCCTGGCTGGTTTTCCACTTCTACAGATTGCTTTCCCTGTGTTCGGTCCAACTATTCACCATTAGAACTGCTGTGCTCGATAAACATGCTGAATTGAAAGTTCTCCACTATGAGCCTTTAGCTCTCAGGAAGAAAAATGAAACCAATACATGCTGCATTTGCCTAACCATCATAGTCATTCAAAGTGAAATACAAGAATTAACACGAGAACCAACTGAGGGCATCACTGCAGACTGTCTGAGACAGAGCTCCCTGTCGGGATGTGTGCGAGACACACGGAATAGTCAAGTCCGACGTCTCCCTCGGTCACCGAACTGCTGTTTCAAAAAGAACCTTCTACTTACAAGTGAAGTAATTAAAGAGCAGGAAAGAATGTCAGAAGCAGCCTCAAGAAGGAAGGGCCCAGACAGGGGAAGAGGTGATCCCAAGGCCTACGAGCTAGCTGCAAGGCCAAGACTACACGGCCAGGGGACGAGGAGCCACAGTCACCAGACCCGCCACTCGCATCGCGGTCCAGTGCATGGCAGGTCCATCCGCCCACCACGCAGGGTGCTCAGAGTCAGCAGTAATCAGCTGGTCCCTTCCAAGCTGAAACAGTGTCTGTGTGATACATTTAAGCGAGTCTAAGATACTGAAATTACTGAAATCCTTAAAATCTGATCCAGAAAGCCCACTTGCAGGAACCAAGAATCTAAGGAACAAACGTGCAGAAGTGAATGCACAAGAATGTCTGCTGCAGCACGTCTGCGATGCTGACCCAGTGGGCGCGGAGGGAGCGCTGGCTGCACAGACACAGCTAGGCAACAGAAAACCGCACAACCACTAAAGGCCATGTCACACTTTCTTTCTGAACACTTTATTTATTTATTTTTAGAAGGGGGGAGGGAGCCAAACAGGGAGAGAAACATCGATGCGTGAGATAGATACATCTATCAGTTGCCTCTAGCAGGCCCCCAACCAGGGACCCAGCCTGCGATCCAGGCGCGTGCCCTGACGGCATCAAACCAGCAGCCCTTCGGTCCCCAGGTGGGAGCTCAATCCACTGAGCCACACCAGCCAAAGCTGCTACATTTTCTCACCCACTAGTGGTGGTAGTGCAACTTAGTACATCTTTCTCAAAGACAGTTTCTGCAATATGTATCAAACTGCTCACTATGCGTATCTTTGACAGGGCAATTCCATCTCTAGGAATTTGTTTTAAAATACAGTCTAAGGAATTAATCACAAGTACCTAAAGTGTCTATGCCCCGAAGGGTCACAGAATATAATAACTTAAATACCTTCAAATAGGCAACACCATTAATACTCAAAAACTGGTCAATAGAATGAAATTCTGTGACACCACCACAAAAGATATTCATCAACGTTTCTTAAGTTTTTATGGGTCACGGGCCCCTCTGACAAGCTTACTGGAATTGTGGAACCCTACCTCGTACCAAGTGCACAGACAAAGGTTTTTTACTATTTCGGAGGGCGACAGGTCTCCAGAACTCCTCTGTGGATCCGAGGCAGACGCTCTGGACGCTGCGCTCTTCCACTGACGGCAAGAAGCACACGCCCTGCACTCTTTGTCGGCCTCTGAACTTACGGGGATCTAACCGTGCCCCAGGCCCTGCACCAGGCCCTGCACCAGGCGCTGTCATAGCCTTGCTTCTGAAGTCAAATCCTACCCCTGTTTTCCTTCTACAACTGACTCATTTTATGTTAATTTCAGAAGACAAAAAAGGCCACAATTACTCTGGTTTAAATTTTTAAATGCTACTCTCACAACTTTTATAAAATTTAACATTTACAAAGTACGTTAAACTAAAAATAATCAAACACTGACAAGAGAGCATTTAGAATTCCTAAAACATTCTAAAGAGACTAACAGAAACATCTGCTAGATTTAGCTAAATGTTTTAAATGACATTTCAAGTTATTTTGAGATATTCCGTTTACTGCAATTTTACAAGTTTAAAAATTGTTTTAAATGTAATGCGCCATACAAACCACCAGAGGGAGCTTTGTATTTAAAATCAAAATCGCAAATGTCTTCGGAAATCTTGACCACAGATGTGCTTTAACAAGTTCTCACCCTGTACTGGGAGAATTTATTTGACAGGCGATAATTCTGCAGGGTTACAATGATGATTATGTACATAAATAAATGGAAATCACTGGCGTAAGGGCTTGTACTGCCAGAGCGGGAACTGGGTGGACGTGACTAGGCTTCCCGCCCACATGACTCGCAAGTCCTCGTCGCCTCGCCAGTAAAATGGGAACTATACTACTGCTGCCGCAGGGCTACGCTGAGCCTCATATCCCCTCACACTGAGCGGCAAGGGGCCGTGCCTGACTCACAGATGAAGGTCTGAAAGTGTGCAGGAAGGCAAGGGCGAGGCAGGGTCGGAGGGCAGCGAACGGGGCAGGGACTGACAGACCAGACGCAGGCTCCCACTTCTAAAGGCAACATCTGCCACTGAGGTGCAGAAGATTATTGCCATGTGTTACCCCAAAACTTTATGAATTTTTTCAAAAAGACACCAGAAATCCAGATACTTTAATTCTAATCTCCCATTGATAATTATCGGCCACTATTTTTCAAAAACCACTCTGTGGCCCATGTGAAAGTCCTCTACAAGCTAAACAGAACCCCTGAGCTGCCTGTTTACGACCCTGCCCTCTATCCCCATGCCCCTTCCGCTGTCACAGGCCCAGGTACGGCTTCCGCCACGTGGGGCAGAGGGTCAGGACACGTTTTGTGTAAGAATAAAGGTCTCTGCTCACCTCGAAAAGCCAAAGGCACTACACGGCACACACTCCACAAAGGAAAGAGGAGAGAACTTGTTACGAGTAAGGTAGGCGCCAAAAGGAGAAGCCAGTATTCCAACCCAAGACTAAATACCCAGGCTCTTTCCAGTACAGTATACTGCCGCTCTTCATGAGAAGCAAATGAGAAAGTGGACTTAAAAGTTTAAAAGTGTCAAGGCTATACTAACATCAAGTGATGATGTGATTATTAAGAAAGAAAGAAAAAACTAACAAGAACTGTCTGTGGAAGTCAACAGGGAGTGAAGGTCAGGTGAGGAAAGTGACTGCACTTCTTTAAGCCTCGATTTGTTCCCATATAAACTGGAGCAGCCTCGACCTCAGGATCAGAAGAATAAAATGAGATCACACATAAAGCACTTAGCGCAGGAATCAGCACAAAGAGATAAATATTGGTCAATATTAACGTTACCATTGTTCATTTCATTGTTTTTTCCCCTTGAAAGGAGAAAAAACCAGTCATTTGTGTTTGTGTGTGTTCACAAGAGGAACTCCTCCAAGACTCCTACCAGCTCTAAGTTTCTTCCCATAAACGAAAAAATTTTTCTACCCAGTAACATGTCTATGCCTAAGGAAGTGACTCAACTGGTCGCATATCATTTATTCATGGGAAAAGAAAACCAGACAGACCCCACAAATTCAAATGTATTATCAAAAGCCTTATGAAATTAAAATGGCTTCTTAGTAACAATTGATTTCTAAAATAAAATGTGTATTTCTGAGAATGCTTTTTCTCTAGCTTCCAGGTTTCCACTGGCTAGGAATCTATAAGACATGAGAAAAAGATGCGATAGAAATCCTCACCCTGGAACCTCACCTGAAAAGCATCTGCTTCAGCATCCGATTGGCCGTCACGACTCTGGGGAGGCGGCCGGTGGAGAGGGAGTGGAGCTCCAAATTAGAGGAAATGAGCTGGGTTGTCATCTCTGTGTCTGCAGCTGTCCCAGCACCACAACAACTGAAACACATGACAGAAACTGAGCTGAAATTCAATGACCAGACGTCTCAATCAGAAGTGGAGTTTCTTAGATCACCTCTTACCTGAACTACAAAATTCAGGTACAGAGAGGTGTTTCTTAGTGCACTGTAACTGCTCTGTTTAACCAAACCTAAACAAACATAAAATTGACAATACGCATCTAATTATATGCGAATGTATTTCCTGTGGCACAATGGAACATTTGTAGTCATTAGTTTCTGTGCTCCCGAAAGAGTGTATATTTTACTAATCCTACAAATACATCCAAGTTGTACAAAAAAGCAAGGCATGTTAAAAGTCTTGCAATTTAACGTTTACCAAGTATTCACTCCCAGGTACCAGACACCGCGACAAGTGTCAAAGTCCTAGCCCTTGATTTCAAAGCTGCGTGGAGATGACACAGGCAAGCAGCGGCTGCACCTTTTATAATACAATACAGCAGTGCAGGTACAAAATGCTAAAGGAAACTGAAGGAAAGAGCAATTAATTCTGATCTTTGTAAGAAGAGGTTTCATATCAGCTCAATTTGGGAGAATAAAATAAAAACATTACACAAGCAGTAAAGAGGAAAGGGCATCCTAAGCAGAGGAGCTGGCATGAGCGAAGGTGAGACAGCCTGGAGGTGAGGGAAACAGGGGCTTCCCAGGAGTAACTAGAGCACCAGGCGAAGGCAGCTAAATAGGCTGAAAAGATGAACTCTTCATGAGATTTCGCAAGGATTTCAACACGTTTGATTTTATCCTGCAAGCAGTGTAAACATGTAAAGAGTCTCTTGAAAAAAAGTTTTTAAAAAGGAAAGGAACATAATTAGATTTGTATTTTACAAAATCCAATGACAGAGAAATGAACAACACAGAGAAGAAACCAGAGGCAGAGAAGCCATTGAAATGACAAATGTAATAGTCTAGCTGAGAAGAAAAAAAAAAATCTGAATAAATAAATAAATAAAATAATAAAAAAAAGAAAAAATCTGAACTAAGGCCCTAGCAGAGGGAAGAACAGGAGGGCATGGATTTAAGGGGCACAGAGAAGGCAGACCAAGTACCAAAGGAACTGAAGACTAAAGCAAAGAGAGGACCTGAGGATGACTTGCTTAGGACAGCTGGATAAAAATGCCATGAAAGAAAATACAGATTGAACGACAGGTTTTGGGGGAAACATAGTAAACGTTAGCCCTGAAATGTTTAAAAATACAAAAGCCATCCAAACTAATCAATACTTACTAAATGTTAGGAGATATGAAGTGTATCTTTGAACAGTTCTTGTCAGCAACAACCATCCCTTCAGTTGCCCTTGTATCTGCTCCAAGTACTATGCCATCCTATTTAAAAAACATACATAAAGAGAGAGATGCACATACAGACACAGATGCAAATACAGATGCAGATACATAGATATACACGCACAATTACATCGCAAACCACAGCTCTCTAGCTGAGGGGAAACAATGCTGGTCATCCCCTGCTCCCCCAAAAAATACCTCCTACCAAAAATATTCTGCTGTACTTCAGAATTCAAGAAGGTTTATCAACGGATGTTATTGCCTGAATCACGAGGAGGTGGCAGGAATCATTCCTGTTTTCAAACGAGGCTCAGAAATTCAATGAATTCCTCACAGATCAAACCTAATATGGGGTAAGTCTGGATTATGATGCAGAAGTCCTTCCATTAAAATAGCCACCTGTCGATTTCTTTTTAAAAGATCTCACTCTTTACCCTGAACAACAATAACCATGATATCTTTTGACCCTTACAACAATTTAAGGCTGGAGTTACGTCCATTTGGTTGGTGGGGAAAGTGTGGCTCTGAGAAGGAAAGTGGAGAAGCGGCGTTCAATGGTTAGACAGACCTGTCTGACCCCCCGTCTTGTGTTCTCCCACACCAGCCAGCCTTCTAAGGTAATAACTTAAGACTGAAAAGTAAACTGGTCTCCTGTGAAAAACTCTGCCAAGTGAGAAAAAAAATATGACCTTTTGATAAGCACACGAAACCTAACACATGTAGTCTCTCCTAGAAGTCCTTTTCCTGATGTGCTCTGTAACATGAGCCCTTCCCCACTGAGCCCAGAGAAGTAAAGGTGGCCTAGTTCATGTATAAACTGCTGCTCCCCGGCCTGTGCCGGCTTACCTTATACACCACCCCTGCGATGGTCGTGCCTGTTTTCCGGGCTGTCGGAAGCTTGTACCCTTTCTTTGCAAAATCGGCTTCCAGGATGGCATTTCTAAGAGCAAACGAGAGAATAAAGCGTTGAAGGGCAGGACCACATTGCGCTGCACTGACTGAAAGAGTGCCTAATAGGGAACTCAAGAAAAAAAAAACCTACTATTCACTTTCACGCCCATCTGTTCACTCAATCCCCCTTGCCAATATCAGGAGTACTGTCCCATTTCTCGGCAAAGAAAGCCTCACAGAGGGACGGCACATGGCCTAAAGAGATGGAGGTGGAGGGAGTCCAAATGCAGCGGGAAAGTGGGAGAGCAGCCCCGGCCTCAGGAGAAACCCACGCTCAGGCCCCGATTCCCCTGAGTCACAAGGGCCGCGGGCCCAGGCCTCGCTGTGCACCCTTCCTTTGGACTTCCAAGATCAGGCCACGGCCCAGAGCAGACCCCGGCACCGCACTCCCGATCCCGCCCTGACCCCGGCCCCGGGAAAGGTCGCACCTGCGGCAGTTATCGAACGAGAAACCTCCAACCGGTGGCTTACACACTGACACAGCCGCCATCTTCCCAAGAAAGTACTTCCGGGCCGGGGGCGGGAGCAGAGGAAATGAGATGAGTACTTCCGGCGCCGCCGGCGACAGAAGCTAAAGGGGCGGGTCAAACTCCGCGCTAGGGCGATTGATCTTAGAGTTGCGGGCTCCCAGAAGAGCCCGGAGGTGTTTGGACTATATCACCCCAAGTGGCGTGGAGGAGAAACTGACGCCCAGGTTGGGGAAGGACGTATTCCCAAGGCGGACGCCGGGGAGACCAGGCCTGCTGCCAGCCAGAGACCGAACTGTTTCTATTATTAATTCGGCTCCGTAGGGCTTCGGAGACAGACACACACCCAGGTTCCAGACGGAGGCCCACCGTCTCCATGCACTGAGCAAGTCCTCTCCACTCTGAATCTGTTTCCTCCACTCTCAAATGGAGATAACAGCTACCTCAAAAGGCTGCTGTGAATTGAACAAGAAGCAGCACGTGAAAAGATGTTCACCATCACTAATCATTAGGAAATGCAAATCAAAACCATAATGCAATACCACTGCGCACCCACTAGAACGTTATAATCAAAACGACAGATAATAACAAGTGTTGGCAAGGACATGGAGACATGAGATCCCTCATGCATGCATGACTGCTGGGAACGTACAACCATGCAACGGCTCCAGAAAACAATGTAGCAGCTTCTCAACCAGTTAACCCGAGACCCAGGAGTCCTCTTTCATGTATAGCCCCAGGAGAATTAAGAACATGCTCACAAAAACTTGTACACAAGTATTCATAACAACATTATCCACAATACCCAAATAATAGAGACAACCCAAATGCTCATCAGCGGATGAATGGATAAACAAAATGTAGTACACGTTCGTACTGTGGAATATTATTCAACCATAAAAAGTGAAGCATGGATACACACTACACCACAGGAATACACCTTGAAACATTGTGTTAAGTGAAAGGCTCCAGGCACAAAATCCATGTATAGCATGATTCCATTTCTATTAAATGTCCTCACTAGACAAATCCAGAAACTAAGGAGATGGGGTGTGGGGAAGAAAGTAAAGAGTGAATGTTTGATGGATACTAAATCTCTTTGGGGGATGATGAAAATGTTCTAGAATTATATAGAGGTAATGGTTACCCAACCTAGTGAATATACTAAAAACCACAGAATTGCACATTTTTAAATAGAATATTTGGTTATGGTCATTTTATTTAGATTTTTTAAAGGCTGCCATGACTCGAAAATTATACATGGGAAGCATCTATTGTGGTACATAGCAGCTTCTAAATAAATAGCCATTATTGTTAATACATTTATTCCCTCCTGCCAACAGCCCTAAGAGGTAGCTCTGTAATTCAACTCATTTTACTAATGGAAATTAAGGCTCATCAAAGTGAAGTAACTTGCTCAAATTTGCATAGCCAGTAACTGATGGCCTCAGTAAGTTGTGGGATGAATTAATTTACTCACTCAGCAGATATTCATTGAGCACCTACTACATGTCAGACATGTTTCTGGGAATGAATGAATGAATGAATGAATGGCATCGCAGTCACCTAGAACCAGTGTCTGTCACAACTCTGTGTTCAATAAATATTCGTCAAAGGTGAAATTCCCTTTCATTACTTCTCTGGGCCTTTTGTGTGAAATCAGAAAATAAAACCTCACCCACCTGCCTCCCCAGGAATCTAGTGATGAAAAAGTTTGAGTATTTGCTGTGTCACCAACTCTCTACTTTGGTGAATGCAAAAAGGGAAAAGACTTGGACTTTGCTCTGGAGAAGGCCTAGACAGGACAGATTGTAATTCAACATGCCTTGGGCTCCTGGAGCCAGTAAGAAATTATAGAATGAAAGACATCTTTACAACATGAGTCAGAGTCTCTCGCTCCTGCTCTGGGCTCAGCCCTGAGGGAATAGACAGAAAACGAATCAGATACAGTTCCTCTCCTCCGGGTATGGGTTGAATTGTGTCACTTCCTGTGTTAAAGTCCTAACCCCCAGTAGCTTAGTGTGACCTCATTTGGAGATAGGATCTTCACAGAGGTAATCAAGTTAAAATGAGGTAATTAGGGTGGATCCTAATCCCGTATGACTGATGTCTTTGTAAAAAGGGGAAATTTGGAGATAGACCTGTGAACACAAAGGCAGAAATGGGGTGATACTTCTAAAGCCAAAGAACATCAAAGATTGCCAGCAAACCACCGGAAGCCGGAAGCCGGAAGCCGGGACAGGGGCCTGGAACAACCCCCAGCAGGAGCCAAGCCTGCCGACACCTTGATTGCCCACTTCTAGCCCCCAGAATGGCAGAACAATAAATTTCTGTTAATTAAGCCACCCAGTTTGTGGTACTTTGTTTTTCTAGTTACAGCAGACTGATGCGCCTCACAGCCTCACAAGTTCACAGTCGCAGTGTGCTAAGGGCTGACGGAGGGGGCAGGTGTGGAGGTAGGGTGCTGCAGAAGCCTGGAGGCTCAGAAGGGTAAGGTGTGAGCTGATGGGGTGAGAAGGCAGGAGGGACAGACACAGCAATGGCTTGGGGTATGGAACAAGCAAAACCAGACAGACAAACAAACAAACAAACAAACAAACCCTGAGCATGCATTGTTTTCCAGAACCGGTGGGCGATGTGTTTGATGCAGCTATAGGGACCGGAAGCAGAGCAGCCTGCAGCCCCCAGAGGCGGGGAGGTGGGGAGAGGGTGGGCCCTGTGTCCAGCCACAGAACTGGAGGAGCCAGAGAAGCATATGCAAATGACTTGTGGCCTCAGTTTGCCCCCAGGGCACTTCTCTTCTTAACTGGGTCTCTTCGGTAATGTTTCACACCCTGAGTGAGCTGAGGAGGTGGCATTGCCTGTGTATGGCCTCTGGAGGTGGTCCAGGAGAGGCTTCCAGAGCCCAGCAGAGGGCGACAGAGAGCCTCCAGGCAACCAGGGCCTGGACTTTGAGAGGCGGAGCCAAAGGCCAAGCAAACCCCAGTCAGCCTGGCCCTGGGTCTCTGTATGTGCGTATCTGCAGTGTGTGGAGGGCGACTCTAGGTACCCAGCGCTCAGGGACCCCTGCTTCAGCCCCCCTATCCAACAGGACTGCTTCCCCCCTCACTGCAGTCCAGCCAGAGCTCCTCCCCAGGGCCTGGACACAGTCCCATTAATCCCTGGCAGTACCACCAAACCCAACTGACCGGTAACGCTACCACTTCTGCTCTGGATCTGGCTGTGTGACCTCAGGGGAGCCATCGGGGTCTCTGTGCCTCAGTTCCTAATAATATAGAAACAGCCAACATTGCGTGAGAGCACCCAGTGTCCTGAGCTCTGTTCTAACCGCTTAGTATAGAGGATCTCGTGATCATCCTAGGTACCTAGAATGTTCCAGACACGAGGAAAACGGGTGATCAAGAGTTGGACACAGTCCCTCAGGACCATGCATCTTTACACCACCTTACAGATGAGGAAACTGAGGCCCCGATAGGCAAAGTCATTGGCTAAAGGTCCCAGAGCAGGTAAGTGGCAGAGTCAAGGTTCAAACCATGCCCACCTGTCCCCCCCACAAACACACAGCACCACTTCTGCCTCCCCCTAATAATTCTGGCCCAGCTGGAACCCAAGTTCCCATGTTCCCTAGGGCTTTGGCAGAGCAAAAACAAGGTTTCCTGCTCCAGGATTCTCATCCCTGCTGGGCTGGATCCCAGCTGTGCCCTTGGAGGCCCGCCTCTCCATCTGTCTTAGCCTCAATTTTCTCATCTGTAAAATGAGAGAACATTGCCATTGCCCCTAGCTCATGGGCACAAGATGAGAGCATGCAATGAAAATGGTAAAGCCATTCATTTGTCCATTCGTCCATTCATCCATCCGTCCCATCACCCAGTATTTATTAAGCCCCTCCATGGCGCTGGGCTCTGTGCCATATCACAGCCTGTACGGGCATTGGTCTGGGAACTGTACCTCCAGCCCACTCTGCCAAGTTCCCTAAGGGACATGTACCAGAGCACAGCCAAGGAAGGACTCCCGAGTAGGCCTGAGGAGCAGGGTGGGCACCCAGTGACGGGAGTTAGCACTGAGACCAGGAGACCAGAGGGGGCATCAGCCTGCATTTGCCAAGGGCCTGGCAAGCACCTTCCCCCAGCCTGCAGCTGCTAGGAGCCCAGTGTGGGACAGGCCCTGCAAGGCTCACCCACCCTCCGTCAGGATACACACACATCCAAGGGTGCCCCCCCCCACACCACCAAGAAGACTTGGCCATCTTCCCATTGCAAGAGAAGCAGCCCATGATGCTCCTGGTTGCTAAGGCAACTAGGCCCTTGTTTTTCCTTCTTCATAAATAAGCTATAAATAGACAGGGCAAACCTGGGTGCCTTCCTTTGCATGAATTAGAGCAGCTGCTCCAGGCTCCAGGGCCCTGGCGCAGCACTCGGGTGCCAAGCCTCGCTGCACAGGCGACAGCCAGCAACACCACGACACAGCTCCAGTGGGAAGGCACTCCACCCGCTCCAGACACGCCTGGGGCACGAAGCAGACTCTGGGGCCCTGCTGCGACCCGCAGAATCCCAACAGCTGTAAGCAGGGCCTAGGATGGGTGTTTAACTAGGTACCCACGAGATAGGAGGGGCTCTGAGTTGGCCAACCCCTGCTGGTGGTGAGCAGGATTGAACATCCTCCCTCCCTCCTACCTGGGACCTGTGCATTCATTTCAGACTCTACAAATCCTTTCCCCTCTGGGTTTAATCATCACGGTTAACATCTACCGAGACCTTTCTAGGTTCCAGGCCCTGTGTTAAGCGCTTTCCATGCCACAACCCCATGAATTCTGCCAACCCTGGTGCTGTTACAATTTCCAGCTCCTATATAGGAACTCTCAGCTGGGGCAGAGGAAGTGCCTGGTTAATAAGGGAATCGGGATTTGAACCCAGACCTGGCCTGTCACTTGTTCTTAACCCTGTTCAACCTATTTCATTCTCTTAGTAACCCATGAAGAAGGGAAACCCAACGTGGGAAATGAACAGAAAGAGAAACGAAGACTTAGAAGGCCTGGGGACTGGCCATGGTGTCACCCAGTGAGGATGACGTGGGTCCCTAGATGGCAGGCTGCAGAAAGTGGGGTCATTTCCCCTGGAGAGGGGGGATCCAGGCAGACATGACTACCTGGTGGGGCAGGGCAGGCTTCCTGGAGGAGGGGAAGCTGAATGAACGAGGTCTCAGAGGATGACAGTGGAGAGAAGGGGAAAGCGTTCCAGAGAGAGGGCACCGCTTGCGTGGGAGAGAGTGTGTCAGGTCTGCAGAACAGCAGGAGGGTCTGTGCGCTGCAGGGCAGGGGCAGGGTGGGGGAGGTGTAGGTGGGAAGCGAACAGGCTCCACCGCCAAGGGCCCGTAGGCTGGTGCAGAAGCCTGGCCTGTCCCAAAAGCACTAGGGAGCCATGGAAAGCTTTCAGCAGAGAAGAAGTATGTCCTCTTGTGGGAGAAAGGGCTGCCTGCTTACCAAAGGGAGTTTGAGCAGAGTATGTCACCCAAAGACGGGCAGGCATCCCATAGGCTGCAGGACCACAGCAGAGGGATGCTTTCTCTAGCCAAACCTTGCAGGATCCACCTCTGAATGTGTGGACCAGGCACTCCTCCGGTTCCATCATCTTCCCCATGGTTCTAGACCCTCCATGCCCTTCCACAACTCGGGGGATGCTACCTCGTTCATTCATTCACTCACTCACTCACTCACTCACTCATTCATTCAGACATTCCTTAAACAAACGCCAATTCTGTGTCTGGCACAGGAACGCAAAGACTCTGGCCTGAAGGGACATGGATACAGAAACCAATAAGACGGTTCAAGGCCAGAAGGCTCTGCTAGGGGCTGCACAGGGCAGCAGAAGGCTAGCTGGGGTCGCGAGAAGGAGAGGACAGGTGCTCCAGAGGAAGGACGGTGCAGGCAGACACAGGGAGGCGTGAAGCCGCTGGGCATGCTGGGAGCGTTAGCGAGAGGACTCAGAGGCGAGGGAAGCCCGAAACGCATCAGGACCCGGGGCAGGCAGGACCTGGGAGCCGGTTCCAGGGTTAATGTGTGGAAGGATGTGATCACGTGGGTACGTTGTGAGAACTAGCTTGGCAGCTGTGGGGAGGGGGAGGGGGCAGAGAGGGACTGGAAGTAGGAGAACCATGGACCAAGGAGGAGAGGAAGGTGGCCTGAAGTAGGGCGGTGGCAGTGATGACAGCGCAAAGGGAACACTTTAAAGAGACATCACAGGCGGACAAGCGGACAGGATGTGGTCAGAGGGTGAGTGTGCGGAGCGGGGAAAAGGCAGAATCGACGTTCTCTGCAGGGGTCTGACTTGGGTGGGTGGGCAGATGGTCCCTTTGGGACGTGTGTTGGAGGTCTGGGCTGGGGAGGAGGGGTGGGAGTTCGCCAACAGCAGGCGGCAAGCCATCCAATCCTGAGTTCGAGTGAGACGCCACGGCAGAGTGGGCAGAGGGAGTGGAGGGAGCAAGGTCAGAGGTGGGGGGCGGGTAGTAATTCAGGCAGGCCAAGGTGAGGGATGGGCAAAAGGTGGACAGAGGAAGTAGTGGGGGGAGGTTGGCGGAGGCGGAGTGTGTGCTGGGGACAGAGGGAGAGTCGCCCATGCCCACGTTCCAGCAGTCGAATAAGACGAGGAACCATCCCCACCAACGGCAACGTTCTCCTATCAAATCGGGCAGACTCAGTTCTAGTAACAATCCTCAGGGTGAGTGACGGTTTGCTTGTCGTTTGCTCGCGTAGTTGGGAGTGTGACGTGGTACAAACTTCCTGGAAAGCCATTTGCCAAAGCCGTTCAAGATCCCGTAGTCTCCTGAGAAAAAGGGGACCAAGGCAACGGGAGAGGATGGGCCCCCGTGTTGCCTCGACTGGGCGATGGTCCCCACGGGGAGGCAAACACCCAGACCTGTCACATTGGGTACATTAAACCCATGCAGTGTTTTTCTATATCAATTAGACCTCAATAAAACTATTTTTACAAAATAGTTCAAGATCCTTGAAAAAAATTCAGAACATTTATTTCAAAAATTCCCCTCCTAGGGCTCTATCTTCCAACAGAGATTAATACGTAAAGATGTTCGTTGTAGCATTACTTGTAATGCGTATGCTCGTATTACATTTTTTTTTTTTTAAGTACTTTTTTCCTTTTTTTTTTTTTTTTTAGATTTTATTTATTTATATTTAGAGAGGAAGGGAAGGAGAGAGGGAGAGAAACATCAATGTGCGGTTGCCTCTCGTATGTCCCCCGCCGGGAACCGGCCTGGCAACCCAGGCATGTGCCCTGACTGGGAATCGAACCGCGATCCTTCGGTTCGCAGGCCCGCGCTCAATCCACTGAGCTACACCAGCCAGGGCTCGTATTACATTTTATAATGGGTTATATCTTAGACATGTGGACAATGGATTATATGTATTGGATATTCTAATGGACTATACATTACCCTATGCGGCAATTTTATAATGAAGACTAGAAACTGCTCTAACGTCAAACAAAGGGAAAATGGCTAAGTAATCCATCATGACCCGTATGAGGTGATTAAAAATTGTGTTTTCAGTGCACGTTTGCTGACACGGAAGAAAGGGCGAACACGAGCAGAATGTATGTGGTTTCAATGTTACACGTGTGCGTGCGCATTATGTCACGTGGGTGAGAAAGACAGCCAGCCCACGGTCAACCACGCTGCGTCCCCGGTGCGACAGCGGGTCGTTCCTTCCTGTCCGCGTCAAGCTCTCTGCGGTGCGTCCTCGCCAGTGTCCCCCATTTCATTCTGAAGCGTTTGGACCGTTCAGGAGTCTCGGAGCAGTACGGTGGGCCATCCCCCAGCCTCCCTCCCTCTCTTTCTCCAGAATCGACGGAAGTTTCACAGCACTCTACCCCTAAGTACCAGAGCACAAAGCTCCAAAAAACAAGGACATTCTCCTACACGGCCACAAAACTGTTCTACGGATTCAGCATTTTCATCTAATATTCAGCCCACTTTCAAATTTCCCCAGTGGTCCCAATTACGATCACCTTTATGGTTTTTGTGGTTTAAATCGAGGGACCCAATCAAGGATCACACGGTGAGTACAGTTGTCCCTAAAAGCTTCGACAAGAGTCTCCTAAAAACAAGGACATTTGCCAACGAAACCACAACACCGTGGTCACGGTCAGGAAATTGAAGGCAGGTCCGGTGTTGTTATCTCTCTGACCCCCAGTCCTCACCCACAGGTCCCCCGTCTCCGCTTTAGTCTTTGTGACCCAGGACCCCCGCAAGGGCCCCACCCCCACCGCCCCAGTGACGTCAGTCTCCTTCTGTCTGGAGCCATCTCCAGCCCCTTTTCCCTCTTCTCTGCGGAGGTCAGCGGGCTGTTTCGGAGAACGCTCGTCACTGTGGATTTACCTGATGATTTTGGCAGGTGAGCGCGTCCTAAGTCACGCTGCGTCCTTCTCCGGGCACCACAGCGGGGGCGTGTGATGTCAGCTGGTCCCAGCATGAGTGGCGTTCCATGCAAACATTTCCGTGAGTGGGTTGGTGTCTGTCGTTTTCCTCCAGCTGTAAAGGCACCTTTTTCTCGTTGTCACTAAAAAGTGACGTGTGGGCGAATCTTCGAGACTGCACATCCCCTCTTCCCGGGCTTCCTCCCAGGGCTGACAGCAGGTGCCCAGGTGATGCGTTTTGCCCGGATCAATCACTGTGATGTCGAGTGTACGGTTTTCTCCCTCCTCGGGTGGCACTCTTCTGTACAGAAGAGCTTCCCCTTATTTTGCTTCTTCTGTTTCTTTAACTATTTCTTTTAAAATTCAAGGATTCTGCCCCGCCTGGTGTTGCTCAGTTGGGTGGAGTGTCATCCTGTCACCAAGAGGTTGCGGGTTTGATTCCCGGTCAGGGCACGTGCCTGGGTGGTGGGTTCCACCCCCAGTCCAGGTGCGTAGGTCCAGGCACGAACAGGAGGCAACCAACAGATGTTTCTCTCTCTCCCTTACTCTCTCTCTGAAAGCAATGGGAAAAAAAAATGTCCTCAGGTGAGAGTAAAAAAATCATCATCATCAAATTAAAAAAATAAAATAAAATTCAAGGATTCTTCTTTATTCTGTGTGTCATAATCCATTCTTGTTATTCATCATTTTGATCTCCAGTTGTCTCCGATTTGGCCCCTGGAGTTCTTTCAAACTGGCCCCCGGCAGTTCGAGTTTTGGGCACCGTATGGTGTTCCAGGCATGCAGGGGAGTGCTCGCTGGGGCCACCCAGCCTCCTGGACCTCGGGGAACAGCCACTCGCCTCTGGACCCACAGGGGGCCGACAGGAGGTCAGCAGGCGGCGAGGGAAGCAGGTTCGGAAGTCTTCATCTCAGAAGCAGCAATAGCCCAGCTCTAACCCGTGGCCTGGCTTCAAGGAGATGGGGCACCAGCGCACGCGGGCATCTCATTCCACATCTCATCTGTTTATTTCTGGCGCCCGGAAGGAGGTTAATTACGGCGCAACGCTGAAGAAAAACTGTTCTTTTGCAGCTTCACAAGGAAAGGAAGGTGTAGAAGGGAAAAGCACGTGAGCGGGTGTGTCCCCGGGTCCTCCAGGCCTCCGCATCGCCTGCCTCCTTCTTCGCCCTCCCCTTCCTCTTGCTGAGGCAGGGTGCGCACACAGTGAAACGCGGAGATTTAAGGGTCCAGCTGGCTGGGTTTTGAGAAATGTGTAACCAGCACCCCAACCCAGATACAGAGCCTTTCGGCCACCCCCCAGAAAGTTCCCTCATGCCCCTTCTAGTCAGTCCCTCATAAAGGCAGCCACTTCCTGAAATCTAAAACTTCTAGAACTTCACGTGAACGGGTCGTACAGTGAGCCCACCACCTTCCTGCCACATAAAAAGGTGGTGGAAGCCCAGCCGCACCACCCGTGTTCCGGAAGTATTTGTGGGGCTTTCCCGGGGAGAGAGAAAGGAGCGGGACACTGGCGTCCCACTGTGGGCTCGCTCCCCATCCCTGCTCCCAGGGTGGTGGCTGAGGAGAGGACCTAGCCCTGGCTCATTCCCCGGCCCAGAAAAACTCACCTTCCTTAGCCAAGAAACTATGGCCGAGAAAGGCCACCGGACATGGCAGGAGCCTGTCTACCCGGCAGTGAAGCTCAGACACTCTGATGCCCCTCCACCCCGGGACCCTGTGCCCCTTACTGTGGGGAGCCCCCCAGGGGACTACGGTTCTGTCCATCTGCCAGCAGGAGCAGCAGGAGCAGCGAACAGCACCAGTGACCGGCCCATCCTCCTGCATTTCTGCTGTCAATCTGCCCGCTGCCCTGGGTTGTTTACTGGAAGCTGGCCTCCCTGCAAGGGTTCAAAGCCCTGGCCCTGGGCACGTCTGCGGCAGGAAGCAGGCCGGCCAGTAATTGGCGGTGCGGCTGTGCTAAGCGGCCAGCCCTGACCCAGTATCTTCCTCCTGCCGTCGCCTTTGAGTGGCTCCACACTGACCTTCCAGCCCGCAGGGACTTCCTGCCGAACGCCAGGCCGGCAACAGCAACAAATTACTCGTTCCCCGAGAAATTTATTAAAAGGTGACAGCAGTTTGGGGGCCAGGTGGCCAGGGGCCACCAGTACAGGAAGCCTAACGTCTTCTGTTCCCAAGAGCCCAGAGCGGACTCCTGCTGAACTAAGAGGGAACTGAACTAGAACTCTAAACTGGGGGGTGAAGGAAAAATGACTCAGAGCTCAGGGGAGGCGGAGGCCCGTCCCTGGTTTCACAAAGGGAGAGGAGGCAGGATCTGGAGCCCCCTAAATCTCGGTTCCAATCTGCCACTTCCACCCTGTGTAACCTTGGGCAAGCCACTTGGCCTCTCTGAGCCTTCCGTGCCTGTGAAGGAGATAAGACGCCCACCCTTCCGCTTGGCCAAAGGCAAATAAACGCACGTGAAGTGCCTGGCACCGTGAGCCTTGCTGGATCAGAAGCGGACTATGTTTATTCCATTCTCCAGCCGAGAGAGAAAGACTGACCTCCATGCGAGTGCCCACGCCCACGCCCACACCCACACCCACACCCACAGTGACGCGGGGGCCGGGCCACGGGATCAGGTGGGATGGGGCTGCAGCTGCTCAGCCTGGGGTGGGGGCAGGACGCCCCAGCCTCTGGTTTCCGGTGGGTGAGGAGCTCCTCCCACCTGCAGCAAGGCTCTGGCTGAACCCTGGACCGTTGGGTGAATGAATGAGACGGGTGAATGAATGTCCACATCAGTAGCAGGTGCAGCACGCCGAACAATAGCCCCCCAAAGAGGTCGACACCCTAATCCTCAGAGCCTATGAAGATGTCACATTACATGGCGAAAGGGACTTTGCAGACGTGATTAAGTTAAGGGTCTTGAAGTGGAAGATCGGCCTGGACTCCGCAGCGGGGTTCAGCGCAATCACAAGGGTCCTTAGAAGAGGGAGGCAAGAGGCTCAGAGCTGAGGGACAGGCATCTAGGTGACAATAGACTCACGTGACGTCAAGACCTGAGCCTCACAGTCATATAATTTCTGTCCTCTGGGCCTGGTTGGGCCCAAACTCCTACGTAGGATTTTCATCATTTGAGGAAGAGCGGTTGTGCCCACATGACCTGATGATTTGGAGGATCAGAAAAGGCCAGCTCTGCCCAGGCCAGTGTGGCTCAGCTGGTTGGAGTGTCATCCCATAAACCAAAAGGTCGTGGGTTCAATTCCTGGTCAGGGCACATGCTTAGGTTGCAGGTTCAGTCCCACGGTAGAGGCCTGTACGAGAGGCAACCGACGGATGTTTCTCTCCCTCTCTCTCCCTCCCTTACCCTCTCTCTATCTCTCTAAAATCAGCACCCATGTCTGCAGGGAAGGATAGAAAAAGAGAAAGAAAGAAAGAAAGAAAAAAAAGAAAACGCCGGCTCACGACGGGCAGACCGTTCATACCTCGCAGTTACCCTCGTCCCACAGGCACGTGCGCCGTGGGACACCGGAAGCTGATTGTCTAAGGGCGAGCCTTGCTCTGCCCCGCTCACGGACTTGCTTCCAAATCCCAGTTAAAAGCAACGGCTTTTGTTTAATAGATGCATCTGATTCACTTGGCAAATTGCCCGTTTCTTAAGGGCGTTAATCATTTATTAATTGATTTTTGGTGAGCCGGCCTTTTGGATAATTGGTCGTTAGCAAAACTGACCAGGGCTGCCTTCAGAGCTGGCTGACCCAGACACAGAAAGAGTGGCCTCAAGAACTCGCAGCTGTTACCACACGGTCCCCACAGCCCGAGAGTCCCCCATCCTTGGGCTGACACTGTCCTCGCGGCATTGTGTGAGGGCAGGGGGCAGCAGGGGCTCCCATCTCTCCCCAGCACCCAGCCCAGAGCCTGGCGGAGAGGGGGACAGAAGAGTGGTGAGGAAAGAAGGGAGACGCAGCCACACCTTCCTTGTCAGCCCCACCTTCCTTGTTAAGACAGACGGACGTAGGAAATCCCACAGGAACCCATAGACATCAGCTCGCTCTTCCTGGAGTGGAGGGAAAGTGGCCAGTGACACCGAGCTGAGCCCCAAGCATGGCTAAGAACTCCCCCGAGTTTCTAGACACCGACCAGGCAGGGAACAGGGGAGAGGCGGTTCAGGCGGACGGCAGGGCGTGTACAAAGGCCTGGCATCGGGAGAGAAGGCAGTGTGCCTGGGCCTTCGCGAGAAGCCTGGTACAGTCCCAGAGGGCGTTTGGAGAAAAGAGGGGACAGGAGAGGGGCTTGGGACGTTAGAGAGGACTTCCTGAGCTGGGCAGAGGAGTCGGGATGCGATCCCCTTGATTTCGGGGAGCACCTACCAGAGGCTCACTGAGCCTCGGTTGCATCGCAGCAACATGGTCAACTGTCAAACCAGACTAGGAGGAGGGAACCCCCAAGTCCAACCACTGTGGGGACAGAAGGCCCGGGACCCCAGCCCCTGCGTGGGCCTCCATGCACCTGCCCTCCCCCCACCCACTTACTCCAGCCTGGATGCTTTTCTCTGTGCTTGATGAAGTTAAAATAAACCCTCTCTGGGGTGAAGCGCAGGCGTTCAAATTGGATTGGCACGCAGACATGGAGCAGTTGGTGGCAGGAGCCAGGGGACCCAGAGAGCAGGTTTTCGCTGGAGGGGACGTGAGCTTTATTTCCCTCTTGGTTGCTGACAAGGAAGCAGCTGTCCTTCCCTGATTATTTTTACCTCAAGTCACAGCCACTGATGCCGAAGCTCCCAAGTGCCCGCCCGCCTGCCAGGGCCAAGGTGCGGAGCCCAGCACCCTGGCCCAGCTCTGCCGCGCGCCTCGAGCTCCACCTACCGCCAGCTCCTCGCGGGACAGCGAACAGCCCCTGCCGCGGGTCCAGACCCTTCCACTCTAAGGTGGGTCACCACCCAGAAGAGAGGGAGCCGGAGCAGCCATGAAGAATGTTTGAGACCAAAAAAAAAAAAAAACAAAACAAAACAAAAAACAAGAAGAAAAAAATCCATGATCAATTCCCTTCCTCTCACATGATAGCTCATTGCTTCCCTTTGTTTTAGTTCAGATGTTTAGCTTAATTCAACTAAACCGAAATAGTACTGTTAACGAAGCACTTCCAGATCTGTCCTGTCTTTCTATCCTTGAAAAGCCTGACAGGTAGGTGCATTAGCTCCATTTTACAGCTGAAGAAACTGAGGCTCAGAGGGGAAGTGGCTCAGCTGAAATCACGCAATCACAGAGTAGGAGGTGTGGGATTTGAACATGGGTTTCTCTAACTCCAAATCTTGTCCACCAGCCACCGTATGTTCAAGTCTTTGTCTGTGTATTGGATACAAATGCTCAGCTGCAATGGACCACAGGGCTGTGAACAAACGGGGCTTGTTTTCCCTGGCAGCAGGGCGTCTCTGGTGGAGGCAGCACAAGTCATGGACCCGGGGTCCTTCAATCTTGCCGCCCCAACGTTCTCCCCACACCCTTTAAGTTGACTTCATTTTTTGACGTGGTTCCAAGTCCACAGCGGAATTGAGCAAAAGGTACAGCGATTTCCCAACTGCCCTCTGACTCACACGTGCAGAGTGCCCCGTACTGACCCTTCACCAGAGCGGTGTGTTTGTGAAGCTGGGTGGACGTATACCACCACGGCACGACCACCCCAATCCACAGTTTACGTCAGCGTTCGCGCTCAGTATTGCACATTCTGTGGGTCTGGACAAAAGGGTAGCCACTTGTCGCCATCGTTATGGTGTCACACAGAGGGTCTCGCTGCCCGACAACCCTTGTGCCCCGTCTGTTCACCCCTCCCCTCCCTCAGCCTCTGGAAGCCACTGGTCTCTTTATAGTCTTCGTGGTCTTGCCTGTTCCAGGACGTTGTACAATTGGAATCACATGGAATGCAGACTTTGCAAACTGGCATTTTCCACTGAGTACCATGCATTTAAGTTTTCTCTGTGTCTTTTCATGGTCTGGGAGCTCACTTCCTTCTGGCACTGAATAACATTCCATTGTCTGGACCGACCACAGTTTACTTATCCACGCGCCTGTGGAAAGGCGTCATTGTTGCTTCCACGTCTGGGCAGTTACGGATAAAGCTGCTATATGCATCTCTCTGCAAGGGCCTCGTCATGTGTGACAGGCTGCGTTTTGGCATGCTTGCTGCCTCATCATCACACAGAGCTGCTGCTGCTCCAGGCATCTTATTTGCATCCACTGTTTTCCCTTTACTGCTACGTCATTGGCAGTTTTCTTTCCACTATGTTGTTTTTATAATTCTCATTTTCAATGGTTTCATAGTATTTCTTTAAGTGGCTAAGTCATAATGTATTTGTTGGATATAGGTAGCTTCCAATGTTTTCCGTATTATCCATAATACTGTAATGAACATCTTTATGCTCACTTAGTTGGGTATCTCCCAAGCATAAATTCCATATAGAATTAGTTGGGTCCAAGTGGTAACATTTTTTTTTTTTTTAAATATTTATTTATTTATTTATTTTTAGAGGGGAAGGGTAGGAGAGAGGGAGAAGGAGAGAAATATCAATGTATGGTTGCCTCTTATGTGTCCCATGCTGAGAACTGGCCTGGCAACCCAGGCATGTGCCCTGACTGGGAATCGAACCGCGATCCTTTGGTTCACAGGCCCGCGCTCAATCCACTGAGCTACACCAGCCAGGGCCCAAGTGGTAACATTTTTGGTGTTTTTAACGTATCCCTCTTGCTTCCCAAGACGACGGCGCTTACACTGAGATGCGATACTCGCACGGCTCCTCTTGTGCGCCCTCGGTGTGCAGCCCTGCACTGTGGACGGTTTGGCTGAGAGGCCAGGCCAGGATGGGCGCAGGGATGAGCACGCTGCCCTCCCCACCCCACCCCATCACAGAGATAATGAGCCCAAGGCCCCCTGGCCATTGCTCAGCCACGGCCTCCAGGCCTTGTCCATGAAGACCACAATACCCAGGCTCTGCAGAGGAGAGATTAGGCCAGGCCTCGGCCCAAACTGCTCCTGGTCCATGCAGCACCCCCATCCTCAGTGCTGGCCATCTCCAGGAGTGACTCCTGGGAAACATGACCCCACAGAAGCAAGAGACTTGCACCAGGGGCTCCAGGGGCAGGGGTACCGCCAAGAACGGGTGGGTTGTAACTTAGCTACAGGGATGAGATTTGGGGTCCTCAGGCAAGGAGGGCCAGGAGATGGGGGGGGATGGGGAGAGTTGGCGTCAACAGCCCAGCCACAGAGGGAAAGAGCTCGGGTGGAGGAGGAAGGCCTTCGTCCACGCCTTCCCTGACGTGAGAGCCCGGCCTGCTTTCTGGACTCGATTCGCACAGGTGCAAAATGGGGCCCCGGGGGAGCCTGCCTTCAGTGAGACGGTCCGTGTGTGTGGAAGGGCCCGCCCAGGGCGGGGCACGGCAAGGGCTCCTCCCGCTTCTCCTGCCCACCCCCCTTGCTGGCTGGGGCGACTGGGCTGGGGTGCGGGCAGGTCACAGACATGGGGAGCCGAGTCCTGCCTACTTTCTGCCGGCCCAGGAACCTGGGGAAGGCTCAGAGCTCTGTCCCCAGTGAGGACGTCTTGTCTCCCAGTTCTTCGTTTGAAAAGGCTCCAACCTGGAGAAACGCTGGAAGAGTAGACCCCTGAAATGCAGATGCAGCATCCGCTTTGACTCCCCTCCTCCTTCCTTCAGACATAAACCCTCGTAAGATGGTAAGTTCTGTTTCGTGTATTTTACCACAATTAAAACAAGAAAACTGGAGCCCTGGCTGGGTAACTGGGTTATTGTGTCGTCCCGATACGCCAAGGTTGTGGGTTCAATCCCCAGTCAGAGCACATACAAGAATCGACCAATGAATGCATAAATAAGTGGAACAACAAACTGATGGTCTCTCTCTCTCCCTCTTTCTCTCTAAAAATCCATTTGAAAATTTAAAATAGAAAAATAGAAAAACCCCAGCAAACCCTGCGTTGCCAGCAGGCTGTGTTAAGAAGAGCAAGTTCAGCGTTGACAAGGACGCTGCCAGGACTGTGTGCTGGGCACCAGGGACCAGCCGAGGGCTGTGTACGTGCTAAGTCAGAGCCATTTAAATCACATCGCGACCCCGTGAGCTGTGTGCTATTCACCAGCCACAGGTTACAGGTGGGGAAACCGAGGCTTAGACAAATTACCCAACGTGCCTCAGTCAGAGTCAAGATGTCCACCCTCTCTCTCTGCACCCCTGGCCCCACCACCTGGCCCAGGCTCTGCCCTCAGAGGCCAACACCTTCCATTCCCTTCCCCCAAACAGGGCCTCTCCTTCTCCTTGCCTTACCTTTTGAACAATGCGGGTGAAAACCAGAGATCCAGGTTCAAGGCCAGGCTCTGCCACTTGCCAGCTGTCTAACTTGGGGCCAGTCCTCCTGTGGAAAATGGGTATGGCGCGGCTCCTCACAGTAGCTTGAAGGTAAGGAGAGGAGGCCCGTGAGGGGCCAGCTCCGGGCGCTGCGGTGGGCGAGGTACGGAGTGCTCCCTTCTCCTCCACCCTCCTGGTCTGAGATGGGACTGCGAAGTCCCAGGATGCTTTGGCTTCCACAGATGTATTTAGGTTCTCAGCCTCACAAGGTGGCCCCTCCAATCGGGTGACCTTACCTGGGTACGGTGGGGAGATGCATGACAACAGGTCCTGCCTAGGGACTGAGGAGCACCCCGCTCACCACCCCGAGGTCCACCCGACTCCCACATCTCCGGCTGGCCCGGAGCCTGCCCAGTCCCCGGTGCAGCAGGGCAGAGCAGGGTCCCAGGGCTCTGATGGGCTGGGGCCCAGGGGCGAGGGCTCCTAGCACCGCCCCCGGCACCGCCAGCACCGGTGGTCCTGCTGCGAGGCAGAGAGCTGCCAGCTTTTGGTCTGTCCCCCAACTCCTCGTAGAACGTGAGCCAACCACAGGCGCCAGGCCAGGCGAAGTGGGTGAGGACCCGGGCTGCGAATAAAGGGGGATCATGCGCGTGAAGGGGAGGCCCTTGTCCCAAGCCCATCAGCCCAGAGGGATTCCCCACTGGCCTCTTTTGAAGGGGAGATGCGCGGCAGGGGCCAAACTCTGCATCTCTCCCTTGGTGGACAAGGGAGGTGGGCGCCAAAAGGTTTGCCGTGGGCGGTTATGAATGGGCCATGTGAACGGGAGTGAGACGGTCAGCATTCACTAAGCCCGTGCTGCGTGCCCAGCACGTGCCGGACACGCAGCCTCAGCCCTGGACCACACGCCCACAATTCCCCCCACCTGAGTCGCTGTGGGCGTATGTTTGGACGCAGGTGCTGTTTAAAAGGGGGGAAGGTGCCCTGGCTGGTGAGGTTCAGTGGATTAAGTACCGGCCGGTGAACCAAAGGGTCTCTGGTTTGATTCCCAGTGAGAAAACATACCTGGGTTGCCGGCCAGGTCCCCCGTGGGGGGGCAAGAGAGGCAACCACACTTCGATGATTCTCTCCCTCTCTCCCTTCCCCTCCCTCTAAAAACAAACAAATAAATAAATAATTTAAAGGGGGGGAAGTGACAATAAATTGGTGCTTTTCAGAGTCCAAAATGTGTGAGCCTCCTGGCCTCCCACGCTGGGACATGTTTGATCTTCATGCTTATCGACGTCATTTACCTGGGAGAGGGAGAGGGAATGAACCGTCACCGGGGAGGGCTCCAGGCTTCCAGGGGGCATGAGGCCCGCCGGGGAGCCCAGTGGAGCGTTTTTCATCTCCAGAGTTTTCGGAGACCCATTTCTGCCCGCCAGGGCTCTCCCCTGCCTGAAGAAGCAACCAGGCCACCAAAAGCAACCCCCAAATCACCTGCGATTGGGGTTTCCTCGGTCTACCAAGCCCCTGGCCGTGGCCGGCCTGGCCTTGGGCTGGGCGGATGAAGGGACAGCAAACTGGTCCCGGAGGTGGCGTCCCTGAGGGCGGAGCTGGGAGGCCAGTCCAGCAGGAGGGACGGCACGGGCAAAGGTCTGGGGAGCGTTGCTGCCCGGGGAAGCGGGGCCATGGGAGCAGCTTCGGAGCGGGGGAAGGTGACGGCATGGGGCCCTGGTGAGCTTAGCAGAGGCCTGACGAAGCAGAGCCTTGCATGCCAAGCTGGGAACCCCAAAGAACTGGAGGAAGCCCACAGGGCCCTGAGCTCCCCGTCCCTCTGTGCGGGCCCAGCACTTCGTCCCCCCCACCCCCAGCTTACCAGGGTGACAGCGTTTCCCAGCGGTCCTGGAAGGGGCTCCTGGAGACCATCCCTTTGTGCAACTAAATGTCATCCCCAGTGGGTGGGCCATCCCAGCTGGGCGTCCACCCCAGTGGGGTGTGGGCGCCAAACAAGGGACAAGACGGCGCGGCAGGCGGAGGGGTAGAAAGGCAGGACACTGAGCTGATTTTCTCTGCTTCCTTCCTTCCTCAGTCCACACTGGCCACACCTGCAAGCCCTGCAGCTCCTCACAGGCCCCCTGGATCCAGAATGGCCCGCTCTACCTGCCACTGCCTCCTCTCCCTCCTGGTACCCGAGCTTCTGGGATGGGGGTGCCAGGGAGGAGGCCAAGGGGACTCACAACTACTAGGGTTCCAAGCAGCCACCTCACACTGTGAGGTCACTGCGAAGATTACAAAAGACAAGCCCCTGGCCTAGAACTAGAATAAAAGTGTCCACTAGGTGCTACGCCTTTTCACACTCACTCACCAGCTTCTTTGTTCCTCGCACGGAGGAACCAGGCTCAGGACAGGGAAGTCGCCCACCCAAGGCCACACTCCGCATGGGACTTGGACCAGGTCTGACTGCAGAGCCTGCAGCTCCTACTGCACCCCACTGGGGCACACAGTAGGCATTCAGTGACTGCACATGTGGGGGTGGGGACCTGACCCAGCCCCCACCTGTCTTCTCTCTCAGATACGGAGTCTCTCTGGGACCCCTTCCAGCTCCCCAAAAGAATCAAGGAGCCCTTGGGACACAGGTTGGTATGAGGGAGTCCCCCAGAGGTTCCCCGTTCCCCAGTTCCACCAGCCTGTGACCCACTGGTGCACTGGCCTCCAATGCAACGGAAGTGAGGAAATGCCATTTCGTCCAGGCCCTACATGCCTGGCCCGGGGCTGAAAGTTTCTCTCCTGTCCATCTCATTCCTGCCATTACACCGATGACAAAACAGGCCGGGAAAGAGAAAGTGCATGGCCAGAGTCCGTCCCCATCCAGCCCAGAGCGACCCCAAGCCGAGTGTCCTTGTCCTCCCACCCCTACCCCCCGACCCCCGTCAGTTGCTCACACGCTGCTCCCCCACACCACCCCTCCTCTTGCCCTGAAGCTCCGGTGGCCCTCCGTGAGGTGGTGGAGACTGCAGGTGGGGTATGCAAGTTCCCAGGGCAGCAGCTGAACTGTCGGCAGGCCCAAGAGTCCTGCGAACAGCAGTTTGGCCACTTGGCACTGGGTCCCCCAGATGGGGTCCTCGCTTCACCACTGCCCGACACCATCTGGGTGGCCCAAAGAAAGGCCCCTTCACAAAGAGTCCCACGGAGGCTTGAGTGTGGGCCTGGATAGTCCGGGAGGTGGAGGCTTTGGTGACCTCCAGAGATGGGAGCCCACAGTGGAAGTCCTTGCAGACTGAGCCCAGAGGAAGTCCCTGTCACAGAGAGGGTTGATTCTGGGGCATGGACACTGGAACCCCCACTCCTTCCTTCCCGAGGGAGGTAGGCACCCAAAGCCAAGGAGGGACGCTGCAGCAGCGCAGAAGGAGCTTCAGAGGTAGGATGGTGCGCGCAGCTGGGGAGACTGAGGTCCCAGCGGGTGTATCCCGGCAGGTGCGCGAACCACCGCGGCGCTGGTATTCCGGGAGAGGACCACCGACCCGGCGGCGCGGCTGCGGAAACCCCCGCGCGCGCTGGGGGCGCTGACGGTTTGCGTGCACGTGCCGTGGGACGCTGCCTCTACGGACACCGCCGCGCTGTTCTCTCTCGCCGCGCCAACACTGGCTAACGCGCAGCAACTGTGCGCCTTGGCCTAGCCTGGCGGCACTGTGCACATTGCGCTCCTGGTGCGCGGGCGCCAAGAGCCCTTCCTCACTGCCTTCCGCGCGGAGAGCCGCTGGCACCACGTGTGCGCCACATGGGAGCAGCCTGGCCAGCGCTGGGCGCTGTTCCCGGACCCGGGGCGGCGCGCGGGAACTCTGGGACTGGGCGCGGCTCAGCCGGTGCCACCTGGCGGCATCCTCGTGCTGGGTCAAGATCAGGATTCCCTGGGTGGTGGCTTCTCCGTGCATGATGCCTTTAGCGGCAACCTCACAGACGTCCACCTCTGGGCCCGGGCACTGAGCCCCGCGCAGCCTCATCGGGCACGGGCCTGCGCGCCGCCCTGCCCCGCCACCCCCTACCCCGGCAGCCTGCTCTTCCGCTAGGACTCGGGCGCCCTGGACTTCACACCCTCGCTGCTGCAGCCGGTGCCGGTGCACCTTCTTTGTCCGAGTACGGCACGCCCTGCCCCCTGGCTGCCAGGCCGGGTCCCGCCCTTTGGCTCAACGCCCCGCCCCCTGAGCCCCTTACAAAGCCTTCTTCTTCTTCTTTTTTTTAAAATATATTTTATTGATTATGCTATTACAGTTGTCCCATTTCTCCCCCATCATTCCCCTCCACCCTACACACCCTCTCCCACCCACATTCCACCCTTTAGTTCATGTCCATGTGTCATAAGTTCTTTAGCTTCTACATTTCCCATACTATTCTTGCCCTCCCCCTGTCTATTTTCTACTCACCGTCTATGCTATTTATTCTCTGTACCTTTTCCCCCTCTCTCCTCCTCCTACGCTCCTGTTGCTAACCCTCCATACAAAGCCTTCTGATCTGAACCGAAACCAGCTCTTGACAACCTGGCCACCGGCAACTCTGGCCTGCCCTGTCCTCTCCAGGCGGCGGGTCCCGTGGGTATTCGCCCAGTGCTAATAGCTTGAGCGGGCTCGACCCCTAACCTCTTTGCTCCGCTGGGTGCTGCCTGCAGCGCCCTTCTCCCAGTTCCCAGGCCGTGAGTCCCGGCGCCCTCTCAGCTGTGCAGGCACCTTTAAGGCGAGTGGGTCTTGGGGACCACTGGGGAGTCAGGATGCGGCCCTGACACCTCTCCCACCGTGGCCAGTGCCCTCAAAGGAGTGCCCTACGTGGGACCCAGGATCCTGCATCCAGGGCTCTTTGCCCTGCCTGCAGCCGCAGCCCTTCCTCTGCTGCTACCCGACAGGCGCGCCTGCGCTGTGTTCTGGGTTCTGCTGAAGGGAAAGCTGGGTATGGACCAGTGCAGGCCCAGCGGGAGTGAGCAGTTGACACAGCCTGGGAGTTCAGAATCTTTCCAGAGCCTCAGGGCTTCCAGGGACCAGAGGTCAGTGGGTCCATATAGACCTGAGGATGAATCCCAGCTGTGTGACCTCCGGCAAGTGATTTTGCCATCCTGTGCTTTGATTTCCCCACCTAGAACACCATGTATGAGACTCCAGACACATAGCCGTCAAAGTGTTCTTCCTGCCTGTCAGCGCAGGGTGGGTGGGGCTCCTGTGGGAAGAGTGTTGCCTGGGTCCCAGCCTGGCACCCCTTTTGCAGAGACCTATCGGCAGCTGTGGGAGGCCCAATCATGGCCTGGCCAGGATGTTATCAGCCAAGTCAATGCCTTGGCCAAGGCCATCGTGGTGAGCCCCCTTCCCGGGTGCTGAAGAGTCTAGGGCACCTTGGGGCACCTCCCTGTACCTCACTTTTCCTCACTTGCAAAGGGAACACCCACCTAATGTGTCTGCAGGAATTAGGGTTGCTTATGCTCCCTATTTTGGAGTCCTTGAGAACCAGGAGCTTGTGACATGTTAGACCCCCACCCACCAAGAAGGCCCTGGCAGAGCCCAAGTGTGGGCCCTGGGGATCCCCTCCTGACAGACCAGCAGTAAGTGGCCGCTCTGCCCACAGCTGGTTGTTAGGAGGTTGAAAGCACCTGGTAGCAGGTGTCCACTTAGTGTCCTCCACTGAACCCCACACGTTCTCCCTCAGATGTGGGTGGTGGAGGGAGCCCCCACCCTGTGCCACCCATGGGTGGAGGATTAGAACAAGGGACAAAGGCCCTGGAGCTGCCAGTTTAGACAGGTGAGCTGGGGCTGGGATTCTGGCTCTGCCACTTACTAACTATGTAATCTTTGGGAAGTCATGTGACCTCTGTGAGCCTCAGTTTCCCCATCTGTAAAGCGAGCAGAGCCTTTCCCTCAGGCCAATCCATGGTGCCTGCTCAGTCAGTCACTGGCGGGGGTCTCGGGCCCCCTCCCACCCAGCCAGGCTTGTCTGGAGCCTTGGCTGTCCACAGCTGGTTCTGGTCTAGGGTCTTCCAGCACACCCTAGGGGGGCCTGGCTTCGGGCCCCAGGCCCCTGGCAGCTCTGAAGAGGGGAACAGGATGCACAGGTGTGTGAGCACCCCCGGCAGGCTGCTGAAACCCTGGGTGGCCTCCCCAGGGCAGTCCAGGCCTCCATCCCCTCCCAGAATCCCCCGTTCTAGTGGGCAAGTCTGCCCTTAGCCCGGGGCCAACACCCCTGCCCCTGACTCACACGCACACTCGCATTTCTGGGCCTGCCAGAGGTGTGCGTGTGGGAGCGTGGCTCACTCCTGTCTGGGTCCTGGCTTCAGCGTTGAGACTTAAGGACGGGGCAGGTCCTACCTCGAATTACCAGCAAGTCGCCGAGACAAGCCTGGATGGAATGCGGGTGCCACAGCCCCCAGCACAGGGCTTTTCCTGATGCCTCTTTGTATACAAAGGGTGTCAGGTCTGGATGAGAGGGTCCAGGGCGCCCAGGTTGTTTTTTCTCCCACTGAATCATCTCGTCACCTCCATCTTGTTGAAAATCAGTTGCCCGCATGTGTGCAAGTCTGTTTCCGGGCTCTGCTCGGCCCCACTGATGTCTCTGTCTGTCCCTTGCTCAGCTCATACTGTCCTGATTAGCGTCTCGACATGGTAACCCTTAAAATCAGCTAGCGTAAGCCCTCCAACTTGGTTCTTCTTTTTCGAAACGGCTTTGGCGATCCAGGGTTCTTTGCACGGCCGCATACATTTTAGAATCAGCTTGTCTACAAAAGGGAAGCCTCCTGAGATTTTGACCGGGATTGCATTGAACTGGCATCCTCACGATGAGTCTTTCATTCCACGATCAAGGTGTATTTCTCTGCTATTTCGGGGTTGCTTAAATGTATCTCAGCAGTGATACGGTCATTTTCAGTCTGCAGGTCTTGAAGCGTTTTGTGCAATACGCCCTCAAGTATTCCAAAGTTTGAGAAGTTGTTGCAAATGGTGGTGTTTTTCTTCACGCAAGTTTCATTTCTTTATGACCAGTACAGAGTAATCCAGTGGGTTTTATCCAGCAACCCTGCTACACTCAGCACTTTCTGGGGTTCTGAGGGTTTTCTGTGCCTGGGTCATGCCATCTGCGAACGAAGGCAGTTTCCTTTTCTCCTTCTTAACCTGTGTTTTTCCTCTTTTTCTTTCCTTGGTGCAGCGGTGGCATCTGCCTCAGTGCTGACTGGGAGCGGTGAGGCTGGACATCCCTGTCTCGTTCCCCACCTTAGGGGAAGGACATCAGACCTTCACACTAAGTGTGACGGTCACCGTGGCTTTTCATAGGTGCCCCTTCGGATTCGGTGTCCTTCTAGTGAAGTTTACCAAAGGTGTCGTTTTCTCTTTTATTCTCTGGATAGAGGACATTGCATCGCTTGGTTTTCAAATAGTAAAGCAACCTTGGGCTCCTGAGACAAACCTCATCGGTTATATTGTATTATATATTGCTGTCTTCAATTCGCTAATATGTATGCGTTAAGGATTTTTGTGTTTATGTCCATGAATGTGACGAATCCGCCCACCTCCACCACGGGGTTGCTGTGAGGGGCAAGTGAGACCCCAAGTGGGATGATGCCTGGTCCTCACGTGTAGGGGCGGAGCCAGCCACGCCCCAGCCACACCCTGAGTCCTGCACATGCAGCCCCTCCCAGCCCCGTCAGGGGGGCAAGTCCTGGCCCAGATGAAGAGGCAGAGGCTCAGAGAGGTGAAGGCCACTCTGCTGGAGGCGCAGTCAGAATGCAATCACAGTTCTGCTGTCCCAGGGCCTGACTTAGCCTTGGAGCTTCGGGAAGGTGTACCCCCTCTCACCTCCCTCCCCCTGCAGCAGGGTGAGGCCATGAGGATGGGCAGGTCTGGGGCGTGAGGCATGGAGGGGTGGAAGGCAGAGGCTGCCTCGTGGCCAGAGGCTGAAGGGGTGGCGTGGACTGGGGCGAGGCCCCTCCTGGTTCTCTGTGCCGTAGTGTGCCCCAGCTGCCCCTCCTCAGTGTGGGAGGTGGCGCTGGGCAGGGTTTGTGCCCGTCAGCCTCTCTCTGAATGTCTCCCAATGTCTCGGGGTGTATCTCTGCTGTGGCCCCAAGCCAAGTGCTTGGGGGGTGGGTTACAGGCAATGCCAGCCACACACCTGTTGAGTCTGTCCCCAGGGGCCGTACATCTTCCTGGTCTACGATGCCTACAATGCGGAGGTGAGGGGGGAGACGCGAGTGGGGGTGGGGCAAGAGGAACTCACTTTGATGGGCTCCAGGCCCACAGGGGCTGGGGGAGGGTCCTGGGCCTGACCCAGATGCCCGTCCCGAAGGTCCGAGGTGCCCTGCAGAGGATGACTGAGAAGAAGGCAGTGGAGGCCTTCACAGTGCGGGCAGGCACGGGAATGGGGCAGCGGGAAGTTCCACCCACAGCCAGGTCCCAGCTGCTACAACCTCTGCTCTCAGACCCACTCCCGTCGGCAGGACCACCCTAGGTCCTCAGGTGCCCGGGAGACAGCTCCAAACAACCCCGTAGCCTTGGCTCCACCCCGAAGACACTGGGCTCTCAGAGGTATGTCCTCACCACCCTCCAGTACAAGTGCTGCCCAGTGCCTCAGTTTCCCCAGTGCTCAGGTAGAGCTGGGAAAGCACGTCTGAAAGACAAAGAGCTTCAGGTCCAGGAAATTCTGCAACGTTGGGGCCTGAGGGATGGCTCAGAAATGGCTGCTTTCCTCCCACCACCATTCTCACCACCACTAGGGAACAGGGGCCCCTGGCAGCCAGCCCAGAGGTGGCATTCGCCCAGGGTCCCCTTCCCTGGGTACCCATGCAGAAGGGGCTTGAGGGGGTTCCCAAAGGCAGGTGGGTGGATGAGAATCAGGGCCCTGAGACAAGGTATGGGTTGGATGACCTGTAGGCCAGGGCAGGAGTTCCAATCCCAGCTTCTGGTTCACTGCTGTGTGCCCTTGGGCAAGTCACCTTCCCTCTCTGGGCCTCCCAGGTCCCATCACTAGCTTGGAGGGTAAACCCTTGAGTGGATTCTTAGGTCCTTTGATAATGAGTTCCCCACCCAGGATGGGGTAGCACAGAGAGAGCTTCCTGCCTTCCCGAATGTCACCTCCTGGAGTATTTTTCCCCCACCAGGGACCCCCGGCTCCAGGATCCCACAACCTTCTCCTCCATTGCAGAGCCCAAGAGACTGGTGAGGCTGGGACAGGGGCGACCGGGTTTTGCCAAGGGGCTAGTGAGTGTGTCTAGCAGGGCTGGGGAGCCCCAGGCTTTAGGGTGGGGCTGGGGCGGTGGGCTTCCCCTGGGGATCCAAGGGCCCCCGTTCCTGAACGACCAGGCTGCCAGGCTCTGGCAGCAGCTGGGAGGTGCAGACTGCGTGCTGGCAGATCCAGAATGCCAAGGCCACTGAGGGGTGAGGGAGTCATCACCAAGGTAGCCAGGGCAGCGGGAGCAGAGGTACTGTGGGCCCGTCCCCCTGACAACACCCTCTGTCCTCGGGCTGTGGAGCTGACGGCATTCAAGGCTTCAGGTAGAGCACGCCCCCCTCAGGGGGGTTCCCCTCTCCCGCTTCGTCCCTGGACGCCCCTTCCCCGCACCGTGTCAGAATATTTGAAAGTGATTTGAGAAGCAGCCACACCTGACTTCTCACAATTAAGGCCCCTTCCTCCCACTGTGCTCCTGGAAACCATTGCTCCTTGGGAGAGGGTGACTTAGGGTCCTCTTCCCAGAGCTGGCGCTCTGGAAGGGGCAGTGAGCAAGAGGCCTGCCTGCCCAGAGTCCTCCAGGCGCCCCTCTCTCCTGCCCCCAAGCCTGGCCTCCTGGCCTCACCCCCTATCAGGTCCCCCCTGCTGATGCCTCGGGCTCTGAGGGGCCTTCCAAACTCCGGGAGGAGCAAGTGTCTCCTCCAAGGCCTCGGTTTTCCCAGGGGATAGCTGATGGGGGTATGTCAGGGGCAGCTGTGGGCGGTGCCGCCAGGCTGGGGCCACCCGGGGCCCTGCTCGAGTTGGGTAGCTCAGCCCGGCCTGAAAGCAGCTGCGGGCATCCAGGTCTGTCAGCCCCTCTGGGCCTGAGCTCCCACCATCGTAGACAAGAGGCCACCCTATGAGGTGGGAGCTCAGCTCTGCCCTCCTCACACCCCGTGGTTGTTTCCAGCCAGGGCAAGAGGCCGGTTTACAGAGCTCTGCGGTTGGGCGAACCCCGGGGCATTTGCTGCCGTTATCTGGAGACCTGGGGAAATGGAGACGCTGTTCTCCTCCCGTGGCGCAGATACGGAAAGGAGCCGGGACTAGCCAGGGTCAGTGGCGACGTGGGGTCGGCTCCCCGCCCCGGCAGTTAGGACAGTGAAGCGCAGAGGCGGTCACATAGGTGTACGCGTAAGCACATTCCAACCCAGGTCTGTGTGACCCCCGAGCTCCCAGCTGGCCGTCACCTCTGCCTGGTGTCCTCAGGCCCTTGGAGTCTCAGCTTCTTCCCCTTTTGCAAAATGGGCTGGAGGCGCCCCCTGCAGGCCTTCGGGGAGGACGCAGGCACCCAGCCTAGGGGTGCGTTCCCCGGGGACCTGAGCTTCCCCCTACCCTCGCCCCGAGCCCAGCCGTCCCCGCCCCCCCGGACTCCCACCCCCGCCCGCACAGCGCGTCTGTGGGAACAAGAGAGCCGCACGGCGCCTCTGCGCTCAAGTGACAGCGCCTTTGTCTCCTCTGAATGAGTGGGTTGCTAAGGCCGCTCCTAGCAACCGAGCCGCCTCCCCTCCGCCCGCGGCCGGCCCCACCCTCCGGACGCCCTAGCCCCCCAACTCCACCTCGCGACCTACTCAGGTAACCCGACCCGGAGGCGCGAAGAAGTGAAGGCTGCCAGCTGTGTGTCCTTCGAAGTGCCTGCCCCACCCTCCTGAAAACCCACGGAGCCATCGGGCACGCAGGTGTTCTTTGGATGGAGAAACTGAGGCTCAGAGGGGGAACGAGGAAGACTGACCAGGGTACCCAGGCCAGGATTCCCACCCAAGGCTGGATTACCCCAGCCTCAGTTCTTAGCCCCCTCCCTGTCTTGGGGTACCCTGATTCTCTGCCAGCCCAGCCCAAAGGGTGCCCTTCCCTCCCAGGTTTCTAGAGAATGCTTGGGGACTTTTCTCCAAGCTCCTCTGGGGGGGGGGGGCTTGAAAGTCCCAAATGGAGGCCCCAAGTGACTGACAGAAATCAGCATGGACCACTGCCTGCTCCCAGCCCCCAAAGCCTCTCCCACTCTCTAATGCTAAGCCCCCACCTGTGCTCCCGCACACCCCACCAAGATCCCACAGCTCTGCCCCCCTTTCTGTTTGTGGTTGTCCCCCCACACCTCCCACCTGCCCTAGAGTTCCGATGGCCCTGCGGTGTCTCTCGTAATAAACCTCTTGTGACCTGTCCCTCTCTGGGATTACCCTGGACTGGGGATGGGGACAGGATGCTGGCCTCCCTGGGAGGAGAGAGGGACGAGGGAAGCTGCCACTTTAGCTTTGGGACTCTAAGTCCCAGCGTCACCATCGGGGCAGGCGCAGCCCACACCTATTAGCACCCCCTATGTAGCTGGCTGGTGCTGAGCCCGTTACTGCCCTAGAGCCGCAGGTCGTCTCCTCAGACCGGAGGCCACCAACACCCCGCCGTGCACAGAAAGAAACAGAGGTCTCCGTGGCCCAGACCTGGGTCTCCCCAGCTGAGTAGCACGGCGGGGGTCAGGGTGGCTGTTGGTGTGAATGGCAGCCACTCAGGCACACTGCTCAGAGGAGGCACTGGGGTGGGTGGGACCGGCTCAGGTCCGTGAAAATCACGCTTCCGGAGGTGCCCGACTCCGCCAGGCTGTGCGGCTGGGTCCTGCCACTATCCGATCTGTGGCAGGAGTCTTCTCCGTGTCTGGGTCTCTTCTTGGCTTGAATGGTTTCGGAGCCTAACACTGATGCTGGGCTAGGGCGAGGCGCCAGGGCCGGCCCGAGGCCAGGGCCAGTCAAGGGGCGCCCAGGGACTGGGACTCAGGGCACAGAGGCTAACTGTCCTGTTGGCCTCAGCCTGCCTCAAGTGCTCCTGGGACCAGAGGACGGCAGGGCGCAGTGGAGGAGTGTCAGAGCAGCCACCCTGGGGAGGCAGGTGACCACGCCAGGCAAGGGTGGGCGGAGGTGGGGCAGGGCCGAGCCAGCCGGAGCCCTGAGGCCCTGCAAAGTACAAGCGGCACCTAACTCCCTGCAAAACCTGTGCTCCCACCCTGGGCCCACCTGGTTTTCCTCTGGGACGAAATCTACAGGGGGTGGAGTGAGGTGGGGGGTAGACCCTCCACACAAAGACGGAGGTCTGGGTATTTCGTTCTGGGGGTGAGGGGCGCTGGTGAACCGCTTGAGGCCAGCTCTTCATCTGCAGAACAAGGAACATCAGCTGTGCTGAACTGGGCGGGGTAGTTGGTGGTCCCTACTGCCTGCCTTTGCAGCGTCCTCTGATGCCCCCCTCACTTGCAAAGGGCTCCCACCTTCCCCCTCCAAACTAATATGGGGCAGGTGGGGGGGGCAGGTTGGGACCATGCAATCCTTTCCAGTCTCCCCTCACCTGCTCCATACTTCCTCCCCACACACTCTCCCTGCTCCCAACCAAAATTGCTTCTCTTGGGTTCCCAGACACCGCCGCTGACAGCCCTCCGTCTCCTTGCTCACGCTGTTCTGTCGGGACCACCCCCAGCAGCCGTGGTGATAGAAAGGCACAGTGGGTCGGGAGCGGCCCTGGGGACGGACGAGACTGGCCAAGGCGGGTCAAGAGGGTTTGCATGGTGGCTCTGCCTCTTCTTCAGTCTGTGACCTTGGACAGGCCACCGCACCCCTCTGCACCCATACCTAGAGCTGTGAAGAAGAGATGGGACAAGTTGGACACTGCAGGCAAAGCCCTGGGAAGCCTCCTCAGAGGCGGGCCTGCTCACTGCTGCCACCAAGCGGTGGGGGAGGAGGAGGCAAGGGAATCAGTGAGAAGGCCAGGCCTTGGGGCCCTAGGCTGGCCACCAGATGGACAGAGAGGGCCAGGCCAGCTGTCAAGTCACGGGGACCCAGGTCTGATTCTGTCCCTGCACATCACCAACTGAGAAGCACTTGCCAAGGGCCTCTCCTGGATCATAACTCCTGCCTCATCGGGCCACCGTGGGGGTGGGGAGACGGGGGATGGCACGCAGCTGGTGCTCATGTGAGGGTTGCCCCCTCCTGCCCAAGATGGGGTCTGGGCCGCACCGCCAGGGTGAATGGAGGCTCGAGCCACGAAGGCTAAGTGCCTCCCAGGCCTGTTGGTGCGGCAGTGTCCCAGGGATGAGCCGGAGCCCAAAGCTCCCCCACCCGCAGCACCTGCTATTCCCCTGTACCCCATCCTGCCTCCCCAGAGTTTCGAACCAAAGGTTACCTGTGTGTCGCTCCATCCCAGTTGGAGTGCTACCCCACCCTAGCCCACCCTAACCCACCCAGGCCCACACAGGAGCTTCTGCCTTGGCCCACAATGTGAACAGCCAAAGGTAGCTGGAAACTAATTGCAAAATTTATTCCAGGGCTGCAGGGGCTGGGAGATTTTTAAGGGCACTTCTCGTTTGGGGCTGTGGGTCTCTGGCTTTGGTGGGGGCACACGCTTCAGTGGGCAGGGGTGGGGACTGAGACAGGCTGGTGGAGGGAGGGGGCGGGGATGCCCAGTCACCTCTAACTGGGTAGACGCGGCGCAAGCTGCAACGGCAATGAGAAAGCAAAACAGGTGAGTGCCCAGCCAGGGGACAGGGCCCAGCTGAGGCCTCTCCCTGGGGGCCTGGCCTTGGAAAGTGTCTTTTAGGACATAGGGCAGAAGGCCAGGGTGTTGAGGTCCAGCTTTGAGGGTTTGCAGCGAGGGACCCAATGGGATGGAGCCAATAAGGGAGGGCTTATTAGCAATGTCCCCGATCTGGAGAACCATACACCCTCCCCAAAGCCACCCATATTCCCACCCCCCGAGTCTCTGGGCCCCCCACGGGGCATGCTGCTGATCACTGAGTGAGCGGGTCCCAGGAACAGTGACGAGCACCATCGGTGGGGTACTTGGTACAAGGGCGTCAGGGGGCGGGGGCACGGACTATACTCGGTGCTAGTCCCCAAACTCCAGCCTCAATCCTCAAATCTGTCCCCTACCCACCACACACGCACCTTTCTAGGAGTGTCTAGATTCAAAAACAAAACATAGCAAAAAGCTCTTCCCTACTGCCTCGCGCAGCCTTGCAGACAAATACCAGCCTGGCCGGGCCAGCTGTGGGTGGGGCTAGAATGCTGAGTGTACAAAACTTCTCCTCCGGTGGGAGGGGGACAGAAAGACGGTTGTGGCAAACTTCTTTCTGGATAACAAGTCAAAGTTCTCCCCTGCGAGGCTAAATGGGGCAGAGGGCTGAGGAGGGGGTCTTTCTGTCCTAGCCAGGCTCCCAGGGCCCCCAGGACCCGATAGGCCCCATCCAACTTTGCGCACCCAGTTATCCCCGGGTCACAAAACAGAGGACTTTCCTCTTGTCCCTCTGAGGGGATTCTGGAGACCCCCTCTCCCCCAGTTGTTGCCATTCAACTCCTTTCTACCTCTGTTTCCAGGAGAAGGGAGGGGATGACCTCTGACCCAAGGGCCATCAAGGCCCACCAGGGATTCCTGAACCTCCTCCCGGGACCTGTGCTCCAGACCCCAGGACAGACGACTGGGAGCAGGAGGAGGGGTAGGGGGTGGTCAGCAGCCACCCCCTGGGGACACTCTTGAGTGGCAAGCAAGTGCCAGTGGCTAGCGGGGGCCACCCCAACTCAGCCAGGCCCTGCCGCTCTCACCCGCTTCCCAAACACAGGGCTTCCCAGAGCGCAGGGGCATCAACCAACATACAGGGTGGGGCTCCTGGGTCGGCATAATAAAATAAGCTCTCTGGAGGGCCGCAGCGCCCCCGCCCCCGCCCGGTCCTGGTGCGGCCCCCCCCTAGCCCTGGTTCAAGTCTGCTTGGCCTGCAGCATCTCGATGAGCAGGTTGTTGCGGGGCATCTCGTTGCCCAGGTGCTTGTGGTACAGGTATTCCTTGGCCTGCGTGCTCAGCGCCCGCACCTCCACCAAGCACAGCAGCAGCTGCTGGAACTTGTCCCCGCAGTGCGGATAGTGGCACAGGGTGTAGTCGAGCAGGGCGGTGTTGGCCTTCTCCTGAGCGTCCTTCACCAGGCTGTGGTTATTCAGGAACTTCACGTCTGCAAGGGAGGGGCTCCGTCAGCACCGCCCACCAACTGCCGCCGCCGGCCGGCACGGGCACCACCGACGGCACAGGCGCTGCCACCACCATCGGCAGCAAAACGCAGCCGCAGTCTCCCTGTTCCCACCACCGCACCACCACCATCGTCACCACCAATCACCAACACTGACACCCAGCGTTTTCCCCAAACGTGGCCACTGCTGCCGCCATCCACCAAACCTCAGTCGTTCTGTCACCAGCGTCACCAGCGTCACCGTAGTTGGACACTCCCACTTCAGCTGTCACCAACACCAGCACCCCTGCAGTTACTACAAGCCCAGCCCCTGTCATCATCCACCGCCCGACCACAGTCACCTGTCACAGTTATTACTGCCACTGCCATCACAGCAGGGGTCACGGTGAAGACCTCCATCATCCCCAAGACCACCCCCAGTGTCACCGGGGGGATCCCTGGGCATGCTATTTAACCTCTCAAGTTCCTCATCTGTAAGGCGGGGGGCAGGGGGTGACAAAAGCACCTCCTCCACGATTGGGAGAATTCAGGGCATGGATACATGGAAGGTGCTTAGGAGAACAGCGTCTGGCATGTCGCAAGGACCAAGATGTCAGTCGTCAGAATTATTACCCCGACCCCCAGCGCATCTGTGATCAGTCCCATCCCCGTCCCCATGGCCAAACCTGTCCTGTCGCTGTCATCCCCATGGTGGTCGCCACCAGCATCACCACCCGCCCACGGCCACCACTGTCCCCACCACTGGAGAGGTGCAGCGGTGGCCCCCTTCTAGAGGGTGACAGGCACACCTCGGGTCTACCCGCTGACCAGTTAAGAGGCTCCAGCACCACAAGGAGACTCTCCCATGGGGCCACAGGGGCCATGGACATTCACAGTGGTGGCATTCGTGGTGACAGGGAGGGGGCCCGGGGGGCCACGCGGTGGCCGTACCCCCGAGTCTTACGGGCGGCAGTAACGGAGCCGGCGCTAACACAGAGACAATGCCTGCATCTTTAAAAGCTGGAGGCTGAGTGGGAAGAAACCAAAACGGGCAGATTCAGAGTGAGGGCTATAAGGCAAAGATCTCCACGTAAATTTAGAAAGCTGTACACAAAGCAGGTGCGTCATGTAAGAGCAGGGACAAAGGGGGCCTGCGCTACACAGGAAGGGACGACTGTCCGTGGGAGGGCGTGGGGGGGGCGGCTGGCTCTGCACGGACCCACGGTCCTTCGTGCCGCGGGCAGGCGTGCGATGGCTGCGCCCCACCCCACGTCCCAGGTCCACGGAAGAGGCAAAAAAATAAAACGTCTTTGGAGACAGATGGGGGTTCAAATCCTGGCCCCACCGTGTAGGAGCAGTGGCCTGGGTCCAGCCCCTCCTGACCTGAAAGGCCCTCTTCCTCTAAGAAAGGGGCTGTGCCCGCCTTGCAGGGGCAGGGGCGTGGGTGCAGAGGCCGGCACAGGCGCCTGGCCGCCCACGGGTGCCCCACCAGGGAGTCGGTGCCTTGTCACCCGAGTCCTCTTCCAGCTCCCAGGCAGTACCTGCAGCTGGTGCCCTGCCTGGAGGCTGAGGGTCAGCAGGAACCCACACGGTCGGTCCCCCACCCCCAACTCCCAGCCGGGACTTGCCTGGGATGTGGCGTCCAGCAGCTCAGAAAAGGGCCATCCGCCTGTCCACTTCCTGTGCGCCCCCCTCTCCCCGAGCCCCGCTGCTGCTGCTGCTGCGGGGGAGCTGGGAGCCCAGCGTGCACAGCCCTTGGCCCTTCTAATCCCTCTTAACACCCAGTGCGGCAGGAGAGCTGCGCCCTCCTGGCAACCCTGATCCCCAGCCGCCCCCGAGCGCCCACAGAGGCCTGTGTTGTCCGAAGTCGGATTTAGGGAAACCCGAGCTGGGCCCGGGGGGAATGGCAGGACCTGGCCCCGGTCCTGCACCCCTGCTCCCAGCCCCTCACCCCACTTCGGTAAGTAAACCAGGGTCATTTTCTTCCTTGCCTCTGCAGCATCACCATTAGCCCATAAATCCATCACTTTTGTGCCAAGAAAGAAGTCCCCCCTTGTGCACAGAAGGACAGCTTGGCGAGGGGTGTACAGGCTGGATTTCAGCTCCTACTCGTCCCCTGTCCCCAGCCTACAGGCCCCTGTGCAGTGAGCAATCTGCCCAGCTGCCCTCAGGCTGGCCTGCTCCAGACACACTCAAAGGCCGTGGGAAGTCCCCCCATGTGGTTCCATCCCGGTTGCAACCTCTCCCCATCTTAACACTATTCCCTCTGCCTTCACCCCCGCTCCTCCTGAGGCCGGGCAAGTCTCCTGACATTGCCTTCTGACAATTCACAATAGGAGGCTGGGGGTCCAGAGCAGGGACCAGCTCAAGGCCGCAGAGCAGTGCAGGGACCCAGAGGAAAGAGCTGGGGGCGAGCGGAGGACTGGCCAGGACGCTGCAGTAGAGGCAGGAGGGGGAGGCAGCAGAGGACCAGAGCCTTGGCTTTACCGGGATTTACTGTTCTCGGCAGCGCCGGACCAGGGACAGTGGGGCGGAGGACAGGGGCTGGGGACAGAGGAGGCACAGCTTTCAGGGACAGCCCCCCTCCTAGCAGTTCCATGGGTCTCGAGGCTCTCTGCAGACTGGAAGCACCCACTGTGCCCACGAGGTGGGTGCCAGGGCTGCGAGGGGAGCTCAGTCACTAACTGAGCCCCAACAGCTACCGTGGAAGCGGACCCAGTTTCCTGGGCTCCTGCCACACACCTTGCTCCCAGCTCAGTCAACCCCCGCAGACACCCAGGCAGGCAGCACAGTGCTTCCCCCCACCCCTGCACCCCACCCCCTGGTGCAGGACAGTGGACGAGCCGTGGACACACAGCAGATGCCAGGGCCCTGATTCAAACCCAGGTCTCTGGCTGCAAAGGGGTGGGCCGGAGCCTGGACATGGGCTCCTGGGGGGCTGGACATGGCAACTTCGTGTTGCATCCAGTGCAGGGGTCCCATCCGAGGGGCCCCCTTGGGTCCCAGTTTCCCCAGAGAGGCTACTCTGGGCTCCAGACTCCACCTGGTGGTTCTTGCCTTGGAGGAGAGTATGGTCAAGTCCTGCCCCTTCTCCCAGCGTCCCAAGGCCCCTGTTTAAAGGGACTACGTGGCAACTGTGGGAGAGCAGGTGTGACAGAGCCAACACCCCACAGAGCACCATGCCCTTCATCCACCCGATGCAGAGCAGTGCTCGCACACACCTGGAGACTCTCTTTTAGGGTATCACGGGTTCAAATCCCAGCTCCACCACCAGCTGGGCAACCTTGGTCAAAGTCCCTGCCCCCACCCCAGGGCCTCAGTTTCCTGTGACCTGCGAAATGGGGACAGATTAATGTCTGCCTCACAAGGCACCCAAGAACTGGGCCTAATCTGTGTGCCCAGCCTTGGGCACTGAGCTGCCACAGCTTGGCGGTAGGCACCTTCCAGAAAAGCCTGCCCGCACCTCCAAGCCTGTGAGCTCCCAGCAATCCTGGTGGTGGGGAGGTGGGAGGGGCCTGGAAGCTGGCACCCCCCCCCCTCAGAGAGCAGCCCGCTAGCTCTGCGGAGCTGGGGGCCCCCAGGTTCTCAGAAAAGCCCCCTTTTCACGGTTTAATTGAATATTTGAATAATCCTTTCATTCCGGCGAGGCATAAAGAATGTTGTCCCAATAGCGGTGACTCAGGCAGGCGCCCCCGCGCACAATGGCCCCTCGAGTGGGGCTGCTATTCAGGCTGCCTTTTGTTGGCGAGGAGCAGTGGGTAAATTGCAAACGCTTAAGGGAATGCTGCCGCCGCCGCCTCAATGGGAGTCAGGAAATCGAATGTTAGGTCGATCCATTAAGCTTCGATTAAGTCCTCTGCGGAACAATGCCCGCCGGGCCCATCTTCATAAACACCGTGATTGCCAGGAGAGAGGCACTAATTTTAATTAAACCTCCTTACCTGCCTCCTCGCCTGCCTGAGACGGCTATTTAGACGCCAAATGGCACCCTTCTGCAGAGGCAGGCGAGAAGGAGGCGCTGAGTGGCCTGGAGGGCAGTGCGGGGGGGGGGGGCGGGGGGGGCAGGCCACCCAGCCCAGGGAGGCGCTGCCACGAGGGTGACGCCCAGCACGACAACTGGAGGTCTGTGAGCAAGTGGCCATCCTCTCTGGGCCCCAGGCCCCTTGGGGACCCAGGTCTGCTGGTCCTGGGAGGAGCACCCCCACTTTCCGGACTCCGGGCAAATCTTCCCCCTTCTCACGCCTGAATTTCTCCATCTCACCCAGACCTCGGGGCTGCGCCTCTCACAGGGCTCTGGGCTGCCCGCTGCCAGCCTTTCCGTGCTGCAGCAGGAAGCACCTTGCTGAAATGCAAGTCCAATTGAGTCGCTCCCTGCTGAAGACCCTTCCCAAGGGAAGGGTCGAGGTACTTGGCCTGGCATTCAAGGCCTTGCCCGTGGCTCAGGTGGCCTCCTCCCTCGCTGTTCCCTGTCCTCTCAGGCAGGCCCGGGGCCCAGGGCCCTCTCCTCTCATAGCCCAGCCTCCCTGGAGTTTCTGGCCTGCTGGGCTGGGCGCTCTTCCCCAGCCACCTCGGACCCCGAAGGCTAGGCACCACGGCAGCCGCAGAGCGCGCCAGGAAGACGGAGACCGACTCACGCGTTCATTCACTCACTCCGCCCATTAACTTGTTCACTTGCTCGTTAGCTTCGTAATGATGGTTATGATGAAGGCAATGCCGGCACGCATTCCGAGGGATTCTCTCATTAAATCCTCAGAGGAAGTTAAGGATTCTTAGGATGGTCATTTTACAGATGGGGCCACGGAGGCTTGGAGAGGGGAGTGACTAGCTCAAGGGCACTCGGCCAGAGAGAGTCCAGATTTAGAATCTAGGTGGGCTGCACCTAGCCCCCATTCCTAACTACAGCCCCACCCTGCCTGGCGTGGGTGCACACACACGCAGCCACTCTTACCCCCGTCCTACCCGCCAGCCTGCTCCCGCCAAGCACTATAGACTCCAGGGCTCTCGGGCCCCAGCTTCCTCCTCTGGAAAACAGGAGGAAGGTGAGCATGAGGGGGCAGGCACTCTTGGCTCCTTGCATGGCCCCTCGCCCGGGCCCAGGGAAGAGGGCTGGGCTCAGCTGCGCTGTCTTCTGTAAACCCCTAGGAGGAGTCCGGATCGATCACTGGCTGGAGGCCGGGCAGTGCCAGGCCTGGCTACCCCCCACGCCCGGGGCTTTGGTGGGAAGAGGAGTTGGGGGGCCGCAAGGCATGTGCCTCTGCCCTGGGCAGTCTGGAAAGCCCAGACCTGGCCCTGCTCTGCAGGGGGCGCCCAAGGACGGACGGACGGAGCCCTGGACCAGGGGACGCGTGGCTGGCAGCCCTCCCTCCACCCAACCCCCCCGGGACTCCCCTGGTGACCTCTTGATGGTGGTCAGGTCGCCTCACAAACCACCCAGACCGAGGCAGAGCCCGCCTCCAACGCTACGGGCCCCCAGCTCTTCCCGTCAGTCTAAGACCCTGGTCTCCCCTCTCCCGTCACTCCCCAGTCACACCCAGACGCTCCACATCGTGACACACCAACACTGCAAGCCGGTGAAAGTTCACAGTCTGCCCTTGTGTGACAACAAAGCACAAACGCAGAGGTGCACGCACACACCAAATTCCTGGAGTCCCCACGTCCCCAACCACAGCCGTCGGGGCTTCACGGCAGCGGGTCCCCAGAGCCCCTCAGCTCCCAGGCGGGGGTGGGAGGAGGGTACCCCTGGAGAAAGAGGGAGGACGGGGCTTCCGCCCACTGGAGCCTGGCCAGGGCCCCTGAGTCTCCTCCTAGGGCCTCAGGTCCCAGCTCCTAACTGGCTGCCCGAGATTCAGCCCCGTAGCCCATCGCGGTTGCCCCCAGCAAAGTCTACAGCCCCGCAGCTACCAGCCTGTTGGGTCAGAAGACCCAGCCCCGGCAGCCAACCCCATGGCCACGGCCTGAGCCCAATCAGCGCGTCACCGCCGCCCCTTCCCAGCCCACTTCTGCCCCCCTGCGTCCCCAATGCCCCGCTCTCAGGCAGACTGTGGCTATGACACCATCTGCCACAAAGACCAAGTCTCAAAAGCTGCCCCCTCCCCATGTGACGAGGCCTTCATGCCCCTGTTCCAACCTTCCACCCCCGCTACACCTCTGCGGAAAGATTCATCTCCCCGGCAAACCCCTGCTCGTCCTCCAAGACCCTGCGTTGTCCCTCTTCCAGGTAGCCTACCAGGCAGCGCTTGTTCCCCGGCCTAGGTTCCCCATCTGTCTGTCCCAGCCCTCACGGCGCTGGCTGGAGGCTTCTCCCAGACTGGGAGCCACCTGAGAGCAAGGAACACCTCTGTGTTGGCAGCACCGCTGGGTACAGGGCGGACATTGAATAGAGACAGCTTACTGGATGAGGCAGGATGGAAGGAGACTGTCCATTTTACTAGTAATTCTCCTAATTTATATATTTTACAGCCATCTTAGGCTCATGTCTCTGTCCTCAAGAGAAGGTCAGCTCCTCAAAGACAGGGATTTGGGTCTTTTTCTGTGTGTGCATTCTATCCCTGGTGCCTTGCCCAGGGCAGTTGCTCAGCAGATGTTTGAGGAAGGCGTGAATGAGTGAGTGAATGAGTGGGCGAGGGTGCTTGGGCCCCGGGGAGCACATGGTCAGAGTTCGGATGCCCCCACTCCACCCAGAGCAGGGAGTTGGGGGGAAAAGGAACGCCAAGCAGGAGGAGGCCAACGCAGAGACACTCCTGAAATCACACCGCTTTTTCTGGAGGTGGCACTTCCCCGGGGGTCTCAGCTGGGAATTCCAGTCCACCTTCTCAGAAGGGGTCCCTGTTTTGTCACGGGCAAGACTTAGACCTGACCTTGGCCTCTGGACTTTTCAAACAGAGAAACTGGGGCCCACAGATGAAGCGACCCCCATTGTAAGAGGCAGGTGCCCTCACTAAGGGCTCCCAGCGCGTAGCCCCTCCCGGGGTCTCCGTGCCCGCTCGGCCATTGCCCCGCCGCCTGCGACTCACCGAGGCTGAAGAGGATGAGGAACTTGAGACAGACGAACTCCTGGCGGTCCAGCTGCAGCGCGTGCATCTGCAGCGCGAGCTCCTGCGCCCGCAGCACCAGGCTGTGCAGCAGCGAGCCGGCCTGAGCCGCCACCGTGCTCAGCTCCACCTGGGCGGGCAGACAGGGGCTCAGCTGCGGGGCCGAGCGCGCGGCGTGCGCAGTGTCTCCCCAGGCCCCAGGAGCTCTTCCAGCCTCTGCGGCCGGCCACGGCCCAGGCTTGCCAGCCCCCCTCCCACAGCCCACCACCCGCCAGAGCGGAGGGCTACTGTAGCAGCGGCGTTGACACAGGGCAGGTGTGTGCAGAGTGAGACTGAAGGGCCCTTCACATACAAAGACCTGCTGCCAGGCCCAGGGGCACACACCGCGTCTGTGTGTGAGCTGCGTCTGCGGCACAGGCTCCGTGGTGCCGGGCACGGGGGCCGGCGCGGGGCAGGTCTGCCTGGGTACGTGTGGATGGGGCCACACCTCAGCTCACATTCACCTACACTCCCAGGGTTGCCCACCCGCTTTAAGAAGTGAACACACACACACACACACACACACACACACTTGTATGGTCACATCCGGGCAACACAGACGGACACATGCCCGTGTATGTGTCCCCACTGACCTGGTGGCAGGCAGATCTCGACACCCACACGTGTCAGTGCCTGGAGGTATTTGCGCTATAAAACACAGGCAAACACATATACACAGGCTGTTCTCATGGCCTCGAGACTTCGACCTGTATGTCCACATGGACCAACACACACACACTCAGGCGGCCTCAAAGTCATCCCTGGGACCAGCATTCCCCTGGCCCTGGACACCCAGGACACCTGGCCTGAGACACCCAGAGTGAGAACTGAGGACGAGGACAGAAGAGCAGAGGGCCGAGGTGGGGGCAGGGCTGGGGAGAGGGCCTCAGCCCACCCGCACTCCCCCCCACCCCCGCCCCCGCCCCAGCTGCTCTCCATGCTCCCCCCGGAGGATGCTCCGCCCTCCACCAGGTGAGACCCTTCTTCCTCCACCGCCTACACCTCCTCTCACCAGCTGGGGGTCCTCCTCCTGGAGTGGTGCCCCCCAGGGACCCTGCATTCTGAGCAGTGGGCGGCTGCCTCGTGTCCTCACCTCCCATCTGGCCCCGTCGTGTGCCCCAGAAACCTAGCCACGTCCTTCCCCACTAGACACTGTCCCCTTGCTCCCTGCTCTGTTTCAGGAGTGTCTGTGCCCCAAGCTCCCACCCTAGCGCCCTAATTCCCTGCCCTAGGGGTTCTCAAGTCTGACTGTGAGCCCTTTAGCGCCCAGATCCCTCCGCTCGTTCGGATCCCTCTGCTCGTTCGGATCCCTCCGCTCGTTCACTGCAGGTTTCGCGCCTGCAGGGTCTTGCGCAATCCAGCCCCTGGCACAACCTCTCCAGCTTTGCCTCTTACCTTCCCCCCGCATACACACAGGGTCTCCCAAGCCCATGGTCCAGCATACAGTGGCTCCTGGTGGCTCAGAGGTTCTAAACGTCCCTCTCTGAGCCTTTCCCTACGCTCTCTCCTCGGCCTGTGGTGGGGGTGAGTGGCCCCCAGCACCTTCTCACTACATGAAGAAGACCTGGTGCCACCATCACCTCCTCCAAGGGCCTCTCCACCCTCCTATCAACCCTGAGCTGCTTCCCCCAGGCAGGGCTCCCAGGGGTGGCCTCCTCCTCAAGGTCCATGGCCAGGGCTGATCTGAGGCAGGTCAGGCCGGTGGTTATCCCATGAACTTGGGGAGCGGCCTGATAGTCTGGGTCCCCAGAGCCAGGGTGGGAGAAGCCTGGGACTTCTTCTTGCCCAGAAATCTGGGAGCGCAAGTGGGGTGAGGGTGGGGCGCAGTGGAGCCAGTCACCTCCTGCCCGATGACCAGCAGGATGCTGTCCTCCTTGCCGTGCTGTATCTGGCGGTAGATGTGGTCGAACACTAGCAGCTCACTCCAGCAGTTCTGCAGCAGCGTCATCTGGTCGGCCACCTGCAAGGAAGAGTCACTCCGGGTCCGCCCAGCCCGGGCCAGCCAGGCGCCTTCCCCCCACCCCTCCCTCCTCCCAACTCTCAGTGCCAGTGGGGTATGGGACTTGGGCAGGCTGCTTAACTGCCCTGTGCCCGCTCTGCCTGTATGCCTACTTCATCCAGGTGTGGCAGGGGTCTAGCAAAACAGTAGCAGGGACCAGCTTCAGGCCCCAGCTCTGCCTCTTACAACGTGTGTGACCTTCAGCAAGCCCCGTGACCTCTCCGGGCCTCAGTGTTCTCATCTGTAAAGTGGGCAAAGTACTAGAAGGTGGCCTGGCACACAGCACCCAGTAAATGCTGGTCTCATTCCAATGCAAGGAAAGAGCATTATTAATTTGAACTGGTGCCCATTTGTCCTGTGGTCACATCTCTAGCAGCTCCCATCACTCGAAGAGCCAGCCGTGAAGAGGAAACAGGGATTTCCCCGGGCCTCGTGCAGAGCCTTCAGGCTCACGACCAGAAGGGAGGGCCCTGGGTCCAGCCCGGGCAGTGACCACATGGAGGGCCGACGGCAAAGGTGGCAAAAGCAGGAACAGAAGAGTGACAGGAGCCAGATTCCGAGCCCTCGGGCTGCAGGCGGGGCACTCGGCAGAAGGGCGGGGACTGCCCGGGCAAGCGGCCTTCCGCTCTGGCCAGTCGGTGCCTTCAACTTGGCAAGCTCCGTCACTCCTAACGGTGCGAGGTGGGACTCAGAACCATGAGCCAGAGCCAGGAGGGTGGGGACAGAGCCAGGAGGGCCCTGAGAGGTGCCCTAATCCAAACCCCTGTTTTTCACATGAAGAATCTGCCCCCCAGGGATGGTGAGGGACCCTGCTGGGGTCACAGAGAAGCGCAGCCAGCCCAGGGCCACAGCTGGTACTCTCAGTCCACTGCTCCTCACGGTGACAGACACGGAGCCCTCCTCGGTGTTCGGGCGCCGCAGGTCATCCGAGGAAGACACCGTGCAGACCCCAGTCCCTCTCGGCCTCCGCAAGCAGCCACCATCCGCCCAGCAGGCATCTCCTGGCACCTTGCTGGGCGAACATGACTGCTGACGCTGACCACCACCGTGCTGCAGCTGCACGGCCCTGGGAGGTCAGCGTGGCTCTCATCCCCACAGGTGTCGAGGGCTCTGCCCAGGGTCACGTGGCTCCATCTGGCTCCAGATGTGCGCTCTTAGCCACCAGGTATGGAAAAGACGGGCCCTGGCCACCCCGGGTTTCACGGCACGCTCTTCACCGCCCCCGTGGGGCCCTCGTCGGTGCCGCCTCCCTTCCGGGCGCCCTCACCATGGATGTGGCACCTGCAACATCTGATGGCGCCTACTCATGCCTCTGCCTCTCCCAGGACCTGTGGGATCTGGGAAGGCAGGACTGGGCCCTCATAGGAGGGGTCAGTGAGTGGTGGGTGGACAAACCCGTGCTCCCCAAGACATGCACAGAAAGCACTGCAGAGCCACCCCTAAACCAGAAGCCAGAAGGAGCCAGGCAGCCCCCAGTCTGAGCAGAGCAGCCCAGGCCTGACCAACAGCTTTCCCCTCTGTGGGGTGGAAGCCCCTCCCGCTCTCTGACGCCCTCCTCGCCTGCCCCAGGTGGACGGAGGCAGAGAAGCCGTGGGCACAAAGCTAAGCGAGCAGCAGGACACACAGGCTCCATCCAGGCCTCTCCTGCCCGCCCTTCCCCAGCCCACACAGCTGAGGACAGGAGGGGGGGGTCAGGCTCTGTGCTGCTCGGGGCCCCAGCCTCCCAGCCTCCCTTCCTCGCCCCATCGCCAGGTCGAGAACGCAGCCCCCTTCCTCCTCTCCGGCAGAAAGCTCTTCCGAGAGCCAGTTACTGTCGGAACAGGAACGCAGCCAGGGCGACCGGGGCTCAGCGGCAGCTCGCCCGGGCCGCAGGGGCCAGGGTGAATCACGAAGAATCTCTACTCCTGCCCCCTTATCTGTCCTCCGGAAGTGGCCAGTCCCCAGAGGGCTGGCAGGAAGCCTCCCAGTACAGTCTCCGGGGAGGGAGGCAAGGCTCAGAGAGTGCCTGTGACCAGGCCCGGGCCCAGCTCGGCCAGGACTCCTCACCCTTGCCCTATCACCATTCTGCCCATATCCCAGATAAGGAAACAGAGGCTCTGCCCAGATGCCCCCCAAGCCGGGCTGGTCTTGGGAGGGGGGCCTGGGAACTGCCGGAGGCCCCAGCCCAGGAGTCCCAATGGCCCACCTTGGGAGACCGGTTGGAGGCAGAGGAGGAGCAAGAACGTGCAGGGCTGGGCTCTGCCCGCCCCCCAAGGGGGCCCTTGGGAGCAGACACCCGTGTGCCTGGATTGAAGGAACAGGGGGTGGGGAGAGGGGAGAGTGAGAGATAGGGGGGAGAATTAGGAGATAAGCAAGCTGAGGCTCGGGCAGAAAGCAGAAGGGGTCACAGTGACCCGGCTGGCCAAGCCCTGGAGCAGACTCTGTACCCAGACCTCAGCCCCCCGCAGCGGGGGCGGCCTTGCCCAGGGGGCTGATAGGGGTGGCAGGGGCAAAGATGGGCAAGATGGTGGCAGAGCTTTGGCACCCGGGGCCTTGTGCGTGATTTCCAACTCAGCCACACACCCTTCTCTGCCCTAATTTCCTGCTCCGGGAAACGGGACAGATAAATCCTCCCTCTTTGGGTCAGAGAAGACGCGTGGACGCAGTGACGCCATCGTGAAGAGCTCTGTGGCCCACGGCCGGCTCTCTCCTGGGCACGGGCCCCAGCCTGGGTTCCCACCCCCCGCCCCCAGCCAAGCAACCTTTCCTGCCAGACTTTGAACTCGTTCTTCCCCTGGATGGACGGATGGACACATAAAGACACCAAACTCCGAGACACGCGCCACACAGATGAGCACACACGCACACACACTTCCGTTTTAATTCAGCAGAAAACGAGAGGGCCGCTACCGCCAGCCTTTCTCCACGGAAAAGCAGGGGCCTCAGAGGCTCACTTAACCAAAGGCGGTTGGTTTTTACCTTCCATCGGTTTCCCCCTAAGCGAAAGGTCCCTCCTCTCCCCAGTCCTCCCCGCCGCCCCGGGAACAAGGACATTTGCCGTGCAGACCCTGGGGTCCCTCCTCAGCCTGGCCTGTCCGCCCAGCCCGCCAGCCCCCATCGCTCCTGCCGTCTGCCACAAATCTTCCCGGAGCCTTGACACTTCGCGGCCTGCCTCGGAGACGGGGTATTTATGGTCGGGGAGCTGACCTCCCTCCCGGCAGGCCCCCCTTCGGAGCCCCCTGGGATCGGCTCAGTCTGGCGGCCGAAGGCCAGCGGGCTCTGTTGACTCTCCAGTGAGGCCGGCGCGGCGCTCTCCCGGCCCGGTGGCCGGCAGGCCCCGAGTTTGTCAGCCCAGGACGGACAGAGTTCCTGCCGCTTAAATGAAACCACCTATCTGAGCAGTCAAATCCGTTGCCACTCAGGGGCCTCGGAGCCGGACATCGGGGATGCACTGATGTCAAGACGGGTCATTAGGCACTTTTTGGCCCTGGCCTCCCCCTCCCTGATTCCCATCTCTCATCCTCCCGGCCTGTCCTTCACGGGGATGCCCGGACAGGCTGACTGCCTGGGCCCGCGCACTGCCCCTCACGGAGCAGCAGGTACAGGTGGGTTTCTGCTCCCTGACAGGGAGGAAGTTGCTTTGCAAACCCAGGGCCACGTGGGCCCCATTTCTCCCAGAGCCTTACGTTTTCTCAGTCTTTCTTAGCCAAGCCTGCGCACCGCCTGCCAGGGTGGATTAAACGACAGCAGCAGGCGGCCGCCGGTGAGGAAGGCAGCTGCTAAGTCCTTTGCCCGCCCTGCCTCACCGGATCCTCACCAGGGCCCCGGGCGGGGCGTGGGGGTGGAGGCGGCGTCAGCTCACCTCTCCCCATCCAAGGAAACAAGGCCCAGAGGAGTGAAGTGACCTGCCCGAAGTCACGCGCCTGGGAAGTGGCCGAGCTGGAACCTGAGCACACTCCACTCTGATTCTGGTCTTTGCTGTCAACTCCGGTGCCACTGTCCGACCTGACATGCCACGAGGTGTGAGGTGGACAAATGGAGGCAGAGAGACAACCAAGCTGGGAGACCGGATGGAGGAGGAGAGCCCCCAAAGAGCAGGCTGAGCCCCCGCATCTGGGTTCCTGGCATCCCCGACAGCTCAGCAAAGACCCCAGGCCTCTCGCTGGGCATCAAGGCAGCAGCTGCACGGAGAGCTGAGTGGGCCGCCTGGAAGAGGAGGCGGGGCCCCAGACAGCGTGGTCGGCTGTCCAACACCGGCTGCCAAAGGACCCCCTCCTGGTCCCAGCTCTGCTTCTGCTCCTGCCACCCTCTGCAGCCCCACCCCGGAGGGCCACCTGAGCTCCCACGCACGCTGCCTTCCCACACTTCCCGGCCTCCGCCTGCGCTCTTCCCACTTCCTGAAATGCCTGAACCTTCTCAGGCTGCTTTCTGGAAAGGCGGAGAGCAACGAAACCTTCCCTAGCGTCCATAGATGGGGCCATTTCCTCTCCCACGGGGCTCCCTCGGCCCCTGTCCGTTGATCTCAGAGCCCAGGCACCCTGTGTGGGCATTATCCGTATGCATGTCTGTCTCTTCCTCTAGCTTGGCCGCCTCCTGGGTCCAATTCACTTCAATGTCCCCAGTGCCCAGCCCAAGGGCTGCCTGACTGTCAGAGCTAGGGAGCCCCTAGCTCAGAGTTGCATCTGCTAAAATGTATCATGCCTGCAGGTGCGGGGATGAACGGTCAGCCCAAAGGGAGAATGGGTCACTCAGCACCGCTGCCACTTCTCTGCCTCCCCGCCTGTGCCTGTGGGCGGTGGACCACTGGGAAAGGGGTTCCTCACGGCTGGTGAGAGGCCCTCTAGGGGCTGGGCTGGTACTTATGCGCAAGGCTCCTTTACAGAGGGTGGTGGCCGTGGTTCATATTCCTGGGCTCAGGTCAGAGACTCTGGGAAGGGGAAGCAGGAAGGTTTGGACCACAGAGAAACCAGAAGCAGGAAAAAACACTCAGCAAAGCTGGGACAAAAGCCCTTCCCATCCTGCGTGAAAACCCCCGGGAGACTAGGAAGGCGGCCAGAGGAAGTGCCCTGCCCCTGGGCCCAGGGTTCTGGGAGGCCGGGAACGCTCTCCTCCTCCTCCCCTCTGCACAGGGGGATCGTGCAGAGTCCGTGGCAACCAACCCAACGGCGCTGAGATCCTCATCCCCACCAGAGCCTCCAGCCATGAGTAGAAGGCAGATGGGGTTGTTCAAGGCCCTGTCTGTTGTCCCATTCATGAGGGCGGCCCCGAGAGGAGGCAGGGGTGAGAAGGCACATGGCATATCCCCAAGCCTCAGCCAAGATAGGCCCTCTACGACAGAATTGGGGGCCATCCCCACCAATTCCTGACTCCCAGATGAACCCAGGCCCCCAGCTCCACGATGCCTCAAGGGCCCAGTGCCCATCCCCACCTAATTCTCCCCTGTGCCCAGCCCAGCAGGCAGTGCCCCCGGCCCATCCGGCCACCTGCCCCGGAGGAAGCCCAGGCCCGAGTGGCGTCAGCACTGACAATGCTGCTCAAGGCTGCGGTGGCCCCAGCAGGGGGGCAGCAGGCCCTGCTGTTTACACCCAGCCCTGGAACAGCCAGGGGCGCCGGCCTGGGAAGGGCGAACTCCGGTGGGCCGAGACTAAAGACAGCCTGCGTCCAGGCCAGGGAGGATGCGCCTCGGCCGGGCTTGGAGTGCCTCTGAGGGCAGCAGAGCGCCCTGGTCACAGGGGGCCAAGGTCCTAGGGGCAGCTGCCAGGCCATGGGCCCTCAAGTCACAAGGCAGGACGACTGGGAAGTTCCTCCCGTCGGGCTTCAGTTTCGCCTGCTGCTTTAGCTGCAGGTCCCTCAGCCTCGGGGGAAGGCCTTGCTGTAGCGGAACTGGCCTCATCTGCAGGATCCGTGGCAGGCCCTGCAACCCCCCGCCTACCCTCCCACCCTGCTCCCCGCACACGCAGACACGCAGACACACGCATGGCACCAACCATCATGCTGGAGACGCTCAGAGACAATAAGATCCTTCGCCTCGGCTGGGACGGAGAAGACCCAGAAGCTTTCCAAACTCAGATACTAAGACGCTCATCTATGACATTCGAGGCTGGCGGGGACTGGCGATGGAATGACAGGATGGGTCGGACCTTCCCTGACATCGGGCTGGGGCAGCCAGGGACAGCGTCCCGAGGACTCCGTTAGTCCTTTGGGGGCCTAGGTACTCAAATAAGTACTTATAGAGACCCTAAGAGAAACAGGGACAGAAAGGGCTGGAGAAACGCAGAGAAGCAGAGAGACGACACACCAGGGAGAGGGAGACAGAGATACAAGGAGCAGAGGCTGTGAGGGATAGAGACTCAAGAACTGGGAGGGGGCGGTAAGGAAGGCTGCTATGGGCCAGCGACGCTCCTCAGGGTCTCCCTGTCTCCAGACAGTGCCTAAAGCCCTGGGGCAGTCTGGGCCCACCTGAGGAATGACTGAGATTGAGGCCTGGACAGCCAAAAGGATACCCCAGACCCAGCTGCCAGTCAGGTGGGAGGAGGGACTCACCTCCAGCTCCTTGAAGACCATGCACCTGCGTGCCCAGTCCACGATGGAGATGAAGGTCTGGTCAGCCATCCTGCACAGGAGGCTGAAGGGTGCCGGCTGGTCGGAGCGGCCTTTGACGGGCTCCTGCAGGCAGCCCAGGATGCGCGCCCGTACCTGGTCCTCGTCTGGCTCCAGCTGCAGTAGCTGCAGGATGAGCTCGGGCACGCCAGGCCCTCCAGAGAAGGGCTCCGGGTAGCCATAGGGCGGCCCAGGCTGCGGTGGGCTGGTGTAGGGCTCTGGGTACTCGGACTTGATGGCCCGGCCGGGGAAGGTGGGATAGAGGTAGCCGGCCAGGGGCCCGTGGGCACCAGGCATGGCCATGGGCAGTGCTGGGGCCCCGAAGTCGCCCAGTGGCCCAGCAGGTGGACCAGAGGCCAGGCCCTTGGGCTCTGGCACATGCAGACTAGGGGTTAGCATGTAGTCCGGCGGGGGAGGAGGTGGGGGCGGCACCCCCACTGGGGGGCCTGTCTCCATCTTGAAGCCATTGGCTCGAATCTGTGCCTTCTTCTGCTGCTTCAGGGCCCGGTCCCGCTTGTACATGGGCCCAAACTTGTTCCGGCCACCTCTCATGCGGTCAGCACGTACAGCTGTGGGCACAGGTGAGGGTCAGCCCTCCCCAATCCACCCCACTCATGTGTTCTTTCTACCTCACCTTACTCATCTCGCTGTTCCTCAACCTGGCACTCCTTCCACCCTCCCTTTAATATTCCTTTTGCCTCAAACCCCTTCCTTCTCTTCTGCCTGAAGAACACCCAGCCCTCAGGTCACTGCCTCCATGAAGTACTCCTAGATTCGCTAGTCCCAGATGTCCTGCCTCTTGCCCACTCTCATCCTGCTGAGAGGTATCATGCCATGTGACCCAGTCTGAGAGCTCCTTGGGGCTCAGTATGGGTTCAGGTGCCCGGCCCAGGGCCTGGCAAGGAGATGGGGACAAGAAGTAGACCCTGGACAACTTCGTTCATAGCTGGGTCCCAGTGTCCAGCTGGTTACTGACTGACTAGTTGACTCTGGCAAACCCCTGTTGCAAAGTGACTCCCGTTCAGGCTGCCTCAGGCTCTGTGATGGGGGAAGAGTCCTCCCTTGCTGAGCAGATGTCCTTCCGCCTAGCCAAGAATATGTCACTAGCCAGACCCAAATGCTGCAGCTCTGCAGCTATAGTACGGCCCCAGCCCCTCCTCAGACCGGGAGCCCGGCCTGGGCTCTGGGAGAAGGGACAGAGCAGGAGGCAGAGAGCCGTGCTCCGCAAGGGACGGGGCCTGGAGGGCCGCCCAGCCCTCCTTCCTGCTGCTGGGCAGCTCTGCTCCCGGACATTGGGCCCCACCAGGGGCTTCTGCTGCTCACAACAACCATCTCCGCTGGCCACCCAGGGCCCGGATCTGGGGACATGGGATCTGGGCACGGGATGGGAGACCGCCCATCAGGAGTCCTTCCTCTAGGTGGCAGGACTGTGGCCTGCAGCTCTGAGTCACCAGGGGTCTTCTACGTTTTAAAAAACTTTAGCCAACAGCTGCCGGCTCCGGCACAGCCCAGCCGGGGCCAGCAGGGTGGAAGCCTGCAACGTCCCCCCTCGAAGAGCTTGCATCCTTCCTGCTGAAATGTCTTTCCTCCTCCTCTGGACTGAGAGCTGGGGGGTGGGAGTGGGGAGGCAAGGATGGGCCTGGGTTCTCTGGGGCCGATGGTTCCCCACTCCCCAGCTCTCTCAGTGTCTGGCTAAAAACGCGGTGGGAAGGAATCTCACCCGCTGAGGGAATGAACTGAGCGAATCCTTTGGATGGATGGAAAGATGAGCAGAGGGGGAGGGCCGTGGCGGCAGACAGGTAAAAACGCAAGGAACCGTGGCGAAGATGCTAGTAGCTACCCTGCTAAGCACTGACCACGGCCAGGCACAGGACTAGGAGCTTTCAGGCAATTCTCTCACACTAACTGCAGAGGAAGGTGCTGCTATAAGCCGGTTTTGCAGAGGGGGAATCTGCAGCTCAGAGAGGTTAAGGAACCTGCCTAATGACACCCAGTCCATACAGAAGTGGCAGCACTGGGACTTGAACTCTGGCAAAATTATTGAAAGCCCAGGCTCTGGCTGGTGTGGGGTGTCGGTACTACAGGTGTTGCAGAACTTTTCGCAGAGGGGACACCTCTGCAAGGCTCTGCCCTGTGTTGCTCAGCCCTGTCAGGGGCTGGGGAAAGGCTCATTTCCCCGGGGGCCACATTCAGACCCTTCTCAACTCAGCTCTGGCGGGTCCCGCACACCTCCCTGCCCCGGCCTGAGCCGGGCCAGCTCTCACCCCTTCCCGAAGAGGCCGGCTCTACGGTCACACGAGGGGCCGCAGTCTCTCGGCCCCAGGAACTTGAAGAAGGCCAGCAGCGCCCTCCCCTCGCCCCTTCTTCCATCCTACCCCACCCCCTCGCCCGAGGGCAGGGGCCTGCGGCGGCGGCGGCGGCGCGCGCACCTTCCAGGCGCATCCCCACGGTCAGGCACTTCTGGAAGCGGCAGAAGGGACAGCGCTTGCGCTGCGTCTTGTCGATCTTGCAGCTCTGGCTCTCGGTGCACGTGTAGTGCTTGTTGTTCTGCACCGTGCGCTTGAAGAAGCCCTGGGGGGAAGGGGAGTAAGCGCAGGCGGGGGGGCCCCCGACCCTTTCTACCTTCCCGAGGGGCTTGGCCCCGCGTCCCCCGGCCCCGAGCACTTGCCAGCCCGCCACGCGCTGTCCCCTGCCCGCCAGCCGCCCCGCTCACCTTGCAGCTCTCGCATGTGAGCAGCCCGTAGTGGTAGCCTGACACCTTGTCCCCACACACAGGGCACAGCTCGTCCAGGTCCTCGTCGTACGAATAGTCCATGCCCGCGGCGGCCGCCTGGGGAGGGAGGAGGGGGTCAGCGCAGGCCGGACGGCGACCCGCCACGCGGCACGCCTGGTCCCAGGGGTCCCAGAGCACCGCGGCCGCGCCCCCCACGGCACCCACCTCGTGCCCGGGCCCCTGTCCCCCAGGACGGCACCCTGGGCAAGGCCGCCCGAGGCAGGGCCCCATTCGAGCCCCCTGCGCGACCCGTGCCAGCCTCTTGCCGGGTCCCCGCGCCCGACCCTTACTCCTCGTCCCTCCAGGGGCCTCCTCGGGCGCTGCCCCGGCGGGGCCCTAGCCCGGACCCGAGGATTCGATGCGCTTCGAGCCGGATTCGTTTGTCTGAGAACAAAACCCCGATTCTAAGAAAACGAGATGGGCTGGGCCGCGAGGGAGATGCCAGTGAACCCGGTTGGAGTGGCGCCCGGGTGTTCTGGGACTCGGCGGGGACAAGGGACACAGAGACGAAGTCTGCGCGAGACAGAGAGATGGGCAGAAACGCCAGCGAGAGACTCGGCTGGCGATGCGGAACGAGAACGGACCCCGGGCCGACAGACGCGACAATCCGAGTGCCAGGCGCACAGCGAGGCCGAGTCCGAGAAGACCTGGGGAGACGAGAAAGGCGGAGAGGAAGACGGAGAGACAGAGATGGTGCGAGAACGAAAAAGCGAGCGATCAGAGACACCCAGAGGCAGAGGCCGAAGGAGAAAACCTGAGAGAGACGGACGCAGCAGCGGAGACGCCGTGGTCGCCGAGACGGAGCGAGCGAGACGGCGAGAGAAACCTGGAGAGAAGGAGGCGCCCGGCCAGGGGGTCGGGACGCGGAGCCGCACGGAGCGCGGCCGGACCGGGGCCTGCGCTCCCCGGGGAGGGGGGTCCCCCGAGGGGTCGAACCGGGACAGGGGCTGGAGCCGAAAGGGTCCGCAAACGACGGTGCCCGGGGCAGAGGGTCCCAGGCGGGGACAGACAAAGCCCGAGGCAGAGACGGCGAAGGGAGGCGCAGCCCGCGCCCCGGAGCCCGAGACGTCGGGCGGGCGGACGCGGGGAGGGCGCCGCGGAGACGGCGGGCGCAGCGCGGGGAGCGGCGAGCCGGGCGGCGGGCGGAGACCTCGGGCGGGCGGAGAGTCGAAGTCCCGAGGAGTGAGAAGCGCAGAGCCCGGGCCGGGCAGCGCGGAGGGGCGCGACGGCGGCCGGCGCGGGGGGCGCCCACCTGGCGGCTCTTGCGAGCAGCAGCGTCCGCGTCCCACCCGCGCGGAGCCCCGCACCTCCCGGCCGCGCCGCCGCGGGCGATGAGCCGCACCCGGGCGCAGCGCCGCCCGCCCGCGATGACGGCCGCTCGGGGCTTGGGCGCTCCCCCCACCCGCGCCTCCCCGCCCCCGCCGCCTCCAGGGCCGCTCCACCGCGCACCTGGGACCCGGGCCCCTCGGCAGCCAGTGCGCGCCGCGCGAACCCGCCGCGCCCGGCCCCGGGCTGGCCCTTCTATACTGGCGCGTGCGGTATCCGGGGGCGGAGGGCCGGCCGAGTCCTCCCCACCCCGGGCCGGGCCCGCGCCCTCCCCCGCCACCTCTGCCGGCTCGCGCCTGTACCCCCATCCTCTGCCCCTCCCACCCCCAGCCTGTCCCCCCGGAGCCCGCGCGCCCCGTAATCCTGGCAGGTGCTGGGCGCCTGGGAGCCTCGTGCCAACGGCCGGCGGTGGGAGGAGGGGGGCCCCTGTTCTCCACCCAGCTTAGTGGGGGCGAGGGCCACCTGGGGGGCGCTGGCCGTTGTGTAGTGTGGCTGTGGGTAAGGGCAAACGTGGGGGCCGTGGCGCGGCACGGGATCAAGGCGACAAACCCGGTTCTCGCCCGGGACCTGCCACATTTCTCACTGAAGACTGAAGCAGACCCCACTCCGTCTCCGGCCCTCAGTTTCCTCATCTGTGAAATGGGTCTAATGACTGGTCTTCCCTAAGGGCGGTCGTTCGTATGAACCGAAGTGGAGTTGACAAAGCCCAGGCTTGAACTGGGAGGCGATCGCTAGTATCCAGCGAGGAGACCTGGGCAAACCCTTTCTCCTCCTTTGGCCTCAGTTTTCTCGGCTGGAAATGGGAATCTTAGTTATCCCACCCTGCGAATTTTCCGAGGGGCAGGGAGAACCCGAAGCCACCGAGAGCGCGGGAGCTGGTAGCACAGACCCTGGGGTGGAAGGAACCTTCCCCGCTCTGGAGCTGCGCCTGTACCAGGCTGGGGGCGGGGGGAGGGAGCGCCCGGCAGCCCTAGGGACAAAGGCGTCCGCTGGCCGAGCGGGGCTGAGCTGCCGCTCTGGGCTGGGGAGCGTCGTGGTCACTCTTGGTTTTTCAGATGGAAAAATTGAGGAAGGGGCCGTCTTGTGTGCTGCCCCCGCCCCCTCGGCCACCTAGGGTCCCAGAAAGTGTTGAGAGCAGCGAGGCCAAAAAGCTGCAGTTTTCAAGCCGAGAAACCGGACCGTTAGGCACCGCTGCCGACCGAAAGGCCGAGATCTGGAGGCTCAAACCCGTGGCGGCCTGCGTCTGGGCCCCTGGACCCGAGGCTTCCTGCTGCAGTTCGAACTGGCGCCTTGGTCCTGCGAGCCGAGGCCTGGAGACCCCGCGCAGACGGCTTCTTTCTCGCTCACCGCGCGGGGACGAAGGGCAGAATCTGCAGCCGACTTGCTGTGCAAGCTCGGGCAGGTCACTTCGCTTCTCTGAGCGCCAGTCTCTCGTGTGTGAAACGGAAAAGATGGGCCCTACAGAAGGCGTTCAGCGGTTCCCATGAGATTCCGTGGACGAATCTTGGTGAGGAGCAAAGAGAGAGAACCAGAGCCCCAGTTAGCTGCAGACCCCCCTCAGCCTGAGCCCTAGAAACAACAGCATTTGCCGGAGCTGGAGGGGGACCGGGCCGTGCCTCTGCCCAGCTCCCCATTAGGGAGGGGCCCTCGGAAAGTGGGAAAGAGGGAGGGGCACCTCCTTTGCAGGGGAGTGAAGGGGACTGAGGGGGAAGGCTGGGCTGGGGGTGGTCAGAGTGAACCTCTCTATGGTAGAGCCCCCTGGGCTCTCCTGGACATTGTTGAGAAAGACCTAGGCAGTGTAAGCACGGCCCGGGCCGCGGGGGGGGGGGGGGGGTAGGGGGCAGGTCAGGTTGGCGCTGTGCTCCAAGCTAGTCCCCCCTTCTCCCTCCAGCTTGACCCCCCTCTTCCCCGGAATTTCTTGGGCTGAGCCTCCAGGCCCCATTGCACCCACCCCTCAATCCCAGGTTCCAGCCCACGTGGGGAACCAGGGCCCCTCAGCAGCCTGCTCAGGGGATCAACACTGATCTGGCCCAGCCACAGACCTGGGACTGACAGATGGACACCGGAGACAGACATGCAAACCCATACGGGTCTCTGAGACACCCACCGAGGCAGCACAGACACGCAGGCTGGGAGACCCAGGGACCAGGGACACATTCGCAGACTGCTAGACTTGGGCCAGCACAGCCCTGGGGACACTGGCCACGGATCAACAACAGTGACCCCCACAGTGCCTGTCCCCCAGAGGCCTAGCTCCTCCCACCAGTCCCACCCGGAGGGAAAAAGAGGGAGTAGCAAGCTGGGAGGGCAGGTCTGGGGAGATCCTGGCCCCTTCTCTGCCCAGAGCAGTGGGCACCAGCCACTCAGCAGAGCAGGCAGTGGCCGGGCCGCGCCGCAGGGCGGCACTGAGGCGGGAGGCTGGCCGTTAGAGGCCTGGGCCCAGGCCTTCACTTACGGAACGGAAGGCGAGCTCTCGTGCCGGATGAGGGTGCACAGTGGGTACCGGGGGGTCCAGAGGGCAGCTCTGGCGGCCCAAGTGGGGCAGTGGTGACCGTGGGCACACGGGAACTCCTTCACGCCACGGCGGGCGGCGGGCGGACAGTAGGCTGGCCCTGTCCAACCGTCCTCCTCCTCCCCGCCCTGGGGGGGGGGGCCACCAGAGGCCCAATTGGTCTCTGCCCCCACGTGACTCTGCAGGCCTCTCTCCTTCTTTGTTGGTATTTCTCTTCATTTAGGTCTATTTTTTTCCTTCTCCTAAAAGGAAAAAAAATACACCCCTATCTATCTGGGGGCCGCGGGTGGGGGTGGAGGCCAAGGCACTCTGGAGGCCTTGGCCAGCCGGCTGCTCCGGGCCGCTGTGGGAGCCCAGAGGCAGGGACCCCACGTAGGCGGGTAGGCAGCCCCGCTTGTTAGCGACTGGGTGGGAGTGGGCCCTGATTTATGGGCAGCTCCCCCACCGGCCTGCAGCCCAGCTCTCTCCCCTTGGATGGCTACCTCCCTGGGGCCTGGCCCAGCGGGGTCCAGTCTGGCCCAGACATGGGAGGGGAGTCGGGTGGGCCTGGTGCGGAGGCAGGAGCACGGGGAACTTGACCAGGTGGCCCTGCGACTTTGGCCTGGGTTTTCTGTGTGTGTCTTCCAGAGGTGAAGAAAGGAAGGGGGGGAGCGTCGAAAGGCAAGCAGGTGAACTGACTGGCCACCTCCTATGCGCATTCTGCACTGGCTTTCTGAACGCCCCCGTGTCCACGGGCTGCTGTGGCTCCCTGTCCGTTGCTGGGAAGGCTGAGGCTGGGTCAGGTGGCCATGGTGGCTCCAGTTTGGGCCAAGTGGGTAGCTGGGCTGGGACAGGGCAGGGCAGCGGGATGGGGGCTTTGTGTAGAAGGTCCAGCCCTCTCTCGCCACTGGGGGTGTTCCTGTCCCATCTCCAGGCTCAGAACGGTCCCAGCCTGCCCTGGTCCAGTCGGGCCCAGATGGCTGTGCTCTGTCCCCCTCCCATGGGTGACACGCTCTTCAGTGCTTTCCTTCGTTCATCGCACCTTTACTGAAGGCCACTAGGTGCCAGGCACTGGTCTGGGCGCCGGAAAAAAGGGAAGGAAAGGGAAGAAGTCTGTCCTTGGAGGATTTACCTCCCAGCCATTCATCGGGTGGTTTGGGGAGGAGCGTGAAGTTCCTGGGTGAGGGGGACCGTGGGCCAATCGCTGTTGAGAACGCTTCATTTGAGGAAAGACACAAGGGACACAGAACACCTCATTTACCTGGCTTGGAACTAGAGGGGTTTTTCTGGATAATTGGAACCAACTACATTTAAAACCTAGTGTGTCTTCCTTATTGTGCCACTTAAAAGATTCTTTTAATTGTGGAAAGGGATACCAGACAACAATTTTACTGTCATAATTGATTCTGCTGATTAGTATATTCTGTTTATGACGTAACATACAACTCATTCCCAACGGCATGACCTCCTAACTACGTATTTTTCACTCACGGAAGTTTCTGTAAGATTCGCTTCTCTTGCGTATAATCGAACCTAACTAGTCTCCCCATTTTAATGCAAGGATTTTGTTTCTGGATTAATACCACTCACCCTCGGAATTTTAAAAAGAAATATCCCAGCAAACACCCTAAAGGACCCACATGTCACACACATGTCACAACCAGCCGTCACGGGCCTTTGCACATCTTTGGAGGGAAGACTCGGTGAGCGGGGACCGCCTTCCCTGCCGTCCTGAGCGGGCGGAGCTGGGGCTTTCAACGCCATGCTGCTGCGGAGAGAGCCATGCAGCCTGGCTCGGCCTGGCTCCTGTGAGGCCTTGGGGGACGTGGGGCAGAGATGCTGGATGAGCTCCCAGTTCTGCCATTTCCTCGCCGTGTGACCTGGGACCAGTCACTTCCCCTCTCAGGGTCTCCTGTCCTTCCCATCAAATGAGGACAATGAGACAATCCATGCAACATAGACAGGCTGCCTGGCACGTCGCTTGTGCTCAGTAAATGTCAGCGGACACTGAGAAGCAAGAGGAAGGACTGGCAGTCTAGCCTTGGGGCCCCTTTCTGTGTGGAGACTGACACTGTAACATCGCTCTGCACACCATCTGTCCTTCGGCGACAGAGTGATGCGCCCCAGCCCGGAGAACCCGCAAGGAAAGGCCCAGGGCTGGTGTTCTGTGTCCCCAGCAGCCAGCACAGCGCGAATGAGCCTCAGTGAGCGTGTGTCCAGCTGGCTTCTGCACCAAAGGCCCCGCATGCTGCCGGCCTCCTCCTGACCTGCCACCTTCTCTGTGTGCAGTCAGCTGGCACTTGCCACCACTCGGGCTGGATGCGCCTCACCCCCATCGCCCTGGATATGTTTACCCACACCCCCTTCCTCTGTGCCGCTGCTCCCGGGCCCGCACCCTTGAGGACGAGGCATGCTGGGAAAGACAGGCAAGGCCCTAACACGGAAGTGCCTCCTGTGTGCCGAGTCCCCTACCAACCAGGCCACACCCATGGTCAGTCTCGAACCCTCTCCACCATCCTGGGAGGTAGGTAGCATCTTCCTCTCACCTCCCATGAGTAGCATCGGAGAGATGAGGAAACTCATCCCAAAGCCACAGAGCAAGGATGTGATGGGACCTGGATTCAAATCCAGACCCAGGAGTCCAGAGCCTGGGGTGGCCGACTCAGGGTCCTCTCCACTCAGCCAGAGCCCCTGGGTGGCCTATTTGTCCTTTCCTTCAAGCCCAGCCCAGGTGGTCCCAGGCCATGAGACCCACCCAGAGGGGAAGGAGAAGTGGAGTAGTCCTGACCCAGGCTCCCCCCTCCCTCCCCAAGCAAACAAAGCCCAGGGTCTCTCTTCTAAGTGGGGACTTTCCCAAAGTGCCAGGCCTGTTTCCTGGAGGTGGGATGAGGAACAAACAAACCAGAGACCCAGAAACTGAAATGCCGAAGATTGACAGACAGGCAGAAAAAGAAACGCTAGAAAAATGAGCCTAACAGACCCAGAGACGGTCAGAGAAAGAGAGAGAGGGGGGGAAGGAGAGAAGAGGAAGAGAAGGGGGGGCGGGGAGCCAGGGAGAAGGAATGGGAGAGAAATCCACGCAGCGAGAAGAAATGGGAGAGGGACAGAGAGAGGCGCTGAGGCAGAGAACGCGAAGGGAGAGAGGGGCAGGGCCCAGAGCTGGAGGGTGAGGGGGTGTGGGTGCGGAGACCCCTCGCAGGGCCGTGGAGGGGGTGGGGCTGCTGGCAGCCGCTGAGGCTGTTTCCGCTGCACCCCTTATCAGCCCGCTGCCAGATGTTCAGATCCGATGCCAATGTCAGAGAAGTCCACAGTGCCGGGTCAAGGCCGTGGCCAGCGGGAGCCTCAGCTGCAGTGTGGGGAGGGGGGCCGGGGGGCCGGCAATAGACCTGCTGGCTCTTCCCGGTCTGCCTCACGGCTCTCTGGGCTGGACCACCTGGCGGGAGTGGGAGAGGCCAGGTGCCTCTGGGGACTTCTCCAGTCGAGAGCAGGGACTTGTGCAGGCAGAGTGGGGCTCTTGGCAACATGGGGACACGTACACCTTTGCACACCCTCATGTGAGAAGCAGCACAGGGATCCATGCACGCACACACCCACCCTTGTGCACACGGATGCACAAAGCTACATGGGGTCGGCTCAGTCCTGCGCACAGACGTGACACCGCAGCCCTCCTCTGCGGGAGCCCTGCTCTGCCTGGTCAGCATGGTGACCTCGGGCCCCTCACCTGAGCCAGGGCTGCAGCGGGGAGGCTGTGCGGCCACAGGGTTCCCAGGACCCACCTTGCTGGTCTGTGAACAGGACACCCACAGCATCTGCCATGCCCCTGAGCACTGGGCTGAGGGACCTGGGACCTTCCCGAACGTGAAGCTGGTGGAGCCCCTCAGGCCCAGATGCAGGCCTGGGAGACTGGCGGGGCTGGGGCTTCAGCCTTGGGCCCGGGCCTCCCCGCCATGCTCCTGGAGCATGCAGCGCAGCTGGGGCCCCTTCCTGGGGTAGCTTATCTCCCAGTGCACGCGCTCGGCCCTCAAGGGGTGACCCAGCCTTGCTCCCCACATTCCTCTTCAGCAACGCAGCCGGTGGGCCCCCCACAGCCTGAGCCAGGGCCTGCACTTGGGGGTGGTCAGAGCAACGACTCAGAGCCACCCCGCTGCCCTCTTGGCAGCCCTGTCTTTGCTTCCCTCTCTGAGCATCTCTGATGTTGCCTCTGCCCCGATGAATCTATCACTGTTTTCGCCTCTTTCTCTCGGAAGGTCCCAGCTTGTTTCTGTTTCCGTCTCTCTCTCTTTCTCAAGGGTCCTTGAGGGGGACCAAGTCTGGAGATATCTCTGCTCTCCTTCCTGGCTCCTAGTGGCCTGCCTCAGTGGGCATGTATGTGAGGAACCGGGCTGTGGGCAAGGGGCAGAGGGCCTTGGCAAGGGAGACTCTTAACGTACCAGGGGTGAACTGGAGCAGGCCAAGCAGCAGAAGTCCAGACCCCCAACCCACACCTGCAAAGACTCAGCCAGATAATGGACATGGATGAGGGCGCCGAGCTGGGGGGCTCCCGGGTGTGGCAGAGCAGACTGGGGGGTAGGGTAGGAGGAGGAAGCTAGGGCTGGAGGTCTCCAGGCCTGAGGGCCTCCTTCCTGTTTGTTGGGAAGTGACTGCCTCAGAAAGCTGCTCAGGGGAGAGGAGGGAGGCCATGGTGACTTCCGGGAAGCTGGTCCGAGGCCACACTCCCCGTGCCCACATGGGGCCCGCTGGCCCTGGCTTAAAATAGTGCAGTGCCTCTGCTGGGGCTGCTGCTGCGGGGCCCAGGCCAAACCCCACAGGGCCACTCCAGCCAAGCCCTGGGGCGGGGGGCGGGGGGCGGATTCACTCAACTCTCCAGTCCTCCCCAGACTGAGGCTGGAGGCTGTCTGGACAATGGAGGAGGAGTTACAGAGAAAGCAGGGGTTCCTGAGTTGGAAACCCTGGATTCAAGTCTCTGCTCCAACACCGACCAGCTGTGAGACTTTGGCTGGTCCATCTGGTCTCCCTGAGTCTGTTTCCACTTTCATGAAATAGCGTCTTCCCACCTAAATGAGATCATACACGTAAGGTCTTCAGAGTGCTGTCAGGCATAACTCGGACCTAAAAAGTGGGCGTTTCCTTTGCCTCTCTTGCTGGCTGCTAGTCCAACTCTGCACCCCGAGGAAGGGCCCCCTTGGAGCTTTCCTTGGTTCCTGCACTGCTCCTAGGACTAGGTGTTGAACAGGGAAGGTCCGTGGAGAGGGAGCTTGCAGGGAGGGCAAGGATGGGGCTATGGTCTCCATGGTGAGACTTGTTGCCAAGGGAACAAGACTCCAAGAGCCCTGGGTCTGACAGTTGAACACTTTTGCCACAGGATCTCAGGCAGGCTGATTTCAGGTGGAGTGGAAACTCTGGTGGGCAACCAGGCCAAGCCAGAGCGGCAGCTTCTGGCTCTGCTGGCTTTCTGCTGTTGGGGTGTGAGGGGCTGCAGCTCGCCTCACACAGCTTCCTTTTGTGGATGGACTTCATGGAGCCCCAACTCGGAACCAGTCTCAATGAATCCTTACACGCCCACGACACAGACAACCACCACCTCCATCTACCTGACAGGGAAAGTGTGGATCGTAGGGGCATCTATCCGGGTCAAGGCCACGTATGGCAGGTAAGGGGAAGAGCTGGAATTAGAACTGAGATGGGGAGACTCCTGGTCGATGAGCCTGCTGTCACACCAGCTGCCTAAGGGAGATGATCCCTGGCGGGGAGATGATCCCTGGGGAGAGCTTTAGGGAGCCACGTTCAGCCTGACCCCAACCCCAGCCCTGGCCATCGCTTCTGCTGGGTTCTGGCTTCAGACCGTCAAGCCCAGATGAAGTAGTTTCCTCTCCAGTTACACACACGTGGTCTTACTTCAGGGGGTGTGCATACCAGTAAGGATCTCAGCACACGGATCCTAATGCTAGGCACTCAGTCAGTACTGGTTTACATTCATTCCTGAGGTCACACACAAGCTGTGCAGCCTTAGACAGAGGACTGACCCTTTCTGGGCCTCAGTTTCCTTATCTGTAAAATGGGATCATTACAGCACCAACCTCGTAGGGTGGCTTCAAGGAACCTGTAATCGAATGCACAGAAAAAGCCTTGCCTTGCTCTGAATGTTAATTATTTACTTCCAGATTATTACCGGGCACTCAAGAAAACCCAAAGCTCAGCGTCAGTTAAGTAGCAATTTACAAATTTAGAGTAGCATCCCCGATTTTGTTCCAGGGAACACTGTCCCAACAGAATCATAACGGGAGAAAAACATCTTTTGTGCCCAAATACTTCTGGGTAGACCCCAGTTAGTTTCCTTTAGGAAGGACTTCTCAGTCTTTCCTATGCCAATGAAGGCTGGGGATCAGTAAGAGAGTAGGTACAGCATTTCCCAGATTTTGGCAAAAGAATTCCCACTCCTCCGCCTGCGGGGCCACCTTGCGGGGTGCTACGTTCTGAGAGCCACACGGACTCGGGGCCTGCAGTGGTCGTTGGCGTGTATCTAGGGTAGCACTGTGTTCCAGCTCTATTTGGTTGGGTCCGCTCTTTCACCTCTTACAGAAATTAATCCTTTATTGTTGAAGAGTTTTGTTTATTGTGTTAATCGCAAAAAGTTCAACCAGAGGCCATTACTGTTACAAACTCCAGACATTCATACTCAGCACTACTGAATTGCTGAGGCCGGGCAGGGAGGAAGCCTGTTGCAACTTTGGTTATCAGATGGACCTGGATTTAAAAGCCAATCTGGCTGTTCACTCGTGTCATCCTGGGCAGAAGGCTCCACTTCCCCTAGCCTCAGTTTGCTTAGAGTAAAATGGGACTGAGGCCCGTAACTTGCAAAATGGTCACGGGCAGCGCAGGAGACAATGCACAGAAAGCGCCAGTGCCCTGTGCGCGCGAGGTGGCCGGCAAACGTGTTCCTTCCCCTCCTCGCATCTTGGTCTTATCTGTTCCCTCTCGCGGGCCGCAGAACAGTCTAATTAGTTCTGCAGCACTTCCTTTGTTCTAAAACCTCTTTCAGACCACAAGGGCTCTCCGGCCCCTTGTGCTGGAGGAGGCTGAGGTATGGGAAGGCAGCTGGGCTTCCCCTCGTTTCACACGTGAGGATTTAATAGACTTTTGATCAGGCTCTCCTCAGCCTTTATCTTCCCTAACGGAGGAGCCTTCGTCTTTCCCATCTGTCTCCATACAGCCCTCAGCCCAAGCTCTGGCACTTCTCCGATCCTAAGAACGGCAGAATCACAGGACAGTTGGGCTTCTGATCGGGGCAGCTCTGGGTCCAAGTTCAGACTCTGACACGTCCCGTGTGACTTTGGACACATCCCCTGACCTCTCAGAGCCTCCATTTTCTCATCTCTGGAAACCCTCACCTGTTTTCTGGGAGGACAGGTATTAATCGGATGGATCATAGCGACATACTAGGCAGGCCACCCACCCACACACTGCTGTCCCTGAGATGAAGCTCCTTCCTGAGACCCGGCAGATGGCTTTCCTTCCCCAAACTCCCAGCTGTGGCGTCAGGGCTCCCAAGTGCTTCTCCAGCCTCAACTCTCGCTAACCCCTCCCATCTGCCGCCATTCCTGCCAGGCAATCCTTTGTTGTACCTGCATATTCCGTGTTTTTTCTGATTCACAGCTGGATCTTCAAGCAAGCTGCTGACCCCTCTCCTTGGTCTAACCTCCTCCATCTGGAGGCTTGCTCCAAGGCCCACCTTTTAACACTTACCTGTGAAGCCCATGCAGAGTAGAACAAGGCACTCCTTTACGCCATCACCACCCCACGTCCATCCTCAGTAACAACCCAGAGCCTCCTGCACAGCAAAGGGCTGTGTCTGCCTCTCCCATGAAGATTCAGTTCCTCTAGTTGTACCCCTCTCTGGCTGGGTGGCCTTAGATGGGTCCTTTCACTTAATCTTAGTTTCTTCATTTATAGAGATGGAAATCCTTTACATTCAAGGAGGTGCAGGTGTGTGAAGTTCCCAACACAGGCCATGCGCAGGGCAGGCACCCTAGTCACTGTTGGTTTGCGAATCCGAACAGCTCGAAGCCACATCCCTCTGCCAGACCCTCAGCAAAAGGAACTGGGGTGGGGGTCAGCTACAAGCAGGAAGGCAGGCACAAGCCAGCTCCTCGGGATACCCCACCGTCTCCCCAGAACGCCAGACAAGCTTCACAGACAGATGCCATGTGCAGGATTCACATTTATTGGTTCAAATACAGTACCTAACATTTCCTAAACATGCATCTCACACTAATTGGTCACATTTCCACAGGTAGTCAATTCACAGAAAAGGGCCCATCCCTCGCCGGCTGGCAGGGTGGGAGGTAGCAGAGGGCCCGGGCAGCCTGCAGAGCTCGCCAACTAGCGTCTGGTCGTGCAGGGCTGATGGAGCCAGGCTGGCAGGAAGCCCTTGGCCGGCCCTTTGGGGACAAGGGCTCAGAGGCATCCCGTTTACTTGATTCCTACACAGGACTGTGGGTAGAGGTGGATCTCGGATACGTAGCCCAGGGATCGGCTTGGGGATACACGTGCCACCAGGGAACCCACGGCAGGGCGGTGCTTCCTGCGCCTTGGATGGTAGAAAGGAAACAGGCCCCTCCAAGGGGATGGCTCATCACCGGCCGGGCAGGTGGGGAGGACCGCCGGGACGCGGCCCAGACATCACGGCGCACCCACAAGCCCCCATCGCAGGCCTGGGATGGCAGCACAGACGAAAACGCCGGCACGCCGGGCAGGCAGGGCTTCTCTCCCGACGGAAACATGTAAACAGAGCAGGAGCTGCAATGTTTCTTTCCCACAGGATTTCTCAGAGAGGAATCGACCAGGATGTCACTCAAGAGGTAGTATTTTTTTGTTTTTCATGGAAATCTGAGTCAACATTATCATCTATTACAAAACATTTCAGAGGAAGGAATAACGATCACCAAAGGGCAAAAACGATACTTTGGCTGGCAGGGCTGGCTCCAGGACTTGGAAGACTAGCTTCTATCAGTAACACAGCTTTTCTCTTGGGCTTGGAGCAAGCTGTGGCCCGACTCACAGCTTCCCTGTGAGCCTGCCATGGATTCCCAAGCAGGCTGTGGCCCATTTATGGCTGCAGGCCTGACAAGGACTGGACTGGGCAGAGGGACCCGGGATCTTATGAGCAGGCAGAGAGGCAGGGCCGCTGTGGCTCATGTTCCAGGACAGCCAGAAATCTTCAAGTCTCCAGGTAGCCCAGGAACGGCCCGAGAGGAAGCCCCAGCTTGCCCCAGCCTCGGTATGCTCTGTGGGGCTCCCGCCTGAGGAAACAGTCCAGGTCTGGCACCCAAGCCCAGAAAAGAAGCTACTGCTCGTGGTAGCCAAGAGAAGGGTTTCTGGGGACCCTGTAATTAAATACACATCCCTGAGCTGTGGCCCTAGAAACCCTCGCCTCAAGGCTGACCAGTTCCCAGCACCTGGTGGAATGATTGCCGGTTCTCATCCTGAGACACAGATAAACATCATTCACAGACACTGGGTGTAGTTCTAGCTTCAAGTCGAGGAAAAAGGGAAGAACGATCAACTGCAAAGGCAGAGGGGCGTGCAAGGGAGGCTCATAGGCCATTTGGGGAAAGTAAGAGTAGTGGTTTTTTTGTTTAGTTTTTTGTTTTTGAGATTTTTTTTTTTTTTTACTTTAAAAAATCAATAAAGAAAATAAAAGGGCTGGTCTGAAAAAGACTGGATTTCTTAAAACAATTGCAAAAAAAATGAAAACAAGAAAAAAGACACAGACCAGGGGCTCAGAGCGAGAGACTGGGAACCACCGCTCAACTTCCTGCCCCACAGTGGGGCCAGGGGTCCTTTACTTTAGCTAACCTCAGACGTGGCCTAGGGGTCGCCCACGCTGGGCTGGCCTGTCTCCGTCTGTCCCACTCCCCCGAAAATCAAGAACGAACAAACTACAGTAAGAAATGGTAGCAGAGCAAGGCTGCAAGCTTAGAGAGCCCAAGGGTTTTAAGGCCCTGGTGACACATTGGCCGTGGCAGGTACTCATCTCCCTGAGAAAGGAGGTGGCAGGTAAGAGGCAGGCTGGCGTGGAGTGGGTGGCTGTCAGTATGCCACGGAGGGCCTAGGTTCCCCCCATTCCTTCTCTGGTCCTGGAGATCCGGGCAGGGAGGTTCCTGCCTGCTGCCTTCTGTCCCTGGTGATTCAGCCACCTCACTCGTGGGCTGGGCATGGAGACGGGGTGTCTGTCCCCTCAGCCAGGCTGAGTGCTTTCAGGCAGGTTCTGGGGAGTTTCTCCAGACCAATGTCAAGACCACCAAACCATGCAGAAGACTCCAAAAATCTACAAAGGAGCCAGAGAGCCTAGGTTGTAAGTGAAGTTCCAAGACTGCAAATTCTTGTCTTGGGTCAAGAAAACACTCAGAGGGAAAGGAAGGGGAAAGCCTGTACGTTTCAGTGCAGTGCAAGGAGGTGGGATTCTCCTTGACCACCCAGCTTTCAGGGTCATATTTTTATGGTGGAGAAATTCTCACTCAAAATGAGTGTTGTTAGTGGCAGGAGATCAGAGAGAGAGGACAGAAGAGAGGGGAACGAAGAAACCACACGCACAACTTTTTTTCTTCTTCCACTAGCAAAAAGGCTACCTGTTAACCAAACATTATGGAAAGAAAGGCAAAAAACAAACACACCAAACCTCCCCCTCCAACCTTTCTGTGTCCTTCAAACCAAATTCGCAAACACATCTAGTGGCTGACCTAATGTCTCCACGCTGCTAGCTACACTCCTACCACCTCCTCGTAATACCTGAGTTTGCAATGCAACACATTCATTCTACCCTGTTTAAAAAAAGCCCACGTCATAAAAGGACTGGGTGCAGAACACATTAAAGGCGGTCCACAGGTCAGGCTCCAGCTCAGAACACACGGCCACTTGGCTCGGAGATTCTGCAGGGCACTCGGCAATGAATGGGCTCTTTGTTCCGTGGAATCTGCTGCAAACATTTGTAAAGATGAATTTGTACAATGGCAACTTGCAGAACCTTTCCCCCACTCCACAAATTAACAACTTGCTCTGTTTAATGCTGCATTATTGGAGAGACATGTTCTTGCCTCAGCAGAGAGCAATTTCCTTTGATACCCAACCCACTGACAAAATGCGTAAGAGAAAAGCCATTTCAAAAAGTAATAATAATTTGACAGATGGAGGTCTAAGCAGAGAAAGATGGTGCACACAGGAGCCGTCTTGGAGAAGGGGTCTTTGATAAGTGTCTCTTCCCTACAGTGAGGAAAGCAGTCAGAGTCTGACCTGGAGCCAAAGAACGTGATCTAGATGGTTAAAGAAAACATCCCGGGAAACAAAACTATTGTGGACTGAGAAATAAACAGATACACACACAAATCTTCCCATTGATATATGAAGCAAACTCTGATTAGAGCTCTTCCTGAGAAACACATCTCTTCTTTCTTTCTCGGAGCAGGTAGGGAAATGGCACTGAGGAATAATGCTCTGTTTCAGATCCATCAAAGGACAAAGTCATCACTCTGTTGGTACCCGTAACATTTCAACGGAAAGAAAAAATTACAATCTGACACAGACAACCCGGTTGGCACACAATGTGGCGGCCCACTGGGTCAGTTTGCTAGGCTGAGCTGGGAAGAGAGCAAATGGCCTTTGACTGGATAGGCAAAAGGAGGTGCTGTATGCCCCTCAGGCCCACCCAGGATGCACCCGTCTAAGTGGTCTGTCTGCTGCACTGGCTACGTAGGGCACCTGGGTGTAGGCAGGAACAATGGCTGCAGTAAGGCAGAGAAGGGAAAAGCACCCAAAAGAGTTCCAAGACAGATACGGGGTGGCAGCTGGCCAGAGCCAAGAGGGCAAGGAACACTTCCCAGGACCAGGTGGGGCAGGTAGTGAAAGAACAAGGGGTCCAGGAGAGGGTGCAGCCAGGCCCTTAGGAACATGAGGTAGTTTAAAGCCCACCTTCCCTTTCCAGGTGCTTGGGACTCCAGCCTTCCAGGCCACGGTCAGCCAGGCTACCGATACGCTAAGGGACAGGTGGGCCGCTCTGGACCTTGGACTCTGCCCTGAGAAGTCCTGGTTTCGTTTTGGAGAGATTAGAAGAACTCAGAGTAGAATGTAAGGGCAAAACTTCTGGTCAGTAGAATGCAAGAGTCCTTCCCACTGTGTGAAAAAGAGACTGCAGGTTTTGGAGTCAGTCCTGGGGCGGGACAGGATGGGATGGTGGGAGGGACAGAGAACTCCAAAGGAGGAGTGTTTGTTCTTTAAGTCTGGACTTTGTCCCAGTACCCCTTGAAGAAAGCAAGGCGACAGGAAACTAAATCAGTAGTGGGCACCAGGACTCAGAGCATGACATTTCGTTTAGCTGTTTTTTTTTTTTCAGAGGGCCAACTGGAAGTCAAATGGATAAGGGAAAGGCAAACTTAGGAGGGACAGACGTCTAAGGAAGGTAGGCCTCGGCAGACCCAGGTCAGGAAACGAGGTAGCTGTGAGCCCGAGGGAGCTGGCACACAAGTCCCAGGGATCACCTTACTGCCAGGACTCTGGAGGGGAAGTTAACAGTGGCAGAAACTGACGGTGGTGGTGCCGGTGGTGGGGCAGGGGACCCACAGCACGGTGTGGGAACAGAAACCCTTCTCCCGGAGGACTCGTTTGGAGGGAGGACGCCTTAGATTTGGTCACTGTGCCCTGCTCTTGCCACGTTCCACGCTTTCCGAAGGAAAGAGATGGCTCATATCCTCATCTCCTGCCTCGTCCCCACCGCCTCACCCGCTCTGCGCAGAAAACCTCCTAATGCCACTCGGCCCTGTTATGGTGTGTGCTTCTTCCCTGGCAGTTCTGTGGCTAGAAAAAGGCAGCTTGCTCTCTGACAGACACACGGACGAGTCTGCTGAGAGCAGGTGGGAAAAGTGGGGATGGTCGCACCCCTCCTTTCCACTGAGGTAGTCGTCTTTGTCCACATTTACGGAAATAGTCATCTCGGCCCCGTCCCACCCTCCCTCAAAATACAAAAAAGAACTCTCTTTAAACAATGACAACACTGTAACATTAAACATCTTCACATTCTGTAAACTGCAAGGAAATGCATCGGCTGCATTCACACAAAAGCATGTGCATCGTGTTGAAGGCCATACATTCAACTCTGTCGTGAAATAAATATATAGAAAAATGAGCTTAAAAAAACAGACAAACAAACAAACACTCTCCTTGCTGCGGAGGCGACCGGGAATGCCGCGCCACAGCCTCCATCCTGGTCTCTGGCTCTTTCTTCGGGAGCCCGTCCTGCCCACCCACGGCTCCGTGGCTGGCCTGAGCGGGGGCGCCGGAGAGGTCACTCCTTGCCCACGCTTGTCTTGCAGGAATGCAGCACCACCTTAAAGAGGAGGGGCAGCTGCTCCAACGGTACATTCACCATTTTTCCTGGGAACAGGTGGGAAAAAAAGTTAGCAGTGGCTACTAGTGGGAGAGCAGTTCCTCTCTCTATGGGCTGGAGAAAGGAGACCGCGGCCCTTCTGAGTGGCTGGGGCAAGGAAAGTGCCAGGAGCATCACAGAGACAGACAGACTGGCTGACGTCGTGATACCCAGGCCTGTTTCGGTGCCTGAGGGACCCTAGCAATGGTGCAAATTACACTCATTGTAATTATCCAGGGAATACGTACCCTGTGCTAGGTGTTTAAATGCATTATCTCACTTAATTCTCACAGTATTTCTGTGTGACAGATTACTTTCTATCCCCATTTTACAGATGAGGAATCTGAAACTGAGAAGTATTCCTAGATGCCCTCTTAGAGCTAAAATACCACAAGAAACTTGTATCTGTTTTCTTTTTTCCCCTGATGGAGTCTCTAACCGGCATTCTATAAAAATTGCTCTTCATGGTAGTATAATGGGTTAATCAAAGTATTGAGGAAAAAAGGAGGTGGGGGTGTCACAGAGGCAAACCAACCAAGAAGTTCAGGGCTGAAGGGCACATAGGTGTCTGAGCTGGAGGACTCCTCGGAGCACGAAGACCCACAGTGAACATGGGGCAGTGCTTCTCCCTGACAGAGCCTCAGAGTCACCTGGGAGTTTAAACAAAATCTTGATGCCCTGGACCCCCCTCACAGCAATTCAATCAGAATCTCTGGGGGTGCAACCCAAGCATGGACATTTTTTAAAAGCTTCCCAGGTGATTCCAGGTGTTGCTGGGGGGAGAACACGGCTCTGGCAAGGGGGTATAATTACTGACCTCCCTTTATTTCAGAGATCACATGATGAATATCTCATTTGGCAGAACATCACTTTGAAAATGCTGAGACATAAATATCAGAACACCCCCAAAATTCCAATAGCTGAGATCCAGATCACATCTGCTAGATTACTCTGGGCCCAAAAAGTAGAATAAAAATTCCTTTGTCAAACTGAAAATTTTTTGCCTTCAAAATTGTGCTGCTGAATTTGATGAGAACAATCTCTATCTAGAGGTTCCGTTTCTGAGCTGCCCCTCAGAAAGTGCCGGACAACTATGAACAATAACCGTTACCAAACGAAGTACAGTGACAGTAACTAGAACTAGAATTCTACGTTTAAACGGACCTAGGAAAATGGCAAGCAGCTCAGCAGGAGTCGAGACCAAGAAAAAACAACAAAAATTCTTTTGCTAGCGTAGGACTGGGAAATTACTTTTAAAATACCGCTTTAACTGAATGAGTCCCCCAAAACTTATAGGCAATTCTATGAAATGAAGTTAATTTTTAAAATAGAGATAAAATTAATTCGCATAAAATCCACCCTTTTATGGCACACAGTCCGGGAAATGAGGTTGACCTCAGAAGCTCTGAGACTGCTTCCCCGGGCACAGAATGGCCACAGCATCACCGACCACGGGCCCGCAGAGATCTGCCCTGAGGTTAAAGGGTTTAAAGCCACGAAGTGCCCCACAGAGCACAGGTGCTGAGAAAATGTTGGATTCTCTTCTCTGCAAAGGAAAGTCAAACTGCTCATTGTAGCCTAACTTTTCTGAGGGCAAGGGCAGTACTGCTTTTATGCACTTGGTCATGGGCTTGGAATGAGCATCCTGAAACCACTGCTTGACTCATATTTTCTTCACTAGCTACAATAAGCAAGGGAGCTGGAAACCTAGCACCCAGAATGTTACCTGCAATATACCGAATCTCAGGTAAGCACATCATGAGGTCAGGAAAGCGGTTGGGCTGATGTGTATATTTATATTCCGTGAAGTCCTGGCAAATGTACCAATATCGCTTGTTCAACTGTTCCAGCTGTGAGGCGCTGGTCAGACCCCTGATATCTGTGGAGAAAACCACATGGGAAATGGGAGGGGCTTTCTAATGTGGAAGAAACACCAACTCCTCGAATAGGTGCACATTTCAATAAAGTTATTAAACATTATTACAACAGGGGATCGTTCCTCTTTCTGATGCAGAGGAACAAAGCTCTAGATCAGGGAAGAAAAATCAGATACAGAAGGAAAAAATTATACAAGACAATCACTAGACGAAGCCCCCAGCTCCCAGCACAGGGTTGGATACGAAACAGACACCAGTAGATGCTGAACAATTAACCGAGTGAATAATCCACCTTTCCTAATCTATCCTTTGTATCACCTTTAAACTTGCCCTTTGTGGGTACCTACATGTTCATGCTTGCCCATATACTCCCATGGTCTCCTGTGTTTCTGCTCATACTACTCTGTGACATCACCCCACTTCTTCCTATTAATATACAGAGTTCTGCCTCTCTCTCTCTCATCTCCTTACACAAACACACACTCCTACCCCTTTTTTATACACAGAATCTGCATGTTCTATATATAAATATTACCCAGCCTTTGAGACCCAACTTAGATTTCTCCTCTTCTATGTAGTTGCTACTGATCCCCCCCGATCTGAGGCTCAAGTAATGTATCACATGCCCCCAGAGTGTATTTCTTGATGACAGGGACCTGGAATCTGTTTTTCAATGTCTTTAACACTCACCACAGGCCCGGGCCTAGGGGAGGCACACAAAATACCAGATAAACGCATGAGTGATGCAGAAGCAGGAGGAGGAGGAGGAGGTTCAGCCACTGTGGGGGAGGAGAAGCAAAGAGGAGGGGGACTGACAGTCCCTGGATGAGGCAACCGAATACAGGACCGATCACTTTTCATGTCACAGGCAACAAAACAGCTCTCCAAGAGCAGAGCACTCGTATGCTACTTTGGGAGGAAAAAAAAAAATACAAATTCCCCTTCTCACTCTGGTCACCAGCAGCTACCAAGCACCTTGGTAGTACTGTGCAGGCAATACTCCACATCAGTCCCAATCAGCACACTTCTGGTTAAAAGCCATGCTTGATATGCACGTGTGAGCTTTTGTGCACCCCCGCTCTGCCCTGAAGGGGCCGTCAGAACCACTGCCAGCCTGTCACAGAAGCCTTATCTCCAACAGTTTCATCACTCTGCTCTTCTTCAGTCACTGGTAAAGTTGGTACACATTTTAAATGACGCATGTACTGTCCTTGATGTCTGTGTTTAAATGCATTGAAACTGACTAAACAAAGCGAATCCTCTTCCTTCTGCTATGAGTTATAGAGACTGTGGCATTTACGCTTGAAGAAAAAACCCAAAGCGTGCCCCGCACCGATGATGATGAGGGAAGCACAGGCCTTCCAAGCCTGGCACCCACAGGGTGTGCCACGTCCTGTGTGACAGTCCCGAGGATAAAGGGGGGGGCATGAAACCAGAGGGGAAATGTTCCCAGCCAAACAGGGCCCATTCTTCCCATACCCAAGCCACTCACCTTGATTTAAGAAGTTAATTGCTTTCATGCACGCATACTCCTCATTGCTGACCTTTAGCTGATGGAACTTGTGATACAAGTAGATGAGCCGCTCGATCACCTCCATCCCTTCATCACTAAATCTGGGGAACAGACGGAGCTGTTAACCACGGGCTCTGAGAGCAGCAGAGGTCAGGGAAAGGAAGACAGAGATCTCTCACAGCTCCTTACGACATCTAACGTAGGGAAGAGGCTGAGGTTGGGGGAAATGGAATCCAGACTGTGAATGACAGGAGGATCCTCGGTTTGTCAAGGGCCCAGCAGGGAACTCATACAAGCTGCTGTGCCCAAGGTCAGGTAGGGCTGACCAAAAGCCAGTTCTATCACATAAAAACTATGGAGACCTTGGGGAAGTCATATGACCCCTCTAAGCTTTGAGGTCCTCCTCTGTACAATAATAATGCTTGACTGCTTGCGGTAACAGGGGCTCCTAAGGAGGTTTGGGATGTGAATGTGGAAAAATATGACATCATTAATATACTGCTATTGTAGAGGTACAGCTTCAGTATCAGTGGCAGCTGCCATGGTGACTCCATGTAAGCCTCTGTCACAATGCAGAAAAGGCTGCTGATTGCATTTTTCAGGTTCACTGTTTCCAGCAGGGCTGAGGTTATGCAGTGAAAATTTTTAGGGGTATCCTTGACTTCAGCTAGGGTAGGAGGGAAACATGAAAGTCTCTGGGCTGGGCACTTTATATGTATTATCTCATTTAATTTTCTCAGCCCTATGGGTAGGTGACTTACCATTACCACTGTACAGATAAGAAACCGGAAGTTCAAAGAATAGAGGGGACTGGTCCATAAGCATGCAGCTAGGTGGTGGCAGGGCTAGACCTTGGAACTGGGGCTAATTTCCCAAGGCCTTGGTTTTCCCAATATCCAAGGTGGCATCTCACAGCAGAGAAGGCTCAATGCTCCTTTCTCTGGATTAGAAGTAACCTCCTTGAGGAAAGACCAAGTTTTTAGGTAAAAGAACACCAGGCTAGGGGACTAATACTCTGGGATATAGCGGGGAATGTCTCATAATAGAGATGGAATTATCACCAAACCAACAAGGCAAAAGCTTAATGAGGAAGTAGGAGTTTATAAAAGGTGGGGTGAGGTCCAGTCTCCCCCATCCTAGGAGTGGGCAAAGGAGAGTTCCAGACAGGTCTTAGATGCAGCTCAGTCACAGAGAAGATGTTTAACCCAGGGCTGCTTCCTGGTGATTACATTCAGATCTGGGTACCGAACATAATCGTACAGCCCTACACCAGGCAAGAAGGCCCTAACTAGGTAGGGTCCAGAACACTTGGGCATGTACTACTGCTTTCTGCATTGACCTTGTAGGCTTCGCAAGGTCTTGGCTTCTGGGGCAAGCAGGACATTCTTCTTCTCTGGGGAGAGCCTGGCTCTGGCTGGCGCCAGAGGCACCTGTACTTCGCGAGCACCAGGGGGAGCCACAGTGACAGCTCCTTCCACTGGAGCTCCGGCCCTCTGCCTCAAGGTTTGGCTCCCAGTCAGTCTGAGCCGGGGCTGCTTTCGGTCAGCTGATTTGAAGTCTGATGGCTGACTCTGTTTCTCTCAGCTCCCGGCCCAGTGGCTTTTTACAACTTTATGACATTTCCCAGACTGGCTCATAGGACAAATTTATATTGAAAAAGCACTATAAATAAATGTATCTACCAGCCACTGCACCATTGGTTGAGTGTTTGCTGCTTGCCAGGCACTTTGTTAAATAGTCTACATATATTATTCCACTGGATACTCCCGATAAATCCCCCAAATGGAAGTTATGTAATCCTCTTTGCATGTGGAAACGAAGGCTGACAGGTTATTTCCTGGGCTCCTACTGCGCTGTTCTCACACTTTACCCTCCTGAGAACTTGAGAGGGAAGTCAGGTCACGTCAGGTTGAGGGTGAGGAAGGAGAAGAGTTGCCTTCTCGAAGATCACACAGTAAAGGCGAGGTGCTGCGCTGAGGTTAAAGCCATGTTTTCTAATCCCAAGCCTGCTGCTTTCTCAGCACTCCCCTGTCTGCCCCCGACTGCCTTGCTCTTAGTTGGCAAGCGCGGGAGGCTACCACATGCTACTGCGGGGCACCCCGGGGACCCCGTGTTCCCACAGGGACCCAGGTAGGGCCCACCCAGAGCTGCGCTGCAGGCTCCTGCGGTGTCAAGACTTGCAGGAGACAGTGTCCCCAGGAGGGATGATCCCGCCTCATCACAGGACGCAGTTGGCTACTTCTGTTCTTGAGAAGAAAGGGTCTTTAGTGCAAATTCCTTCTAGTATCTGCCTGGAGGGTTGGGGTAGGGATGGCATGGGGTAGGGCATAAAAAAGGAGGGGTAGGCGGAGCAACAGTGTCAATGCCTGTCGTCTGGTGGCTGAGCAAGCAGTGTAGCAAGCGAAGATAACACTGTCTCCCTTAATCAGCAACCTCTTGCCCAAGAGCTCGCTCTGGCACTATAGAACCTGCAGGTGTGTGGCGGTCAGCCAGATCCCCCAGCCAGGACTGGCAGCCTTATTCCTGGTTGAGTCTTGACCCGAGAGACACAAATGAGCTCCCAAGTGCCTGGCCTGAACGCAAGCCCCAGCTCCGCCTTTTCTCTTGGAGAAAGCACATATCTCTTTTCCAAATTTCTCAGGACAGGCTACCATCGTGGACCTGAGGCGACGGTGGGGGGATGGCAGCCAGCCCAGCAGCCCCCACTCAGTATCCACAGCCTGACGGCAAAGCTTTCCTCCACCCCCCTCACCCCACCCCTTGATAAACAAACTGCCCTCTGTTTCGTGGGCTGGCTTTCCCCTGCAGCCGTGCCTCCTCCACATCTGCTCACTCCGCAGCTCCAACGCCCCTGTATTCCCTGTCTACAAATTATCAGCATTCAGAGCCAGAAAGCTGGACAAACACACCCATTCTTCTTCTGGGTTCCCATTACACAAGCACGCTGGGACAAGGAAAACATTCCTGCCAGGATCCCCCAAACCACTGGACCATTCAGGCAGCAATTGAAGCTGACACTGTGTAAGTTATGCCCCACAAAGGGGGCTGAGGGGCCCGGCTGTCTCTTCTTCATTCATCTGAAGGCACTTTACGCTCAGAGGCAGTCATCAGCCCCAACCTTAGGGGGCTGCCACCGCAGCACCACATACAGACTCCAAGATGAGGGGTGAGACTGTGGCTCCAGGCCACTTCCCAGGAAGTTACACTTTCGAGTAGGCCAAAGAGTCTAGTGCAGAGTCATGGCAGAGGGAATGGGTCTGGAGCACAGGAGATTTAGGTAATAATCTCGATTCCATCTCTTTCTAGCTTTGTAGCCTGGAGCTGTCACCTCTCGGAGCCTTGTGCTCCTCACCTGAGGAACGGGGGTAATGGTGGCACAATCTCTGAGGGTGGTGGTGAAGACCAAAATGTTTGTAAAGCACTTAAGATGAAATTTGGCACAATAAACAATCTATAATTCTTAATAACTATCGTTATTAATAGCATCAGTACTATGGCTCCCATTACCACAGCAAAAAAAGAAAAAAAAGCTTGTGTTTCCTAAACATTAAAACTAGGGTATGAGCAGGAGCGCTGGGAGGGAAATTTCCAGAGATCTGGCAGGAAGGCAGCTCGTGCTCGCGAGGGGCAAGTGCCCATTAAAGCCCATCTAGTGCAAGGCATCTTCTCCTGCGAGTGAAGGAGTCTTGATTAGGGCCAGGAGCAGTCACTGGCTGGTGCTACAATCTGCTTTAAATCAAATTCACCCAGCTCACTGTCTGATAACGGCCTGATTAAGGAAAATGGGCACCATAAATTTGATTCAATATTTGAGAAGAGAAAAGGAGGTGGCCATGCATCATCTGGGAAAAGCCTTCTCATGACAGCAGGAACTCACTTGCACTCGAGAGTTGTGAAAAAGTAAAGGCATTTGGGGGAGTGGGATCATGCAGAAGCGGGCAAGGTAGGAAAGAGCTATGGCCAATTACAGACTCCACACCCTGGGTTTCTAGTAGAGAGGGGACTGCTTCACAGTGATGAACCTGACTCTAGAGGTCCTCGGAGGTCCATTTCCTCTGACCTTGTGGGCTCTTCCACGCATCTCAGACTCAACAGACCCCAGATCAAATTCAGAGTGGCTCATCTCTCAGCCTGTTCTTCCCCAGCTCCATTAGCTTGACTAAGAGACCGGTGCCCACCTGACTGGCAGCACCTCCGACTCATCCACCTGCTGAAGCCCCACTGACTCCACCGCCTTGCCCTTTCCTAACTTAGTGCTGCCCTACCTACCCCCCGTCACTGCTGCCTTGCCCAGGCCCCGCTTTCTTTCACATGGACCAAGGAACAGCCTCCGACCCCACCACAGCCCTCTGGCATTGTCCCTGCCAATCCATCCTGAGCTTTACAGCTACAGGGATCTTCCTGAAGTGCAACCTGACCACGTAATCACTCCGTTCAAAAGCATCCTGGGATGTAATACTACTTACACTATAAAATCCAAATTCTTTGGATAGGCATTTGAGCACCTTCATGACCTGTCTTTTCTGTCCCTTTCTCTCCAGTCATCTCCCTGCCTCATTTCTCTGTCTCAGATACATTCTCTCTGTACCCTACTCCACAGGACTGCTTCTGGTTCCCTGCACAAAGCAACCATCCAAGATCTCTGAACTTCTAGGACTTTGTGTTACTCTCATGCCTTCCTCCTGTTCTCTATAATCTACCAAGAAAAATCCCACTTCGGGAGGCAGCTCGAATCTTTTCTTCTGGCGAGCGTTCCTTGATAAAGCAAGTAGAGGCACTCACCCCCCAGACTATGCCTGAAGTCCCCCACATGCCCCTCCACCACCACCAATATCACCCTAGACTACAGGCTGTATCGGCTTCTACGTGTGTCCCAAAACCCTAAACCAAGAGTAGGGACTCTCCTCTCAGAGTCGGAAACCATGTCTGCGCCGCCTGCCCCCCCTCCGCTTCAACACACAATAAGTGCTCAGGAAATGGGCGTGAAACTAGAACTAATATATAAGTCTAGCTCACATTTTTCCATTGAAGGCTTCCATAATTGAGTAAGGGTCCTGACAATAAATCTATTTTCTTTCTTTTTTTTTTTTTTTAAGATTTTATGTATTTATTTTTAGAGAAGGGAAAGGAGGGAGAAAGAGAGAGAAAGCGAAACATCAACGTGTGGTTGGTTGCCTGTCTTGTGGCCCCCACTAGGGACCTGACCTGCAACCCAGGCATGGGCCCTGACTGGGAATCAAACCTGCAACCCTTTGGTTCACAGCCTGCGCTCAATCCACTGAGCCACACTAGCCAGGGCCAAATCTATTTCTTATCCTCGAACTCGCCTGAGAACTCAGCAGCAACATGTGTTTGAGTCATATTTGTTCAAAAGAACTTTCTGTGATGATGGAAATAGTCTATGTCTGCACTGTCCGATATGTCACCACGAAGTACACGTGGCTACTGAGCACATGAAATGTGGCTAGTGCAAATGAAGAACTGAAATTTTAGTTTTAATAAACTTTAATTAAATTTAAAAAGCCACCTGAGACTAAAAGCTACAATATTGGACAATGCAGCTCCAGATTCTCCTTGGTAAAGAACCTTCCTAGGAAATATAACTGCCCTCACTTACTCAACTGTTGCTGTGCTCTGCCTTGCTCTTGGGGTACATGGAATTGGATACAGTGGGGTGCACCTTATGAAGCTCAAAGCCGCAGAGAGCCCTGCGTGACCAGCAATCCCTACCTAGCCATCGAAGGCCCAGGAAAACCTATCACTTTAGAGGGAGTGAAACCTGCAGGCTGACTGCGTAGACAGTCCGGGGTGCACTGGCGGATTCCAGACAAGTAGCGAGGCCATGCTCACCAGGCTAGCTCTGCGAACCCTGACAATGTTAGAGCCGGCTAACTGCCATCCAAACACGCCGTCAGCCCAGAGTTACAGAGCAGGAGACAGGAATTTGATGGAAACAATGAATTAGAGGCCCAGGACAAGGGGTTAGGTCATTTGCAAAATCAGATAGCTCTGTTTACAGGACAAAGTGTCAGATGGGTTCAAAACTCTGTCATTTATAGATCACCCTGAAGCCAGCAGGCACCACTAAAAAGGAAATATCAGAAAACCAGGGGGGAGAGTCAACACTCACACTCCTCCTTCCCTCAGCTGTGCACAGGGCCCTTGAGGGTCTCGGAGCTTCGCTTTCAGCCTAAGTCTGGCCTGCCTTTATGCCATGTGACTGGGTGCCAGAGGGATCCGCGCCCCAGTCCTGCGCAGAAAAGTGTGAGCATTCTACCCTCTCTAGCTTTCATTGCTGGGCGTGCATGTTTTCTTCCCTCTTTCTTGGTGCTCTGGAATCCCAAGATTTCCACCATTTTATATTGCCCAATAAAGGTGAATTATTTAAATATCTATTTAAATGGTGCTTTAAGCTTTACTTTTCAAATGGTTACGTTAATAAGCCAGAAAAGTTGCACCGCAGGCCACTTGTCCTGACTCCGGGTGGCAAGCACCGCGTGCCCCAGGTCTCCAGAGTGAGTGAGTAAAAGGCCTGCTCTACCCAGGAAGGCCAGCAGGGCGCTGGCCGGCTGGGACGAGGCTTCATGCTGGGAACACCGAGAAGAACAACGGTCTCCTAGTGCCCTGCTCTCACCGTCTCACTGCATCACTGCATCTCAGACGTGGCAAAAGAGCCCCAGGCTGCGCAGTGGGGCAGGCACAGGTTCAAATCCAGGCTCTGGATTCAAGCTCAAATCCCCGCAAGGGCAGATCTCTCTCTGAACTTTACTTTTCTCATCTGTACCACAGGCATAGCCATACCTACAATGCTGCAGGCGATGATAAACAAGTAAGAGAGTCATCAAGTATGAAGTCCAGTGCCTGGAACACAGCAGGCGCACCACACTGAGTCCTGGGTCTTGTTCTCAGGTTGTAAAACTGTATCCCAGAGCCCCTCACTTTGTAAGTTAAGTTGAGATTTCTGTTCTTCCCAGATATGTCATCTTACCTCGGTAATCCAGATGTGATAAAAATAGCAGCTCAGCGCTCTGCTAAGCTTCGCTGCACAACATCATTTACTTCTCACAACTGCCTTGTTGGGGAGGTTGTTATTATCCCATTTGTTGTCTGTATTGCTATTATCCCATTTTATAAATTCAGAACCTGAGGATCAGAGACTTGACCAAGGTCATAAAGCTAGTCAGTGGCAGAGCAGGGCTTTTAATGCCCATCCTCTGGAGTGTCAGGCAACCCTACTGCCTTGCAGGGATGACAATGGGCTGGTTGCTTGGGAACACCTCCTTAGCCGGCAGTCCTCACCTGTGTAGTTCTTCATCAGAGGGTGAATACTTGGCAGTGACATCAGCCAGCTCCCCAAAGATCTGCTTGCTGTAAACGGTGAGGGAGGAGAGCAGAATTAATTCCTGCCATGTGGAACTCAGGAGGCACGTGTAATCCTTGATTGAGAGCTCGCAGAAGAAAGGCAGTTTCTTGATCCAGGCAATCTGCCTAAAAAGCAGCTCGTCGGCCAGGCGGCAGAGCAGGGCAAACAGCTCTGCCTGGGTCACAGCATATCTAGAGGGTAGAGACAGGGGCAAGTCACTTCCAGTGGCCAGAGGGTGAGGATGGGGACACAGGGAGAGGAAAATCCTAAGGGTACAAAGGGTCTCTGGCAGTGAGCTCCTTGCCTGTCACCGTCACCTCCAGCTCCATTCAGTTCAGTCTGATAAAGGAGCAGGACTGGAGCTAGCAGCAAACTCAGGGCTGCAGAGGCAGGTTTGGTGAGAAAAGGTTGCTAAAGAGAAAGGAGGCTTAGAAAGTTGTGCAGTTATCAGGGAGTATGGCTTTTAAAGTTGGTGCCCACTAGTGCTTCATGTGTTAGAGAAAACTCCCAGTCACTTCTGCAGTTGTTTTGGCAATGAGTGCTCCATTAGGGGGATCTGGTGCCCGCCAAATACAGGGACCGGCAGAAAAATGAGCCTGGGGCCAAAGGGCTGAAAAAGAACAGAACACTTTCAGAAGCTGTTTCTGCTCTCATTGCGCCCCCTGGTGGTGACAGCTCAGGAACTGGAGTTAGAGTTGCTCAGCACTTCTAAGCTACTGCAGGACGCAAAGAGCAGGGCATTCGCTCCTCATCTCTGGGCTGGATCTCAAGGCCCCTTGGTGTGACTTCCTCTCACCTCTGTGTCCAGATTTGTAAAGCTTTTGTGTGGCCTTCTTGTAGATATCTGAAATTTCTCTCTGAAATTAGAGTCTAGCTTAAGAAATCTGAGGGTACTTTTCGGAGGGGGTCTAAGCTCGGAGATACTCAAACGGCATATGCTCCAGGGCAAAGGAGTACTGGGTGCAGCAATGGATGGGTGTAAAGACTGAACTATTATCTATGCAGGTCAAGCTGACAGAGGACTGAAAGAATATCCCCTCCATCCACTTGGGCCTGCACACAGCGCACACAGCACCAGGCTACCATGGGTACGCTGGCTAGGGATGCAGGCAGGCTATGACTGGGTAGTACTTTCAGTGTCTTGTTAAGGAGCCTAAACCTGAGTTATGATTATCCCCAGAATAATAGCTCATCTCTGGCTCAGAAGTGCACAGATCCATCCCAGGGTTTGGCTTACCTAGGCCCAAGCAGAAACAAAAGCCCTTTCTCTTAATTCCATAGGGACTGATTAATAGCCCGAACTCTATGAGAAAAGATGAGCAGGAGAAAAATAAGGGACCACTGACTTCAAAGATAAGCACAGACTTACCCTCTGATGCTGAGTCATCACTCACTATCCCTGACATATTCTGAAGCCTGTGATAAAGCAGCTAGGGATGAAGGTGGATGTGGGGTAGGGAGCATTTTGAAGCTGCAAGGGCTAAACAGGGCAGGGCTCACTTACCCATCCTCGATCAACATGGGCGTGCCCAATGGCTCCAGGTCCTCAGCTGACACCAGCTGGTGAATCAGACTGTATGACTGGGGATCCAGGCTGCGAGCTTGCGGGGGCAGAAGTGGCGAGTGGGCAGAATAGCTAAAAAGGTGCGGTATGTATTGATAATGTGGAGGCACAGACATCCCCATGTACTGCTCTCTGAATGCCATGAATCCGTTCAGTTCCACGGACCTACTAGAGAGAAAAGTCTTACGTCAAGCAGAATCTGGCAGGTCTACTGCCTACTCAAAGGAAATGGGCCAGAAGGTGGCTCAGGTGTTCTTTGGCCATGCAGTCTGTCCTCATCAAGCCAGGGACATAACTGATGGCTACATGCACCTCTCCCCTGTCAGATAGGGACTCTGTGAGTGTGTGTACATATGTGGTGTGTCCAGCGGACACCCAAGACTTGGCAGAGTGGATACTGAATAAATACTGGCTAAATGAATTCTTCAGACAGGTGCTGCATTTAGGGTTTTTAATGGATATGCAGACTATGATGACAAAGGCGGATGTTTTATTTTTTTTTACTGCTAAGAAAACTAAGGCACGGATGGGCTAAGTGCCTTGCCAGGCCACAAAACAAATCTACTACTTACAGGGAAAAAAAAAATCTGGCACGTGGCAACAACTCCCTAAACATTTCAAAGGAAGGAACAAAGTAAGGAACTGGATGGATATAGGTTATTAATGAAACACGAAGAAAAAAAGCAGATTCTTATCTTCCTTCCCTGTTTTGGAGAAATCTAGCCACTCTCAACCAATGAAGTTGGTTTTACCTAGATGCGCCTCCTGAACGGGGGTCAGCCCATGTGTGGCCTGTTTCGGTGAATTAAGACTAATCGGGACACAGCCACTGGCACACCGCCTCCGGCTATTTTCTCACCATGGTGGTACAGCTGAGTAGCTGAGCCCTAGACCACAGACCTACAAAGCCAAAAATATGTCCTACCTGGCCTTTCTAGACAGTCTGTTGATCCCTTTTCTGTAAGAAAGATTTCTGGGGAAAGAGAGCATTCCCTGGTAGCTGATGGCTTTATTTCGCACCTAACAGCTCACTTAAGTTACCATTCTTGAACCAGGAGTCTCCAAACTGGTATTCCATGATAATAGCAGCAACTCTGAGTAGGTTAAAAAGTTTTCCCAGTTTCCTAAAATTTATAAAGTGAAAATCTTCACTCCTGCCAAGGCAGAGAACTTACAACTTAATTTGACATTGTCAGTGTGGCTTGTTTATTTCAGCGATAAAGTAAACGAGAGAAAACAGCTCTATTTGAAATGTTGCGCTGTTCGGTGAAGAATGTATGGGCACGGGCAGCAGCTATAGCACTTTATCAGTCTGCAGAAGAGACCTGACATTTTCAAGGTCTTTAGCAAAAATGGGCTGCGAAATGCTGCTTTGCATCATCATGGACCCTACCCCAAAAGACTGAGGGAGCAAGAGTACAACTGCTGAGACAGACTAGCAGGAATACCCAGCCCAGGGGGTTCCTTGTGGGTCTACTATCTGAGTGATCTCGAGACGATGCTGGGTTTGCCTTGAAGCTCACCTGGAGGACAGAGTGGAGCCTGGTGAGGGCTGGTTGCTCTCTGAAGCCCTGTTCCCAGGGGAACTGTGGTCGCTGTCACCATGGTTGCTCCAGTGATTGGCCTCTTCCTCAAACTCCTGCCCAGACATGATCCTTTCAATCTCTTCCTCTGATATCTTTGACAAGGAAATGACACATGTTAGATTGGGTGCTCAGGTTACCCTCTGTTCTTTTTTTGGGACTGAAAACTTATTTAAACTTCATGCGGATTCCCAAACCCGCTAGAGAGAAACCCAGATACCCTTCTCTCCACCCCCATACTCCAGGTCTCTCGCTAAGACAGTGTGGTTGCTTGCTTCCCAGCACCATGGCTCTCTATGGCATTTCTCTTGCCCATTTACCCCTCCCCTCTCAAGCTGTAAAGTCTCTAGGTTCTTCAATACTACTCTTTGTTCTTGAGTCTATTCTTTCCTAAAACACCCTTCTTCAATGATAAATTATTACTTGCCCTTTAAGACCCAGTTCAAAGGTCACTTTCTTTGCAAATCCTTCTATCACTACCTAGACAAAATTTTAGGTCCTTCTATCCATTCAACTCTGCATTGGGAGAGAGGATGAGTAGCATAATGGTTAAGAGTATAATTCTAGGGTTAGACCACCTTTGTTCTAATCCAGGTTCTACCACTTTCTAGTTGTACAATCTTGGGCAAGTCATTTAACTATTTGAACCTAAATTCCTTCATATGTATGGTGGAGAGAATATTCGTATCTATCTCATAGGACTACGTTGAGGATTAAATTAGTTAATACATTAACACATGTTTAGAAAAGAGCCTAGTGCATAGCAGTAACTATGGAAGGCTGAAAATATTCATTGTTAATGTTATTTTATAACATTTATAGTAATGAATCATAAAAATATCCTCTATAAGACCTAAGTCCATCATAGGATTTTTTTTTAAAAAGTAAGTGCTCAATAAATGCATGGTGGCTAAATGAACAAATGCTCACTTAGTACTGACCATAAACCTTTACATGGAAGTTCTGAGTTAAGAAAGCTGAGATAAATGAACGAACTCATCCAAGATCATGCTGTGTGCCCAGGTTTGGGCGGGAGTTTGAAAAAGAGGCTGAAGTATCCAAATGTTCGGTCCAGTGCTTAAGCTACTACACCACAGAGGAAGTGAACAAACACTCCTATAATGTGTCTGACCCCAACTGGCCAAGCTCAGCGTGCAGGACGGGCATGAGTGCTAAGGCGGAAGGCCAGATACATTTTTACTCCCTGTTCCTATGGAAAGAATGAGAGGACATGGTCTCCTGGGTCTGTATAACTCAAACCTGCATAATTTTTTGCTGTAGAAGCCTGTGAGGAAACCCTGAGCTGTTCCAATCATAAATATAGGAGGCATTTAGCACTGAAAGCCAGCCAGCACACAGGAATTGGAGGGAAACAAGAAACATTTAACTGGTGTACAGGTTCAGTGATTGGTCTTAAACAGATTGGACTACACGTTGAACTGAAGGTAATGTCTTTCTTTATTCAGTCACAAGCAGCAATAAGTAAGTAAGTAAATAAGTAAATAAATAAAAGGTATGTTGTCTTAGGGGCCCCGAGAACACTGAAATCACTGTTTGCACTTTTTAAGTCACGTGAAGACAAACGGTGCCATCAAACTACAAGATACCTACTGAGGCCCTGACTGAAGTGGCCTCAGTGACGGCGGTGAGAGCAAGACCAGAGCTTGGTGGGCATGGAATAACGTGAGCTGGGTGAAAAGGGCCAGTCCTGGTAGCATCAGCTTATCCCCCCTGGGAGCCCAAGTAGGACTGCACCTGGCTCTCTCTGTGGGTGCTGTGGGACACTGGGAAATCACTGATGCACGGAACAGGTGATGGAACATGTTGAGAGTGCTTGAAGCTGCGTTCAAATCTCATCTGCAATTTCCTAGCTGGACTTTTACTGTTGGCCAAGTCACTCAAATTCTCTAAGTCTTAGCTCCCTTATCTGCAGGAGATAATGGAGATAACACCACCTCCCTCAGAGCCCAGGGTTCCCTCACAGGGTGCTGGAGCAGAGAAACATGCAGGTTTGAGTCAGACAGACTTGGGAGGTTAATCTAAGATAAAGTTATAAAGTGTGGGTATACAACAGGTACTCAATAAACAAAAATTCTATCTCTTGTTTTTTTTTTTTTTTTAAGATTTTAATTATTTATTTTTAGAGAGGGGAAGAGAGGGAGAAAGAGAAGGAGAGAAACATCAATGTGTGGTTGCCTCTCGAATGCCCCCTACTGGGGACCTGCCCTGCAACAACCCACGTATGTACCCTGACTGGGAATCAAACCGGAGACCCTTTGGTTCACAGGCCAGCACTCAATCCACTGAACCTTACCAGGCAGGGCATATTCCTCGTTATTTTTAATTATGCTTAAACACAGTTAAGAACCTGGCAATCACAGCTCTCTTTCTAATACACCCTTGAAACAGTAAAGGAGTAAAAGGAAAATTAAATGCCCAGTGGTGTCAGTAAGTCAAATGCAATGACAGCTGAAATAGGCTTCTCTGAGCCTCAGCTCCCTCAACTCTGCATAGAGTCAAGAGACATAAAGAGCCACACAGGGCACGCACCCACAGTGAACATCATGCTCAACGGTGAAAAACTGAACGCTTTTCCTCTAAGATCAGGATCAAGGCAAGGATGCCCACTCTTAACACTTCTACTCAACATGATACTGGAAGTCCTAACAGGGCAACTGGGCAAGAAAAAGAAATAAAAGACATCTAAATCAGGAAGGAAGAAGTAAAATTATCTCTGTTAACAGATGACATTGTGTTATAGGTAGAAAACCCTAAAGATTCCACCAAAAAGCTGTTAGAACTAATAAAAGAATTCAGCAAATTGCAGGGTATAAAGTCAACATATGAAAATCCGTTGCATTTTTGCACTAATAATGTATTATCTAAAAAGGAAATTAAGAAAACAATCTCATTTACAATAGTATCAAAAGAATAATATACTTTGGAATAAACTTAACTAAGGAGGTAAAAAGCCTGCACACTGTTGAAAGAAATTAAAAACATAAGTAAATGGAAAGATATCCTGTGTTCACAGAACGAAAGACTGACTATTGATAAAATGCCCATGCTAAATCCCTATCAAAATCCCAATGGTATTTTTTGAGAAATAGAAAACACAATCTTAAAATTCTTATGGAAGCACAAAGAACTCCTGCCAGAACAATCCTGAGAAAAATCAACACAGCTAGAGGCCTTACAGTTCCTCATTTCAAAATATACTACAAAGCTATAGTAATCAAAACAGTATGGTACTGGCATACAGACAGACATATGGACCAAGGGAACAGAACATAGAGACCCAAAATAAACTCATGCATATATGGTCAAAAGATCTTTGATAAAGATGCCAAGACTGCACAGTGGGGAAAGAATAGTCTCTTAAACAAGTGGTGTCAGAATGTAAGATCCAAAAATATAAAACTTCTAAAAAATATAAAGAAGGAAAAGCTTCTTTGACATCAGCTTTGGCAATGATTTCTTGACTATGACACCAAAAGCACAAGCCAAAAAAGCAAAAATAGACAAATGGGATTACATCTAACTAATATACTTCAACAAAGCAAAGGACATGATCAACAAAATGAACAATCAACCTACAGAATGAAAGCAAATATTTGCAAACCATGTATCTGACAAAGGGGTAATATCCAAGATACATAGGGAATCCCTGCAACTCAATAACAAAAAAACAAATAACCTGATTAAAAAATGGTCACTCCCTGGCCAGGTGGCTCAGTTGGTTGAAGCATCGTCCATACACCAAAATGTTACCGCTTTGATTCCTGGTTAGGGAGCCTATGGGAGGCAACCAATTGATGTCTCTTTCACATCAGTGTTTCTCTCTCTCCCTTCCCCCCCTCTATAAAATCAATAAACATATCCTTGAGTGAGGATTAAAAAAGTCAAATGAGCCCTGGCTGGTGTAGCTCAGTGGATTGAGCGCAGGCCTGCGAACCAAAGGATCGCGGTTCGATTCCCAGTCAGGGCACATGCCTGGGTTGCCAGGCCAGTTCCCGGCAGGGGACATACAAGAGGCAACCGCACATTGATGTTTCTCTCCCTCTCTCCTTCCCTTCCCCTCTAAAGATAAATAAATAATAAAAATAAATAAATAAAATATTAAAAAAAAAAAGTCAAATGACTTGAAGAGACATTTCTCCAAAGACATATAAACAGCCAACAGGTATATAAAAAGATGCTCAACATGACTAATTATCACAGAAATGCAAATCAAAATGACAATGAGATATCACTCCACATCTATTAAGATAGCTATTATCAGGAAGAAAAAAAAAACCCAGAAAAATGCTGGAGAAGATGTGGAAAATGGGAACCCTTGAGCACTGTCGGTGGGAATGTAAAATGGTATGGCCACTATGAAAAACAGTACGGACGTTTCTCAAAAAAAGACAAATACCATATGATCTCACCTACAAGTGGAACCTAATCAACAAAACAAACAAGTGAGCAAAATATAACCAGAGACATGGAAACAAAGAACAAATTGACGGTAACCAGAGGGGAGGGAAGAGGGGATAACTGGGCAAAGAAAGGGGAAGGGTCATCAAGGAACATGAATAAAGCACCCACGGACAATGACAACATGGAGGGAGGAAAGAGAGTTGAATGTGGAAGGTGGGGGTAGGTAGGGCAGGGGAGAGTAATGGGGGGAAAATGGGGACAGCTATACTTGCACAATAATAAAATTTTTTTTAAAATTATGGACAATTAAAAAAATTAAAGCTAGAAGTTCCACACGACCCAGCAATCCCAGCAACAGATGAGAGAATCAAGGTGAGCAGCTACAGGAGCATCTAAAACCCTGGGCTTCCACGATGGATCATAACGAGTGAGGCCAAGAACTCACCTGGACTGGCCCAATGCTCTTATTCCGGCCCCCAGGCATGCCATCTTCTCTGATTGCTGGAAGAAAACATAAGCAAGAGTCAGAAGCATGCTCACAGAAGCTAGGTACAAAAAGAGAACTTCTTTGGCCAAAAGCACGAGGTAGTAACGGGTAAAGCCGAGATTAAAACACAGGCCTTTTGGCCTCAAAGCACATATTCTTTCCATTATTCCAGGCTACCTTATAGGCCGCAGATGCTTTTGGGTCCCCAAGGTACTAGGTACACACTACACACACTATGCATTCAGTGTGCTCAACTTAGGTGACAGCGTTAACAGCCTCACAGTTCCACATATCCCATCAGGATAATGCATCTGAAGACTGATGTAAATTGAAGGAGAGGAACAGAAAGAGTATGTTCGTAGTTACATATTTTTTATTTCCAGTCAAAGTTTGAGTCTAATTTGTAGAATGAGTAGAACGGGGTTTTTTGTTTGTTTGTTTGATTTTAAATTAGAATATTGACTTCACTCATTGCCCCTTACAAGGGCAGTCAGTGGAGTTCCCTTACCATTGACTTTCCACTCAGGTGAGTCAAAGAAAGGACAAAGTTATTTACCATTCTCTAACTGTAAAAAGCATCCTTTAAATAGTACCAGCCTCATTAAGAATTACAACTACTAATACATTTACTTTCATTGTTTATGGAGCACTTAATATGGGGCACAGAAAAGAAACGGTTGATGTGCAGTTATAGAAAGGCTCTGGTGTTTGGCAAAGCTTTCTAGAAAAGATAACTTCTGAACTGAACCCTAACAGATGAACAGGATTTATGCAGACAGAAAAAGGCCTCTCCAGACCAAGGGAACAGTGCACAGAAAAGCTGCAAGTTCAAAGTAAATATGGAGCGCTGTTTCTGGGAATTTCCAAGTGGCTCAATTTGGCTCCAGTGTGTGTTTGTGTGTGCGTGTGTGTGCACGTATGTACAGAGCAGAGTAGCAAGAGATGAGGCTGGTCAGGCCAGATTACAGAGCCTCGAATGTCAGGCTGAAACTATGGACTTTAGCAGAGAAACCTAAGGATAAGATGGAATGCAAAAGAGGGTAGGTGAAGCTGGCATTTTAAAAAAATCCGTGATGATCACTGCAGAGGGTGGTTAGAAGGGTGGCATCGCATGACAGCCAGCTTTGCTATAATATACCTACTAGAGAAAAAAAAAAACTACCATGAAAATGTAGAAAGTCCTTAGGCCGCTGCTGGCTGCCTGAAAAGGTGAGGGCTCCAGGTATAACACTCAATTCCTGTGATAACTGAAAGGCTGACAGGAAGTTCATTCCCCTTAAAGCAGGTATCAGTCGTGGTATCCTTAGATTATATCAGAATTAGATAAATTTGAGCCTAAATCCTGTGTCTGCCTCATCTGTGTAATTACAGACAAGTTTCTTCACATCTCTGAATAAATAAAACTTCAGAATAAATTAAATTTACTGAAAAATAAAGAGGGGCTATTGCAACCTGTCTTGTGGGGTTACTGTAAGGATTATATATGAAATAATACAGCTAAAGCACCAAGCACAGAGCCTGGTTTATCAAGTACGTACTCAGTAACTAACCCTTCCCTCTCCCCAGCCTCTTTTCTCCAGACACAAAAGTTAAGAAACCAAGGTTCCATCCTCAACTTTGCTGGAGTCCTAGTATCTTCATCTGTGAAATCAACATAATCTTTTCTACAAGAATGCTGTGAATTTGGAGTAAGAAAAATACATAGCCTATGTCAGGGGTAGAAGCATGCTTGGTTGTCTGGGAGCTCTCTTTCAGCTTAATTTCAAGTTCTGAAAAATCCTTAATTCCTTCTCTGCTGTTCCAGGGTCAATGGCAGTCTTCAGGCACTTCTGTTTCCAATACTAACACCTCACATGTACACAACAAAGATCGCTGCCATATAAAACACTGAATATAGTTCACTTGAAATCTCACTCTCAGCCCTGGCTGGTGTAGCTCAGTGGATTGAGCGCGGGCCTGCGAACCAGAGGATCGCGGTTCGATTCCCAGTCAGGGCACATGCCTGGGTTGCAGGCCAGGTCCCGGCAGTGGACACACGAGAGGCAACCGTACATTGATATTTCTCTCCCTGTCCCTCTCTCCTACCCTTCCCCTCTAAAGATAAATAAATAAAAATCTTAAAAAAAAAAAAAAAAGAATAAATGAAATCTTAAAAAAAAAAAAAAAAAAAAAAAGAAATCTCACTCTCACCGTCTTGGAGATGGTGAAGGAATTCAACATGCTTTCCTTTGTTTAAGGGGCCATAAACTTTAAAGATTTACATCTTGGCAATTTCTTATGCTGGTATTTAAAAGCTCATGTTGTCTCTCAATCCCATTCATACACCCACTAGGAAAGGATTAGCATCACTCCCATTGAACAGATGAACCTAAGGCCAGAGAAATGAATGACCTATTTTGCCTAAGGTGACAGAAACTAAATAGCAAAATCAAGATTCTAATCTAGACTACCAGACTAAGGCCAGCTTCTTTCCAGCACTAGTATTTCCTATGGTGTGTGCATCCCACCAGAAAGACATAATTTTAGGCGGTACATAGATAAACCCTTAATTATACATTTATCTTAACATGCACTAAAAACTACTGATTTTTCACTCACCAAGAAGATAAAAAATTCCCTTTGAAAATTAACTCTGTCCTGACTGGAATGGCTCAAAAGGTCGCTGCTTCGATTCCCAGTCAGGGCACATGCCTAAGTTGCCAGTTTGGTGCCCAGTCGGGGTGTGAGAGGGAACTGATCAGTGAGTGTTTCTTTTTCACGTTGACGTTTCTCTGCTTCTGTGTCCCTCCCTTCCCCCCTTTCTAAAAATAAACAATCTTTAAAAAAAGAAGGCATTAACTTTTTTGAAAATTTATTTATTTATCTTTAGAGGGGAAGGGAAGGAGAGAGGGAGAGAGTGGGGAGAGAGGGGAAGAGAGGGAGAGAGAGGGAGAGGGAGAGAAATACCAACGTATAGTTGCCTCTCGTGTGTCCCCTGCTGGGAACTGGCCCGTAACCCAGGCATGTGCCCTGACTGGGAATCAAACCGTGATCCTTTGGTTCGCAGGCCCGCGCTCAATCCACTGAGCTACACCAGCCAGGGCGCAATTAACTTTTTCTAAAAAATTGATTGAAAGGAAAGTAAAAAGTAAACAGTCCTGGTTTAGTCAGAGATGGAAGACTGTCAGGACGGCATGAAACCGCCTGAAGTGTGGGAAACAACACAACGGGCCACAGTGCCTCCGTTGAAACAGAAAGATGGGTCATATTATAAAGCCTACAATGCACTCACGTTATCACGTGTGATCCCCAAAACAACCTTGGAAGGTGCACATCGTTATTATTCTATGCAGTTTAGAGATGAAAATGAAGCTCAGAGAGGTCAAGGGACTTGTTCACGTTACTCAGGAAAGGGCTGACAGAGCTGGGATTCCCATTTGGGTCTTCTGATTCTAAAGCTGTGCTCGTTCTGTGATGCTACGGCTAAGAGCAAGTATTTCAGCAGGGCTGAGAGTCTTTCTGGTAGTGAACCGATTAAAAAGAAACAAGCAAACAAAGGGCTTTCGGGTCCAAGAGCACAGGAATGGTCTGCTGTACCTATTGTTCAAGCCGAAGGGAGTGGCACCAGTTACGATTCTTCTATCCGCTCCAGAAGCACAAATACTTTTTCTGCTCTGAACACACGTATCTACCATTCCTCACTTAGGCCTGGACAACCAACTGAATCCAGAAACCAGAAACACTAGCAGGACACAAAGCTAACTACATCGATGCCCTGCTCAAAACCCACTGCTGGCTCCCTTTGGTCTATGAGCTAAGTCCAAGCTCCCTAGCCTTACATTTAAGACCATTTGTGATCTGGTTCCTCTGGGGTTCCCCATCCTCATCTCTTGCCACAAACGTTACACTGTATGTACCTACAGAGAGCTGTTTGTTAGTCCTTGAACATGCCATGCTGTTTTACTTACATGCTGCTGCCCTGACTCAGAAAGAAAATCTACAGTGAAAAAATCTGGCAACATCACCTTACTCAAGTGGGTCAAGTTAACATGAAGAATAAGGGGACAGACTTAAACCATGTGATCTTGATACAATGCACTGAAAGGCACAGCATCACTTTTCTGGAATTCTTGCTAGAAATGAGTAACCTGAATCTCATCATGAAGAGGCTGACAAACTCAGTCCACAGGTAGTCTACAAAATAAATAACTTGTTTTCTTCAAAATTGATTATGTTATTAAAGACAAAGTAAGGCTGAGAAATGACTTCAGATTAAGATTAAAGAGACGTAGAAACTAAATGTGATATGTTGGCTCCTAGGTTAGAAGAAACAAATTGCTATAAAGTGCACTGGGATAATCAGTAAAATCTGAATAAGGTCTGCTAACTAGATAATAGTATTATGTCATGTTAAATTTCCTGATTTTGATAATAGTACTGTGGTTATGTTAGAAGTAACCCCCTCTGAATGTCTGTAACTTCACACCCTCTCTCTGAAAAGAAAAGAGGAAAAGAAGGGGGCCAGGGTGGGGTCATTTTTAAAAAGCTCTTGAAATTTGTAAGGAGCCTGAACTGCTTTTCCTTCAAGACTGTTTGTGAGATTTCTCAGGACTCCATTTTTACCCTGGTACAGTGATGTGGCAAGAGATCACTTCTCAATGCCCCAAGATCACTGTCTCAATGCCATTCTACAAACGTGAACATCCTCCAAGAAGCTTTCCTTAACCCCTTTTAGAATTTCAAACTACTTAATAACTAGGAAGTTATGAGACAACAAAGTTAGGGGAATTTTAAATTTTTTCACGTAATTACTTAACTGACATGAATTCCTCCATGAGGCTCAGTTTAGCTTCCTCTTGCTTCTGATGATTTTAACAGTATGGTAGTCCCCTTAACTGTGGTTTTGCTTTCCATGGTTTTAGTTACCCGTGGTCAACTGTAGTCAGAAAATATTAAATGGGAAACTCCAGACTAACAATGCGTAAGTTTTAAAGAGCGTACCGTTACGGGTAGTGTAATGGAACTTCGTGCAGTCCTGCCCCTGGTGTGAATCGTCCCTCTGTCCAGTGTACCCACACTTGGTGCGCTATCCACCCACTAGTCACCCTCCACTCACCAGTATCTTGGTTATGAGAAAGAGAAACACAGACCATATTCATATAACTTTTATTATAGCATGTTGTTATAAATATTCTATATTATTAGTAGTTAGTAATGTTGATATCTTACTTTCCTAACCTATAAATTAAACCTTATCATAGGTATGTATGTATAGAAAAAAACATAGTATATATGAGAAGAAACCACAAAGAAACAAAAAAACAAAAACAAACAAACAAAAAAAACCCCTGGAATTTATCTATTAAAAAGTGTGTATTTATTCTTACATTTCAACTGCAGTCACCTTCAAAGCACTCTCCATCTGATGCAATACACCTATTTTTTTTTTTTTTTTTTGACCCTGCCTCAGGTCTATTTGCACAAACACCATAGGAGGACCCCAGCCCCGGGGGCATACCAGTCCTTCTGTCCTCACATCGGCAGACAGAAGTCTCTACTATGGAGCCTTTGCAGGGGCCTGGGCACCTTCAGGAGCCTGAGACTGAGCCTGAGCCACGGCTGCATCTGCAGCCTGGAGCTTGGTTTGGGCCTTGGCTGGAAGAGCTGGAGACCCTTGGCGATGTGGGCACGAGCGCATTTCCCCAGCTTGGGGTGAGCGATGTAAGCAAGTCGACTGAGCTTGTAGCTGCTGCCCTTTGCCATGTTGGGCTTGACCTCCTTGGACTTGACCAGGGCCTTGATAGCCTCAGCACGTGCACTCATGGCCTTGGCGCTGTTGGCCTGCATCTTCTCCGGCCCTTCTTATTGTGCTTTTTGGCAAAGTGCATGTTCCCCAGAAACTTGGGGTCTACCCCCTTGAGAGACTCATATCTTTGTGATAGGGGTTTCTTGATGCCATTTCTGTGCCATTTGGGGGACTGGTTGTGCGTGGTGTAGTTCTTGGACTTGGCCATATCTGCACCCGAGCCCATAGCTCTCGAAGTGCCTGAGACTGAAAGAGGCAAAACACCTATTGAGAAGTTTTTTCCACTGCTGAAAACAGTTTTTGAACTCACTGATTTTGATGTCTTTTTAGTGCTTCTGACACTTTTTGTTTCACCTCTTCTACATCAGCAAAACAACTCCCTTCGAGGACTTTTTCATCAGGGAACACCCCCCCCCCAACCCCCACCAAAAAAAAGTTGCTCAGGTCAAGACCAGGTGAACAAAAAGGGTAGGGCATGGGGATCAATTCTGGTCAAAAACTGCTGAACACTCAGCTCTGTGTGGGCAGGTGCACTCGTAAATCACCCATCATGAAATGGGCAAACACATGGAAAGAGTCTTAAAAAAATTTCACTGAAACCGAACGCAGCCTCTCATAATGCCAGCTGGTACACTGATACAGATGGGTTCCTAGAGCACTCACCTAGTGGGGGAAGCCTGTACTACAACGGTCCCACCCTCCAGAAGATAATTTTTTTTAAGGTCTCCCCTTGTATAGGGTTTAGTTTTATCCATGGTTTTCAAGCATCTACTGGGGGTCCTAGGACATACCTCCTGCAATTAAGGAGGGGACTATTTCATTTCTCCTATCCCACTTCCTGCCCAGGCCTGCCACCATAGTTAATCCATCACACCAGGAAGCATCCTACCTTAACTGGGTTACCTGCTGAGGGACACAGAGAAAGTGGGACTTGGTCCGAGTCCTTGAGGGGCTCAATGTCTGAAAACAAGGGCAGGGGGAACAGACAACATAACGGACAGAGACAGCACAAGGTGATCAGGGCTAATGGCGGAGAGCAACGAAGGACTGCTGAAACACAGAGCCACCTGGCAGGAGGAGGCTGTCAGAGAAGGCTTCATAGAGGGCATCGTAAACAACAGCGAAGCCTCCCCCAAAATCAAAACAGTGTATACAGTAGGGTGAAGAAGAGGGAGTAGAATATTCCAGGAAGATAAAATCACACACACAAAATCCCCCAAATGGAAACATTCAGGTTACGGCAAGCTGGGATGGAATGAGGACTGTGTGTGGGGAGCAGCAGAGAGAGAAAAAGGAAGGGATGAAGTGGCTGATGCCGGAATCAGAGGGGCCTTGAAAACCACCCCAAGACGCCCCTTTACCCTGTAAACTGTAAGACAGTGAGGAACATGTGTTTGGTACGACCGGGTCAGCAGTGCGGATGGACAGACGGGGCCCAGCCTCCACTCGCCACCCTATTTAAATCTCGCTCAATGTCTTGCTAATTGATTTCATAAACAGCCAATTTCCAGGTCTGAAAAGATATTATATCCAGAAATGGTGAACAACAGAGGGCTAACTCATACATGGCAGCTGCACTTTTTAATTAACTTTTAAATTCTGAGGTAAGTTTAAACTTACAGAGGAGTTTAAAAAATGGTGCAGAGAATTTCCACATACCTTACTCCCAGCTTCCCCTCTGTCAGCATCTTACGAAACCAAAGACTAACCATCAAAAAAACCTAAATGAACTTTGGTACAATACTACTATTATTAACTAAAGTTACAGACCTTATTCAGTCTCCCCCAGTTTCACTGCTGTCCTTTTTCTGTTCTAGAACCCAACCCAGGATCCACAGAGCATGGAGTTGTCATGTCTCCATAAACTTCTCCAGTCTGTGACAGTTTCTTAGTTTCTCCTTGTTGTCTGTAACTTGGACACTTTCGGAGAATGTAAGTTATTTTAATAATGTCTCTCAATTTGAGCTTCTCTGTTTTCTCAAGATTAGATCGAAATGAACCTATCCCTGTGCGTATATGCATATGTATATGTTGGTATACATATAGCAATATCTAGATCTACCTATTTCCACATCAGGGGGTTACATGATGTCAATGTCAGCACACTGGTGATGTTAAACCTGACTGCTCGGCTAAAGTGTATCTATCAGAATTCTCTACCAAAACTTATTTTTCTCTTTGTAATTCCTAAATATTCTGAGACTATGCAAACATTGTATCTGTTTAAACTCATGCTCTCTATATTTTAGCATGCATCAATTGATCTTGCCTGTAGCAGCTATAACTGGAGTTCTAATGTTCTATTTCCCTCATTTCTTCTTTTTCTTTCTTTTAAAAAAATATATAACACTTCCTGGCACCACAAAGTGATCCAGGCTCTTTTTTTTTTTTTTTTTAATTTATCTATGTTTAAAGAGAAAGGAAGGTGGGGAGAGAGGGAGAGAGACAGAGACAGCAATATCTGTTGTTCCACTTATTTATGCAATCACTGGTTGATTCTTGTGTGTGCTCTGACTGGGAATCAAACCTGCAACCTTGGCCTATCAAGGTGACACTCTACCAACTGAGCAACCTGGTCAGGGCCTACTGAGGCTCACATGTTCCCTACCTCAGTCCTAGACTCAATCAGTAGTCCAAGGAGTTACTGATAATTCCTTCCTTTTATTGATACTTAGAAACCAAGATCTGGGTGCTGGGTATGCTGATTGCTTTTAGCCCCTCTCAATGGACAGAGCTAGAATATATTAAGAATGGTTTGTATGACATCAATGTAACCTGGCAGCCAAGGAGAGTGGACTGGAATGTGCATGCGTGAACAATGATGACTTCACTGTACTAGTCAGTGGGGGCAGTAGACACCCTTGAGTGAGCATGTGTACTGTGTGGTTATAGCATTCAGAATGACTGAGCAAGTATAGCAATGAATCTGCATCAAATTCTGTGTTAAGTTCAAACATTCTCCATAGAAACTATCTGGATGATTCTTCTGGTTACAGCTATGGGCAAATGGTGACTGGCAGCTTCACCATGACAATGTGCTGGCTTATGCATCATGTCTTGTGCAGAGCTTTTTGGCAAAACATCTAATCACCCAGGTGACTCAGACCCCCTACAGCCCAGATTTGGAGCCCTGTGACTTCTGTTTCTTCCCGAAACTAAAATCACCTTTGAAAGGGAAGAGATTTCGGACAGTTGATGAGATTCAGGAAAATATGACAAGGCAGCTGATGGCGATTGGGAGAACTGTGTGAAGTCCCAAGGTGTCTACTTGGAAGGGGACTGAGGCGTCATTGTCCTGTGTACAATGTGTCTTGAATCTTCTTCAATAAATGTCTCTATTTTTCACAGTACATGGCTTGACACTTTCTGGACAGACTAATGGCTATATACCTACCCGCATTTTGCCGTGTATAATACACAGTTTTTTGCCCAAATTTTAAGGAAATATATAAGGATATGCATTATACATGGGTGGTACCAGTACATAAAATTTCTTGTACCATAGTATGTTGAAAAATAAATGCTAAAATTCCTTTATAATACAAAAAAAAGGTATCTAAATAAATACATACTCAAATTTAAAAAAAATTAAAAGGAAAGATTTTCCCCTCAAAGTTTAGGCCAAAACCATGGATGTGCATTATAAATGGCAAATACAGTATCTACTGATCTCAACTCATGCATCTGCACACATCTCTCTCTCCACATATTTTTATCAATCTGTCTAAACATGAATCCATATGGATACTTCTGATTCCAATCTGGCATCAGGGGTTTTACTCTAGCCTTCCCCTTTCCTGATTTATGACTTCTCTCTTGGATGTGAGAAACCTAACCCCCATTATCTACAATATAGTGACTTGTTTGTTCAACCCTAGTATCCAAAGAAAGTAGTGATGAATTCCAAGACCATGGCCCTGAGAGAAATAAATTTACAAACTAGGGTGTTTTGTTTGTATACAGTTCTTTTTGTCTTCAGCCTCATGGTATATAGTCAAAACACTGTTTCTCCAAGGTCAGCAGCTCCTACCTTCCCATTGCCTTCAGTGTGGCTATGTGATTTATTTCCTCGTACTGCAGGTAAACCTCGTATATTATCTAGATTCGTTTGTCACAGTCTGCATTCTACCCCCCACCCCCTGCCACATACAGGCTGCTTTAGAACAAACGAACAAAACAATGTATTGCCCTGACCGAGTGGCTCAGTTGGTTGGAGCGCCATCTGGTACACCAAAAGGTTGGTTTGGATCCCCAGTCAGGACACGTATGGGGGCGACCGACTGATATTTCTTCCTCACATCCATGTCTCTCCCTCTTCTCTCTTTCTCTCTCAAATCAGCATTAACACATTCTCAGGTAAGGCTTTTTAAAAAACAAAAACTATATACATTAAAATTGTGGTGTATAATTCTATAGGTTTTAACAAATGCATAAAATTATGTGTCGAACATTGTAATTCAGCGCAGGACACTTCCATCACCCCAAAAATATTCCAATGGCAACTTCCATTTTAATTCCGCTTTCCCAGCAGCAACCAGGAGGTGGCAGGGTTTCTCTCTTGGAGGCAGCCTTCGCAGGCAGCTGAGCCTGCCGGCTCTGCACACAAACGGACCTGGGCGGCAGCTCTCCGTCGCTCACATCCCTGTGTCACCTTCTTCTTGCTATGATTGGAAAGGTTATGAGGTTAAGCTTCTTCTTCCCTAAAATAGGTGAGTTTGGCTGGAGGGCTCAGAATCTCATACTCCAACTGAATGCGTAGGATGATTCAGCTGAGTAGCCAAGAAGGCATCCCATAAATAAACTCTGAGAAAAGAATCTTCACAGTGAGGGCAACAAAGGGAGATGAAGAACTAGAGACCAACCCCAAATCAGATGAAGGTGGGTAGATGACCACATATTCTCTTTTCAAGACATTTCTCATTTGATATTGGTGGCTGCTGTGAACAAAAAAAGGGATTCCATGGAAAGTAACCTCCCAATTTATGATCTGATCATAAATTCCTAACTGGGCAGGCAGGTCATGCTGGGTAGTCACGTCCTAGGCATATTACTTCTTTAGTAAAAGGCTGATCTTTGCCTTAAGCAAGTCCTGTCCATTGTTTCTGCGCATCTAGGTTAACTCATCTTCAAAATAAACCTCCCTAAGAGAGGGTATAATCTTAACTACCCTATAATCCAATCCACGTGACCACCCCAGAGACAGACATAATCTTAACTACCCTGTAATCCTCTTACATTCTCCCTTAATCTCAAATGCATACTAAGAACCTGCTGACTGCTATTCTCAGAAGCATTTATCTCAGTCTGTTGAGATCTTGCTTCCAGGTGTATCCTCTTTTTGGCTCAAGTAAATTGGCCATTCTTACCTCAACGCCACTACTAAACTAACAACTGGGGTAAAATCATTTTACTTCCCTAAACTACATCTGTAAACTGAGGGTAACAGTTAATACAGGGTTGTTGTGTGTATTAGGTAATGTAGAGAAAGCGCGTAAGAGCTTCTAGTGCATATAGTGCTCATAAATAAATTATAAATGTTCTAAATTTATCTCAATGACTTTCTATTTAGCTCTTACCTTTTCCCATAATGGGCAAATTTTCAAAAGATTCTTCTCATCCCACACGCACACACAAAAACCAATCTGAAATATATCAGGATGCCTACATTCTTTAATGTTACAAACCAATCTGAACAGTTCACTAAAGCTGACTAACACCCACCCCTGCACACTGCTACTAGGACTTCCTAATACCGTGCTGAGTACTTTTACACACATTGTCACATTTAATGCTCTACAGAGAACTCCGAAAAGTATTATCATACCATTTCAAAGGTGAGATAACTGAGCATCGGAGATATCGAACAAACTGCCCAAGGTCACAGAGCTAGGCTGTCTCCAAGCTCTGCCTCCAGAGCCTCCATTCTTTCTACTGAACTACACAGCACTACGCTCCCCCATCCATGACGACACTCCTACAGTTGTGGGACTGGCCCTCTTCTCTTCTGTATCCAAGTTCTTTTGGGGTGACTTCTACACTAAGAAAATTTTACCACCGCTAATGCCAACGGCTCTGCAACAGCTCTGCAGGCAGGACTTTTCACCGCAGTTCCCATCCTGTGTATCCCACTTCCTTGGTGCACTTCCGTATGTGTCCTCCTCAGGCACCTCCAACCCAGCATTACCAAGGCCACATTTTGCCCCACCCTGCTTTTTCAGCCTGACTTTTTTTTTTCTCGGTAGGGTCGGTACTATTAATTCAAACCTTCAGTCTCAACTTCTGGTGCTGCCCAATAGCCAGTATGTCACCAGCTCCTACCAGGGGAGCTTCCCCCACATCTCCCCATCTTGGGTCCTTACTTTCCCTCCAAATCCTTCACGCCTTTCTTTGCATTCTTCTGAAAACTTTCTAGGTGGCTTTTGCACTTCCCCCACCCCAATCCATTCTTCAAAGCTGCCCTCTGGATAAATCCTCTTAGAATATCTGTTTTTTTGTCTTTTTTTTATGTCACTTTGGGCTAATGGCTCTTGGAAAGCTTCCAAATAAATCCCAAATTCTTCACCAACCTGGATGCAGATTCCTGAGCATGCCCAGTCTGAGTATGCTGTGATTCCAGCAAACAAAATGATATTACATTTAGAGGACTTACTGCCTTCCTACCTTTTCATCTAAAATTGCTACTTTCTGTCATCATGCCCTAACAGAAGAACTGGTTCAGTATATCAGTCCCAGTTAGGACTTGATTGTTAATCGGGATCTTGCCACATGGAGCCTGTGCATTCATTTTCACAGACCCCTTAACATCTCACCAGTCTTCTTCCCCATGTAGTCTGGAAGGTCCCTGTAGGTAGGAACTCTCCCAGATTCATTTCTGCGTTATAAGCACACAGTACAAGGCCGGGCATATAGTGAAGGCTTCGGAAATAAATAACTCCAAGGCTTAATAGCTGATACTAAAGGTAAGATGGGTGAAGGGTCGGTAGTAGAGCCACAAACACCACTTACCCTTCCGGTTCATCCCCATCTGGAGGCATTTGAGCAGGCGGCAGTACTGGCACCTGTTCCTCTGCTTCCGAGACATGACACAGTTCTTGTCACGGCTGCACCGATATACCCGCTTGTTGCAAATGCTCCGCTTGAAAAACCCTTTGCAGCCCTCACAGGAGATGATTCCATAGTGCAAACCTGTGGCGCGGTCCCCACAAATGAGACAGGTTCGTTGTTCAGCCCGATCATCTGGAACAGAAACTGAACATATTCAAGTTAGAATACAGTGAAAAATGGCTTTAAGCCTGCATTTCTAAAGCAAACAACTCTGCTCTGGCTAGATCAAGAGCATCACCATCTCCAGTATAACTGGCAAACAAAGGATATCATTAGAACCCTTGTCCTAGGAACAGACTCCTGCTTCTACCTGCAGATACCACAAATACAGCCTACCAGAAAAAAGAACTCATACTCTTCCCCCTGGATTTCATCATCACTTGGACCAGTATCCAAGGCAGAAACCTGGGAGATATCCTCCCTCTCCCTTAGATTCCTCCTGCCACTGCTCATCACTTTTACCCTGTAGGAGGGTGTTAAGGATTACTAAAAATGTATGTAAGTGCCCATCACATGGTATACTCCCCCAAAACGATCACTGTAATTGTTAAGTGAAGACGCTTTAACCATGCCCAGCTAAGCCAGCCATCCATCCATCCAACAGATATATACTGAGCAATTATTCTAGCCTAGGCACTATTGTAAGGCATGCATACAACAGTGAATTAAAGTGCCTGGTGAAGCTTACATTCTAGCAGAACATCTAGTCTGCGCCTAGGTTCTGTTCTAGGTACTGCGTATTCAGAAATGAATCATCATAATACCCAGATGTTAAAGAACTCAGTCTACCAACAAACAAATCAGTCAAAGAGGAGAGTCAGGCTGGAATATAGCTCTCCACTTCCTCTTCCCTCAAATTCCACTTACTCAGGACCAAGCAAGTGCCAAAGACCAGGCATACGACAAAAAAGTGCCCTGGTACACTGTGACGTCAGACCTTGCTAACAGGTGCAAGAAACCTCCAGGAAAGGTTTTGATCAGAGGCCAAGGCAGGAAACCAGAGATTTGAACCCCTGTTCAGTAACAGGCAAGTGTATAATGATGAAGTACACAGCCCTCAGAATTATTTTTTCCAATAAAACTTTTATTTACAGGCACTGATGTTTGAATTTCATTTGATTTTTGCATCTCACAAATTATTACCCCTTCAGCATTAAAAAAAAATGTATAAAAAACCATTCTTCATTCACGAGTTGTACAGAAACAGGTGGTCTGCAAGCCTCTGCTCTAGGTGCTTCTAATACATATTTAAATAGATTTTATTTTTTATAAAAGTATAGGTTGTCAGCAAAATTAATTAGAAGGTACAGAGGTCGATAATGGTGGAGGCTACACATGTGTGGGGGCAGAAGTACAGCCCTTAGAATTAGAGGTGCTTATTTGAACTCCAGTTCTTTACTTATTTATTTTTAGACAGAAGGGATGGGAGGGAGAAAGAGAAAGAGAGAGAAACATCAATGTGTGGTTGCCTCTTGCATGCCCCCTCCCCCCGGGGGACCTGGCCTGCAACCCAGACATGTGCCCTGACTGAACCAGCAACCTGGAACAGAACCAGCAACCCTTTGGTTCATGGGCCTGTGCTCAATCCACTGAGCCACATCAGCCAGAGTGAACTCCAGTTTTGATACTCATCAGCTGGGTGAACTGGGCAGTTAAGTTACACCACCGCTCTGAGTTTAGTTTTGCTTATCTGTAAAATGGGGATTATAATGGTACTTATATACCATGGATAAAGTATCCACGTGGATTCAGCACAGTGCTTGGGCTACAATAGACAGTTAATAAACAATAACTATTATTTTCATTATTATCCTAACAGGTCCATACTTAATGTAATGACATTCCTGAAAAGCATTTGAACATAACGTTAAAGGAGGGGCATGGTGCTATATCCGAGGTCTATCCAGAAGGTATCCAGCCATGTGATATAAAAAATAGAGACATTTATTGAAGAAGATACAATATACAAGAAACACTACACACAGGACAATGACATGTCAGTCCCCTTCAAAGTAGGCACCTGGGAACCTCACACAGTTCTCCCAACCACCATCAGCTGCCCCGCCATATTTTCCTGAATTTCATCGACTGTCTGAAATCTCTTCCCTTTCCAAGGTGATTTTAGTTTTGGGAAAAGCTAGAAGTCACACAGTGCCAAATCTGGGGCTGAGTCACCTGGGTGGTTTGATGTTTTGGCAAAAAACTCTGCACCAGATGTGTTGTATGAGTGGGTGCACTGTTGTGACAAAATTGTCAATCACCTGTTGTCCATAGCTTCAGCCTTCTGAATCATCTGAATAGTTTCCATGGAGGAATGGTCAAGCCTAACGCAAAATCTGATGCAGTCGTTGCTCTACTCAGTCATTTTGAATGCCACAGCCACACAGTACACATGTTCATTCAACAGCGTCTACTGCTCCTACTGATTAGTACAATGAAGCCATCATTGTTCACACATGTGCATCTCAGTCCACTCTCCTTGGCTGCTGACTTACATCGATGTCACACAAACCATTCTAGTTATATTAACAATGGCTGGAATTTTTCTGGACAGACCTCGTATAAAGGCTCTTGCTCAAAGTCATAAAGTAAATAGCAGGTACACAGAGAGAAGCAGATATATGAGACCACACAGGGAAACAGAGAAAGACAGATATGTAAATGAACAAACTAAAGTAAAATGGCCTAAACTACAGTAAAATGGTGCCCAGCCAGAAAGACAAAACAGATTGACACCTCCTATTCTTGTAAAGGACTTGAAGGACATTTAAAGCATGTTTACATTCATTATCTTGCTGGTACAAGGCCAGGACAAGGGTTATTCTTATAGATAATGGCAAAGAACACTCAGTGAGCACCAACTGTGTAATGATCACAGAGCTTTTACATGTACTGTCTCCTTCATTACAGTAACTGTGAGAAGTATCATTATCCCCATTTTACAGGACTTAGAATCTTAGAGTTAGAAAGTGCCTTAAAAATTGCCTTGTATAAATCTTTATCTAAACTCTCTCTACAAGATGAGACAAAAGTAGGTTTACAGTTGTTCATATGGAAAATAATACAATAATTAATAAAAACATAAGAATAAACTGTTTCACATACAACTGTAAACCTACTTTTGCCCCACCGTGCATGTAAGAGTCATGATCTGCCCGCAATTTTGTTTCTGCAAAATGTTCTAAAAGGAGCTTGCTGAATAATAAAAAGGAGCTTTATTACTCACAAATATAACCATACATGAACATTATTAGAAAAAAGGTAACATGCTTGTCTTTGCTATAATCTTAAACCTTAGGAACAATCTTTAGGGGTTTTTTTAATCAGAAATTATTCTAGTGCAGGTAACAGGGACTATCATATTAAATTTCATTCCTTCAAATGTTAACACTGCTGCTGAGATAGATAAGGGGCAGATGCAGAGCTTGGTTGGAGTCTCTATGGACACAATTTTCAGAGGCAGAAATGTCAAATTCAAAGGAAATAATGAAGTAGATGAATAAAGCGACTGATGTGGTTGGCCTGGGAGAATAATAACAATCTGAACCAGGCACAGAGCCCCAGCAACACCTCTTCAGAGCACCACTGACACGCGTCTGCTCAAACAGACAAATGTTCCATTTCTACAGCATTTAGCAGGAATGACAAGTAAATGAGAACAAAGATATTTATAAACAAATCTGGTCACCAATCTGACCAGAATTTTCTAATACTTAAGTTCTTGTTTCATAAAAGTGGAAGGACTCCTTTAGTTATAACTAACCGAGGCTGCATTGCAGCTTAAGTCTCAGAGAGATTATTAATAGCAACATCTGACACCATGATATCTACAGAGAAGATGCTCATTTTATTGAATGAAAGAACAATAAATGAATAAAATGGTATGTGCAGGGCTTTCCAAATCACAAGTCATAATCCACAGCATCACGACTAGTATTTTTGGAATAAAACAGAAAATAGCAAAGCGCATCACATGTAGCGCAGGTATTGTGAAAGCTTCCTTTCATTTAAGGCATGTGTAAGTTATGTGTCAGTATGCACATGCGCATGGTAGAGTGTTACGAATCACTGACTTAGTGGTTAAGACACACTGGGTATGAATTCCAGCTCTGCCTGCTACTTCCTAGCTTTGTAACCATGGACATATGACTCAATTCTCTAAGTCTCACTATCAACTATAAAACAGAGATAACATCAGTACTCACTTCATGAAATTACTAGGGAATAAATGATAGAGACATACAATGATAACAGCTAACCCATACCCAGAGCTTATTATGTAATAGGCTTTGTTCAATATGTGTTGCATATAACAAGTCACTCATTCCTTACAATTCTATGTAGTAGATATTACTATTATCTCCATTTCACAGATGGAAAACATGAGGTACACATAGGTTAAGTGATATGCCCAAGGTCTCATAGCTAGTAGCCAACAGAGCCACAGTTCCAAGCAGGCAATTCTGCACTAGGAGCTGAGACCTTTCACACTATACCATACTGCTTAGTATAATGCCTAACATAGAGGAAATGCACAATAAATGTTAGCTGTGCTACTGTATTAAAGACAGATTTTCTGTAAGATTAGAACTTGCTGGACTTCCGGCCAAGATGGAGGCATAGGCGGACACACTGTGCCTCCTCTCACAACCAAAATTAAGGACAACAAATATTGAGAAACAAGAAAACAACCAGAACTTATAGAAAATTGAACTGTACGGAAGTCCAACAACCATTCATCCAGACCGGTAAGAGGGGCGGAGTCGAGGCAGGAGAAAGTGGAGGTGCGGACCCAGGAACACAAGCAGCAGCAGCTGGCGGTCCCCGGGCCTACAGGCGGCAGCTGGCGGACCCCGGGCACTGGGGGGCAACTGTGCAGACCCAGTGAGGCCACACAAGGTGGCTGGCTGACTGACCAGGTGGTCTCACATTCGAGCGAGCAGACGGTCCAGGCGGAGGGGAAGTGGCGGAGGGGACTGAATCCAGGAGAGAGCGGAGCAGGCGCCATTGCTCCCTCTCAGGCCCCACCCCCACATACAGCGTCACAACCCAGCGACTGGGCTGCCCCGCCCTGAGGAACACCTAAGGCTCCACCCCCCTCATTACGTAATAGCCGCGACCAGACTAAAACCAAAACAACAACAACAACAACAAAAAAAACACCAAAAATGGCTCAAACCGGAAAACAAATAAAAGCCCCGGAGCCAATTCCTCTAAGCAGTGAAGAGATAGCCAACCTGTCAGATGCACAGTTCAAAGCACTGGTCATCAAAATGCTCACAGAATTGGTTGATTTTGCTCACAAACTAGATGAAAAAATGCAGGCTACAATCCGTGAGATGAAGGAAGATGCATGGGGCACTGATAGAGATGGAAGGAAAACTGGGACTCAAATCAATGGAGTGGACCAGAAGGAAGAAACTAACAACCAAACAGAAGACGAGGAAGAAACAAGAATTCAAAAAAATGAGGAGAGGCTTAGGAACCTCCGGGACATCTTTAAACGTCCCAACATCCGAATTATAGGGGTCCCAGAAGGGGAAGAAGAACAGCAACGAGTGGAAAACTTATTGGAACAAATAATAAAGGAGAACTTCCCCAATCTGGCAAAGGAAATAGACTACCAGGACGTCCAGGAAGCTCAGAGAGTCCCAAAGAAGTTGGACCCAAGGAGGAACACACCAAGGCACATCGTAATTACATTAGCCAAGATTAAAATGAAGCAGAGAATTCTAGAAGCAGCAAGGGATAAGGGGACAGTCACCTACAAAGGAGTTCCCATCAGACTGTCAGCTGATTTCTCAAAAGAGACCTTACAGGCAAGAAGGGGCTGGAAAGAAATATTTGAAATCTTGAAAAGCAGGGACCTACATCCAAAATTGCTCTATCCAGCAAAGCTGTCATTTAGAATGGAAGGGAAGATAAAGTGCTTCTCAGATAAGGTCAAGTTCAAGGAGTTCATCATCACCAAGCCCTTATTATATGAAATGTTAAAGGGACTTATCTAAGAAAAAGAAGATAAAACTATGACAGTGAAAAGACAACAAACTCATAGCTATCAAGAACCACACCTAAAACAAAAGCAAACTAAGCAAACAGCTAGAACAGGAACAGAACCACAGAAATGGAGATCATATGGAGGGTTAGCAACAGGGGCGTGGGAGGAGGAGAGAGGGGGAAAAGGTACAGAGAATGAGTAGCATAGATAATGGGAAAAAAATAGACAGGGGGAGGGCAAGAATAGTATGGGAAATGTAGAAGCTAGAAAACTTATGACCCATGGTCATGAACTAAAGGGGGGAATGTGGGTGGGAGAGGGTGGGTGGGGTGGAGGGGAATGATGGGGGAGAAATGGGACAACTGTAATAGCATAATCAATAAAATATATTTAAAAAAAAAGAACTTGCTAAAAATTTGCAACTTCATGAAACATTCTGGGAAGTATTTTGTTTAAAAAATCAATCCTAAACAAAAGCAAAAAATAGTGGTTTAATAATAATAAAAAAAAATAATAATAATAAAGCGCCCTGGCTGGTGTGGCTCAGTGGACTGAGTACCAGCCTCCAAACCAAAGGGCTGTGGGTTCAATTCCCAGTTAGGGCACATGCCTGTGTTGCAGACCAGGTCCCCAGTAGGGGGTGCGCAAGAGGCAACCGCACATTGCTGCTTTTCTCTTTCTTTCTCCTTCCCCTCCCCTCTATAAAAATAAATTCAATAATAAAAAAAAAAAACTTTTTAAAGGGTTTGATAGAATTCAACACTTAGCAAACCAGGAATAGGGAAAAACTCATTTAATATGATAAAGGTTATCTAAAGAGACCTACATCAAATATTACACTTAACTGTGACATGCTTTTAAAAAGCTTTCCTTTTGATATTGGAAGTAAGAAAGGATGGCCCATTACCAATACCTTCATTCAACATTATATAGAGGTTGAAGCCAGCAAAGTAAAACAAGCAACATACAAAAACTAAACATATTTCTATACTAGCCACAAACAAATGAATTTTTAAAAGATGGCATTGACAATAGCATCAAGAAAACATAAAATGGCTAGGATGCAATCTTATAAAGATATCAGATCTCTATTGATAAATTATAATAGTTATTTCATGTAAAATATTTCTAAGATAAACTGAGGAAGACTTCAGTAAATGGAGAGAAACACTATGCTCACAGACTGGAAGAGTTATTACTGTAATGATACAGATTCAGTAAAATCCTATTCGAAATCTCAACTGTTTGTGTGTCTAACTTCACAAGCAATTCTAAAATGTATATGGAAATGCAAAAGAACAAAAATAGCAGACACTTAAAAACAAGACTTTATCTGCCACATACCAATATCCATTTCAAAGCCACAACAATTAAAATACATTTTACTGGCTCAAGGATACACAAACAGACCAAAGGAACCAAATGGAGAATCCTACAACACAGTCATCCCTACACAAACATTAATCTTATGATAAAGATGGCATTGCAAAGCAGTGAGAAGAAGATGTACTTTCCAACGAACAGTATTAGGACAACTAGATAGCTATAAGGGGAAAAAAGAAACTTGATCCTACTTCACACCATGCAAATGTTTAATTCCAAGGATACTAAAAACCTATCTATCAAAACCAAAATAACATTCCTCTCAGACTAAAGAAGAATAGCTTCAGGATCTTGGGTTAGAAAGAGATTTTTAAAAGAGGCCACAAAAAGCGCGAATCATAAAGTAAAATGCCAGTAAAACTGGACTGTATTTAAATGAAGAACTTTAAGAGTGAAATGGGCAAGCCACAGTGTGGGAGAAATATGCAATACAAATGACCTACAAAGAGCTCATATCCAAAATATATAAAACTCCTATAGATCAACAAGTAAAAAGCAACCTAGCAGAAAACTAGGCAAGAGACTTGAACATGGATTTCACAAAGGAAGCTAAACAAACTTATTAACAGATGTTCAAATCCATCAGTATTCAAAAATATGAATTAAAACCACAATGATATATTGAGTTGGCCAAAAAGTCTATATAATTTTTCCATAAAATAAAAGACACATTTTTCATTTTCACCAATAACTTTATTGATTAGGATATTTTGAGTAGTCTGCTATCTCCCATGTGGTATAATGTTAATTATTCTCAATCCATGTCTCGATTTGATTGCTATCAACTTTAACTGGTCTACTCACCTGTAGAGCACTGTCCAGAGAGAAATCTCTTGGCACGAAACTTTGCAAACCACTTTTGACACATTTGATCAGTCACAACTTCTCCACATACTGCACAAATTTTTTTTTTTTAAGATTTTTTATTTATTTATCTTTAGAGAGGAAGGGTAGGAGAGAGGGAGAGGGAGAGAAATATCAATGTGTGGTTGCCTCTCGTGTGTCCCTTGCTGGGAACTGGCCTGCAACCCAGGCATGTGCCCTGACTGGGAATCGAACCGCGATTGTTTGGTTCACAGGCCCGCGCTCAATCCACTGAGCCACACCAGCCAGGGCTGCACAAATTTTTTTGTTTTGCAATCCAACTGCGTTTTTACCTTTTTAAATAATAAAGCATAATATGCTGAAAATGCCGTGTATTTTCTTCCATCTTCAATATTTAAATAGCTACACAAAAATTCACCAATTTTGATAATTGTTTAAAAATGCAAACTGATGTGACAGCTGCTGTCACAATACAATCTAACAAAACTGTTTTGAATGAAGTTAAAGGCAACTAAGTGCACGAGAGCCATCTTACAGAAAAAAAACCAAACGAACTTTTTGGCCAACGCATTTCCATTATATATCCATTAGAATGGCTAAAATAAAAAATGACGTCCAGTTATGGTAGCAATTTGAAGAAACTAACTTTCACATACTATTAGTAAAAGTATTTATTGGTACAACTACTATAGAAAAGAGTGTGTCATTGTTTTTAAAGTTGTGACCTATTCCCCAGGATCTACCCAACAGAAATGTGTGCACATGTATATCAGGAGACAAACTGAAGGATGTTTAAAATGGCATGCTTTGTAAAAAGCCCCAAATCAAAATTAACCCAATATTCATCAACATTGCTATAGACAATGTAATTCCTACAATGGAATACTATACAGCAGAAAATATATTTAAACTACTGCAACAACAATGACATACAATGTTGGGTAAAAGAAGTTAGAAAAAAATACTGCAGGGTTCCATTTATATTAAACAACTTAAACCAAAACAAACAACAACAACAACAAAATAAGCACAGAGGAGAAAGAAACAGAGTGAGGAGAGTGCTGGGGTGGAGAGGAGCTTTTGGAGGCTCTATTTCTTGGCTTGGGTGGTACTAGCTTTATATTAATCCATTAAACCATGTATGTATTTTATGTACTTTTCTCTCAGTGTTAGATTTCACAATAAAAAGGTTAAGAACAAAAGCTAGCAGGGCATACCAGGAAAGGGAAATGACATCAGCAATGGCAAACGGAAGGAAAACTAATGTTAAATTATGTTTGCACAGCCTACACACACATATATTATATATTACATATTATAGTTAAGTAGTGAGAGCTTATGAAGAATGGTCAGAGATGAGTCTAGAAAACTAGTCTGGAATAGCTTGAAACAGATTTTACCCCATGGATAAAATGGCACTGAGATTTTTAAATAGAGGCATGTCTGGATCAAAGGGAGATTAGGCATATTAATCTCAAATGATGTGCAGGTGGATGGCATAGGCCATCCAGATTCCAGAGGGGAGTTTCTAGGAGATGTGAAAGTGTCAAAGATAAACTGGAGATCCTAAACTAAAGTGGCTATGAAAAATATGGTATCATTAATAAAGTTGGGAAGGAAAAGCTGAGTGAGGGACAAAAATCAATGACTTTAGTTTAAGAGAGGAAGACGGGTGAGTCAAGCGGAAATCTGTCCCAGGCAGTCATCTAGGGGGCAATGGTTCAGGACAGAGGGAAGGATTTGGAAGTCATCTGCACATGGAAGAGTTGAAACTACGGCAAACACTCCAAGGAAGGTATGTGGAGAAGCAACAGCAGGATGAAACATGAGAAGCAGAGAAGGGAAGGGAAAGTGACAGGACATGATCAGAGAAGAGACAGGTAAAATAAAATCCATGGTGGCTCACAGAGTAAATCAGCCAGTGATGGAGCTGCTTCAACCTTATTACTTTTCCAAAGACAAACTTCCCATTACACCACACCCCTCCTGTGGGGGCGGGGGGCACGAAGAGAGGGATGGATGGTATGAATCAAAACTGAGCCGCAGTGCTGCTGCTTTTTTTTTTTTTTTAAGCCAAAGAAACACGAATTACGACAAAATCTGAGAAAACAAAGAACTAGAAGTATTCTTAGGATCCTGTGAGTGAGCACTAAGTACCTTCATAGTAGTGACCAGTTCTACTTTAATCTGGTTAAACACAGACCAAAGCCCAAAGCCAAAACACTGCTTACTCTCTTTCATACCTGGACTCAGCCCTGCCGTTAACAAAAATACTTCCCTACCCCCAAGATGAGCATTTTACCCATTCCAGGGGTTCAGGTTACACAAATTACATTTGTAAACTGATTTTTATCAAAACCTGCTTTTCACACTGTGATGAAGGCCAGATTTAGGAAATGGAGAGTACAGCTGCTCACTCGACCAAAATTATACTGACATTTAAGGCAATCTGGAACTTGCCTGGCTAAAGGGTATTTAAAACAAAGGAGATCTGTTTCAAATGGATTACTGGTTCCAACTCCCTGATCAGTTGCACATTGCCACCATCTGAAGTGAAGGCGAAGGCCTCAGGTAATGTGGCAGAATTGAAATCAGAAATAGGTATCCTCAAAATTTCCTTTGCAAACGTAGAATTTAAATAGAAGTAAATAGAAGTCACAGGATATCTCCTTTACTCATAAATTTCTCATCTTCCACTGCATATACCACTCTAAAAATCCATTACGAGGCCACACATGAGTTCTTCAGGGGACATTTCTAAAAAATTGTATCAGTTGAAAGGAAACAAGTAAGCAAATCACAAGACTAGCGTGAACTGAATGACTGGGAGTTATCCTTACAGGCCACTGAATAAAAAATGAAGAAAGACAAAAGAATATGTTGCCATAATTAACTTCTTAGGCCTGGAAACAAAGATGAAATGGCTCACAAATTACAATTAGCTGAAGCCACAGGAAATGAATCCAGGGAAAGGGCTACCCTATCACCCAAAAGGTGGGGGCAGAAAAATAAAAATTCAGACCACAGTCCCTACGTTCCTTCATGTCTCTTATATGTAGGAATCTCTGAATTAAGAATCAAGTTTCTACTTATCATGAAAAGCTTTCACATTCATGCATTTAGGTTTTCCAGCTGGAGGAAAGAACCTGCAAATCCATGGTTTGTCCTACTTGAATTGTTAATGGGAATAGGAAAAAGAGAGTTAGTTGGGTCTAAGGAGCCTTCTTTGAAACAAAAATACAGATATTTAATCAATAATAGATAGCCTGGACCCACATGCTACAGTTCTAAACAAGTATTTTTGAAGTTGGAAGTATACAGTAGACATTGATTCACTAGTAATTGTTACTTCTTGCTTTAATCATCTCGACACTGAGTCACTGATAACTATTTGAAGGGTCCCTCTGTGCCCTTCATGTACCTCACACCACTGGTGAGGAGTTAGCTAGGCTTTTGATCTCAGGCTGGTCATTTTTCTACATACCAAAAAGTAAAATAATCAGTATAGAGTTTTTTTAATAACACAATTTCTTTTATTTTTTAGTTATATTTTATTTTTTACAGTTACACTTTTTGCCCCAGTTTTGAAACATAACTGATACACAGCATTGTATAAGTTTAAGGTATATGGCATAATGACTTCACTCAATAGACTGTGAAATGATTAACATACATATAATGATTAAAAGGACGAGCTATGAATTCAAACTGTCTGAGTTCAAATTTCTTTTACATTTATTAAATACATGGCCATATTGTCTCAGTTTCCTCATCTGTAAAGGTGGATAACAACAGTACTTAAATCACAAGGTTGCTACAAGGATTATTAAGTTAATACATGTAACATGCTTAGTGCTGAGAAGAGAGTTAATATATGTAAAGTTCCTACCACATAGTAAATGCTCAATAAATCTGAGCTGTTATTGTTATCATATCATAACCATTTTGTTTCAGGATATCCACCAGTAAAATAAGGACAGTGATTCCCCCTGAAAAGTTCCTATGAGGACCAAATGGAAATGTTTGAGAAAGTGGCCCATATATTCTAAAGTTCAGGGTACCTATGAAGAAGGGAGGTAATTCTCCTGAATGAGCCTCTATCTCTTAAATGTCTGGGTCTTACAGGGTTTGCCTAATAGTCAGGTACAGAAAAGCACCTTCTTATGGTAGCTTAACATATCTAACTCTCCTCAAGTAGACTGAATGCTCTCCTTCACATCTACCTATGGTTCTGGAGATTATTGCTTGGGTTAGGGAACCAAAAATTTATTTCTTGACCTTGTGCAGTAAATTACCCTTGACATTTTTTGTTTATTGTTACCATAATTATACAGTCAAAAGCAAAAGTAACCAACACCCACTAGCTGATCAAGCCTAAAATCTTGGAGTCATTTCTTAATCCCTTTACTATATTTCAGCATCCAAATACCAGCAAACTGTTAATGCTCCTTCCGAAACAGATCTCAAATCCACTCTTCTCCTCTGCTACCACCAGCCATAGTTTAAGCTACCATCCTCTCTCACCAGACGACCAGTTCAGTCTACTCTTCTCGGACTCTCTACAATCAATTTTCCAATCCACTCGACAATGCAGCTGGAGGGAGGGGAGATCTTTAAAAATTCTTCTGCTCAAAACTCTCTAATTACTTCCTCTTGTACATGAAAGAAAACCTATGGCATATCTATATATAGCCTTATATGATCAGGCCCTAAGCCTAATTCTTTGACCTTAACTAATTCTAGCTCTTGCTTAACTGTTAAGGAGTAGTTACATTTACACAGTCCTAAAATTACATCCGGCTCTTTAAAGGCAACCATGAGGCTGATGTGGCCCCAGGTGAAAATGAGTTTGATACCCCTGATCCAGAGCATTGCAAATAAAAATATAAAATGATACAACCACTATGAAAAACAGTTTGGCAGGTTCTTATAAAGTTAAACATACACTTACCATATACGATCTATCAAGCCCACTCCAGGAATTTACCATAAAAAAATGAAAACTTAAGTTCATACACAAACTTGTACATGAATGTTTATAGCAGCTCTAGTCATATTCACACAAAACTGGAAATAAACTAAATGTTCTTCAAGAGGTGAATGGATTGACATACAATAGAATACTACTCATCAATTAGAAGAGAATGAACTGGTGATATATGTAACAATTTGGAATCTCAAAGGAATTACAGTAAGTGAAAGAAGCCAACTTCAAAAGATTAATTACATATATATAGATTCTATTCATATAACATGGTCAGGAAGATAAAATTACAGGAGCAGAGGACAGATCAGTGGTTGCTGGGGGACAGGAGTAAGGTTAGGGCATGACCACAAAGGGTTAATGAAACTGTTCTGTATCTTTATTTTAGTGATGATTACACAAATCTATATTCATAAAACTGCACCTTCAATTTTACTGTATGTTAATTTTACAATGAAAGCAACTAATACTACCTTACCCAACAACATTAGTATAAAGCTTTGGCCACTAGGTCATCAACTATTTCACCAAGATCTAGGTAAAATTACAATGATTATCTCAGTAAAAACATACACAACTTGCCCTAGAAAACTAAAAGAAACTTTTAATCTAAACTAGTGAAAAGGTCTGGGTAAACCATTAAGACTCTTTTTCTTCATGTGTACAAAACAAAACAAAACAAAACAAAACAAAACAAAACAAAACAAAACAAAACAAAACAAAACTCCATCTCAGTTTGGAACATTCCCCCAGAGCACAGATGGTCCCTAGGCAGCGTATATAACTTACACCCATTTAACCAGGGCCTCTCCCTCCCGCACTTTGTAACCAGGTGAAGTATACGAGGCTAGTATAGCAGGCTGTCTCTCCCTAAATCAAGCAATAGTGTTCAGGCCTCTAGCTCTGAGGTGAACCTGTGCTCCTTTAGAGCAAAGTACACTAACTTCTTCAACACATTTGCAAGGGGAAAACTAACAGGAATGTGAAGAGGGCTCTCTTCTGCTCAACAAGGGTAGGAGGCATCCATTCACAGACCAAAGCTCTCTAGGGTTTCCCTGCCATCTACAACAAACCAATCTTTCTGTTTTACGAGCCTTATAACTCACTCCACAGCCTGTCAGGTTGTTTTATATTGTCATGCCTTTGTTTATGCTGCTCCTTCTGCCTGGGAGACTCTTTCCCACTTTACCAGCCTGACAAACATCAACCAATCTCTCATGATGCCTTTCTGGTTAAAGCCTAACCTGATGGCCCAAGCAGAAATGAGCACTTCTACCTCTGCGCAAACTCTGTACCCTCCAGAGTTGCTAACGCTGTGCCTCCAACCCTTTGTTATACTTATCTATTTATCTCCCCCTACTAGGCTGTATGCCCCACAGCCTGTATCCCTAATACATACCAAGCACAGAGCAACCACTAGTGAATGTCAATTGAATGAATGGTGTAGTTTCTCTACTTGCAAATCAAAGCATACACTTTATAAGAACTCTAGACAACACACTAGTGGGCCAGCCCAGAAATCTTGTGCCAATGCTCGAAGCTTAGTACTCAGTTCCGTGCCCAATTCGAAGGTCCTGGTGAAAGAGAGATCAATTAGCATGCTTTAAATGAAACCATATGTTTTAGGAGAGTGGAAAATGTAGCTGTCACAATGTCTTACCAAAAGGTCACTTTCTTCAGAATTCTGATCAGATTTAGTAGAATGTGCCCAGAACACAGATATATACATTAAAGGAGATTCCCATCCTATTGGCCAATAAGTGTTTTTATAATTACATCCATGTGTAAAACAGTGATCAGAGTAAGTGCTGGAGTCTCTCTGCATTCATCACCAAGACCACAAATTATGAAACGTAAACAGTACATACGAGCATTACGGCTCTCATGGTTTTACTAATGTAGCCAGCAGAACCCAAGGATGTTGCTTTCCTGAGGCACTGGATCAATACTTTCATAAAACTAGCACTCCTTACCCCCACTCCTCAAGACCCCCTAGACTTCATCATTCCTTACTAATGCTATAGTATGACTAATGCTATAGAAATGAAGAACGAAGAAACTGAGCCAAAATACTTTTCCACAGATGACATCAACTTTTCATACAAAAACTACTCTCTGGTGGGTAGTTTTTCTCTAGTATCAGATTGGTAACCTCATGGCAAGTGTTTTAGTGTACTGGATTCCAAGAGGCATGCGGGGATTAGGGAAGAGGTGCCCAGGGGGAATTAATTTCTACACATTAAAAACAACAACAAACCTAGAATCCTAACAGCACAGTGTGATGGTCGGTTTCGTAAAGTACCACTTTAATACAGGATATGGTTACAACGATGGATAGCTGGACTATATCCAGTGACAGGGGAAGGCACTAATTGTGGCACCTCATCACCTCACTTCTATCCTGACCTAATCAAATAAAAGAGGCAAGGGAAGCAGATATTCAGTCAGTAGCAATTAACAACTACCTCACGGCAAGCTTAAAAAACAAAACCCATGACTGCACGTGAGTATGTAAATGTAAACATACTCTTATAATAGCCAAGACTTCAGGACTAGAGTCAAGCCTTTCATTATACATCTCTTCTTTCCAAACGGACCATGTGCACATGTTTGTGATTAAATGGCCACTGTGATGGGGTGGGGTTTTTCCCTTCTCTTCTTAAGTGTATGAAACGGCCCTGGCCGGGTTGCTCAGTTCGTTAGATCATCTTGATGCACCAGTGTTCTAGGTTTGATTCCCCAGTTAGGGCACATACAAAAATCAACCAACAAATACATAAAGAAGTGGAACAGTGAATTCATGTCTCTTCCTTCCTCTCTCTCTTTAAAATCAATAAATAAAAATATTTTAAAAAAAGTAATGTCCAAAACATAATTTGTTGTACAGCAGTAATTTAATAAGTTATAATTGACATTTAACAAGTTATCCATAACAGCTCCTTTGAAAAGCAAAGCTAGGGTGCTGTAGCCATCACACTGAGGGCACATGTTGAAACTTTACCAACAGAAAACTTTTTGCTAGCAGCAAATAGGATGCTAACACAAACAGAAATTATGTTGAGAGTCTCTCCCACACTTACGCCAATTGTAATTCAGGACTCAAATTCTACTATGTTAAGAAAAATATCTGAATATTCTCTTGTGCAACCATACACTGGAAAAGCAAAATACAGTTTAATAAATGCCTGGCAAAGATAGTTTTAAAAAAAAAAAAGAACACTAAAGAGATATAGGACCCCAAAGTGAAAACAAATCCCACTGCCAGTTTTGAATAATGATTTGGCTGCCAGATGTTCCTCCTTCCCCTGCAATTACTCTTAAAAAAAAAAATCTATGTTTTAACTGATAAGTAGTTAGTATCTGTTAAGTAACATTAAAATTATTTTTTCCATCTTCATAGTTCAAAAGAAGAGCTGCAGTTCAGGTAAGGAAGTATGTCTGCTTCACCTATGATCCCAGGGTTTAGAACACAGTAAATGCTCAACTGATGTTGGCTACATAAATTATAATTTTATATGCAGGGATCAGAATAATGAGCCACTGATATAACCTCTGACCTCCCAGAAGGCAGGGAGACTTAAGACTCAAATGGTAAGCAGAGCAAGGATTAGCATGCTAACAATATCCCCACCTTTACCCCTTCATGGTAAAACTTCTGAGAAGGGACTATTAAGCATGGTGATGGCAACTGTCTTGGCATCTATTTATCTATCAAAACCCATGGAAGAAGATATGAGTAACATGGCTATCCTTTTCCTTATTATGATTTAACCTGTGTGTTCACTGACAGCCCATCCCTTCTCCTTTTTCAACCAATCAACTTAATTATAAAAGACTCTGTTAGGGAAAAAGCCTAATTTTTGCAAGGTTCCACTAATTATGCTCATTAGCTCAGGGACAGCACTACAATTCCTTGTAGGAGATGACTCAAGCAGCTCATCTCACTAGTTCTTCAGCATTTTCAGAAAAAATTTCCAAAGGGCCCAACCCTGAGTGCTGCCCACTGAACAGAGAGAGACATCATTCCCTGGGGACTTTTGTACTTGGTATATAAACAGCACCAGCCACAAGCTCACCCAAGAATCCTCTTCTTCCTAATCTCCCTAAATTTGCTACTCTTTAAAACTCATTTCAGCCCTGGCTGATGTGGCTCAGTGGATTGAGCACCAGTCTGCGAACTTGAAGGTCACTGGTTCAATTCCCAGTAAGGGCACATGCCTGGGTTGCCAGCCAGGTCCCCATTTTGGGGCATACACAGGAGGTAGCCATACATTGATGTTTCTCTCCCTCTCTTCCTACCTTACCCTCTCTCTAAAAATAAACAAATAAAATCCTTAAAAAAAAGTTTTAAAAGAAAACAAACTCATTTCAATTTCAAGGCATGTAAGCATGTGTTGGGCCCTGAGGAGGTTCTCTCACTTAATTCCTACGGCAACACTGAGAGATCGGTATTACTATCTCCTGTTGCACATGTGAGGAAATTGTTAGGCTCACAGAGGTCAAATGATTTGGCCAAGTGACAGAGTCAGCCTGCTCAGGTTCTTTCCACAACACTGGGAATTCTGTAGCCAGGTTTTTGTGAGCCACCTGGGCAGCAGGGTCCAAGTCCTTACCATACAGCCTAAGGGATCTGCTCAGGGGCCACAGAAGCAGCAGCAGGGGTTATTTTTGGTTTGGTTTGGTGTGAATGGCTAAAAATCCTACAGGAATTCTGACTGGCCCCAATGACAATTCGCCAAGGCCCACCAGCCAGTCGACTCCTGACCTTCCATGCTTCTCATCCTAATTATGCAAGGTCCTTGGATCACAGTGTGAGCATCAAGACCCTGTTAGAGTTAGCAATGACCTTTACATCTATCGGCTTTTCAAAATATGTAAAGCAGCTGTGCACCGGAACGCCCCCCCAAACTCACAACCTTGAAATATGAGTAGGTCCATTTTTCCTAATTATAGTATTTTTACTAAGTCTTTGGGACGTGACTTTATGTCTAAAAAGTATTTGAAGAGTGGCTAGTTTTTCAATTTCCTAAGCAATCCAATGACGCATGTAAAAAGAAGATTCTTACAAATGAACTGATTTCCTTGGCTTAAAAAGAAACCCCAGTAGCAGGGAAGACCGAGAAAAGAGAATGATCTGAAAAAATTTGGGGGAAGGGAGAATGTTTGGCTTTCTTACTTGTGCCTCTGATATCCTTTTGTTCTCCTACCTCATTGTATTAAGGATGCTAAATCAAACATGATTGCAGTGATGTTTGTGTGTGAAAATGACAAAAGCAATGGGCTAAAATCCCAACCTCATCTTGAACCCTGAAGACTTTTATGGCTTTTCCTTCACTAGGCCCTCCCCCTAAAGCACATTAAAGACCACATTGTTCAAAAGGGTCATGGTAGGTTTCATACCCTACTTTAATACAATGTAAATGGTAACTGAACTTCCAAGTTTTGTTGGTAATATTTGTATCTCTCTGAAAAATGCTGATTAAAAGAACTGCTCCCTCAGTTTAAATATTAATGTGGAATTATAATATTGTCAGAGAGGCAAAACAATGGTATTAAGGAGGCGCTGTTTGTGATGATTAGATTCTTTTTTATACATTACTTTCCCTAGGAAAAGCGTATTGGTTAGAGGTGAGTTACTATCCACATGATCTTGTGAATGTCCAAGTATTCTCTTAAGCCTTAAAACTGTCCAAAAGAATATGTCAGGTCTCCATTCAAGAGGCACACAATGAATTAAATCAAGGGCTCATTTCAAATGCAGGCCTTCTCCTGCTTTTACTCCATTTGTATGTTTGTGAGTCACATTATGGCCCCCCAGTTTGTTTATACATTTATCCCTGGAAGATCTCATATTGGGAGGAGGTTATTAGAGACTCTTTATAATTTCATTTTCCACAGCCGTTACTATCAGTGTCACCAACACTTTTGGGGGTTTAGTGAAAAGAGGCAGCAATGACTCCAATACTCTTTCCAGCTGCCATAAAGAATTTGCATCATAAAAGTACCTACTGAATCACTGCCTTAATCCACTGAAAAAGGATACAGTAAAACAGGGATGTTACAGTTGAGCTTGGGAAAGGGGAACTGGAAAGATGAAAATCTGGGCCGCAACACACTTGGTAGCACTTTTAAAGTCATTACTTCTCATGGACCTGGGCGACAGGGTGGTGACTGCTGTGAGGGGGTGGTGGTATAAGGGGACTAAATGGTAATGGAAAAATATAATAAAGATTATATATTTTTAAAAAGTCATAATTTCATTGGTGGAACTGCTCACTTTCCAAAGCTCAAGCATTTGTTTAACACAAATATAATATGCATTAAATGTGGCATCATATCACAACTTAAGGGCATTTTAAAATTAGATCTATGATTTTTGTGTATTTGTTGGCTACAAAATAACACACCAAGAGCATCTGTTTAGCTCAGTCGAACTTTCCAGAGCCAATACCAGCTGTTAGGGGAGGGATTTCAAACATGTGTTAGTGAAATCCTAACTAAATTTTGTTCTTTTCATTCCCTTAATGATGCCTCCAACACTAATAGGGTAAAGCAAATGTTAGAATAAAAAAGAAAGAGAAAGAAAGAAGAAAGAAAGGGAGGGAGGGAGGAAGAGAGAAAGAAAGAAAATTACTCAATGCTTTGATGCATGGACTAAGACCAAAATGATCACCCTCTCCAATTCAATACAGTATTAGCATGAACACAAAAGGCGTTCAAAAATCAATTTGGAGTTATTTCTAGTGGGGACTGCTGATTGTAGCAAGTTGAGGAATGAAAATATTCCTAACATTAAAAGGGCATTCTTAAGTATTGTCTCTCCTTTAAGAGCAATCTGATTTTTCACAAGGAAATCATTTGGTGGCATTGTTTTGGTTTTAGGTGTCTGTCCTGCCAGGCAGGGGCTGTGCACAAGGGCTGCATCTATCTTGAAGTGCGCACAATGGCCTCTCTTGCGGCTTGCTCTCTGTTATTGATCCTTACAGATGCTCCAAGGCCCTTCCCCCACCTTTCTCCAAATCCCAACCCCCCATTCTGAAAGATAGCTTAAGAAATAAGACTTCCTGCCTAGCGACTGGCAGGGCTGAAAGACCAGATTGTATGACTCCACAGATCAGGCCTGCCACAGTGAAAGCTTGAATAGAGTTAACCCTCTGTGAACTAAAACAAAACATTTGTATGCCCAGCTGTGACAAAGGTTAATTTAAGTGGACAAGGGCCCAATATCTAAAACGGGGCAGTGCTTTTTTTACAGTAGCATTTTCACTGGTCTCTTTTGTAAGTAATTTGATTTTGCTTTTTAAGCTTCCAGAGACCTCCTTCAGCTGGGATAATTCATCTTGCTTTACTAGAAATTTTGTATGAAAAGATTCAGGTGAAAATTTTAAAATTCACTTCCTTATTTTAGTACCGTAAGTTATTTTCTGCTATTAAACACCTAAGAAAAAAGTTTCAACACTTAAATAAGTACTGAGGGAGAACGTTTCTGTTCAAACGTTTTTTTCTCTTTCAGAACTTGTGAACTATGTGTCACTAAGAGATTCAAGCTGCTGAAAGGAAAAAAAACAAAACAAAAACCCAGCCAAATCCTCCAGAGCTATGCCTTCCAAACTCACGTCACCACTGCTGTTATCTCTGCCTACTCCCACATTCCTATTCCAGTGGATCCAGAGCAAATCTTATTTCTTAAACTACTGCTTTCTAGAAAAGCTAGTACATCCAGAACAGTTTCACTAAGAATTTCTGTGTGACTAGGGGGAAGGAGAGACGCTGGTCAAGATTAAAAAATAACAGGTCCTGCATGTAACTGGTCATTTCTACAAATTTTGCTGCTTTACTAATTTACAATAAAAACCAATGATGATGTAATTCTGGTATATAAGAACGTACGAGGAAGCATTACTATACAGTGTTACTATAAATAAGAATGTTACGAGAGGGGGTTCCATCCCACTTCCCCGAGTTTGTGCATCCTCAGAGTGAGAATGAAACTGCAAAGCTGCCTAAGGGGGATGTTAGCCACGCTGCAAGGGGCTGGGAAGCTTTCCCAGGATGAGCTATTTCATAGGTTAATGCCCTAGAAATTTACCAACTACCTCAAAGAGTCTGATACTCTTCTGGCTATATAGCTCAGCAGCGCTTGCCTATAAGAAACCAAACTTCTGGCAAACTCTTAGACTCCATACTTTATAAACACATCAAACAAATACAGCACACCTTTAATACTAACATTTATCTTCTAGCTGTTTCTTTAGCTGTGCAGGTCTTTCCTGGCCCAAATAATAAAGGTGTGGGGCACTCACACACAAGTCAAGTCGGAGCCCATCTCCAAATACATAAATTGCAACACTGCCTAAGGGCTATTAATGAGAGAAAAAAATTTACCCATTTTAAAAACAACCCACTTAAAAAGAAATTAGCAATGGCTTAGTCATATGCCCCAACTGCAGAGTATCATCTATCTAAGTTACCCAAAGGGACTGAGGCTGCCTTATCAACAGCCTCATGACCCCAACACTGCCTATCATTAACCGTACTAAATAAGGCTTTGGCAGATGGGATGAATGGATTAAGGAATTTAAAATATAAACAAATGCTGTCAAGAGGTAAACAGAACAATTTCTTTAAATGTAAACTTTACTTAAGAACTGTGATATAAAATTAAGTTTAACATTTTTTTCAAGTCACTGTAAAATTTAAATTAAGTTTTTTCTTTTTTCCTGCTTTTTCTCTCAAAAACATCAACCACAACAATCAATTCGCTACAGTTTTCCTGGATTTTCTCTCTTCCAAAATGTTTATAGCCAGCTGCTACACACACGAAAACTTGTTGGCTGAATTCTGCCAAAACACAAAAGAGGAGTGGACTGTCTTCCTCCTCCCTCAGGCTACTATTTGCGTTAAACCTTCAAAGAATTTCTAAACCTTACATTTGGTCCCGGTCTTAAACAGTCAGTTAGGTCCCTTACCTTCCCATGTCTCCATTTCATGCTTCTTGGAGTTTGTTGAGAAGTGCTATTGCAGCCATGAAGAAACAGATTAGAGGACAAGTCCAGCTTGATGACCACCCTTCCGACACTTGGCCAATTTCTCTCTCTTAGCAGGGACTACGACAGTCATCCTCACAGGTCAGTTTACAAGCCAGTCATGTGATTAGAAAGTTCAGGCGCTAAGGTCACAACGTGTATGGAGTTCGTTTATTACCAAAGGTTATCTAAGTGGAACCGATAGACTTTTCTTTAGTTAACAATACTGCCTAGCATGTCTCTCTGAAAACTATAATGGAAACATTTAACAGGAAATACTCCTCTGATGTTCTTTAAGCTGAGATTCTAAAATTAAGAGGGAACATTTTAGAAGGACCTGGTTTTCATTTAATTTTAAAAAGTTCTAATATGTGGGATTTTTCCCCCTCCCCTCTTCCTTTCAAGAACTATTCTATACTCTGGACTAGAAAATTTAAGAGTTGAAACATTTGGCACAAGGAAAAGACAAACAGAAACTCCATGGTATGCATGTGTTTAGAGGAGGGGGGAGGGAGAGGAGGGGATTCCCTGCCTTTTGTCATTATAATAAACAATGACAAGGCAAATTTTTCTGAGAAAATTACAACCTGGAGCTCTGAGTTATTTGCAGGGTTCACTTTAACTCTGGTCCTTAATTTCTATGCTCTGGTTTTACATACTGCTCTGGAAGAATGTGGAGAAAGGAAACCAGGTCTGCAAAAATCCTGTTAGAAAGCAAAGGTTAGAAATTCCACCCACTGCCCCCAGCCAAATTCTTAAATCTTTAAGTAAGCTTCTTCCTTCATTCCTTTAAAACTCCTGAGATCTTAAGCAATGTCTCCCTGCTTTGTGAACAGTACCAGTAATACATGACAAAGTACGTCACACTGGGTATGCAGAACACTGTTCAAACCCTGCCACAGAGCTGCACAGGATGGCAAATCTGAGTCCCATGCGAACAGCACATGATGTCAAACATCCAGCTATCCATTCAGATGTCAGAACCTAATAAGAGGGCAAGTTCCACCCGGGAGGTGGGATGGCCCAAAGAGAGACTGATTCCCTGGGATAAATGCTTTTTAAATGCACAAAGTGTTTCATCCTATGAAAGCTCCCTTTTACTCTAGCCCTGGGACTAACTTAAAAGCCAGGCATGTTTTACAGCAGTGTTCCAGAGAAAGGGAGACCCTTCTTGGGGTGGGAGTGGAATCTGTCACTTGGCAGCCGTATAATTGAATGGCAAATATTGCTACCACTGTTATTGGAGGGCTTTCCCAACCAACAGAGAGCATTAGGGTCATCTTACAGAGTAGGACCTAAAAAGAAAGTGACCGATGATTTAGAGGAGAAAAGGCTATAATTTATCTGTCTAAAAATAAATATTCTGCCACTGCCATCACACACCTCACCCCAAACACCAACACATCAACCAGCTTTCCTACCCCAACTCCTACCCAGTCAAGAGATTAATATTTTTGCCTCAATCCCTGTGGAACTTAATGTAGCTCTTATAATTTTTGTAAAGTGACTATAAATAGAATGGCAGGGGTGCTGAATAAGGGGAAAGTCCATTAGCAAAATACTCATGGGAATTGGAATGCTCATTCGAAGGGCGGCTCTCTGTTTCTCCGAAGGATACGGGTTTATCTGAACTCAGTTCCTACCCATAACGGAAGTACAGAAAGCCTCTTTGCTTTATGGCACCACTCTTCGGAGAAAAAGAATGAAATGGGAAGCTATTAGTCTGGCTTCTAGTATCAAGACTGAAGCAGAGCCCTTGATTTTTTAAAGGTGGGTCTTAGCAATAATCCTTGATGTACCCATAAGCCTGAGAACAAATCTTTAATATAGTGTAAGAAGCCGGGTAAGTCTTGTCTTTGTACAGAGTCGTATTTCTTCAGCATCCTCAGTCCCACGGGTTTTTAAGGAGCCCTTTATAGGCTCTACTGAGAAGAAGGGAGAAGAGCACATGACATGTACCTTATCGACCGCATGAATACAAAAGACTAACTCGAAATCTTAACTAGGGCTCACGGTAAGATTGTTACAAACAACTGGAGAGGAAAAAAATCTTTTAAAAAGGTTAAAAGGACTCTTGGAATTTATGAGTAGTAGGAAGAGGAGAAAAGGAAATAAGAAATCAGCACATTTTCTACTTGCTAATATTAACTTTGTACTGTAGAGAAAAGTAGCTGAACAAAATTCTGCATCCAACCAACATCTGCAGCATTTGCATACTGCATATCTAACGGAATTCAAAATCTGAGTTCCAATTGTGAATGGTGGAACCTTAGTTAACCTTGTAAGGGACTGGCTCCACTTTTACTTTAAAGATATAAAATCTTTATATAATTTGGGGAAACTGAGGCCCAAAGGAAGAGGAAGGAGTCATCAGACCAATTAAGAAGAAAACCAAACATCTTAGTCCCTCATTTCTTCCATTATACCACATATCTTGGATAGAAAAAACCTTCTGTAGGTATTACTATTCAAGATTATTCCTCATCTGTTTGTTTATTCAAATACAGTTTTCAAAGAAGACTGCAGGTTTTGAAGCTATGGGGGGGTGGGTGCATCAAGATGTAATAATACGCTTAGTCCTTCAATGTAACACAAAAGGTAGCAATTGTAGTGGCCACACAATTGCTGGAATCAGTGCAACCTTACTTGTTTCTAAGAAGTTTCAATGAAAAGTGGAAGCTATATGATCACTCTGATGGAGGGGAACTATCCATTTTAGGAAACCAGAAAGACGCAGAAAATGTCTTGAATCCTTTTCAACCTTGAAAACAACAAAAAATAAGAGCCCAAGTTCCCTGGTTCTTATCTGTCAGATCCTTGATACGGACACTCCCTATGGCAAGGGAGAGAGTTTAATTTGACTAAATAGGAATAATGAAACACAGCCAAATGAAGTTCATACTGTGGGACTAACAAGAAAACTTCCTAAGTGGAGAAAAAGACAAAGAAACAAAGAACATACTCAGGTATAAATTCCAGTTTTGCCTTCTATTCCTGTAGTTGGAAAGGGGAATTCATAGTTCAGTAAACTAAAAACAGCTAAGTTTCAAAATAAAAAATATTCTAGACACTAAGTTTTTTTAAAAAAATCCAATCCTACAAATATTTGCTGAGTGTCTCCTAAGAGTTAGGCACTATGCTGGCTGAGGTGACGAAAATAAATTTTATGTCACCCTTGCCCGAGAGGGGCTAACTATCTGCTACCTCTCCAGCTTCATTTTCCACCCCTCCATACTGACCCACTGGTAATGCAACACAAACGCACTAAACAAATAAATGAGAATATGATCTTACGAGCACTGTAAAAGAGGTAAGTACTTACTGTTAGGGAAACAGATGAAGAAACAATTCGCTAGACTGGAGTGGAATGCCACAGAGAGAGCAGGACATTTGAGCAGAACCTTCAAGTTCCCCAAGTAGATAGGAGAGGTATTTCAGGACTCAAAGGAATGGGTAGAACTGGGAAGACCTCAAAAGACTTTCTAATGTCTATACTACAAAGTCAGGAATTAAATCTGTATGCAAAAGAGTAAAAAAATATATATATATATATCTCTCTATATATATCTATATATCTCAACCCAATGCAATGTATGTACCTTATTTGGATCCTGATTTGAACAAATCAACTGTGAAAAGACATTTCTGAGACAATCAAGGAAATATAAATATGGGTAGGGTATTTAAATAGATCAGTTTCCACCTTGGTTGGTGTAGCTCAGTGGATTAAGCGCGGGCTGCAAACCAAGGGGTTGCCAGTTTGATTCCCAGTCAGGGCACATGCCTGGGTTGCGGGCCAGGTCCCCAGTGGGGGCCACATGACAGGCAAGCAAACATTGATGTTTCTCTCACCCTCTTTTTCTCCTTCCCTTCCCCTCTAAAAATAAATAAATAAAATAAAAATAAATAAATAAAACCATTAAAAAAATAGATCAGTTTCCTGCCCTGGCTGGTGTGGCTCAGTGGATTGAGTACCAGCTTGCGAACCAAAGGGCCGCCAGTCCAATTCCCAGTCAGGGCACATACCTGGGTTGCAGGCCAGGTCCCCAGTAGGGGATGCAGGAGAGGCAACCACACACTCATGTTTCTCTCCCTTCCCTCTCTAAAATTAAATAAATAAAATAAAATTTTTTTAAAAAAGGAAAAAATATATAGACAAGTTTCCCACCTACAAATTGAAGAACCTGGAAAAAGTAAGCCTTCCCTCCATTAAAAACTCCATAAATTTCCCAGTAAAGGTTTTGTGCATGAGTTTTTAAAGTATCCCAATCAAGAACAGATTATAGTATAAATAAGTCAGTCCCTTTTGAATGAAAAGAAAAAGAAAAGAACCAGACATTCAGTATGTAAACATAAATGCAACCAACTACTATATATCCTGAGAGGTCGGAACAAATTGGACTCAATCATCCCAATTTGGCACCCCCCCCTTCACAATGAAAAACCTAGGTCAGCCCAGAGATTAATGCAAATAAATATTATAACCCTGAATATAGCAACATTTCAAACTGCTGTTAAGCAACATCTGCAAATGAAGTTAAAAAAAAAATCAAAGTTGTAAAAAGCAAGACTTCAGGGTAGGGCAAATGGACCTAAAGCCTTTCTCCTTTGGTGTGACTAAACAGGAAGACCACTTGAAGTCCAGTATTTTCCAGATGAACTTTGGCCTGAGTCCTGACTTAGGCTGTTTCATTTGCCTATCAACCCACCTGCCTGACTTAGAGGGAAAAAAGTCAGATGACACAGGCAGAGATTTCCGCCTATCATTAACTCCTCCAAGATAAAAACCCTGAGTTACTATTGCATGATATCACTGTGCCTAGTCAATAGCCCTCAGGCACCTAAATATCAAGGTCCACACCCCAAGGCGCTTTACCACTCAGCCCCTGCTGATCTCTCCACCTTCATTCACCACCACTCCCATGTACACTCATCACTTGAGCAACACTGCCCCACCTGCAGTGCGAGCATCCATCTGCTGGATAACTCTTCCCACTACTTCCTCATAGCTTCCAGTACCACTTACTCATCTTTCTGAACTCAATTTAAGTATCTCAACCACTGCAAGGCATTCTAAGACTCCATCCTCCCAGCCCTCAAATCAGACAGAGTCAAATCACATCTTTCTTCTATTCTGCCTCGATCCCTAAAATATACCATGATAATACAGATCACCTAGTATTTTTATTTTACGATTCCATCTTCTTTATTAATCTGAATGTACTCCAAAGAGTCAAGCCTTGGTATTTGTATTCCCAGGGTCTAGCCTTAGATTTAGGTTATAGTAGGCATTCATAATATGCTAAAGCAATTAGAAGGTTCTCAGTAAGTATGTGTTGTATGGGTGGGTGGGTTGTGGTGCAGTTATTTCATTAAACTTAATGGCACATTCATATTCTACTTCATTTTCACATTTTCTAACTCTTTTGTCTTACTTAGGAAGAAATTTTTACCCCCCAAACTTCACTCCAGAGTCCTTTATGTGTTGGGCCCTTTATTTTATATATTTTTTTCTGATTTGTGAGGCTACCTGACAATGAATCTTTCAATAATGAAGGCCCAGAACTGGCAGTAAAAGATTTCTGACCAATATCTGCTATTTGCTGAGTTCCTGTATCAGCAAGGAATCACACGTTGCTGGTGATCCTTTGATTAATGTATGTGTAGGTCTATCTTGTTAGCTGCCACTTTTTTCTACATGTCTATTCTCCCCCTGCCATCTTCCCCCAAAGTCCATTCTCTACTCTGGCTACTTTCTAAAACTCAAATAAAACCACGACACCTTAACTCTGTCAGGAAGGAATAAAGCGCCTTCTGAAGGTTACAAGGGCCTTCCTGACTGAGCCCCTGGCTAAACTTCCCTGTCTCTCAACAAACAGCGCTCCTTGCAGTCCCCAGTGTGCTTTTGCGTGTGCTGTCCCTTCTGCCTGGCAAGTTTCCATGAGTTACTTAATTTCCAAAAAACCCCCAATTCTTTCCTGCCCTAAAGGTTCCAATCCTACCACTTTCTACAGTTTCACCCCTTTGTATGACTGCCTGCCACGGGTCTGTGAATACTCCCAAGAAGAGGGACAAGATCTGATTCATCTCGGTATTCCTCGTACTTATCACAGAACCTAGGACAAGATGGTACTTGATTCATGTTTGATAATTTTTCCTTTTTAAAAAAGGTCTAGGCTTCCAAAGAACCCATCATCCTACAGAAGAAGCTAACTAAAATAAGTAGCCTGAAATTACACTCTTTAAAATTCGACAAATTTGGAATCAAATACCAGCTACACAACTTACACTAGATTTTGTACATTTGGACAAATTCATCGATTCCCTGAGCTCCCAGCCTCCGTATCTGTTAAATGGAAGAGTTATTCCACAGGGTTATTGATTAAATAAGTATACCAATCAAAGTAACTAAAATTACCTCTAACAACTCGACACAGTGCTGTGCTCACAGGTCAGTGACAGAAGTGAACAAACCCCAGGACCATTCCGTTCGTACCCTCACTCTTCCACTGGCAGCCTGTCTAACCATGAGGGCCTTGGCCCTGTTCCTATCAACAGGGTCAACCCCTATTGCTTGGTGGGTTTAGGAAAGGGGAAATTGCTTCCCTCTGCTTTCCTCCTACCTGCTGCCTCTCTGTGTGTATTCACTCTGCTTTCCCCTCTGGTGAATCCTGAAATATGACCTAATTCTGGGCTTTAGAACTCAGATTTTTACAAGCCTGAACTTTAAACATGTTGAGTAAAGGGAAGAGAGATATCAGAGGCTGGGACACATACTCCAGAGCAAGGGACAAAGACCTTCCATACTGTTCCGGGACATCTTGGAGCTGGAACTCAACCACATCCTTTCATCACACGCAGGACTATTCCTTTTTCTTTTACAGGAAAACAAAGAAGGTAAGCAAACAAGTTCTGTGGTAAAACCTAGATTCAAATTTTGTATCCTGCTTTTGCTAGCTATGTGCCTTTCGGCAAACTGTATAACCTCAGTCTTAATTTCCTCATCTATAAAGTGAGTGAGTTAACAGGCCCTCACTGGGTCGCTCAGTTGGCTAAAGCGTGACCCTGATACCTCAAGATTGCAGGTTCAATCACTGGTCAGGGCACATACAAGAAGCAACTAATGAATGCATAAATAAGTGGAACAACAAAACTGATGTTCTCCCCCCCCCCGCTGACATCAGAAATAGATAGATAGATAGATAATGAGTTAACAACGGTACCTACCTACCCCAAAGAATCTCTGAGAATTGAGAGAGAGAATCTTTCGAAAAATACTTAACACAATGCCTGGCATATACAGAAGTGCTCAATAAACTTATAGTTGGTATTATTTAGAACAATATTTCTTTTCTTATTATAAAGTAATATATGTGTGTACTAGCAGAAAAATCCAGAAAACAAAAAGGTAAAACACTTTCATCCCTCTACCTTAATAGACTTGCAAGTAATATCAGTTACATTTTGGTCTACTTCCTGCCATCTTTTGTTTTTATGTGTACATACTTTTTTCAATTTTTTCAATTTTTTTTTTACAGTTTATACATATTATACGTAGTTTTTTCTTTCACTCTGCATATTATATTTGCCAATGTTATTCAAATATTTTAAAACTATATAATACTTAATATATAATATGTATATTGTATAATATTAAATACATTATGATTTAATAATTATTATTTGTAAAGTTTATATGTAGCAACATCAAAGTATTCCATCGACAGATGTTGAATGATTGATTGATCTAATTTGCCTTGCTCTTTCTGAACCCTTTCCTCTTTTGGTATGAGTTTATTTACTTGTTCTTAATTATATTTTATTGTTTATGTGATTACAGTTGTCCCAATTTCTTCCCCTTTGTCTCCCTCTCCCCAGGCCTCCCTATTCATTCCCTCGGGCAATCCCCACCCCCACCCCGTTGTCCGCTTCCATGGATCATGCATATATGTTCTTCAGCTACTCCATTCACCTGTGCTGTACTTTACATCCCCAGGGCTATTCTGTAACGACCTATTTGTACTTCTTAATCCCGTCACCTTTTTCATCCACTCTTCCAACCACCAAATGTTCTATGTACATATGATTATTTCTGTTCTGCCTGCTTATTTTGTCTTTTATATTCATTTGTTGATACATATGTATTTATTGTCATTTTACTGCTCATATTTTTGATCTTCTTAAAGAAGACCCTTTAACATTTTATATGACACTGTTTTGGTGGTGAACTCTTTTAGCTTTTTCTTGTCTGGGAAGCTCTTTATCTGTCCTTTGATTCTAAATGGTAGCTTTGCTGGGTAGAGTAATCTTGGTTGTAGTTGTATGTCCTTGCTTTTCACCACTTTGAATATTTCTTGCCAATCCCTTTTCTTGGCTAATGTAATTGTGATGTGCCTTGGTGTGTACTTCCTTGGGTCCAACTTGTTTGGGACTCTCTGAGCTTCCTGGACTTCTATTTACTTTACCGGATTAGGCAAGTTCTCCTTCATTATTTTTTTCAAATAAGTTTTCAATTTCTTGCTCTTCCTCTTCTTCTGGCACCCTGATGATTTGGATGTTGCAGTGTTTAAAGTTGTCTCAGAGGTTCCTAAGCCTCTCCCCATTTTTTAAAAATAGATTTTATTTATTTATTTCTAGAGAGAGAAGGAGGGAAGGAGAAAGAGGGAGAGAAACATCAATGTGTGGCTGCTTCTTCCATGCCCCATACTGGGGACCTGGCCCATAACCCAGGCATGTGCCTTGACTGGAAAATTGAACCGGTGACCCTCTGGTTCGCAGCCCGTGCTCAGTCCACTAAGCTACACCAGCCAGGGCTCTCCTCATTTTTTTTTTTTTATTTTTTTGAATTCTTCATTCTGTTCAGGCTGAATGTTTATTTCTTCCTCCTGCTCCAAATCATTGATTTGAGTCCTGGTTTCTTTCCCTTCACTGTTGGTTCCCTTATGGTTACAAAACCCTATAAACAGACGCTGAACCATAAATCTTTTTAAAAGAGATGAACAACAGAAGAATGATTATAGTAAATATTCAAATGTTCATGGAATTTAGATAACTAAAAAGAGCAATAGCTAGAATAACTGAAGTCAAAAAACTTCTGTAACTTATTACTTATATAATCTTAATTTTTCACCTATAAATGAGGATTATTATACCTACTGTCCTAACTCAGGAGTATTCTGAGAAACAAATTAGAATGTATGTGGAAACACTTTATAAAAGAAGTGCCATATGGTTATTATTTTTTAGTAAAAATAACAGGTATTTAAAAAAGATAAGAAAAATACAGTAATTGGGACAGAGAAGACAGGAGGAGAGCAGCCTTGGTTCTGAGTTTATAATCCCATGTAATCATCACCAAAAGGGCACACTGCTTTGGTTTTTCTGAATTAAAAATTCATCCTTTTTTCTTTAGCCATAAAATTTCTATTTCATGACCTATAAAAGAAGTAATCACATACACAAAAAATTTAACTGGAAGAGTACTGGAATAAAAAAATAGAAGAATATATTTTTTACTATTGGGGCAGGGAATGTCTTTCTGTGCATAGTGTAAAACTCAGACATCATTTAAAAAAAGATAATCATACCTGCATTTATATAAGTGTCTAACTTCTGAAAGGCAAAGATACCTAAACATAACAACACATATTAATATTTCTAAACATAAAAAAACACTATAAATCAGTAAGAAAAAGATAGGCAAACTCCCCAATGAGCAAAGAATATGACCGAGCAAAGATGCCTTAATACGATTACAGTATAAATAATAATGAAAACATCACTAATAAAAACTCAAATTAAAACAATTATTATATATCATTTAGCATCCAACAATTTGGCAAAAAATTTAGAATGCTGAGAATGTTTCAGTGCTGGAGAGGTCTGAGAAAATGGATATGCTCGTGCAAACATTGGTGGTTGATACAAGGCTTGAATACAGCTTACCAGCATCTATCGACATTAACAATGCGCACACTCTTTGACCCAAGGACCCCACTTTTACTACTCTAGCTTACGGAAATTCTCACACATATTCACAAAGATACCCGATAAAGATGATCACTAAAACGTTACAATTTTTAAAAGCTGGAGGAAACTCAAATATTCATCAATATAGGACAAGTCAAGAAGTGGAAAAACGACTAAGGAAATAAGAAACCAGACTTTTTGACTACATCTGGTCACTTTGCAAGACTCATTCTGTATTTTACTCAAGCTGTCATTCATTCAGCCATCCCTTCTCCCCATTACTACGTGCCTAAGGTGATGTCAAGCAACAGTAAGCAGGCAGGCAACCCATTCCTGGTTATCTGCACAGGCCTTCCCTGACTACCCCTTCCCCCAAACAATTTGGACAGAATCTCTAGCACAATAATGTAGGCATATTTCCTGGTGTTAAGATCCTTATATGAGAATGGAACAAAGGGGCAGCAAAGTATATTCTTGGGGCAGGGGGTTGGAGGGAGGTAGGTAGCACATGCTGGCGGTGATTTTGAGAGAAATGCATAATAAGTCCGCTGTTGATTTCACAGGACCACTCAGACTATCTGATTTCACAGACTATCTGAAGGGCAAATCACACTTTCAAGGATTAACTCATTAGTGGGCTACTCCTCCTTGTGCTAAACCTACACACTGAAAGCCAAGTAGTTGATTAAAACCTACTCAACCAGAGAGCCACTTCTAGAACCCTGGGTCCCTAGGCTCTAAGTCCAGGCTTAGTCTGAGAAAGGATAATGAACAATCTATCCCATCACACCAGGAATGATGTTTTCCCCAGATTTAAGCACAGGGCCTACCAGAGTAAGTACTCAGGGACTCTGAGAAACTGGGCTGATCCCGTACTTACATGACCCTAAGCAGAACTGTTGTCTTACATTTTACACTTTGGGTATCTCATTTGCCTCATTCTAGTCCTGGCCCTTTGAAAACTGAGTAACATTACTTGCTAAATGAAAGGGATCAAGATGTATGAATACTTTTTATTCCCATCCAAATGCTGTGTGGCGAGGTGCTTAGTTTTAGAAAGCAGAAGTTTTGGTTTTTTGAAAGGCTCCTTTCCCTCCTAAAGGCTTTTTACAAAAAGAAAATTCTCAGAAATATCAGATAACCTATCCTACCGAGCATCATTTGAAGTACAGACCTACCTACACAGGGAGGCAAATCGGGTCCTTGTCAAATCACATTAATGTCTACATTCTAGCTGTCCTCCTCTATTATAGAAGAAACACCACAGGTGAAGAGGTTGCTTAGGAAATTCCTGTCACAGCTGGGGTGCCTGTTTTAGTGCTGCTTCCTAACGCACCATCTTACTGTCCTAGGACATTAGGTCTAAAGGAGGACCGCACATCATAGAAATGTTTTAAGCAGGCCACTCAAATGTCAAGTATTTGTTTCAGGAGAAAAGACAGAGTAAATAATACTACAGAAATTTATGGGCATACTGTTTTACTAACAGTATAATGAGACATCAAAGGAAATCATCCCAGCTTTGACAACTATTTTTGAGTATTCCAGATTAGCCATTATCCTTCATAAGAGATATCCCCCATGACTGCAATTGGTATATTCTGCCTGGTTTTTGTTTTGTGATAAATATTTTCATTCTTCCATGTTGTCTTTTACATAGCCAATTTTAACAGCTGTAAGTATAAACCCAAGTGCTGGACCTATTATTTTGCTACTATAGATAATGTTATAACAAAAGTCTGAGTACTTGCATATTTTCTAATACTTTCTGAATTATTTTCATAGCAAAAATTTTTAGGACTGGTTCACAAAGCTGGAGACTAGAGAACTTTACCACTCTGGCTCCATATATCTGTGTCAGTTCCCCTAGTGATCAGACCCATCCCAAATTGTAGCTGTCCTACAGTCCACCAGCAGAGGGCAGCATCCTCCAGACTAAGGGCCTCAGGATCAGGAGTAGAGAGGAAAGAGATGGTCAGAAGACAAAGGCAAAATCTACAGGGCAGTGCTGCTCAGGGCTCCCAAGATCTGGAAGGTGTGGTAGGCCTTGGCTCATGCCAGGACAAGTAGGGATCACCCACAAGTAACCATTAGCAACATCAAACACTCTTGTGTCCTTAATTCCTTTACTGGCAACATGATAAAAATTTTACTTCCCCTTAAACAGGTATATATAGTGCGCTACGCTGGCTACAGAGACCATGTCAACTTGGATCCTGCTAGTAAGAGATGACTGGAGCCTTACCCATGAGGAGGCTAAAAAGACATAGCATTAGGCGGTTGGCCTCCCTTTGGCTGTTTTTGTTGAGGGAAAGAACAGAAAGGGCAAGCACACTTATCTATCACAGATGTCCAAGTTCTCAATTCCCCTTTTCTTGACTTCACTTTAAACTGAGTTGGGTGTAAGCTAGGGATATCACAGGCAGAAATGAGGCAAAAGGTAACCAGGAGACCAGAGAGTGAGGGTATAGCCGAAGAACATGGAAACAACTGTAGCTGAAAGGTCTCAGAGTTTGTTTTAGATTATCCACCAGGTTGAGTCATACTAAATTAATCTGAACTACCGTTTGGGCTACTCCAATACTGAGGCTCTTGAGAATCTAGATAAATGCCAAATCCTTACCAGTCAAAAGACTGGAAACTACCGGTAAGCTACTCACCACTACCCCTCGCTGGAACATTTATATGATTGATATCATGACCCACATTATAGAGATAATGCAGCACTGATGAGGGTGGAAAAATAGGGTTTCATAACCTCAGTGCAGGGGTGACGGAGATTGGGGGAGGGATATTATTTACCACCTTGCAGTGTGAGTGTGGGGGTGGGATTTAAAAGCACCAAAATCTAAATGTACAAACCTCTCGCTTAGAAATCCCACTTCAGATTTTATGCTGTAAAAGGAACGCCACACGTAAGCAAAGCATTACCCAAGTATATTTGATGCAGCCCTGTTCATAGCAGAGAACAAATAAAAGCAACCAAATGCCCACTCACAAAAGATGAATTAAATAAATCCTGCCCTATCCATTCAATGTAACCATAAAAATGAGACAGATGTATAAATCCTACCATGGAACAATCTCTAAAACAAAATAAGTGAAATAAGCAACAGAATAAAATAAGTATATACTTTTTTTTAAATGATATTTTGGAACACCTGGCAGAACATACATCATATTGCCCAAGTTTAAATTTTGACTCTGCCACTTATTAGAAATGTGAGTTTACATTTAGTTCTCTAATTTCAGTTTTCTCATACAATGGGAAAAAACAGTATCAACTTCCAATGATTGTTTCATTCGTTCTTTCATATATGTCCATACATTATATATTTTTATACATATTTATAGACATCTATGAGGTCTGTCCAGAAAGTATTCATCCATGTAATATGAAAATTAGAGACATTTATTGAAGAAGATAGATAAAAGAAACATTGTACATGGACAATGATGCCTCAGTCCCCTTCGGAGTAGGCACCTTGGGACCTCACACAGTTCTCCCAATCAGCTGCCCTGTCATATTTCCCTGAATCTCATCAATGGTCTGAAATCTCTTCCCTTTCAAAGGTGATTTTAGTTTTGGGAAAAGCCAAAAGTTGCAGAGAGCCAAATCTGGGCTCTAGGGAGGCTGAGTCACCTGAGTGATTTGATATTTCATAAAAAACTCTGGACAAGATGTGATGCATGAGCAGATGCATTGTCATAATGAAACTGCCAATCACCAGCTGCCCATAGCTGCCACCTTCTGAATCATCCAAATAGTTTCTACGGAGGAATGTTCAAGCTTCGTACAAAATTTGATGCAGATTCGTTGCTCAGTCATTTTGAATGTGACAGCCACACAGTACACATGCTCACTCAACAGCGTCTACCGCCCCCACTGACTAGTAGAGTGAAGTTGTCACTGTTCATCCATGCACATTCCAGTCCACTCTCCTTGGCTGCCAGATTACACTGATGTCACACAAACCATTCTTGTTATATTAACAATAGCTGGACTTTTTGCAGACAGACCTCATATATATAGATATAACTGAATTAAACTGCTGCCCTACAGATATGGCAACACAGTGCCTAATATACAGCCAATGCTCCGAACACTCAGATGATGATGATAATGATTAGTACTACCATCACCACCTGTGGGAAGTATAATTAAAAGGGTGACTGATTTACCAAGTTTCATACGTTCATAAATAAAAAATTTTCAGGGCAAGCATGTATTACTTTTATAATTAAAAAACACATCTAGACTTCCAGCCAAGATGGAGGCGTAGGTGGACACACTGTGCCTCCTCACACAACCAAAATTAAGGACAACAAAGATTTAGAAACAAGAAAACAGCCACAACTGATAGAAAATTGAACTGTAGGAAGTCCGACAACCATTCATCCAGACCGGTAAGACGGGTGGAGTCATGGCAGAAAAAAGTGGAGGATGGCGGACCCGGGTGCACAGGCAGTGGCTGGCAGATCACAGGCGCACAGGTGGCGGCTAATGGACCTCAGGCACTGGGTGGCAACAGGCAGACCCAGTGAGGCCATGCAAGGCGGCTGGCTGACCAGGTGGTCCCACATTTGTACACAGATAATCAAGGCAAAAACGAGGAGCAAGACAGATCTCACAACCCAGGGCCCCAGCACTGGTTAATAAAGCCTAAAAACACCAATTGAAAACACTTGTGGGGTTGAGGTGCCAAGAGAGACTCCCAGCCTCACAGAAGAGTTCGTTGGAGAGACCTACAGGATCCTAGAATGTACACAAGCCCACCCACACGGAAATCAGCACCAGAAGGGCCCAATTTGCTTGCGGGAAGCAGCAGAAGGGACTGGAATCCGAGAGAGCGTGGAGCAAGCACCATTATTCCCTCTCTGACCCCGCCTCCACATATAGCATCACAACCCCGAGACTGGGCTGCCCCGCCCTGGGGAACACCTAAGGCTCCACCCCTCACTACGTAACAGCTGCGGCCAGACCAAAAAAAACCAAAAAACCAAAAATGACTCAAACAGGAAAACAGATCAAAGCCCCAGAGCCAATTCATCTAAGCGACCAAGAGATAGCCAACCTATCAGATGCACAGTTCAAAGCCCTGGTGATCAGGATGCTCACAGAATTGGTTGATTTTGCTCACAAATTAGATGAAAAATGAAGGCTACAATAAGTGTATGAAGGAAACACACAGGGAACCAATACTGATGGGAGGAACACTGGGACTCAAATCAATGGAGTAGACCGAAAGGAAGAAACGAACAACCAAACAAAAAACGAGAAAGAAACAAGAATTCAAAAAAATGAGGAGAGGCTTAGGAACATCCAGGACATCCTTAAACGTCCCAACATTTAAATTATAGGGGTACCAGAGGGGAAGAAGAAGAGCAACAAGTGGAAAACTTATTGGAACAAATAATAAAGGAGAACTTCCCCAATCTGGCAAAGGAAACAGACTTCCAGGAAGTCCAGGAAGCTCAGAGAGTCCCAAAGAAGTTGGACCCAAGGAGGAACACACCAAGGCACATCATAATTACATTACCCAAGATTAAAATGAAGGAGAGAATCCTAGAAGCAGCAAGAGATAAGGGGACAGTCACCTACAGAGGAGTTCCCATTTGAGAAATGTCAGCTGATTTCTCAAAAGCGACCTTAGAGGCAAGAAGGTGCTGGAAAGAAGTATTCCAAGTCATGAAAGGCAAGGACCTACATCCATGATTGCTCTATCCAGCGAATCTTTCATTTAGAACGGAAGGGCAGATAAAGCACTTCTCAGATAAGGTCAAATTAAAGGAATTCATCATCACCAAGCCCTCATTATATGAAATGTTAAAGGGACTTAGCTAAGAAAAAGAAGATAAAAAACATGTATAGTAAATTGACAGCAAAGTCACAATTATTAACAACCACACCCAAAACAAAAACAAAAGCAAACTAAGCAAACAGTGAAAATAGGAACAGAAACACAGAAATGGAGATCACATGGAGGGTTAGCAACGGGGGAGTGGGAAGAGGAGAGAGGGGGAAAGGGTACAGACATTAAGTAGCACAGACGGAGGGCAGAAAATAGACAGGGAGGGCAAGAATAGTATGGGAAATGTAGAAGCTAAAGAACTTGTGACACATGGACATGAACTAAGGGGGGAATGTGGGTGGGAGAGCGTGTGCAGGGTGGAGGGGAATGATGGGGGAGAAATGGGACAACTGTAATAGCGTAATCAATAAAATATATTTTTTAAAAAATTAAAAAAGAAGGAAAGAAAGAAAGAAAGAAAGAAAGAAAGAAAGAAAGAAAGAAAGAAAGAAAGAAAGAAAGAAAGAGACAACAGAGGATTCCAGCACAATGGAGTAGAGGAGAGATCAGGAGGGGGTGTATGAAAAAAAAAAAAAACATCTAAACTCAAAAAAAGAAAACACATGTCCCCACAAGGTATGTGAATGTTCATAGCAGCGTTACTTCTAATAACACCTATCTTATCCATCAATTGGTGAAATGGATAGACAAAATGTATAGTATATTCATACAATGGAATGCTATTCAGAAAGAGAAAACTACTCATCTGTGCTATGACACAGATGAACCTCAAAACCATTCGGCTCAATTAAAGAAGACGAAGAACACATATTGTTCGATTCCATTTATATGGAATGTCCAGAAAAGTCAAATCTATAGAGACAGACTGTGCATTAAAAATTGCTTGGAGCTCTGGCCAGGTGGCTCAGTTGGTTGGAACATCATCCTGTACACGAAACAGTTGAGGGTTTGATTCCCGGACAGACGAGATTGGGCATGTTCAGGGTAGTATGGCTGTAGACCAAAGAGAAAAGGAAAATCATGCTCAAAGTTACATACCTAGACTGTAGCCACTGCTAGCAAGTAAAGGAACCAGAACCCAGATCCGAAACACAACTAAATCAATAAATGTGACGGTAAAAATGTGTCAAAACTGCAAGATGCCAGGGATATTCACACAGTGGTCACACTTCAGGTGAATACTGAAGGATAGGAGTTTTTAAATTCTTAAACTCTTTGCATCAATGTACGTTTAAGAAAGCTTACATAAAAGATGTTATCCCCCTCTTATATACTCTGGCTAAAAGTAAGGTCATTATGGATACGTACCAATTCCCAAAAGCAACAAAAAAATTTCCATTCAGCAGCTCATAAAATGCTCAGCACACAGTGGGGAGTCAATGTATGCTTCTAACTTCTATGAAAAATAATTGAAATTTCAAAAACTTAATTTGAGCATTATTCTAACTGCATCCCATACTTCAATTTGTACAGAAAAACTGCAGAGAAATGACAGGAGATAAAATTCAAACCATAAGCCATATGGAACATTCCCTCTCCCTCTCTCTCCTTTGGCTAGATCCTTAATTTTTAGCCAACTATATTCCTAAAAAAGTACACAAGGCTGCCTGCATCTGCAGTCTCCACAAGCCTCCCCAGAACCAGGAAAGCAATTAAGAAATCAACAAAAGCCTGGTATGACCAACAAATGTCTTCCTGACTACCTAGGGACTGCGACAGTAGGGGAGAACTGGTTCTGTGTAAAAACTCCTGTGTCCACCACACTAAACTGGATTGATAATGTGAGTAATCTCCCTTACTCCCATTTTAAAAATGCAAAATTAGTTCAGACAAGCAAAATACCATAGCAAAAGTTTCCTTGGCATTTTCTGTTGATCACTGCTATAAAAGATCAGGGCTCTTGATTTGTTAATTCAAACACTTTTAACTATATCTTGACAATTGAGATAATTTTACCAAATCACATTTTCTGAAAAGAAAGGCCTTACAAATAATTGATAAACTAGAAAAGATCTAAGGTCAGCAAATCACAAATCCTGGACTACTATAACCTATTTGGGATTTATTTTTGTCTCCATACCCTATATTATACGTAGGATTTAGGTACCTAGAGAAGTTAGAGGCTATTAGGAAAAAGCCACAAACAAATGGTTTTGAAATTCTAGTCAGACCAAGAAAAGTACTGGAAAAACCTAACAAAAAAGCAGGAAACTAAGCTCAGCCTTGGCTCCTGGGGCCTTCTCATAGAGATGCAGATCCTGAAAAAGCAAGGCACAATGTACAAATGGGTTGAATTTTCTCATGATTTTATGCATAGAGAAACAGACCCTGGAAATAGTTGATAAACCCATGGGCGCTAAGGTACCACAGAAGACTCATAGGGTAATAAAAATCACCCAGCACCAGGCAGAGTACTTCTAAAGGTACAGAAATATCTGTAGTGTGCCAATAAAACGCCGGTCTCTGTAGGGGGCGGCAGGAGCCTCTTTGTCTCTTTTACCAGTCAGCCCTCAGCAGAGATGGTGGCATGTAGGAAAAAGAATTCTCAAAATTGCCCTGGTCGAGTGTGGCTCAGTGGATGGAGCACCAGCCTACAAAGCAAAAGGTCGCTGATTCGATTCCCAGTCAGGGCACATGCCTGGGCTGTGGGCCAGGTCCCCAGTGGGGGGCAAACGAGAGGCAACCACAGATTGATGTTTCTTTCCGTCTTTTTCCTTCCCGTCCTCTCTCTGTAAAAGTAAATATATTTTTTAAAAAATTGTCAAAATGAAGTGAGTTGAAGAAAGGTAAGGATATGATAACAGGGTATAAAACTTTATCTTTGGTAAGTTCTGAATTATCTGAGGGTTTCGAGGTGGGGTGGGCAAGCAGTTCTGGCAAGCCAAGAGCTAGTAAGGAAAGCTGATTCCCTTCACATAACCAACCTCTTAGAATCATAATGTTTGTCTAAAGTTCCCTTTCCTATCCCTGAGTAGTAAGTAAAGAAAGTCTGGTTTAATAATTCCAGCCCTATCTCAGTTGTACTATAAGGTCTTGAGCGATGAACTATCCATCTCTGCTTGGACTAGAGTACAGAAGAATACAGTTCTAATTCCCCAGTAGGCCTGTTTGGTAGACAACCGAAGGTTCATACCCCACGATTTTCCTTCCACCTTTACTGGGCCCTTACTCTGTGCTTGGTACCAGTGCTAAATGTTTTATGTGTATCATCTTACCAAAATCTCTTAAGAAATCTAGAAGTAAGTTTATCATCATTTCAGTGATCAGCTGAGGTTCAGAGAGGTTGGGTAAGTTGCCCAAGGTCAAAGAGCTCATAAAGGGCAGAGCTAGAATATGAACCTAAGAATGTCTGAGTATTAAAGCACAAGCTCTTAACTACCATGCCTTAGTGGTGGTAGCAATTAGTAAGATAATTCAAAGGTACGGTGATTTACAGGGAGGACAGTCAATCCACTTGTGAGGACTTTTTTCCAAATAAATGACAGATGTTCTATTTTTCTTGAGGGTTGTGACAGTCTCCTTGTACATGGTGGCAGCAGTGGGATCATAGTCACAGGATAGCCAGGCTGGCAAATCAAAGATCCTGTCCTCAGACAGATGAAAGCGTTACTTTCAGCTTTTTTCTTGGTCAATTTTCTAATACCAAGTTGAACACTGATAAGACTTCCTTTTTTATTTGATTTTCTCTCTGAATAGTAAGACCCCAATTATTTTACATTAGATAGCTTCTCTTCCAAATCCCTGTTTGCATCATGCCCCCTGCTGAGCCTGGGGGTATGAAGGGACAGACTGCTGGGATGGGAGCTACCCTAGGACACACTGACAGGGCACCATGAAGCAGGCTCCCAAAAGCTGAAATAAAAAGGTAGGTCCCCTGATACAACAGTTTCTCCAAACAACATGAAACAACTCTTTGAGGTATCAAATATTGCTCAGTCAAAACTTGCTATTTGAGCATTGCCATTGGTTGAGTCTCTGCATTTTGCGCAGCACCCTGGGTTTTGCTCCAGATCCGTCACATTGCATTAGTGTCCTTCCTCCTCACTGCCTACAGAAATAACAGCCTTGAACATGGCAGCACAATCCATTTGTCCTGCTCTAATTACTTTTTGACGTTACTTTTTGCTGCTAACATCTTCCTTCCCTCCCCTTTCCTCCCACTCATCCTTTTCTTTCGCATCCCTCCCTCCCTTCCCTGCCTCAGGTCGTCCTTAGAGTTATCTGAAAAGAAGATGTTTAGGTTCTGCCACCAAGTATATTTTGTTAACTTTCTATCACAAAATGGTTCCAAGACAAAGTAGGATATTACTTGTAAGAAGAGCTACAAGCCTCTAAAAATCACTTTCAGAATCCCCCAGCTGACACAAAGAGAATGGCCAAGAGGGAGACACTTGGGTTTGAAGTCACTGAGTCTCAGTAAATCGTACAAGAGCTCTGCCACTCACTGGCTGCAAGACCTTGAACAAGACTCCTAATCTGTGTCTCAGCCTCAGTACTCTCTTACATGAACAGTTATACCTCCACTCCAGCAGCCTCATATAGGAGCTGCTATGATCAATGGAGATAACATACTTGAAAATACTTTGAAAGAGCTGCGGTCAGTGATGTTATTAAGAGGCACAAAAATGATGTTCAACATTGACAAGAATTTCTAAGTCTTGTGTTCTTCATTAAACTTAGTGTGATAGTTAATTTTATGCGCCAATTTGGTTGGCCATTAGGTGCCCAGATATTTGGTCAAACATAATTCTGTGTGTTTCTGTGAAAATGCTTTTGGATGAGTTAACACCTGAATTGGTAGACTGCAAGTAAAATAGATTGCCCTCCATAATATGGATGGGCCTCATCTAACCAGTGGAAGGCCCAATGAGGAGAACATAAATACCAGCCTCCCCTGAGCAAGAGAGAATTCTCCTGAAGACTGCCATTGGACCTGAACTGAAATATCAGCCCTCCTGGTCTCCAGCCTGCTAGCCTACCCTGAAGATTTTGGACCTGACAGCTTCCGTAGTTATGTGAGCCATTTCCTTATAAAAAAAATTTTATCTACACCCCCCCACACACACACACACAAAATACCCACATGACCCATATTGGTTCTGTTTCTTTGGATAATTCTGACCAATACATTGATTTATCTAGGGTCTAGTTTTGTTTAGAATGCACAATGATCACTCTATGCACTAATAATAAGGGACAAAAATGTCATGGATACATTAAATCCAGGCTTATCTCCAGAGCTCTTTTTGCATGGCATATCCTGATTTATAAATTATATATGTTCCCAAAGTCACATTTAAGCCAGCTTCCTGGAACTTAAAAGGCTTTTCTCTATAGTAAAATGGAGCTTAAGGACAAAAGATTGAGAAGCTATCCGTAGGAGTGATTAATACATGTTTGTTGGATAAGTGCAAGAACCAATGTTACTCTATTTAGAAAATGCTTTTGGAAGAAAAGAGTACAACATTATTGAGCACTTCCCATGTGCTAAGCACTATAGTAAGTGTTTCACATATATATATTTTTTAACATGCAGTGCCTGTGAGACAAAAACAAGGTCTCCCATTTCTGCAGGTAACAAAATTGAGCTCTGAGAGATGAGATGTTTCGGCAGAGGTCACACAACTCGAGTGTGGTAGAGCTGAGACCAGACTGACTCTACTGATCCATATAAGCTATAGGATAGACTAATATGTCCCCACCCTTATTTTTTCTTAAAGTGGGGGTGATGAACTATGATGTATCCCTTTTCCCTTCCTCCACTCACTCCTAGATATGGGATGGCAAAAAAGCTCAAAAGGTAGAAGACAAGAAGCACTGGGCTGCAGCAGGCTTTGAAAATGCACAGGGTTAAAGTTAAAGGGGTTTTCAGCAGGATGTCAAAGTAAACAGTTCTATTATAGCCAAAGATTGGGTGTAAAGAACACATCTTTGCAAATAAGAGTAAGGTTTTCTTCTAAACCTTTGTTTTGCTTTTTTAAGGAATGCAACAGAAAATGCAGTGCTTCCAATGAACATGGGAGAAAGATGGTATGTGAGGAGGGGAGGGAGATGGGCTTTGTTTTTAATCTTAACAAGCCGGCACATTCTCTCTGTGCTTACCACAGCGAGTGACAAGTCAAGCCAAGCCAGGCTAAAAAGGTCTCTGTCCCCTGTAGTGCTTCCCTTTCCCATCTTAGATGGCTTTCAGGATCCATCCTGAATTTACATCATTCCTGCCACAAATGTATATACACTTAAAAGAGAAAACTGTTTCTGCATTTTGTTCTGTTGTACAGAGCCCACCAACCAAGAATTGGAACCTGCAGAACGATTAGTAATGAAACAAGAATTTTTACTATTATGCCAAATTAGTTAAATGAATTCAATTTAAACTATATTAAAATAGGCCAAGTAGAAACCAGCTACATGAGAAGGTATTTTTCTACAACAAAGTATGACAGCAAGTTACTTAAATGTAATTACTGTTGCAATTACGTCACTGGTAAAATGTTGCAATTCAAGTAGTTTCAAAACATACTCCTTCTCCTTGATCATTTAAAAAATCCACTTATAACCATGACTTCAAAATAACTCTGTAAGAAGGTATCATTATCCCACTTTATCCCAAGTGCAGAGAGCTAAGACCCAACTCCAAGTTTTGAGTGTTTTTTCTTTCTCAAAGCCATTTCCCAAAACTATCAAGGTCTTGTCTACTAGGGCCTCTCACTTCTTGAGGTATCCTGCTTCTAACTTTCTCCATTTCCTGGGAGAAAAAATGGTTTCTTCCTGTTGTCTGAACATATCGTTCTGTGTACAGTGTTGGATAAACACTTCTGTAGTTACAGCTTTAAGACACTCCAATCTAGAGAAGAAAGTTGTATATGCCAAGTTCTAAATAATTGGCATGGTTTTCTAGGTAAAGTGGTCATTGGCATAGATAAGACTAACTTGCAGTGATACTGATTTTCCTCCAAATTTTGGGGGAACTTTATCTCATAAATCATTTGTTAAATTGTAAACTCTTTGTGAACTAAAAGCAAGAGCCTCTTCCAAATGAACATTTGAGATGCTAAAGTAGTAAATTATATTTTATAAATTTTTGTATCCATATAATCAAGAAGGTAACACAACCTGCAAAATGACAGTTCTAAGTCAAAACAAATGTTTATGGGACTTCTTCCAGCCAAGATGGAGGCGTAGGCAGACACACTGTGCCTCCTCTTACAACCAAATTAAGGACGACAAATATTTCGAAACAAGAAAACAATCAGAACTTATAGAAAATTGAACTGTACGGAAGTCCAACAACTATTCATTCAGACCGGTAAGAGGGGCGGAGTCTCGGCAGGAAAAAATGGAGGTACAGACCTGGAATGCAAGCAGCAGCAGCTGGCAGTTCCCAGGTGCACAGGCTGGCGGTCCCCGGGCCCACAGGCAGCAGCTGGCGGACCCCGGGCACAGGGGGGCAACTGTGCAGACCCAGTGAGGCCGCACAAGGCGGCTGGCTGACCAGGTAGTCCCACATTCGCGCGCACAGATGGTTCAGGCAGAGGGGAAGTGGCGGAAGGGACTGAATCCGGAAGAGAGCAGAGCAGGTGCCATTGTTCCCTCTCAGACCCCGCCCCCACATACAGCGTCACAACCCAGCGACTGGGCTGCCCCGCCCTGAGGAACACCTAAGGCTCCACCCCTCACTACGTAATAGTCGTGACCAGACTAAAACCAAAACAAAACGAAACAAAAACAAAAACAAAAACAAAAAACACCAAAAATGGCTCAAACCAGAGAACCAATCAAAGCCCCAGAGCCAATTCCTCTAAGCAGTGAAGAGATAGCCAACCTGTCAGATGTACAGTTCAAAGCACTGGTCATTAAAATGCTCACAGAATTGGTTGATTTTGCTCACAAATTAGATGAAAAAATGCAGGCTACAATACGTGAAATGAAGGAAGATGCATGGGGAACTGATAGAGATGGAAGGAAAACTGGGACTCAAATCAATGGAGTGGACCAGAAGGAAGAAACTAACAACCAAACAGAAAATGAGGAAGAAACAAGAATTCAAAAAAATGAGGAGAGGCTTAGGAACCTCCGGGACATCGTTAAACGTCCCAACATCCAAATTATAGGGGTCCCAGAAGGGGAAGAAGAGCAACAAGTGGAAAACTTATTGGAACAAATAATAAAGGAGAACTTCCCCAATCTGGCAAAGGAAATAGACTACCAGGACGTCCAGGAAGCTCAGAGAGTCCCAAAGAAGTTGGACCCAAGGAGGAACACACCAAGGCACATCGTAATTACATTTGCCAAGATTAAAATGAAGCAGAGAATTCTAGAAGCAGCAAGGGTTAAGGGCACAGTCACCTACAAAGGAGTTCCCATCAGACTGTCAGCTGATTCCTCAAAAGAGACCTTACAGGCAAGAAGGGGCTGGAAAGAAGTATTCCAAGTCATGAAAGTCAAGGACCTACATCCAAGATTGCTCTATCCAGCAAAGCTGTCATTTAGAATGGAAAGACAGATAAAGTGCTTCTCAGATAAGGTCAAGTTCAAGGAGTTCATCATCACCAAGCTCTTATTATATGAAATGTTAAAGGGACTTATCTAAGAAAAAGAAGATAAAAAATATGACAGTGAAAAGACAGCAAACTCACAGCTATTAAGAACCACACCTAAAACAAAAGCAAACTAAACAGCTAGAACAGGAACAGAACCACAGAAATGGAGATCATATGGAGGGTTAGCAACAGGGGAGTGGGAGGAGGAGAGGGGGGGAAAGGTACAGAGAATAAGTAGCATAGATAGTGGGTAGAAAATAGACAGGGGGAGGGCAAGAATAGTGTGGGAAATGTAGAAGCTAAAGAACTTATGACCCATGGACATGAACTAAAGGGGGGGAATGTGGGTGGGAGAGGGTGTGCAGGGTGGGGGGAATGATGGCGGAGAAATGGGGCAACTGTAATAGCATAATCAATAAAATATATTAAAAAAAGAACCATATCTAAAACAAAAGGAAACTAAGCAAACAGCTAGAACAGGAACAGAACCACAGAAATGGAGATTATATGGAGGGTTAGCAACAGGGGCGTGGGAGGAGGAGAGAGGGGGAAAAGGTACAGAGAATAAGTAGCATAGATGGTGGGTAGAAAAATAGACAGGGGGAGGGCAAGAATAGTATGGGAAATGTAGAAGCTAAAGAACTTATGACACATGGACATGAACTAAAGGGGGGAATGTGGGTGGGAGAGGGTGTGCAGGGTGGAGGGGAATGATGGGGGAGAAATGGGACAACTGTAATAGCGTAATCAATAAAATATATTTAAAAAATAAAAATAAATGTTTATGAACACAGAGCTATATTGAATTCTATTTTATAGTACAGTAACTATATAACCCTGTCCCATTATATTTTAAATTATTGTACCTTTCTGAACTGAGCCATTCCAGTTCTACCAATTATCATCTTCTTAAAACTAGTAGAGGCTGCCTACTTTGTAGGGAAAAGAGCATGGATTCTGAGATCAGAGAGACTTGGATTCCAATTCTTGCTTTACTATTTCATACTTTTAATCCTTGGGCAAGTTACTCAATTGCTTGCATGGGTGTCCAGTCTGCGGCCCTAGGGCTGCATGTGGCCCAGGATGGCTATGAATGTGGCCCAACACAAAATCATAAATTTACTTAAAACATGATGAGATTTTTTCATGCTTATGTGTTGCAATATATTTAATGTGTGGCCCAAGACAACTCTTCTTCCAGTTTGGCCCAGAGACTCCAGAAGGTTGCACACCCCTGGCTTAGAACCTCAGTTTTCTTATATAAAGTAGAGATACCATCCCTGACCTCTTATGGTTATTTTAACACAAAGTAAATGAATATGTCAGGCAAGTTCAGTTCCTGGGATACAGGTAGGTATGTTCAATAAATGGCAAGGGGTGCTTAATGAATGCTTGTTATGAATTGTCCTATAAGGAATGTCTCTTGTTCCTCATATGACCCAGAGAGAAGGGAATGAAAATCAGTGATGTGATATAAAGTGGTGAAAATAATCTCCACTTTCAGTATTTCTGCATTTTAGCATTTCGTTCCCAAATTAGTTAGAATATACAACTGGAAGTTGACTCTAAGATGAAATCTCTGGATAAAGGAATCTGTATCATTTGATTAAATAAAAAATAAATAAATCTATGTATGCAATAATCTCCAAGTTGCTACAAAGCAAAACCATTTCTACATGGCTTACATTTCTGCAGCGTAGCTTTAAAAGAAATGAAGCCACTCTGTAATCCCATAGACTACGCCTAAAAATAGAACGATGGGCCAGCTGTCAGATGCACACATTGTAGGGAAAATGGGACCAAGAATCTCTCCCCAAAGACCATGACAACTCTTCTGGCACTTCCTCCCATAAAGATGAAAAACTAATCTATTCAATTCCAGCAGCTACTGTTTTTTTTTTACTGGACCTAGGACAAGGGATTGGAATTCTGAAGACTTGTGAAATCTTCCCAAATTTGCGAAGTGCTACTCCTATCAGGCTTATAACAGAAGTGTCATGCGTGATCTGGAATCACTGCTTCAACATAGGTCCATTTTTTAAAAATAAATTTTACTCTTCTGTGAACTCTTCCTTTCAGAGTTATTTAACATGTTTAAAAAAAAATTAAATGTGATCAGGACAGGGTTCTAGCCCAGACTCTATCATGAACTTACTGAATAACCTTAGGCACAGTGTGCCCATGTATGGGTCTCATGTGTCTCATCTGCATAATGAGACAGTTGTAGGAGATATCTATGCAAGGATACCATTCAGCTGTGATGCTCCAGGATTTTCTGAGCCTCAAAACTTACAGACTGAACAGAAGTTGAGAGCAAACACCCCTTTGCAGCTAACCAATGTTTTGAACTATTTCCGTCCCAATTCCATAAGCAATGCTCCCATCTAACTAACCAAGAACTCAGTAACCCTAAAAAAAAAAGGTGACCAGAAGAAATTACAGTATCTTTTCTGCTGATTGTTAAGGAAGCATAGGGTCAATTACTATGAGTAAATAAGGGAAGTGTTCTGATGAGAAGAGGGGAAAATGGTATCTGTCTGAAAACACTGGACACACATCAAGGAAATAAAACCTGAGTCCTATGTAGGCCACAAATGCATTATTTAAATACTTATTGAGCACTGACTATTACGCAACTGGCACTTGTTCAGGCGCTAGGGAAAGAATGGTGAACTAGACAGATACACTTCCATCTAGAGTCTCACCAGCATCTATCTCCTCAAGGCAGGCACAAATCCTGCCCAGGTCAGTTCCAAACTCTGACCTTCAACAGCCAAATGGAAAGAACGTAAAAGGCCTCACATCTGATACACGCAATGCATGCTGATGGAACGTGGATAAGAACCCAGCTTACTCCAATGCCTCTGCAAAGTTGGCAGTTTCAAAGAAAAACAATCACATACTGAGTTTGGGTGAGGAGCTACTGGGTGAGAGATTACGTATCAAAATACTATGCCAGCCATTTTAGGCACGTGTTTCTTGTTTTGTTGTTTTTTTTCCCTCTCAGGGAATAGTGGCATCATTAGTAAAACAAACAAACAAACAAAACCTCACACAGTGAAAAATGCAAGAGAAAAAAAGCCTAGTTAGTGTAAGAGTTGTTTACTCTGCACTACAGCTCAGAACCTAAGGGAGTGCCTTGTAAAGGACACCGGTGTAGGAACCTGACGATGGCACTGTGATGACAATCAATCTGGTGTGGGACGTTTTTCTCCCAAGACTGTAGGCTTATTCTTTGCTAAACCTCTGACACACTAAACATGTACAATGTTGAAACAATCTGAGGATTCCGGGAGTTATGAGGATTCAATCGTTTGTTCAACAAGTATTTATTGGGTACCCACAACCCTCATGATGGGGACACAGAGCAAGCAAGACTGGCATGCCTCTGCCCTTACAGACTACTAGTAGAAGGGCAAACACTAAGCAATTATGTAAAAAAAAAAAAAAAGTTAATCCTAATTGTGGTTAAGTACATACAGAATGCATGTGTAACAATGAAGGGATCTAACTTGGCCTCGGGGGAGGGCGGTGGAAAAACATTCAAGCAATGGATTATGAAGAGAGTGGGCAAAGCCCAAACTATGCAGAGAAGAGTCGAACATAATTTCTTTTAAACAATGGCCTATCTTTTTCTGCTCCCTAAGTCTCAGACGCCTATCTCTTCTCAGTGCTTCTCAATACCCTGTACTTACTTAGATGATCTTACTGCAGTGTGACAACCAGTTTGATGAATCTCTCTTTCCCACCAGGCTGCAAACTCCTCCAGGACAAGAACCTTATTCAACCTATTTCTGTGGCTCTAGTACTGAGCATTGGGCTAGAGACTGAGGAGGGCCTCAGAAAATGATGGTTATTATCGTTATAATTACTGCTCTTCAGACTGGTTATTAAATAAGTTACGCAACTCTGTACCTGTTAATTAAAATCCCTCTCCCACCTGGCAGAGAAATAGCAACAAGTAAGCCCCAGGAACAGATCACCTACCACGGAACCCAACTAGTACCACTGCTCTCAGTTTCTTCATAGTGGTGATTTGGGCTTGTTTACACAGATGGTTCAGAGCAGTCTTTTCTACTGTGCTGTGGTGACTTTTGATGCAAGGCTACTAGCCAAGAATAGCAATGTCTTAAAAGACAGTGATTTTTAAGATCACAAGGTAGGGAAAGGAAGGGCAGGGTGAAGAGAATTAGGATACTAATTCTGTAGTGTTCTGTAGGCTAAAAGAAAGTCAATGTGTCACAGAAAATTAAATCAGAGGCTGAATGTAATCCCTAGTCTCCTGAATAAACATAAGCAGGACCCATGTTACTGTGTCACTGGCCACACTGGGGCCATGCTAGGTCCTCAATGACATCCTGTCCTATACCCCAGGATCATCCTAAATTGAGGAGGCAAGGTCATTGCTCCGCAAGCCAAATTCTACAAAGCTCCAATTGCCCCAGGCAGAAAAAAGAGGATGCCAACTGCTAAATCCACTTTGATGGCTAGAGAAGGATTAAAGAAACTGCACACACGGTGATGTCCAAATCTGAGCGACGAGATTAGCCACGTGGACTGCCTACACCTCACAGAGGTTTACAACACAGATGTGCCATCACATTTTCACTTCTAGAACTCACACTGGAGAAGAAGCTCTAAGAGAGATACAGTAAGACACCCTGTTGCCTCAGAATTCTAGAGAAACACTAACGCAGGGCCACTGTCCTCTAGAAATTACAGGGGCAGACAGACCAGGAGATCAACTACAGCGTCCTGAGAAAAGCACAAGCGAGGTACTGATGGGAACTCACAGGCAGGAGTGATAAATCTATGCGGGGTGGGGCAGGGCCTGATGAAAACCTCAGGCAGAAGTGGCATTATAGCTCAATTTTGAAGGAACAGGTTCAAAAAGGGCAAAGAAAGGGGAGGGAGTAAAAAGTGCATTCTAGGCAAAAGCAGTCACATATACAAATATATGGTAGCATAAAAGCACAGGTTGTTCTGAAATGACAAGTAATCGTGTGTGGCTAGTTTAAGGCACGTGACAGTGAGTAGCAGGAGAGGAAACTGAGGGATGTTGAGGAAGGCCAGATTGGGAAAGTTCTTGTACCAGGCTAAACAGTTGGAATTCTTCCTGTGGGTGGGAATAACATATATTTACTATTATTACTGTTTATTGTATTGAATACCTATAGTGTACGAGGCAAGGTGTTCTACATACTTCATTCCATTTAATGTTCAAAACTGTCACATGGGTATTTTTCTCCCCATTGTACACACAAGAAAAAACACTCAAGAGAGGTTAGGTAACTTTCTCCAATCAGGTCTGTTTAACTTCAAGGACACACACAATCTCACTCAAACAGGATTATTGGTATAAGAACTCCTAGATGACTGATTTCAAACAACCTAGAGCTCTTTGCAACATACTACAGGTTATAATGTAAGTTTCAGAACACTCTCACCTGAGTCTACTGCAAACTTAGTGAGTGGCATACAAAAATGTTCATGACGTCCTTGAAATCACTGGCATCAGACTCAGTAGGTTCATCTACTATTTCTTAGCAGTCTCTCAAACACAGGGATCCTAAGAAATCTAAGGTCAGTTTTTCTGATGGTCTTTATCATAAGGACCATGGGCCTTTCCTGACATTACTACAGCATTTGACTTCAACAGTTACTTCAGCAGACAAGGTAGCCAGATTCCAAAGTTGAGACAGGAGCAGAATTAGACTGTGGCTTAGATACCACCAAATCTGGCATTTGACCACAACAATTCAATAATGAGAAAATAAGGATTGTGGTAACATGTCCAGGCTCTGAAGCTTATTTGCTAGTTGAATTTTTTTCATTTTAGTTAACCTTTATGAGCCTCATATTCCTTATATTTAAAATGTAGTAATAACCTGATGAATATAGATGATAAAATTCTCAACAAAATATTAGCAAACTAAATATATCAGTGCATCAAAAAGTACACCACGATTAAGTGGGATTTATCCTGGGAATGCAAGGTTGGTACAACATTCACAAGCCAATAAATGTAATTCTCCACATAAACAAAATGAATGATAAAAACCACATGATCATATCAATCGATGCAGAAAAAGCATTTGATAAAATCCAGTACTGATTTATGATAAAAACTCTCAGCAAAGTGGGACTGGAGGGAATACACCTAAACTTAATGAATACCATATATGGCAAACGCACTGCCAGCATTATACTCAATGGACAAAAACTATAAGTGGTCTCCTTAAGACTGGGAACAAGACAGGGATGTCTACTTTCACCTCTCTTATTTAACATAGTACTGGATGTCCTAGCCACAGCCATCAGACAAGAAGAAGAAATAAAAGGCATCCAATTGGAAAGGAAGAAGTAAAACTGTCTTTATTTATAGATGACATAACACTGTACACAGAGAACCCCAAAGATTCCACCAAGAAACTACTAAAACTGATCAATGAATAAACTGTAGTAATAAACACTATTTCAGGGTAGCTATGACAGCTCTACAGAATAAACTATGTGAAGCACTCAATACCTAAAGCATGGTAGGCACCCACACCTACCTACTTTTCTCACTTATGCACGCACTTAGCTAGCATTCTGCCTGCCTGTCTCACAGAATTTCTGTGAGGCTCAAATACGGTGATGTCTGTGGAAGTCCTTAATCAAGTAAAATATAACTACATCATTACAACTAAGTTCAAAACACTGCTCAGGGCACAAGAATGAATATTTTATAATCCTTGTCTTCAAGGGGCTAACCCTCAGACAAGAGAGCTTACAAGTACACAAGCGAGTGTAAAACCGGTAAGAAATAGTAAGTGTTAGAAGAGTGGTAATAACATAACAGAGCGTTTACCATGGGCCAGACCTAGTCTAGGTGCTTTACCTATATTAACCCATTTAATCCTGAAATAAGCCCTATGTAGCAAGTACTATTATATTCATAGATGTGGAAAATGAAGCACATGTTGGCTAGGTTATTTGATTAAGTTTACACAACAGGGGGTGCAGTCACCTGGATTTAAATCAGAATTCTTGATTTAAATGCAAGAATTCTGACTCTACAGCTTGTACTATTAGAGATACAGAGATGTGCATTAAAGAAGTGCAGAAATAAAACGCTAACAATGGCGTCTAATAATGGACTAACATTCACTCAATAAGTATGGACATTGTGCCTGGCCTTGTGCTAAGCACTTTACATGCAAGCTTTCACTGAATTCCAAAATCCCTCAGTGAGCTCATACCATCCTGATTTTACAAATGAGACAAAAGACTTAATGAGGCTGGGTTATTTGCTCAAGATCTCAGTTATCAGCAGAACCAGATCTCAAACTTAGCCTGTCAATGTATAAAGCACACATTCTTAACCTCTTTGCTGTATGGCTCAGTGGCAGGTGCTGTGTTCAGTCTGGGTGCTGAAGGCCAAGTAGAATTTGAATAGTTGATAATGAGTTTGTTGAGATTCCAGACAAAGGATGCGGCATGAATAAAAGATTACATAGAGGAAGTCTAGGGATTTAAAAATAATTCTTAACATTTATTGGGGTATAAGTACCCACATTTTTAACACACACAACACACACAGTATTTTAAATAATAATAGGATCACTTTAGATTAAGATCCTTGAGTTGTCAGATAGGCTACATTACCCTTTCCACCATTAAAAATAACCTTTTAAATTACAAGAGTGTATGTGCATAACATTGGAAAATGTAAAGAATAAAAAATAAAGCACGTCACAGACACGCTGAAAGTGAATTATGGAAAATTAGTTGGGAAGGTAGTTCAGGGACTGACTGCAGCAGCCTTGGCCTTGAGTGCCAGGATGAAGAACCAAACTTACATACAACTCTACATGCATCAGAAGACTGAGCAGAAAGGCCATATATAATTATGGCTTTATGCTATGCTTAAGACAGGCCTTAAAGGAAGAGAGAGACAAGAGGCAAGGGATCAGGTAGGAGACTACTGTAAATAGTCCAGGTAGAAGTTAAGAGCTTATTAAGCACAGCATAAGGCTTATGAATAGACTCCTTATCGTGACCACTATAAGCTCAGGCTGAGTCAGGCCTAAATTTGAATTTGGCTCCATCACTAGCTGTGTGACTCTAAGTTACTTAACCCTTGTGAGCCTCAGTTTTATCATCTAAAACAGGGGTTTCAAACTCATTTTCACTGGAGGCCACATCAGCCTTGCGGTTGCCTTCAAAGGATGGAATGTAATGTTAGGACTGTATAAATGTAACTACTCCTTAACAGTTAAGTGAGAGCCTGGCGCTGCTGCTGGGTAGAAACAAGGTGTTGGGCCTGATAAACAAGGTGGAAGGCCGGATTCGGCCCACGGGCCTTGTGTTTGCCACCTGTGATCTAAAAGTAGGGATAATAACTGCAATGTAAAGAGTTGTGAGAATTAAATAAGACGTGAAACAACATAATTCAAGTTTTTCAATTTTTACACTATTGGCATTTTTGGCTAAATAATCCTGTTTAAAATTTTTTTTATTGAATCAAGGAGCTGTCTGGCATTATAGAATATGTAGCCATATCCCTGGTCTCTACCTACACCCTTCCCTTGCTGTGACAACCAAACATATCCCCAGACATTGCCAAATTAACTCCGGTTGAGAACCATTTAGCATAGTTTCTGACATATAAAGTAATCAAAAAAATATATAAGCTGCCCTGGCTGGTGTGGCTCAGTGTATTGCACACTGCTCTGCAAACCAAAAGGTCACTGGTTCAGTTCCCAGTCAGGGCACATGCCTGGGTTGCGGGCCAGGTTCCCAGTTGGGGTTGAGGCAGGTAAGAGGCAACTGGCTGATGTATCTCTCACACCTACCCCTCTTCCTCCCTCCCTTCCAATCTCTCTAAAAATAAATAAAAATCTTTTAAAAATTAAATGTAAGCTTTAAAAAATGATTGCCGAGGAGGCAGGAAGTAGATTGGTATTACCTGATGATGAAGGCAGAAACGCAGAAGGCAATGTGTAAATGTAGATGATCGAACTGGCTGGCTGCCTGGACAAGAAGGCCACGAAAGAAGGAGACAGCAGAGGTGACCACAGCTTTAAAGCTATGTTATTGATCCCACCAAAAAAAACAAGGAAGACAGCAGATAGTGCAGGTCTGAGGGACCAGAGGGGCACACAGATGGAGATAATTGCAAGGCATTAAGAATTCTGGAATGTAGTTAGGAAGAAGGGTGAGTGTATGTCTCTGTATCAAATATCAAAAACACTCTTTATGTTTCCTGAGCTTTTAATGGTTTCAAGTTTTATCTCATAATACCAAAGTGAGTACTTGACATGCGACTTCACTGTAAAGCTCTCAGGAGAAATAAACTTAGAAGACATATTTAGCAAATGTGTATGTACTGCCTTTAAAAAAACAGGTGTTCCATTTTCAGAAAGAAATACAATCAGAAAAAATATATAAAGCAAATAAGTCGCAAAAAAAATCACTATAAATTTATACACCGTGACAGACTCGTTTTCCATGCTTTCAGTAGACAGCTGAAAAACAGGTTATGTACTGATCCTCCTGAAAATTAAACCAATTTCTGAGCTTTTAATATGTGTCACATATTTTAGAAATATTGGTGAAGAAAAAGTGATTGGGACTTCTTGCCAAGATGGAGGCATAGGCAGATACAGTTTGCCTCCTCGCACAACCAAAAGAAGGACAACAACAAATTTAAAAACAAAAAACACCAGAACTGCCAAAAAATTGATCCGTATGGAAGTCTACCAACCAAGGTGTTAAAGAAAAAATATTCATACAGACGGGTGGGAGGGGCGGAGACAGGCAGCCAGGTTAGAGAGGATTCATGGCAAGGCGGCAGCTGGTCAAGCGGGTGGTCTCACATTCTCGTGAGGATAAACCAGGAGGAACAAATGGAGAGTGAGACAGACTGTGCAATCCAGGGTTCCAGTACAGCAACATAAAGCCTCAAAGCCTCTGGCTGTAAAAACCTGTGGGGATTGAGATGGCTGGAGAAACTCCCAGCCTCACAAGAGAGTTCATTGGAGAGACCCACAGGGTCCTAGAATTCACACCAATCTACGCAACTGGAAATCAGCACCAGAAGGGCCCAATTCACTTGTGAGTAGTGGGGGAAGTGACTGGAAAGCCAGCTGAAAGCGGAGCAAGCGGCATTGTTCCCTCTTGGACCCCTCCCCCACATGCAGTACCACAACACAGTGATGTAGGTTGTTCCACCCTGGTGAATAACTAAGGCTCCACCCCTTACTACGTAACAGGCACACTGAGACAAAAAAAAAATATGGCCCAAATGAAAGAATAGATCAAAGCTCCAGAAGTATTACAACTAAGCAATGAACAGAGAGCCAACCTATCAGATGCACAGTTCAAAACACTGGTAATCACGATGCTCGCAGAATTGGTTGAGGATGGTTACAAAATAGAGGAAAAAGTACAGACCATGAGAAGTGAAATAAAAGGAACCAACAGTGAAGGGAAGGAAACCAGGACTCAAATCAACAGTCTGGACCAGAAGGAAGAAATAAACGTTCATACAGAACCGAATGAAGAAACAAGAATTCAAAAAAAAAAGAAAAAGAAAAAAAGAAAAGAGGCGTAGGAACCTCTGGGACAACTTTAAATGTTCCAACATTTGAATCATAGGGGTGCCAGAAGGAGAAGAGGAAGAGGAAGAAATTGAAAACTTATTTGAAAAAATAATGAGGGAGAACTTGCCTAATCTGGCAAAGGAAATAGACTTCCAGGGAGTCCAGGAAGCTCAGTTTTCCAAAGAAGGTGAATCCAAGGAGGAACACACCAAGGCACATCATAATTACCACCCAAGATTAAAATTAAGGGGAAAATCCTAGAAGCAGCAAGAGATAAGGAGGTAGTTACCTACAAAGGAGTGCCCATCAGACTGTCAGCTGATTTCTCAAAAGAAACCTTGCAGTCAGGAAGGGGCTGGAAAGAAGTATTCGAAGTCATGAAAGGCAAGGACCTACATCCAAGATTACTCTACCCAGCAAAGCTATAATTTAGAATGGAAGGGCAGATAAAGTGCTTCCCAGACAATGTCAAGTTAAAGGAGTCTGTCGTCACCGAGCCCTTATTATATAAAATGCTCAACAGACTTATCTAAGAAAAAGATAAAAAATATGAACAGTAAAATGAGACAACAAACTCACAGCAATCAACAACCAAACCAAAAACTAAAACAAAAAGAACTAAACAAGCAACTAGAACAAGAACAGATTCACAGAAAAAGAGATCACATGAATGGTTACCAGCAGGAAGAGGGAAAAGGGAGAATGGGAGAAAAGGTACAGGGACTAAGCAGCATAAATGGTACACACAAAATAGACAGGGGGAGGGGTTAAGAATAGTACGGAAAATTGAGAAGCCAAAGAATTTATATGTATGATCCATGGACATGAACTAAGGGAGGGAATGATGGTGAGGGGGGTATAGGGTGGAGGGGACTAAAGGAGGGAAAAAAACGGGACAACTGTGATAGCATAATCAATAAAATATACTTTTAAAAAGAGGCTGGATCCAAAACAACGTGCTTTCAAATTCTAGCTGTATGCCTTTAGAAGCCATATCTATGTGACTCTGTCGTCTCCAGAAGCCCACCAGCACCCAAAACAGCTCTTGCAGCCTTTGCAAGCCACCTGAGCAAACAAAAGTGCATCTCTGTTCCTCACCTACTCTGTAGTCTATTCCATGGCCCCTCTGGAGCACTAACCAAAGCAGATAAGCACTGGAACTGACTGACTGGAGGCACCTACAGTAACTGTACCTTGGGTTTCCCAAGAATATTCTGTTTTGTGGTCTCCAAGAAACAATGTTCTCTAAATTCCAATATTTAGGAAGTCAAATCAAATCTCCATCTTAAAAGCCCATATGATATCATGATACATTTGCCAAAACCCATAGAACGTACAATACCAAAAGTTAACTGTAATGTAAACTATGAATTTTGGGTGTCAGTTTAAGTACACTGGTTGTAAAAATTGTACCACTTTAATGCAGGGTGTTGATGGGGGTAGGAAGGATGTTGTGCAGTATATTTGAAAGGGTGCATATGGCAACTCTCTGGCAGGGCTGAACTCTGACCCTAGACATCCTTTCCCATATCTGAGTACTGACTCCAAGTCACATTTCAACAGCTCACTTTTGAGAAGCCACACTCTCACACCCAGAAGCTAGGTCTTACACGGCTATTATTTTAAGAAGCCAATAGTAACTCAGGGCTAGACTGAGTAATGAGATACAAGTGCTTTGGGACTCTGTGGGCTCCCAGCAAAACTAATGAGTACTATCACCAGTATTCTGTCCAAGATATGGACATATCCAAGTGGCCAGGAGCTCATTGTAAAATTCAGAGACAACAATCAGAGGAAGAACGTTTCTGCCCCTTCCTATATAGCCTCTGCTTGGGAAATTAACATTTTATGTAGTTATTATTAGAGGTCGTTTGTAGTGGTTTTTAAAATTATATTTGATTATGTTATTATAGTGTCCCAATTTTCTCCCTTTACTCCCCTCTACCGAGCACCCCCCACTCCCTCAGGCAATCCATGGGTCACGTGTATAAGTTCTTTGGCAACTCCATTTCCTTTCCTGTACTTTACATCCCCATGGCTATTCTGCAACTACCTATTTGTACTTCTTAATTCTCTCACTTCTTCACCCATTCTCCCCACACACCCCTCCCATCTGCCAATCCCTTCTAGTCTGCAAAGTTTCTTTCTGAGAAATCAACTGACAGTCTTATGGGAACTTCCCTATAAGTAACTAACTTCTTTTCTCCTGCTGCTTTTAAGATTTTCTCTTTATCTTTAACCTTTGGCACTTCAATTATGATGTGTCTTGGGAGTGGGCCTCTTTGTATCCATCTTGTTGGGGACTCTCTGTGCTTCCTGGACTTGCAAGTCTATTTCCTTCACCAAATTAGGAAAGTTTCCTTTCACTATTTTTTCAGATAGATTTCCAATTCATTGTTCTTTATCTTTTCCTTCTGGCACCCCTATGATGTGAAGGTTGGACCTCTTGAAGTTGTCCCAGAGGCTGCTTATACTCTCATTTAGGAGGGAGCAGGGGTTCTCTTTTCTTCTTGTTGTTCTGATTGGTTGTTTTTTGCTTCCTTATGTTCCAAATCATTGATTTGAAACTCGGCTTTATCCACTCTACTGTTGTTTCCCTGTAAATTGTCCTTTATTCCAATTAGTGCATTCTTCATTTCTGACTAGATGTGTTTTATGCTGTTGAGGTCCTCACTAAGTTCCTTGAGCATCCTTGTAACCACTGTTTTGAACTCTGCATCTGATAAATTGCTTATCTCCCTTTTGTTTAGTTCTTTTTCTGGAGTTTTGATCTATTCTTTCATTTGGGCCACGTTTCTTTATCTCTTCATTTTGGCAGCCTCTCTGTGTTTGCTTCTATGCATTAGGTGGAGCTGCTATGACACCCTGTCTTGGTAGTGTGGCCTAATGTAGTAGGCGTCCTATAGGGTCCAGTGGCATAGCCTCCCTATCACCCAAGCTGGGTACTAGAGGTGAGCCCTCTATGTGGCCTGAGTACACTCTCCTCTTGTAGTTGAGCCTTGATTGCTGTTGGCAGGTCAAATGGAAGGATTAATCCAGCCAGTCAGCTGCAAGGACTGGCTGTTGACCACTGACCATGAAACTCCACCGTCCCTGAAAGATCAGCTGTGCAGGGAGGCAGGGTGGTGTGCTTCGATGTGATCTGTAGCTATCCAGTGGGTGCACAGGCTCTGGGGTTCCCCCGGATGGTGCAGGCCAAGGTCAGCCCCATCTATGTTCCACCCAGGGCCACCCTGCCTGAGCTATAAAGCAATCTGAGATAGCTGCTACTTGTGCTGGGCTTGGAGATTCCCAGGTGAAATCAAGCTGTGAATCTAAGCTGACTGCTGCTATTGTCAGGCCTGGGGGCCACTTAGCAAGAGGTACAGGGGCTGGGGGCTCACTGAGGTTGGCTGTTGCTTGTTTGAGAAGATTTAGAAAGTTGTGAAGCATGAGCCAAGACCAGCCATTCATATGGAAAAGCCACAGTTAACAGTTTGGGTGGGCCTGTAAATTGGGTGGGATGGAGTCTCAGGGGATCTCCAGGGCAGGGCAAACAGTGTTAGCCAGGTGGATGGAGTCTTAGATATGGCACCCTCCTGCCAGCTCAGTGGCTCCATGAGGGGGAGGGTTCAGAAAAGAGACAATGGCATCTGCCCACCTTTCTGTTTGGGAGGAAGCTGTCCCCCAGCACCCACCTTGATGCCCCACACTTCAGTTCTTCCCTGTACGGCACTGGTGTCTTTCAAGCTGCTACCCTGGTGCTGGAGCTCAGAGGGAGTGAGTCTAAGACAGTTTGTGGGTTCTTGAAGGGGAACTGCCTAGGACTCCAGAAGTTTCTTCCACTGACTTAATCCCCTGATGTTTTTTGCAGCTGGAAGTTATGGGGGACTTACCTTTCTCGCACTGGAACCCTGGGCTGGGGAGGCAGGTATGAGGCTGGGACTCTTCGCTCCTGTGATATCCATCCTGAATTTTTGCCCACCACACATGGATGTGCAACCAGCCCATTCTGCATCTGAGCCCCCCCTACCAGTCTGGATGGATGTGGTTTCTTTAATTCTGTAGTTGTTGGACTTCCATCAACTCGATTTATGATGGTTCTGAGTGAGGGCTGTTCTATATTTTAGTTGTAATTTTGATGTGGTTGTGTAAGGATGAGAGCCAGGTTTACCTATGCTGCCATCCTGACTGGAAGTCTGTGGTGGGTTTTTTTGTTTGTTCAGTTTCATTAAAGGTTAGTGTCACGTGGGAAACTATGTAATGTGGTAGAAAAAAATAAGGGCTTTGGAATCATGCTTTGCTTCAAGTCCTGGCTCTGCCACTTCTTTGCTATCAACACTAGACAAGTCATACCCTCTCAGAGCCTCGGTTTTATCACGGTGCTTTTCGAAGTTCAGGCTGCCCTGTCAGTGAGTTTTAAATTCAATTTAATGGCTCCCAAATAACACTTTTAAGTAAAAAAATAAAAGAGAAAATATCAGATGACACTACCTGTAATAAGGACAAGTACTACTTTATGAAAGTCAAGTTTTACATATATAGATATTGATATATAGGTAGATATGTGTATAAATTAAAATATAAAATATCTTCCTTACACTAAATAGATAATGGTCAAAAAACTTGAAAGCCACTGACCTACAAAATGAGACTGCCAGATGTGTGTAATGTTATTTTCTGTGTTTTTCAGAATATCTGAGATTTGAAAAAATAAAATAACGTGGGTCGAACATTCGTTAGCAATTACCCCTCTTAGAGTCAGAATATCTGAATACAACCTTATTTAAGAATACTGGGAAAGTTCCTTTTTATTGGTCAATTTCAGATTCCCATCAATATAGCTTTAAGTATATGATATAAATGAAATAGTCAGCCATCATCATCTGCCAAGGACACAGTCTTCTAAATTATTGACACGGAATGATCAGTTCTAATTAGGAAATGAATTTTACCTTAAATTAATACAAAGATCAAGCCTGCAAGAACCTATCCAGACATCAGTCATACGTGAAATCACCTAGAAGCAACTCTTCCTGGACAAGCTCTCTCTGATGGAAAAAGCAATGAAACCAGTATTAGCCCCAGAAGTGTTCTACAGGAAACATCATTCTGCTAGGACACCCAGAGCTAGCCACTAACATGTGAAAGCCTTGACAAAGTTCCCACCTTTGGAAGGACTCCAGTTAAAGGTGGTGTCCGGAAGCCTCACGAACAAAACATAGACAAGAACTGCACAGAAGGAATTCTTTGGCCTGCAGAACAAGTTAGTCTTATGTATAAAACCTTTCCAATTCTCTATCATTTGAGGGGAAAAATACAGATGGAAAAAAAAAATCCAAATTTCTCACCACAGCTTACAAGGCCTCCTACCTGTACTAATTTTCCTCCTACCTGTACTAACTTTCCTTTTAGGCCATACTGCCCTTTCTGCTCCTCAAATATGCCAAGCTCAGAGCTCTTGTTCTCATTGCCCAGATCACGCTTCTTTCAGTTCTTTGTATGTTGGGGTCTTCTCATCATTTGGCTCTCAGTTTGTGTGCTTCACTTCCTCAGAGAAGAATTCCCTTTTCCTCATTAAAGACGCCCCCCATCCAACTGGCTAAAAATGGTGAAGGAATTGAGAAGGACAGATTGGTAATTACAAAATAGTCATGGGGGTGTAAAATATAGCACAGGGAATACAGTCAATAATACTGTAATAACTATGTATGGTGCTAGCTGGGTACTAGAAATATCAGGGGGAACACTGTGTAAAGTTTATGATTATCTAACCACTATGCTATATACCTGAAACTAATACAATATAATCACAAATGTAAACTTTAATTGAAAAAATAAAAATAAATAAGTTAGATGACTATAAAAAGTCTTCCACCCCACCACACCCCTAAAGCATTCTCCACCATCATGTTACACTATTTTATTTTCTTCACAGCAGTTTCCTTCCCATTTTACCTCACCCTACTTTGTTAACTTTTCTGTCTCCTCACTAGAATACGAGTTCCATAAATTCTTTCTCTTTTCATCTTGACTCTCTCCTTAGCACCTAGAACAGTATCAGATCCTTACTCGCTCACATATATATGTATATGTATACCTACACACGTGTATGTCTGTGTGTATGTATCTGCCACATGAACGAGTGAATAAACAACATCAGTGCATTCATTCCAGTGTATTGTATTTGACTGTACTTTGAAAATAATGAGAAAGAAGATTTACATACATGGGAATACATGTGAGGTGAGTTCAACCAGGAGTTGTTCGGCTTTCCACTGAGCACCCATTCACAAACCATATCTACCACAGGGCTACAGGGCTCCTGGTGCCCAGTGAAAGAACACGTGATTTGGTTTCAAAGCTTAGACTAAACCTCCTGTTTATAAACCCACTGGTCATCACCTCACTACAAAGGTTGCCTCTAGCATAATGGCTCTGAAGTCAAGAGAGACAGGGGTTCAATCCCAATGGTATCTTTATATGCTGTTAGGCCTTAAGCAAGTTTCCTCATCTACTAAATGAAGACGACAGCACTGTTTTGAAGAGTAAATAAGCTAATGTTTAAAAAACATTTGGTACATAATAAAAACCCAATTAAAATTAGCTATTTATTATTATTATTCATTCATTCGTATTTTCCCCAACTAGTACTTACTGATGTCTACTCTGCTACAGGTCCTGTGCCTGGACATCAGGCACAGACACAGATCACGAGGGACTGGCTGCAGTACCTGCCCAGGAAGAGCTCGCAGTGGGACAGGCAAGATGAAGCCATAAACAAGTATAAAAGAAGGAGTGTAGCATGTATTGTCTCATCCAGGAAGGCTGAAGAGAAGCTATCTGCCCTTCTCTAGCAAATCTGGTATGAGGGTCCAGTCTCAAGTTAACAGGTAAACCCAAACTCTTCCAACTTATAAAAATGGGTTCTGAGATGGGTCAGAGAAACTCCGTGAAGAAGCCCTCACAAGACCATAAGAAGAATGGTCAAGAATGACTGTCATAATAGCCAAAAGGTGGAAACAACTAAAGTGTCCATCACATTTAAAAAGACAAATAAAATGTGGTATATACATACAATAGAATATTATTCAACTTTAAAAAGGAAATCCTGACACATATTATAACATGGATAAACCTAGAGGACATTATGCTCAGTGAAGCCAGCCACAAAAAAACAAATACTGCATAACTCCACTTACTTAAAGTATTTCCAGAAGTCAAATTCACAGAGACAGAAAATAGAATGGTGGCTGCCAGGCGCTGGAGAGAGGGAAGTTAGTGGTAGGCACATGATTTCAGTTGGGGAAATAGTGAAAAAGTTCTGGAGATGGCTGGTGCTGATGACTGCACAAAAATGGGACCACACTTAATGCTACAAACCTATACACTTAAATGGTTAATATGGGCCCTTGGTTGTGTGGCTCAGTCAGTTGTTGTGTTGTCCCATACACCAAAAGTTCACGGGTTTGATTCCTGGTCAGGGCACATACCTAGGTTGTGGGTTCAGTTCCTGGTTGGGGCATGTACGGGAGGCAACAAATCGATGTTTCTCTTTCACATCAATAAAAATATATCCACTCTTCTGCAACTTTGACCATTTTTATATCTGGTAGTATATCAACCCAGCTTTTTCCCAGGTTGAACTGACATGAGAACAATTCCGGGGCAGTCCTTATACACAGTACACTGTGTGATGTAGTTAACACCTAAGAAATTACAAATACCAATATATAAACCCAAACCCTAATTTATAGCAAAATAGAGAGATGCTATACATACTGACCATGGGTTTATTTCTCCAAGGGTAAGAGAGACAGAAAATAAGCCAAAGTATTTTTATGTCTAAATATCAAGTTTGGATTATATAAGCTAATTCCTAAAGAGACAAGCAAGTCCCCAGGAAAAAAAAGTTAACATTTAAAAAAAATGTTAATTTGCATTATTAAGCAATGCAACTTTCACAGACTAAGCAAAAATATCACAGCTGACTGTCCTATATAATGACCTGGTTTCCCCGTGGCCCAGAAAGATGGGAGATAAATCCCCAAAACCCTAGGTTAGGCAGATTGAAGAGAGCAGACTGTGGCTGTTTGCATGATTAAAGGCTATGTCACAGTGCGATGGGATCTATGCTTTGCCCTCTTCCCCCTAGAAGTCCCCACTCTTATCCCAGACTGAGGACTGGGAAAAGAGTGACAGCTTCACCCTCGTATGTCCAAAGACTCCCGAATCCAAAATTTAACTTCTCTGCTGTCCGTTCATCCAATTTTCATTAAGAGCAATTTACATTATCTAGAAAGCTTCGAAGTCAAATACCGCCTTTATTTTTACTTTATCAAACCCATTAAAATCAAGACAGGGTATGATCTGGACATGGGACTTAGGATCACAAAAAAATCTCAAGTCAAATAACTGGTTTAAGTTTGAGTCAAGTTCATCAACAATAAGATGACAGCTTCGGGCAAAGTCAGCTGCCTTCTTGCATGTCAGAAAGACTAGCATTGCTTCGGACACATTACATAGGTATAAGCAACCTCTGGGTGGGTAATGCCACCAAACAAAAGCAACACCTTCAAAGTATCTCTCAGTGACTACAGGCAGCCAGACACTCAAACTGCCAGTCCTGAATTACAGCCTCTGAATGGTGAGGGCTTCACATTTCACTGATCAGGGCACAGCCCAATCAGAAGACAAACCCCTGCACTGCCAGGGACCAGCAAATCCGCTTTCTTCCAGTGTGCACATGACTGAATGTGCTTCTGTCCATCATCTGGGTCATATATAGTTCAATGCGAGCTGAGCAGACAGGGCTGTAAGGAAATCTGGCGCGGTTCAATACCTCGTCTAGCCTGGGTTCCAGTATCTAATTTTTTTTACTGACAAACTCATTTCTCTACTGGGACAGGATGGTGTGCTGGCTGGAAGTTCCATTTCTACAGCAAGAATCCTATCTGGAAACACAGAAGTTGTCCTCTAGCCACAGCAGCTCGAACTTTTTTGATTGTTGTTGCTGCTTTTCTCCCATCACCCCCACCCCCTTTTGACAAAGATCCAACTGTAAAAAGTCTTACGTAACAGTTCAGGACTACTTCGGTTCTTTTACTGGGTAAGCACTTTCTTTTTTTTTTTTTAAAACTAAAAACCATTTTAACATTGAATCTGTTGAGAGGCTTGTCTAAAATCTTTTAAGTAATTTGTGTAGTGAAATACTGTCAGCGGATTTTTTAGTCTCATTTCTGCACGTGCTCCTTTGTTCTCAGAACAGAAGCTTTTTATACACACCCCATAACGCAGCTGGAGAGAGTTATGAAGTCAGTTATTATAAGGAACACAAAGGTTGCTTTGCATTCTTTGCCTTTAGGTAATTAATTTTGTACTTGTTTTCTTACAACAGAGTATTTAATGAAGGGAGAAATTCAAAAAAGAATAAACTCTTGGAGAATCTAGCAAAGTTTGAAGTTTTCACCACCTTTTCTATCTGTAGTTTTGTGTGGCCAAACACTTGTGCCGCCTGGGGCGTTGGGGGTAGAGGCAAGCGTAGACAGAGAGGAACTAAGCCAGACATGGACAAAGGCATGAGCCAAAACCAGACAGTCCTGGCCGCTTGATAGGCCAGCAGTGGGTGAGACAGGTCAGCCAGCTGCAGGGGAGGGAAAAGGGGGGGAGAGGGGCATGGATGTGTGAGGTGCTCATGCGTGCGATCGTGACTAGATTCTGAAACTGCCAGCCATTTTCCCAGCTATGCTTTGTGCAATCTAAAGGAATGCATCTTCTCTGAAGCAGTCTTGCCAGAGCCCAGTGATAGGCAGGAGTGTGATAAATACCACAACATATGGAATCAGAAAATACTGGGATCTGGGGTGGGCAAAAGGGAATGCAGGGGGTGTGGAAATTTTTTAGTGATCTGGAATGTGTTGAGTGACAGGAAGTGCTCCAAGCTCCCCCCTCCACAACGCAACTCTTCTCAGTCGCGCCTGCTTTTGTCTAACTCTTGTAATCTACACACTACTGCTTACAAAGCTGTCTGAGTTTAAGACAAAAAGAAACATAAAAGGCTCTCCATCCCATAGTACCTGTGATATGGAAGAAATGTAAAAAGCATGGCCCTTCAAGCCTGTGGACATTTTTTCGGGTATACAAGAGAAAGATAAAATAATTTTCCAAGGATAAACAAGGATTATTAATTATAGCATAGCTCCAAATCTGATTTTTAAAATCCTGATTCTGCAATACTTACAGATGCTTAAGTTGGTTCCTAATTTGAAGGAGGCTTGTTTTGTTTGGTTAATATATTGTATTTGAAGTTGTTTGTATTTTCTTTGTATAAATTTGGACTTTGGGAGAAAAAATGCAAATAAGCAGAATGCACTGAAAAAAAAAAAAGAGGAGGATTTTTCCCTTCATTGGTTGAAATGCATTTAAAGGGTTGGTTTCTTGGGAAAAAACAGCTTGCTCTCTCTCGTTTTTGCATATATGCTACAAAGATAACTTTATGCCATAATAAATATAAGGTGGAAAATCTACGACAGAAAATAATACAGTGTTCTAAGTGAAAAACATTTTTCCAAACTTCTGTATTAACAGAAGCACTAAAACTTGAAGAAAAGTAGTCAGATAATTCAATGGCTAATCGTTTTTGGGTGATGAAATGGAAAATTAAGTTGTGAATAAAATGATGCTTGAGAATATTTCTACCTCCTACCACAAAGGATATTAGTGGTCAGTCTAGGAGTTAATCTTTCCTAGCGTGGCTCTGAGCCTTCATGCCGAGCAGACGTTATTCACATGACAATTCGAAAGGTCCATTCATATATCTCACTACCTGGATTTGAATAGAAACCAGACAGCAATTCTTTAGTTCCAGCCACCATTCGCCCCACTGGACAATAGCGATTTGTTAGCACAGAGTCACAGGCTGTGGGACACAAAGCTTGGAGCTGCAGAAAGATGGGGGATTCAGAGAACAGGAAATTACAGGCCCGATGCACTCCTGGCAGCTCTGAGAATACAAAAAAAAAGGCAACACAGGGATGCCATGTTTGAGAGCTACTTCTAGCTTTTTTAACCACCTCCAATGTCATAAAAGCTCTATTGTTGGAGAACATAAATTCACGAGTCCCATGTGCTCTCTTTTCTCACTACAGGGAACTTCATTCAATGCTCTGGCACAGTCAGAAAAATCAACAGCGTCCAGAATTGATTAGTTGTGGGCTCTCAGATAAAGGAGAGGAGCATTTCCAAAATAAAATGTTAGAGAAAAAAAATGCTCAATAACACAACTGATACTAATTTTATTATGCATCTTTTACAAATTATTTCATAAGACAAGACAATCAAAATGAAACCAAAAGGTATCAAGATTCCAGGGAAACAAATTTTTCTTCAAAATATCATATAAAACCTATTATTTAATTCCATCAAAAGTTTCTTTGGAAGATACATATCAACTTAAAAACTAATCTTACATATTACATCTGAGTGGGTTGTATTTTCCAAAACAAAGAACTAAAATCAAAGTCCTAAGGAATTATTTTGGAATGTTGGAAAGGAAAGCTCCATTTTACTTTGTGGATTATTAAATTATCATAGCTCCCAGGCTAAATTTAGAAATTTCCTCTACTTCTCTCACTTTAGACTTTAAGAAATAAAATTAATGGACATGCTAGGTGAGCGGGGAGAAAGAATTCTCTGAGCTCAATTAATAAGCAGAAGGAAACAGTACATGGGTCCCTCCGCAGGCCCTCGTGCTGCAACCTGAGCACCGACAGACCAGACTGGTGTCCATTTCAGCAGGAGACCCCGCACAACGAGGTTGTAAATGATTTTCTTCTTCTGCCTTTCTTCTGTGACCTACTGGCAAATACAAGTCTTAAAAGATGTCATACCTGATACACTCATTGAGTGAGATCACAAATGATCAAAAGCACTTTGGAAATGTTAACTATTCCACTCTAGTTGGTCCCATGGCTTTAAGTTGAATACATGGCAAATTTAACATTGCTGAAAAACAAACCAGCAACTATAAACTACCAATTATTGAATTTTCTCAAACTCTATAATTATTCATCAAATACAAGCATCAGTTATGACCTTACATTGCACTGCCGTCCAATACAATACCCACTAACCACATGTGGCTGTTTTTACTTGAATTTAAATGAATCGAAACTAAATAAAATTAAAAAATTCAGTTCCTCAGTCACACTAGCCACATTTCAAGCACTCAGTAGCTCCATGCAATTAGTGGCTGTCACACTGGAGAGCACAGATATGGGACAGTTCCCTTACTGCACTAAGTTCCGTTGGACAGCATTGACCTAGACAATGCTCATATCCACAACACCTGTCTTCAACTACACACCCAGCTGGACATGAAAGAAATTAACCTCTAAGTAAAAAATACCATAATAAGCACCATAATACTTGAGAAATGTCTTTAAAAAAGCATTTTGAAATCAAAGGTTTCATTTTTCTTCTTGGTCTACAATAAAGAGTTTATGAAGACCATTACGATAGCAGTGACAGACAGGAAATAACAGCCAACACAATTAAAATGTTCCAGAATGGCACTAACTTAAGTGTCAGAAAGTTCTTCCTAAATACAAAGCAACTAAGTCTCTAGTCTCCTTTACAGTATCAATGTCATAGACAACAAGGAATAGCAAAAGAGCAAAGGCCTTTGAAATCAGTCAGACCTGAGTTTGATTACCACTATCCACTTTACTAGCCAGATGGTATTAGACAAATGAATTCACTTCCCTGAGATTTAGTGTCCTTACCGGCAAAATGGGGAAATAGCTATTCTGCAGGATGTATGGAAGGACTCATAATAAAGTATATAAAGTAAGGGGATGGGCCTGCAGTAGATTCAAAAAAGGGTTGCTAATATTTATTATTATATTTTCCCCTTCATCTTCATGATACGACTCCTTACAGACAGATAGATACTATTCAACACAACAGCCAGCATGAACGAGTATCTTAAAATACTAATGCTGACCATGTTAGTAATTCAACTGGAATAAAAGGAAAATATCTGTATGCTAAACAGTTTTACCCAGCCAGTGTGTGACCATACCACCCCATGCAGCCTGGCTTTGCCAGTAATCTCATGACATACTCGGCTCAAATACTCAGCATGGTCCCTGAATATTCAGTCTTGTATTTATGAATCTGAGCTTAGGTTTTAAATGAAAGGACAATGCTAAAAAGTAGCTAAAAAGTAAACTCTGCCAAATACAAAGCAATGGTTACCAAATACTGGAAACCTGCTGCCTGTTCAAGAGGAAGAGAAAGGCTACTTTAGAAATACAGTGATAAGAAGCCTCATCCTCCCTTGTTCAGATGACCAAAGCACAAAAAACTGTGGATAGAAACTGTTAAAAAAAAAAAAATACTGAACTGAAGCTTTTTTAAAGGAACATTTAAATAACCTACATTATAATAATGGTAGTCTTGAGCCCTGGCCGGTGTGGCTCAGTTGGTAGAAGCATCATCCTGTAATGAAGTGCTGCGGGTTTGATTCCCAGTCAGGGCACATGCCTAGTTTGCAGTCCAATCCCCAGTCCAGGAGCCTATGATCCCCAGTCCGGGATCTCCAGTCTGGATACGTACAGGAGGCAATGAATCAATGTTTCTCTCTCTCTCTCCCCATTCCTCTCTCTCCAAAAGCAATGGGAAAAAAAAAAAAAATGTCCTCGGGTGAGGATAAAAAAAAAAGTAGTCACAAAACAGGCAAAATTCTCGATGCCTTAGGACCTTCTATTACTGTGAACTTGGTTTATGGTCAAGACCAGATGCAATGAGTGGTGCCCCTCAAGGCTTCAGTGGTTTTTAAAAAAATGCAAGTAGCTGCTGTTATTATTACATGTCTTAACCTCTGTATCTACCATCAAATGAACTGGATGTAATAAACAAGGATATGAGGTTCTTAAATTCTGATACCATTCTCAACCCATACTATGCCTGCTAGGTCCAAAAAGCATGGGTCTTAGGATCAAGTTGATATGGGTCGGAATCCTGGCTGTACCACTTATTTGCTATGTAATCCTTAAAGTCACTTCCTGTTTTTGTCTCAAACTCTTCATACATCAAATATGAATATTAATACCTTACTGACAGGTCACTTTAAGGACCATACATATAAACCATCTTGACCTGCTCCTGGCACATGGAAAACACTCTGGAAATATCAATTCTGTGAAAACACAGAATAGTGTGTTCTTATCTGAGACTCTTCCCAAACAGAGAATGGAAATAGAAGGATTCCAGGCTGATTTATAGCACAGACCATTCTGTTTAAATTTTAATTAAAACAAACATACAAAGATAAAAGCTGTCAACACTGAACAGAGAATTTCAAGTCCTAGAAACATAAATGAATTTGACTGAATGAATACAGGGAAACTTAGTATTTGAAAAGTGAGGTGGTGCCCTGGCTGGTGTGGCTCAGGACACTGAGTGCCAGCCTGGGAACCCAAGGGTCATGCACGTGAGAGGAAACCACACAGAGATGTTTCTTTAAATCTTTTTTAAAAGAAGAAGAAAGAAAAGTGAGGTGGTACATCAAATTTTAATATTTAAAGTGCAATTTAATACTGATACTAATTCTTGGTCGTTGGAACAAAAAACATCAAAATTCTAAAATATTGCCCAAGATTGAGAAATTAAAATAGTCTCCTACAGGTATGGGAAAGAAAATTCATGTTTCCAAAATCAAAGCCATAGAAGAAATTCGTGGATAAAACATTTTCCAACTATATCTGTAGACTCGTTTTAAAATTGAAACTAATCCAGCAGGAACTAGAAATAGTAGGTGTTTCTTAATTACACCAAATAACCAGGAAAAAATGTTGGGTGTGCTACACAACCTCTCAGAGTATGTAAGGCAACAGATTTTCCAAAGCAAACAGAAAAACTATAAAGGAGATAATGTGGTGGGGAATCTGAAAAGGTACATTTATCTCCCAGAAATGGGCTGGATTAGAAATAACATAAAATCTTAGCTCTGCTACTATCTAGCTAGATGACTTTTAAAAGTCACTTCTGAGGCTTTGTTACCAGCCATAGTTCAAAAAAAAGAAGAAAAAAAAACACATTCGTACTAATGGCTAAAGAACAAATAACACTTAAGAGGTGAGAAATTTGGATTTGCCAGATAGTGTTCAAATTTCAGTCTCAGGTGGGTGGAGGTGAAAGAGGGTATGGGGGGTGTTAAAAGGTAATGGAAAAAGAACTATTATAAGAAAAAGAAAATCAGTCTCTGCAAAGCCTGGCTACTATAAGATGTTTTATGGGACTGCTTAAGCAGATAGCTTAGACTGACAGGCTAGACATACAGATACTGTATATTGGACTGCAAAGACTTCCATGGATGCCATCAACATTGATAAGTTACTCACAAAAGGCCTTCAGAGAAAAGGTCCCTCAGCAGGTGTTTCTGGGTTCTTATTGAATGTTGATCAAGCACAGTCCTCCTTCTCCAGACATTCACCAACAAATATTAAATTCCCAATATGTATAATGCACAGAACCAGACCCAGGTTGAGTGATGAACTAAACAGATATATCAGCTGCCTCCATGAAGCTGACAAGCTATGAACTGGAATAACTATGGCTAGAAACCATATCATTTAAACAATGGTAGGAATCTTGAGTTTAGAAACTTTCAGAATGGGTCCAATAACTGGGGAAATGTCATCCTGCTGAAGGTGAACATAGTTCATAAATAATAATAGAAGACTGTACACCCTCTGTTCCATTTGATTCAAGCAAAGAGATTTAAACTACAAGATCTTTTTTTTTTAATCCTCACCCAAGGATATGCTTACTGATTTTTGAGAGAGCGGAAGGGAGAGTGAGAGAAACATTAGTTGCCTCCCATATACTCCCCAACCTGGGATGGAACACACAACCTAGGTATGTGCCCTGACCAGGAATCAAAACCACAACCGTTTGGTGTACAGGACGATGCTCCAACTAACTGAGCCACCTGGCCAGGACTAAGCTACAAGATCTTAATGGATTTTAAGCCATTAAGGAAATGAAGTATCTTCAAATATGCTCGTTTCACAATGACTTACTACTCAGATCTATGGTAAACCACTATCTTATGTAAAACTTCAATCTCCTTTTGATGATGTTTAAGAACAAGGTATTTACCTTCTTCTTAAGGAGGGGATAGAGTAAAGGGGGTCTGGGCAAGGAATGACATTCCAGGAGCAGATCATGGTAAACTCGAGCATTAAATGTGATACAAATTTCCTTCATTCCCTTCCCCAAGATTATGTTCTTAGCATTTACCACTTCTTTTAATGGTGCATGCCATGATCACCATGATGAAACAGCTAGCTAGTGCTCAGCCCGTGATTCACCTGTCTCTTAGCGATCAAAAATATTTGAGACATATGATAAATACAAAAAGAGACAAGAGTCACAACAGGGCTTCTATGGCAATTCATCTCACAAACCAGAACCATTTATGTCTATGAGGTGTCTATATATTAAACTTTCTTCCAATTGGAATACAGTCTTCGTTGTCATAGGACTATGTAAAGAAGTCATTGTTACCAAGTACATCCATGTAAAGAATATCCATGTACCACAAAGGCATAATGTTATCTCCACAAAACCTGAGGCTCCCAACATCCAAAAGTCCCAATCAAGAAATTCCCATCCTAGTTTGTTGACACAGAACTTGAGTTTCCACCCAGACTTTTTTCTACTGATAAAGACTCAACATCAAATGTCTTTTGCTTTTTCATTGACTGAAAAGACATCTGACAAATGTACTCACAACAAATTAGACGATTACATTTAAAAAAAAAAAAAAAAAAAAGATCCCAATCCAGTCATCTATTTACTATGACCCAAATTTTAGAAGTACCTTCATTTGGCTAATAGCATTACCTTTTTGCAGGATTACTTCACTGTACAATCTCATATTACTATAACAGAACAATTTCTTCTGCTTGGCCTCTTAAAAGCTTTCAGGTATATAGTTCATTCATTCACAAGATATCTGTTGAGTTCTTAGTACATGTTCTAGGCATTGGATACATAATAGCTAACAAAATAAAGGTCTTATACTTGGCCATTGTGGACACAAAGACTTGAATTCACTCTCGGTTTGAGCATTCACTGAGTGACCCTAGACAAATTTGCCTCTCTGAACCTCAGGATCCTTCTCTAGGAAAAAAAGGGAAAATTATACCACTTCACAGAACTGTTATGAAAATTATATAATGTTTGTCAGCATCTAGCATAGTACCTGGAACACAACAGACACTTGACAAATAGTAGCTGTAATTTTACAAACAGCAGATATGTACTACTATTATACATCCTTTCGTATGCATGTATGAAAATCACTCATTTTCTTTTAAATTACAGGTTTCAAAGGCTTAAGTGTATCTAAAATATTTGTTTCAGATGTTACAAACTAAGCAGAACAAAAGCTGTTAGAGGAAGAAATGCTACTTCTGGTTATTAAAAAGCTTCTGGCTGTATATGCTACATACAAGACAGCAAGAATTTATGAGTAAAATACAGGATAGGGCAAAAGTAGGTTTACAGTTGTTCATATAGAAAAAATGCAATCATTAATAAATAATAATACAAGAGTAAACTGTGTTTCGCACACTCACAACTGTAACCCTACTTTTGCCCCAGCCTGTATTTTGAAGCTAGGTTGTCAACGATGACACAGACCACCACACTCACACAGACGGCGAAGTGTAGGGCGCCACATCTCTAGTAGTGTTACTATTTCAGCCAATTTAACCAGAAATTGTAGAGAAGAAACATATCTAAAAGATTTGTAATCTCAAATCTACCACAGCCATCAAGAAGGGCAAAGAAAGTTTTTCCTCTAAAAGTAATATCATTATAAAGCCTCATATAGAAACTAATTTGAAAGCAGATCCTGATAGGCATCCAGGTGGCAATTATTCTCTATTATAAATAATACTGTAGCCCTGGCTGGTGTAGCTCAGTGGATTGAGCGTGGGCCTGCGAACCAAAGGATCACGGTTCGATTCCCACTCAGGGCACATGCCTGGGTTGCAGGCCAGTTCCCAGCAGGGCACACACCAGAGGCAACCATACATTGATATTTCTCTTCCTCTCTCTCTCTCCTACCCTTCCCCTCTAAAGATAAATAAATAAAAATCTTTAATAAAAAAAAATTTTAATGCCCTGGCTGGCGTAGCTCAGTGGATTGAGCGCGGGCTGTGAACCAGAGGGTTGCGGTTCGATTCCCAGTCGGGGCACGTGCCTGGGTTGCGGGCCAGGTCCCCAGTGGGGGCTGTGTGAGAGGCAACCACATGTTGGTGTTTCTCTCCCTCTCTTTCTCCTTCCCTTCCCCTCTCTCTAAAAATAAAGAAATAAAAAAATATTAAAAAAAATTTTAATAATAAAAAAATAATACTGTAGTGAACTACACACACACACACACACACACACACCCCAGGAAAAAATATATATGTGTTTGGTCTGACCAATCTGTATTCCAACCAACAGGAACTGATAGCAACAAACCTTCCAACAGGACACAGGGCAGTTCTACATTAGGGTCCAAAAGTCTCAAAAGTAAAAGCAAAGCACAGCAGCAAATCAGAACAAAATAAAATGAAACACTCTATCTCATGGTTGAGTTTCATTACTTGGAAACAATGACACGAGTAAAGAATCACAGTTTTCAAAAATGACATGAAAACTGTTGATAAATTAAGATGCACAAAAAGCAATATTTTCACATCTGAATTATTTTCAAATTTTAGCAGTGAGCAAAGAGTACTAAATATGAATATATACTTTTGGTATCCACCATGTAACAGAAAATTCTACAAGTGATTATCAAGGCAAGAAGACAACAAACATCATTTATTCAATAAATCTTTATTGAATGATGACTTCTTTTCAAGTACTTTAAGAAATCCAAATTCTTTAAGAGGTCTTTACTCAAATAGCTTGCCTTCCATATCCTTCACAATCTGGCCATCTTACATCATGGAACATTTGCCTGCCTAACTGCTGGAACAGAATATATCTCAGACCATGGCTAGAAAAAGGAAATCGCTTCAAGGTACTGTACTGAATGACCAAGTTAAAAATCACGATTTCCTAAGAGAGGGAAAAAACCAAAGTCAATACAATCCAATTGCATAGACTGCGCTCACATGGCCTCTTTACAGCACACAGTAATGTTTACCCAAGTACCTACAGTCAAGAGGAATTCAAATATTGATAGGAAGAAAAAAAAAACTCTTACTTTCCATAGAATAGCTAATAAAACTACTATCATTTTCATTTCTTCATAATTTATCTGTAAATCCTGCTTGATTTGAGGCTTACAAAAGGGATTTCTCCTTAACAGGAACTAACGCAGGTTTCCTGCAGATGTCTGAGAATATGTGTACCACACAGAAAAGAATTTGTCACAGTAACTGCATGCTCCAGAAATGAAAGCTGATCAGCTTAGTGTGAAAGGTCAGATTCCTGGGAAAGCTTTGCATCTGCTAAAAGACTTTGATACTTGCTTTACACCTAATGTGTTTCAGAAACCAGCCCTGTTACTAGCCTCTCTTTCATTGATGTGTTGAAGCTTGGAAAGTAATGACTTGTTCAATGTCCAAAATGTTGGGAACAACAGAGTTCACATTTACATGCAGACTTGTTCTTGGGGCCTGGCTCATTTCATTAAAGCAGCTAGAATTTCTGTGGTTTGATGGGACATTTTCCTTCTTTAAAACTTTACTGTTAGAGACTAGATAATTTTCTTTTCTGCTCCTGATTTTAAAAAGAACTGGTTTCCAAGATCATAAGAATGTGGTACAGTAGAATGCAATTTTACATAATGATGAAAATGGGTTTCTGGGTGTCAGCAAGTATACAGTCTCCATTATGCAAGGAACTTTAACAAGTGGCTAGATATCATTAATTTATTAGTCTTCAAGTCTCCAGAAAAAGGAGGAAAAAAATATATGACCTCTTTAACAACTTAGCTAAGTACAGCCCTGGCTGGTGTGGCTCAGTGGATTGGGCGCTAGCTAGTCTTTGAACCAAAGGGTAACCAGATTGATTCCCAGTCAGGGCACATACCTGGGATGCAGGCCAGGTCCCCTGTGGGGGGCGCATGAGAGGCAACCACACATTGATGTTTCTCTCTCTCTCTCTGCCTCCCTCCCTTCCCCTCTGTCTAAAAATAAGTAAGTAAAATCTTAAAAAAAAAATTAACTAAGTATAAACAATATAGTCTAATTTTAAGAACTACATTCAGTGTTTGCTAAAAGCAGTTTCCATTGCACCAATGTTCTGTGCCAATATTTTAATGTTGTTTAAAAAGAGTACATAATATCTTAAAAGAATGGTATCTCTGGATTATCATATGTAAATGGGAAAGCCCTTTACAAACGGTGAAGCAAATTACTATTAACATTATTAAGGCATTTGTTCTTCTTTAAAATAGTTCTAGAAATTCATTTGTTACCTTCTGTTAACAAATGACAAGATAAGATCCTTAGTTTGGGCAGAAAGCAAAATGTGGAGGAAAAAAGTATAGACCATAAGGCAACATGCGTTTAATCAAAGCTTTATTCGTAAATTACTAAATAAAATTCTCTGAGCCTCAGATGCCTCAACTGTAAAATGGAAAAATACTTAGCTAAATGAGAGTCTTAAATGACAAAGTATCTAGTACCCAATACAGAGCAGTGTTAATTATCATTAGTTCTCTTCCTTTTAGGGAGTCTCTGTTTCTTTACAGGATATGGCCTGTAGAGGAAAAAGGATTGCACTGCCCAAAACTTGTGTCTGGAAAGGAACTGACTTTTTAGTAGGTTTGGGACTTGTCTTTCTGTTATATACTCAGTCAGGCACTTTTTAAAAGCATTGATTAACAGTACAATTTATTCATTCAAAGACTCACTGAGCACCTAACTCTGCAACAAGCTAAGCACAAAAAATGCCCTTAAAACTGCCCAAAGGAACTCACGGTCCAGTGGTAGAAACAAACCTTAAACAGATAACATGGTGCTCTAAGTGCTATGATAAAGAAAAACCTGATTATGGAAGCCCAAAGTAAAAGCACTTAACCTGGTAAGGGGAAGACAAGTTGGGAGAGGAATCTGAGATGAGTCTTAAAAGATAAATTGCTAAACTTGTGTAAAGAGGGGTGATTGTAGTCTCATTTGAGAGTCTAATATACTAGTTCCCCCTAAATCTAACTACCTTAAAAAATTATTTGGCTTTGTGATGGGTCTGTGAACTCTATACACTAGTCATTTTCCATCTAGCAGTCAGAAAACACTGCTTGAGAAACCAAAGAAGTTACCTGAACTGGGTAATTACTGAGGTATGTGTAGCTGCTCAAAATGTACAAACCTCTCTGGCAGTCTTTCACTTGGTTGACTCATAGAATTGAATATACAGCAGGCCCTCAATACTTACTAAATTAAATTATGGTGAATGAGAGAGAGAAACCTTTAATGCATTCTTTGTTCAAGGGCCAAGTAAAATGATGACTATCAAATAAAGATACTTCCTTTGTTTTCCCCCTAGCCTTCCCTTCACATGAATTTGGTCACCATATTTCTTAAGATTCATTTGTTTGTTTTCAGATCAGACTATTTTTAGTTGTTGAGAAAGGTCTTTTAAAAAGCTAGGAAATGGGAAAACTGTATTTTATTACTAAATTATTACATTCTGACATTAAGTCTCCAAGTTAGCTCCATGCAGAGGCAGCTGACAAAGATAGTTAGCTTTAGTAAAAGTCGTGATTCATGGTCAACAAATAGTCACTGGGAACATGAAAGTCAGCATGATCAAGGAACAAATTCAGAGTGGATGAAGCAAAGAGTGTGTCTATTTGGGAGCAATGAGGAAAGGATGTGATTTAACAAGTCAGGTGAAAGCATTTAGGTTTTATCTAAATATAGTCATGGCATGAAGTTTTCAAGCTAAGTCAAACCTGCATTTAGCCACTGATGGAAGATAAGTTAGAGGTGGGCAAAACTGGAAACAAGCAGACCACTTGGGCTGTTGCTGTCATTCAGATGAAAAGATGATGGTTTTGACCACATGGTAGGAAAGATGCAAAAGCTGTCACATGCTACAACGTGGATGAATCTTGAGGGCATTACGCTAAGTGAAACAAGCAAATCACAAAAGACAAATAGGATTCCACTTACATCACATACCTACAGTAAGTAGTCAAATTCATAGAAACAGAAAGTAGAATGGTGGTTACCAAGGGCTGGGAGAGCGGAAAATGGGGAATTAATAGGTACACAGCTTTAGTTTTAGAAGATGAAAACATTCTGGAGATCTGTTGACCAACAGAATAAATACATTTAACACTACTAAACTGTATAGAAACAGTAAAGATGGTAAATTTTATATTATGTTTACCACAACTCTTTTTTAAAAGATGTAAAGGGGAAGTGAGGCTTTTTAAAATGTTTTGTTCTAATATTCTGCTCTATTCAACCTCTGAGCAATGTCTCTTCCTATTTTACTGAATGGTAAAATTAACATAGCTAAGCGAAATCTGATTTGCAGGGCATCAAAATTCCTTCCACATGGCCCCAAACGTCTTACCCAATTACTTGTCACGCTACTTAACATTTCCTTTCATCAAAGTCATTGCTTGTATTTTTTAAAATGCTTAAAATATTATTGGAAAATAACTCAAAATGCCTATAAGAAGTATTACGCAGAATAGAAAGCAAAACCCACCAATTCTCTCAACTACCCCACTCCTGGTGGGTATGCAGTAGTATGTATCAGTGTGTTTTCTTACTTTCATTTTTCTGTTATCTAGTGATGCTAAGTACCTTGGGCCAGAGTCTGATAGACATTGGGGAGGTAGACTTAATAAATCTTAGTGACCAACTGGTTGAAGAGAAAATCTAGCCAATGACAGAAGAAGAAAAGATGTGTAGGGAAAGAGAAAACATACTAATTTCTGAAATCATTAGGTGTGCATTCGCCAAAGGGAGTGAGTGGAATGTGAAATTCTAGAGCTGGCTGACTGCGACTACTGAGACTCAGTGAGACATACAAAGGTTCCCACATTAAAAAAAATAATTTAAAATAAACAAAAATCTCCAACACTTGCCATACCTCAGGTGGTAAAGAAAATAAATTTATGATCCCAAGGAGGCATACCTCAGAGACATTATGGATTCAGTTTCAGACCACCACAATAAAACAAGTACCACAGCAGAGCAGGTCATAATCTTTTCGCTGGTGGAGGGCCTTAACTTCAATTTAAAATACACGTCTGTGAAGCACGATAAAGCGAAGCACAATAAAGTGAGGCACGCCAACACAGTGCAGTATTTCAAAAATAGAGCCTCATAGATGTGTAACATCTCCCCATTATAAACTTCCAGGAAATTCTGTGAAGACAACAAAAAATTTATAGAAAGTGCTAACTCCCAGAAAATGGAATTAAAGAAAAAGTCAAAGTCTTAGCAAGACAAGTTTACCACATGCCACGATGTCATGAAAAGGTTAGACAAGAACTCCTTTTCAGACGAGGCGATCTCTAACACCCGTCCCGCTGCCCTGTTGTGGGAACATGGAGAAGAAAGAAAAGCAAGGGTCACGACTATCAGCAAACTGTGAGGATTAAGGATGTGGAAGAACAAAGTCCGGAGTGAGGCTCTGTCCTCTGAGATTTACCTCCTTACTGGAATATCTGGCTAATTACAGCTCCCCACCAAACATTATGTGGGAGTTAAGAGCTCGGGGTCTGGAGCCAGGCAAACCTGTATTCAAATCTTAACTCTGTCACTCCTTAGCTATTTGTCTCTAGGTGAGTGACCTTCTCTGGCTTCAGTTTTCTCATATCCGGACGAGAGTGACAGCAGTTACCCACAGAACTACAGTGAGCATTAATGAAATACAAATAAAGCATTCAGTATCATGCCTGACCAGCACTTATGTGCCAGAGCACAATAAGTGCTCTGTAAATGTTAGCTGATATTATCATCTATAAAATGAGACCAATTCACATGCCCATAAGATTGAAAAGCAGTAACCCCACGTGGGTAACATCTCACTACACAGCGGGAAATCAAATGGTAGATATTATTGCCCCCTCACTTTTGGGAAACCGTTATCATTCAATGTCAAACTGAGTACGTTTCAAATGGTATAGGGCACTGTTTAAAAACGCAATGGGTCTGGAAATTATGAATTCAGATTCTGACTCTGCCACCATTTATTACCCATCATGATCTTGAGCAAGTTAATTTACCTCACTTTGCCTTCCCGTTTTCAGCTGCAAAATGGGAAAAATAATAAGCACCTACCTTACTGGGTTGCTGTGAGGATTAGACAACCTTTCTTTTAAGTGCTTTATACATAATGCCCTAAAAACAAACCCTGGAACATAAATACTATATAAGTATTAGCTGCTCCTTTCTTTTTTAGCTTTATTTTTATTGTTTAGCTGTTCTTATTTTAATAGCAGCACTACACGTTTTGTCTGAGGCTACTTTGCATCAAAGAAATGAGGAAGTCAGTCTGGATGTGAATCATCGCTCTGTGCAGCCCAGGAGCCGCCTGTATATGCTACCCACCCATTAGTCCCTTACGAGCTGTCTCGGTTACCAGACTGACTGCTGCAGTACTGCGCAGTGCTTGTGTTCCAGTAACCCTTATTTTACTTAATAATAGCTTCAAAGCACAAGAGTAGTAATGCTGGCAATTTGGATACGCCAAAGAAAAGCCATAAAGTGCTTCCATTAAGTGAAAAGGTATGTATGCATAGTTATGCACCACTTAACAATGAGAATATGTTCTGAGAAATGCACCATCAGGAGATTCTGTCATTGTGCAAACATCACAGTGTGCCCGTACACAAACCTAGATGGTATCACCCACTACAGGCCTAGACTATACGGTATAACCTACTGCTCCTAGGCTGCAGGCCTATGAAACATGTTACTATGTACAAAACAACATGAGATTAGATCAAGCACAAAAGAAACTGACACAATCAAAGAGATGCAGTAAACAAGGAATGTATGAGGCTTCTGTGGGTATGGCACAGCACACTGTTTTACAACAACCTTTCTTTTTAATAAGCAGAAAGAGTACACTCTAAAATAATGATTAAAAAGTATAGTACAGTAAACACGTAAGCCAGTAACACAGTTGTTTATTATTATTATCAGGCCTTATGTACTCTACACAGTTGTGTGGACTCTGGCAGACAGACAGTGTTGAAATTAAGGTGTGCTACACTTTTACACAACTGAACAGAGCAGTAGGTTTGCTCACACTAGCAGCATTATAAACACGTGAGCAACGCACTGCGCTATGACACACTACAACAGCTAATACATTGCCATGAGATAAGGCATTTTTCAGCTCCATTATAATCTTATGGGACCATTATAATCTTTATGAGACCACCGTTGTATATTTGGTCCATCGTTGACCACCAGGTCATTGCACAACACGTGACTGTAGAGAAAAACATAGCACATAGGATACAAGGCACAGTAATATCCAAGGTTTCAGTCATCCACTGGGAATCTTGGAAATACACCCCTGCAGATAAGGGGATGTCTACTGTACTAGTATTTTCTTTACATACTCCATAAACCTTTAGCCCTGAGTAAGTCAGAAGAGATATCTAAAGAAACAAAAATGCTAGTAAGCACACTTGAATATTGGTGGGAAATCTCATGTTTGTTCTTAGAAGGCCATGAAGTTAGTCCTGTGGATCGGTTTTTGTAGCTGACCTACCAAGTGAAAAAATACTAAGTGGCATCAGCAACAATAAAATTGGTGAACTGAAGTTTATGTATAATAAGAATCTGTGCCTCCTATCAACTGTGGGCTTCTTGGCAAAAAGATCTTATTCGCTACCAGCATCTAGTACACTGCCTGGTGTACACAGAAGGTGTTCAATAAATGGTGACTGAATCAGTCAGTGAATACCTCCTCGTCGTGGAAGGTAGCATGTTAGCGGCCTAAGAGTAGTAGCATAATGGTTCATTCATGTCGATGCCAAACATTTTAGGTTCTTTAAACATTAAACAAGGCCAGATTTGGTTAAAGAGCTGCAGCTGCAATGGCACCTGCTCTCATCCCAGACTTACCCCCAACAGCAAAGCTACCCTCCTCCACACGCCCCCTGAAGCAAATCAAGTATTTCTCTCGAATGATGGAGAGCCACTTCCCATGCAGCCCTGGTGGCGGTCTTTCTGCTCAGCAAAGGAGGCAAACTCTAAAATCTTCCGTCATAAAACTGTGATGGTTGGCAAGAGCAGGTGCTGAGTGAGCCTGGTACACTTCCAAACAAAGTCCTGCCATCTAGAACTCTGAATTGAGCATGCCAGACTCAGGAACATCTGGATTTGCTCCTCTGGCTTTGAGCTTTCTCTGAAAGGCCAGGAAAGAGTATACTGTTGTCAGTATGTGTGACTGCATATTCAAATACTGTACTTTGGATGAGTCCAAGACTTGGCAAATAGATGGAATGTAGCACATGGAACGTCCTGAATAGAGAACGATGCAAAGGGAAGGGATTCCTTGCAAAACATAAACCAGGGAAGGTGTGAACTGTCTCTGTGTCACATTTTGGAAGCATTCGCCCAGGATAATAAATACCTGAAAGCTAGGTGGGAGGAAAATGCTCAAGGAGTATGTGAGAGGGAAGCAGCACCATCATTACCTCAGAAAGCAGTAAGTTTATCATTCAACAACTCTTTATTTGCCCTCCTCCGAGGAGATAAATATATATGTGATTATAAATTGTTACACGCAGAAAAAAAATATTGAGCTGTGGACTCTGGCAGACAGACGGTGTTGAAATTAAACAGTGTGAGCTTTGGCAGCTGCATTATGTACTTTTTCAAATTCTTACATCATTACTCTGGCGAGGGACCTGTACCAAGTTGGCATGAGTTCTAATGTGGTTTGGAGAGAGAATTTCTTGCCTTTTTAAAAAAGATGACTACGAATAGCCTTTTTTTATACAACACGGAAATAAATATTTCTCTTTACTCTAGATTTTGTTTTAAAGGACAAAGACATATTACCAAGTTGTTAAGAAAGTGTTAGAGATCATTCTAAAAGTTTAAAGGACACTCAACACAAGCTCTGTAAAGACCTCTAAAATAGTACATGAATGTTTCTTTAAATAGTGACTACCCACATCGGTGGCAACAAGAAGTCAGTTTCAAAGAATAATAATCGCCTTCATATTTATACTCTGACGTTGGCAGCTTAGGATGTATCCTTCAGAGGTCAAGAATGGGGCACTCTCCCAACTTCATCCATGAGAACTTGAACAAGTTATTTGACCTCAAGTGTCCCCAAATGCAAAATGAAATAGTAATGCCCCCCTACAAGATAGTTCTCACAATATCAAGTACATGGCAAATTCTCAATAAGCAGCAGGTATGCTTATAAAAGACAGAACCTTTTAAACTGGTGTTTAATTAGACTACCACATACTTAATGGAGCTAAGTGGTCTGCCTTTTCGCCACTCAGATTCAAGAATGGGAAGAATTTACACATCACCTGGTTTTGATATCAAGATTGGGCTTGAGCTCTTTGAACAAGTGATATCACAAAAACAAGGCTTTATTACCTGTACCTCCCCAGCAACATCAAAGAAAAACACGAAATTCCAAACCTGAAAAGGACAGGTTAAGGGGGGAAAAAGGCAGGGTGGGGGGAACTTTAGCTCTCATAAAGTAGATATAAATGAGTACGTTTATGAAGAGGACTCCCAAAAACCCAGAATTATCTTCTGGAAGGTAGGCCCCTTGTAGTACAAGCTTCCCCCTCCTGGGTGAGTATTCTAGGAACCCATCTATATCAGTGTATCAGCGAGCACTGTTGTGAGAGGCTACTCTCCACTTCAGTGAATTTTTTTTGAAGACTCCTTTAGCATTTGCCCACTTCATGATGGGTGACTTATGAGCCACACCCGTCCATGCTGTGCTGAGTGTTCAGCAGTTTTTGACCTGTGCCCCACCCTCCTTGTTTACCTGATCTCCCCCGATCAACTTTTTTATGTTTCCCTGGATGAAAAAGAGTCCTCAAAGGGAAACGTTTTGCCGATGTGGAAGAGGTGAAACACAAAACAGCAGAAGCACCAAAAGGCATCGAAATCAACAGTTCAAAAACTGTTTTGAGCAGTGGAAAAAGGTCTTGATAGGTGTATTGCATCAGATGGAGAGGACTCTGAAAGATGACTGAAGTTTAAACATGTAAGACTAAACGCACGATTTTTTTATGAAGAAATTCACGTGTTTTTATGGGTACCCCCTAGTAGACCAACAGGAATTTTCTCTCTCATCGTCATCATAAAATATTTCAAATTTTCATAAAAACAGTAACAGTAAAATGAACTATCACTCACACTAAACAACAATCAAGATTTTGACTTCAGATATGGTTATTACTAGGTTACTTTTTTAGGTATAATTTGCATATGGTAAGGTGAATAAATCTTAAGTTTGATGGATTTTTGCAGATATATACATAGGACAAATTATGGAACATCTGCAGCAGCCCACAAGATTCCCTCATAACCTTTCTCCCCCAGCAGTATCTACTATTCTGCACCGGCAGCTGTGGCGGCTCAGTTGGTTGGAGCATTGTCTCATAAACCAAAAGATTACAGGTTCAATTACTGGTCAGGGCACGAACAAGAAGGCACCAATTGATGTTTCTCTCCCTCTCTCTAAAAACAATGAAGAAAGGTCCTCAGTTGAGGAGTAACAAAAAATATTTATCTATTATTACACTCAAAAAGCATGATTTTTCACCTGTTAAGGTTTCCTTTCAACACTAATAATCAGATCTAGATTTTACTTTTTCTGTGTTCTTTAAAAGTTTGCCAATGTCTATTTTAGCCATCCATACTTTAGCCACACTGACCCCATTCAACAGAAGTGTATACAAGACTCTTAATATCAGTAGTAATAGTAAAAATAGGCAAAAGACCTAAAAACTCTAATTTAAAAGGTCTACATATTTAGAGCGCACAAAAGCCCCCCCCCCGACATTTTTAAATGGGCAGAAGATTGAGAATGCTAATATAAAAAGGAACAAAGGGAAAAGTGGAATTCATTTCTACTTAAATAAATCCTGAAGAAAATATACTAGACAATTTGTAAATAAGAAAGCCTGTAATCAGAACGTATTTCTAAAGTAATTTAAAGAGAATATTTAACTGAAAATTTAAAACCTTAATATGTTCATTTTTATTGCCTGTCAGTGTCTAAAAAAACCCACTGCAACTACATTTTCTTTAAAGTTCACAACCATGGTAAGGACATGCTCCCACGCCTACCCCATGCCTAGAAGCTGATATTCTTCCTAAATGAGCCACACCCCTCCACAATCTTAGCCCCAGTTACATCTACATAAATTAAAAGAGAACCCTAATCAACAGCTTTTTCATGGAATAAGGTCCTGAACAATGTACGTATCACCACCCTTCAGTAACTGCAGAATTTAGTATTTCAATCCAATGATACAACCTAGTTGATCTTACACATTTTAGCAATAATCACCACTGTTAAATTAGTATGTTCATGTGACTGGACAACATATGGCTGTTAAGTGCCTTGACATATGTAAACCAAGCACTTCCATGGTCAGCTGGAGAACAGTGGAGTGGGACAGAGTATCTCAGTGCATTGACAAATGCAATAACCTCTACCTTATCAAAAGGGTGGTTGGAGAAATTAACTAAGATAACACAAAGAAAGGGTGTTACTTCTCTCACCTCCTCAGCACTCCTCACCCTCTTAGACTCATATGGAGTGAGCTATGATTTGACAGCAATGCCCTTTCCTCACCTCCACATCCTGGAGCAGCACAAATAAAGACTCTAGATCTAACAACCAAAACTTGCATGAATGCATTTGTGTAGCCCAAGATCTAGGAAAGAGTTAGGAGGGAAACTTTGGGACAAATTCCTTTAATCAGCTTGCTTTCACATACCCTAGTTAAGATTCTATTGTGGAAATGAAATTTTGGAAAGTAGTTAAGAAAGCCCCAAAGGGAAGGTACAAAATTTGCATGTGGCTTACAAAGAACTGACAACTACTCCCATGCCTCTACCCAGATCTCAGTTTCCATTCAAGATGCTAGCTAAGCATTTACAATGAGTCACTTCTATAGATGTTAGCCTTGAAATGAGCTTTTTATAGAGACTATACAAAAATAGAGCAATTATCATAACTGGTTGCTTCTGATCACTGTTTATTTTGGAGACATAAATAATCATCTGCCAGTTACTGGATCTGTTATAACCAACATCTTACAGAGGATGCTTTGATCTCCAAGTTGATTAAACTGCAAAATGACTATTTCTTATGTTTAAAAGATTAGCAAGCTAAACTTTTACAATTTTCTTCTGTCTTGATCTAAAAACAAATGTAGTATCAACTCAAGTTAGGAATCCCTCATCAATGATCTTATCATAGAACCCTCTCTAAGGAGCCAAAGAGGGCACTAATCGACATTAGCAACGTGAACAAAAATGTCCATATTCTTCTTTGCTTTTTAAGCTCAGAAGTTGAAAATAAGACATTTGACACCCCCCCCCAAAAAAAAGATGCACACTACCAACTTCTAGAATAAACAGATTTGGGGGTTATTATTCACATCTCAATGAAATATTGAATTTATTTAAAAATTAACTTAACATATTTGAAGCCCTGGCCGGTGTGGCCCAGCAGACTAAGCAACACCCTGTGAACCAAAGGGCTGCCGGTTCAATTCCCAGTCAGAGCACATGCTTGAGTTGCAGGCCAGGTCCCCAGTGGGGGGTGTGCGAGAGGCAACCAACCAGATGCTGATGCTTCTCTCCCTTTCTCCCTCCCTTCTCCTCTAAATAAATAAAATTGAAAATAAATAAATAAAAATTGAAAAATAAAGTCTAAATAAAGTCTAAAAAATAAACAAAAGCCTAAAAATAAACAAAATATTAAAAATTTTTAAAACAGAAATTAAGTTAATACATTTGAATGACTTCATTTACACTCTTTAGAAAAATAATAAATTAAGCAAGGGACACTTACAGTTTACTATAAATGTTTATCAAAGCCACATATATATCTGTACAAATGTCTCTGTTTTCACTGAACAGAAAAGATATGCCTTGTACACAATTCTAATACAAGGTACACCATGAGAACTTCTATTGAACCTAGGAGGAAAAAAGGAGATATTGGGAAGAAATCTGGGAAGAAGTTAGGGAGAAGCTAGCATTAGGAAAATAATTAATTCTACCCAAACCAGTCCATATTTCTTTCACCTCCTCTGAGCAACAGGTATTCATGAGAAGTCTGGCACCAGACAAACCAAGGCTCTGTGACCTTGAACAAATCACATCTCATATTAGAATTTCATTCTTCATGTATAAAGTGAGTATAATGCCAAATACCTGGTGGGATACAGTGAAGATTAAATGTGAATGATATGTATATTTATATAAAGTAGATTTATATGTACTATCTGTATATAAATATATATATTTTATGTTTTTATACATACTCAAAATTTATATACTTAAATTTTGTGACACACATATAGGGGTGGGCAAATAAGAACTCTGACAAAGTGTGCTTGAGTATAGCAAGTAGACTACAAGAATGTGTAAATAATAAAGGCTGGCAATGTGAGCACTTACAAGATTGTACCTAAGAGCACATTTTGACATTCTTTTGTGTTCATAAAGCTACTGTAATAGTCATGATATAACCTGCATGTCTTTTCCCCATATTCACAACTATAAACCTACTTTTGCCCACCCCTGTATATTGAATATGTGCATATATTTTCATATACATGTGTATATATGTGTGTGTATATCTATATAAGTTTTACTTATATAGGTACAAATCACAATGCCTGACATTAAAGGATGCTTAAGAAATGGGGGTATTTATTACAAGTAAATACCTAAATGCTGAATCCTATGCCAGGCACTATTAACACCTGCATCTGAACACTGCTTGCTATGTTTTTTAACTGTTTATTTTTTTTTCAAGATTATAAAAAAGCAAATGCCATGTGATTTACTTCTTATCCCTCCACAGTGAGAATAAAACAAACACAGAAACAATATTTCTAAAAAATAGCTATTAAATTAACTTAGTTATAAAAAGATAACTTTGAACGAATAGATCAGCAATACTTAAAAAATACATGGTGCTTATCATGAGAACATAAAAACTGATTATAAAGTACATTTATAAGAAAAAGTTGGAAAATACAATATTTAGACTCTGTGTTGACTGATCAAATTTTATTGAGCATACTAAGCCCCTAAATACTATGCTAAGCCCCATGGAGATGCCAAAACAATACGCCAGGGGTCTCTCCTACAGCTTACTGCAACCCTGTGAGTCTTAACTCTGAAAGGGTTATAGCAGCTTCCACTATCTGCCTGGAGTTTCCTAATATTTGGACCTCATAGCAGTAGTTCTCAAAGTGGGGTCCACAGATATCCCCAAGACCTTCAAGAGATTCTGCAAGGTCAAAATTATTTATGTATTAGTGAGAAAACATAATCTGCCTTTCCTACCATGTTGACTTTTTGCACTGATGGCAGTGGCAAAAAAAACAAAATAAAAAACAAACAAAAAAAGCCACGTGCCATTTTAACTTAATGTCTTCGATAAAGCAGTAAGATCTCTTGATTTTACTGAATCTCAACTATATACCTTTTTATTATGTGTGAAAAAATTGAAGTATACATAAAGCATTTCTGCTATACAATGGTTGTCTCAAGGAAATGCGCTTTGAGCTACTGTCTGGGTTGCAAGCCGAACTAGCCAAGTTTTTCATGGACTGCCATATTACCTGAAAGAACTAACAGAAAATCATGGTTATTCAAACGTGACTGTAGGACAGATATTTTCTTGAAAATGAATGAAGCAAACATGTCATTTCAGGAAAAACAACTGGCAAAATTTGTTGCCAGCAATGAAATTCAAGCCTTCAACATAAACTAGAATTTGGAAAATCTGTGCCTGCCACTGTAAGCTTCATGGCTTTCCAATATTTAAAAGTATTTCCAATAATATTAGTGGTGGTATTAACATAACTGATTTATTTGATATCATATAATGAAATATGTCAATATTCAGAAAAATCTGCATAACTCAGTGAACCAGTATCTTCCAGATGGCCAATATGCATGATGTTACAAAATCTTGCACAGGTAAAAGATCCATGCAAAGTGCAAGACAGACTAGTTGATTTTAATAGAACAGAGTATGAAAGTTTATTGCTTTGATTTCAGATTCCATACTGTAAATAACCTTTAAGAAACTACCAAGTATGGAGATCTGGTACAGATCAAAGTAGAAAATGCACAATTATCTAAAGTAAAATTCTCCTCCTTACAGAGTCCAGATTTTCTTCATATAATTCAGCCAAAACAACATATTGAAAAAGATAAATGCAGATGCAAATGTATATAGACATGTAATTTTAATTGTCTTTTAAAACATTAAAGGGAGCGGCAAAAATATAAAATAATAAAAATATTCTAAGGTTTTTTAATAACTTTTTTAGACTTTATTTACTTTTAGAGACAAGGAAAGGGAGAAGGAAGGGGACAGAAACATCGATGTGCAAAAGAAACATCCATTGATTTCCCCAGCTGGGGACTTGGACCACAGCCCGAGCATGTGCCCTAACTGAGAATTGAACCAGCAACCCTTTGATTTGCAGGCCAGCACAAAATCCACTGAGCCACACCAGCCAGGGCTTATTCTAAGTTTTTAAAAAATATATGCTCATAGTTCTTTTTACTGTAAAATGTTATGTTGACATGTAATGGATTTGTTTTTATTTTAAATGAATTAAGAAATATTTTAATTTCTCAGTTTTAATTTCTAATACAGTAAAAAGTGACAGCTATAATCCACATTAAAAAAAGGCTCTTTGGAACTGCAGTAATTTTTATGAATGTAAAGATTCTTTGGGTACCAAAAGATCTTAGAGATGCTGATTTTGTTTGTCTTTGGTTAATATAATTTTTTAATGGAAATTGAAGTAACATATAACATAGCCAAGACTTGAATCTGGGTCTCCTGACTTCAATTTTCCATTCAATCTAAACCACAATTCCTGAATTCACCATGACAATGGTTTAGAAATCCCTCATTTCATTCTTTTCAGTAAACAAGATGTTTGGCCAAATAATTACAGTAACAACAATAACTGAAATTTGAATGTTATTGTGCCAGGTATTTTTATACTCCTATTTCACTTAATTCTCACAACAATCCTGTGATGTAAGTGCAATTAATTACTAACCTCCATTTTATAGACAAGAAATGGAGAATAAACCAATACCAAAAGTAACACAATTACTAAGTGGCAGAGCTGAGATTTGAAAATAACACTTCTAACAGAGATGTATCAGCAAAAATGCTTTCTCATAACTGCCCATCCAAACATTTGTGCGGTCGCCAGCAGAGGCATTTATGGAGAGGACCTGTGACTCTGGCTGAGCATACCTTCAGATACAGAGAGAACAAAACACTAGCCTAGACTATGGCCAAATTTATTTCTACACAGAAAATGGCAAGAAAACAAGCAAATAAGGAGATGTGCTACATATAATCAAGCTGCTTCTCTTCTGTACCCATCCAGCATCTCTGCCATCACCCATTAAAAAGAAGTGTCAGGAGGAGAGGGTGAAGACTTCGTCACTGACAGACAACTGGGGCAGTGAAAACCCTTGGCAGGTGTTCTCTAAGCTGTAACTCCTCTCCTATGCAAACTAACGCCCAAGCTGAGTCCTGACTTTATCACACTCAGCTTTGACAAGAGCCATCATTAGTATGCAAACTCCACTTTTTCCAGGCTGATGGCATGTGTCAGGCCTTGATTCCTGTGCCACTCCTGCCTGTCAAGTCAGGAAAGGTGATGCCTTTGGCTTTTTTGAAATACCTCAAGTCACAAGGCAGCAGCTGACACCAACTCCTTCCTGAGGATGGACACTTGGCCAGGAGCCAAGCTGAAGTGTATTTGGAGGTTCTTGATCTTTATTGAAATCATTTCTGCCTTCTCACTGGCACAATTAAAATAAATTCCTCCCCAGTGAGCAGCCAGCGGTTTTGCAAGCCTCTTCTTCCATCCAGTGGTAGTCAACTTTGATTAGAGTGAAGTGTTCAAGTGTAGCAGCAGCTGATAAATGTCAGAGCCTGGAGGGCCTTCACAGAGTTTTGATCATTTATAGCTATTTCTCATTTCATGCTATGGACAGTTTTTAAGCCAACACCGTTCAGTGTTGCTTACTTAGTCAAATGCTTCAGGTCAGCATACCAAATTCCAGTCAATGGTCTGGTTGTACTGGTTCTCGGTACATCCCTAAGGCTAAGACGTTTGACCTAGCAGGCAGACTGATTTTGCAGATGCACTTTACAGATGGCCAATAGGACATTAGGAAACGTCTGCAAAAGGCATGCTTTTTCATAAGGAAGAGGTAGAGTGGTGTAAGTAAACACACACGTACGCACACACAGGGCCAAGGATTTCTAACCCATTGTGTGATTTGGGTTTTCACTTCCCTTCTGAATCTGCTTCCTCATCTATTAAAGAAAGATCTTACCCTAAATCAGAGATTCCCAAATGTCCATAAAATGGCTACATCAGAGTCTGCTGGGGGTGTATGAAAACTGTATTCAGAACCCACTCCTAGAAGATATCATTTACATTTCTAGGACGATGCCTAAAAATATACATTATTAGCAAGCTACACTTCCTAACACTACCACAATTAATCCTGATGCAAACGCAGATTTGAAAATCATTAGATTAAATGACCTCTAAGATTCCTGACAGCTTTGAAAGTTATAAAACTGGAAACTGGAATTTATTTTGTTTTTTTCATCTCAGAATTTTTCCCCCTACCTGTGATTAGCATTCCATTCAAATAGAACTGTCCATCAGGTTACCAATGAAGACATGGGTCTAAAAACAATATGTCAAGTATTAATAGCTTACCCAACCTAGTAAATTACTATTTCATTTATGAAAATATAAGGTAGATCTAAGCATAGCTTTTCTAGAAAATATACAGTCAAAAATAAAGCTTTTAAAACATCGTATTTTCAAAAGATTCAATTACATGCTGGAACTAGCCAAGAAATGCAAAATTTAAACAACATTTTCTCTAAATGTTACGAATAGTTAGTTATGGAATGACTAAAAAGTTAGTTATGGAATGACTGTGTCTCATTACCTATTAACTTAAGATGACTTAACACAAAGCTATAATCTACCTCAGGCAACAATAAACTTCATAATAAAAACCAAGTTTTTAAAGCAAGTGCCATATGCTTAAATTTAACCCAATAAACTAAAATAGGTCAAAGGAAGAAAGCCACAGTCCTACATTATTGGTATATCATCAGGGTTTCATTTTTGTAAAAAAGGAAAAATTGAGTCCTTTAATCACTGTTCTTGTTTATTTCTTAACTAGCGGAGGCAAACACACATCCTCTTGGCACTAAAGGCCATTAAAAAAACTCTGCCAACACTTTTCACACACTGCAAAAAAACCCAAGATTCTCTCCAGCTCATTCCTTAATCCCCATGAACATTAGCTAATACATGATTGTGGTTCCTATTTCTCTCATGACTTCACCTTCCCAACTCACATATTCGCTTATGCAAGGCCCAGCAACCAACAACAATCCTTGGTACAGTTACTTCGAAGAGTTGTTCGTTGATTACAGATATCCTGTGAATTAATTTACCATGGAAAAATGAAGTCCTGCTTCCTGTGGCTTTGCAAAATAATCTAAAATAAAGTCTCAAACACATGAAATCATTGTTACTAGGGGATGAAGAATTCAGGTGGCCCTTAGAATATTTTGATAAGTTTTGAAGTATGTGTCCCATTTGAAGAGAAAATACTCACTGCCTTTGGCACTAGATTAAATTATCTCAGTGAGTTGGCCTCCTCTTCTCTTCCAGGCTCATCTGAAGTATCTGCGGTAACGTGATATAAAGTTGCCATGTCAAACAGCAAAATGTTCTAAGCTATGAAGTTTAAATTTCTATTCCTACCTCTCAACTCTGGTTAAAACCTCAAGCAAGCGAAATATAAGAATGACCAATAATTCTATATACAACCTCAATCTGTGGCACACATTTTCTTCCCTTTTCCTAACATTTACGTAAACACTATGGATTACGCAGTCTCCTTTGTAAGCATTGTCTTAAAATAACACATTCTTTCAGCCTAGCTCAAAGCCAGAATCAGTAGTCATAGTGCTGGAATCAGATCCAAACAAATGGTTGCTGGGCCTGGGGCAAGGCAGGGTGGGGGGCAGGGGGAACAGCAGGAGGGTGGAGGGAACTGTTGCAAAATAAGATAGTTAAATTAATTCAAATATTTGTGTAACTTCTCATCTGGAAAGTTCTTTTGCAGATTCCACTTGTAGAAGCAGGATTAGTACTTAATAGCTGTTATCTACAATTAGTAAACAACCTGATGAAGTCTAAATAACCACTTTCCCAGGGACTATCTTGTCCAGTTATTACTGTCTGGTTACACCACACAGCTTATGCTTTAGGGAAAAGGTGTGACTGGATGATGGCAACCGTGTGCACTACTGCTGGCAAGAAGCCGTTCCATAAAATGAATATCCAGACTTCCAATGACAATGACCATTGACAAGACTAGACTATGAAATCTTGGTCGACAGCTCTGGTCAGAATTTTTTAACCTGAAATTCAGAGGGAGACTACAGATGGGTTCTTGGGAGTCCGTAACTGAAATCACTTTCAAAATTTTATTTATGTGTATGTGTTTAAGGGAGAGATTCCACAGCTTTCCAGAGAGTATTTAATTATATTATCGAACTTAATCCTCATAGTCTATGTGGTAGATACTAAAATGATTCTCATTTTTATAGATTGAGGAAATTGATGCTTGTGGAGAATAAAAACTTTACCTGAGGTCACAAAGTGCTAAAGCATTAATTTCAAAAATTTCTTTAAAATGTACATATAAATAACTAGTGGGAGGCCATTTAATTATATAAGAGGTTTTTTACACTAATATATATAGACTAGAAACCAAATTCTGGGCAAAACATTCAATTTATTTAGTAACATGTAAGTAATAGTTGCAAATGATTTTAATAATTTAAGTATTTTGAAATAACATAATACATATAGCTTTTAACATGTGTCAGGTACTATTTTACACACCTGACATATTTTACCTTATTTAGTCCTCATTATAGTCCTACGAGGCAGACACTATCAATATCTCCATTTCACATGTAAGGAAACAGAAATGGAGGTTAGGTAATTTGCCCATGGTCACATAGCTGCAAAGTCAAGATTCTAGCTTCAAAATCTGCGCTCTTTATCAGGCTAATAGCACTTCTCCAAACACTTAATATATCAACATTTTAAACTATGGTCACTTTAAAGGGAGAGAAAAAAAAACCATAGCCAAGTAAGAATCCAATTTGGAAACGTCTATCATGACAAGGTACTTTATTCTACTTAGAACATATGAACCAAAAGCAATGAGAAAAGTGAGACCTAGCAATTACATTTGCACGCTACTTTCACATACATACCCCCCACCGCTTTCACAACTCTGTGCAAAAGGACAAGTGCTATTTGCCCTGCATCTTCACTGATGCTCTGAGAGGTTAATCTCACTATACACCACTCTCCCTCTACTGGAATACCTTTCCTTCTCTGTCAAGTGAAAATTCAACCAAATATTCAAGGCCCAGATCAAATGTGACCAGTCAGATGCACCTTTCCTGACACTTCTGGGCAGAACTAACCTTTCTTTTCTGTTATCCTGATCATGGTTCATGTCATTCCACCAGCACAGAAATCACCCTCTTTATCATCAGCAGTGTCTGTGTCTAGTTGCCTGGGTAGGCACTGAGATCCCTGATGGCAAGGGCCACATGCAGGAGAAATAATTCTCAGGATTACGCTGCTGAATTAGTAAAGGAATGAAGCAGAACACTAGCCGTGTGGCTAAGAGGAACATGAATTCATGCTGACATGTTGTCATCTTCACAACTTAAGATTTATCCTCAAGGCTAGCAGCATTACCCCAAACACTTCAAGAGATGCTCCCTGCATGGTGCCTGGGAAGTGCCTGGGCAGACAGCAACCTGTGACAGTGACTCCACTTCTGTGGTACCAATCCCTAAAATACGTCATTTAACTGAGTTTATGCTTCTTGTTTTCTTTCAAGTATATCAAGAGGCCTCAAGAGGACCATGGAAGCATTTACATCTCCAAATTGAAGCCAAGTGCGCTTCAATATTTTGTAGCACCTCTGCAAAAGGAAAGAAAGGAGGTAAGTGAAACAATAAAGGATGGCACGGTGAGTTCTGACAAACTCAAAACCCATCTAAATCAAGAATTAAATAGTTGGACCAATTTATTAAATACGTAGCTTCTGTAACTCTTTGCTAATTTAACCTTTAGACTTTACCCTTGCATTGAGCACATCAACCCCTAAGGACGAAATATGTGCCTTAAACTCACTTGATGATAAAAAACAAAATTATGAACTTAAAGCAAATTAAAGGAATGCAGGCGCTGAAAGCTTAATTGCCATGAAAATAATGATCTCAAACACAATGAGAAACACCCCTGTGTCATCTAGAAGTCCACCTTTCACTCTTCTCTAGTTTTTCAAATCCATGAAACCATTCTTTATCCAAATGGTATAAAGCACTAATATCTCTTCATATTATCAAACCAAGCAGAAGACCATTTAAAATAAACCCACTTAACATTTGTAAAAATAATACACAAAACAGCTGCTTAGTTTTTTATTGTCATTTTTATACAATTTACTGTCATATCACTGAGAACTCAACAAAGCTGGCTAACTGATGGGTTTTAACAGAAGGTGAAATAACTAAATTGATGTAGAATATAAACAGTTTACAGTCAAACGAAATTCTCTGTGGTTGGTTTTTTTTTTTTTTTTTTAATGTACCATTCGTCTGCTTTAAAAATAAATTTGAGAACAGTCAACCTTTAATATTCAAACCTAAAGCAAATGGTAATAACTATCCCTGATTAAAGATTAACCTAAATTTAGCCAGCAGTTCTGTAAGCCCTTATTGCTACTGAGCACTCCTGTATCCCTCCCATTATAAACCCTACATTCTGAAGAGTTCCATCCATATAATTAATTCATTTTCCAGATATTTCATCAAGGACGCCAATAGCCAATACAAATAGTCAGTATGTCTACAACGCATTGATACCCTTTCTGCTAAAAGCAAAGGCACATGACATTTTAGTTCCTCTCTTTGTGACCTCCCTGAGAAATGCGGGCTTTTCTATTTTGTTCCTTTTTTGTTTTTTTAACATAGAAAATAACCTGTAGACTACCAACAAACCTCTGTGATAACCTAGTAGTCCAGGATCTTAGCTAGGGAGACTATCAATTATGAAGGTTAATTTTTTTCATCTTCCTGTACAAAACATTTCATCTACAGCCTCACCAACTATTATTAAAGGCAAATAAGAGGATGTTTACTTGTTTGACTTAGCTAGCTCTCACTGAAGGTTCTATCCCCAGAAATTCAACAGTAAATTTTGTTGTGGATAAGGAAGAGGAAGTATGGTCAGTGAGCTCTGCAATCATGAAGTCCAGGATTTAAGTTCTGGCTCGTAACATTGGCTTTTGGCTACGTGACTTTGGGCAAATGAACACTTGATTCCTGCAAGACTCAGTTTTCCCATGAGGTAAAGGGGGTTGCTGACATTTTGATGAAATAAAAATACACAAATCTCAGCATGCAGTAGGGTACTCAATTTTAAGTTCTTTTTTACCCTCTCCCTTTAATAATGAACACAGACTACTATAAAATGGGATATTTGACATTTTCAAAATTAAAAACTATCATTCAGAGCCATCTTCTCAGGCACCCACTTCACTCTGCAGTCTCACAGTCTCACAATCCCGAAGTTAATTAGCTCTCTACTGTATACAAGTTTTCAAAATTTAAATACTCTCAAATTAAAACCTGAAAGAGGACATGCAGCCAAAATGGAGGCGTAGGTAGATACACTATGCCCTCTCGCACAACCAAAAGGAAAACAACAAATTTAAAAACAAAAAAACAACCGGAACCTCCAGAAAATCAAACTGTAAGGAAGTCCGACAACCAAGGAGTTAAAGAAGAAACATTCATCAGACCGGTAGGAGGGGTGGAGACGGGCAGCCAGGGAAGAGAAGACTCTCGACAAGGCAGCATCTGGAGGCCTGGGGTGTGCAACGGCTGGCAGAGCAGGCAAGGCGGCGGCTGGCAGAGTGGACTGTTCCACGTTTACATGCAGATAAACCAGGAGGAACAACTGGGGAGTGAGACAGACCACGCAACCCAGGGTTCCAGCACCAGGATATAAAGCCTCAAAGCCTCTGACTGGAAAAACCTGTTGCGGCAGTGGGATTAAACTCCCAGCCTCACAGGAGAGTTCTTTGGAGAGACCCACAGGGTCCTCCTATAATGTACACAAACCACCCACCCCGGAATCAGCACCAGAAGGGCCCAATTTGATTGTGGGTAGGGGGGAAAGTGACTGAAAGGAGGCAGAGAGCTGAGCAAGCAGCTCAGTTCCCTCTCGGACCCCTCCCCCACATACAGCACCAAGGCAGTAAAGTGGTTGCCCCGCCCTGGCAAATACCTAAGATTCCTCCCCTTACTACGTAACGGGTGCCAGGTGCGGGGAGACCAAAAACCAAAACCAAAACCAAAACCAAAACCAAAACCAAAACCAAAACCAAAACCAAAACCCCAAAGGAAAGAATAGATCAAAGCTCCAGAAAACATACAACTAAGCAACAAAGAGATAGCCAACCTATCAGATGCACAGTTCAAAACACTGGTAATCAGGAAGCTCACAGAATGGTTGCAAATTAGAGGAAAAAGTGAAGGCTATGAAAAGTGAAATAAAGGAAAATGTACAGGGAACCAACAGCGACAGGAAGGAAGCTGGGACTCAAATCAATGGTTTGGAGCGAAGGAAGAAATAAATGTTCAATCAGAACAAATGAAGAAACAATTCAAAAAAATGAGGAGAGGCTCAGGAACCTGTGAGACATTCCGACATCTGAATCATAGGGGTGCCAGAAGGAGAAGAGGAAGAGCAAGAAATTGAGAACTTATTTGAAAAAATAATGAAGGAGAACTCCCACAATCTGGCAAAGTAAATAGACTTCCAGGAAGTCCAGGAAGCTCAGAGAGTCCCAAAGAAGTTGGGACCCAAGGGGGAACACACCAAGACACATCATAATTACATTAGCCAAGATTAAAGATAAGGAGACAATCTTAAAAGGAGCCAGAGGAAAGGAAAGAGTTACCTCAAAGGAGTGCCCATAAGACTATTAGGTGATTCCTCAAAAGAAACCTTGCAGGCAAGAAGGGGCTGGAAAGAAGTATTCCAAATCATGAAAGGCAAGGACCTACATCCAAGATTATTCTATCCAGCAAAGCTATCATTTAGAATGGATGGGCAGATAAAGTGCTTCCCAGATAAGGTCAACAAGAAACTCACAACTATTAAAAACTGAACCTAAAAGAAACAAAAACAAAAACTAAGCAAACAACAAGAACAGGAACAGAATCACAGAAAGGGAGATCACGTGGAGGGTTATCAGCAGGGGGTGGGAGGAGAATGGGGGGAAAGGTACAGGGAATAAGAAGCATAAATGGTAGGTACAAAATAGACAGGGGGAGGTTAAGAATAGTATAGGAAATGGAGAATCTGAAGAACTTATATGTACGACCCATGGACATGAACTAAGGTGGGGAGGACAGGGAATGTGGGTGGGAGGGGATATGCAAGGTGGAGGGGAATAAAAAGGGGAAATGGGACAATTTTAATAGCATAATCAATAGATTTTTTTTTTAAAAGGAAGGAATTTTAAGAGAAAAAAAAACCCTGAAAAAAATGTGAGAGCCACATCAGAGTGCCCTCACTGCTCACTGGCTCCTGAAAGGTGGGGACAGAGTGAAGAAAGGCTGCCGGAGCCAGGATCCAGCCTTCGGAGGGCTCCAAGGAACATTCAACGCTGTCGGTGAGTTTGGGATTTGGAAAAAACCACCGACCGTTGACTGTACCCTGGGGTCCTTACAAACACCACTACATTTCCTGAAGCAAAGAATAGGCTGTACCTTCACATATTACATGAGACCACCAGAGCCAGTCCCACTACCTGTCCCCCAAAGGTGATTTTTTTAAAGTTCCCCTCTATTTCTATTGCCCGTTATTTCTTGCTTTTTGTTGTGCTTTTGACAAACATGTGTTTTGTTCCAACAACATGAGAAGAACTCCACAATAATAAGTGTAGCTAAATGTCTCCTAGAAATATGTCATTCTGATGAGAAATAGCACATAGCAAGGAGAGATTTTTAAAAAAACATCTACTTTATTTTGGAGCAAAATCCAATGAACTATTTTATACTTATTTCTCCCATATTCCCTCAAACTTTTAATTAGGGGCAAGGGGAGGATTTAATAAGCAAAAATAGCAGAAAACTTTCCAATGTCTGCACAGTTGTTATCACATTCTGCCTCAAGTTATAGTTAATGTGGTTAAGTTTTGACAGCCCCATTAGAATATGAGCTATTTGAAAACAGCTACTGCCTCACTATTTCCATCCACACATATGCTTATTTAAATGTCGGTTAAATTCAAGTAAAAAGTCAGGTCTGGCGTCAGGCAGATCTGGGATGCATCTTGGCTCCACTCCCTAGCTAGCTGTGTGACTCTGGACAAGTATCTGAGTCTCGGTGACCGCATATAAAAAGTAGGAGATGATAAGAATACCTACTCTCATGGAGTTTTGCAATTCAAGGAAATGAAAGTATAAGGTGCTTTGTACCATTCCTAGAACACACAGCAAATGCTCGATATATGTAAGCTATTATTATTATTAACCCCAAATATAACCTGTGCTAATTTCACTTGAAAAGTACTCATTTCTCAGTACAAAAGAGAGAGAAAGAAGCAGGGTCCTCAACTATTGTTCATACCTCCCAGTATTCAAGCACTGCGTGTGTGATCACAAGACTACTTGTTAGCTTCTCCAGGAGCTCCTTCTCTTCTCAAAGCCACACTTTCCCATCTTTAAGAACCCCCAGCTCTAGGGTCAATGTTATCAATAATCACGTGGGTTCTCAACCATTAGTTACTAGGGAAAACGCCACACCTCGAAGAAACCAGCGTGGAAAAGAAGAGCCAGGAGTTGGGGAGAGCCAAGGCAACTCCACCGAAAGGAAACACTGATGGCTGCACTCAACATTCATTGCTGTCGGTGGGTTTGAGTCTGAATCAACTCACTGATCAATGAATGCAAACTGCGGACCAAACAACCCGAGGGTAAGGCACGTGCAGAGAGTTCATCAGCTACCGTGCTAGATGGCAGCTGCTGTCATCTCCAATACACTGGCTGCAGGCTCTCTTGCTCTCTTTGGTTCTAATGTCAAATAGGGTCTCTAAATGCCTGGTACGTTAATTTTTTCATAGATGTTCTAGAGTTAAGGAAATGATATTTTACCAGAAGAATAAACTACATACCTTGATGTCATACCATATTTAAAAATAATCAATGCTTTCATAACTTTTCAATTAAAAAGAATCAATGTTACTACTTTATATTCAAATATAGAAATATATAAAGCAAAAATTGAAAATCCCTCTCCTCATCATCTGCAATCCATTTCTTCATTTGCAATCACCTGTAAATATTATAAACAAGTTTAATGACTTGTTATAAATAAAATACAATAAATTTAGTTTATTACCTTACGTACTTACAATTAAGATAATTAAATATCATAAACGAAGTAGTTATCCTTAGAGAACTTTGGGTTTTTTGGAGGGTGGCTTAAAACAAGTTCATCTTTTACTTACTGCTGTATAATCTGCTTTTTCACTCAGTTACACATTATACATGGCCTTCCACAATAAGGATTGTTACATTATTCTCATTCTTTTAAATAACTATGTAGTCTTAGTATGAATGCCTTGCTTATTATTGCTCAGATGTACTTAAGTATTCCCTTTTGACCAATGCTATTAGGCCCATTAATTCTGGCTTTTGCAAACCATGCCCTTCAAATAAGAAAAAAATCTAACTGATTTAGGAGAGGCACATCACTGTTCTTAATAAAATTTAGTATCAATCTGTGAATCCTATAAAATAAGCTAAGATAAGCCACTAAATCTTTCATCATAATGACAGGAAAACAAAGGCCTTGTTTTCCATATACTTTTTTACCACACACTTAAGTCTGAGATAGAAACAGATTCTCATAGCAAAATTCAAATTAAAGAAGGCAGTTGGAGGACAGTATTGTCAATTTAGCCTTCCAAAATTAGAAGGAAGGAAAAGTACTGGTTTAGTGAGATAAAAACTAAAAAGAGAAATCAAAGACAAAAGAAAAATGCAAAACGTGACAAGAATTCAGGAAAAATATGAGGCTCAGGCCAGTGTTTCCTAAACCTGGCTGGGCACCACAATCACCTAGAGTTGTTTTTAAAAATGCAGATTCTTGAGTTGTTCGCTAGACCAGCAGTAAGGCCCTAAAATCTGCATTTTATTAAAACAAGCTCCACAGGTGATTCTGAGCTACTAAAGGCTAGTCCAAGAAAAGCCAAACTCACCGACTTAACACCGGCCTCCACCACCACACTTCATGTCATACACTTTGCAACTGTTGCCCAAACCTTTCTGCCATCATCTGATATTGCCACAACTCTTCTGAGTGCAGACAGGTATATCCATGCTCATGCTGCTACTGAGTATCTCTCCTCATAGCACATACAACTCTGCACCATGTTGTGGCAGCTAAATACATATCAAATTGTGTCTGATGTTATCTAAAGACTGATGCATTTGAGTTTATGCTTTCTCAAAACTCAGACCTCCCCTACCTAAAGAAGCTAATGAACAACATTAAATTCAGATGACTGTTCCACCCAAGAAGTACTTAGAGAAATCAAAGTTTTCTTTCTTTCATACCGGTGGACACAGAGAAAGTAATTCAAATAGAGAAAATTATTTCCAAATTTTCTGAAAAATTAGAAAAGAATGTCTGAGATGTTCTTTGAAAAAAATGTACACCTGAGCAAGTACGCCATTTACTTACAGCGAATCAGTAGTCTTGAGATAGGCCAACGAGAAAAATAACATATTTCAGTCACCAAAATCCTGTGCAGTTTCTCTTAGATAAAACTAAGTGCTACAGGGAAGAGAGACAATTATGTGAATTTAAGGGTGCTTTCTGCAGATGAGACTGTAAATAAGTATCAGCAACAAAGAAACTGTGTGGCATATATAGGGGACAAGAGCAGAAGAGTTCTGGGATTGTGGCAGAGGTCATGAGGAACAGCACTGGAAAGGTGAAAGAACACACTACAGAAGGCAGAAAATTGTGGAGTCAGTACAACAGGGGGCCTCTTTAAGTGCTAAGCTCTGAAAGGAGATAATGAAAGCAAGACTTTGGGAAGATTTACTGCAGTGATGCACAGGGAGGAAGGGAAGAGAGAGCTAAAAGAGGAAAGGAGAGACCTGTTGCATGAAAGGACTGAGGCAGCAGCACTGGAAAGAATGGAAAGGCTCTCTCAAAAAGCCATTTTATTAGCTTTGCTTTTGGCTGTTTTCTCTTTTTCGAAATAGGATTTTTTTCCAAATATGTGTCATTGAAAATTTCATACAAAAGGGAAAAAGGAAGTCCACTAGTTGGCTCCTCTCATCATTCTGTTCAGTGTATATACTCTGAAATATTTCAGAGAAATTTAAAATACATGTACTTATATTTAGATAAAATATCACAAACTATACATAATGTTCCATAACTTCTTTTACTTAAAATACTGTGGCCATCTTTTCAGCTCAATAGACCAGATCCACCTTCCACGAAATGGGCTCAAACAGAAAAGACAGCAAGAAGTCGAGAATGCTGCTAATTCTCCTGACTAGACTAGGAGCCTGGAGTGCACTAAGAAATGAGCAATTGTGAACTAGAAGACAGAAAAGCTTCTTTTTTGAACAGAGAATGCACATTTGTGATTTAGAAGCATGGAGCTGAGAGTGAACGCACAGAAAGAAGACAGGTGACACAGGTACTGGACACATGCTGTCACCCCACCTGCAGCAAATGCCAGGAAATGTGGAGGAAACAAAAGTGCCAACAGCAGGCCAAATAATCCCAAGTGTGAAAAGTTCTGCAAAAGAGAAAAAGAAGGTACTATGGGAGCTAGTATTGAAAGAAACCAATCTGGTCTTGGAAGTGAGAATGGTCTGGGAAGTGACCTCGAGAGAGTGACGTGTAAATGAAGGCTTGCATGGTTAAGTATAAACTGCATGAGTGAGACAGGTGGGGTGAGCATTCCGAACAGAAAGCATGGCTTGACAGTGTGGCTAAAGCACACAGAAGGCAGAGAAGAGGTCATGAGACAAGGTCAGAGAAGAAAGCAGAAAATTTTAAAAATTACTAATAGTCTTAGAGAAAACAATTTTTTGAAGTGATAGCCATGGATGAAAACAGATTTCTGGAAAAGTAGTGATGAAGAGCTTGAGCCATCTATGTGAACCTGGACAAGTTACTTACCTGCTAAATATGTGTAAATAGGAGATATGATAATAGCATTTGCTTGACAGGGCCACGTGAAGAGTAAAAATACATGTAAAACATTTTACACGAGGCCTGATACTAAACAAAATACTAAAATCTGTGTGCGTGTGCACTCACTGGCTAATAAGAAGTAAAAAGCAGAATGAAAGTCTGGAAGCAAAACTAGACAACTGAAATCTCTAGGTTATAGAATTAGAGGTGACTTTCATTGTATGTTTATTATTTTAACTCATCTATGTCTTCCAAGTGTTCGGCAATAAGCATGCACTGTTTCAACAATTAAGTATTATTTTTAATGTCTTTTTTTAAAGCAACAATTTCTTTAAAATGCAAGGTCTACCTAAGTTTGGCTGAAAACCAGATGGAAGAATCCACAATGAATAAGGAAAAAACTGATGGACTATTTTTATCAAGAAAGGGGACCTAGAGAAAGCACAGCTGCAGGGACAGTAGCAAGCAATGGTCCATGGTGGAAGTGGTCACCTTGGAGGGCAGACACACAGAGAATGAAAATGATGAAGGAAATTCCAGCCTAGTCCTGTTCCTTCAGGCTGTCTCCCAATAGGATCCACCTGGATCTTGTGATCCCGTATCTTAACAAGAGGCAAGGCAGGGAGTGGACATTCCGTAAGTGTCAAATGAATTTCCTTGTGACCTCTGGCACGATTATATTGATAACCTAGAATGCGGTCTGCCCCTTGAACCAAGCACAGAATACCTTCAAGTCCTCTGTGCCATGAAGTATACCTGTTCCAACACAGGTATAATTTTTTTAGCTACTACATATTAAGACAAACCTACCCTGATTATACTGGCTATAGAACCCCTGAACTTACACTGAAGCCCAACTTCTCCTCCTATTCTTCTGAATCTACTGAAAATACATAAAGTCAATTACTCAAAATCACATGCCCCTTTCTCTCCTCTTTCCGTTAAATAGTTGAGGCAAAACAGTAGCATACAGAAGAAATGATTTGAAATACGGAATCAGAAAACCTGAATTTAAATCCAGCTCTGCAATGGCTGTGTGCACTTGGACAAGTAAGTCACCCTGTAAGCTTAACTTCTATAAAGGGGGGACAAAGGATATGTCTCCTATCTCACAGGACTGTTGTGAAGCCTGAGAAAAAGTGAGAAGTGCGCCACATGTAACACACAGCAGCACAGCCCAAAACATCTGGTCTGTGATGGCACCATTCCACGGGTTGTCTATTTTCAGTAGACAAAATTCTCTTACTCCCCACTCTCACCAGCTGTCAACCAGCAGCACGTTTGTAACATGTCTACCTGGCTGGGGTTAATCCATATTCCGAGGCTGAAAGAAGGCATTTTTCTGTATCATCATGAGCTTACATGGTCCATCAGAGCCACACTCCAAAGAGTTGAGTCAGTCCTCCCAAACAAGAGAAGGTGGTTTCTCCACTTGAGAAAGTTCTTTCCAATGGATTCTTTAGTGGGGCAGGGTACAGGGCAGGGTTTGGGCAGCAGAGAGGAAGGGCACAGGTCCCAAGGTTTAATTAAGCATCACAAATCAATAAGCTGTCGCCTGACTGATGAACCATTTTATCCAAAAGCATCTTCCTTCCAATATATCTTAGGTCTTTTAACAGCTTTATTCAGGTATAATTTATGTACCATAAAATTAACCCACTGTAAGTATACAATTTGATGACTTTTATTCATTCATTTATAGAATTATGTAACTATCCCTGCAATGCCATTTTAAAACACTTTCAGCACCCCAAAACTCCCCTTGAGCCCATTTCCAATCAATCTCCACTCCTACCGTTAGCCCCAGAAAACCACTCATCCATCTCATCTCTGTAAATCTGTCTTTTCTAGACATTTCATATAAATGGAATCGTACAACATGTAGTATTTTGAGCTTGGTTTCTTTCACTTAGCATAATGTTTTCGAAGTTTATTCAAGCTGTAGCATGTACCAGCTGATTACTTTTCATTGTTGAATGGCATTCCATTATATGGCTATTCCATATTTTGTTTATCCATTCACCAGTTGATGGGCATTTAGATTGTTTTCAAATTTTGGCTGCTATAAATGATGCTCCTATGAACACTGACATAAAGTCTTTGTGTGAACATATATTTTTACTTCTCTTGGGTAGACACCTAGGACTAGAAATGCTCTATCATATGGTAAATTTATACTTAACTGTTCCTTAAATTGCCAAACTAATTTTCAAAGTAATTTATACCATTTTACATTCTCATAGCAATGCACAAGCTTTCCAGTTTCTATACAGACTCAGCAACACTTTTTAGAATATTTTTACAGTCTTTCTGACTGTAAACATTCCAGAGGGTGTGCAGTAAAAATTCACTATGGTTTTAACTTGCATTTCCCTAATGACTAATAATATTAAGACATTTCTATGGCCCAGAATATTCTCAGAGACTGTTTCATGTACACTTGAAAAGAATGGGTATTCTGCATGAAGAATTCGATACATATGAGCTATGTTATGTTGGTTGATAGCGTTATGTCTTCTATATCCTTGCTAATTTTCTGTCTAGTTCTTTTATCAATTATTGCAAGTAGGATACTGAAATTTATAAATTGTTGAATTACCTATTTCTCACTTAATTTCTGTCAGTTTTTGCATCATGTATTTTGGTGCTGTTGTTAGGCAAATTTTTTTTTTAAGTTTTTATTTTACTCTTTATGGAGAGGGGAAAGGAGGGAGAAAGAAAGGCAAAGAGCCCTGGCTGATGTGGTTCAGTGGACTGAGTGCCACCTGCAAACCAAAGGGTTACTAGTTTGATTCCCAGTCAGGGCACATGCCTGGGTTGTAGGCCACGTCCCCAGTAGGAGGTGCACAAGAGGCAACTACACACTGATGTTTCTCTCCCTCTCCTCTTCCCTTCCCCTCTCTCAAAAAATAAATTAACAAAATAGAAACACTGATGTGTGAAACATCATCAGTTACATCTCCCACACTGCCCAACTGGGGACCTGATCTGCAATCAAGGCATGTGCCCTGACTGAGAATCGAACTGGCAACCTTTTGGTTTGCAGGCCACCACTCAATCCACTGAGCCCCACCGGCCAAGACTGTTAGGTATATTTTTATAATTGTTACATTTTCCTCTCTAGTCACCACTTTTCTAAGGCATGTCTCTTATCAACAGTGTAGAGCGGGGTCCTGCCTTTTTATCCAGAAAATCCCCCTACCTTGTGAACAGGCAGTTAGTCCTTTCACATTTAATATAATTATTGATATGGTTGGGTTGATATATGCCATTTTGTTGCTTGTTTTCATTTGTTTCATGTCTTTTTTTTATCCTTGAGAATATATTTTTATTGATTTTAGAGAGAGAGGAAGGGAAGGGGAGAGAGAGAGAATACTGATGTGAGAGGGAAACACTGACCAGTTGCTTCCCATGTGCGCCCCAACCGAGGATCAAACCTGTGACCTAAGACTGGGGATCAAACCCTCAACCTTCTGGTATATGACACAATGCTCCACCAACTGAACCACCCAGCCAGGGCTCATGCCTTTTTAAACCTCTCATCCTCCTTTACCATTTTCTGTTGTGTGAAATATTTTTTGGTGTGTTATTTTAATCCCTCTGTTGACTTTCTCACTCCATATTTTTTATTTTCTTTATGGTTGCTCTAAGTATCACAATATGCGTCTTCAGTTATCTCAATTTATTAACTTAATTCCAGGAAATATAGAAACTTGCTCCAATATATCACCTGTTCCCTCCTGATATTAATATTGCCATATAAACTCAATAATAATGTTATAATTACTCCTTTATACAAAGGCATATATCTAATGCCTTTTTTAAAAATTAAGAGAGTAAGAAACATATAAAGAATTACATTGACCCTTTCCAATGTTTTTCATTTCTTACGGATTCAAGTGATTATCTGGTCACTGTATCAACAATTAAAAGAGTGATCAACTTTTTTTAGACTTAAGAACTTCTTTTAGTAGTTTAAGGCAGGTCAGCTACCAACAAATTCTTTGTTTTTTTTGTTTTGTTTTGTTTTGTTTTTATGTGGGAATGTATTTTGCCTTCATTTTTGAAGAATAGTTTTGCTAGACATATGACTCTTGGTTAACAATGTTTTCTTTCCACACTTTGAATATGTCATTCTACTACCTTCAGGCCTCCATTGCTTCTGATGAGAAGTCAGCAGCCCTAAACCCTATTGCTGTTCCCTTGCATGTGATAAATCTTTTTTTCTTGCTGTTTTCATGATTTTTCTTTTTGTCTTTGTCTTCTAGTTTGCACATGGGGGTTCATCAAATTTTTTGAATGTGTAGGCTAATGCTTATCAACAAATTCAGGAAGTTTGGGGCCATCATTTCTTTTAATACTTTCTGCTCCTTTCTTTCACTCCTCTCCTTTTATACATGTATATCCTTTTATTTATTTTATTTGTTTTTATTTTTAGCGAAGGGAAGGGAGGGAGAAGGAGAGGAAGAGAAACATCAACATGTGGTTGCCTCTCGCCCGTCCCCTACTGGGGACCTGGTCCACAACCCAGACATGTGCCCTGACTGGGTATCGAACTAGCGACCCCTTTATTCGCAGGCTGGCACTCAACCACTGAGCCACACCAGCCAGGGCCCTTGTGTATATACTTGATGTTGTCCCACAGAGCTCAGAGGCTCAGTTCACTACTCTTCCATCTTTTTTCACTGTTCTTCATAAAAAATAATTTTTACTCATCTATCTACAAGTTCACAATTCTTTCTCCTGCCATCTTGAATCTGCTTTTGAGTCCCTAATTAATTTTTCATTTCAGTTATTATACTTTTTAATCTAACACTTCCATTTTATTCTTTCTTACGCTTTCTTTATTGAGATTCCCTATTCATTGAGTCATTGCCATCACAGTTTCCTTTAATTCTTTCAACATGGCTCCCTTCATTTCTTTGCAATGTCTGTAACAGCTGCTATGAATTCTTTGTGTGCCACATCCAACATGTGGGATCACTCAGACATAGATACTACTGGCTGATTTATTTTCTCTGAGTATAGGTCACACTTTGCTTCTCTAAATGTCTTCTAATTCTTTTGTTGAATACTGAACATTTAAAATAATGTACCATTAACAACTCTAGCTTCTAATTTTTTGCCTACTAAAGTTTGTGGCACTGGTGGTGGTTGGTTTGTTTTTCGCTTTGTTTTGTTTACTACTTACCTGGACTAAATCTGTGAACCCTGTCTCTCCTTGCAACGCATGGTTTCTGATGTCTCAGGGTTCCCCCCGTCCTTGTTTTTATTTTGAAGCCTGGCTTCTACTAGGTCACCCCTCTTGTCTGCATAGCTTATTGGTTGGTCAGAGGAGGAGTTCAATCGACCACCTTGAGCCTTATTACTCTCTGCTGATTGATCTGTGGTTGGGATGGGGAACACAGTCACACTTTAGGCCTTCAAGTCTGCTATAGTTTTTATTTTCTGCTGGGCTTTCCACACGTCCTTCACATTGCCCAGAGATGTATAGGTGGCTTGGGCTCACACTGGTGTGCATAAAACCTCCAGTCAACCCAGGATAGCTAGAGAGATTATCAAGCTCCCTGTAGCTGTCTCGTCTCCCAGACCTATCTGCTGGAGTCCTGTCTAGTCTGCTGCTTCCCTGTTTGTGGGAAACAGGACTGCAATCGGGCTAGCAAAGTTGCTGGCTCTTCCTATTTCACGTGTCACCAAGATCATCACTTTTAACTGACAACACTCCAAATCAAGTGAGCCCTTTCCATAGGAGTAGTGAAGCTGCTGGTTTTCATGTCCCACCTCGCCCTGGTTGAACTCTACTATCGGAGCTGGAAAAAAGTGGCATCAATCCTGGGCAAGATCACAAACTTGTGTTACTATTCAAAACTCAGTGGTTTTTATGAATAAATGTTTCTCAATCTGTTATAAGCCTATGGTTGTTTTTGACAGTTTTGTCCAACTTTGCAGCTGCTTTTTGGGGACAGAATTTACTGACATTCTCACTCCTCGTGCCCAAAATGAGTCTCTTCCTCAGGTATGTTTTTACAAATCTCATAAATGATAAAATCCTAAACTTGGTGAAGTCAAACAGCCAGTCTATAATCAAGTCTATTTTTCTGGAATTAGACCCAGGTGTCATAACAGCTAAACTGCTCGAATACAACTGGCTCAATCCCAAAATACACTTAGGAGGAAAAACTTCCCAGGGAAGGCAAAGGAATAAAGTCACTCTAGAATACTGGAATTATTTTCAATTCCAGAAGGCACCAATACAAAACTTTGAACATCAAAAAGTTAGTTTCAGTTCCTATTTCCCAAAAAGCACTAACTATTGAAGCCACTACCGCTTTCTTTGTGTGTATATAAACTGAGGAACCAGTCCCAGAGTCAACTGTGGCCAAGGCAAGAGTACATGGACGGTCTCAGTTCTTGTCACCCGGTAGTTACTCAAATAGGTCCTACACAAATAAATACACTGAGTGTCACGGCTGGCTCTGGCCACTGCAATTAAGCCCATCAGCATGCCTGGGTTTACCATAGGTCCCTTGCTCACCAGCCCAGGCTTAACTATTGCCCATCTGAATAGTACTATCCAAATACCCAAAAATTATGAGTCTCACTGCTTATACTCCCAGTCAACAACTGGGTGGTTTGCAAAAATCTTTTCTACTTGTCTAACTGTAGGCATTATGTAATGCCTGGATTCTCAGTGCATTTGCTAAAACACCATCCTCCCAACTCCATAACTAGCAAATAATTCTAAATAACCATGCCCTTAAATTTGCCTACCAAGCCCTGGGGCTGGTATGGCTCAATGGACTGAGCATTGGCTGATGAACCAAATTTGCCCTAGCTGTGTACTGTCGAATACCAGACTTAACGGTGAGCTTCCACAACCTCCATGCTGCTTGTTTCCTGACTGACATGATCAAAACAATTGGTCTGCTCTACTCATATTCATCTTAGAATGCAGCTCTAGCTTCTACTAGGTAGTCACTGGGCCATAGCTCCTGACAGGACAAAGTGACATCTGACCAATGCAAGCTTATACTCTTTCCTACGCTGAAAACCTGAACACAAATGCCTCAGTCAGTTGTGTTGAGCATGGGTGCTGGAAAGACATGATAAGGCAAGGCACAGCAGGGGCATCCATTTTCCATCATGGACAGAGAAGCAAAGAATAGCCATCTGAAGGAGAAGAAATACACAGTTGAGGCACCAGAGAAGGAGAGATAAGCACCAGTGTCGTTTCCCTCACACTCTAGTGAAACCAGTCACTCCTCCCCTATACAGGTCCTGTGTTCCACCCGTATTTTTCTGGCTATGCCGAGTGCCTTACAAACCCCTAAAACCAGATCATAGTCTCTAAGCTCTGAAGTTTTCTTTGGCTATGATGAACAGGACAACAAGAGGTAGAGTAGTCTTAACCTTTTAGTCTTAGCTGTCAACTGGGACCACCACCTACTTGCTAAGGGTGTGATGGGGATTACATTAGGTGAGAATAAAGTGCATGGCAGAGCATCTGACACATGGCAGACCCCACTAAAGGTAGATCTTTTCTATGTTACCTGGATTAAACTTGTAATTCTTAGGTAATGATCGCATCACTAACGTTCAGGATATGGATGGCACCAAGCATGTCAAGAACACCAAGCAACAGTAAGCCCTGCTGGGTGGTGTTCTTTCCACGTGACAGCACCATATCGCTAACTTGTGAGCAGTCACACCAACTCTCACTCAACATCTACTTCTCCCAAACTTGTTTCTAGTCCCACTGTATTTCTGAAGCTTTAAAAATGACTCTGATTTTTCATCTGCATTTGTAGGATCATTTCCACTAATTTGCCAGTCACTTATAAGATTTGTCTGGTGGCATTTTTATCCTGCTGTTTCAAAAGAGAAAATAAAGGTCAGAGGTTGAAATTAACTGGTCAGAATTCACTTTTATCAAACTTAAGTGGAGAGAATGTAATTTATTTTTGGTGAAAGGTAACTAAGGGTCAAAATTATCATGACTGTTAGGAAAGGGTGATTAAGGCATTTGAATTTAAGTTTTTGTCTAACAAAACCTCTCAGAGACAGACAGAGAAAGGTACAGAGATTAAATTTCACAATTAAGATTATTTTGATACAAATCATGTTTAGGGCTTGGCTTACTGCAACTTAGTTATGTAGAACTCTGGATGAGATGCTAAACAATCCAGACACAACAAATCAACAAAAGGCCCAGCACAAAATCTTTACATAAAGAATTTTATTTCCTTCTCAGTTACATAGATGTACTCCATCAACAGAGGAAAAACAATTCCTAGAAGAATCATTTGGTGTTAGATTCACATAAATATTAATCCTGTCAACAGAACTGATCACGCACTGAATAGCAACTCTATCAACGGTATTACAGCTATTATAAACATTTCTACATACACACATATACCCGGAATGGGAAGAGTTTTTGTTTTTAAGTCATAAAAACACCCTTTTTCTATTTCACACCTAAGTTCCAAAAGCTTGTTGCAATGAGCCTCCTTCTAACTAGGTAACAGCTATTTTTCTGCCTTCTCTTCTTCCTCTCCAATCTTGTAACCCTAAGAGTCTCAGGGTATAAACATAAAGAATCATCCTGCTGAATTAATAACCCAACATTCATCTCCACCTTATGAGTGACTGATGTTCAATTCATTTCTGTTTATGAATGAAGGCTACCTGTAAGTAAGCTTGTTAACTGACTGCTAATAAAATTCAACTAAACCTAACCCTAATCCTGAAATTCGACTAATATGAATGAGACTCCTTAGTATTATATTAAAAAGACTGGCTACTGCAAAATGGATGGCAATATTGCAAATATCCTACTACGAATACATACATAACATCAGTTAAAATCTATAATTCTCACAATTCCACTATAACTATTGGGGGAATTAATAGCAGCTTTCAATTGTTGCTATTCTTGCTTTTTAATCTTCAATTATGGTTCAATCAACATCATTTTCAAATCAGTTTGATATATATGTGTATAATGATAGGTATATTGCCTCAGTAGTATCCTTATTTTAAGTTTTTCCAGTAATTAGACTTTGAAATGTGTATGTCATGTTTCAAATATGAACCATACCACAACTGCTAATGCACACTGATCATCCTTACCCTGAATTTATTTGTACATGATACTCTACTGCCAATGAATTATTTTCAACTGGAAAGCAGGAATAGGCAGGTTAACTAGGTAATGGGATTCCGCCCGAGTCAGCTGTGGTCAAAAAAGTTGGCATCACTGCCACAACCAAGCAAGCAGCTCTAGGGGCTGCCAGGTCACACTGCTTCTAGTCCAGTTGTCCTCCCAAACTTTTTCTCTTCTTAGGTGCTTCAGGGAATATTACAATCTCATTGTGGACATTATCTTCTAATTTTCATAGCCCCACAATTCTACCCATGGCTTCTTAGAATCGCATATCCCCGTAACTGACCTTCATCATTATCTTAAACAATTCCTTGTCTGGGAAAATCTCTGTTCTCCCAATTTCCAATTTTATAAGGACAATCCATACCGTAGAGTATAGCATTCATCAAAGCTCCTTTCTTCATCCCCAAGGAAAGGAATCTCAGACCCAAGGGACAGCATGGAGCGTTGTCTTCCAGCGGTCTCCCTGGAAGTACATTTCCAGCTCTTGGACATAAGAGCACACCCTCCTTGCCCCCACTCCCCAAATGCAGATCACTGAGCATTAAGAACCAACTCTATCACCTAACTCCTCCATCCCCCCTGTAGTCAAAGAAAAGCAACTGGAGAGCCACTGAAGAAGTCAAGATTCTCAAGTTTGAAATGCAACAAAAGGGAGGCAGCAACGCGAATTCTCATATATTTTTAATCAGCATTTTCATACATGCTCTTAGAGCTAAAGGCTTATTCCTTCCCTCACATTTTGAAGCCTAGCACTATTATTCTTCAGAAAAATCTTAGTTATCTGTCGTTTATTTATGAGTTTTACAAACGTTTTCTTCTAGTTTTCTGATTCCTTTGCTCTTGGCTCTTTGGTTAGTGCCTGTTGCCACCTAGTGGACGATATAAGAATAAACGCCAATGCATAATCACAGGTTCTCACGTCTGTACTTCCGGAAGATACCACTAGATGGAGACTTCAAGCTTGAAGTAGAAGGACGGCTCCTAAAGCTACTCAGAAAACCAGTTAGTTGGTTCATGACTACACCAAAAAAACCTAACACAGGTTCACACCAATAAAATGAAAATAAATGTGTCCAAAGTAAGGGATTTAAAAAATCTTTTGGAGGCAGTATGGCACGAAGGTTAAGAATCTATGCTTTCTAGAACGGGAGCCATTTTCCTCCCATGCCCAACTGAAGCAGATCCCTCCCTTCATACGGTCCAAATCCTGGTCACCCTGATGACTCCCTGAGACCCCACTCCAATACAAAGGTGTGTGAGCACCCAGTGGGTAGCAGCTAGGCCTGGTATACCCAGGGGCTGTTGAGGACTGGCCTCAGTCCCCAGCACGGGCGCCAAGTGTGAACCTGTATCAGTCTGGTGACCCACTGTGACCCTACCTACTTCATGCAACTTGAGGACGGCCAGACGTACGGGCCAATGGAACAGAACACAGAGTCCATGCCTTTGTAGTCAGTATTTGACAAAGGAGGCAAAGACACAATGGGGTTAAGATAATCTATTCAATAAATGGTGTGCGGAAAATTGGACAGATACGTACAAAAAAATAAAACCCAAAATGGATTAAAGATTTAAATGTTAGATTTGAAATCATAAATCCCTAGAGGAAACATAGGCAGTAAAATCTCAACTATTTCTTGTAGCAGTATTTTTTATGACATACCTCCTTAGGCAAGGGAAACAAAAGAAAAAAAAACAAACAAAAGTCTCCATATCAAACTAAAAAGTTTTGCACAGCAAAGAAAACAATCAACAAAATGAAAAGACAACCCACTGAATGAGATGACATATTCGCCAACCACACATCTGATAAGGGTTTAATATCCAAAATCTATAAAGAACTTACAAAACTCAACAACAAAAAAAAAACAAACAATCCAATTAATGGGCAAAGAACCTGAGTAGACACTTCTTCAAAGAGGACATACAGATGGCCGAAAGACACATGGAAGGATGCTCAATGACACTAATCATCAGAGAAATGCCAATTAAAATCACAATCAAGTATCACCTCACACCTGTCAAAATAGCCATCATTAATAAATCAACAAACAACAAGTGCTGGTGAGGATGTGGAGAAAGGGGACCCTCGTGCACTGCTGGTGGGAGTGCAGACTGGTGCAGCCACTGTGGGAAGCAGTATGGAGATACCTCAAAACTTAAAAATGAAACTGCCTTATGAACCAGCAATTGTACTTCTGGGAATAAATCCAAAGAATCCCGACAGACTAATTTAAAAGAATATGTGCATCCCTATGTTCATTGCAGAGTTATTTACAACAGCCAAGATTTGGAAGCAGCCCAAGTGTCCATCAGATACATGAATAAAAAGCTGTGCCTCATTTACACAATGGATACTACCCAGCCATAAGAAAGAAGGAAATCTTACCCTTCGTGACAGCATGGAAGGAACTGGAAAACATTATGCTAAGTGAACATAGCCAGTCAGAGAAACAGAAGTACCATACGATTTCACTTCTATGTGGAACTGAGTGAACAAAATGAACTAATAAGCCAAACAGAGACAGACTCATAGAGAGCAGGCTGACAGCTGTTGGGGGCAGCTGGCGGGGGGGGGCGGGAAGGGGGTTGAAGGGATTGACCAAAAAAGAAAAAAAAAAAACTCACTGACAGGGACAATAGTGTGGCAGGTAATTGCTTGGGAGAGGAGGGTATAGAAAGGGCGAGGTGGGTATCAGGGGAGATAAATGGTGATGGAGGGAGACTCGGGTGGTGAACACTCAATACAGCATACAGATGATATGTTGTGGAATTGTGTAAACCTGTAAGGGGCACCTAAAAATTGTGCACCTTAACTTAATTTTGTTAAGCAGTGTCACCCAAATAAATTCAATAAAAAAGAAAAAAAGGATGTACGCTTTGACTCTTTATGAACACAATCACAAAAATCCACAAAAAAGTTACCAAGTTTATGTAGAAATATATAAAAATTATAATACATCATGACCATACGAGGCTTAACCCAGGGTTGCCAGGCTGGTTCACTTTTCAAAAATGACAATACACTGCGACCATATGAGGCTGATCCCTGGATTGCAAGGCTGGTTCAATTTTCAAAAATCAATCAGCGTAATTCACCGTATTAACAGTCTATATAAATACATGCAGTAGGAGTATTTTAAAATTTTGACACCAATCACAATAATAAAAAAAACCCTTAGCAAACTAGAAATACAAGAGAACTTCCTCAAGTTGATAAAGGGAATCTACAAAAAACACATAGCTTTCTGATTTCAAAAGATACTACAAAGGTTTTGTAATCAAAACGGTATGGTACTGGCATAAAGACAGACACACAAACGGAACAGAATACAGAGCCCTGAAATAAACCCTCACATATATTGTAAATGATCTTCAACAAAGTTGCCAATATCATTTAATGGGGAAAAGACGATCTTCAACACTGATGATGAAGTTTAATTTTCAGATGCAATAGAATAAATAAATGTGGATATTATCTTACACTACATATACAAAAATTATGTCAAAATATATCAAAAAACTAAATGTAAGACCTAATACTATAAAACCTTTGTAGAAAAACATAGAGTAAAGCTTCACGACACTGGATTTGGTAATGCTTTCTTGGATATGACACCAAAGGCTCAGGTAACAGAAGAAAAACTAAGTAAATTGTATTATCTCAAAATTAGTAACTTCTGTGCATAAAAAGACACAATCAACAGAGTGAAAGGCAATCCATGGAATGGCAGAAAGTACTTTCAAATCAAAAAACTGATAAGGGATTAATATCCAGAGTATATAAAAAACTATTACAACTAAAGCCCTGGCTGGTGTAGCTCAGTGGATTGAGCGCGGGCCTGCGAACCGAAGGATCGAGGTTCGATTCCCAGTCAGGGCACATGCCTGGGTTGCCAGGCCAGTTCCCGGCAGGGGACATACAAGAGGCAACCGCACATTGATGTTTCTCTCCCTCTCTCCTTCCCTTCCCCTCTAAAGATAAATAAATAAAATCTAAAAAAAAAAAAAAAAAAAAAAGTACTTAAAAAATCTTTAAAAAAAAATTAAAAAAAAAACTATTACAACTAAAGAAAAAAAAAGACTGATTTAAAAATGGACAAAAAGACTTAAAATAGACATTTCTCCAAAGAAAATATGCAAATGGCCAGTAAGCACATGAAAAGATGTTTAATGTCTTTTATCATTAGAGAAATGCAAATCAAAACTACAAAGAGATTATCACTTCACACCTACTAAGCTAGCTACTACAAGAAACACAGAAAGGCCTGGCTGGTGTGGTTCAATGGATTGAGCAAACCAAAGGGTCGCCAGTTCTATTCCCAGTCAGGGCACACACCTGGGTTGTGGGCCAGGTCTCTGGTGGCGGGCGCACATCAGGCAACCACACACTGATGTTTCTCTCCCTCTCTTTCTCCCTCCCTTCCATTCCCTCTTAAAATAAATAAAACAAAGAAACAAAAGAAGTATTGATGAGAATGCATAAAAATTAGAACCCCTGTGCACTGTTAGTAGGAATGTAAAATGGTCCATGGTCCAGCCACTGTGAACAACAGTACAGTGGTTCTTCAAAAAATTAAAAATAGAATAACCATATGATCCAGCATTTCTGGGAATATAACCAAAAGAATTCAAAATAAAGACTTGAATTCGATCACCAGCCAGGGCACATACAACCAATGAATTCATAAGTAAGTAGAACAACAAATCGATGTTTCTGTCTCTCCCCCTCCCTCCCTCTCTCCCACCCTCTCCCCCTTCCTCTTAAATCAATAAAAAAAAAATTTTAAAGAATATCTGCAACCCCATGTTCCCCCCCCCAAAAAAATTGAAGAGATGTTTCTACACACATATTCATAGTATCGTTAATCACAACAGCCAAAAGGTATAAACAACCCAAGTGTCCATCAACAGATGAATGGATAGACGAAATTTTCTATATACATACAATGGAATGTGAGCCCTAAAAGGAAGGCAATTCTGACACATTCTACAACATGGGTGAACCTTGAAAACACTGATGCTAAGCTGTGAAAGAAGCCGGGCACAAAAGGACAAATACTGTGTGATTCCAATGATATGAGATATCTAAAGTCGTCAAATTCAGAGAGACAGAAAGTAGAATGGCGGTGTCAGCGGCTGGGGACCGGGGGTATATTTTTAATGGACAGAGTTCTGTGGGTGGGTGGCGGTGATGGCTGCACAATGCTGCGAAAGCACTCGACGCTGCTGAACCGCACACCTGAAAATGGTTGGGATGCTGAATGGTCTAAGTATTTTACCATGATTTTTAAAACCAATGAAGAGGGAAAAAACCTATAGCTAATATACTTGACAGTGTAAATTCATGCCCCTTAAGATCAAAAACAAGACAAGATTGTCACTCTCAGCACTTTTATCTACAAGGGGACTGAGATCTTACCCAATGCAACAGATAAGAAAAATAAACATCAAAAAGGAAGAAGCAAAAAACTGTCTTTATTCACAGATGTACGCAAAAAAGTCTAGAGAAATTTGTTTTTTAAAGTTCCTACACCTAGAAAACAAGTATGACAATGTTGTAAAATATAAACTCAATATAAAATCAATTCCTATACACTAGTCACAATTAAAGTATAAAAATTTTTCGTTAAAAAATATAGTGTAAATAATATCACTCACTATAGCATTAAAAAATAATAATACATAGGGCCAAGTTTAAAGAAAGATGTACAAGATCTCAACACTAATTATTTAAAAATATTGCTGAGAATAAATGAAGTTCTAAACAAGTGAAAAGACAATACTGAATTCATAGAAGACTCAATTCTAAAATGACAACTCTCCCCAAATTGACAGGATCAATGCAATGCAATCCAATCAAAATCTTCACACACTTTTAAAAAAAAATTGACAGGTTGATTCTAAAATTTTTAAAGAAATGGAAAAAAAAAAAAACACTAGAATAGTCAAAATAGCCAAAACAACTTTGAAAAGATAGAACAGAGTTGCAAGACTAACACTACCTGATCTCAAAATTTATTACAAAGCTATAATACGCAAGACATTTGGTATGGGAGAACAGATAAACAGATGAATGGAAGAGAACACAGTCTACAGACTCACACATATGAAAATCAAATGATTCTTTAGCAACTGTGTAAAAAATTCAATGAGGAAACTCAAAAACTGATGCCAAAACAAATGAATATTCATAAGATTTTGATTCCAATCTCATACCATACAAAAAAATTAATTTAAAACATAAATGTAAAAGGTAAAATCATAAAGTTTCTAGTAGAAAACAGAAGAATATCTTTGTAAAGTCTGGTAGGCCAAGATTTCTTAGGAGGACACCGAAAGCACTGATCATAAAAGACAAAAGTAATAAACCTTCTGCTAATCAAACAACACATTAATAGGACTTTTCCAGTCAAGATTGAGGCCTAAGCAGACAGAGTTCACCTCCTCCCACAACCACAGAGAGAATGACAACTATTTCTCAAAACACCACCAACCAGAACCATCACAAAATTGAGCTGTATGGAAGTCTGACAATCAAGGATTTAAAGAAGCCACATTAGTGCAGACGGTTAGGAGGGATGGAGTTGCGGAGGCAGCAGAGATGCATGGAGACACAGTCTGATACAGAGAGGCAGCACTGGCAGCGCTGGAAAAGGAATACCCACATTCACGTGTGGTGAATAAAAACTGGGAGGGACACCTTGGGAGGAGCAATCCCAGCCCCTGGCCAGACTGCACAGCCCAGGGTTCCAGTGCTGGGAAGATAAATCCCCTAACTTCTGGCTGTAAAATACAGTGGAGTTTGGGTCGGCAAAAAAAAAAAACTGCCAAATTTTCAGGAGTTCATTTAAAGGGCCTGTACGAACTTAGAATGCAAACAAACCCACTCTGGGAATCACCACCAGGGAAACAGCTGGAAGGGCACCAGTCACATACAGGAAGTGGGCAGAGAGACTGGAAACAGGAAGAGTGCTGGGAAAACCTCCAGAAGTTAGGCAGCTTGTCCTCTCTCTGAGCCCTCTCCCCGCACAGAGCCACAAAATGGTGACATGGGTTGCCCTGCTCTGGCAATGAACTAAGGCTCTACCCCACACAATTTACAGATGCCTTTTATAGGGAGTCTTAAGCAGTTCTACCCAATACACAGAAACAAACACAGGAAGACTTCCAATTAAGGAGACAAAGAAATATGGCCCAAATGAAAGAACAGAACAAAACCCCAGAAAAAGAACCAAACGAAAGGGAGATAACCAACCTGTCAGACGCAGAGTTCAAAATACTAGTGAATAGGATGCTCAAAGAACTCATTGAGCACAGTAACAGCAGAAGGGAAGAAATGAAGGTTACACTAAGTGAAATAAAGAAAAATCTACAGGCGAACCAACAGTGGAGAGGATGAAGCCAAGAATTAAAGCGACGATCTGGAACACAAGGAAGGAAAAAGCATTCAATCAGAACAGCAGGAAGTAAAAAGAATTAAAAAAAAAACAAGGATAGATTAGGAACCTCTGGGACAATTTTAAATGCAGCAACATCCAAATCATAGGGATGCCAGAAGGAGAAGAGGAAGGGCAAGAAATTGAAAATCTATTTGAAAACATTATGAAAGAAAACTTCCCCAATTTGGTGAAGGAACTAGATACGTAAGTCCAGAAAGCACAGAGTCTCCCAAACAAGACAGACCCAAAAAGGACCACACCAAGACACATCATAATTAAAATGGCAAAGTTTAAAGATAAAGAGAGAATCTTAAAAGCAACAAGATAAAAGCAAAGTGTTACCTACAAAGGAGTTCCCATTAGACTATCAGCTGATTTCTCAAAAGAAATTTTGCAGGCAAGAAGGGAATGGCAAAAAGTATTCCAAGTGATGAAAAGTAAGGACCTACAACCGAGATTACTCTATCCAGCAAAGCTACCATTTAGAATGGGATGGCAGATTAAGTGCTTCCCAGACAAGGTAAAGCCAAAGGAGTCCATCATCACCAAGCCATTATTACATGAAATGTTCAAGGGACTTATTTAAGAAAAAGAAGGTCAAAACTATGAACATTAAAATGACAACAAACTCACAACTATCAACAACTGAATCTAAAAAAGCCAAACTAAGCAAACAACCAGAACAGGAACAGAATCATAGATTATGGAGATCATTTGGAGGGTTATCAGCTGGGAGGGGGGAAAAGAAGAATGCAGAGGAAGGTGCAGGGATTAAGAGGCATAATTGGGCCCTGGCTGGTGTGGCTCAGTGGATTGAGCGCTGGCCTGTGAACCAAAGCATCACTGGTTGGATTCCCAGTCAGAGCATATGCCTGTGTTCCAGGCCAGACCCCCAGTAGGGGACGTGCAAATGGCAACCACACATTGATGAGAATTCTTCTGTCTTTCTCCCTCCTTTCCCCTCTCTCTAAAAATAAGTAAAATCTTTTCAAAAAAAACCCATAACTGAAGGTACAAAATGGTGGGGGCAGGCAGTGTCAAGAACAGTGTAGGAAATGGAGAAGCCAAAAAATTTATATGCACAACCCATGGACATGAACTAAGGAGGGGATTGCTGGAGGGAGGAAGGGAAGGAAGGAGGGTGGGAGGTAGGGGGTGCAGGGGAAAAATTGGGACAACTGTAATAGCATAATCAATTAAAATATATTTAAAAAGCAATAAAGCAGAATGGAAAGCCACTGATTATAAGAAAATACTCTCAATACATACTTCTGATGAAGGACTTGTAATAAACAATACTCACGACTCTATAATAGGACAAAGAACCTGATTTTTTTTTAACTGTCAAGACTTTGAATAGACACTTCTAAAAGATGATGTATGTATGACCAATAAGGGCATTAGAAAGTGATCAACATAATTAGTCATCAAGTAAATGCAAACTAAACCACATCAGCTCCACCCTGGCCAGGTGGCTCAGTTGCTTGGAACATCATCCCATACACCAAAAGGCTACAGGTTCGATCCCTGATCAGGGCACATACGGAAGGCAACTGAAAGATGGTTCTCTCTCACATCGAAGTTTCTCTCTCTCTCTAAAGATCAATAAACATATACTCGGGTGAGGATTAAATTGAAAATAAAACACTCACATGAGTCCTATTACACTGCTCACTAGAATGACTGAAACTTACCAGGTGACAACACACAACGTCTACAAGGATATGGAACTGGAACTCACACGCTACCGGAAGTACGACATGTATAAATAACTCGGCAAGTCAACAAAAAGTTTAACATACATCTACCATATAACCCAATAATTCCTAGATATATGTCTATGGAAAAAAATCCAAGAAACCTTGTACAATTTTCATAGCTGCTTTATTCTTAATAACCAAAAATTAGAAACAGCCCAGGTGTCAACAGGTGAATAAACTGTGATACTGTCGATGAAATACTACTCAGAAATAAAAAAATAAAAATATTAAAACCTACAACAACATGGATGAGTCTCAAACATTATGCTGAAAAATGCTGAACACAAAACAGCGTGTTGTTGCACAATTCTACTTCTATAACATTTTAGAACAGGTAAAACTAATCAATCATGACAGAAATCAGAAAGTATTGCTTCTTGGGGTAGAAGAGTGGGATTAACTGAGAAAAAGCGTAAGGGAATTTTCTAAAAGGGATGGCAATGGTCTGTACCTTGACAGAACAGGAATTACAAGGATACATACTTTTGTGAAAGCTATTTGAACTATCTGTGCATTTCAATGTATGTAAATCATACCACTATTTTAAAAGGTAAAAGGTAGCCCTGGCTGGTGTAGCTCAGTGGATTGAGCGCGGGCCTGCGAACCAAAGGATCGCGGTTCGATTCCCAGTCAGGGCACATGCCTGGGTTGCCAGGCCAGTTCCCGGCAGGGGACATACAAGAGGCAACCGCACATTGATGTTTCTCTCCCTCTCTCCTTCCCTTCCCCTCTAAAGATAAATAAATAAATAAATAAAAATATTTAAAAAAAAATAAAAGGTAAAAGGTACACTGGCTTTTGAATCACACAGGCTCCAGCTCTGCAACTTACCAGCTGTGTGACCTCAGCCAAGTGTAAAACTATAAGCTCCTCATCCGTAAAATGGGGAGAACAAGAGTTGAGAACCTGATACAACTAGCACAGAGAATAAATGAGATGTTTCAAAACCATTAGCATAGTGAATGCTCACTAAATATTAACAAAAAAGTTAGAAACCCTTTGTCATGTATTTCAGCAAAGGAGAAACATGAAGGAATGGCTAGAACAGCTAAGTGCTAGGCAATTCACGTATATTATCTCACTTATTTTTTAAAGCAACTCCTAACATAACCCCTATTCTTTAGTAGATGAAGAAACCGAGTTTTATAGGTTGCCTGTGGTCACTCAGCAAGGAAGTGGCAAAGATGCAAACTCGCACTGGTTTTTCCACTGCACCATGCTGTCTTCCGTTCACTTTCAGTGACGTAACAACCCTGCAACTGCCAGGAGAGCGCAATTCATATGAGAAGCTACTAAGGCTCCCTTCATTCTTAATAGCACCCTAGTGTCAAGCCTGACACTAAAAAGGAGGCTAATTCTAATAGCCTGATCGGTGAATGGAGGCACGGCTGCAAGTAGAAGCCTAAAAATACTACTCTAGGCTTCTACCATGTTCTTGGGCTGCAAGATGGTTCCTGCTACTTGAAGACATTGATTCCCCTTCCTTAGAGCAATCTCAAGGTAAGAGAATTCTGAATGCAAAATCTTGATCTAAGTGGGAAGCTGGAGCCCAGGTGGCTCAATCTGGCAGAACTGCCTTGGAAAATTGGTAGTTGAAATGAGAACCAGAGATTTCTTTTTTAAAGATACTGTATCTTTTTCTTAATACAAGAGCCTTGTTAAAAAAAATAAAACATAGAAATAATGAAAATGACCCTGTGATCCCATCTGCCCAAAGATATCATTAATAAACAATTCAGTGTATCCTCTTCCAAACCAAAACCTGCCTTCTCCTTAATGTTTCTATAGCATTCCCACTGCATGGGTAACCACAGCCCATTTAACTAGTCCCCTATTCAACTTATATGAGCTGTATCCCATTTATTTTTACTATTATAAATGCTGAAAGGAGTATGTGTGAATATACGTTTTGCACACTTGTCATTTCTTATAAGCTAAATACACATGAACACATGAATATCTAAGAATATTTGTGAACTGCTAAATGTGCAATTTTTAATTTTAAAATTTTACACTACTAAATCTGCAAAAATAAATGTGCACATTTCCAGTTTTAACAGATATTATTAGATTACACTTTGAAGAGTTCCCACTTCCCCATGCCTTCCTTTGCACTTCATTCTTTAATGCAGAAGTTGCAAACTCGAATGCCTACGTAAGACTGACAGGAAACACAAACGCATGAAGGGGGCCATACAGGTCTGTGACAAACCTGAGGGCATGCTCACCTAAAGGGGACAGCCACCACTCTGTTCCAGCCAAAAGGTACCACGAAAGCCCAGTGTTAGATTTTTCCAATTTATCCAGAAGGCCAGAAACGCAAATTTTTATGAAACTCTTTCAGGTTTTAAATGTTGGCAACTAACATGCTTTTATTTAAACAGCAGCAGCCAAACAAAATACATCTATAGGCCAGACTACATTAGGCACATGGAATTTTGTGCTAGGGTAAAAAAGATATAACATATTTTCACTTTGAATCTTATTATTCATGAAGCTTATCTTTTCCTGTGCTTACCAACCAAGGACGTATTTGTTCAATTTTGGTTCACAGTGGCTGTTAGCACTCTTAGAAAAAGATGCTTATCTTTTTATTTTCAGATTCATATCTACAACAGATACTGGGCCCCCTCCCCCCCAAAAAAGGTATGTAACTTGAGGTACAGAAGCTAAATAAAGCATGGGCTTGGCTGACCAAAGTGTACCCAGAAAAAGCATATGAGGACTCACTTAGGACTGAGTTGCTATACTCTCCTCAGCATACGTAGAGCACTACAAGATTTTTTTAGAGAAAACACTAATTTGTAAAACTAAGCATAACTTTTAAGAGGGGCCTGGCTGCAATAATCCAGAGCTTCCCTCCATGACTTGGTAAATTTACCTAACACAGCAAATTTTCTCTTTGGTGTGACATCAAAAAAGGTAGAGAATTCTCACACATCCCCCTTTGTTATCAGACTGAATTTAAACAAGTACTTTCAGTCTTTTTAAAAATAAAATGAAACACAGGTGTATACAAATCTTTCTCTGCTCTCAAAAAGGCCCTGCGGCACTGCTCCCACGGGAAGGAGTTCCAGCAACCTCCCAGGGTCAGAGTTTCTCCTCATTCCTTCCTAGTCATCCATTACAGATCTCCAGACCCGGACATTCATTCCCTGCACCCGCCCGAGATAATGACAGAGATCCATGACTATCCACCTTCCCAACAATGACTTCTGAATGCAACTATCTTTTCACCAATTGTAAACAAGTCCTAAACTGTTGGCTCCATAGGGAGTCCCTACCAAGTTAGTATAAACTCTGAAACAGGGGCAGAGGTCAAGGGGATGAGAGCTCAGTCTAAGCTCTGGATCTCATGCCACCCCCAACCCTGTTCAAAAGAATCCTTATCAGAAATCCAGGCCTAGTGTTAGATCTTCCCAGCAAAAGGTCACATTCAGGAGACTTGATCTAGCAGATTCAGCTGAAGTTTTAGAAGCAGGCTCTTGGGGCAGTTACGAATGCTGAATACCTAAATCACTAACAGAATGTTGTGGAGGAAAGGTGACATAAAGGGAAAACAGGAAATTTGTGAACTTAACTTCATTTTTTTCAAGAAAGAACTCTGATAAATAGTGGATAAATTCTGAACCTGAGTCATAGAAGAAATCTCTTTGGGAACCTACCCCATAGTGAATTATTCTACTATCATTCTAAGATATGCAAAAGAGCCCAATGACACTTAGTAAAAGTCTTTACTCTTCTGTACACAAAAAGCCCCAATATATAAGTCATTATAGTCTCAAACTCTTTCATTAGCTTTTGTGACTTGTCACAGTCAAGAGTCCTAGAGACAGGGTAAAAGGCTAGTGAAAACAGCAGCTCTGAAGTCTGAGATACTTCTCCACTATGGGTTTTGGGGTGAGTCATTTACCCTCTCCAGGCCTCAGTGCTCTCATCTGTAAGACAGGATAGTATCTTTGTAAACAAGTTTTTTGAGTGCTTAACAAAAATGCATGTGAAGCACTTAGTGTGTATTAAATATAGCCATCATTTCTTTAATAATCACCTGAGGATATGTTTTGTATTGATTTTAGAGAAACAGGAGTAGGGAGGGAGGGGAAGAGAGAAACATTGATCAATTGTCTCCTGTATGCCCCGACCTGGGATTGAACCCACAACCTACGTATGGTGACCAGGGATCAAACCTGCAACCTTTTGGTGTACGGGACAACACTGCCCAACTAAGCAACCCAGCCAGGGCTAGCTAGTAGTAGTAGCAGCAGCAGCAGCAGCAGCAGCACTAGTAGTAGAAGATGATGGTGATGCTGGCAATAATGATGATGTAGTAAAAGCCACATACCATCAAATTTTGTGTCTGTTTTCCTAACTAAAACAGAGTCCCTTGAGGGCAGGAACTCTGTCTTAGCTCGGCACATACATTAAAAAGAGGAAAAGGAAATGGGAAGGTAGAAAAGAACAATGAACTAGATATTACAAAGTCAGATTTAAAATCAGATATATTTACATAATATAACCACCCTCACTCCTAATGAATACATACAAAGTGCCTGACACATACAGAATACCCAATAAATGTTCATTTCCTTTGCTTCATCGATCTCGAACAGGCAGCTTTAAGTGCATTCTCTTCAGACCACACTTGTGCTTACACAAACTATTTTCTGAGACCAAAATTGAGACATACATAGTTTGACAACTAGGAATGGACCCATTAGGAGATGGTACAGAATATTAGAATTTTGGATAGAAATTATGGTTACTCTGAGATGTACATTTCTCTTTTGTAGCTTGAAGGATCCACAAAAAGTCTCCTTGGGATCCCAAAACACTTGACAGATAAATACAAAACCAGACAGAGCAAGCTAGTGGTGTTAGGCTGTTTGATTCTGAAGTTGTTTTTTATCTTTCCTGTTCATCCTACTATCACCCATGGACCCCTGCTTCGTGGGCATCTATCAGTATGGCGAGAAAGAGCAAAGATTAATTCAACTTTCAAGTTTCTTTTAAAATGTTCATTTATCTAGGTCTTTGCTTAGTAGAAAAAAAGTATAGACATATATATTTTTTAAAGTCCAGGTCAATGAAAATCTGAATATGCAGTATTTTTTAAATGGTAAGAGTCAGGTTTTTTCATTGTACACATTCTTACTTCTATAAGGTCTTGCTACTTTCCAAACAAAAAGTGCATAATCTATTTGTTTTACGTAAGCAGAGAGTTAATTTCCTAAGAGGTTAAATAAATGGGATGGCAGATGGTCATTTGGGAGGTTACCTGCTACTGGTCGGGGGAAGGGGCCCAAAGCATTCTAACAGTCAACCGGATGGTAAAAACCAGTTTTGGCAGAAGTGGTGAGCAGTGTATGAGCTCTGTTCCTTGGAGGAACGGTAACTTACTGCAAAGCAGTAACTTACACCTGCTAACATCTGGAATGATTTATCTTCGTGTCTTTAAGAAATACAAGCCAGTAGAATTGAATAAAGTGCAGTTACAACAGCCCACAAGTACAGAGAGACTGAGAATTTTAACATTATGTTGCATAAACTTAATAGTGTTTACCATTTGCCAAACATTATTCTAAATACATTTATTACTTATCTTAAGCCTCACAATAGCCCAATAAAGGAGGAGTAACTTTTTATTGTCCCCCTTTTACAGATGGAAACACTGAAGCACAGAGAGATTAAATATCTTGGCCAAGATTGCAGAGCTGGTAAATAATGAAGCCAAGTAATCTTAAACCAGAGCCCATGTTCTCAATTCTAAAGATTTTTGGCTTGTATAAAAAGATAAAAGGGTTCAACTGAAATGCAGAGAAAAAACTTATATAAAAATATGTTCATTGTAACATCATTTATAACATACAAAAAACTGGAAGCAATCTAAACGTTCACCAACAGGACAACTGGTAAATAAATCATGGTGAAGTTATTACAATAAAATATTACCCTGCCATTAAAAATATTTATTAAAAAATGTTTCATGACTTGGAATAATGCTGCTAATGTAGTGCTGAGTTGGGGGAATGGAATACAAAATTATATTTATATTACAATTCCTATTTATTTATGTAAAAAATAAGTTTATGCAAATGGAAGGACATTCTCAAAAAGAAACAATGGCTATTTCCAGGTGGTGAGATTAGGGGTGTTAATATTTTTCTTTTAGTGTTTTCCACAATGAACATGCACTGTCCTACTATCAATGTAAACAAAGGCATTTTTTTTCTTTTAATCAAGCTACACCAAGATCCTTCAGCAGTTAGTAAAAACAACTAAAAAGCTCCTACTCTTAACTTCCAAGTAGTTACTTTCCCTGGGATAATACCCTTTGAACATCAGACAACATATCCCAGTCAGCACATACCAAAAAGAATGCTCATCTTTAACTCCAGAAATGAATTAAAATGAGTATTTTCAATTTTGTCAATGTTTACTCTCTAATTATTTGTACAATTATTTTGTAACAAGAAAAATGGATTTAACTATTTACAGGCCAGAAACTCAAAAATGGTTTTGCCGAAATAGATAATTGGGGACAAAAATTTGACTTTGGAGAAAGAACAGCTGTTGCTAATCCAACTATTTACCCTTTGACCTTCTCTTGGCCAATGACTGAACAGTATCAATTGTTTTCCTGTATTATGTGCTGTTTACAATCCCTGAGAGGCATGAAAGGAATTAATAATTTAGCCTAGAAAGCTGACAGCCTTTATTGGGGAGCTCCTTGTCTGTGGGGCAGAAATCAGAGCAAGTAGCCGTCCTCAAGTCACAGGTCCCTTTACTGTTCCTGTTTTATAACCTAATTGGCCCCCAAACATAAATCAAGTATTTCTCCTGTTTCAAACAACAATGACTTCCATTCGCTAACTTCCCTTGTATCAAGTCAGTCCTTGTTCTCTTGAGTTTTACAACTACATGGTAAACATAGTAGCTGAGGAAAAAACTTGGGGAGCAGGGCAGATTGGGGTTATTTGGAAACAGAAGCACAGAAAGGTTATGCTGTTTTGAACTTCTCTTGACCTTTCACTGCCCTTGTCCCTAGCTTATGCTAATAGGCAGGGTACAGAGATGCTTCTTGTAGAAATGAACTTAGCCTGAACCTGTGCCCTAACATTGGACTCCAGGAAGCCCAGGAACCATAGGAAGGCAGCCAGAGTGTGAACAGCTGCCCATATTACAAACATGGCTGGCTACCTACCTGCAGAAAAGGTGCCCCCCCCCTCCACCAAGAAAAAGGTCATTTGAATAAGACAAAGTTAGTCCTTCCTCATCTAGTTCCAACACATCCCACCTGTTGTCTCAAACTTACTGTCTACAATCACTACCAGGCACAATGGGAAATCAGCAACAATGGTATTTCCTGTTCCAAATTAAACAAATAGGAGAAGGCTTTCCCTATCAGGAATTTTGGAATTAGGGAAGCCACTGGGACCTCTAAATTCCCAAGATGCATCACAAAGAAATCCCTATTGTTCTCAATTTTATGTGCAAAAGTCATGAAGTACTAACACAGGAGATGTCCTTTCTTCCCAGGCAGAGGCCAAGGAATTTGCAGTATCAACAACTTACAACCAATTGAACACAACACACACAGGCCATCTTAGTCTTGAGATTTTTTTCCATCATTCAGTAGCTGGGCTGAGCATGCTCATTTGAACCCCAAGACTAGTTTAAATCAAAATGATAAGGTTTTATTTCTGCCTGCTTATTATAGTAACATCAGGCCTTCATGTATCTCTTCAAAGAGAAAGAATAAAAATACTACTAATTTCACAAAGACAATATAGGTATTATTGAGAATATTAGCCACATAAGCTAAGCACAACTTTTAAAAGAAAAGTGACTTCAATAACAATCTTATGAAAATAACATAAAGAAGGGCGTGATCTGTTTTCAGTTGCTACTAAGTGCAGAAAAGGAGAATAAGTTTGGGTACTATGTGCTAAATTAGCCTACTTTAAAAAATGTTTTTTTCAGACTTCCGGCCAAGATGGAGGCGTAGGCAGACACACTGTGCCTCTTCTCACAACCAAAATTAAGGACAACAAATATTTAGAAACAAGAAAACAACCAGAATTTATAGAAAATTGAACTGTATGGAAGTCCAACAACCATTCATCCAGACCGGTAAGAGGGGTGGAGTTGCAGTAGGAAAAAGTGGAGGTGAGGACCCAGGAAGGCAAGCAGCAGCGGCTGGCAGTTCCCACGTGTACAGGCGGTGGCTGGCGGTCCCCGGGCACAGGGGGGCAACTGTGCAGACCCAGTGAGGCCGGCGGTCCCCGGGCACAGGGGGGCAACTGTGCAGACCCAGTGAGGCCGCATAAGGCGGCTGGCTGACCAGGTGATCCCACATTCGCGCGCGCAGATGGTCCAGGCAGAGGGGAAGTGGTGGAAGGGACTGAATCCGGGAGAGAGCGGAGCAGGCGCCATTGTTCCCTCTCAGACCCCGCCCCCACATACAGCATCACTGCCCAGCAACTGGGCTGCCCCGCCCTGAGGAACGCCTAAGGCTCCACCCCTCACTACGTAATAGTCGCGACCAGACTAAAACCAAAACAAAACAACAACAAAAAAACCCACCAAAAATGGCTCAAACCGGAGAAAAAAATGAAAACCCCAGAGTCAATTCCTCTAAGCCGTGAAGAGATAGCCAACCTATCAGATGCACAGTTCAAAGCACTGGTCATCAAAATGCTCACAGAATTGGTTGATTTTGCTCACAAATTAGATAAAAAAAATGCAGGCTACAATACGTGAAATGAAGGAAGACGCATGGGGAACCAATAGAGATGGAAGGAAAACTGGGACTCAAATCAATGGAGTGTACCAGAAGGAAGAAACTAACAACCAAACAGAAAAACAAGGAAGAAACAAGAATTCAAAAAAATGAGGAGAGGCTTAGGAACCTCCGGGACATCGTTAAACGTCCCAACATCTAAATTATAGGGGTCCCAGAAGGGAAAGAAGAGCAACAAGTAGAAAACTTATTTGAACAAATAATAAAGGAGAACTTCCCCAACCTGGCAAAGGAAATAGACTACCAGGACGTCCAGGAAGCTCAGAGAGTCCCAAAGAAGTTGGACCCAAGGAGGAACACACCAAGGCACATCATAATTACATTAGCCAAGATTCAAATGAAGGAGAGAATTCTAGAAGCAGCAAGGGATAAGGGGACAGTCACCTACAAAGGAGTTCCCATCAGACTGTCAGCTGATTCCTCAAAAGAGACCTTCCAGGCAAGAAGGGGCTGGAAAGAAATATTTGAAATCTTGAAAAGCAGGGACCTACATCCAAAATTGCTCTTTCCAGCAAAGCTGTCATTTAGAATGGAAGGACAGATAAAGTGCTTCTCAGATAAGATCAAGTTAAAGGAGTTCATCATCACCAAGCTCTTATTATATGAAATGTTAAAGGGACTTATCTAAGAAAAAGAAGATCAAAATATGACAGTGAAAAGACAGCAAACTCACAGCTATTAAGAACCACACCTAAAACAAAAGCAAACTAAGCCAACAATAGAACAGGAAGAGAACCACAGAAATGGAGATCATATGGAGAGTTAGCAACAGGAGTGTGGGAGGAGAGGGGGGAAAAGGTACAGAGAATGAGTAGCATAGATAGTGGGTAGAAAATAGACAGGGGGAGGGCAAGAATAGTGTGGGAAATGTAGAAGCTAAAGAACTTATGACACATGGACATGAACTAAAGGGGGGAATGTGGGTGGGAGAGGGTGTGCAGGGTGGGGGGAATGATGGGGGAGAAATGGGACAACTGTAATAGCATAATCAATAAAATATATTTTTAAAAAATGTTTTTTCAAATAATTCCAGACAAGAAAATATTTTCCAATAGACATTTAATACATGAAGGTAGAACCCAGACTTATTTATGTCATCCCTGGAGCACAGAAATGGGCCTAGAGCAGAAAAGAACACTCAATATTTGAGTTCTCAACTATCTGGAATGTTTTATTTGTAGTTTTGTCTGAAAGATTACAGGGCATCTCAATGGCCTTCCTAGTGTACAAAAGTGCTTCTAAGAAAGAACCGTAACTCAGGGCTATTCGTAAGAGAACGAAGAGAAAATACTGTAGTATGTGCACACGTAGGTACTGGAATTTTGGGTGGCAGAGCAGGGTAAACTGAACCTACACTACCTACAAAGCTGATTCTGAACTTTCTGACTTCTAGAAAGACCAATCTATGTCCCTGATGTTTGATAAGCATTCTGGGATTTATTTTGTCTTGAAAATAATAAGTATTAGTTGAACAAACACAAATGTTTATTTGTACTATTAAGGTTTGGGGGGCAACTATATGAGAAGGTCCACGACATCACAGGGATGGTATTAACCAGGAAGGTGAGAAGGTGACTGTCACACCCATCCCAACAGTAGACTGGTGACAAGAAGCCAGTCCCATGACCCTGAAAAGTACCAGAACTCGAAGAATAATTCTAGATCATCTCATGGACTCTCAATCTAAATCATCATTAGACTTTTTGGCATTATAGCAAAATAAAGTCTGTCTACACTGGATATTCTCACATCCTATTTCTAATATTTGTAACAATATCCAAGAATAATGTATGCCACATTTTGAGAACACTGGAAACACAGATGATTATCTATGATCAAGACTTACATAGTTCTGAAAAGTGTCATTTAATGAGACCTTGAAATGATTACTCTCATATCTTAACCTTAAGAATGTAAATGAAAGTGCTTTAGAAGTTAAACTCCAGCATAAAAGTTACTAATTTTAAATGTCTATCAGGGGTGTCCAACCTTTTGGTGTCTCTGGGCCACCCTGGAAGAAGAGTTGTCTTGGGCCACCTATTAAATATACAAACACTAATGAAAACTGATGAGCAAAAAAAAAAAAAAACAAACAAAAACATTTTAAGTAAATTTACAATTTTGTGTTGGGCTGCATTCATAGCCATCCTGGGCCACATGCAGCCTGTGTGCCACAGGTTGGACACCCCTGGAAACCAAGCACAACCCATCTTTGAAAGAAATTATGTCAAAACTAGTCAATACTTCAGAAAAGTGGCTGTGAGTATATGGTTGTGTGTGTACAAAAATGGAAGTGCAGTGTTTGCTGTTACTGGTTTCATGGGAGGATGGATGGACAGGGCACAGAGATCAGAATCAAACAGAAATTTTCAGCAAACCAGTTTTCTGTGAAATGGCTCGATCCTGGCCACTAAATAATATCAGAAGAAAAAGAAAATATAACTAGAAAAGATACGATGCCCTCCCCATAATAACAAATTAAAGTAAACAAAGTGCGTCAGTAAGGCCTATCAATGACACCTTAAGTTATACATCTGAAAGTACACACGCACACACGCGCACACGCACACACACAAACATACACCCTTTTCTAGTCACGAACTCTGGGGAATATTCAGAACTTACTACTTCCTGGGTCGAGCTCTGTCAATTCATCCTGACAAAAACCTACAGAGAAAACAATAGGGGAAAATGATTATGATTTGTGAATTACTCCGAGGAGACTCCAAATATGAAAACACAAATATCATATAGTATTTTAAAAATCTACATTCAGAAGCCAAATTTGGATTTAAATCCTAGTTCTATAACACTGAGCTACTAGCTATCCCTCTCTGAGCTTCTATTTCATTAACTTTATATTAAAAAATAGATAAGTAACCAAAAAATAGATAGTAACAGCATTTACCACAGAGTAGTAATGAAGATTAAGTGACATACTGATATAAAATGCTTATTTAATACAGTCCTTGGCACACAGTGAGATCTCACTGAACAAAAGCACAAATAACTATGATAAGCATACACTATTAGTTGGAATAAAAATTCATGGAAAAATTACAACTCATTTAATATTTGTCAAGTGCTACTTAATCATTTTCCAAAAGAAAGCAAGATATACTAAATGTGAACTTACAACAAATATGAACGGTGATTTTACTTAAAAATTTCACAGATGCTGAAGAATTTTACTTACACTTATAAAAAAGAGCACGTCTTCTATTAGTAAGTGTGGTAATCAGGTAGGAATAAACACCTCTCTAAGCATATTTCAGGCCCCAAAAGTCTGAGCTACATCCAGCGGACTGGTGTGCAACCATCACACGGAGGAGAAACACCAAGCAGAGCACGGCAACATGCAGTGAGTGTTCTATACATAGCTGACAAGTTCTTCTCTCCTGTAATGACTGCCTACTTCCTCCAGTTTGCTTTCTACTTATTATCAGTTCAAGTATTTCTCAGAAAGCTTTTTCTTTCTTCTCTTACCTTTGTATTAAAAGGTCAAAGAGCCATTATAATTTTCTATGATAATTTCTGTACTCATCAACAAGGAATTAATTACTTGTTCAATGTCTGATTGACTCCACTATTAGAACGTTTCACAGGGGAAGGGACCTAGACTGTCTTGCTCACCACTGTATCCCCATTACCTCTCACAAGCCTAGCACAAAGTAGCTGTTCAATAAACATCAACTGTAGTATCTCAACGGTAAATTAAAAAATTTGGAGCAAGGCCTGGCCAGGTAGCTCAGTTGGTTAGAGTATCGTCCTGAAAGTCACTCCAAGATTGAGTGTCCAATTCCCCAATCAGGGCACGTACAATCAAACAATGAATGCATAAATAAGTGGAACAACAAATCAGTGTTTCCACTCCCCCACCCATTCCTTTCACTCTCTTTCAAATCAATAAATTTTAAAAAGTTTATGGAACAAAATTAAGACTAGAGGAATATGAGAGCATTTTCTGTTATCAGAGCTAGGCAACCAGATGCTAGACCAGCCACTGGGAGTCAGGTAGAGAAGAGAGATTGAAGTAGCGGGTAAACTGTTTAAACAACTTTGAAAAGTCCTTTGCAATCCCGAATGTTTTGGCCACACCATTCACCAAACATGCCACATCCCTTCTTGCCTTCCTGTGCTTCCTCCTCCTTCTGCACTTGGTGAAGAACTATCCATCCCTCAAGGTCCAGCTCAAATATCACTGCCATGAAAGATGGAAAAAAGAAGAAGCCCCTCCTACACTCTCCAAAAGATAAAGGAACGATTTAAATATCTGTCCCCTCTACTAGACAGTGAGCTCCTCGAGGAGAGGGATAGCACCATATCCATCTGTGGGGCTGCTCCTAGGACCAGAACAGTTTGCTGATATTCTACAGAAGATGCTAAGAAGCAGGATGAACCAAACAGAAAGCCCAACAAGCCTGACTTTACATCACAGACAGAGGGAAGAAGGTCACAGAATCAGCCAAGTCTAGCTCAAAAAGTGTGTGGAAGGTTTAAAAAAGAAAATATGACCTAAAACCAGAGTTGGGAAGGTGCTGTAAGGGGCTGAGAAGCCTGAGAAAGCTCACCTCAGAACAACTTGGAAGTCTTTCTGCATAAAGGCAATGGGAATAGGAAAAGCTGTGGAGAGATGCCAGGCATTGAGGAAACAACTCGTCACTACACATGCGTTCAACACTGCCATCTGAACATCCTGCCAGAAGTGAAACTGAGAACAAACATTCATTTCATATGAACTGACTCAAAAATAGGACAAAAGCATGGGAAGGCAGGGTCGTATAATGATAAAGTTAAACCTCTCCTAAATTCTTGTCCAAGCCATTTTTTAGTTTAGTTATATGACTTTAAGCAAATAATACACTAATTTGGACCTCAGATTTTGGACATTAAATGAAAGGGCTGTACTAGAAGTCTCAAGAAAGGACAAAGCCTAATGCATTTTCTGCAAACAAACAACATTCTTAACTCAGAGTAACTAGATAAAATACGAGTGACTAAAAAAACAAAGAAACCCTAAGAATAACTAACATGGCCATCTAGTAATTTGCCGAGCAACCACTCTCCCATTCTTCCGTTAATGGCATCCTGATTTTTCTTTGCAGACCTATCCCTTTTGTACTCTCAGTCCATATGCCCCAAGTAGGGTGGACCCTAACATTACTATAAACAAGGATTAATAACAGCATCTACCTTACAGGTCTGTTAAATGAGATAGTGTATGTAAAGGCTTTGCACGGTACTTGACAAAATCAGAGCTATTACTAACTAATCCCTAGGGTCCATCCAATCCAGTTCAGTGTTTGTGATAGCAAAGAGCAGATTACAGGAGGCTAACTACTGACCTATTCATGACATCATCCTCAAAGACCCGGGATGGAACATCACTGATGTCACTTTAGTTACCTGCTCGGATTCCTGAATCCTTTTTACATGTTAAGCCTGTAAATTGCTTGATGTCATGATTCCAGATCTATTCTACCTCCTGAGGAAAAAGGAACTCTTTATATTTGCCTTTACAAATTCCTTGCATGGTCGCAAAGAGTGCTTATTATGGAATTCAATAACTATGTCTAAAATTCCCCCACCCAGCCCTGAGACCACTGGCTAATAGTGTTGTCCCTGGTTTTACAGTCAGCGCTAAAGCAGGAGGCCTGAGAATGATGCTACTCCCACCTCCTGGTGACAAACAAGTTAATAGAATGGCTAGATCTGGCTACCATTCCCTAAGTTTTACCCAGATGTTCAGCAAGCAGATCTAGCTAGCAAAGTGATTCCTAACTAGAAGAATCCACATCACTGCTAGAAGTAACCCCAATGTGTGTTCAATTCTATTCAACACAAAAGCAAAGGATATCAGAGTTGTTCAGTAAAAAGTAGACTCCTAGGCCACATAAATACACAAACACACACCCCAAACCATCCGCCTCATAGAGTACAACATGTTAAACAGATGAGGAAATGTTCTGAAAAATTGGGGGTCTTTGGTTGGTGACTTAAATAGTTTTAAAAGAGGATCAACAAGAAACATAGATTGGTTCCTAAGACAATACATTACCAAGTCAGCATGCTCATAAGCCATCTGAAATCCACTGCAAATTAACTTAGCACATTTTAACTTAGACATTGGTCCAAGTAAGAGTTGGATTCAAATCCCAGATTTACCACTATTTTTATTTAATGAACTACCCTGTGCCTATTTTTCCTGAAATGGGGGAAAATAACCATCTTGTTCAACTGTTGTGAGAGTTGGAGGATATACGTGAATCATCTACTTTAGGGCAAGTGATTGATAAATGGCTTTAAGTCTAGGAAATTTCTTTAATTCAAAGAAACATCCAGTTGACAAGTTTTTCTCCAACAGTTATTTGGCAAAAAGAAAAAGATCGGTGACTTCTCAACCTGTGATTGGCTACAGTGACAGGTTACAAAGTGACTTATATTGTCCTGACTGGTGTGGCTGAGGGGGTTGGGTGTCATCCTGCAAACCAAAAGGTCCCCAGTTGACTCTCAGCCAGGGCACATGCCTGGTCAGGCATGTCAGGTCCCCTGTTTGGGGCATGTGAGAGACAACCAATCTATGTTCCTCTCACACATCAATGTTTCTCTCCCTCTCTCCCTCCCTACCCCTCTCTCTAAAAATGAGTAAATAAAATCTTTTTTAAGTTACTTATCTTTTTCTTTATTTACTATTGTGACTATATAAATTTACGTATTTACCACAATGGAATCTTAAATTTTCTGAGTACCCCCTTTTAGTTTTGCCAGATGTGAACAGATAAAATTTATGGGTAATGCCAGTAAGCAAATTCAAGCCTGGCACACTAGCTGACTGTAACCTATAATGTGTCTTTTACACAAGAAAGTTAAATGTTGCTCTAGGAAGGCTTTAATTTTTTTTAATTTATTATTTTTTAGTTATATTTTCTTGTTTATGCTATTACAGTTGTCCCAGTTTTTACCCCTGCGCTCCCCTCCACCCTGCCCCCACTCCCTCAGGCATTGTCCACACTGTGATCCATGTCCATGGGTCATGGAAGGCTTTAATTTAATTGGACGGTAGTAGGCAGCACTGTCCAACAGAGACCTGGATCTTGGTCAGGTCTCTGACAGACAGTCCATTTTGAAGCCTCAGCAGCCAACAAGCAAAATTAATATGAGACCCTTAAAAGGTAAAATTCTAAAATTGTAATCAAACATCCTATCTTTCCCAAACAGAAAATGTTTTAGTTGTTGTTGTTGTTTTTAATTTATTGACTTTAGAGAGAGAGGAAGGAAAGGCTGGGAAGAGAGACAGACAGACAGACAGAAAGATAGACATCAATTTGTTGTTCTACCCATTCAGGCATTCACTGGTTGATGGGTCAAACCTGCAACCTTGGCATATCAGGACAATGCTCTAACCGAGATACTGGCTTGGGTCCCCCAAACAGAAATTATATATGTCCTTATATGATCTGCCACTTCAACATTCTCTCTTCTCACCTCATCCCACCACACAGTGTACATATACTCTACCCATACTGAACTATAGGCACACCTCATTTTACTGTAGTTCACTTTACTGAGCTTCAGAGAGGTTGCCTTTTTTAGAAATTGGAAAGAAGAGGAGCCTCCCCCGCCCAGCGAGAAGATTATGACTCATTTTATTGCAATACTCGCTTTATTGCGGTGCTCTGGAACCACACTCGCAATATTCCTGAGGTATGCTTGCACAATGTAGCTCCCTGAATTCAACATGCTCTTCAGCCTCCATCCATCTGCACATACTATTTTCTCCACCTGAGCCCACTCTCATTCACCATTATGAGTCAAGACTCCAGTCACGTCTCTAACCCTTCCCCTCCACACACACACACACACACACACACACACACACAAGTCAAAGTTAGACAATACAAATACAATAACTGAAGCTATGGTCTTTTCAGGAACCTTTGAAAAAGGGAAAACACTGATTCCAAAATCCAAGAAAAACAAACCAGATCTGCAAATCTGAAGTTAAAATGGCTTAATTAAATATGAGATATAGCACTATTTCACCTAGTCAAGTGTAATTCAAGCTTTATATACTGCTATTTCAAATGTGAGGTATGAAATGAAGCAGAAGTTCCAGAAGGAAGTCAAGGGTCTAAAGGGTCTTGAAACTGCTCCAGTTCGTTAGGTCCCCCGCTCTGTGCTCCCACGGGTCCCTGTGCTTCCCCTATAACATGTCACGATCAGGGTCACTGGGTGTATACTCAGGCTCTACGGAAGTCATTTTCCATAGTCCTCAACAAAAAGCTAAAACTCTTTACCCAAGGTTTGTACCAACAGTTATTTCCTGGTCTTTTATGGACCAACCAGCTCTGGTCATTTGTACCAGTTTCCCAACTGCTTTGTCTCCCCTAATTACGATTAGGTCCCCGATGAAACTCTGTATCCTTCTTTCAGTCATATCTGCTCTCAGCCTTAACTATATCCCCAGCCCAAGGGCTGAAACATGTCCCAGGATCCCAGGAAAAACTGCTCAGTAAATACTGAGGAGCTACTTTCTCCAAAGAGCAATGGTACTAAACCACAATGCCAACACAATGAATTTCTTGCCAAAATATCAAGTTCTAAGAAAAAGTAACAGTTGACTATTCTCTGCCTTTAATGTGTAGAAAAGCACTCTGGCTGGAGCAGCTCAGTGGACAAAGCGCTGGCCTGCGAACCAACGGGTTGCCAGTTTGATTCTCAGTCTAGGCCTGGGTTGTGGGCCAGGTCCCAAGCAGGGGGTGAGTGAGAAGCAATCACACACTGATGTTTCTCTCCCTCTCTTTCTCCCTCCCTTCCACTCTCTAGAAATAAATAAATAAGATCTTTAAAAAAAAGAAAGAAAGAAACCCCATAATAGAAAGAAAGAAAGAGCAGAAAAGTGATGTCCAATAGAAATTCCTACAATGGAAATGTTCTCTGTCAATTATGGTAGCCACTAGCAACATGTACCAGGTCACTGAGGAATGGAAACAAATACATACACCTAGGAAGTTTGTAAATACCAGTTCAACTCAATACTTCAATAAAGGAACTCTAAAATTTCAAAAAGTAAACTAAAAGCACAAAGAGCTACAAGAGAAAAAATGTGAATATATATTTAATGCTACCTAACTATACACTTAAAAATTATGAAAAAGGCCCTGGCTGGGTGGCTCAATTAGTTGAAGCATCATCCATACAAGGAAAGGTTGCAGGTTCAATCCCCAATCAAGGCATGTACCTAGACTGCAGGTTCAATCCCTAGTCCGGGTACATACAGGAGGCAACCAAATCAATGTTTCTCTGTCCCTCCCTCCCTCCCTCTCTAAAATCAATAAAACAGATCCTCAGGTGAGGATTTTAAAAATATTATTAAAAAGGTAAAAATTTATGTTACCCATATGTTAGTATAATAAAAACATGTTTTATTAAGCCTAATAAAATAAAGATCGTGAAATTAATAATTACTCTTTAAAAATATTAACAGCAGGGAGTGAATGATGGACAGATAGCTTGAGATAGATGGACAAGATGCTAGTGGGAAATAGTGCAGAGTAGTAAGTAAGAGCATAAATTTTGATATGAGAATAGGTTTGAGTCCTGGCACCATCACTTACTAAGTGTGTTAGCTTAGGAAGTGACTTCACCTCTTTGAGCCAATTTCCTCATCAGTAGATTGTTGTGAGGATTCCGTGAGACGATACACTTAGGTCAGTGCTTGACAGCTGTGATCATTATCAGCGAAAGAGAAGGCCTGGCTGGTGTGGCTCAGTGGACTGAGTGCCCGCCTACCGACCAAAGGGTCCCCAATTCAATTCCCAGTCTAGGGCTCATGCCTGGGTTGCGAGTCAGGTCCCCAGTAGGGGGCGCACAAGAGGCAGCCACACATTGATGTTTCTCTCCCTTTCTCCCTCCCTTCCCCTCTCTAAAAATAAATAAATAAAATCTTTTTTAAAAGAATACCAATGAGAGAGCAGAAGCAGCAACCATGGAGCCAGGGTCACGGGGAAGGGAGAAGCATTCACCAGACAAACAGGGCTATTTGAGGAAAATATGCAGAGGAAGCCACACGTAAAAGACATGAACAGAGAGAGGAAACAGAACATCACCTGGTAATCTGATTTGACTGGAACCCTGGCCAGGGCCATATCATAAAAGGTTTTAACTGTCATACATGAAGAGTTTTTTGGCTTTTTGTCTACAGGCAACAGAGTCACTGAGGAAAGGAAATAAACATATACACCTAGGAAGTTTACAGACACCAGTTCAACTTTAACTACTTCAGTATAGGGGCTCTAAAATTTCAACCAGTAAACTAAAAGCACAAAGAGCTAAAAGAGACAGAGAAAAAACTTTGTGGAGGTAGCCAACATTAACATGGCCCATCCACGGCTCCTTAAATTCTAAGAACTCTTCCCATTCTTCAGGGCCCTCCCCCAACTCCATCTTCTGGCTCCTCTTGGTACAATGAATGGATTGGAAGGAGGCTGAGAAGGAATGTGGGGGATTTTTGTTTGGGTTTGGGGGAGGTTTGAGTATCAAACATTAGCTAGCCAGACCATGGCCTGCCTTACAGCTAGGCTTGCAGCAGGAAAACTAGTCCCAGAAACAAGTAGATACAGAAACACTTTTCTTTGGATTGGCTGAGCATTAAATTCACATCTGCCTCTTTCCTTTCCATCCAGTGAATGGGGTGCCACTTGAGCCATTAGCTTTTGTTTCTCATAGGCAACCTGAAAAACACATTTCAGAAATAACAAAATGCTTTTCAATGCAGGAACATAGCACCACAAGTCCATAAGCAAAAGCTGGTTGGCACAGCTTCAAGTCATATTTCCCATTCTCCACCTACAAATGTCAAGGTCACATTTTTCAAAGTGCAACAAAAACAATGCCCTTTTTTGTAATGTTATTTTCTTGATGTGAAATCTTAGGGGCAAAGAAGAGGAGCGGGGGAAGCCAAGGATTCTCAATTATATAACCTATTGTGCCCATGTATTTGCTCAGCTTAAATGCTGCTTACAAGAAGTGTCTACATTTCTATGGAAACACTAATAACTTCCACCTGATCAACCTACATCACCTTTCATAGTTTTTCAGGCTTCCAGCTTTGTAATTACAGCCTTGAAACCAGACTGAAGGCAGAAAAGCCAGCCCAAGATTATGACATTTCAGTTTTAAGAAATTTTTTTAAAAATGAAAACAGTACACAGCTTCAAGGCTGTGACTACAGAATCAGAGGGTGAAAACAGTTTAGGAAGGCAATTCAGTTTGATGAGTCAGAGGTCATTAGTGTTTCTATGGAAATATAGTACAGGCATTTCTCAGAAAACTGCATGTACTGATGAGCCTCTGACATTTTTCATCTATAATTTCTGTTCCCTGGTGTAACAAAAGGGATTGTTCAAAATTCTTCATTCAGCCTGGATATTAGAGAAATTTCAAAATGCACACATACAAAAAGTGTGTAAACGAATCTGTCAGGTGCCGTTTATTAAATCTGTACTATATGCCAGGCATTGGCCTGATGCTTTACATGAATCTTACTGAAAGTTGCTACTACTACCTCCATCTTACAGGTTAACCAGAAAAATCAAAACCAGATAACATACTCAGAGCAGTCTGGCTAATACATGCTCTGTAACACCCAGACAGGTGAGAATTTAAAGTTATTTCAAAAAACAAACCCTGATAATCTCCCAAAAGCAGAGCCTCAGCATCCAAGAGCCTTACATGAACCTTCTCCTGAACAATCCAAGATTCCCATGTCAGAAGGAGCTAAAGGAATTTCACCAATCATATCAAACCAAAATATACAAATTTAAATGAACGAATAAATAAAATTAGACAAGAACTAGCTTCTTTTGAAAAATCGTAAGTTGCTCCCAGTAGGAGTAAGGAAAAGATTATTTTTTGCTCATTTTCATTTCAAAAACTGCCCGAAGAAGAGTCTTACAGACCAAGAAGTTCACCTGAAGACATGAGTCAGAGAGCTTTCAAGGTCATTTCAAAAAGTGCCCCATACCATCCAACAGATACTCTGATGGAACAGTAGAAGCCACCTCCGTGCAGGAAATTAGTAAGGATCAGATGCAACCAAAGAGGTGCCCACAGCAGCAGAATGTACCTTTTCCATATTCTCTTTGAAAGCTCCCATGTAAAAATGGAACAGCACGGATGCATGAAGGGTCTGATGGTATTTGTTCTTTTGGGTCAATCCTAGAAATTTATCTGAAGAAAAGAGTCTAAAATGAATAGTACAAAATAGGAAGCCACCTAAAAATTCAACCACAGGAGAATGATTAATGAAATTATGGTACCATATTCAACAGAGTATTTTTCAAACATTGTCAATGTTCATCAAAGTTTATAATGGGCAAATACTATATTTAAAAACATGATATAAAATTGTACTCTTGGAATGAGCTCAGCTGCATTCCAACACACATATACATAAAAAGGCACATTAGGTCTATTTTTTCCCAGTGATCATATTAAGAGTGGGTATTGTGGCTGGGTTTTTTTTTCCCCGTACTACTTTCCTGATTAAAAATATGTTGTTTTTATAAACAGAAAAATGCACATTTCGAAAAATCCTAAGAACAAAACGATTCCGCTTAACCCTCTAAAATCAATCACGTCAAATGAAAAGGAAAAAAACTACCAGACATTCTAATTCTCTAAATGCCTTTTGAATTACTTATTAGAGACACGATCCTGAGCACTAATCTTTCTGACACAGTGGTTAGTCATTAACGCTAAAGCTCAGCACCATCTCTCATGTCTCAGCTTCAGAAATCCATTGTGTGGCAATGAAGAGATACAACACCTTTAACCTTTCACCCAGGATCTTTGAAATCTGAAGTAAAACTAGTTCTATGAAAAAAACCCATAAGAAGTTTTTAAAAATTATTCAAACTTGAAGTCAAGATAGGAGGGCAACAACCAACATGTTTAACCAATATATTTCTAGCACTAAATACAAAGGACACTCCGCAAACATGATTAAGGTGAGCCCTGAACAGGTAGTCAGTTGGTTACAAGTGTCATCCCCATACACCAAGGTTATGGGTTTAATCCCTGGTCAGGGCACACGCAAGATCAGCCAACGAATGTATAAATAAGTGAACAACAAATCAATGTTCCCCTCTCTCTCTAACTCTCTTACTCAATTTTTTTAAACGTTTTTAAAGATTACAAGTGGAATAAAATCCTGCCTCTGCTTAGATGCTGAACTTTCTTACATCCTAAAATGAAGTTCAACAAATATTTATCGACCATTTTTAATGCATAGGGCATGCACTGTGGGAGATTACAAAAGGGATACAAAGATGAATAAAGCTGGCTATCTGTAGATCCTTACAACCTAAAAGGAAAAGTAGAAAACTGACTGGATACAGGAATTATGAAGTAAATGACCTAACAGAGGAACTAGCGGTGCTGGCCAAACAGCACTTACTTCTTCCTAGGGGGAACTGGAAAGGACTTGCTGCCTAGTGGCACTCGCATCAGGCTAGTCAGGAAGGAAAGGGAGAATGTAAATACAGACAGTCAATACTACTACTCAGTAAGCCACATGTATCTTTTGAATGTCCTTACCCACAATTGGCAAATATTTCCCCCAAATGCAGTCATAACCTAAAAAATGAAAATTATACAGGTCTTACCTGACATGTTCTTTCCCTAAATGAAATCAAGGGAGCAAGAAGAGCCTACCCCAGCCCACACACTACCCTCCCATCCTGGGATGAGATTGTTTTACCTACCCACATGTTTTTTCACCTACTTTCCCAACTGGTGACCCCCAAACTTTCAATTCCAAATGAGACTGTCCTCCCAAATCACAGACCCATCTATCCAAAGATCTCCTAGGTGCGTTCTACACAGGCTCCAACAAATTCAACATATCAAACTGAACCTGTTGTTTTCTCTTTGAAACCTGCTTCTATGTTCCAAGTCAGTTTCCAAGTACCACCAACTCTCATCTAAACCAGAGATTACCAGGGACTCCTCCTAGGCTCCCCACTTCACCATCCTCCCCCAAATCCTCACCCCAACCAATCTTATCATTCACCAAGGCATTTTCATTCTTCCTCAAATCTCCACAGACCTAGTTCAAGCCTCCTCACTACCCTAGGATCTTAGATTATTCTAAATGTTCTCCCTGCTACCTTTCTTCTCTCACTTCCTGGAATTTACATTTCCTAATCCATTCAAAAACGCTCTGCCAGCAACTCATCTTCAATTCTTTAGCATGACATTCATGGCTTTAATTACAGAAATAAACAAATTCAATATATAAAGAGCTACTTTTTGCAATCTTTATCTCCCTGACACCTCTTGAAGCTTGACAAGAGTAATACATAAATTCCTATTTCCAAACTCTAATTCTTTATACAGAAATAAAAATGTCTATGATGACTTTAGTATTAAAGCAATTTCCTAATAGTAAAACATCAATAAAATTATACACAAGGTAGGCAAGTACCTGAACATAGTTTTGCTCTGGTGCAGTCAAACCTCCATATCTGCTAGTATTGAATCCATGGATTCAACCAACCAAAGATCAAAAATATTCCAAAAAACAAAAAAAATCCCAGGGTTCCAAAAAGCAAAATTTGCACCAAGTACTATACTGACTCTATGCAAATAAAGTGATATGTAGGCTTACCTATATACAAACATAGGTTATATGCAAATATTATGCCATTCTATATAAGAAACTTGAGCAGCCACAGATTTTGGCATCCAAGGGGGATCCTGAAACCAATCACCCATGGTTATCTAGGGACCAGTATACTAGTAAGTAATAAGCCATCTGTACAATGCTGAGTGATCTACTGTGCTCCAGCTTCTCTCCAATAAAAAGAGAAAGTCTGGCCAATTTTCTTAGTATTCCTTTCAGCTCTAAAGTCTATGAGTTTATCAAAAGTTGGCAGTTGTGTGTCCTAGGGGTGCAAATCATAATGTTAACCTCTGAGGAACCCTTAAGAGGTTGCTAAGATTCTTTTTTCTTTCTTTTTTTTTTTTCTTAACTGGAAGAAACCTTATAAATCATCCCAAATCTCTTCCATCCCACCCTAGACCTCACTTCACAGGAGAAAGAAACTGTATAAAAGGAGTAACGTTTGCAGCATCTCTCTGTAACTTAACACTAATCATGGTTCTTAAAGGCTTTGGGATTTTCCTAACCCAGAAATGGGAACAGCAATAATACTTACAAGCCACAGGGCTGTTGAGAGTATTAAATGAAATCCTAAAAATTTAAAGCACTCAAGAGAGTACCTGGCACACAGTAAATATTCAATAAGGGTGAGCCATTATTATCATAGTTGGTAAAGTCATTCTGATCTTTACCCTCCAAACCACGAATTTAAGTTTACTCAAGCAACAGACTTCTTGATTTAAAAATGCAGACCACTTTGCAGCACTCTGGAGAAGCTATTCTATTCTGCACAAGCATAGGGAATAGGAGCTTTTATTAAGTCATCACTCAGTGCTATTACAGAGAGTTGGCTTCTTGATGAGGCTACGGCATTCATGTGAAAATTGACCTCTGGGTCAACCATTCAGAACTCAGATCACTGGACCAGTAAAATAAAATGATCAGGGCATATTTAAGACTTACAAACACTAGTTTACCCTGCCCTACTAAGATTATACTCTACTCATATAATACATGCTTCCTTACAGTCTTTGATACCTATTATAAATTCTGTCAGATTAGAGGTAAAGTTCTTTTTCTACTGAGTTGGCCAAAAAGTTTGTTTAGTTTTTTTTCCATACCATGGATCTTAGTAGCGCTTAGTTGTCTTTAACTTCATTTGAAGCAATTTTGTTTTGTATTGTGACAGCTGTCCTATCAGCGTGCATTAAAAACACTTAACAAAACTGGTGAATTTTTGTGCAGCCATTTTAATATTGAAAGTGAAAGAAAATACGTAACATTTTTGACATATTATGCTTGATTATTTCAAGACAGGTAAAAACACAACTGAAACCCCCCCAAAAAAGATTTATACAGTGTATGGAGAACATGCTGTGACTGATTAAACGTGTCAAAAGTGGTCTGTGAAGTTTCTTGGTACTACTTACATTTTAGCCAAATAATTCCTTGCTGTGGGTTGTCTTATACATTGGAAGATGGTTAGCAGCACCCCTGGCCTCTACCCACTAGAAGCCAATAGCAGGAGATAGCCGATTCAAAATATGTAAATCAATAAAGTTATTGGTGAAAATGAAAACTGTGTCTTTCATTTTACAGAAAAAACTAAATGGACTTTTTGGCCAACCAAATAGCATTATCATACATTAGCATTAGTACAAAGATAATGTTAGAGTAGCATACTTACTTCCCTAAAGTGAAATATGGAAAGTGTCATGCTTCCAAAGTAAGAGACCATTATCTGGTATACAGCTGTTCGGATCTGACTTTAGCAATCCCCTCTCTGAATGTGCCTCACATTCCTGCGTAAGTCAAAATGACCATAATTTTCAAAGCAAATACTGGCAAACAATGTCAGGTGAGAGGAGCACACACTTGTAAGGTAAACAAGGCTGATGGAAATACAAGATGACTTGCAAATTTAAGCTGTGGAGACAACTGGGTACTTACAGCCCCTACCATATTACGGTTTTCATGTTTTTACTGAAATAGTTCATGTTATTCACTTTAATCTTGTTCCAAATATTGACAGTATTTAAGTAGCCTAATGCTATTTTTCTGTTTCCTAAAAGGTATTAAGTATTAAAACTTCCTCCCATTCCACTGAGAGTTATCAGCTTCTGTGTCACAGGCCCAGGGCCAGCACTGCCTCCCAGTTGGCAAGGATCTGTCCTAAACCCCACGACAACATTCTTCTCCAACACCATAAATTGGCTTTTGTACTTTGCTCTTTTCCAACACATCTTTAAAAAAAATCATGATCAGGTCCTGGCTGGTGTAGCTCAGTGGATTGAGCGCGGGCTGCGAACCGAAGAGTCGCGGGTTCGATTCCCAGTCGGGACACATGCCTGGGTTGCGGGCCAGGCCCCTAGTGGGTCTCACGTGAGAGGCAACCACACATTGATGTTTCTCTCCCTCTCTTTCTCCCTCCCTTACCCTCTCTAAAAAATAAATAAATAAATAAAATCTTTAAAAAAAAAAAATCATGATCAGTTAAGGAAAAAAAGTTACAAATTTTAAACAAGTAATTTTCAAAGAGCACACCTGTTCCCACGCCTAAAACTAGAGGAGACATTACTCTGAAGTTTGGTTTTATTTTGCATCTACCATTAAAGCAAATCTAAATGTTAGACTCCTCAAAGTACAAATGACCCTTAGGATTCTCCTCTACCAGAAACTGATGCTGAGATTCCAAGAGCGTGAGCCCTAGAATCCAGACAGACCTGGATTTGAATCCCACCTCTCCCATTTACTGGGCCAAGTCACTCAGTTCTCTCATCTGCTAAATGGTGGTAATAATGTAACTCCCCTTATGAAGACTGCTGCATATAATAAGCACACAGTCAGCACACAATAAATTTCACTTTAAGAAAAAAGAAAAGGCAAATTTTTAATTGCAAAATTTTCAGAGGAAGACAATGGTCAGAGACCAAGTATTAATTAGGCTAATTTTGCATATGAATAGAGTTGCTAGATCACAATCAGCTAAGAAATCAGTTTGAGACAAAAACAGGAAGAACAAAAGTAGTGCAATGTATGCTCTAAGCAAGAAAGAAATTAAGTTTTTCACTGTGACTTACAATTTAAGTGGTAAAATTCTAGACAGAACACACAAATTGGTAATAAAATTTCAAACTCTTGGTTTGAAGTCTCTACTGGTATACTTTATACCAAGGCATGCTGATAAATCTTACCCTTGGCTAAGCTCTGGGTTGAAACCTGAGGTTCAAAGTGTCTTAGAGCAGTGAATTATATATTTTGATTTATGCCAAGTATCAGAATAATTTTATTAAGATATGAATGAACCCAAGTTTGGCACACCATATACTACATCAGTCTGGCCCCTGGGATTGGAAACCCATTAAGACTTCTGGCCAAGATGGAGGCATAAGTAGATACACTTTGCCTCCTCCCACAACCAAAAGAAGGACAACAAATCTGAAGACAAACAAACAAACAAAAACAGAACTTCCAGAAAATCAAACTGTATGGAAGTCTGACAACCAAGGAGTTAATAAAGAAACATTCATCCAGACGGGTAGGAGGGGTGAGACGGGCAGCTAGGGAGGAAAACTTGCAGCAAGGCAGCAGATGGAGGACCCAGGTGGGCAAGGCGGCAGATTACAGACCAGGTGGTCCCACATTTGCGTGAGGATAAACCAAGATGAACAACTGGGGAGCAAAAAGGACCATGCAACCCAGGGTTCCAGCATGAGGGAAAAAAGCCTCAAAACCACTGACTGGAAAAACCTGTGGGGGTTGCAGGAGTGGCAGAAACTCCTATCCTCACAGGAGAGTTCTTTAAGAGACCCACAGGGTCCTCCTATAATGCACACAAACCACCCACCCAGGAATCAGCACCAGAAGGGCCCAATTTGCTTGTGGGTAGGGGGGAAAGTGACTGAAAGCCAGCCCAGAGCTGAGCAAGAGGCACTGTTCCCTTTCGGACCCTTCCCCAACATAGAGCGCCACAATGCAGCAACCTGGGTTGCCCCGCCCTGGCAAATACCTAAGTCTCCACCCATTACTAAGTAACAGGCGAGTGGAGACAAAAAATATGGCACAAATGAAAGAACAGATCAAAGCTCCAAAAACAGAACTAGGCGATAATGAGATAGCCAACCTATCAGATACAGAGTTTAAAACACTGGTAATCAGGATGCTCACAGAAATGGTTGAGGATGGTTACAAAACAGAGGAAGAAGTGAAGACTATACCAAGTGAAACAAAGGAAAACGTACAGGGAATCAACAGTGAAGGGAAGAAAACCGGACTCAAATCAATGATTTGGACCAGGAGGAAGAAATAAACATTCAACCAGACCAGAATGAAGAAACAAGAATTCAAAAAAATGAAGTGAGGCTTAGGAACCTCTGGGACAACTTTAAATGTTCCAACTTCTGAATTATAATTATAGGGGAGCCGGAAGTAAAAGATGAAGAGTGAAAAATTAAAAACTTATTTGAAAAAATAATGAAGGCGAACTCCCCTAATCTGGCAAAGGAAATAGACTTTCGGGAAGTCCAGGAAGCTCAGAGTCCCGAAAAAGTTGGACCCAAGAAAGCACTACACCAAGGCACATCATAATTACATTACTCAAGATTAAAGATAAGGAGAGAATCTTAAAAGCAGCAAGAGAAAAGGAGACAGTCGCCTACAAAGGAGTTCCCATAAGCTTATAAACTGATTTCTCAAAGGAAACCTTGCAGCGAGAAGGAGCTGGAAAGAAGTATTCCAAGTCATGGAAGGCAAGGACCTACATCTAAGATTATTCTATCCAGGAAAGCTATCATTTAGAATGGGAGGGCAGATAAAGTGCTTCCCAGATAAGGTCAAGTTAAAGGAGCTCATTGTTACCAAGTCCTTATTATATGAAACATTAAAGGGGCTTAATGAAAAAGAAGATGATCAAAAATATGAACAATAAAATATCAACAACTCAAAACTATCAACAACTGAACCTAAAAACAAAAACAAACTAAGCAAACAATGAGAACAGAAAAAGAATCAGAAAAATGGAGATCACAATACTGGGGAGGGGGAAGGGGGACAATGGGGGAAAAGGTACAGGGAATAAGAACCATAAATGGTAGGTACAAAATAGACTGGGAGAAGTTGAGCATAGTATGAGAAATGGAGAAGCCTAAAAATTTATATGCACAACCCATGGACATGAACTAAGGTGGGGGAATGATGGTGGGAGGTGGCATGCAGGGTGGAGGGGAATAAAGGGAAGAAAAAAATGGTACAACTGTAATAGCATAATCCATAAAATATTTTTTTTAAAAGGAAACCCATTAAGAATACATTTCACAGGATGATTTATCAAGAATCATGGTAGTCCTGACCAGTGTGGCTCAGTTGGTTGGGTAGCATCCCAAAAAGCAAAAGGTTGCCAGGTTCGACTCCCCAGTCAGGGCACATGCCTGGGTTGGGGGTTCAGTCCCCAGTGGGGGCACATGCAAGAGGCAACTGATCGATGTTTCTTTCTTACATCCACGTTTCTCTCCCTCCCTCTCTCCCTCCCTTCCCTTCTCTCTAAAAATAAATAAATAAAATCTTTAAAAATATATATTAAAAAAATCCAGGGTAAATAGTCAAAGATATGCCTAGCACAGACAAAGTACAATAAAACAGACAGAGGAAAATCAATTTGCAAAGTAAATTCCCTGTATAAGAACTCTTCCATCTTTAGATCTGCATATTACCATAACTGATTTCTAAGAAAATTCCTCATAATTTCTTTCCAAGTACAAAATGTTTCTATGAAGAATTGTATCGCTGTTACTTAAAATAATTCAGAATGAAATCTTTTTCTTGTGTAATAGTGGAATAAACTTGTTAAACAAGAGAACTACAAAATTCCTCCTTATGTATTTTTACAAAGCAACTGACACAATACAAAATCAAATAAGAAAAAAAATGACAGTAGAAAATGTTTTTTCTTACTCAGAAAGTTTTAAAGATTAAAAATCAAATTAATATGTACATAATCTTTTTAAATAATAGAATTTTTAAAATTCAAACTATAATCTAGACTCCTATTATCTCCACTGGCCTATAATGCAATAAAATGTTAATTAAATTTATAATTATTTTAAATGTAAATTATAAAACTATGAAAGACAATAAAATCAAAGAAATTGCCTTTTATTGCACTGAAGATAACATCTGTTTCAAAAACCGCTGGCAATTTCCTTTTTCAAATTTGCTTTTATAATATTATCCACTTGGAAAGCAAAGAAAGGTTTATAACATCTTTAAAGATATTTCAATAAATATGTAGGCATACAAATACCTACAAAATTGGTTTTACACCCAACTCCTAGAATTCAGAAAGCAACAAGAAATGTCATGTTTGGAGATAGACCTGATTTCTTTAAGATGAGATCCTATCTCAGTGTAGTTAAATGGGGTGGGGAGGATCAGGAAAATGCATCTAAAAATCTCCTCTATACCACTCTGGGGTCAGCTGAATTGTCCTAGAAAATGGGGAAGGAAAAAAGAAAAGCTGAGGAGAGAAGGAGGCAAAAGGAATGAGGAAAAGGGAGCAACAAGAGAAGAAAAAGGGAGGAGGGGGAGGAGGAGAAGGGCAGCCTAAACAGTAAGGTCTGTGAAACTAGTGATTCACTTGGAACAAGTTCCCCCATGTGGAAAATGAGCACACCATCACCCACAGCAGTGTTTCCTAAAGTGAGGGGACCACTGGAAGGTTTTACGTGTAAGTAGTGCAAAGAGAAAGCATTTTAAAACATTCCAAAGTCGCTACCTTTTCAACTCTCTTTCAATCCTTCCAATCACATCAGAAGAAAAATCTCTCATTTGGTGCTAGTTTGTCTGTTACCTCTCTAATGCTCGTTAATCGCCCTTCCTAAAAAAGACCTGACCAGGAGACTTTGGCAGATAATCTCTTAGCTAGAATTTAACACCATATTATTTTTATTAAGTTTATTTTTACTGTTACCTTCTATTTACGGCAAATTTTTTCATTTAGTATAATGACAAAATTTCCCTTTAAAATAAATATTGGGATGCAAAGTATTCATTAACTACCCGACAGTTAAAAGGTTAAATAAACAATATGTTAGGAAATGACAAGAATCATGATGGTGATACAGGAAAGGCTAAAGTTTGAATAACACTGGTTTAGTGGAATGGTGGTAAGTTATTTTCAACTCTTAAGCCACAGTTAATTCATCTGTAATATGGGACTATCACCACATATCAAAGAAAAGTTGTGGAAAGCATTACATTCGTTTGGTACAGTGCCTGACACACACTGAGCACTCACCAACCATTTGTTCCCTTCCGCTTTTAAGGATATAACCAGAAGGCCCTTTCAGAGACCTCCAGAGAGGCTGGGGGTGGGGCAGCCAGGCTTCCTGTGTGTTACAGACAGGAGCATTTGTTCTGGTTGTGATACTTCCCACCAAGAACCTCCAGGGACCTGGCCTTGCTTTTTACTCTGATAAATAAAGCCCCAGTTTATTCGCCTAAAGCTCTTAATTCTAGTTACAATCGACTGGAAATACTAAAGTGCTTCAGAAAAGTGATACATATCTTAAATCACTGAGAAATCAAACCCTAAAGGGTAACAAGAAAGGTAGGGCCATTTTATAACAGATGTCCAAGCTAAAAGAAGGTATTTCATGGGGGCAAATTTGACAACGCTGTAATTCAGGGGTGTCAAACTGATTTTCACCGGGGGCCACATCAGCCTCAAGGTTGCCTTCAAAGGGCCGGATGTAATTTTAGGACTGTATAAATGTAACTGCTCCTTAACTAGGGGCAAGGAGCTCGGTGCTGCCACCGGGTAGAAACAAGGTGCCGGGCCGGATGAAACAAGGTGGAGGGCCGGGTTCGGCCCGTGGGCCTTGTGTTTGCCACCTGTGCTATAATGGATGTTCCATAAAACAACCTTGATCACTTCATCACTTGCTATTGCTCAACTAAAGCCCAAAGGTGAGAAAATCCTGGGGGTTTAGGCACCCACAGTTCCCAGTTCCTTGTGTAGAAGTGCTTAGAAAAAAGGAACTGAGTACTTTAGTAAGTCCAACTATTGTGTAGTAATAGGTGCTTTATTTCACATACATTGCCTCATTTCTCCAAACATAACTGTCAGGTAATTCCAAGTCAATTCACGAAATGGCCAAATCTTCAAATAGTCAATTCTCTAAATTTACCAAAATTTTGTTTTAACTACTTAGAGAGTTCACAATAATTTGTTTTGAGGGGGCAATTTAATTAAATTTTAAAGCTTCCTGCCAAATTAAGAATGACAGGATAGCAGCATTTTCAAGAACGTTTAATTTGTCTCTACCCCAGTTCTGTGCCGTTACAAATGGAGAGCCCGGCGGAGAGAGGAGCTCTGCTGCAGAGAGACACAGCCCGCTCTGAGCTGCAGGTGATGGGGATGAGACAGGGTCCAGGAAAGGAGAAGGAAAAGCGGGGAAATGGCAGGATAGCAATGAAGGAGATGGAGAATGACCACAAATTCTGTAAGTGCAGATTCAGCAAATTGATTCTGTTGAATCAGATGTGGGGTAAACTGAGCACACTCGGCAAGCTAGCTTCAATGTCCTGGATTTCGGTAAACTGGCTTATTTATGTATGAACCAGGTGACAGTAACCTCACTCGCAGATCAGAAAATTGAGAAATGTTAAGTAACTCCCCTCAAATGTCACACAGCTACATTCTAGGTTCTTCACACACAACCTCATTTCATCCTCCAGGAGTCTGTCTCTCCGTGGTGATCCTTTGCCCTTTCACCACCACCACCACCTCCCCCGCCCCGCCCCCAAAAGTCACAAAAGTAGGACAGAAAGGGTTTAGAACCAGGTCTAATTCTAAAGCTCATGCTCTAACACACCTAGTTACCACTACATAATAACAATTTACCAAAATACTTTTTAACCACCACCTCCATCAATGCAGTTTTGCCTGCCATAATACAATAACCACTTACTCTATAGTAGAGTGCTATTCAGAGGCCGAGTCAAATTGCTGACGGACTAAATTAGGATAATTTCAGTAAAAGCCAAATTTTATTTTATTTTATTTACTTATTTTTAGAGAGAGGGAAAGGGAGGGAGAAAGAGAAAGAGAAAGATGGGTATGAGAGAGAAACATCTATTGGTTGCCTCTCCTACATGCCACGCCCCACAACCTAGGCATGTGCTCTGATTGGGAATCCAACCAGGAACCTTTTGCTTTTCAGGACAACACCCAACCAACTGAGCCACACCAGCCAGGGCAAAAGTCAAAATTTTAGAGATGATATTTTATTTGGCCTGGACAAGCTTATTATATATATGATTTCAGAACAAATATTGCAAAATTAAAATCTCTTCAGAAACCTGATTGCCATCTTTACAGATCCCAAACTGACAATCCCTGCTGTATTTTACTTCTTTCTTTCATCATGTTGGTTACACACACACACAAGCATACAATTTTCTGATCAAGGCCCTGGCTGGTGTAGCTCAGTGGATTGAGCGCGGGCCTGCGAACCGAAGGGTCGCGGTTCGATTCCCAGTCAGGGCACATGCCTGGGTTGCCAGGCCAGTTCCCGGCAGGGGACATACAAGAGGCAACCGCACATTGATGTTTCTCTCCCTCTCTCCTTCCCTTCCCCTCTGAAGATAAATAATAAAATAAAAAATCTAAAAGAAAAAAAAATTAAAAAAAAAAATTTTCTGATCAATTATTTAACAAAGTCTGGGCTAGTTTCATTAAATAAATGTAAAAAAGAAAATAATTCTAAAACCTACAAGATTCATATATAAGATATTAGTGCTTGCTCAAAACTATTTGCCTTACTGCTGGACTCTTCAGGGATTTATCACGTTTATATTGATGCTAGGAGACAAAACCTATCTCACCCACTGACATAAAACCTGACTTTTCATACAGCACCAGTTAAGCTTCCTTCTATCAATCAGAGAGTAGTATCTCAAGAATCTCTATAAACAACTGAAAGCACATTCTGCCCTTTATGGTAAGCAGAAAAACTCTATTCCATAGATCCTATGACAGTTCATATATAAAGCATTTTAAAAATATTAATATTTTACTTTTACACTGCCTGAGAATAATCAAAAACTTTTACTAGCAAACTTACCTTTCCTGTAAAATATTTTAAGAACCAACTAAACTGGTCCTTTTAAAAAGCACGAAACATTTGTTGTGATTCCTCATTGGTTTCAAAAATCTCTTTGATGTTAAGATGGGGAAAGAGATCTTTTCAGCAAATCTGAATATTGCAAACTGACACAATGGAAATGCCACCCGACCTTAGAAAATTTCAAGTGTGTATTTTTAATGCTTAATGAAGAGATGACAAATTTAATTTTTAAAGTCCATTTCAGGGGGTTCTTTTGCACCTAATAGTGCCTCTTTAATTATCTCTGATCTTCAATGTACACCCAAGGCTACCCTTAATGTTTTAGCAAAGAGAATGCAATTCTACCTAACCTCTTTTGAAATCAACAAAAGCTATAAATTTAACTCAAGGCAGCTTTTGTAGTTCAGTTAGACTCAAGGTCATCTCAAGGCTTTTAATTACTAACCAGGATTTGAGGAGGTTTGCAATTGGTATAGCTGAGAGAAAGAGCAGCTGGCTTATTCACTTTCTTATTAAAGAGCATTATAAAAACTGAGTCTTGGCAAATTGCAACTTCTCTGACCACCAGTGGTGAGCACAAAGAAGCAGAGCAAACGATCTTCAGTCATGTTTACGCTCAATCAACATAAACTTTAAAAATTACTAGAAGACTCTTTAATTTTAATTTCAACAAATATGATTTATGACTTAATTTAAAATTTGTAGACAGCCAGTTTCCATTCTGAAACCACCCTTGTTAAAAACGATGAATGCCTTTCAAATTAGCCTAATATTTATTTAGGTCTCTTCAAACCCTGTGCAGGATCAGGGTAGAAGTCAGCCACTGAAGAACCCATGCAGATTCTTCAGACTTCTAAAGGAATAAGTTTAACTTCATCCTTCATGCACTTAACTTCTAATCAAATTCAGCTGTAAGTTTCGGACTTACTGTCCTGAAGTTGCAGGAGGGAAATGATATAGTTGTGTGACACAGACACGCACAATCCATCCTGCGATTTTTGGAGGCAACCAGAGAAGGCTCGAGTGTCTTCACCACCCATTCTCTCATAGTCCGGAATAGAGAGAAGGCAGCCACAGAAGAGACCCTAAGCACTGCCTCTGACCAGGCTAGAGATACTGCGTTGGGGGTGTGGGGCCTGGTACCAGAAATCTGAAAGATTCAGAGGGGAAAAGGCATTGAGAATGACTATATCTCGCAAAAGAAAAAAAAAAAGAGAGAGAGAGAACAGAGCAAATAGCCTACCACAGTGCCTCAATTCTATCTCAAGTACCATGCATTTATTAAAAAAATAAATGCTGCTGACAGCCCTAGATTTTATTATACAAGATAATCTTAAGTGTAAATTAAACCGGTTGTTGGCAAAGGTACTACAAGTACTTCTAAAAAGCATCAAGCAGGGCAGTATTGTAGCCAATGAGGTTTATCCGAGGCGCGATTATTGCCAATGGAAAAAAATCATTTAAAAAATGAGAAAAATAAAAACTATCCCTCCAAAATAAGCCAAAAATAAAAGAAAGCACAAGGTCTGGGCAGTACTATCAGGAAGAAACTAAAAACTATCACAATGCCCAACAATAAAAAAAAAAAATGGACTATCATATAGCTATCATAAATTTTGAATAATTTCATGTTGAATAAGTTCCTAACATAAGAAAAATAAAGTTTTAAACAAAAAGCATAAAAGAGTGACGCACATAATCACAACAAGCAAAAAACATAGGATTTGAAGTCCAGAAGAAAACATAAGAAAATTTTAATGAAAGTTGCTTGGAGGCAAGATTATAGGCAATTTCCCCTTAATTTTGTGTATTTTCTACAGTGACCAAGTATTTCTAATTTTAAAAACATTAGATTCCTTAAGCAGTTGACACCTAAGGACCTAAGGGCCACAGGCAATTCAAACACAGAGCTGAGAGATCACACCATTTAAAATTTAAATACAAGATACAGCTAATTCCCCTTCTGCTTTTATTTATATGCAAGCCCTTCCAATTGGGTTCCCCTGGCTGTGTGTCCCTCGGATCGGAAGCTGCACTGGGTATTCTCTAGCCTGGACCCCTAACCATTCTCATGAAAACTAGGTTTGGAGAATAAATGTACAGTGCTTCACATATTTCATATTACCAATAAATGTTCAGTAACTGTTTTTTATTGATGGGCACACCATATGAAAATCAAACTTACTTTGAAAGATTGTGAAAAGGTTCAAAGCAAATACAAAGTTTTATCTTCAAAAGTTAAATGCATTTCTTCATCATAGTACTACTTCCAGTAACAGCTTGCCATCAGAATTCCAGCCAGCCCAACTATCTTTCAGATTTGATCTGTCAGCAAGTAAGGAAATATTTTTTTGTAGGAAAGCAATTGTAATTTCCCACATTAGGTGATTGATTAAGTTCTCTCCTCTAAAAGGCTGATTGGTTTCCTGGTGCCAGTAAAATGATTGATGAATATTTCAACTGCAGCTCCCTTGTTGCCCCCCCCCACTTCACCCCTCCCCCATGTGCTGCCACTCCTTTCCTGCTGGGTTCCCTTCTTACAGACCAACAGCATTTAAGGAGGTTTTGCCCTTTTCCTTAATGAATCCACATTCTCAAATGTGGCATTTAATCTTAAAAGGATAGAATTCTTCTCAACGTTGAATGAGTTTTGCAGATAAAAATCCTTTCACAAGGAATGAGGGAAAACTCTGAAATTAACTACGGGTTTGATTCAGTGAATGAAACTACTTACAAAAGAGAAAGTGTGCCATAAAGGGGTTATAAATGGGAAGAAAGTTATCATGTTAAAAAAACCAAAAACTACATCTAATTTCAAATTTACATTATCAATTATCAAAACACTGGAACTTTAGCTGCAAACATTTCTATAACGTGAGCCTGGAGAATGGAATTTACATGTAAAGTATGTGACCCTAACAAACTTTAAAGCAGCCAGGAGCTCTAAAATCAAAACAGGGTAACAGTGTAAATGTTCTTGGAGGGATGATTGAACAGTATCTGAAACCAAAATCATCCCAGAGAACCTGGCTCTTAGCACTGGTTATGTGCTACAGTCAGGGCTTTCCTAAATTGCAATTTCCTGTTTTACCAATTCATTCCATCCTCAAGCTGAAAAACCGCTTCAGGAACTATCTAATATGGCTCCTTCGTTTTATAGGTGGGCCCACAGAGATGTGCCTTTTTCAACAGAGCTAGAATCGGAACCTGGGCAAAACGCAGACCCATCAATTATTTCCTGGACCTCCTCTCGCAAATCTTTTCCTACTCAAACTACATTGCTACCACAATCTATTAACCCACACTGCCACATCTTTCTTGCTCTCTCTTTGCCAGGAAATCACTTTCTATATTTTACAAACTTTGGACAACTCGGTCTTATATTTCCATTTTCAAATAGTCACATCAACTTTCCTGGATTGGTTCTCCTCTCTTTCATACAGCCAGCTTCTGTGTGGCGGGGGGAAAAGGTGCAAGAGACAAAGGCCATCTTTTCCTAAACTGCACTTCCCAATGCAGTCAAGCACATTTGTACCTGGTGTATCTAGTCACTTTAGTTACAGGAGAGCCACATTTCTGAACAGAAGCTACATTCTAATTCCAGCAGGACCCTTAAAACCTTGGATTCAGCTTTGACACTCTTGACTTATATACTGGCCCCAGTTACCTAAAGTAACTGAAAAACACATTCCCTTCCCTTTATAGCATTTTGTAGACTTCCTCTGACTACCAGCAAAGAACTCAGATTCCTTCTTTCATTCATTCAACATTCATGAAACACCAAATCCTTGTGCTTAGTGCTGAGGATACACAAACTAGATATGGCATCCCTTCCTTGAGTAGCTCAAACCCCTTTCTTCCTCAGCACCCCTTAGATTCACGAAGGATTGTCCGATTCTGCAAAGCTCTTTTCTGGTTACTTGTTTTCTGGTTGGCTTATTAAATCCAACATAAAAGAAAAGTCACTTGCAACTTTAAGAGTGGATCTTTGTTGACTCTAATCTATAGGCAGTTGATTTCTGGGCCTCCTCAACAACTGTAAATGGCCTAGATTAACAAACGCTTGCTTTGGGGCAGACACTATGCTTGGCACTTTGCAGACTTTGTCACTAATCCTAGCAACCCTAAAGTAAATTTCAGAAATGTCATAGTGGCGGGGGGGGGGGGGGGGGGTGTAAATCTAGGAAACAAATTATTAATGCTGTGGCTGTGAAATCTGGGGTAACTTCTGTGGCCTTCAGCTTTCACATCTGTAAAATGGAGATGATAATAAAACACCTACTTCATAGGGTTATGAAGATAACATGAGTTAATACATATAAGGTGCTTAGACTATTGTATATAACACGTAGTATATGAATGTTAGCTATTATTAAATGAGAACACTAAAGTTCAGAGAAGTCAAGTGACAAAGTCACATAGCTGTGATCTTTGTTCTGCCACACTCCAGAGTCCCCTGTTCTCTCCCTCTCACACCACCTAACAAAAATCCTTCCTCCCCAGCAGAGAGTACTACTGCCACTTCCAAAAAAACAAAGCCCTCTAAATAGATATCAGTGGGGGGTTTCCCCCAGGTGGTTTATTATCCTGCTAAAAGTGCATTTTAGAGGAAGGGTTGTAAGGCTAGAAAGGAAATCTCCCGATAGGTTAGATTTCAACAGTACAGCAAGAATATGGAAGAAAAAAACAAATGTGCCTCAGTTATTAAGTTTAGAAATTAAAGCTTAAACTTAAAGCAATTGACTTAACTCAACTGATGAAGAATGCATTCAAAGATGTCATATAAAATCTAAAATAAAATCCAAGCATTAAAATCAAAAAGGAAAGGACTGTTTCTTCTTATGACTAAATTGCAACTCCTACAGAATACAAAAATGCTTTAAAAGGCACATTACGTGACACTCCAAGAACATCAAGATAATTAGAGCTCTCAGGAAGGAAGCCTAAATATCTCACTGATCTTTCATCATCCACCAAGCTTCATCTTAAATTCTGATCCAGTAACTCCTTTTTGTTATTCACACTGTTAGGTGACACTTCTTCTGCTAGCAATCTCTCTGCAGAATGAGTTCTACCTAGCAACTATCCTAAGAAATAAATCCCTAACTGTTTAACAGCACAGTAATTGACTTACACTAAAATGTTACTCACACTAGGAAAGGATATTCTTAAGCCAAAAGAGGAGATGCTTCTCCAATATGAACTTTATTACCACCTCCCTCAGTGAAAACCAGGTTAAATGGCAAACCATCTACAAAATGACAATCGCAACTTTAGAAGACTCAAAGAAAATCAAAATGTCTACTGAAAGCAAATAAGCAAGCTATTCTTTTTTTTTTTATAAGCAAGCTATTCTTGATGGAAGTTTTGAAAAGCAAGGCAGAATTTTTATCTCTTACGTATTTCATTATTTTTATAGCAATGACTCTTAATAGAAGAAAGTATTTTTGTGTTGTCAGATTTATTTCCAATTACAAATCTACCCTTTGTGGGGAAAGAGGTTCTATTGGAAAATTTCTGCCACAAGATAACTAACAGTTAAGCAACAGGTTTCAAGTAGCAGGTAACAAAGCCTTATCAGAGAACTCAGTGAGGGTGAACTACAAACACACTTCATTTAGTCTCAGAAAGAAAGAAAAAAGGTATGAACTCATTTTCAAAATTTTTTCTCTCTGTAGCTCCTTTACAGAGGGCAGAGGGGAAGGAAATGAAAGAAAAACCCAAAGTAATTGAGTACTAATAATAGTATCTGGTGAAGTCACCATTTTCTTACATTTTAAGTTGAGTCCTTCAGAACAGAGGTTTTTCTCATACATTTTAGTCTGAGTGGTATTAACCCATTACATGTTAACATAAATAACATTTTAAAAGAAAAGTAACTGTATTTTCCAACAAAACAAACATTCGGTGAAAAGAGTGGCACTTTACATTTTTGCTAATCTCTAGTATCTGGCTTAAATCTGGTAGCTAGATTCTCCTATATGCATTCAGGATGTTGTTATATTTGTATATTGTTTTCGTTGAGGTATAGAGGCAGAAAATCTGGCCTTACACAGGTTTATATTTGAAAAAGGAAGAAGTATGTGCTTATTAAAATAACTGTAGATTTTTTTTTTAATACTATACCAAAACTCAGTAAGTGCTGGTTTCTTAAAGGTTAAGTTCAACCTGAAATCTAAACCCACATCAGTAAACTCTGTATACTGTGTTACATTAAAATCCATTGCTCTATATAACATTTTGAACAGATTTTTTACCCATGCAGGATTTTGTAACATCATATAACCGGATAGTTGGGAAATATTCCTTCACTGAAGTAAGATGCTCTTTAAAATGCTGACATTTAATCACACAATATTATAAAAAAATCACAGTTGTTAAAATCATCATGTCTCATCAGTAAAGGCTTTAAGTATTGAGACACCATGGAACTCAAAGTGAAAGGTACAAGATTTCCACAATTCTGCTGTTGCTTGAAAGTTCAAATTTTATTCACTGGCTACAAATATTGGCAGTTTTCCTTGGAATTGCAGGCTGTTTGTTTTCCAAAAAATGATCTGCCTAATACCCAAATCTGAACAAACCATAGTTTTATCTATTGTTCTTTCAATGTAAAATGGTGCTGGGGTGGGGGGGAGCTAATTCAGCTCACAACATAATGAGCTGCACAAGCACTTTTCCTTAAAACGAGGATTCTATTTTGGTATGCAACAGAAATGCTGTGTGTGTGCCTGCCACAGAATATCAAAAACAAGTATACTCAAGGGTTGAGTAGTATTAACTTAATAAAATTAATTGTTTTTAGTCCTCCATCTAAGACATTCTTAAGTGAAAGTGCCTTTCTTTTTTTAAATAAAAGTGTGTGGAGGTGAAGAATACATAAGACTACTGCTACATTTTGGTTCCTTATTTTTCTGCTGAGGTGCCAACAGTTTTTATCCAACACTGTTTTTGCAACATCATTGCAAATATCAACATGGTGAAAAAGGCAAATAATGTCAGTATTATTACAGAAATATTTTTGAGCCCAGGAGCGTCCTTGAAAGGGTCTCAGGGACATCCTCAGAGGTTCATGGACCACAATGTGAAAGCTACTGGTTTAAATAATATAGTAAACAACAAATTTAGTGACTCAGTAAGTGGGAAGAGATTAAGTCTAAAATCAGTAATGAATGATCAACAAATGATGAATGGAAGAAAATAATACAATCCAACTAAGTACTACTGCATTAATCATTTATAAATTTAAAAAGCAACAGATAAGGAAGCAGACCTTCAGAATTGTAGTGTCATCTTTTTTCTTTTGTGAGGGAAAAATTGTACTGCGTGAACTGCAGTTAATTTATGTTTTCTTTAATATAAATGTATGAAGACGAAGACTACAATGAGCACTACCACAGTTTGCTGCCCTGTGATAAAAAGAACATTGCATCTGATCCAGTACAAAATAAGGAATTTTTTAAAAGATCAAGACAAAATCCTTCCAAGACGATACAGCTTCAGGACTGAAATAAGTACATGAATTAAATAAAATTAATGTTTTTCTTTTTACTGAATATAGTGGGGCAGCACTTGAAAATTACTTTTTTAAGTGAAAACTTGATATAGGTTAAGTAGCTCCCTTCACTGAATCAGTCTGTCCTTCACTTTGGCACAGATTTGTTACTGAAATGTTTCCTCAGTCTTAAACTAAGACTCAAAGGAAATATCTATCATAGGAAGTTTAAACATCTGTTTAATCAATCATGTCCTTTTTCAATCAATGGTTTAAGAGAAAAAAATAAAGAACACGAATTTTGACACCACAATGATGGATTGAAAAAGCCAGCAGAACCCACTTGTAGACCTCTGAAATGCTTTTACAGAGAGATCTAAAATTCTATGATGCTATGAAACACAAGAAGTTAGAAATAAAAGGTCAAGAAGGCTATCTACCTCTTCCACATGAGGAATTTAGTAATGCATGTCTCTCTCAAATATAATTCTTGAGTATATTTTTAAGTGAAGTATAAGTAATTTCCAATGCAAATAGCTGTCCAGGCAAGTATCTATGTTTGACACCAGCACTACAGTTGCAATAAGCTAAAGCTTATTATGCAAACAATTCCCTCTGTCCCTATTACCAAATTCTTTTTGTAATTTCTCACTGTGACAACGAAAGAAAAGTCACTATTCTGGTTCAAACCACCCACAGAGTATATCTTCAAATCAAACAGCCAGGATTTGTTTCCAGAATACATTACATGTTGCTGCCTAGGGAATTGATTTTGGAAACATTACACTTACCAGCTGACTTATCAACAGTGCCCGTATAGAACTGACACCAACTTAAACGGCAAGAATCCTTCCAGAAAATACAAAAATATGCTACTACTGCCATCTGTAGTTTATGCTTGAATAGCTTCCCCAGCGCCAACAAATTGAAAAGTGTACAGTTCGCAATTAGGATCCAAAGACCTCATTAAGTTGAAGATACTTTTTAAAGTTAACTTTATATAACAGATTGTAGCATTTATTTAGTATATGACAGGAGAATGTGTGGTTCTCTTTGTGAACTTACTATATATGCTGAAGGGGAAAATCACAAACTGTCTTGAATAAAAATGGTTACAATGCATAAGGGCTAACTTTTGTTTTCCCCAAATTTCCACACTCCTAAGGAAATTCAAAAGAATGCTTCCTGCAAATTTATAATTAGGATGTCTTCTCTTGAAACAGTGATTGTCAATTGCTAAAACATTCCCAAAATTTTTGAAACAACAAATGTACTCTTAAAGAAATCCAGGAATTTTTTACTTAGACATCAGAGTTTGGTCAGTTTGCCTACTTCAAGTTAAATTTTGAAGGTTCAATTATTCCTACAGTTTTTTTAAGAACGAAAATTCCAAAACGCAAATGAAGGCTTCAAGTAAAAGTAGGCTATTTTCACAACTTATTTTCTCTCAGTTTGCTTTCTCAAATGACAACCACTGTAGCTTAGGGATCAAAAGATTTGGTGCAGCTGGGGGTGGGGTAAAAAGCAATTCAGCTCCCCAACAGCCAGCTGAGGAAATCCTGGTTCTCTCCCCCCAACTAAATCATTGTTAATCAGAATTACCGGGTTACATAGTAAAGTCTTATTTAAATAATCATAACCAGAGGAGAAAAACATTTTCTTTCTTGTTAGAAGCTGGTCTACACAGGCTACTTTAATAGCCGGTAATAAAGAAATAACGAAATAAAGTACAAAATGTTTTATTCTTTAAAATGAAGTTCTCTGTTCTATAGTTATTTCTAAACCACACTGAAAAGCAGGTTAGACACAACAGTTTTTTCTAACTTTCCATTATTAAGGAAATTAAGATCTAACAGCCTCATCTTTTTTGTAAAGACCAGCCATGTTGGAAAACAAGCAATAAATAGTAGACCAGACTTCATTCTATGAGTACTGTACATCGAAGTTACATCCAGAGGTGTTTTGTTGTTGTTTTTTTTTTTTTAAGATTAAGCTCAGATAAATCTGAAACATCAACTCAACACAAGAAAAGAAACTACTGCTCAGTCAGTACTTTTTGCTGACTTTTAATAATTCTGGTATCTCTAAACCTTGTTATCAATCAAAGGCATCCGTGAACCTCTAAGAAATTACCTGAGCCAGGAATAGCTGACATTAAGAATGGGAAAGTTTAAAAGAAAACATTTTCTTTCACAATTTGTTGGTTTTGTAAATATTCTCCAAGTGTAACAGAGAACCGGGTGTGCTGGATCACTACTTGTGTTGGCACATTCAATACTACCTTCTGTTTAAAATTGTTTCAGAGACACTTCTATTCTTTGCTGAAATGCAAGTTTTGTTTTTAGCTGTTGATTTAGAATTTTGATTTTTCTGATTATGACCCTTTCCACCTAAAAGATGACTGGTTCACACACACACAAAGGAAAAGACTGGACCAACAATTTACATTTACTCTGAAAGGGCATCTTCCCAAATTTAACTTTCAACTTAATTATATACATGGAAAAAATACTTAAACAGAGAAACGTCATTTAACTTGGCTACAACACAAAAAATAAACGTAAGAACAAAAAAATTAAGGTCCCCAAGATCTAGATGAGCATGCTGAAAAGGAAGTCTCCTATGTCAAAGGAGCTATCCTGAATTCTGAAGCCAGAAATTGCCATCTGAACACAATTCATTAATAAACCAATCTACTTCAACACAAACCAATAAATATCTACTTATAATATGGATGAAACTAACACAGCCCCAGGTCCCAAAACAAGCAAGTGTCATTAGCAATTTAAAGCCAACTTGGGTAACAAACACTACAAGTGATATAACAAACTTCCCTTACCAGTATCGTAGTAGTTGGCATTTCTACCCTTCATCTTCCACTAACCTAAAATGAGGTATTTTAATCTGAAGTTTATTTTCTACCTTTGCTCCACAACACCATAAAAAAGAAAAAAAATGACAAACCAAGAAATTATTAATAAAATATGGGAATGCATGATTTGGGGATATTTTAGGAAATGTACAGTTTTTTTTCATTTGCTCCCCTCTCTTTGTCCTCATCTAACTCCCTTTCACATGTACACGTGCACACACACACACACCCCTTTTTGCTATAGAATTCAGAATGACTTACAGATTTAGGAAGCAGGTCACGATCATATTTTGACTATATGGGACAGAAATATCCAAAAAAGAATTTGGTGGATGGTAAATCTAAGTTTAGAAATGTGGTCATCTCACATTTCCGCTGCTCAAAATCAACAGTGAATCGTCAGCGTTCTTTGGACGTCACAGAACCTTCTGAAAAAACCTGTGTGCTGCGTGTTCTAAAGAACAGCAGTGCTATGGTATGCATTTTTTGTAGTGAAAGTAGAAAATTCTGAGGTGACTCAGAATTAACTTAATTTTCAAAGTCACAAAACAAAGTAAATTGTCATGGAAAATAGCTGTTAATTTATTTTCAGGGGTAAACATTTGGATGACATAGTGGTAACAGGAAAAAGGCGCCCGAATATTTAGTGAACTTCTTCCATTTCTCAAGTGCTTGAAATATTTAAGCCTACTCCCTCATTCTCTTAAGATAAAATGAACAAATTCAGTATTTAGCACATACTTCCTCAATTATTCATCTTCCTTTGAAACTCCAAAAGAGAGCAGTCCTCTAAAAGAGTTCATTTTTGTTATGAAAACCTGCAAGCAAACAACTGAAAATACCTAGCGCAGTTAGCACAGGGCATTCCTGGAAGGGTGATGGTGCATCAAAAGGCTAGCAACTCTGTTCCGACAGAATAATAAAAACCACTTAAAAGACTGTAAATTCAGCATCAATGGCGTTTCCGGCAAGAAAACATTTCTAAAATTCCACCTCCAGTTTATTTGTTCATGACAGAAACCAAAAGACCTCATCATATCAAGTTAGCTATCTATGCATGTATTTCATACAAAGTGGAAATCAGTCGGTAGGATTTAAAAAATGAGAAAAACTCATTTTGTCTTAGAACTCTGGCAGTTTCATTTACTTTTAGAGAAAAATACATATTAGTAAATATAAAAGAAAAAAATGTCCCCACCATTCCAGAGGTAAACTCTCCTTCCCCCACCTTTTTGTTAAGTCTTCTGTGAGCATGTTAAGTTATAAGAGATAATGAACATTAATTGTAAAACAGGACACAATGCTCATTTTTACACTAAAAAATAAGGCATCCCTCAACAGTCTGTTTCGTGTATTTTCTTTTAAGCCCATCAGACTGTCAAAAGTCCCATGTGTTTGCAACAAAAAGGAAATATTTGTAGCACTAAATAGGACTGATGTAAAATATTAAAGCCACCTTAGCCTAAATGGACTGCTCGATAACAGTCTTTTAAATGGTTCTGACCAATTGAGGAAATGAGACTATGAATGGGAAATTTGATTGAGTTAAAATTACCATTGAGTTCTTTAAAATGTACTAATGAATAATTAATAGTAAATGCAGTTCCTAGGCTTCCCGTACAACAATATTCTCAAGCAGAACTGAAGTCTGAAGCAAAATCTATCATCTATGTGTTATGCACAGGTGGGTACAGGAAGTATGCACACACAGAAAGACATTATGAAAATACACTAATGTGGGCTATAAGATCTAGGGTTGGGTAAAAAAAATATCAGTATGGTAAATTTGGGATTAGATTTGCAATATTTACACATTAATACAAAACCAAATCTCCACTTTGAAAGCTTGAAAAGTCAAAAGCAGTGAAGAAATCCTTTGTTCCTGTGATACTGTCTCCTACCCTAACTGGATTCCAGCCCTCCTTTGTGACACGGGATTTTATTGATCTCAAACATGTTCACATTCAGAAATTAGTCTCCAAAGACATCCCAAGGGACTGCCAACCACCTAGATACCACACATCACAGACATCTTTAAAAAGGACAAGAGCTCTGAAAACATATCACTATTTAGTCAACAACATCAAGTGAAGTTAACCAGGCTCTCCTCTAACAGACTTTTTTCCCTTAACTGGTAAAAAGAGCAGGTCTACTGAATTGGCAATAAACTTATGAAGGTTCAGATCCACCCCAAGATTCCTCTCCTTCGGTAGCTCATTCATTCAACAATTGAGCGCCCTAAGTGACCTATGTTCAGGTTACTTTCTTCACACCTGCCAGGTCACTGTCCTGACTAAGAAACTTCTTGCTGAAGCAATTAATTTTTAGTGCCTCCTAACTGTCCCGGGTGTTTGCATTCAATTTGAAATCTGTTACTTGTTAGACACTGTCCTAGATCTTTCGGGGAATTGCGAGTTTATGGCGCAGAGAGGGGAGGCGGCAAGGTTCTCCGAGAGCCTGCCCTTTATTCGGAAATGAGATGTGAAAGGTGGAAGGCAGGGCAAATAAATAAATAAATCGGGTTTGCTGCCGGAGCGTTTGCCAGCCCGTACTAGCACCCTTTGTAATGCGGGCCTCCTGGGGCTATCGCCTGCACTAATTGCTCCAGGGCGCTTTCCAAGTTCAAAAGTTCACCTTTTACGACCTCACAAAAGCTCCTTACACGTTACCAATAAAAACATTCCGCGGCAAACACCGAGGGGGGAAAATATCAAACAGATACAAATAAAACGTCCCGCAGGGGGAGGGAGCCAGGGGGCGGAGGACGAGCTAGCCCCAGAGACAGCCCGGAGGAACCTGAGGACTCCGCCCGGACATAGGGGCAGGGGAGAGCGGTCGGAAAGGCCAGGCCAGGTGAGGAATTCTCAGGGCTCAGGGTCCGAGATCGCGAAAGGGACGGGCAGGGAACTGCCGCGGGCGGGCGCGGAACCGGACCAGCCGGGAAACGGAGGGAGACAGGTGTCCCGAACACCCGATCCGGCCAGAGATCCGAGCCAGTAGAAAGTCGTCGCCTAACAGAGAAGGGGAAGGAGCAGAGAGAAATGGGGCGCGGAGCACGCAAAGGGGTCGGAAAAGGAAACGCTGGCCGAGTAACCAGCGATTTGAGGGTCGGCGCAGAGGTCGAGTACTGGCGTGGGGGCGCAAGGGAAGTGCGGAGCTGCAGAAGCCGCTCCAGAAAGGTATGGGGCAGCGAGAACCAAGGGCGTGGTGTCGGGTCGGCAGAACCAGGAGGGAGCATCAGCGGAGGGAGCACCGAGGGGACTGGGGGGAGGGGATGGCTCTGCGCGGAAGGGACACCGAGGGGCAGAGGCCCCCGCGGAGGATACCGGGGCCGGCGGATAGGAAGAGGCTCAGGCAGAGGAGCCCCAGGGGGAGGGGAAAAGCCCCCAGTGACGGGACGCGAGGTGCGGGGCTGGGGGAGGATCCGAGCCGAGGTGACCCAGGGGAAGGGGAGGGCTCAGCTCCGAGAGGACCGGGGGAGGGGGAGAGGGGTCCGCGAAGCAGGGACCCGGAGTGGGGGTGGGGGGAGGATTCACACAGAGGGGCTGGGGGAGAGAGGAATGAGGGTCGGGGTAGAGGGAACGGGGGAGGAGGATCTGCCCTGAGAACGAAGAGGGAGAGGGAGGTGCGCACTGACTAAGACGGGGGAGGAGAGGGAGGGTCCGCGCTGCGGGGACCGGGGTGAAGGTCCACGCCGAGGAGACCCGGGGCCGCTGCAGCTTCCCAGAGTAATAGCAGTCTGAGAGGGGAGGTACCCCCGGATTAGGGGACTGGGGGCCGGTTCTTGATCGGCCCGGACTCCGCACGCCCCTCACCCACCGTTGCGCGGCGGCGGAGGGAGCGCGGCGGGCGGCTCCAGGAACCCCGCGGAGCCCCCGCCGCCTCCCCCTCCACTAGGCGGCCGTTCGTCCCGCTCCATGCGGTGGTGCTCAGGGCCCGCGCTCGGTTCGCTGCTCCGCCATGACTGGCGCCCTCGTCGTCGTCCGCCGGGGGGAGGGGGCTGTCAGGGGCCTGCGGGCTCCCGGCCGCCGCGCTCTCTGGGGCCCGAGGCGCCCGGCTCCGCGCCCCTCCGCGCCGCGCCCCCTCAGCACTGGCCAGCTCCCTCCCCCGACGTCATGCGCCGCTGCCACGCTCGGGCCTGCGGGGCACGCTGGGAATTGGAGTCCGCCCCGCGAGGCCGGCCACGCGGGACTCCAGCAACTGAAGGGGTGGGAAGAGCGATTAGCAGCTCTGAGGAGGGAAAGCCAAGGCCTGTCTCAATCACAAACCCTAATAAAAACTTCTGTCCAGATTTAACAAACATTGCTTCAGGGCCTTTTCTTCCTTGTGATTTATCCACAGTCAACTTTTCCTATGACTCCTGGCATCTCGCCGCCCGGACAATGAGTCCTTCCTAGGAGGTGGGTCGCCAAGGAACGGGGTGAGCACGTGCACCGAAGCCCAGCCCTGGGGGCGGGGTTCGGGGGGGCGGAGTTTGAGGTATTCCTGAGGGTCTCCCTCCGCGGCTTCGGGACAAATTGGACCGGAGATTAAAGGGCTGGAGTTTAACTAGAGGTGACTGCGTTCGTATGCAAATAGAATCTATAAAACTCTGCTTTCCGGGGTACTCTTTAAAGGCTTTTACCTCCGAGTGGGCGGGAAAGACTTAAGTTTTTCTTCCTCTTCTTTCATTTTCCGCCTGCCCGTTGAACGGAAAGGCAGACGAAGCTCCAGGCCATTGATGCCATTAAAAAAAAAAAACCTCTAATAAGGACTCTTCAGGCCTGGTGTCTTGAAGCTCTCGGTTTCAGAGACTCCTTACCCATCCTTGTTCCCCTTCCCTTCTCAGTTTCCCTGTCTGTAAAACGGAGTTGGACTAGGAACGGGGTCCAATTGGAAGATCCCAAACGCCCCCCGCACCCTGCCCCGCTGCCGGCCTCAGTTTCCCGGCTTTTGTGGTCTTTGCTGTTCTCGGCGGAGCCCACCTCCTATGGCCACCAGGAGGCGTGCGGCCGTCAGCCTCCGGGGCCTTCCGGGTCGTCCGCCTTCGGCCGCCCTCTCGCAGAAGGACTCATCGCGGCTGCCGCCCCGGGTCGAAGACCTTACCTGGCCTGCTTGAAAACAAAGACCCAGAACCCAGATGCCTCGCCCGCCTCCACTCTGCCGGGTTATGCCTCGGCTTCCTCACTGGCTGCTCGTTTCCCGCCCTCTCCCCACGCCGCTCCACCAATCCTTTGGCCCGTCTATGTCATTCCTTAATTTTCAAAAAGTCTTCCTCCTGGCATTTGCGTCCCTGTTCTGGTCTGACCTCTGCCCACATTTCTCCTCACGCCCCTTCCCTCACCTGCTTATGCAGGAGGTTTTGCAACACTTTCCTGCAGTTGCGGGTTCCTTACCAACAGGAGTTAACCTGTACTGCACCCTTCATCTGCGTCGGCCACTGTTCTGAGAGATACGCATTAATGCAACGTTGCGTGAACCTCACACCCGTTCTGCGAGGTAGCTCCAATATTGTTCCTTTCATACACTGATGAAATCACCTAGCAGAGGGCGGGATTCCAGACGCCAGAACCTGAACCCTTGGTTCCTCCAAGCTGGAATGCTGCTGGCTTCACCCCACTCCCAAGCCTTCGTTCATCCTTTACAACCCTGTTCAACTATCTCCTGGGACACCATCCTTAATGTCTAGAGGACATCTAGGTCCCCTCTGTGTTCCCTTAGGGTTCTGTCGAGTTCCCTGTGGGCTGTGAGAAATGATCTCTTTGTGATTGCTTCCCCACTACCATTCCCCAGTCCTGGGGGGGAGAGCCCTTTGAGTGTTGGGAGTGGGGCGGGTCAGGGTGGAACAGAGGAGATGGGTCCTCTGAGCCATATCCTTAACTCGGGGTTCTAACATGTGTCCGGGCCAGAACTTCCTTTCTACCACAGGCCTCTGCAGAGTGACCCTTCCTTGGAGATCTTATCAGGGACTAAAGGGCACTGCAGAAACTGGGGTTTCAGTGGTGGACAAACAATCTAACTTGAGTCTAAGTTCAAAGGTGGGCAGAGCCCTGGCTGGATAGTTCAGTTGGTTGGAGTACCGTCCTGATACGTCAAGATTGTACGTTCGATCTCAGGTTAGGGCACATATAAGAAGCCACCAATGAATGCTTACATAACTGGAACAACAGATTGATCTCTCTCTCCCTCCCTGCCTTCCTCTATCTCTCTAAAATCAATCCATTAAAATTTTTTTAATTAAAAAGAAAAAAGTGGGCAGAGAGTTAAGCCAAACACTCAGCCCTTGGAAACAACTCCTCATCCTTCGGACCAGCCCTGCTATCTCTTGCTGCCAAAGCCTTCCTGGATCTCCCTGACGAGTCAAACCCCTTCTTTCTCGCTCTCATCTTTATAACTGCAACTGCTGAGCACAGGGCTTGAACATGGTAGACACTCAATAAATAATTGCTGAGTGGGTGAACAAAACAGATCTGACTTTTCTACATAATAACTGACCTTGGGCACTTTACCTCCAAGCCTCAAAGTCTGGTTCTAAGGGGTGAGGGATAATGATAGTTGCTACTTCACAGGATTGTTATAAGAATTAAGTTAAGATGATACATACAAAGCAATTAATATAAGGTCTGGCCCAATAAATGGGACCTGTTACTAACGTGACTAATGTAAAGAGTAGTCCTAATACCCAGTTACCACTCTTCTGGAAATGCTTCTTAGGAGGAATCCACCACAAAACTGAGAAAGGTGAGGGAAATGATGATGGACTCAGTCCCCAGCCACTGTCCTGAAAGGTACGCACCTACCACATGCGTAAGAGTCTTCCCCCACCAGTGTCCCCCAACAATCCTAAGAGGTCAGCACTTTCTCCCGAATTTGCAAATGATGAAATAGGGGCTCAGAGAGACATGCAAAAGACTCTCACCACCAGGAGGACTCATGACCGAAGACCTGGAAAGAAAAGCATCTCAGGATAAGGAGAGATCTGCAGGGAAGTGGTCTTGAGGCCAGAAGCAGACAGACTAGCAGGACTAGACAGGGATACAGCCAAGAACAAGGCAGGTGTGAGCCCCATCATGGGGCCCTTGCCCCCGTGATGGGGGAGACAGGCACTAATCAAACCAAATAATCACACAAATCCACAACTGCACGTAAGTGCAACAATAGAACACACTTAGGAAGTTCCTGGTGCTAAGGAGTGTGACAAGGCTCAACTTGGCTTGGGGTGCTGATCGGGGGAGGTGTATTGGGATAAGGAGCATTTAGATAAGATGCAAAGGATGACTAGGAGTGGGTCAGGCTGCGCAGAGAGAGAGAGAGAGTTTCTGGGGAAGGAGAAGCGTGTGCAAAGGTCCTGAGACCAAGTTGGAACTGACAGAATCCGTTATGACTGGAGCCCACTGAGGGAGAAAGGGGAAAGAGAGAAGGTGGAAAGCAGGAAACCCAGAAACCGGGGAGCGATGTGGGGAACAGCCAGCAGGGGGCAGAGTTCTCTGATGACAGCAGCCTTGCTCTTTGAGGGCCCCCCTAGCCAGAAAGTCGGAGCCAGGCTGCCTGGGGAGAAGTGGCTGGGAAAGGAAAAAGCCTGCCAGGTTCCGTTTAAGTGCGTTTCGTCTGTTACTTAGATAGATAGGCCATACATTACAAAATCCCCTGGATGTAAAAAAAAAGTATTCACTGAAAAGTAAGCCTTTCTCCTCTGATTCCTAAGAGCTGGTTCCCCTCCTTAGCCATAACCACTACACCAATTTTATTGTATTCATTCTCAGATAGTCTATGCCACCAATTTTCAACCATCTTCCCCTCATGGCATACATAATCTGGTAACTAAAATTCTGCAGCACACCAAAAAATATGTTTTTTTGCCAACCTGACCATAAAAGAGGTATAATTTTGATTCATTCATACTGGACAGCTATTGTATTGGCTGTTGTCCTTTCTTTGTTATTTGACAATCTCAATGAAAAGAGGTCAGTGCCACTGACTAAGTGGTCCGGTATTGGCACCTTTTAAAAATGCTGGCAGCACACCAGTTGAAAATCGCTAGTCTCTGCACATAAAAACATACACCACATTTATTTTTTACATTCGTCTAGCCCTGGTTTTGACGCCTCCCCAGGGGACCTCTAGTTACGAAAGAAGCTAATTTATACCAAACACCTATGATTCTTTAATTCAGCTGAGACTTATGGAGCATCAGACCTGGAGCTAGGCTAGCGGTTCACAAACCTTAAATGCCCTGGAGAGCTTGTTAAAACACAGATTGCTGGACCCCACTAGGGTTTCTGCTTCCTTTGGTCTGGGGTGGCAGGGCCTGAGCATTTGCATTTCTAACGAGTTTCCAGGTAATGCTGAGGCTGCTGACCCCCCCCCTCCCCCAACCACACTTCAGGACCACTGAGCTAGCTGCTCCTGGACAAAGTGTGTGCACTGGTCGCTTTATTTCTCTCCCACGTGGGAAGGTGCCAACGACACAAAGAAACACAGTCCAAGTAGAAAGATAATTTCATCGAGTGATCAATGCTGTGAAGAAAACGAAAAGGGATGTGCTTGAGAGGGTCGTGCTTGAGAGTAGGAGTGGGGTAGGAGTGAAGGGTAGCAACATTTGTGGCACAAGTAAGTGTTCCTTTTTGAGCGGTTGAAGTTTACTAGTAAACAGACATACAAGTGGCTACCCTGTCTTGGGCTCCGGGGAGGTCACCTACAGAGACAGGGTGGAGAGGGAGGAGAACAGGTGCAGCCCCACCCTCCCCGGGTGCGCGGAGGCGGAAGGACTTGCTAAAGTGATTGAAAAGGGGCCCGGGTGAAATATGAGGGGCAATCCGAAAGAAACAGAAAGGAGATGGTTTGAGGAGTGATCGTGAGAGTGTAGACAGGTGCCGTCTTGAGTTGCTTACAGGAGGTCCCGGGGATCCCAACAAAGTATTTCCGCGGTGAGCTCGAGGACCCCTGGAACGGGAGTATTGGCCGGGAACCCGAGGAATGGCGATTATAGACGGCTCCTCGGGAAAGTTTTGCTGCCCAGGTGTCAGAGATGAGGCACTCTGTCCTGAGCATGGGGACGACAGAGGGCGTTTAAAAGGCAGGAGCTACTGGGGGTTGACGGGAGAGCTCTGGGAGGGAAGAAGAAATGGAGCACGCGGGAGAGAGGTGTTTGAGCCACGAGAAGGGTAAAGCTGGCCATGTCGAGTGTTTCGAAAGGTCAAAGTCCTGCCTGCCCTGGAAACCACACTCATCCTACTTTACACCACTCCAAAAAGAAAGCACTATTTTCTCCATTTTACGCACGAGAAAACCGAGACTCAAAAAGGTAAACAGACACGCCCAAGGTGCCACACAGAACAAGACCTCAGCGCGTGTGGGGAGCCGGTGCTCCTCTTACTGCCTCCGCTGTTCCTGCGGCTCCGAACAAGTCCCTTTTTTGTGTCCGGACAGGGATGCCCTTTGGAGAGCCGCCCAGTGGCAGAGGCACCATAACCAGCTGGCCGCGCAGGGCGGGATGAACCCCCTCCACCCTAACTCCTCCTCCAGCGGTGCGGGAGGGGGCGCGGGGCGGGGAGCAGCTGGGGAGGGGGGGCGCCGCGCGGGCAGAGCTGCAGGCGGCCCCGAGCTCACGGTGCAGCCCGCGATTCCCAGCGTCCGCGCCCAGCTGTCCGTGCCCGGCGTGCCGGTCCCGCCCGTCCCGCCATGGCCGCGGCCACCTTCCCTCCCTGGCCTCTGCCCCTGTTTCTGCTGCCGCTGCTGCTGCTGCTGGTGCTGCGCGCCGACTCGGTGCGCGCCGAGAGTAAGGTACTCCAACCCGGGCACAGCTCGTCGGGGAGCCAGGCGCTAGGGGGCGCTGTAGCGGGAAGGCGGGTGTGCGCCAAGGAGGTTGCTTGAAACCCGGAGCGGAGGACTAGGACAGGGGAGACGGGACCTCGGGCTTAGCATGGAAGCCACTGGGACCAGGACCCCGGGAGAGGAGCGCAGGGGGAAAGAAGCACTGGAGATGATAGTGGTGCTTGGGAACCAGAACCTGAGGAAGGGGCGCTGGAACCCAGTCCAATAGGGAATGGAGGTCAGCACCGAAACGCAGGACCTGGGAGAGGGGGCGCTAGGAAATTGGAGGGGTCTCAGACAGGAGATGCAGTCCTCAGCCTAGGGAAGGGATTTCCAGGAGCCCGGGCAGAGGCAGACCCGAGATCCGGCTCGAAGTTTCCATGGAACGCTGGCTCATGGGGGCAGACCCCTGGGTAACTGCTACCCAGCGACTCCCAGGTTTGCAGCAGCCCCTGGGCCAAGGCTTTCAGGCCATGCTGAGGGTCCAGAGTCCCTCCCCAATGAACCCATCTGGACTGGCCACGTGCCTGCCAGGGATCCCATGCACCCTCTGGAGGACACTACGCCTCCAGAAGTGAGCTGTTTTCCCGTATTGGCTACAAGGTTCTGCCTTGGCGTTTGTCCAGCAGATCTGGGTTCAGAGCCCACCTTCACCTCTTAGCTGGGTGACCTAGGGTCTTCACCTCTCCGAGCCTCCATTTCCTGCATTGGCGATCTCTAGGTTAGTGGAGGTCATGCCTGTAAAATGTTTAGCACCTGACCTGGCATCTCCGAGGTAACCAATAAATGATCCTATGATTATGAAGTCTCACCACAGGGACGCTACAAAGGGGGGTGAGACCCAGAATGCAGAGAGAGCAAGCATTTAGGGTGTCAGAGCAGGACCCCTTGAGGGTGATCTGGAAATGAGCCAGTGAGGTTGAGGACAGGAGGGAAGGAGGGCCCTGCTCATGCAGCATGAGAGCACAGGAGTGATTTCTCCTGATGTCTCTCCAGCCTCTTTTCTGGAGAGAAGAGAGGCTGCCCTGTCCACAGGCAGGAGCCAGGAGCCACACAGTAAGTATATGAGCCCTGGGCATTGGTGAAGATTCAGCTCAGCGTATGAAGACAAGTGGGCTGCAGTCCTGGCCACGTGCTCCAAAGACAAAAAGGGAAAGAGTATCGTTCCCATTTTATAGATGAGGAAACCAGGGTGTATAGACAGGCAGCTGGCTTGTGAATAAAACAAACAGACAAAGAAACAAAAAACAACCCCTAGCTTCCGGCCCTTTGTTGTTCTTTGACTGTGTGACCTTAGGTAAGTCCCTGCCTGTCTTTGAGCTTCAGTTTCCCCATCTCAAAAACAATGTCTCCATTCCCCTGCATACAGGACCTTCTGGGATTCCCTGACCTAGCTTAAGTACAAAGCCCCCCAGATAACCTGATCAGCGCTTCGCCCCTCTCTTCTCTCTGGCTGGGAGGAGTATTTGGTCTCGAGGGGGCATCCTCCGAGCGACAGAGAGAGATGCCCTGTGCTGCAGAGCTTGTGGAGGAGGGCTAGCATTCGAAACAAAAGGAAGACAAAGAAAACCCAACACCCTGTTTATGTAGTGAGTCAGTCAAACACTTGCTAGGTTGGGGGTGTGTGTGTTTAGTTGTCCCAGGGTAAGAGGGGGCTGGTGGGGTGGGGAGGCACATCCTAGAGTTCGGAGGACAAGCAGCTGGGGGACTCAGCATAGCCCTCCCCGCAGACACTTCCCGCCCCACACGGCTTCAGCCAGCTGGGAAAAATAAAAATCAAGTGATGGGTGAATTTACTTCACATTCCTCAGCACAGCCGGACTCCTGCTGGCTCTGTAGAGAGCTGTTTTCATTATCACCCTCTCCCTCCCACATAACAATCTTCCTCTCCAAGCCTGTCCTGTTTTCCCAGGTTGAGGGGAGTCCTTGGAAGGGGCCGCCTGGGATTTGAAGTCTATCTAGGGCTGCAAAGGGTTAAGCTGCGCCCCCTCAGGCTTTCTGCCCCTAGGAGGTCCAGGCTCCTCTCCTGCCCAGTACCTTCTGGGGTACAGGGGCAGCTTCACCCTAGCCCAGAACAGAACTCTGCAGCCCAGCCAGCAACTTGCTCAGTGTGTGTTAATTTTGTGTTTATAGCAAGGTCTCCTGATCAGGATTTGAAGTTTCCATGTAAGGAAGTGCTTTGTCCAGCTTGTGAATAGGAGAGGGAGTTCACAGCATCCCTGGCATTTCTGAGGGGCTGCCCGGCGTGGAGGTTGGTTGGATGGGAGAGACAGGTAACCACATGATACCCAGCCATGGCACTAGAGATCTCTGGGAATGTGCTTTTGTGCTGTGCATCCTTGGAATGTAGTTAATTCCCCATTTCTACCTCAGTCTCTCCATCTGTGAAAAGGCTGCTGGTGCCTCACTCCTCCATGCATTCAGGGGTGGGAAGAGTTCTTTGGCCAGCCCCACCACTGGGCCCGAGGATGGGGGAGGCCATGGCTTGAGGGAACTGGGCCAGGAGAGCAGGAGCGGCTGGATCAGATGTTCCAGGCCAGGCTGGTCCCCGGGGCTTAGGTGTTGCTGTGCCTCCGCTCCAGGAGTTTCCGCCTGTGGGCGTAACTGGAAACAGGCTCCGCAGTACGCCAGGGATGCACGGTGATGGAGACCTGCACGCAGAGAGTGTGGGGCCAGCCCCACAGGATCTCTCTGCAGGGAAGGTCTTCCCCAGCACTCCCGTGGGCTGGGGGACCCAGGAAGGACAGAGCGCCCTGAGAAGCATCCTGTGTGCCAACCCCCGTGCCCAGCACTTACATTCAGGACCTTACACGACCCTCCTGCCAGCACTCTGAGGCTTCAGTGGTCCCTCCCCATCCGACAGCTTGAACACGGAGGGGCAAAAGAGTCTGGGTGGGGCTGGCCAAGTACCCTGGAGAGAGCTTGAGGAGTCTGGAGAATCAGGGGTTCCAGGGCTCTTGTCCTTTTGTGGGCATCCAGATGGTCTGGGGAGCTGGAGAGTCTGAGGCATGGGAGATGGAGCTGAGGCCAGGGCATCTGCATTTTTCAGGTGCACCCTAGCTAATTCTGAGCTACCTCCCCCAGTTGAGAACTCATGGAGATGACAGGGAGCCATGGAAGTTTGTTGAGCAAGAGGGTAACAGGTCAGCAAACAGGAGCTTCAGGAAGATGAATCCAGCAGAGAGGAAGTTGCTGGGTTGCCCAGGTAGCAATTAATGCAGCCTGAACTCAGGCTGTAGCCATGGAGTGAGGAGCAAGGGAGAGAGATGGGAAATACTTTGGGGGAAGAAGCGGAAGAACATGACTGATGGGTTGTGCTGAGTAAGGAGGCTCAGAGATCTGTTGGGCAGGAGGGTAGGTAGACTGGGTTTGGGAGGAGATGCTGGGTCCAGTTTTGGACAGATGCCTGTGGGCATCCAGGAGGAGGTGTCCAGCTGGCAGTGAGCTCTAAAACAGAGAAGTCTCTGCCTGCAGGACATGGAAGCTGGCTATGAGAGGAGAGAGGTGTCACAATTTGAACCCATTCCATTTCTAGAACATTTCACAGCTTCAATCCTTCCCTTCCCAATTCTAGCCAGATTTCTCCATCTCTCTTCAGAAAAATCTCAAGTATGTCCTCTCACCATCTTATTGTGGGATTTCCTTGCAAATACCTAGGGACCTCTTTAAACGCTATCCACCCACTCTTCTGTGGGCTTTGGCAGCATGTGCTGAGTGAGGCTTCAGGGGGAGATCAGGGGCTGAGGTAAGGACTTTCTTGCTTGGCAGTAACTCCAGCCCTCATGCCCAGGGCAGGTTGGGTCAGGCCCAGTGGGAGCCCCAGGTCCTATGCTCCCCCATGGCCCAACCCAGGACCGCCATCTCTGTCCCAGGTGCTAGAGACGCCCTTGCCTGGTGACTGTGGCTGGTCATGGGAGGAGCAGCGTGTAAAACACATCTTGGAGCCAGGCTGTGCTGTGTGACCCTGGGCAAGCCCCTAGACTTCGCTGATGCTTAGATTTCTCCTCTCTAACATGGGGTTGTGGTGAGAGCAAAGAGAGGTAGAAAATGATGTGCAAATGTGAGGGAAGGTAGTTGGCAGCCACTCTAATAACATGTGCCACTTAGAGAGCAGTCACTCTGTGCCAGGCTTGGTGCCAGGCGCTCTGCATGCATTGACTCATTTTGGCCTCGGGACAAGTTTGCAAGGAAATGACTGTTGTCCTCCCCATTTTACGGAGGAGAAGGCTGAGGCTCAGAGGGGTCAAGGCCCTGCAGGGAGGGGATGTGGGAGCTGGGATTCGAGTCCAGGCGTGGTTTCCCACCGTGGAGCTCTGCCTTCCGCAGTCAAGCACCACAGGACATAGTAATCACAGGACATCAAGCCCTGCCTGGGCTCCTGGCAGCTGGTGCTGGGAGTAGAGGCCCTCTTCCAACTCCTCAGGGCATCAGGGCCGTAGTCACCCCCATCAGGACGTAGGACCTCATCTGCAGAGGGAAGGAATGTCGCGGTCTCGTGTGGAGGCTGCTGCTGCTGCTGGGGTGTGAGTTGGGATGAAGGGTGGTTCCAAAGGAGGAGGCCTCCCTGGCCTGGCCACACAGAACACACCCACGTCCACCCGCTGGGCTCTTAGCCCAATCTGGAGGCGTGGGTGGATGTGGCTAGGATCCAGCAGAGCTGGGAAGGGGACCAGAAGTCTCGAAGAGAAGGTACTAGCGGGATCTGAGGAGTGAATGTTCAGGACACCAAGCCCGGCTGTTGGGGAAAAGCACCCCACAGCGCCCACAGTACCTGTTGCCTACAGAGGGGCCAGGACGAAGTTTCCACCGTAGCTGCCCCCTTCCCCGCCGCCCTCATTCCCCAGGGGCCTGGAAGTCCACCCATTCTGGGCTCTAATCCTCTTAAACGAGTCCTTCAATGGCTCTAGGGCCCAGTTTCCTCCTCCGTGGGGCAATGCTAAGAATACCTACCACGTGGAGAAACAATAGGCCAAACAACCTCCGTTCAGCATTACTGGTGGTAATAATAGCTACACTACCCAGACTTCCATGTTGCTTCTGGCACCGGACTCAGCATAGTTCTCATATTCCATCTCAGTCCTCACAGCGTCCTGTGCTGGGTAGGCCCTACTAGGACACTCACTTTACAGCTGAGGAAACAGGCACAGAGAGGTTAAGCCCATGACTGTGTTCCTAACCATCACCCCACACTTCCCAGCACTCAGCGAGTTCCCAATACATGTCTCCTCCCTGTGCTCTGTGCTCAGGTTTGGCTCCTTCATCTACCATCTGACCACGAAGCATCAGCTGAGAGAGCTTCCCATGATGCAGATTTGCTCATGGCTCCCCCTGATTAAAACCCTTCTGTGATGCCCCGGTGTTTTCAGGAAGAAGCCAAGATCCTCAGCCAAGCTTCAGGGTTCTCCATGAGCCAGGCTCTGCCACCCCAAGCCTTACCTCCTGCCACCCTAGGCTCCCTGCAAGCACCAGCCAGAATGACCCTCCTCCAGACCCCCAAGATGCCAGGCTTGTCCTTACATGTTTGATTAGCTTTCTCTGGAATGCCTTCCTCTGCCTTAAAGATACCCCGAGGGCTGCGCTGCTCTGAGCGGTCTTCATGGGTATCTCCGTGCTCTCAGAGCTCACCAAGCCTCACCAAGCTTCTTCCTCGATCTATTTCTTCCGTACCTCCAGCTCTCACCCAGGGGCTCAAACAGGGGTCTGAGGGCTCAGAGGAGACGTGGGGTGCCTACGGCCCATTCCCAGAGGGCGCTGAGACGCGCATGGGTGCCAGGCTTGGCAGAAAGCCCGGAACTCAGTTGGCGTTTGGTGGCTTCAGGGAGCGCTAAGTAGTCATGAGTGCTGGGGTGTTTGTTAACTGAGCCATAAACAGCTGTGTCCCAACAGCCTGGAGCTCAGGGCGAGCGGGTTGAGCCAGCGAGGGAGGTGGCTGCGTGGGGCCCCACAGCCTCCCTGGTGTGTCAGGGCAAGGCAGGCCGGACGCAGTGCCTGAGCCTGGCACCTGCCGCTGTCTCACTGAGCTGACTCCCGCAGGCACAAGGTCCGGCTGACCCCAGTGACCGGTGACCACAGCCAGACACTGGGGTGTGTGGAATCCTGGGGTGGGACTGAAGGAAATGGGAGGAGTCGAGGGAAACCACCAAATGGAGGTCACTTTATTTCATTTGGTCCTTGGCACGAAGAGGCTGGATATGGAGAGTCCTCCATTTTACCAGCGAGGAAATGAGGCTCAAAGAGGTTACGTAACCTCCTGAAGGTCACACAGAGTGTGAGGGAATGGCTCTGCAGGAGAAGCAGCATAGACCAGTGAGTTCGTTCCAAAGTCGGTCTGCAGCCAGATCTTCCCAGTCAAAGCTGTGTGACCTTGGACAAGTGACTTCACCTCTCTGAACCTCTGTTTCTGTAGCTGTATGAATGAAGGCTCACTCTCACTAAGTGAGAAGCTCTGTTCTTTACCTATATTAACTCATTTAATCTTCACAACTACCCCACGAAAGAGGAGTGAGGAAACAGGCACAGAAAGGCTGAATTGCCCCCAAGTTCACAGTTACTAACCCAGGCTCCAGACACCATGCTGTTAGCCCTGCGCTCTCGCATGTCTGCAAAATGCAGGCTCATTTATCCAACGGGTACTTACAGAGCTCCTGCTACAGGCCGGGCAGGCACTGCTCTGGGGACATACAAGGGAACTAGACAAAGTCCCTGCCTCTAATGGTGCCTTCAGTAGAGGTGGAGAGACAAAAAAATAAATAAATAAACACAGATACAATCTTTCAGATGGTGGTAGGTGCAAGAAAGAAAAAGCCACTAGAAGAAAGGACCAAGAGTAATGGGAAGGGGGTGGTCAGGAAAGGCTTCTTGGAGGAGGTGATTTGTGATTGGAGGGGATGGGCCAAGGAAATGTCAGGAGGATAAGGGTGTCAGGATGAAGGCACCACATCTGCAAGGGCCCTGAGGCTGGACCGGGTGAAGGGCAGGGTGGCAAGAGAAGAGGTTGAGGGACCAGTGTCAGCTCACGTAGGCCCTGAAGGCCATCGTAAGGACTTTGGAGGTGGCAGTACCCTCCCCGCACAGGTGTTATTAAAGGGTGTGATGCCCACGAAAACTGGGATGTAGCGAGTGCCCACTAAGAGGTCTCCATGTGATTTTACTATTGTGGTAAAATACACATAACACAAAATGTACCATTGTAACCATTTTACAGTGTACCATCCAGTGGCATTTCGTGCACTCACAGAACTGTGCAACCACCGCCCCTACTGAGTTCCAGAACAGCTTCTTCACTCTGGAAGGAAACCCCGTACTCGTCAAGCAGTCACTCCCCACCCCCCGGGTCCCCGCTAAGTCCTGGCAACCACTCCTGCTTTCCGCCTCCATGGGCTTGCCTGTTCTGGATATTAATATCGATGGAACCATGCCATGCACAGCCCTTCGTGTCTGGCTTCTTTCACTTAGCAGTGTGGTTTCAATGCTCCCTCATGTTGTAGCAGGCATCAGCACTTCGTTCCTGTTCATGGCTACATAATACTCCATGGTGTGGGCCTACCACATGTGGTTTACCCATTCATCAGCTGATGGACGTTTGGATTGTTCCCGCCTTGTGGCTATTGCGAACCGTGCCGCTGAGAACATGCGTGCCCAAGTCTTTGTTTGAACACCTGTCTTCAATCTTTGGGGTATATACATAGAAGTAGAATTAGGGGGTCACATGGTAATTCTACATATTATTTATTAAGGGACATTCAAATTGTCTTCCACAGCATCCATTAATACTTTAATTAGCGTTATTATAACACTCCATTTCCTTGTAAGGGCTGCTAGCTTCTCCCACCTCCGACCACCTCCACAAAGGCAAGGTGGGTGGTGGGGGGAGGGTGGATTCTGCTACCCCGCCTTCTCCTCCTTTTGTCTTTTCCTCCCCCCCGGCACTGGCCTTTGGCTCACCCGAGCCCCTCTTTCAGGTCTTTGGCGACGTGGACCAGGTGCGGATGACCTCGGAGGGCTCCGACTGCCGCTGCAAGTGCATCATGCGGCCGCTGAGCAAGGACGCGTGCAGCCGGGTGCGCAGCGGGCGGGCGCGAGTGGAGGACTTCTACACGGTGGAGACCGTGAGCTCCGGCAGCGACTGCCGCTGCTCCTGCACCGCGCCGCCCTCCTCGCTCAACCCCTGCGAGAACGAGTGGAAGATGGAGAAACTCAAGAAGCAGGCGCCTGAGCTGCTCAAGGTAGACATTCTCGGTTGACAGTAGGGACGGGAACACCTTGTGGATGAGCACCTGGCATGGGCTGGCGCCAGGCTGTCCCACCAGTGAAAAGTCCTCAGCTCTTAGGCAGGTACTGTTGTCGTCCCATTTCACAGGTGAGGACACAGAGGCTCCCTGTCCCTTGAAGGGAAGCCAGGAAGTGATTCTGTGGCTAGTTTACCTGAACATACAGTCCCCTCCATCTAGTCCAGTGTGCTGTATTTTACCCAAACCAGTTCCTCTGTTGGTGCCTCTACATGATATCTTAAATTTTGTGACATGTTATTGTTTTCAATTAGTAATAGTATTTCCCATATTCAAGTGCCACCCGCATGCCAGGTGTTGTGCCAAGCTCTTTTTACAGATTATTCCTCTGAATTCTTAAGCCACTCTGTGAAATACAGGATCTTTGTCATTTATAGGCAAGAAAAGAAAACTGAGGTTTGGAGAAGTTAGGTCACTGGCCCAAGCTCTCACACAATGACGTGCGGCCTCAAGTCTACTGCACACTTTATGTGACTTTCGTGCCCGCACCCTCCTTACTGCACGCCATAAGCAGGTTAGGAAGAAGCACCAGCTTTGGGGGACACCACACAGCCCATGCCAGGGCCACGCCCCCAGGGCCCATGGCTTGGCCAAGCATGCACAAGCTACGTCAGTCCTCACGGCCGGCCAGGCACCTTTGTGCCATTCACACAAGGTTCAACTCACTGCTTGGTGGGGCTGGGATTTGAACCCAGGTCCTGCTGTGTCCAGAGCATGCGTTCTAAATCACAGTGCTCTCTTGTCTTCCTTTTTGTAGTGGACCAGACAATTGCACTGCTTTTGAAAGTATCCTTTTTTTGTTTTATAATTTCTTCCAAACGTGTGGGTGTCAAGAATTGTGAAGTTCAGTGAACTGTTACCCTACTTGAAAGCTAACAAGTTAATCTGTCATTTTCATGGATGCTGGCAGAAGTCACAAGCCTCCTGGGTCAGAGACAAAGGACTTGATCACTCAGAGCAGCCGGAGTTTCTGTATTTGCTTGCTCTGGTTCTCCCACTCCAGCTCCCACCGTGGGGTGCAGTGAGGGCCAGCTGACACCTGCACACAATAGGGTGTTTTTTTTCTTTTTAAAAACATTTAAAAAATTATTGATTTTAAACAGAGAGGAAAGGAGAGAGGTAGAGGGAGAGAAACACTGATCTGTTGTTTTGCTTATTGATGCATTCATTGATTGATTTTCGTGTGTGCGCTGATCGGAGATCGAACCTCCAACCTTGGCGTGTTGGGACAATGCTCTAATCAATCAAGCAACCCGGCCAGGGAAATGTGGGGTGTTTTCCAAAAGAGGTGTCCCCACTTAGAGAACCCAGTCTGTTGGGAAGGGCGCTGAGCAGCCTCCCTGGCCCGCGGCCCCAAGGCTGCTCACCGTGTGACAAGACAACCTGGAACACACAGTCAGTGCCTCCGCAGGCAAGACATGCACAGCTGCCCCAACGTTTGGCTGAAAATGTGCTCTTCAAATTTCTCTCTAGCCCTGGCGGGTGTGAGCTGGGTGGAGCATTGTCCTGTAGACCAAAAGGACGTGGGTTTGATTTCCGGTCAGGGCACACAGCCAGGTTGCTTACGGGTTCGATCCCCCATTGGGGCACATCCGAAAGGGCGACCAGTCGATGTTTTTCTCTCACATCAATGTCTCTGTCTCTGTGTCTCCCTTCCCCTCTCTCTAAAAGCAACAAAAAAATGTCCTGGGGTGAGGATTAAAAAAATAAATAAATTTAATGTTAGCTTTATTTTTGTAACAACTGGATGGATACCCAAACTCTCAAAGTCGGTGGGGTTGGGGGGTATGAATTTTAGGCCAAGTGGCCTCTTGACGTCTTGGTGGTCCCTGGGCCACTCGGCCTCCTCGGGGCCTTGGGGGGGCTCAGCAGACGGTAGGCACGGAGGCCACAGGCCAGCCTTCCATCACAGGGACAAACCCAATTTCTTCTCAGGTCCACTCCTCAGCAGCTAAACAACCTCTCAAACTACTGGCATGGGGATACTCAACACCTTTTCATAAAAGCTGGCCAATTGAGTCCTTACCACCACCCTTCAGAGAGGGAACCTCGGGTCCCAGCTTTGCTTGTAGAGGAATCTGAGGCGCAGAGAGGGGTTGAGACTTGCCTGCGATCACACGGGAAGAAGTTGGCAGCACTAAGATTTGAACTCGGGAATTGTCTGCCGTGGCCCTTTGCCCAGGGGAGAGGCTCCTGGGCAGCTCTCCCGGTCAGCAGCCCATTGTCCCTTTTTAGCCTTCTAGGAGTGGAATGGGGTGGGGGCGGGATTGACAGCGGGTGGGGGCGTAGGAGGAAGAGAAGCTGTTCTGCCTCATGACACCCTAGGAACAGAGCCAGGTACGCAAGGGGTACCCAGAGAACCCCGAGAGGAGAAGGGGGCAGGGGAAGTACGACGGAGGGCTGCGGCCTTGCCCGTGGGGGAGGGGGATAGGGCACGCTTGCCTCATGCCCGCCCCTTGTCCCTCCCCCATTCCTTCTCCTCAAGCTAAGAAACCCTGCTATGATTTGGCCTTAGTTGCTTGACTCTGAGTAGGAGTGAGGGGAGCCCAGATCCCCTTTCTTGGGGAGTTTGGCTGCAGGGGCTGCGTCTCACCTCCTCACCCCTCCCTTAAACACAAGCCAGACATAACCCCACCCTTGAGGAATCTCCAGTCTTCTGGGGACACAGCTCCTGACCCCAATAAGGGCAGTGTGATTGGTGCTGGGTTGGGCATGTCCCAGGGAGTAGGGGAACCAAGAGAAGGTGGTAGCATTAGAACTGGGCCTTGAGAGACTCGTAGGAGTCCCTCAGGCAGAGCAGAAACGGGGGCATTCTGGGCGAGAGCAAGCGGAGTGTGCCCGCTCTGCTCCAGCCCCACGAGCGCCTGCCAGGGTCTCCGACACAGCACAGCTCGGACCATCTGTGACAAAAAGCCAGCTGTTTACAACCTCTGTCGATAGCTCGTACTTTTGTAAAATACTCTAAAAATGAATTCTTAGAAAAATGACACATGCACGATACTAGTCCAATGTTTGATTATTAAGAGCCAACATATAAAATTGCTCTGTCAAATGGCTGCAGAAGTCTGTGGAAGCCTCTCCCACTTCCATAACCACCTTATCACAGACAGTCAGGACCAGCGCCGTCCGCAGCCCACGCTCGGGGCAGCGCCCTGGGGCACCCCGTGTCTCTTCGCACCGCCAGCTCTTTGCACCAGCTGCTCCCCGGCCTGGAATGCCTTTCTCCTGCCTCCTTGGCTTTCTCAGGGATCGGCTCAAACACACCTTCTACCTGGTAGACTTCACTAATCTACACCCGCTCCCAGACAAGGTCACACCTGGTCCTGAAGGATCTGGGCCCCAGGGTGTGGCCATCTGCGTCCCCCAGCCTGGGCACCTCTCTGTTACTCTCTGCATTCCTTGCCAGCCTGCAAAGGACCATGAAGCCTCGCGTCTGTCTTGCTCGTTACCACCCTTAGTGCCTGGCCCAGAGTGAACGTTTGCTGAGGCTGAAGAGGCTGAGGCTGGGACAGACCAAGGAGGGCCCAGATGCCAGGAGATGACAAGCCACACGTGGGCAGCAGGGAGCCACAGGAAGTCATCCAGCAGGGGAGAGACTCGCGGTCAAAGCTGAGCTGTGGGCAGCCAGCGTTGGTGGCCGGAAGGCAGCAGAGTGGAGCTGGAAGGCCCCCGCTCAGCCCCGAGTCGGCGGTCATCCCTGCTGATGTTCACGGAGCCCTCGCTGCGGGCTCACTCCGTGCTGAGCCCTGTCCGGACCTCACTGCTTCTCACGGCCCTGTCCACGCCTTTCACAGAGAAGGAAGCTGAGGCACAGGAGGGTCCACGTGCGTGGTTCTCCAACCGTGCTCCGCAAACCGCACACGTGCCGTGCAGCCTCGAGGCCTGAGCGAAGGTGGAGGGGAGCAGAGAAGGCTCCAAGCCCTGCCCCTGCTCCCACCAGAGCCCCCGCCCCGCTGTTCTGTTTTAGAGATCCAAGTCTACTCAGAGAAAAACTCTCGGGCTTACAGCAGCCCGAACACCCCTGGGAGAGTGGGAGTTTCTCAAACTGTTTTGGAAACAGCGGGCTAGGACCCAGCGGGACCACTGGCCTGCGCAGGCCCTAAGGAGTGCTGCCGGCCTGGGAGTGGGGCCGTGCTGGAGGGTGGGCTGGAGGAACCGCCCTGCCCGCGAAGCCACGGGAAGCTGCTTCCCCACACTGTCCCTTGGGCCAAGGTGCCCGACACTCTTGCTGGCATCCCAGCCACCGGGAGGGACATGTCCTCTCCTGACTAGGTGTGACAGAGGGGACACGGGAGGCAGCTGCAGGGAAGAGCCCTGGGCCGGGCAGGGGAGCCCCAGCATCTGCCACTGACCTGTTGTGCGAGCTGCCCTTCTTCCTTGTCCTGAGTGTCCCCTTCTGGACACAGGACAGGAGCAGTAAGGCCCGACGGGAAAGAGGTTTGGGTTTCAGCAAGCTCCACCATGGAGCAGCCGGGTGACCTGGGCCATGGCACTTCACCTCTGTAAGCTGCGGCTCCCAATCTGTACAATGAAGATTAAAAAAAGATCCAGACCCTGCCTGCGGCTGGGTCCCCAGAGGCAGGCCCTGCGGTGAATGATCTGCATGCAGGTGTTTCATGAGGGACGGGCCCCCGGGAGACACTGGTGCGGAAGCGGGAGGCTCGGGCACAGGAAGGGAAGGAAGCCCAGCAGGGCTGCGGTCTCAGGCCAGCACCGGCCTCAGCCCCAGGGGACGCTGGAGTATGAATGACAGCTCAGTTGCCCCGCTGGAACTAGGGAGCTGGCTCTTAGGTGCCCACACCAGTCAGACACTGCCTCAGGGCTTTCCCAGTAGAACATACGCTCTCGGACGTATTTCGGGGCAGAGTGGCTCTTCGAAGTGAGTCACGGATGCAGGCCAATACAGGGGGGCACATGCAAGCCAGGCGTGGGCACGGGGAACAGGAGGAGGGACCCCGGGGGGATGGTTGGGGCCTGCCACCACAGACCTCACTGGGCGTTGTGAGGACTACGTGGCCCCGCTGGCGGAAGCCCCAGCATGGTGCCGCCACACGGTGAGCACTCAGAAGATGGGGCCTGCTGCTTTTCTCGGAAGGGCCCAAGAAGGCCATTCCGAGAGCCCGGGGTTCTGGGGTTCCGAGCTGTGGTGGGACCCCTCTGCCCTCTGCGTGCAGGGCCCTGTGCGCTGCTCTTCCCCTAACCCTCGCCCTTCCCCGGCAGCTGCAGTCCATGGTGGATCTCCTGGAGGGCGCCCTGTACAGCATGGACCTGATGAGGGTGCACGCCTACGTCCACAAGGTGGCCTCCCAGATGGACACGCTGGAAGAGGTGAGGGCAGGGCGCGGGCCAGAGGCCGGGCTGATACAGTGCTGGGGGCCGAGGGCAGTGTCAGAAGGGAGCCTGGGCCGTTCTGTCTCAGCCCTGGTGGCTGTCGGCAGCTGGACTCCAGCAGCGAGATGGGGAGGGAGACACAGGCCACAGGGTCCAGACTGTGGGGCAGAGATCCGACGGGCTCAAGGGCTGAAAGGCTTTGTGGAGAAACTGAGGCACCTGGTTGGGTCCTGCTGGTGTATGAAAGGGAGCGGGAGGGGCTAGAATTGCGTTGTCCTCAGTTCAGCAAGACCAGGACGCACCTGGCGCACGACTCCAGGGCCACTGTTGACACAAATGGCACGTGAGCAGTGCCCCCCTGAGGGGGTGCATCAGGGAGCAAGGCTGGCTGCACCCACAAGGGGCCAGGCGTGAGGCACCCACCTCGGAGAAAGAGGCGCTGACTCCTACTCCGGGTCAGAGCGACTGTGCCGGAGGGCTGGGCAGGCAGCTGGGGCTGCCCCCTGAGGTCAGGGGCAGAGGTGGGCGAGCACGGGCTTCCAGGCTGCAGGTTCGAGGTCTGCATCTCCGCTGGCACAGCCCGGCCTCCGCCTGTTTCCTGCATCCGGCCTCTTCTGGGAGCCTGGGGACCCGCAGCTGCCAGGAGCGGGCGTGGGGGCTTCCTTTCCCAGCTTCCTGTCCAGAGGGAGGGGGCACCTGGGCATCCTGTGCCCCTGGGTGGGAGATTAACCCCTTCCTAACCCCAAAGTTGAAGTCACAGTGGCTTTTAATTATTCAAAAAGTGGTGAGTATCCGCTATGTGCCAGGCCATGCCAGCATGGGAGAAAGTAATAATGATTGATTTCCACTGAACGCCAGCGTTTCCTGTGCACCTAGTACATGCCAGGCTCTCCCGTGGCCGGCTCTGCAGCCATCCTTTGACCCTTCCCCTGGTAATCTAAGGAAGTGTTAACTCACTTCACGTAACTGGGAGCAGCCAGTCTGGAGGGCATGTCTGCTGGGCCTGGAACAAATCGGAAGTGATTTCCACAGCCACAAAGAAATGATTTCTAATCATCTCCTGTTTCGCATTATCTGTGCCTGGCTTCTGTTCACTAAGTGATAATTCTGTGAAGGAAAAATACTGCTTTTCTGCTAACCTGGGGGGAGGGGAGAGAACAGTCCCCCTCGGGAGGAGCTGGCCCCCTCTGCTCTCTTCCATGACCGCAGAGGTTCTGGACCAGCGGCCGTTTTGCTCGCCAGAGGACAGTTGGCAACATCTGGAGACATGTTTAGCTGTCCCGGTTTGGGGAAGGCGGGCGGTGGATGCCACTGGCTTCTAGTTGGGTGGATGCCAGGGGTGCTGCTAAACATCCTGTAACGCACAGGACAGCCCCGCCCCAAACCCGACTGTCTGGCAGGTGTCAGGAGTGCTCAGGGTGGGAAAGTTGCCTTATGCCATTTGACTTCTGTCTTGCCTGTGTTGTAGTTTAGAACTCACTTTCTTGTTCCTTAGCATTTCTGGTCCTCACAGTCCCCCTGATATTCAGTTGTTATTATGATAAAGATTGTCATTTAACGGACAAGGAAACTGAGGCTCAGACAGGTCACATCACTGACTAGCTCAAGGCTACTCAGCCAGGAAGCGGAGAGCAGAGATTTGAACCCAGGTCTGTCCGACTTCTGCCTGCTGCCTTTGGGACCCTGAATCTGTTCACACCCGGGGCTGACCAGACATCAATCCCTTGTAGGTTATCTTCTCCTCTGGAAAAATTTCTGTCAACAAAATTCTGAACTCGTAAGCTCCAGGGTTTCACAGCAAAGAGGGGCTTCCTGCTTCTGACTCTAGCTTCACCTGCATCAGCTGAGAAGTAGATTCGGACAAAGGAATCCCACACATACCCCAGACCTGCCTGGGCTTTAGGCACCTGGGGCTGATACCAGGCCACCCAGCTGTCCTGAGTCCTGCCCAGTGGACAAGGCCAGCCTGGGTGAGAGCCCAGGCACAGGGACCCCAGGGTTGCAGGGTCCACAGAGAGGAGCACAGACATTCTGAGCGGTCCTGTTTCCAGCAGGTTTCAGAACCAGAGGCCATGAGGGGGTGGCTGGGGCTGCGAAAGCCAGGCAGGCAGCGTCCCCCGAAAGGGGAGATGGGGGGGCAGGAGAAGACACCTGGAAGTAAAGGCAGGGCGGTGCTGTGGGCGGAGCCAACACCACCCTGGGGAGAAGTCAGAGGCGTGGGGACCAGAGGGGATCAGAGTCTCACCCATGGCAAAACTCCCGAGTTTTATTGTTTGAGCATTTTATTAAAAGGTTTTTATATAGTTATATATAACTTGTGAAATTAAAAGGTAGTTTTAAAGTAGCAAAAGGTTGGTAGCAAGTGAAATCACGAATTCTTGGGGACTGACTAAACACACCGTGGCCGGTCCGGACTGCGTGGCCAGGACGGGAGTGGCGAGCGCTGTATGTGCAGACACAGGAGAGTTCGCAAGGAGGGCTCAAGTGAAAAGGCAAAGTGTCCGAAGAATAGAAAGGAGCCCATAACCATTGGCTGAGAAACAGGTGGGAGGAAGATGTTTTTATACCCATGTGTACTTTGTAATTTAGTACTGTGAAACTATTTTATCTATCACTCACTCTTTAAATAACAAATAACTACAGGGTCTCTTAGCAGCATGCTGTTTTCCAGCCAAGTGCACGGGTGCTGCCCCTGCCCCTGCCCCCGAGAGTGGGCCGCAAAGCGCAGCGGCAGGTCCTGGGTGTCCCCCCAGGACGAGGGGTGGGAGGCCGTGAGAGGAGACTGGAGGAAAGACCTCGGTCGCACCCCCACAGAGCATCAAGGCCAACCTGAGCCGCGAGAACGAGGTGATGAGGGAGAGCATGCGCCACCTCAGCGAGCAGCTGAAGCACTACGAGAACCAGTCGGCCATCATGGTGAGCATCAGGAAGGAGCTCTCCAGCCTGGGCCTCCAGCTGTTGCAGAAGGACTCGGCCACAGCCCCTGCCGCCGCCCCAGCCACCGGCCCTGGTAGCAAAGCGCAGGTGAGACCATGGCTCTGATTACAGCTGGGCTTCAGAACACTGTGAGCCAGGACCTTGGCTGGAACTGGGGGTGGCGGGGATGGGGGGGGGCGTTGCAGCACAGCTGGAGAGTCCACGGCAGGGCGGGGTGCAGGGGGGCCTCCTGTTCCGTGAGCACAATTGGCATGGCGAGCTGGGAACAGACATGGGGATCCGGCCGAGGGGTCTGTTCCCTGAGCCAGGCATTTGACAGAATCCTCATTCCCATTTCCAAACCAGTGGGGACAAGAGTGTGGAGATGACCCTCCCCGCCGGGCCCCAGGAGACCAGGTCTGCTGCAGCAAAGCTCTTCCAGCCTCCCCCGCTGTGGCCAGGCCCCTGGCTGGGTCAGGCCTGCTCAGAGGCAGTCAGGCAATGCCTCGGGGACCCCTGCACTCGAACACCACGTCCGCCACCCAACCCGGGGTGAAGGACTCCTGCAGCAAACCCTTAGACATTCCATGGTCAAGCTCAGAGCTCAAGGTGAGCAGAGGTTTTGTCACCAGGAAAGCCACCCTTGACAAATAACACACCTTTGTGCAAATTTCACAAAGGCCCTTCTCTAGGCAGGCAAACTGCAGAAAAACCTCTTCCTCAGGGAAGATAAATTAGACAGAGGAGCCCCTTTGAGTGGACAGATTGTACAAAGGCGCCTTCCTACAATCAACACACACCAGAGCATATGGCTTGGCAAGTGGAGTAAGACTAGATCTCAGTCCCATTCATGCCCCTTCCGCCAGTCACCTGCGTGTGTGCGGGCCACCACCCGCGCCGTGCACAGCAGCCTTGTTCCGGGCGAGTGGGGGATGGAGGGGCCTGCCGTTGTAGAGTCCTGCTTCCTCGCAGACATGTTCTCGGTTTATCCCGTGACCGCCTGCGAGGAGGGTGGTCCTCGCCCGATGGGCAGATGAGGAAACGTGGAGTGAGGTCACAGGGGAGAGGGTGTCTGCGCTGGGACTGGAAGGGCTTGCGTGTGCCTGCCGAGCCGGGGCGCTTTGTCGCCAGCCCCCAGCCTGCTGGTAGTGCCTGGAGGAAGCCCGGAGCCTTGGCCCAGAGCTGGCTTCCTGCTCCTGCGGGGTCAGTTCCACGGGCGCGCGTGAGTCATGCAGAGACCAGGACGCCACTCTCACCATATCTCCCGGAGACTCTGCCTCACAATGGTCGGCGTCACAGGCCCTGTGTTCTCACGCCAAGCCAGCAGCAAGGACATTTCAAAGGAAGTAAAAATAGCAAAATTCACAAAATGTTAGCAACTGCATGCCCTAAGGGCAATGCCCTGGCGACCAGCCATCCCCGGCCGGAAGGGTTTCCCAGGATGCAGGACTTTCAGACCTGGAACTGGGGAAGTTCCAGGCACACCGGGATGAGCTGGTCACCCCGCCTAGGGGCCCGAGAACCCCTCCTCCGTCCGTAAACAGAGGCCGACGAGTGAGAGAGCCAGCGCTGGAGAAGCTGACCTGCCGGTCGGCTCCCTCCCCAGGGCTGACACTGTAGGCAGCCCCCTTCGGGGAGTGACAGGAGTTAGGATAATGGGACAGGAATCCAACCGGTCAGGCTGGCCATCAAGCCTGCAGGGGAGCCAGAGAACTGAGTGGGGGGGCCGAGGCCCGCCCCAGTCGCGGATGTACCCACCACGGGAGGAGAGCTGTGATGTGATGAGCACCTGGGATGCGCGGCCTAGGGCAGCGTGACCACTCCTGGCCCCCACATGCTGAGCCTCCACGACACCCCACACAACATCCCTTCCACCAGCCCCCAAGTCTGAGACTCCCCTTCTCTTCCAGGACACAGCTGGAGGGAAAGGCAAAGACAGCAACAAATACGGCAGCGGTGCGCAGAAGAGCTTTGTAGACAGGGCCCTCCCCAAACCTCCTAAAGAGAAGCTGCTGAAGGTGGAGAAGCTGAGGAAGGAGGGCGGCCGGGGCCGATTCCCCCAGCCCACAGCCAAGCCCCGGGCCCTGGGCCAGCAGCAGGCGGTGATCCGGGGCATCACCTACTACAAGGCAGGCAGCAGGGAGGTGACCGAGGCTGGTGAGTTGGAGGGGCCTTGCTGGTGGATGGCCACACCCCAAGGATCTCGCACAGACTCCAGGGTATTCTCTGCAGCCCGGGGTTTCAACTCCACCGCTTACCCGTTGGTGCACTGATTACACAATGGCATAATATTCCCTCAGGGGGTTGTTGGGGACGAAGTGATATGATCAGCACAGTGGGCCACTCAATTCCTTCCCAGCATTCACAGCCATCTCCACCCTCACTGGACTTTGCCTCCTTCGTTCAGAGACTTGCTGAAGGTCCACTGTGTAGCTGTCGTGTCACCCAGAGATTCTGCCTGATGCGGAGCTCACAGTCTAGCGGGAAAAACCGTAGCCACAACCAGGCGGCTGCCACTCTGGGGCAGGAGAGTGCAGGGGCCGCAGCCAGGCCAGGTCTCTGAAAAGTGACATGGGCCCTTTGGGGCACCGCCTGTTCCAGACTGGCTTTGGAATGGATGGCCTCTCCGGCACCTCCTCCCGCTTCTTATCTCCCCAGAGGAGCACCCACAGACCCCTGTCCTTTCCTGCAGCCTCTCGCTGGGTCACAGCGAAGGATGGCAAAGTAAGAAACAAGAGGCAAAAGTGCCAAGAGCACCCAAATTCCAGGCCAGCCCCACTAGCATGGCTCCTCACTCTTCCTCTGAGAACCGCCCCCAGACACCTGCCCTCCTCGGATGTCCCTGAGAAGTGTCCCAGACCTGCTCCCCTTTCCTGGGCCCTGCTGACCACCTCCTCCCGTGAGACCCTCTGCCCAGCCCATGTCCAAGAGCGCTGGGAGGTGGAACTGCGAGGAGCCCATCTTCTTGGAGAGCCCCCTCAATTCTTGGTCTCTCAGGGCTCAGGGGCCTCTTCCCTCAGCTTCTGGTGCCAGCTGCTGGGCCTGCGTCCTGCCAGCTCGGCCTGGCCTCTGACCCCTGGCTGGGACACTGCCCAAGAACAGCTGCAGGCATCTGACTCTGCCAGCACAGCCCGTGAGAACAAGCCCCCTGCTCTGGCAGGCTGCCGAAGCCAGGCCCCCAGGGGGGCCCCTGACCAGAGGGTGTGCCCTGTTCCCAACAGACTCCAGGGGCTGCCCTGCAGTGGAACCTGGCTAAAGCTTTGTGCAAAGAGAAAGCCCAGCCTGGAGAGTACAGGAAGGAATCAAGCCACTGTCCTAGAGTCAGGGACCTCAGGGCACCCACTAGGGGCCACTCCATCACAGTAACTTTGGCACCTTTCCTTTGGCCCTGGCGTCACAGTTTTCTGAGTACTTTCACCCTGTGTTGACCATGACCCAGGGGAGGAACCAGGCTCAGAGAGGTGAAGTCACTGGTCCAGGTCTCACAGTGAGTTGTTGGGACTGGAACCCAGGTCAGCAGGCTGCTGAGCCTGCCTTGGACACCTTCACAGCTCTGTCCCCGGAGCTGAGGAGTCTTTGTCACCTGCTATATGGCACCGAGTCTTCCTGCTTCCCCTACCCAGACCCCAGCCACCCCAGCCCAGGGAAGTGTGTGGGTCAGGGACCACCCAGATGGCTCCCAACCAGGTCCCATGGATTCAAAAAGTCCTCCTGTGAGCAAAGCCCGTGCCAGCAGGGGAGAGAGAAAAGAGGGGAGGGTGCCAAGAGAGACAGGAGATAGGAAATGAGCGAGCGGACAGAGAGAGACAGAGACCTGGGGTCCGGAAGCTGACAGGAAGTTGGGTGCACCTGCCCCTACTTGCTTGAAGTGCCGAATACTAGGTAACAGAAACTGGGGCGGGGGGAGGCTGGGAGAAGGTCTGGGGTGGCCCTCTGCCTCCTGGCACTGAGCCTAGGAAGTGAGAGAATCGGTCCAAGGAGTTGACAGAAAGGAAAGGGGTCTCGCATTCGGCAGAATCTGGGCGAATGTTTTGTGCACATGTTCCTCTAATCATCACCGGCCTAACACGGTGGGCCTCTCGACTCTCATCTCACCAAAGGGGCAGCCAGCGCAGCTGGGGCGGGGCTCGGAGCAGGCCTGCAGACCGCGAAGCCCACTCTTCCAGGCTGTTCGCTCTCCAGGGCCTCCCCTGGCCACTTCCCAGGGCCCCAGATCGGGGAGCCCGCTGGCCTGGGGAGGACCCCGGGGAGCAGCTGGTGCAGCCCGGATGTGAGCTCAGGGTCTTCTCTCCACAGACAATGCCCTCAGGGGCACTTCCTGGCTGGAACAGCTGTCACCCAGGGTGGAGGGCAGGCCACCAGAGCCCAACTCTGAGAAGGCTGAGCCCAAGGCCTCCGAGGAGACGGACTTGGCCCCTGGCACCCCCTCTTCGAACCCAGCCATCACCCCCACCCCTGCCACCAGTCCCCTGCCTACTGAGCCACCTTCCTACCCAGTGGTCCCCAGCCAAGGTGAGTAAGCCTCGGGTCGGCAGGCTCCTCCCCTGCCACGGGCCAGAGCCAGCCTGCAGCCTGTGTTTGCAAGCCTTGGAGCTACTGGTACGTGTTTAAAGGGTTGTAAAAAAAGAGAAGAAGATGGGGCAAAGTATGCGGTCGGGAAAGCCTAACATGTTTACTATCTGATCCTTTACAGAAAAAGCCTGACAACATTTACAGTGAAACCAGTAGCGTTTTCAACGAGTTCTTTTGTAAAAGTCACCTAGAATCCCATCATCAAATCCAACAGCTATTTTCACATCTTTCTCTCCTCTGTCCAGTGTTTGGCTCTGTTTTTAGGTCCACATTTGTCGATTTTGGCTTGTGCCTTTTGGTAGAAGTCCTCCTCATGAAATCGCCACGCACAACCTTCTGAAGGGCATCCTGGCTGCCGGTGCTGGCGAGCCCCGCTCGGTCCGAGCGCGCTCCGTGCTTAGAGATCTTCCCTAAGGGTCCGTCAGCGGTTTGGACAACAGCTGCAGCTTAACTGGTTCCCTCGCAGCCTATTCCTAATGTCGGAAAACGGGACATAAGCTAAAGGTCTGACACGGAGGGGTCTGGCTTAGTAAATTCGAGGGCGCTGCTGTCTGGCAGCCTGGGAGAACCCTGAAATCACATCATTGACAGGCCATTTAATGATGTGAGAAATTGCTCTGTGGAGGGGGAAGAAAAACAGGGTACACGAAACTACTACATTCAGAAGGACCATAGGTTTAAAAGTACATTTGCATGACTGGACATGTGAAGAGAAGGAGGGAAATGCAACATGGTAGAGAAATTCTTCAGACAGTCGGATTTTGAATGAGTTTTATTTTCTCCTTTTCTGAATGTTCCGCCTTTCTGCAATGTTCAGACATTGCTTTGATCGTGAGGGAAGAAAACACAAAAGGCTGCGAACAAAACGTCAGGAGGGATTTGAGCTAGACTCCGAGAGTGCGCTCAGGACCGTGGCTCTGATGCGGGGTGGGGGGTGCGTCCGAGTGCCAGACGCTGCACCCCTTGTTCCCCACAGGCAGAGAGGCCAGCTGTGAGGGCACCCTCCGGTCCGTGGACCCCCCTGTGAGGCACCACAGCTACGGGCGCCATGAGGGCGCCTGGATGAAAGACCCAGTCGCACAGGACGACAGGATCTACGTCACCAACTACTACTACGGAAACAGCCTGGTGGAGTTCCGCAACCTGGAAAACTTCAAGCAAGGTCAGGGACCCTGGAGGTGGGGACAGGGCAGGGAGCGGGCGGCCCGGGGAGAGTCCCCCGTGGAGACTTGGCCTCCTCGCCTCGTGGTTTCCTGTGATCCAGACTTCCCCAGCCTGGCCTAGCTCTGAATGGTCAGCCAGCCCAAGGAGGGGCATCCAGGGCACCCCCTGTTTGCTAGCACTGGGTCAGGGGTTGGAATGCCCCAGCAAACGAGAGGGACATGGCCCTGCCCTCACGGGTGTAACTTACTGCCAAGGGAAATAATCCTTCTGGTTTCCACTAGGGCTCATTATGTGCTGATGATCACCTGTGTGAGTCAGCCGTGTTATCTTTATAACTCCAGGAGGTAGGGGTTATCGCCCTGCCTTGTGGCTGAGCGGGGCCCCAGGCCTTAGAGGAGCTGCAGGTCCGGGCAGGGAAGGACAGAAGTTTGGTTATCAGATCTGGGGCATGGTGGGGGAAGGGGTCATTTAGACATGACCCACGCTCCAGAAATGCACAGTCTTGTGTGGGAGGCAGAGACTTAGAGCAACGATTTGGCTGTGGTTTTAGAGGGAGAGCTCAGGGGGCTGTGAGAAGCCAGCCTGGAGATCAGGGAAGACTTCCCAGAGGAGGTAACACTGAGCTGAACCCTGGAGGAAGAGCAGGAGGGAGAGGAAAATGTGTTCCAGGCAGAAGGCCCAGTGTGTGCGAAGGATTGGCGATGAGAGGAAGCACGGTGGCGCAGAAGCAGGGGGAGGAGGGTACAGTGAGAGCGTAGGCTGAGGCCAGCCTTGTGCGCCACGTGAAAGCGTTTGGACTCCCCCTAAGCTGTGGTGTCACGGGGTATTGATCCGGAACAGCTGAAGTCCTTCCTCTGCCAGATCAAATTGACCGGGCCCCTGCCTCGAGGGGTGCGTAGTCTGACACAGGAAAAGCCAGGGAAAGATACCAAGATAGAGGGTTATGGGAAACCAGAGCAGAGGCCCTCACTCAAGGTAGGGAGATCAAAGAAGGCTTCCTGGAGGAGGTAACACTGGCCCAGGACTCTGAAAGATAAGGAGGCATTCCCCAGGCCAATAGGACAGGGAATGGCAGTCCAGACAGAAGGAATAGGGGCCGGGGTCAGGGCCAGCCTGTTTCTGAATCCGGGCTGTGCCACCCCATCACGGGTGACCCTGAACTCCCCGAGCCTGTCTCCTCCCCAGCAGATGGGTTACTGGAAGTCCTTCCTTCAGGGGACTGCCAGGATACGATGTTTGGCCCAGCTCCAGGCTCATAGAACACTCAAAATCTGGCTTGCTGAGCCTCTCCAGAGCCCTGGGCGGCCTCCACGTCCCTGGGTGGGCTGAGGGTTCCGGGAGGCCTTGGTGTGACCAGCCGCCCTGTCCACACAGGCCGCTGGAGTAACATGTACAAGCTGCCCTACAACTGGATCGGCACAGGCCACGTGGTGTACCAGGGTGCCTTCTACTACAACCGTGCCTTCACCAAGAACATCATCAAGTACGACCTGCGCCAGCGCTTCGTGGCCTCCTGGGCGCTGCTGCCTGACGCCGTGTACGAGGACACCACGCCCTGGAAGTGGCGTGGCCACTCGGACATCGACTTCGCCGTGGACGAGAGCGGCCTGTGGGTCATCTACCCCGCAGTGGATGACAGCGATGGGGCCCAGCCCGAGGTGATCGTGCTGAGCCGCCTGGACCCTGGCGACCTCTCGGTTCACCGCGAGACCACGTGGAAGACGCGGCTGCGGCGGAACTCCTACGGGAACTGCTTCCTGGTGTGCGGCATCCTGTACGCTGTGGACACGTACAACCAGCGGGACGGCCAGGTGGCCTACGCCTTCGACACGCACACGGGCACCGACGCCCGCCCGCAGCTGCCCTTCCTCAACGAGCACGCCTACACCACCCAGATCGACTACAACCCCAAGGAGCGGGTGCTGTACGCCTGGGACAACGGCCACCAGCTCACCTACACGCTCCACTTTGTGGTCTGAGAGGGGGCGGCGCTGGCAGGAGAGGAGTGGCGGTGGACACAGGGGCTCTCCATAGCCACTCCTGCAAGGGCGTCAGTCAGCAAATACTTGTTGGGGACCAGGCTGGGGGCTAGGTGCCATGGCACGCAGGGCGGCCAGCCAGAGCTCCCTGAGCACCCGGTGGAACCACCGGTGCCGCCACTTGCAGAGCACCGCACCGAGAGCACCACGTGCACCGACCCGCTCGGTCCTCCCGACAGCAGGCTTGGAGGCAGAGACAGTTAAGCCCGTTTAACAGGTGAGGACACTGGGGCTCAGAGAGACAAGGTCTGTTGCTTAAATAGCCTCAGTTTGAATCAGGCAGCATGCTGCCCCCGCAGCCCCACTTTACAGACGAGACTGGACCATGCTGTCCCCCCTCTCCATGGCCCTCCCTGCTCTCTCCTGATCTGTCTTGTTCTGGCAACTCTGCCTCCCTCCCCAGGGCTTCTGAAAATCAGGGGCCTTGGGAACCAAGGCACTAATGTTGGGTGGAGGCCAGGCTCTGGGTGCCACCTTGGGCCCCGTGCATGCTGAGCTGTTGGTGGCCCTGGGCTTCGGGCCCCTGGGCTAATGTCCCTGCTCCTTGCCTTTGGCCAGCCCTCCCCGCTTCCCCACCCACTGTCCAACCACATTCCAAACCTCCATGGTCACCCAGCCACACCCCACGAAAAAAAAACCCAGCCCCCGATCCAAGAGCCCCTCCCTCTGCACTCATTTCGATGTTCTCTTCCCCATCAGGGCTGCCACTTGTTTCTGCTACAGCGGCTGAGAAAGCTGCAGGCAGCTGCCTGCCAGCCGCGACTCTGCCAGGGTGGGGAGCTGGGCCCGGCCCCAGGGCTTCCTCTCCACCCAGAAGTGCTGTCTTTGGCTGCATACCCAGACCATGAGACCACTCCCTGGTCCGTCCCAGAGCCTTTGGGCCTGGGGTCTGCCTTGACCTTTCTCTCTGGGCCTCTCAACCCACAACCTGTATGTACTCAGGGATTCCTCCAGGTCTGCCGTGAGCAAGACCCTAGGCCTGAGGCCAGGGTGGGGCCAGAATGAAACAGCTTCCCTCTTCCTTGTCAGTCCTGACCTGGGCATTAGGTGGGATGGCCAGCAGCCCAGGCATGGAGAAAACTGGGGGAGGCTGAGATCCAAGCAGTTGGGTCCAGGAGAGGCATTGGACCTTCTGGTCGCAGGGAACACCCAGAGCCCTTTTCCTGGCTTCAGAGATACTGGTGCCAGGGCGGCCGGAGCCCAGTGCCTGGGACTGAGGCTGCACTGATGGGCCCCCCACCCAGTGCTGCTGGCAGCTCCCTGAGCCTCAGACCCAGGCAGCAGGGCCTGCGGGCCTGCCCCTCACTTGCTTCGGGCAGTATTATGAGAGCTGGGAAGAAACGGCTCCCTCTTTCACCGAAGGAGAAATAGGTCCAGAAAGGCCTGGAGAGTGGCTTGGGGCCCCAGTGGGAACAGGACACAGCCAATTCCTTCCGGAAGGTCTTCGTCTAGATCCGTTTTTCCCCTGGCCTAGAGGCAGCTCTGCCTGGGAGGGTGATAGACTGCCCAAACACCCAGGCCACCCCACACCTCTGAAGGGCATTTCCTCCCGATCCCTGCACACCCCCCAGATCCTGCTCCCCTCACTCTGGCCCCAGGCTAGGTCTGGATGCATGTACATTTGAACGTCCAGTTGCCATGATAGGAAATCTAGCTGCGTACCTCAGAATGCAGGGAAATGCATTCTGTGCGGAACACATTTCTTCGTACTGTCGGGTGACTCTGTATCGTCGGGCTTTGCCAGGTGACGTTGTTTTGTTGAAGCTGTAACTCACCCCTGAAATAAAGGAGGACGATGTCGCCCAGCGGAGCAAGGCCTGACTCACAGCGGTGGACGCACCCAGCCGTCCCTGCTCCAGGCGCAGGCTCTTCGGGGGGCTGCGTATCCTCTGGCTTTGGGTGTGGGTTTTATAAGACTGTGTCTTTTATGATATCACAGCCCAACCATGTGAGAAGTGTCCGTGCTCCTCTCTCTCCACTAAGCGAGAAAAGGGAACGTGGGAATGGACCAGTTTTGCAAAGTGAAAATGCAAAAGCAAAATTGTTGTCTGGGGAGACGGTTCTGGCAGCAGCCTCTGAACACAAGCAGCCCCTCGGGCCCTGATACGTGGGTTACGTGGTAGGAACAGTGATAGTCCTCATTTTACAGGTGGTCAAACTACAGCCCGGAGGTGTTAAGTCACTCATCATGTAGGTGGTTAGGTGGAAGGCCAGCTTCCAAAATTAGGTCATGTGACCGACCACCTTCATCAGCCGAACATCAGCAGTGGGTGCCAAGCATGCCATGGGCTTACATCTCCATAGCAACAGAAGGTATGTACTCCGAATGTGTCCATTTCACAGATGAGGACACTGAGGTGGAGGGACTTACCCGAGTCCCTTCACAGAGCAGCTTAGTCTGCGGCAGAGTTGGCTTTCCAAGGCCAGTCGTTATCTTTTCTTTGCCACCCATGTGCCTCTGTAGTAGCAGCTCCAAATGGCGGCCTTTGATTTTCTTTAGTATGGCCAGACCACAAACTACATCCACATACAAGATCCAAGAAAGAGGTCGGGGTCAGCTGGTAAACAGCCTTGAATGCCAAGCCGAGGAGTAACTGCCTCCAATCACATTTGGAACAAATTAACAGAAAAGAAAACTCCTGAGTCAATTGGATTTACATCGAAGCCCCAAACTTACTGTTCATTGTTAGGAATCTTGTAAGCTGTCATGTTTTCTGTTTCGTTTTGGCCACTGGGAAGCTCAAGGTCAAATTCGAGGTTATCTTTAACAATTGTACCGAGTCTCCCACTGGACTCTGGCTTCATTCTAGCTTCTTGCTTTTACCTTTATTCTAACCTCTTTATTTTTCTTCTACTGCGTCAATTTTTGTAAGTTGCCACAACACCTTTTTTGCAACAAGGTGGCCCATACCTAAATAAATACACGATCACAAGCTTGATTTAAAAGCTTTGACTAAATGCCATGGTCTACAGTCCTTATCCAAACATAGACACGCAACATCTTTTAAAAAATATTTAGTTCCCCATGAGACTTGGCCTCGTCCCTCTACCGTTGCTGGAAACGGATCTGAATAAGGAACTAGGGCAGAAGAATCCAAGTCAGGCCAAAAACCTGACCCTCCCGGGGGCCGAGGCCCGAGGAGAAGCGAATCGGTCCCCAGGTGCTCAGACGCTGCCCTGCAGCGCCCCTTCCCCTGTGCAGAGAGGGAGGCGGCATCTACACTTGCTCCCTGGGGGGGGAGGGGTGTGCAGGGAAAGAAATGCTTTCCTGGACAAGAGCATCATGGCGTTGGGGCGGGGGCCTTGAGCATCATTTCGTCCGTGTTCCTCAAACTTGAGTCATTTGCATACAGACCTCCTTTGAGATTCCTTTTTGTGCAGCGTATTTGTTGAGGTCATCCGTAAGTCAGGTTCCATGTGGGGAACTCTAGAATGCAATCTCGGATCATTAAGGCTGGGAGCAGACGGGATATTCCTGGTGACTTTCTCTACCCTGCAGTTCTACGGAAATGAGAAAACCCAGCGACTGGCTCAGCAGAGAAAGCTGTGGCCTTTCTGTTGCCTGTGGCAACAGCAACGCACCCAGTGCTGGACATGACAGGCACGCAGCTCTGTGTCCCAGGTCAGGGTTCAAGGCATCTCAGTGGCTGACAGAGGCCAGAGGCTACAGAGTTCACTGGGTTTGGGGACCAGATGGAGTTCTCTCTCACCCTTAGCAACTTGGCCCACCGTGTCCCCTGCCAGAGAGGGCTGTGGCAATATTTGTGCGGCTTTGTAAACCCTGAAGCAGATGGCCAGCGTGCTGGGGGCACCCAGGAAGCCACAGCCACTGCTGCTGTTGTGACCGGTTAACGCCCTGCTCGGAGAATCCTCCAGCTCTCCTGGAAGTCCATGTCACGCACTGTAGGCAATCCAACATGACTGTCACCCCCGTGCCAGCCACAGGGGCGCTGAGCTGGGCAGGACTCATCCCTTTGCTTGAGAGCTTGCTGAGAGGTGGGGAAGCCTGGGGGCCACCACCTCCACGTGGTGGCCTTGTGGAGCGGAGGACCCGGAGGGGCCCCACGTGCTTGCTAAGGAGCGTGGGCGTCTCCTGGAGCCACAGGAGCCACGGAGAGACTGACACCTCCCCGCATGCCTCCACGTGAGAGCAGAACCTCCTCTGGTCCCCTCCAGTGCCGTGGTCCTCAAAGGGGACTCCTCTCCACCCTTCTGACGTTCTCCCTGAGATGTCAGGCCCTCAAATCTCCCTTTGGCTGGAGTGAGAAGGGAAGAAACGGCGGTAACTATCCAGAGGAACTCTCTCGGATATTGTAACATCCGAGTGAGGGTGCTCCGGGCCAGCCGAGGGGCCCAGTCTTTACGGCACTATCTCACAGAACCCTCCCAAGACCCCACGACAGCGGCTCTGTTGCTGTCCGTGTCTTACAAATGGGGACACTGAGGCACCAGCTGCTCCATCTCGTGTTCAGGGCTGGGGGTGGCTGAGCTGCAGCGCTGTTCTCTCAAAACATCACACCAGTGGTCCCCAAGCCCCGCTCTGGTGGGAGTCACTGGGACTGATCGAAAAGGTGCCCTGCCCGGGAGTCACCGCAGATTCTGGGGACGGGGAGTGAGAGCTGCTGTGTTCTAAAAGCCCCCCAGGAGGTTTTGCCATGCATTCCAGGGCGAGGGCTCCTGCCCCTCAGGCTCCTGCGGCTCAGAAGGAACACCCCAGGCATGACGGGGTCGGGGTAGGGTGGTCAGATGCCAGGCCACACCCAGGAAAGCACCGTCTCCCCAGGCTGTCCCAGAAGAGGAAACAGAGAGAGCGAGGGCGTGTGTCAGCTGCGGGTGGGGGTGGGCTCCGCGGGCCCAGAGCACAAAGGCTCCCTCTGCCCCAGGCAGCACCCAGACACTGCCCTGCTCACCCAGGCCAGTCTGAACTCTGCCTACGTCTGGGGCCAGCCTCTCGACCCCCCACATTCCAGCAGGGACCCTACGAGGCTGGAACAGACAGGGCTTTCAGGATGCGCGCCTGCCGGGGGATGAATTACTACCGAGAATTATCTGCCATGAGCTCGGGGTGGCATTTCACGTGCCAAAGGTTGTCTGGCCCTGCCCGCTTGGCTCCGGGGCCCTCATTCCAACTGTGCGAGGACAGAAACTTTATTCTCTCCCACCGCGGGAGGCCTCCGCCCCTCACCATCTGTGCGGCACCCTTCCGAGGCCCCCCACCCCAGCCCCACCCAGCGGCCAGAGCCTCCCTTTTCCACAGCTCAGCACGGAGCGGATTAGATAAGGGTGATTCAGAAGTCAAGCTTCCCAGGTCTTTTTAAGCCGGGATTTTTATTGACAGGGAAAGTCATTGTTACTGAGATGTCAGCCCCAACCTGTTCGGGCTTTTCTGCGTGAGGCCCTGACAAGTGCAGACCGCTGGTGCGGCGCGCACGAGCTCCTGCTGGAAGGAGCCAGGGCTTTTGGAGCCAGACCGATCCTTGGTTTGAGTCCTGGTCCTGCCACCTGCTTGAAGTCTCTGACCTCAATTTCCTCGTCTGTAGAACGGGGACGACAACCTTGCCCTTCCAGGAATGTGGTGGGCTTGAAACGAGCAATGGATGTGAAACAGCTCTGAGCGGAAATGTGGAGGGCACACCGCAGGGTGAGGCACGATGCCCTAAAGAGACCTCAAAGACAAATGTAGGGCCTCCCCCTCGTTCCCATCCCCAGGGCCTCAGGCTGGGGGAGCCCCAAAGTGAATTGCCAGCAAACCCAGGCATAACCACGAAACGGATGACTTTCCTTGCCTTCTATAACAGAGAGCAGCGAGGGCAAATTTCTTTCATGCCGCGCGCCTGCTCGGATGGATTGGTAAGTGGCTGTCACTGGGAGCTACGCACCAGACCCAGGCAGGACACTGAGCGATGAGCCATGCCTGCCGTGAGAATAAGAAGTTCGGGCGGTGGAGTATATGCTAAATTCACCATTTCGATTGTATTTTAGGGCAAAGTCTAAATAACACTTCTCACCCTGGTTTTTGCCTGGCTTTCTGTGACAGTCTCCACACTGATCTTTCTGTGTCTTCCCACCCTCTGACCCCCAACTTCAGCTGCTGGACTGAATCCGAGAATGAAAACCTGGCCATTTCACTCCTTTACCTGTTGCTGTCCCGTGGCTCCGCTCATTGCCCTGGGGATGAAACCTCGCTCCCAGGAGTGGCGTTCAAGGCCTCCACTCACCCTCCCAGTCTTATCCATGGCCATTCACTTCCAAATACCCCAACCACAAGCCCCATCGGCCTGAGGATCTTTAAGAACCAAGAAGTGAGGATTCGAGGCAGTTTGGAAAGGCAGACTGAAAGCCCTGTGCCCAGACTCACAAGACCAGGTGGAGATCAGACGGGCAGCCCCGAGACCTCACTGCATCTGGTGAGCGGTTTACCCAACTGGAAGGAGCTGGAAAACTTCCAATGAACACCGAGCGCAGCTCAGCACAGCTGTCATCCCGCTCACCCTTAACCGCGCTGATGGGATCAGTCCCGAGCTGCCCCTGCAGAGAGGAATTTTCCCTTCTCTCTCTCCTGATTGCCCATTCCAAGACAAATCCCTTTGTCAGTGAGACACAGGGTGGAGGCTCCCAGGCACTGCTGTGTGCAGAGCTTTTTGGTCCAGGGTCCAGGCACGCACGAGGGTCCCTGCCCCATCGGAGGCCGGTGGGGCTCCTCCCCGTTCCCTCTCCGTTCCCAGCTCTCGCTGTTCCCCTGATATTTCGATCTTTCAGTTCACCACGTCCCACCCGGCGCTCTGGCTCTGGCCAGGCGTGGGGATGAGCCTTGGGGATTCAGACATGGCACAGTGGGAGTGTGCACTGGATGGATGCGGTCAGTGAGTCTGACAGGGAGGGGTGGTGGCTGACAATCACACCTGTGCTGCCTAGCTAGGGGACGGGGATCTCAGAAACAAACCTGGGTCTGTTTCCGAAAGATTGGCATCTTTGCTGAAGTCACCAAGGAAGAGTCTAGGCTTGTTGGAGACACAGCCATCTGAATGAGTTCCTTGAGGGAAAATAGCTTCTTCAAAGAAAAGAATCCAAACAGGTTTTCTCCTTTCTTTTTTCTGTTCAACTTTTTCCATTGACGTAATGTCAAAGTTATAGAAAAGCTACACGAATAGCACAAAGGATCCCCATATACTCTTTCCCCAGATTCGCCGATTCGTCACGTTTTGGGACATGTGCCTTACCGTTCTCTCAGGGCAGCTTTTTTCTGAATCATTTGAGGGGAAGTTGCAGATATGATGCCCCTCTCCCCATAAAGACCTCAGTGTCTATTTCCTGAGAACGTGGGCATTCACATAACCGCAGTACAATGAACAAAATCAGGAAATTGAATGTCGACATAATACTACATCTAGCCCTGGCCAGGCAGCTCGGTTGGTTAGAGCATCGTCCCAACACAGCCCGAGGCTGTGGGTTTGATCCCCGGTCAGGGCACACACGAGAATCCACCAATGAATGCATGGATGAGTAGAACAAGGAGTCAGTGTTTTTTATTCTCCCTCTCTTTAAAATCAATTCTAAAAGTTTTAAAAAAATACTGTATCTAATTTACAAGTCTTAGTCGAATTTGGCAACCCCGCGATGGTGCCTGTTGGGGCGCTTTTCCCTCGTTCGGGACCCAGCCCAGGACCGCACCTCGCATTCAACTGCCGCGTCTCCTCAGGCTGCCTCCCCTCGGAGCACGTCCTCCGCCTTCCTTGGTCCTTCTCGACACGGCCATTGGTTAGGAGTGCACGCCTTTTATTTTGTGGAATATTCTTCACCTTTCAGTTCACTCAGGTTGTGCGTCTGGGGCATGGATGCCGCAGAAGCGATACTAGGTCTTTCTCAGGGGATCGTACTAAGAAGCCCTTGAGGTTTTCTCCTGTTACTGGTGATGGTTACTTGGATCCCTCAGTTCAGGTGGTGTCTGCTAGTTCTGCCTCCTGTACGATTACTATCTGCTCTATACAATTAATAAATAATTTGTGGGGGAATACTTGGAGACTATTCAGAGGTTTCCATCATACATTTCCCCTCTAGCTTTAGCCCCTTGATGAGTCTTAGCTCTATGAATTATTAATTATACTCCGATGATGGCAAATGTGTGCCGTATCATTTCTATCATTACTGGTCAGCTTTCTGTTGTAAAGAAGAGCTTACAAAAAATGCACGTTTGTGTGGACAATGGGCCCACACGTTCTTACCTCATTTAATGGGTTATTTGCTCGATAACCCAGTTCTTCCAGATTTGGTCAGTGAGAGCTCATTCAGACCAGCCGCTGTGTCCTGTAGATGGGTCTCTGCTATTCACTGAGTACTTCCTTACCGTCCGGCACAAAAGCTGCTCCAGACTCACCTCGTACCCTCTCTGTCCTCACCCAGTGATCAGCCATTTCCTCGAGGAGCCGTGGTTCCTTGGCGGAGGATAGGTAGAAGCAAGGAGCTGGGCACCAGCTGAGCTCATTGCTCCCGGAGAATACATATTGTTTCCGGGTCCTCTCGGTGGACGGAAGCAGGAAACACACACGCGCACGAATACAAGTCCAGGCGTTCTCGCCGACACCCCCGGTTCCAGTCCGACACCTCAGCGCACTGGCCTGCTCTGTTTCACGTGGGCCTCCCCCTCTACGGCGGTGGGAAAGCGGGCCCTCAGCATCCTCAGCGTGTTCTGTTTTCCACTCAGTTCTCGACACACGAGCGCGCTTCACAGCTGCTAGCGCACGTCACACGGCTCCGAAGAGCGAGCCTCATGGGTGGAGGTCAGTGTTTGCTTGCCGTTCTTTTCATCTTCAGCCCGAGTGTCCATCTCGAAGTTCTGTGTTCGGACATCGCTTGGGTTAGTCCTTTTTGTTCCTTTCAGTGTGGTTGGTTACTCATTTGAAATATAATTTGATCATTTATTGAATACAGAGCTCCTTCGCTCGAGATGTCTTTGTTTTTTCCATAGCTTGTTTTAGCTCTCTTATAAATAGTATGCAACCGAAATTTTCTTTTCCTGCTTTTCAGCTTGTCTTGCTGTTGTTTTAATCAAGGAAGTTAACCCATGTACATGTAGAGTAAAAGCTAATATGTCCGGTCTTTCCTCTGACATCTTGTTTGTGTTTCTCAATTTGTTCACCTCTTTGGTCTGCATGGGAGAGAATTAAGAGCCCTTTTGCCTGCCAGTGCCCAGCAGGTAATGCTCAGTAAATGTCTATGGGATGTTGACCAAAAGCTCGGCAAGGGTCTTTCCCTTGTACCCCGATAAATAGACGCATGGTCTCGGCCTCACCGTGGTGACAACAATGACTGACTCAGCAGTTACCACTGAGCTGAATAAGTATGAAAATTCTTAGCAAAGGGCTTGGAAGTGATAATCAGTGAGGAAATCCTACATGTTATTTAGTAAGCACTAAGAACCAGGCATGGTGCTACATCGCCTTATTCGATCCTCCCGATAACCCCGTTTTACAGACGGGAAACCTGAGGCCTAGAGAAGTAACTTTTGACAACGAGGAAGCAGTTGAGCTGGGATTTGAAGCCAGATCTCACCTCAAAGCCCCACCCCTCATCCACCACATGTCCCTGCCTCTACACACTCAGAGAAACACCGACACAGCCAGGCAGTTCCAGGAACTGCGACGCTCTTGCTCACAAAGCCGAAGCTTCCTTGGCTGGACCCAGCCGCCAGCCAGTTCCCTGGGAACCCTTGACCAAGTGGAGGTTCATGTCAGGAAGTCGGACCCCTGAGAGGAGAAGGAAATGCTCCTTTGATGGCTTGGAGACCCCCCACCACACCGTGTCCTCTCTATCAACATGAGCGCTGATTTAAAAGGCTCGGCCGCAGCACGGCGGCCGTGTGAACATGGCGGGGTGGCGGTCAAGACCAACCGGAACTTATCCTGGGACACGCCCTTCGCACCGAGGCTCTCAGCCTCAGCGCTGCTGACATCTGTGACCAGGTCCTTCTTTGTTGGGGGACTGTCCTGTGCATTGAAGGACGTTTAGCGGCATCTCTAGCCTCTACCTGCTGGATGTTGGTAGTGCCCCACCCCAGTTGTTACAGACGAAACTCTCCAGGCATCTCTAAGTGTCCCCTGGGGACAAAGTCACCCCCCCACCCCATTAAGAACCACTGCTTCTATGTATTACATTAATTTAATTCTCACAACAACCCTATGAGGTTGGTACTTTCGCTGTCCCCCTTCTACAGATAAGGAAACTGAGGCACAAAGAGGTTAAGGGCCTATCGCCAATGAACAGTAGAGAAGGGGTTAACGCCCAAGCAGTTAGAGCCCAGAGGTCACAGTGCTTCACTGCACTCACTGGACAGCCCATCTGATCGGAACTTTCCAGAGAACTGCTGGGCAGAATGTTAAAAAGAAAAAAAAAAAAAACAGCCCTGGCCGGTGTGGCTCAGTTGGCTGGAGTGTCATCCCATGGCCAAAAGTTTGCAGGTTTGATTCCTGGTCAGGGCACTTACCTAGGCTGTGGGTTCGGTCCCCGATCGTGGTTCAGGTTCTGGACATGAACCATCCCTGATTCAGGTGTAAACTCCTGTTTACAGGCAACCAATCGGTGCTTCTCTCTCACATTGATTTCTCTCTCTCTCCCTTCCTCTCTCCCTAGAAGCAACGAAGAAAACGTTCTCAGGTGAGGGTTAAAAAAAAAAGTAAGCATGCACCCATTTGGACTGCAGCCGCGTCGAGGGCTTTACTGCGAGGGAAGGTACACACAGCTTGCTCACCTCACCGTTTGCACTCACGAAAAGCTGGAAGCGCATGGAGGCCCACCCAGAGGGGCCTAGTCTGCCCACCCCGCCCCACCCCCGCCCAGGCCTGCGTGCTGGAGTGCAGAGCTCCAGGCAGACTGACTTTTTTAACTGCATTGTTTATTCTGTAGACATTAAAAAGGGTTATGCAGATCTGCAGTAACACAGAAAGGTGTCTTTGATACTCGACTATGTAAAAAAATTCTTCTAGACCACATGCATGGGATGGTTTATTTCTATGAACTCGTGGACTCACAGAGCGAGGGGGAAGTGCCATGTGTCACAGGAGGGACTACAGCGGCCCTCGTACTTGTTTAGGACACTATCTGACGCGGTGCGTGGTGCGAGAGGAAGGCCGGGCACAAGAGACACGTATCGTTTGGTTCACAGGCACCGTCAGATGGGCAAACCCATCCAGGCAGGAAGGTGGGTGGCTTCTGGGGGGCGGTGGGGGATGGTGAGGACTGGGGAGCGACTGCCGACGGGTCTGGGGTTTCTTGATGGGGTGACAAAAATGTTCTGGAATAAGATAGTGATGACGGTTATACAAGCTTGTGAATTTATGACAGACCACTGAATTGTAGACGTTAAGAGGATGAATTTTATAGCCTGTGAATAATGTTTCAGTAAAATGAATTTTGACAGAACTGCCAGGAGAAATTGACAAATCCAAAGCCATGATTAGGAAGCTGGTGATGTGATAGAGAACCTAAGCACCCCAGGAATCCAAGGGGACTCTTGGAAAGAGGAGCTAAAGTTAGTTGACTATCGAAAGGGCCTGGGCATCTTGGGGACAGCTGGGCTGACTCGTGGCTTCGGCACATACAGGCACGTGACCATTTCTCCCACCGTTTCTCTGGGCACCCTCCCCATCACTCTCTGCCAATGGGCTCTGGGGTTAGAGGCTGCTCCCGTTAATGGGCTTGAGTGGGGCCAGAGGACAGTTTGCGGGATGAGGCTCTAGCTCTGCCCTCATCATCTGCCTCAGTCCCCATTCCCTGTCCCCCCCCTCCCCGGGTAAACTCACAATCCAGGTTTTAAAAACTGTGCTCGTCTCATTATGCAATCACCGCAGGACAAAATCTCCACCCCCACTTCCAACTAGACTGACGCTCCCAGAACCCAATCCAAAATCACTGAAACAACAGCAAGTCCTGGGCAGGGCACTCAGGATTGTTTATCCAAAGTCTGCGTAACATCATGAAGGACCCAGATTCTCGCTCTTTTGGCTCAGCCGCCCTCACGTGTTGGTCTCATCCTCCGGGGTGGAAATGGCTGCAGCAATTCTGCACATCACACGGCATCCCTGGGGTCCAGAGGCAGGACAGAGATGGGCTGGTTCTTCCCAGAATCCTCCTGCAGACCATTCCTTCTCTCCTCGTAGTCAGAGCCAGGCCATGCGCCCTCCCCGCCCCCAGCCCCTGGCAAGGAGAGGAGGACCCCGGGACTGGCTCAGACTCATCAGGGTTTACTGGGCGTATTAGTAAACGCCTTGGTGGAGGGGGAGATACAGAATCTGATCTTTGCGACAAGAGAGGAAGAGAAAGCAGCGTGGTGGCCACATTGGAATTCCTTCTCCAGAGGTCTCGCCCTCTGCCGGACATGTCCTTTCTCAGTCTCTCCAGGGTAAGGCCTCTCCTCTTCCTTCACACTGCCCATCACCTCCTCCAGAAAGCCCTCCCTGTGCTCACTGGCTAGGTCAAAGAATCAGCCCTCTCTGCATAGCGCTGGGCATAGTTTATTACATTTAGTTTACAACTATTTAGAAATTATTAATTTCTAAATTAGTTATTTAGAAATAACTAGTTACAAATTATTTCATTTACAACTAAATAATTACATGTGTCATTACTTGAGTAAAGTCTACCCCACAGAAGGAGTTCTATCCTTTATTCCCAGGACACGGCCAGAGCCCGGCACACAGTAGGTACTCGATAAACAGTGAGTGGCTAGGCAGCTGAATCAGTACGTCACAAGAGGCAGACGTGAGGTCTGGAAGACGATTTCGAGAGTTTCCTTTGGGTGTTGAGATTTCTGGTGAGAGTGCACTCGCAGGGGAGAGCTCACGCTCAGGCGGGGCTCGATGAACACGCTGGTGTGGGCGGCTGGGCGGCAGGATGCGGTCATCTTATTTTCCTCTCTGTCCTTTTCTGGGGGTTCAAATCTTGTTCAGCCATGTGATGAGCATCGCTTACAAGGGGCTGAATCTTTTTTACTAGAACAAAGGCTTTATTACTGTCCTTTTAAACAAAACGACATTTTCAACTATTTGGTTGTGGAAGGAACTGTGGGGTACTAAGAACTTCCTTCCCTTGTTTTATTTTTCACCCTCCCTCCCTGGCCTCGCTCCTGGAGCTTAGATAACCTCCTCCTACCCCCTCGGGGTAGAGTTTGTCACAAAGGTCCGAAAGGCTGCGGTGGGCTCAGAGTTAAAAGGGAGGGAAGGTAACTTTCCATGAGAGAGTCATGCAGGTGTCTGGGGTTTACAGTTCTTTTCCTCCAAAAGCAGGAACCTAGGGGATTTGAAACTTCCGGCTCTTGTAATAAAGAATTAGAATCTGTTCTCAAAGATGTGCCCAGGTTATTTAATAATCTAATGTGTATGTGATGAAGTGTTCATTCATTCATTCACTCAGTCAGTCAGTCAGTCAGTCACTGCTATCTGCCCCCGTGCCTGGCCCATCCCATGTGGGGGGAATACAGAGAGGGATCGGATCTGGTGCCCGTCCCCAAGGAGACAGACACAGTCACAACTGCCCCTTCAAACTATGACTGGTGTTCCAATGAGAGCTGGGTGGGCTTGGTATAGAGCAGAGGCTGACTGTCATCCAAGGGAAGAACATTTGAGATGGGTTTGGAAGAACACATAGAAGGCGGCCAGGCAGAGAAGGGGTGGAAAGGCATTCCAGGTGGAGGGAACAGCTGTGCGAAGGCGCAGAGGCTGGGACAGCCCAGTGCCTGGAATGCGGAAGTCCGGAGCTCGGACGGACAGCCAGGCTGCCCCGGCTGGACTGCTGCCTTACCCCTGTCTTAGCCACGACCTGGAGCAAAGTTTTTGCTCTCGTCCTTAGTTTTTTCATCTGTTAAGGAGAGATCACGACAGCACCTCCCCCACAGAGTTGTTGAGGATCAACCCAGATAAACGGCCTGAACAGCACAGACCGGCCCCTACACAGGGCAGACTTCAGTGAGTTGCTAGCTCCCCAGTGCTGGTGCGATGGGTGTTGGGCAAGAGGGCGGGAAGGCCAAGCTGAGGCTGGTGGAGCTGCTGGGGGCCAGGATGTTTGCAAAGGGAATTGACATGGACAGACCAGGGCGCCTGCAGGGGAGAGTGAACTGGAGGGGAGCAGAGTCGACACCACGGTTGGAGCGCAATGGCGAGGCCGTGAGCCCAGGGGAGGTGGAAGATTCAAGACAGCCCGTTAAGGGCCGAACTGTGTCCTCTCAAAACTCATAGGTTGAAGCCCTAACTTCCGGTGCCTGAGGATGTGATGTATTTAGAGTTTTGAAAGAGGTGATTAAGGCGGAAGGATGCCGTTGGGGTGGGTGCTCACCCAACGTGACCGGTGTCTTTACGAGAAGACATGAGGGCAAGACGAGCAAGCAGGAAAGGCCACGTGCAGACACAGCCAGGAGGCGGCCGACCGCACCCGAGGAGAGAGGCCTCGGAAGGAACCAGCCCTGGAAGACCCTGGTCTCAGACTTCCAGGCTCCAGGTGGAGAGAAAACGGGTTTTGTTGTTCAAGCCATCCAGCCGCTGGTGCTTCGTCATGGCCGCCTGAGAAAACTACTACAGAGTCCAGCGGTGGAGAGACTGGGTGGGGGTTGAGTGGACGCGGAAGCCAAGGGACAGAGAGCACAACCCTTGGATTCTGGCTGACACAAGAGGTGGAAGGAGGTGCCGTCAACAAGACGAGACCGGTGTGGGGAAAAAGGGTGGACGCTGTCGCTTGCTCATGGGACACATCCATGATATGAAATGTGCCGGGGTGGGGGGCGATGTGGACCCCTGCTCCGGCCGCCACCCCTCCCAACTCATGCCTCTTGGCATCCTAGAAACTCGGCCCCCAGCCCTGCAATGGGTCCCCCAGGTGCCTCGGGCCCGCCAGCTCCACGCACTGGTGACAGATGGTGACACACCCACTCTCAGTGCAGCCCAGGTAGGGCGCTGCCAACTGGGCATTGCCTCAGTGTAGGGAGTGGAAGGAAGGGGGACCCCGCTGAGGCACAGGACCCGCAGACAGGGCCAAGGGCACCCGTCCTCCCAGGAAACCAGGCTGGTCACCAGGATACAGCCCGTCGCCTCACCTCCCTGCGGGCCCAGCCCAAGTTGTAGACACTTGGACGCACCGCGGGTTTTTCAGCGACTCCTGCACCCCTGGCAGTTTGAAGAGCACCCACTCCCCAGGTATTACAGGTCTCCCCAGGCTCAGAGAGGTGAAGGGGCGCCCAGGGACGCACAGGGGGTTGGACAAGCCCGTCTCACACTGGGACTCGCCTCTGAGCCACTCACCCTGAGGGCAGCTTTCATTCCAAGTTTTCTTTCACAGCGAACTTGGGTGACCGCCACTGACTTTCACAATGACTTCCCCAGAGCACGGAGGTTACACAAAGAAAGGTCATCTCTGAATGTGTTTCTGAATTTTATGTGTAAGACATTTGTTGTTGTTTTTTAAGGAGGTTGCAAGGCTCATCTAAAACATTTGTGTCAGAACTTGGAAGCTGTCAGAGGCCGGGAACAGTAATTACCTCAAAGCACACACGAATGCTGGCCAATTCCCCGGCCATCTGGGGGAGACCAGGCCCTGCCCCAGGGAGACCCTTGGGGAGCACCCCACCCCCTCAGGGGCCCTGGCCAAAGCCACTTCCGAGGACTTGGCTGGAGCTCTGAGCCCGCCTGGAAGCCGGCCTGCTTCCCAGCTGCGGTTTTTGCCCTGACGTGCTGCTGGAAGCCATCCCACGGTCTGAGGCCTGGCTCCTCGCCTCCCAGGAGAGCCTAGGGGAGGGCAGGAGCCTGGATGCAGCCAACCCCGGGTTCAAATCCCACCTCTATCTCCTCGAGGCCCACAAGCCCTGAGTGTGGGCTCTGGAGCCAGACTCTGCGTTACAGCCCTGACTCGACCACTTCCTGGCTGTGTGGCCCTGGGCTACTCATTGCCCTCTGCACTTGTTTCATCTCTCATGAAACGGACATCACAGGCTTGGATTAAATGCATGAAGTGCTTGGAACCGTGTCTGACACGATGGGCCCGGTGCATGCGGGATGTCACTGTGCCGGTGCCTGGGAGCAGTGCCCCTCAGCTCCCCGAGCCTGTCTCCCTGTCTGCACAGGGGGAACGGTCAGCACCGACGGGCTGATTAGACGAGATGATGCAAGAACACCACTCGGCACAGTACCCGGCAATTAGTGAGTGTTCAGCAAATTCTCAGCAATTATCCCCAAACCCTTCTAGGAGCCCACGCTCTGGAAAAGCTGCTTGGAATTAAAGGATTAAATCAGAGGGAAGAGAGGCAAAGCCAAGCCATTTAACGATTTCTAGGGCGAGGGTGGCCAGCAGCCCCCAGGCCCTGAAGCACCTTGGTAAGTGGCACAGGATGGGCACAGGGACACGGAACCGCAGGTGGCCTGGAAAGCAGCCTGTTCCGATGCGGAGGCTGCAAGCTGGCAGCAGGGAATGCTGAAAGCAAAAGCAGCTGGACAATGTCAGTTGTGGAGCTGGAGGATGAGCTGGAGGAAGGACAGTGCCAAGGCCAAGGGCAGGGTACAGAGTGACAGTCTGGGAGCTGAGACTGTGGGTGGGCGGGGCAGGGTTCCAATCTGGCCATGAGCTCAGGAGAGTCACTGCCCCTCTGAGCCACACTTTCCTCATCCGTTCAGTGGGGCCAGGGATGTATTCGGTGACCCAAAGGACACATGTGTGCTCCGTCCGTGCCAGGTACCCAGTAGGCGCTCAGTAACAGGGCTGTTACGACAACCTGGAAGCCTGGGCAGGCGTGGGCAGAGGCTGGCGACAGATCCGCCTGACTGCAGCTGAGACAGCCCAGGCAAGGGCACGGGGCTCTCGGAGCCTCCCCGACTTGGCTCCCCCTGCAGGCTGAGTAGACCTGAGTGGTTTCCCTGGGGTCCTAAGGGGTGGCGGGGGACAGATTTCCCAGCCCAGAGGTGGGCCTGGGCCTGGTGCCAGTGGGCACTGGAGGGGCCCTGTAGGTGAGGTTGCCCTCCTGGGTGCTTTCTGTACCCCCGGCCCCACACCCTACAAACTACTTCTTCCTAACAGGCCTCGGGTCCTCCCCCACTCGGCTGGTGTCAGGACCGGCGCAGCTGCTCCCCTGGCCTGGACACCGGGACTCGCCGTGCTGGGCACTCTGCCAGGGGCCTCACTCGACTGCCAGGGCTGACACGGTGGCCCCGACCACAGGAGCCCTGTTGGGGGGCGTGGTCTGACTTCGTCCTCCAGGGGGATTCGTCAATTCATACTGCAGACTTCCATTAATTACAACAATGGTTTTGCATTTACCGTGTGCCAGATGCTGAACTGAGCTGTTACTTGCATAGAAAATGAACAAGGACCCTGTGAGGTGGGCTCCACGATCCTATTCCCAGGCGCAGGAATATCCAGCGCTTCACCCAGCGTCTCACAGTGAGGGTCCAACACAGGCAGGCTAACACCAGCGGCCCCTTGCTCAGGGACCAGACTGGCTTTGACTCTGTGGAAAGAGCAGTGGTTCGGGAGTCTGTAGGCCCAGGCTCTGCCTCCCCCGGTGACCTCAGACCACCTTCCAACAGCCGTGGAGGTGAGCCCTGCCCGCACCCCCAGATGGGACCCTGGACCACAAACATCACCCCCGTCTCAGCCGTGGTTCTTCAGAGAAGCAGAACCACTGGGATGGGGGTGCATCTATGTTGTTCACAGAGGGAAGCTGAGGTTCCGGGGCGACCAGCAAGCAGCCCAGGTCCCACAGACACAGCTGAGAAAGCAGGAAATATGGCCCTTGTCCACATGGACCAGGTCTGTCCGAAGGCACCCAGCCATGTCGTATGAGAAATGGGGACGCTCATTGCAGAAGATACAAGACACAAGAAACACTGTACACAGGACAATGACACCTCAGTCCCTTCAAAGTAGGCACCTTGGCACCACCTCACACGGTTCTCCCAATCACCGTCAGCTGCCCTGTCACATTTTTCTGAACCTCATTGGCAGTCTGAAATCTCTTCTCTTTCAAAGGTGATTTTAGTTTCAGAAAAAGCCAGAAGTCACAGGGCGCCAAATCTGGGCTGTAGGGGGGCTGAGTCACCTGAGTAATTTGATGTTTCGCCAAAAAAACTCTGCACGAGATGTGATGCATGAGTGGGCAGGTTGTGACGAAGCCGCCAATCACCAGTTGCCCACAGCTGCGGCCTTCTGAGTCATCTGAATAGTTTCCATGGAGGAATGTTCAAGCTTAACGCAAAATCTGATGGAGATTCATTGCTCTACTCACTCAGTCATTTTGAATGTAACAGCCACACAGTACACATGCTCACTCAATGGCATCTACCACCCCCACTGACTAGTACAGTGAGGTCATCATTGTTCACACATGCACATTCCAGTCCACTCTCCTTGGCTGCCAGGTTACATCAATGTTGCACAAGCCATTGTCATTATAGAACAACAGCTGGATTTTCACCGAACAGGCTTTGTATATCTATGTTAACATTGTTAGGAAGAGGGATTTGAGGTGATTTTTACTTATCTCTTTATATCTTTCTTACTGTCTAGTATTTCAAAAAATGCACATGTATAACTTTTATAATTCCAAAAAACATTAAATGATTTCACTTTGAAAAAAAGACTTATTTTCTGAGACTATATCATCCTAGGTAGATAAAACATTAAAAAACATTTTAAAACACTGAAGAGTCTACAACTAATTGTCAAAAGACTCAGAAAAAAGCACAGATAGATCAGCAGCGTGTGCCAAGAGCTACTGGGGAATCGAGGGGGAGAACTGTGTGAGGACAGTTTCTGTGAGTTTAATTGTTCAAAATAAACAGTTGGGGGGCAGGGCGTAGAAATAGAAAATAACCGGGGAGGAGAGAAGGTGTTGGTAGAAATGGACCGCGAGCTCATCACGGACCCAGGGGAGCGGGGCTCGGGGAAGGACTTCGGATTACACTGGGTTAGGAGTACTGGCTATAATTTTTAGGGCAACCCCTAAAAATGCATAATTTCCAAACTACCAGGGAGAAAAACAGATAATCAGTGTAAGATAACAAAGGAGAGAAAAGGAGATGGATCACAAATGAGAAAAATAGAAGGTACAAAAGAAGGTAGATTTAAATACCCAGTCAGTGATTACAGCGCAAATGAGCTCAACGATCCGATTAAAAAGAGATACCTCTCCAACCAAAGGCGCAGCGAAGTCCTGAGTGAAGATACAGTGAGCAGGTAACTGAAACAAAACGGGCGTAGCCGTGTCGATAGCAGACAAGGTAGACTTTAAGGCCAAAATCATTGCTACAAACAGATCTCCATTGATCACAGACAGAGAGGCAAAGAGAGGGAAAGAGAAACGTTGACCGATCACCTCCTGTACTCGCCCTGACTGGGAGTTGAACCCCAAACCTAAGTGTGTGCTCTGACTGGGGATCAAACCCACAACCTTGTGGTGTACAGAAAAACGCTCCAATCAACTAAGCCAACCCAGCCAGGGTGAAATAAAGACATTTTATAATGACAAGAGGTTTGATTTGTTGGGAAAATTAGCAATTTTGAAATTATATGCCCCTAATAAAATAACTTCAAATTCCATGACATAAATATTGGAAGAAATACGAGGATAAACAGATAAACCCTACCATTGTACAGAGAGAGTGTAACGTTTTCTTCTTCGGTACCTGACAGAAGACTCGAGGGAAACACCAGGGAGAAGCTCGATTAAGGGGCCTGACCTGACGGACCCGCCCTCAGCCCTGCAGCCCCACTGGCAGAAGTCACGGGCTGTGCAAGGACAACGCCACATTTGCAAGAAGTGACTGCAAACTGGGCATAAAGCAAAGGGTTCAAGTCCTTTGGAGCATGGTGTGACCACACGCATTCGATATAGAAATACATTACAGAAAGGATAACTAGAAAATCCCCACACATTTGGAAGTTAAGGAACACACTTCAAAGACGAATTCGTGGGGAAAAACTCAAAAACAGGCCCACCAGGGGCCTGGGGAAGGGGCAGCCGTCTGGGAACCCCTGCAGTCTTGGTTCTGGGGGCTTTGGGGTGTGTGGCCTTCTCGCCTGAGGCTCCCGAGCTGTTTCTCGAAGCCAGCACTCGCTGAGTGCCTACTGCGTGCCACGGCTGCGAGCTCTGTGGCGACTTCCCACCAGGAATCTCTGCGGCAGGCCCCGCCGCCGTCTCCGTTCCTCAGACGGGAGAGCTGAGGCTTGGAGGGGTCCAGCGACTCACCCCAAACCGCCCAGCTGTAAAGCAGCCCAGGGCTGTCGGACTCTGTGTTTTTAGTTACCTGTGGGGCTGGGACTATTAATACTCCTATTTTTCAGATGAGAAAACTGAGGCTTATTGGCACAAGGCCAATAAATGGTAGGATTTGAACTCAGGTCTAGAAGGGGGTTAAGCCATTACAGAGTGAGAAACTGAGGCTGAGGGCTGCTAGGACTCCAATGGGCCCACACAACTGGGAGAGGTGCCAGGCCGAGATTCAGGCGGAGCTTCTGGAAAGGGAAACGAACCTGAGAGGAAGTGACCACACGTGTCTCCCCCGCCCCCGCCACCCCCCGCCCCACAGGAAGGAAAGGACAAGGCCCCAGACAGACTGAAGGAAGGCGCTTCTCACCCCCCAGGCACTGACAGGAGTCCCTTATCTTTTATCACGAGGTCCCTGGGGTGGGGGCAGCTGAGGAAAGAGCAGTCCTCTGGCAACAACTCTAAATGGCCATTGAGGAAAGTCCAGGCCTGGGGGCGGAGTGGGGCTGCTGTGACCAGCCCCCACGTGGAAGAAGGAGGGTCTGCCTACAGGGCACCCCAGCCCCAACCCTGTCAACCCGACAGGAAGCTAAGACACGGCCCGGGATCACACAGCCTGTCAGCACTGTGGGCTGGTGAGGGTAGTACCTGTGGGAGCCAGTGTGCTCTTCCCAGCACGAACCAGCGAGCCCAGGAGGCCACGAGTTGCATGCAGTTAACCCTGGAGCCCGAGGGCCAGGGGGCTCAGAGCACCTGAGCCCAGAGAGGCCCAGCAAGGAGCTCACGGCCACGCAGCAGGTGGAGCCTGCTGTTCTCGCCCTACGCTGCCAGAGCTGCTCCCGCTCCCTGGCTGGAGCTGTTTCCCACCCCACCCCGTCTCCCAACCCCCATCTGCCAGCTGCCTGTTTGGAGGGCAGCACAAGGCCGATCAGATTTCCACAAGGCCTGTGGGTGCCAGGTGTGGCGGAGACAGTTGGAAGGGCAGGTGGGCCGAGGAGGCAGGAGGCTCCGCGGGATCAGACTCCACAGCAGCTGCTCTGCACCTGTTCCGGGCTGCCCAAGGGGCCGGGCACCCTGTGGTAGACCAGACTCCGGGGGTGCGCCCTGGCTCTGCCACTGAGGCCCATCGGAAAGCCCAATTTTGAGTCTCTTCTGCTCCCGAGCACTCCATTTATTTCCGCATCTCCACGCTCCCCACCCGATGCGATGATGTAATGGGGTTTGCAAGGCACCGCACCTGCTGCCACTGGGACGGTCGGGTGATCATTATTACTATTACCTCCCGGTGGCCTAGGAAGAAAAGATCAGGCGGCCGGAGAACCCCTGCAGAGGCCTGGTGGGCCGCTTGACCCCTGGAGTTCAGTCCGTCCTCTCCGGCAGCCAGCGCCAGCTTCCTAAAGCCCAGGCTGGGCTGCCCCCTTGCCCTTGCTGAGCGCCCTTTGCAGCTGAGCGCCCTTTGCAGCTGCCCGCCGCCTGTGGCGGCAGAGTCCTTGCATCTTGTGAAATCAGAGCCATTCTGGCTGGGGCAGGGCCGAGGCCCAGAACTCCCCACTGGTGCTCCTCCCCGCCGACCTTTCACCCTTGAGGAGCTCTGAGGTTCCTTCTTGCACCCTCTGGGTTCCAGGTCGTCCACTTTGAGAACTGCTGCCCGAAGACCGAGATCCAAGCCTCTTAGCCCAGCATTCAAGGCCTGCATTCCAGGCACCTCTCCTCAGCTTCTCATTCCGGTCTCCCACAGATGGCCCCGGCCCCGGGTATCCCAGCGCCCCGACACCCTATTCCTGCCTCCCAGGCCCTCTTCTCCCTGTTTTGTGTCCGCAGATACTTTTTCGATTCCGGAGGCCTAGAAGCCCACAGTCTCCTCCCAGAAAATCTCCCTGACCGCCCGAAGGTCCCGTTCCTCCTCCCCGAGCCCTCTCAGGCCCCCCAGAACGCTGGTGGCAGGCTCAGAGGGGTGGAGGGGCAGGACTGGGCAAAAATAAGAGGGCGCGATCTAGGTGGAAGGCAGGCAGTGGGGATGGAGGACAGAACAGGAAGAGGGAAGGAAAGGGGGAAGGAAGAGGAGGGGAGAGGCTGGTATGGGGTCTGACTACGCCCTAACCTGGGCCTGGCATCAGGAGGGTGGGCGTTCTGGACCTCCGTGGTGCTCGTCCCAGGCCTCAGAGATTTCTACTTCTCTGTGAGAGTCACATGGCAGAGGCCCGAGGGACCTGTGGGCTCGAGCCCCTGAACCAGGGAGCTTGGAACACTGGCTTGGGGCCATGGCCCACGGCCCACGCTGAGGAGAGTGGGTGGAGGTCAGGCCCCCCGAGCTTCTTGGGTTTCTTCTGGCGTCGGGTCACTTTGCTACCCAAACAAAAAAAAGAGTCTTTTATGCTAAAAATATAATAAGGTAAACAAATAAAACCAAGTTTCTAGGTCTAGCAAATTGTGCCCCACGAGAGCCGGAGGGGAAGGCGGGACTCTGACACCAGCAGAGCGGCCCAGAAGCCAGGAGAGAAGAAAGCACCATGGTCCCAAGCTTCTAGAAAGTGTGAACCCAGCAATCACAGGCTGGCTGGCCTGACACTGACTGCCCAGCAAGGTTGGCACAGGTCACTCGGCAGCGGTCCGAGTGCTCAGAAGACAAGTGGTGACCAGAAGTGCTGACAGGGTCCTGGAAATCGAACCTGGTCGCCCTTGACTCTCACCTCTAATAACCCGGCAACCGTGCCCAGTCCAGATACAGCTACTGGTGCTTCCTATCTTCGGGGCTGAGTGGGAAAATGTGGACCCGCCACGTAATGACACTTCGATGATGCAGCTGGCCGGCGCGGAGTCCTGACTTTGTGCCAGACGCTTTGCCTACAGTAACTCCTTTCCCGAGGCAAACCCTGCAAGGTGGGAAGCCCTCACTGCCCTCACTGCAGACGAAGGAAAAGGAAGCACAGAGCAGGTAGCTGGTGGGCGGTGGAGCCAGATTGGAATGCAGCGGTCTGGCTCCAGAACCCACAGGTGCACGGCAGGTTTTTCAAAGGACCTGGGGTCCCTGAGTGAGTAACAGAGGAGGCTGCAGGCGGGAGTAGGAGCCCAGCTCTTACCAGGACTGCCAGTAAAGATGCCCAGCCCTCCCACTCACTAGGCCAATGTCAAGGTCACCAAGGACCCTGAACCCCCTTTTGGCCACTGAAGGCCCCTGTTGTTTGCAACCAGAGAGCCTTGCTTGTGGTAGAAGTTCATCGCTCTCCTGCCGCACCCAAGGTTAGTCCGTGATCCTGATGGGTGGGGATGGGTGCAAAGAAAGTGAGAATAACTGGCAGTCTCTAGTGACAGACCACAGGGCTCTGTGCTCACCCTTGTCCCATTGATCATCATTTTTACAACTTGGATGGAGAACACAGAAGGCCTGCTCATCAGATTCGCAGCCGCCACGGCGCAGAATCAATGCTTTGTGCATCGGAGGCTGGACTTACGCTTTCAAGACTAGACGGCTGGATGGGAGCCAAGAAGATGACATTTAACCAGCATAATGTAAGGTCTTGCCTGTGTTTCCGAAGAATTCATTATGCAATTACCAGATAGGGGGAGAGAGAGTGTGCCAGACAGTAGTTCATGGGAAAAGGCTCTCACTGCAAATTCAGTGAGTCACCAGAATAATGTAACTGTTGAAAACCCGAATGCCTCTCGTAACGTGGGTGGCATTACTAGAGACTGAGCGTCCAGAAAGCTGGAAACGGCAGCGCCTGTCAGCTTGGCCCTTGTCGGCCCATACAGAGAGCACGTTTCCGGTTCCAGCCTCTCCAGTGCAGGAGGGACAGTGACATTACAGTGCATCCCAATACAGATGGGCCAGGTGGAGGGGAAGGCACTGAGACCCGAGGGCATTGATCAATCACCCTGGGGAGCTCGGATCCAGGTGTGCAGGGGAATCCCAGAGAGGAAGTCCCAAAGGCATAATACTAGGGGAACAGCTCTGGAAATCAGAGATGTTTTAGACAAACCCTGTTGGGTAGCTAGTGACCAAAACCATACTGGAGATTGCTCAGCCAAAAAAAAAAAAAAAAAAAAAAAAAAAGTGTGGGGGGTGGATTTTAGGAAACAGGCATGTTTTCAGACGGCAGCGTCGGGGGCTGGAGCTGGGAGCTGAACGGCTGGCAGAAACTGGCAGGGGACTCCCCACCGCTCTCCTCTCTGCCAGCTCTCTTGCTGCAAAGCAGCTTTCTCTGCTTTCTGGGAAGTGCGTCCTAGCCCTGGCACTGCGTAATCTGCTGAACTGCCCAGAATGGGGGTGGTGGGGACAAAGAAGGGAAGAGTGAGGAAGTGGGCAGGAGAGGGGGGCGGGAGCCAGATAGGAGGGCCCAGGTACACCTCATGGGATGTGACGGGCCTGTGGATTGGGGCTGTCTGGCTTCCTGCAGGGTGCCCCTTTGACTGTCTTTTCCTTCTCAGGAAGCCTGCCACATCCTCCCCTCCCTCGGCCCAGACTATCTGGGGAGGGGGTCCCACTCTCACTCCCTCTGCTGAAGGTGACCCATGGTCCTGGGACCAGCCTTGTTCTCTTCATTTCCTTGAAGTAGCTGCCTTTGCAGGCTCCTTGGTTCCCTCTGAAACTGCCACGGATAACAGCCATTTTAGAGAGAAAACTGGAGATTCAGAGAGGGGAAATGACTTGCCTCATACAAGTCACGCAGCTGGAAAGTAATAGAGGTGAGACTCAAACCCACGTCCCAATAGCGCCAAGCCCCCAGCTCATTTGCTGACAGCCCCTGATTGACAGGCCCTCCCACGAGGTATACCTGGGCCCCTTAAGGGAGCCTGGCAAAGGGCATTTGTGTCTGGGCTCTAAGCTAACAGGACTAAGGGGGATGTCGCAGCTCCAGCCTTCTTGCAGCACTGACTGCACCCCAGGTGACACTGACAGGCTCCGTCTCACTGACTCCTCACAGGGCAGCCACTATGAACACACCTATTTTACAGACGAGGAAACCGAGACTCTGCGTGATCAGGCAGCCTGGCCAAGGTTGCAGAGCTGGTCGTCGCTAGAACCCAGGTTTAATCCTAACCTGTGGTTCTAACGTTCCATCTTGGGCAGGAGCTCTGACTTGGTCTGGGTTGGGGAGGGGCCGTTATTTGAACCAGGTTGGAAGGCAAGCATAGGCCAAGACGGTGGGGAACCCCACGTGTGAAGGCCCAGGATGGAGGAATTAAAGAAAATATCCTTGTGGCTGAGTTCAGGGAGCAAGGTGGGAGCAGGGGACAGTGGCAGGATAAGGCGGGAGACGCGGGTGTGATGCTTGAGTCCCTGAGAGCCCTGGAATTCATGGTGAGTGGTTCCAACCACAGACTCCTGGGTTGAGAAGGAACGTTTTAACCTCTGCTGGCCAAGCGGTTGCTGGGCCTGGAGGACAAGGTCTGCCTAGAGTGCTCTGGGAGCGATGGACTGCGTTCTCCAGGTAGAGCAGGAACAACCAGGTGGATGAAGAAATGCCAGCGGGGGAGTGGGCTGGGGGTACCCGGGCAGAGAGTGGGAGACAGGGCCTGGGGAGCCAGCCGTGGAAGCACTCTGTCTGGGACCCGTGTCTGGGAGTGAGGGGTGGCTTTACAGGCCTAACTCAGATGGGTCCCTGAGGAGTCAATTCAGGGACCTCTGGGACTTAGAATGGGGGTGGAGCTGCCTCAAAGCCACCATTGTCACCCCCTCTCCCGCCAGACTGTCTGGAACCTAAAATAGAGCTGGAGCTCAGGGGATCTCGTGAGAAGGGTTTCTGGCAAGGAGGTCTGGGGGGAGGGGTGTGAGTCACCACTGGGAACCCTCAAGTTTGAAGCTCCCAAAGCCCAGCTGCTCCCCACCCCCACCCCCAGGGACTCTGGGATCCACTGGACAGTGGAGGGTGTCTACCCCCATCCTGCTGTAGGGAGGGGAACTGGGTCCTGGCCCCAGCTCCTCCATGGAGGTGCTGGGCGACAGGGCCAAAGCTTCCCTGTCAGGACCTCAGTTTCCCAGACGTACCCGGAGTCAGAGACCCGGGCATCTGCTGCAAAGCCCCTGGAACTCATGGCAGGTGGTTCCAACACAGGCCCCCAGAGTCAGACACACAAGGGATGAAGTCCCAGTTCCTTTCCTGTTGGCTGAGTGACCTTGGACATGTGCCCCCTCATGTTGGGGCCTCAGTTCCCCCATCTGTAAAATGGTCATTGAAACCAAGTCCTGTCCTTTCACAGTTTCAGTTTGAACTAGCCAACAAGCATCACAACAGCCCCGGGGGCCTTTCTCCAAGGCTCTACCTCCTGAGTGGGCACACTCTGCTGCTAGGAATGTTAGCAGTGACTCTGCCTCTCAGAGTCCCCTGCTTCACACACACTTCCTCTGCCCCACATCCTGAAGGGCAAAGATGGGCACCATCTCCGGCCCTCTCCTTGGAAGCTCCTCAGCCTCCTAGAGAGAAGGGTCTTGGTTCCAGGGCACCTATCAGGTGCCAGGCTCTCCGCTTGCCTGGAGCCTGGAGTGCTGGGGGGCCGGGATGGTCCTCCCCATTGTGCAGATGGGGAAACAGGCTCGTCTCCGAGGGGTCTGTGAGTTCTTTGCAAACTGGCACTGAGTGTGGCTCAGAGCAGCGGGAGAGCAGTTGCGCTCTGTGGGTCTGGTGTGCCCTCTCGCGGCCACTGGGCGCGCAGCCTTGCCCCGCAGCAGGAGCTGCCGGCCTGCTGCGGCCCCACCTCCCACGAGCTAAGAACTCTGGCAGTCGGTTTGCTACCTTGGCTTCGCAGAGAACCTACAGCGGCTGCGTGCCCCGCCTCGATTGCCATGGAGACCACTAGTAAACAGTTTCCCCCTTCCCCTTTCCCCTGCCCTAAGTCCGGGCCCGCGGCCCCACCAGCGCCCGCCTAGGAGGGACACTGCCACCCCCGGGGCTGGCTGGCCGCGGGCCCATGAGCAGTAGGGCCCCAGGGAAGCTGGCAGTGGGGAGAGTGAAATTCTTCCGCCGGCACCGCGGTGAGGTGAGGCCAGTAGCCTCTGCCCAAGAGTGTAGGCCTCTGGCTCCCTGTGGCGGAACTCCAGCCCCCGAATGGGTGCCAGGTTCTAAGCTCAGGTGCCAGAGAGGGCTCACACTTCTGGCTGGCTCCAATGTTCTTTGGACTCTGGCTTTAAAATGAGCTCCTGGTTCTGGGCTCCAGCTCCAGAATGGACTCTTGGCTCAGAATCTGGTTCTAGAGAGGCTCCAGCCTCTGGTGTCAGTGAGGGCTGAGCTTCAGGTGACAGTTTTGCAGGGCTCCGGGAAGAGCTCTTGGCTCTGAATGCGCAGTGGTTCCTGGGGTCGGGGCCCGCTGTAGAGTGAGGCCTGAAGCCATGCCTCCAACCCCAGGCTCCTGGAGCATATTTAGGGATGGCCCAGGGGCCTGGGGTCAAGAATGGACAGGCAAGGACTCCTGGCCCCACAGTGGGACTACTCTCGTGCTTTGCTCCAGGTCAACTTCTCCGCCTTCTCCCCGGATGGCCAGACGCTGCTCACGGCCTCGGAGGACGGCTGTGTCTACGGCTGGAAAACCCAGAGTGGGCATCTGCTGTGGAGGCTGGGTGGCCACACAGGTGGGGCTCCTCAGCCTGCATGGGGAGGCTGAGGCCCATGCTCTGGCATTTTGCAGAGGCCACCATAGTGACCTCCAATGTCTGAACTGGGCATCCGTGCAAGACTGCCTGGGCGAGGCTGGGGCAGGAGGGCAAGGAGACAGGACCTGGTCCCTGGGGCCGCGGGCCTCTGACTCTGGCAGACCTGGACTCAGATCCTACTTTTTAAAAAGAGATTTTATTGCCCCGGCTGGTGCGGCTCAGTGGATTGAGTGCTGGCCTGTGAACCAGAGGGTCATTGGTTCCATGCCCAGTTTAGGGCACACGCCTGGGTTGCGGGACAGGTCCCCAGTAGGGGGCGCATGAAGGGCAACTGCATATTGATGTTTCCCTTTCTCCCACCCTTTCCCCTGAAAAATAACATCTTTTTAAAAAAATTTAAAAACAAGATTTATTTTTAAGAGAGAAGGGAGAAGAGGGAGAGAGGGACAGAAACATGACGTGTAGAGAAACAGCAACGAGTTGCCTCTCATGCCCCCAGCCAGGACCTGGCCCACATCCCAGGCATGTGCCCTGACTAGGAATCCAACCCATAACCTCTGCGCCCACAGGCAGGTGCTCAATCCACTGAGCCACGCCAGCCAGAGGTCAGGTCCTACTTAAAAAAAAAAAAAAGTTTAAAAATACACATATTTACTGTCTTGCCCATTTTTAAGCGTAATGTCATGTATGTTCATGTGGCTGTGCAACTGGTCTCCAGAATTCACCCTGCAAAACTGAAATTCTGTTATCTATTAAACACCCCATTCCTCCCTCCCCCCGGACCCCGGCAACCCCATTCTGCTCTGTCTCCATGAACTGGTGACTCGAAGTGCCTTGTGTAAGTGGAATTCATACAGCGTTTCTCTTGGTGACTGGCTTACTTCTCTTAGCATGTCCTTCAGGTCCACCTACATTTTACCCACTATTTTGACTGTGATTGTGTCGTATCACCTCTGAGTGTTTCCTCCTCTTTAGAATGGGGGCGGTGGTTGCTACCCTATAGGGTGAAATAATAAAAAGTGCCTAGCACCCGTTAAAGGACTCAGTAGATATAATTTATGATTAAGGAGACCAGGGGAAAATGCTGGTTAATTACTGGACATATTGATTAATGCTATAATAGGAAAACCCGGGAACACAAAGGAGGCAATGAACCTACGCTGGGTTGTTAAGGAGTTTCTGAGCGGTGCCTGCATTTGATTGGGTATTGATTTTGCAGATGGGCAAATTGAGGTTGGGTATTCCAAGAACTCCCAGGTGAATGGTGAGGGTCAGAAGGGAGTGAGGACAAGGGAGGCGGGCCATGAGACTGGGGAAATTAGCAGGTGTCAGGAGTGGAAGGGCCAGAGGTGGGGGAGTGCTGTTCTCCGACCCTGGTCACCTGCCCCAGGCCCTGTGAAGTTCTGCCGCTTCTCTCCTGATGGCCGCCTCTTCGCCAGCACCTCCTGCGACTGCACCATCCGCCTGTGGGATGTGTCAGAAGCCAAGTGTCTGCAGATTTTAAAGGGTGAGTGGGCTGGCCCTGGTTGGGTGGCTCTGTTGAAGCATCATCCCGTACACCAAAAGGCTGTGGGTTTGCTCCCTGGTTGGGGCACACACGTGAGGTAACCAATTGATGTTTCTCTCTAAAGCCAGTGAATGTTTTCCTCTGGTGAGGATTTAATTAAAAAAAAAAAAAAAAAAAAAAAAGAGGGTGAGTAAGGTAGATGGGATTTGGAGCCAAGCAGCCAGGCCCGGGCTCCCTTCCGGACTGTGCCACCTTGCAGGTCACCAGCGGAGTGTGGAAACAGTCAGCTTCAGTCCTGACTCCAAGCAGCTGGCATCGGGTGGCTGGGACAAGCGGGTGACACTCTGGGAGGTGCAGGTATCATGGAGGGGCAGCCAGAGAGTCTGGAATCTTGACGAGACACACCCCCTCCACACGGACTCCAGAAAGGTCATTCCCAGTATCCCCCATTGCCCGTGCCCACAATGTGGCACCCAAGACCCCTTGCATCTGGCTGCCACCTACTCGCGAACCCCCCACCACACCCCGTGCTAATGAGGTTCCCCCTGCCTCTACTGCCCTCTCCTTTCAAGCATGGGGAAGTCTCCCAGATCCTGTCTTATGCCTCATTATCCAGACAGCCCCCAAAAGGGAGCCTGGGTCTGACCCATCTGAGGCCTAGAACCCTGCACTGAGGCTTCTGGGCTGTCCTGAAGCTCAGGGCTTGCCTCTTCAGTCTGGCCAGATGCTGCGCCACTTAGCAGGGCACCGAGACTCCGTCCAGAGCAGTGACTTCGCACCCAACTCAGACTGTCTGGTGAGCCACACCACCTCTGACCAGGGCCCACATCAGGACCCTCATCTGTAAGATGATTCAGCAGGACTTGGTGACATGGTGCCTGCTTTCTGAGCCTGCCCAGCCTAGAAACCAGGAGGGTGGGCATGGGCTTGCTGGTTCGTGCTCATGGCAGCAGCTGTCTGCAGGCCACTGGCTCCTGGGACTCCACCATTCATATCTGGGACCTTCGGGCAGGGACCCCAGCAATCTCCCACCAGGACCTGGAGGGTCACACTGGCAACATCAGCTGCCTGTGCTACTCAGCAGCTGGCCTCCTGGTGAGCTGGGCTGCCCTGCGTTCTGGTCTGGCCCCTTGCTGGCTGCAAGACAAATTGGAGGGTCACGGGCCATTTTGGGGTCCAGTGAGCACGCAGGCCCCAAACAGAGCTATCTGCTGTCCAGGCATCTGGATCCTGGGACAAGACCATCCACATCTGGAAACCCTCTACCAGAAGCCTGCTTGTCCAGCTCAAGGGCCATATCACCTGGGTGAAGAGCATAGCTTTCTCCCCGGATGGGCTGCAGCTGGCCAGCGCTGGCTACTCCAAAATGGTAACCCTACCAGGCCCCTCCTTCTGGCAAACTCCTACCCCCACATCCCACTTACAAGAGTAAGAGTCCTCAGCACTGTCCAGAAAAGGACCGCATCCCAACTTCCCCTGAATAGGAAAGCGCCAAAGGTAGGACCCGGCTGTCAGCCACTCCTATACACAGTACACAGTACACAGTACACAGTACACAGTACACAGTACCCTAAGGTCTGTGCTGGCCCAAGTGTTAGTAACATGTCTACGACTCCAACAGCTTCAGGGGAAAGATTGCACTGCACTCACTGTTTCCATCAGGTACTACGCCAGGTATGTTAAATATGTCTCATAAACAAGACCCAGACGTTAAGAGCATAAGATGGTGGCTAGGACTCACCCTCAAGGTGATTTCAAAAATGCTTGTGTTGTGAGGCCTCCCTGCCTTTCTGCTTTTTATTTCCAGGTCAAAGTCTGGGACTGCAACACGGGAAAGTGCATCGAGACCCTGAAGGTAAGGCCTGTGGCTGCAGCACCCAAGGGCACAGTGGAACGTACGCCAGGAAGCTGGAGCTAGGCAGGACTCGAATCCTCAGAGGCCCACCATGCGTTTCTGGCAGGGAGCCCTGGATGTGGTCCACACCTGTGCCTTCACCCCAGACGGGAAACTCTTGGTGTCTGGAGCTGCTGACTAGACAAGCCACCAACCCTGCCGCACGACCCAGTCGCCCAGAGCCCACTACTGCACAATACCGCCACACAGGGCTCCCCGACCCCCCGCTGCTGCCTCTCCCTGCCCAGGGCGCACGGGGGCTGGCAGAAAGGGCAGTCAGGGCAGTTCCATGCCACAGGCCCAAGTAATGGTAACAGAGCACCCAACAGATCCTCCAGGCCAGTACTGTCACGCCCCACACCGGATTCAAACAGCTACAGGCGGGCCTGCCAAAATCCATCAACACCCGGGCCGCATCAGCCCATCTCTCCAGCATGGGTAGCTGAAACAAGTACAAACACAAAGCAACATGAGCCAGTTTGTGCTTTATTGACCCTCCGATGCTCAGGCCTTGACCGCGTACTTTCGCAGTGGGTACAGCCGCTCCTTGCGCTGCTGCTTCTTGGTCTTCAAGTTCTCTTCATGCTTGTTGAGCCGGCGGCGCATGGCCCGTGTTTTCTTGGGCCGCAGATCCAGGGGCTTGTACTTCTTGCCCTGGGTGATGGAGAGCAGGGGGAATCTGAGGACCATAGCTTAGTGGCTACTGCAGTAGCTAAGGAAGCCCCAGAGGTGGGACTAAGGTGTTGGGAGGGCACTGGGAAGACCTGGGAGGTGACTGAGGAAGGTGCATGGCCGGGTTGGGGACGTTAATTTGTAGGTGTGAGTGTAAGGAGCTGTATGACATCCAGCCCAGCAGGGAACTGTCAACGTGGGACCAGAGACAGGCCATACATCTTATTTACTAGTTCACATCATTCCCCCAAACTCAAGGTTGGGGAGGAATCATCCCCATTTAAAAAAAAAAAAAATCTGTGAGCTACAGAGCTCAAAAGGTACTGAATTTGTCCGAATCTCAGCAAGCTCTGGAAGAACTGGGATTTGCACCTAGGCCAACCAAACCCCTGGGCGGTGCTCTTCCCACCAGCCTGACTCCCTCCCACGGTGCCAACACCACACGCAACCCAACAAGGGGCACGTGGCGTCCAGCAAGTACCAGAGCAGCAAGTATCAGGGATGGTCACTGTTACCTTGGATTAAGTTATGCAAGCTGGTGCATGGGGTGTGCGTGAGGTTTAATCTGATAAATACAGAGTGTCCACCAGGGAGCCGTGGGTGTCCCCTGTGACAACGTTCCCATTTAACAAGAGTTCCAGAGGGAAGCTCTGTTAGCGAAGGTAATCCTGTCCAGAGGCAAGGCCCCATTTCCTGCCTTCCCGGCCTCCCACCACTCCTGCTTCCAGCCTTGAACAGGGCCATCATCTCTCCATCCCTGACTCCTACTTGTTCCCAGTGAGCAGGTCCGGACTAAGGCAGCTCTCTCCCCTTTGTTCTGCAAAGGTTCCCTGGACACTCTCTGGCCTGAAGCCCCGTGCTGGGTGCAGGCTTGGTGCCGAAGCAGGCCTGGTTCCTGCTCAAGGAGCTCCCAGCCCAGTAGAGAAGACTGAGCAGATAACAAAGGGCCCATCAACGGGGAGGAGGTCTCACCTAGCAACTGGCAATAGCCCTGAAAGCAATACAGACACCAGCTGAAAGGGGGAGAAAACACTGCCCCGTAAGAATGACAGTGCAGGCTCTTTCTGGGAACTACCAACGGCCCGGAAGAGCAGGCACAGGGCAGAGGACTGCAGAAAAAAGCTAAACAGGAGATGAGGGCAAGCTCTGGAGGGAACTTGGAAGTATTCAAGTCCTTGTCCATCTGCATCCCTTTCATCAGCTGGCATAAGCCAGAACTGTGTCCATTTCAAATTTACTGATAAGCCCCTTAGAGCTCCGCTGCCCAATAGTGCGGCCACTGGCCTGTACTGTTTACATGAAAGAGTCAGTTCTCAGACACCACGGCCATTAAGTGTTTTAACGGGCACATATGGCCAGGGGTGACTGTATTGGATAGAGCAGATACAGAACACGCCTGTCACCACGAGGTCTGCTGGACAGTGCTGACGCACAGGCAGAGACCTCACCTCCCCTTCCCTGAGTGGCGCCTGGCACGAGCGCACCCACTGCTGGTTATGAAGACAATTCTTCCAGTCCACCGCTTCTGCCTGGGCCCTGCAGAGCCTGATGAAAGCTTCGGACCCAATCCTCAGAAAAATGCACCCCCACCCGCACAGCCAGCATCCCGTGGGCAGCTAGTCCAGGCACACCATGATGGCCTTGGTGGGTATCAAACCCTCCAGTTATTCAAACACTGATTTGGGAGTTGGTATGAAGCCATTTTATAGATGTGACTGAAGCCACTAATCAGTTGATTTAAATTCAGAGATTATCCCGAGTAACCTAGGCAGGCCAGATAAAAGCATCTGAAAGTCCTTGAAGGCAAGGCTGAGACTTCCCTCAAGAAATCCCAGCAGGACAGCTGCTCAACCTATGTCACAGCCGCCAGCCTGCCCCCCATCTTCTCCGACAGCTAGAGTCTGGACCTGCTATTAGCCAGTGTTGCGGAGCGTTCAGCCTGGTTTCAGGAGCTGTAACCCTCACCCCATGGTGGGCTGTGTAAGAGCCCAAGGGACCCACTTCATCTGGGTCTGTTCTGTCACAAGGACGTGACCTACTAAGGAGACAAAGCCTGTCTCCCTGGCAGGGGCACTGCTTCTGCCTTACCCATCTCTGGCCCCATAGCTTGGTTGGCAGTCAATGACGGGTAAGACTCCTCATGGGAGGGGCAACCTAAGCCAGATGCGACCGCTTGGGAGGCCTTGTGGAAGGACGGGGCTGGGGGTGGGGGGCACCGTGTTGCAGCAAAGAGGATGTGATGGACCCTCGCCCTCCTGGCTATTCTGACATAGCCCAAGTCCTCATTTCCATCTGGGAGATGTCTCCTGCTTCCTAATAGGCTTAAAGCCTGGAACTGTGGGGGTGAGCAGTGCAGCCCTGTGCTGGCCAGGACGGCTCCCTGGGTGATTGGCATAAGAAAGAATTCCTAAAGTCCTGTGAAACCTGCTTTGCTAAGAGTGCTCTTCCTTAGGTGATAAGTGTCCCAGGAGGAAATGAGTATGTCTCCCAAAGTTTGGCAACCCCCTTTCCTGACAAACATTGGCTGGGATTAAGCCCTCAGATTTCTTTGACATGTTAAACTTGTATTCGGTGTATTTGAGCCCAATAAAAGCCTAGTGAGGATGGGGCTCTGGGTCATTCTCCTCTGAGTTTGACCCCTTTCCTCCCCAAGCAGTCATGTCTTGGTAGTTTTTATTTTCATCCGTGACGGAGGGATGGGGCTCTGCGGGCGGAGCCCCCCCACATCTGGCACTCAGGACAGGGTCCCCCCGCAAGCCCCCACAACCACGTAAACCAGCTACCTGTAATAATGCAAATGCGCATACACACACACACACACACGTATAAAATGTCTCCTACTGGTCCTGGTAAGACTAATTTGAAGACAGGACTAGAAAAGGGGTGTAAAAATCCTAGGCTGAGAGGCCAGACACCTGTGGGATCTACCAGGCGCACCCTCCCCTCCCCAAGACTTGGTGGGGAACCTCAGCCCCATCACTCCATCATTTGTAGGTGACCCTGAGTAACTTAAGCTCTATATAAGGCTTGAGGTCCTCCTTAAGGAAAAAAAACCCAGAATGTCAGGTGCTCGGCAGTGACCGACACATAGTACTATTAAGACAAAACATTTAACAGTCAATCCTCAAGAGTGCCCCAACAGGTGAGGCTGTACCCAAAACCCAAGCGCACGGCCAGACCTCTACCACACCGATTCCTTGACAATCGCAGCCCTGAGGAAACGCAGTCTGCACACCACGTGCTGGGAAAAAGGTGAACCCACCTATGAGCTGGGAAGGCTCTGGAAAGCCCAACCATGTCTGGGCAAAACCCTGTCCCACACCCCCCAAGCAGAAGAACCTCCTCGTACCGACCCCCTCGGCAAAGCGGGGCTGTACTCTGCTCTCTATAGCCAGGCACCCCCACACGTACCCCCACTCACCTTGTAGAATTTCCTGAGGTTCTCCTTCTGAGTCTGGTTAATGACAGTGAGAACACGGGCGATGGATTTGCGAACAACTCGGCTACAAAAACAGGAACAGGGACATCAGTGAAGACAGTGCTCCCCAAAGCATGCCATTCAGGGCCTGACCCAGATCTCATAAGGTGGGGGCACTCCCCACCAGCTCATCCCTGTTCACCCAAGGGGCGCCTAACCCAGCCCAGGAGGAAGGTGAGGCTGGGGAGACACAGTATACGGGTACCCTAGGCATGGGATTAGGGAAGGGCTGGAGTGTCCAGCGCTTTTTGGGAGTTGTGAAGTGTTCATTCAAGAGGCTTAATGAAAAGCGGTGGAAGAAAAATCTTCCATCCCAGGCCATGTACCCCCAGGGCTATGAAGCCAACCTAGCCAACACCCATCTTAATGAGCTGACCAAGGAGAACCATGCCACAAGCTGGGCAAATCAGGGAAGCTTAAGGAGTTGCAGCAGGAGCCACTTGGGAGGGAGAAATGATATGGGGAAGCGGGCAGCCTGAAGCTGGGAACCAGATGAATCTGTGGTCATGCTGAGTAGCACCAACCTACCAACTGAGGGGGGAAAACAATCGAGTGCTGATGGGAGGGGAAAGGAAATGTCCAGTTGGGTTTTTGAAAGAAGCATTAAAATGGGTCTTCAGGGACACCCTGCTCTTTCACCAGCCAAAGCAGCTAACAAGAGCACTCGGGGCAAAAGGACCACAGGGTCAAAGGCAGGCAAAGGGAGCGGGTCTCCCAGCAAGTGGGCCCGGTTACATTCCAAACCACTGAATGGGCGTGTAAGCGGACAGCTCCTAACACAACTTCAAAAATCCACAGATGCTCCCGAGGAGCACAAATTCCTCTCCCCCCACCCCCCGGCCCAGGGACTATGGTCCGTCCGTCCCTTACATCTTAGAAAGCTTGGAAGCCGCACCGCCTGTCACTTTGGCGACACGCAGCTGGGACAGTTCCACCTTCAGGTCGTCCAGCTGTTTGAGCAGCTCCTCCTTCTTCTTGCCGCGAAGGTCTCGAGCCTTAATTTTGGCCTGCGTGCAAGAAAAGGTGTGGGTCAAACGCCCGGTGGCTCCGGCTCGCCCTCCGCCGCTCACAGAGGCCTCCACCAGCCATCCCCTCCTCTCCACCTGCGTCGTGGCCACTCCTAGGAGTGCGCGCGCCTCGCGCGGGGTAACCGAGGCCCAGGCCTACGCCGAGACTGGGCCGCCAGTCCCATTCCGCAGACGGGAAGACAGAGGAGCCCCAGCAGCGCGCGCGCACCTCTCCTAGCCCAGGCCGGCAGGGGTCGGAGGAAGGCTGGCTGTGGTGGCGCCAGGCCTTTCTGTACGGTGCCCCACAGACCCGGCTGGTAGATGGTACCCCAGGGTTCACCCCGCACTCTCCACCTCAGCTCCCGAACCCCACAACCCACGGATGGCACCCGATTTCACAGCCCTCACCATATCGGAACGAACCACGGCCGCCTGTCTGCCGGGAGAGAAAGAGGAAGGGGCGGGGCTGACCTCCACCACTACTGCCGGGTGACGGCGGGCGCGGCCAATAGCGCCGCAGCGGGGGAGCACCGGCTCCGCCCCTGCCCCGCTCCACCAGCCCCTCCCCAGCGCCGCGAGGAGTTCAGTGGTACTGCCCGCTCAGCAGGCTCCCGAAGTTCTTTAGGGCTGCCTCACCCCACGAGCAGAGCAGTTGGGGAACCCGAGGCACGGGAGAGGCACTTTGCCAGACACGGCATAGTGAGGATTCAAATTCGTCTACTCAGTCATGTATTCGTTCATTCATTCGGTAAATCTTTGCAGGTCCCCCAGTGCGTGCTACTCTGAGCGGGGCGCGCGTTCTGTGGATGGGAGGCATGGAATACGAAATCTGAGGGGTTTCAAAGATGAATTAACAAAGCTCCAGCCTTGGAGTAAAGTCCAAGGTGGTCGGGGAGGGGCGGGGTCAGACAGCCGTAATCCAGCTCTATAAATGTTCTAGTGGCGGCAGCGTGTGGAAGAATTCCTGTCCTTTTTTAGTGAAACCGACAGGGTTTCAGACTCTTGCTGTTGCCTGGTGCTGGCTGAGACTCAGCAGATACCTTCCGCTCTTTGAGTCTGTTTCCTCACCTGCGGAACGGGGGTATTAATGAGAATTAGGAAGGTAGCACTTAAAACTTCTCACAATATCTGATGAGTAACAGTCGCTCAAAATACCATCCGTATTAATGTTCCCTCCCAGTGGAATGAACACTTGAGTTGGGCCCTGAAAGTTAAAGGGGAATGAATTCACAAAGCAGGGTGGTACTCAGGCTTTCAGGCTGGGCAGTTTCATGGTTTCCCTAACCAGCAAGCATGAATCAATGCTCCAGTGTCAATCCATTCCCATCAACAAAGACACCGGCACCTCTTGAGTTCTAGTTAATGCCAGGTTGCCCCCTTGTTGCTGTCAGGTGTCACCTCCAGGGACGTCTTCTCCCATCCCCTTCTAGGGTTCAGTTAATGGGCATTAATTAGCCTTGGAATAAATTGTGAGGGGACTGTGTCCCTCCATCCACAGAACGTGTGCGCCCTGCACACACTGGGGGACCTGCAAAGACTTACCGAATGAATGAACGAATACATGACTGAGTAGATGAATTTGAATCCTCCCTATGACGTGTCTAAAGAAAATTGGGAATGTGTCCCAAGTTTTCTGTGCTATCCCTTCTTTAGCTCCAAACATACTGAGTTAAAATGATATTTATGTGTTGTCTCCACAGCTGGCTTTCAGAGTTCTCTGGGGGCAGAACCATGGTTGACCCCTGACTTGGTGTTTCTAGTCTCCACAAGGAGCCTGTGAATGCCTGTTGGATGAATGAATGAGCTTTGCCCCAGGCTACAATGAGAAAGACTTTAAGAAGTGGAGGGATATGGAGAGGAGAGGGCAGACAGTGTGCAATCTTGGCATGAATTAGTCTTAAATGGACTTGGAGTGCACAGGGGCTTGGCTTTGCGTGCATATACTTCTATCAGAGCTAACAATTGTGTACATCTTTCTACACTTGAAGTCATTTGACTGCTATTGCTCTTACATGCAACACATCAAATCCACTAGCAAACTCTGTAGCCTCTACCATCAAAATATACCTGCACTCCTCCCAGCACTCTGATTGACCCCTGCCTGGCCTGAGCAAACATTGCCTGTCCTCTGGCTTGTTGATGTCCCCTCTTAAATCATCTCTCTACTTTGGTTCTTGCTTCCATATGTGTTCTCAATACAGCTGCTAGAGGATCCTTTTCAAATGTAAGTCAGAGTATGTCACTGCTTGGCCCAGAATTTCCAGGGCTGTTCCATCCGCTGTAAGACCACATCCTTTCCTCACCCCATGAAGCCCAACAGCATCCCCTCCACTTTCGTTCTTCATTCTCATTCTTCCACTCCAGTATGGCCTTGGGTTTCTGGAATACACCAAGCATGCCCTGCCTCAGGGCCTATGCTTGGCTCCCTCCTTCATTTCCTTCAGGTCCCTTCTAAGGGACACCTACCTCCCTTGGCAAGTTTCTCTAAGGTACTCTCTCTCAGGCACTGAATGATTTTCTCCCCCTCAGCATACAGTCATCCCTGACATAATATAGTATGGATTTTTTAAATTCTGCCCCCCTGACTGAAATGGGGGTCCACAGTTATAAGTAGGGACATTATCTCATTCACCAGTTTATTTGGAGGCTATTTCCTTTTTGTAAAATGGGCATTTCTGATCATCCTGACAAGGATGTTCCGGGGTAGGGGGATGGGATATGAATTTCTGCTGTCTTGTGGCCTGAGTCACAAAGTTTCATCCCAAGGGGTGGAGTTAAAAGACAGGTGGGCTTTGCCTATCTCCAGGACCCTCGGGACTTACTGAAAGAGTCTGTATCTTTAGCACCCAAGATTAGGTAGCATCACGGTCTGGCATCTTTTCTTTTTGATCTGCAGAGATGGTTCAATTAGAAATACTCAAAGCAATAAAATGAGTCCCATTTCATTAACTACTGGCCTTTATTAAAGAGCACTATTCTATGAAAACAAAGACCCAATTTAGTCTAAGGCTAAGCCCTATTAATGGAACCCTTCAAGCAACAGCCTAGGCACCTAACCCTGACACGACAGACTCGTCTCTGACTGTGCCCTACCTCCTCCACCCCCACCTTTCCCCATCTCAGACTCTGGGCTTCCTGCCAGGATATGCCTCTCCAGTCAGGTCCGACTTCTTGGCCTCTAGAACCTCGCCCTTCCTGCCAGGATGGTGGCCAGAGTTATCTCTGTCTCCCCACCTCCACCCCCGCCAGGCCAAGGTGACTGCTACATGTACAGGGCCACCGCGCCCTCAAGTCCAAAGGTCTTCATTGTCTTGTCAGCACCTTAAATACACTTTTTAAACGTCTTTAAATTCTCCTAGTCCATTTATAAGAGGGTCACTGTGGTGTACAAGGCAGAGGCCACCTCCTCTAAGCTCAGTGTGGTGGCGTTCAAGTCTCCTAAGATCTGAGACTTAGGCTCCCTCAGCCCTCCTCACTCCCAATACGGCAAAAGAACTACTACTCATGCCTTAGCTCGAAGGTTTCTTCTCCAAGAATCCTGCCTGGCATTCGACAGGAAGAACCGCGTGCCTTCTCCTGGGGGTCCCGTGCTCCCTCAGTCTTGGCAGTGATGACCCCGGGAGTCCGGGACTGTGCCTGCGCCGGCCCCTTCCAGCGTCAGGGGCTCCTCCAGTGCAGGAGGGAAGCCGAAGAACGAGCGCAGTAGTGGCGTTCAAGATGGTAGGCCAATGAAGATGAGATCTGGCGGGGGTCGGTTGGGGAAACTACAACAGGGGTTGCAGAGCGCTTCCAGTTGCGCCCCCACCTGCGCCCCCACCAGGCCCCGCCTCTCCCCCGCCGGCACTTCCGGTTCCGGTATGGAGCGGAAGTGGGCGGGCGGTGGCAGCGGCTACGCGCGGAGGAGGTGGAGGTAGTGCCGGGAGACCGCTTCCCGCCCCCGAGCCGGTTCCGAGCCGAGTGGATCTGAGGTCGGGCCCGGAGCTGAGCCGGCTGAGCGGGCGCCGAGCCCCCCGCCATGGCCCGGAACACGCTGTCCTCGCGCTTCCGTCGGGTGGACATCGACGAGTTTGATGAGAACAAATTCGTGGACGAGCAGGAGGAGGCGGCGGCGGCGGCAGGCGAGCCAGGCCCGGACCCTAGCGAGGTGGACGGTCTCCTGCGGCAATATCCTTCCCCGGCGTGGCGGCTAGGGCTCTTTGGCTCAGCCTTCCCACTTTCCTCCTCCCCCGGTCCCTTAGGCTGACTCCCCACTCCTCTTTCCCCCGGACCTCTCTGGTCAGTCTCCCAACTCCCGATCCGGCTCCCCTCGGGCCATGTTCCTTCCTACCGAATATCCTCCACTTCCCTCTGACTCGCCTCCCCACTCCTCTTGTTCCTGGCCCCGGCCCTCGAGACCTCCCTCAGCAGCGCAGTCCCACGGTGTCCCTAGACCCTGGTGGGCCCGCGTGCTCAGCGGCTCCAGGAGCGTGCCGGACGCGCCTCCGGCCCCGCAGGCCGCTCACTGCTCCGCGAGGCCTCTCTTTTCTTTCCCCGGGCCGCCTCATCTCCTCCGGCTGTCCCTTCCTTGGACGCCCCATCACTCCATCCCTTCATCCTTCTCCTGCAGGAAATGGGGTCAAGCTCGGGCTTCACCGGCGGGAGGGGCGGAGGTGAGCCACCGCTGAGTAATTGAGTGGCCTGGGCGGCTCCCGGGCACAGTCCTCTCAGCCCAGTTGCAGCACCATACGAAGATAGGTGGGTGTATGGCTGCGGGAAAGAAAGGACGCGGGCAGCGAAGGCTGAAGCCTAGTGCAGCCCTGAGGGCTGAGACTGTACCTTCCTACCTGTCACTCCCAAATCAGTCTGACCCTCCAGCTTGATGCCGGTGTTTCTCACCTGTTCTCAGCTTCCTAGGCACACCTCGGGTTTGGGACCTTGATGGCCTCAGCCATGTTCAACAAGTGAGTTTGGCGCCCTCCCCCCACCGAACAGCCGCCTCCTGCAGAAAGCAGTGGGAAAAACTACTAGTTTGGAGCTACGAAAAACCAGAGGGTAAAATGAAATGTAAAAGTAGAGCCCCACGACTGGAAATGACTATTTTTGTGGCCACGGCAAACGAGCCTTTAGAAAACAAGATTTAAAAATAGAGGTGGTTTTCGCAGCCTGCTTGGTCCCTTAGCAGTTTGAACACAGGAAACTGACTTATTCTCAGAGGAAGGGTTTTTCTTTATTCGAATGGTGTTACAGGAAGTGGCTGCCCCTCCCCCGCACTTGCCAGGGCAGGGTTGAAGGCTCCTGCTGTATATAAATCAGGTTCTGAGTGTTGAATCGGTTGACTCAGTTTGGGAAGTCAGGCCCGTAGATTGCCTTTGGGAGGAGTCCTGCAGTGTTCTTCCAGTGTGCCTTTAAAACAAAACCCTTCAGACTTTGTTTGGATGGGAGTGTGTTTTCAAAGGTCGGGTACAAACTTGTATTTCCTGCCCCATCAGGATCATCTTGCTTAGTCCTTTGGTGAAATGGTGGCATGAGGTGGGCCCCCACGAGGGAAGGTGCATTCTGCAGTCTGGTGCAGGACCTCACACTTGGGCGGTGGTACCAACAGGGCTGCAGGGTCAGGCCTGCGGCCCAGAACCACCCGCCCACAGGTGGGGAGAACAGAGCTGCTTGTCCGCTCTCTTGGTCTCAGTGCTGTGTAGGGACTTGTTGAAGGTCATCTCTTGTATGCCACTGACTGGTGATGGGTTTCTTGAGGCTGCTTGGAGGCCTAGGTGGAGCACATGCAGGGGTGGTAGTTTCTCCACTGCTGGCAATGTCGGGAGCCTTGTTACTATGGAGAGTGTATCTCTAGGGACTGGGGAAAGGGAGGTTAGCAGGTGAGAACTGAAATCCTAGCAAATGCGAGGCCCAGGGAGGGAGGAAGAACTAATATTGATTGAGTACTTACCATGTGCAAGGTATTGATCTTATATTAGACCTGTATTACAGTTGAATTTAAACTAGAGAACAGGCTTGTAGGAGTCAGGACGGAGGTGAGGGGAGTAGAAATAGGGGTGGATTGATTGGAGTGGGGAAGTGCAGGAAGGAGGCCTCTGCGGCTGTGTACGGAAACGGTCACGGTGGGAGATAGCACAGATGGGATGACAGGGGCGTGGGCTGTGCACCTACACGGACCCAGCTGTGTCGTGCCATAGCTGTGTGACCCTGAGTAGCTGGCATACCCTCTCTGAAGCCCAGTGTCCTCTGTGAAAAGGAGGAGAATCATACTGCCTTACAGGTTCCATGAGAGCATCGCTAGACAACATCCCGGAAGGCTTCAGCACACTGCTAGACACACAGCAGGTGTTTTGGACATGTGCCATGGGTCCGTGGGCGAAGTGCAGCAGGGCATGGTGAAAAGAGCTTGGCTCTGGAGGCAGGCATACTGGGCTCGAAGGCCCGCTGGACAGGTTAGCTATGTGACCTTGGGCAGGTCACTTCCCTTCGCTGAGCCTCAATTTCATTGCCTTTTACATGAGAACAGTGATTCTTGTTGCAAATAGCAAGTAGTCATTAGCAGTAGTGACATGTGAAAGCACTTGGTACAAGATCTGAGTCCTTGCAGAGATTTTAAAGTAGTATTAGTTCCTTTTCTTCCTCGCTGAAGCACCTTCTGGTCCTCAGGAGCAGGGTTCTGTTCATAGTGGTGATGAGGGATTCTGCACTCTCCTGCCCCCAAGGAAATTTGGCAGTGTTTGGAAACATTTTCAATGTCATGGCTTGGGTGAAGCTGCATAGTGAAAGTACCAGCCCGTGTTTCCTTTTAAGCCTCGGAGTCTCTGCTTTATGGCTCTGGAGCACCAAATTAGAGAAGAATTCTGAGGTAGAAGTTATCGGGGGTCTGATAACAGACTGGCCCTCGCCTGGCTGGGGAAGAGGAATTCCAAAGCTGACGGAGAGGGGGGTGGGCTGCCTCATAGCCCAGCAGGCAGCTGGGAGCTTGGCAGGAGTGGATTCGGGGTGGTGTGGGCCCCACTCTGAAGATGGAGCCCATGCTAGGGCAGACAGGACGACTTTTTTCCGGAGGCCCTGTTTACACATGGGGATCGCTGCGTGAACAGGAGTAGAGACCCGATTGGGCAGAAGCCATTCTTGTTCTATTTTTGAAGCCTTTTGGCTGAAGCCGGTGTTTCAGATGAGGAAATGAAAGTTGGCTGATGTAATTCAGTTTAAAATAGGTGTCACCTTCGGGGACCTAACCTAGATTGTAATTATCTTTTGAGTAGAGGCTATTCAGAACTCAGCAAAGAATCTGTCAGGATTGCAGCTAAGGTTTGGGCAATGAGGTGGGGAGGATTGGCTCATTTTTTGGCAAAAGTTCTTGTGAACGAATAAATCTCCCTCCTGGTAGCATTTGGGACCTCGTTGGCCTGGGGAGGTCTTGGAAGAGGGAAGTTTCAGCACATCTTAATTTCTCTGATATTTCAGCTGCTACCAAACATTGCATTAAGAGTGAGAAGACCTCGGTTTGCGCCTTTGTTCTGCCCTTTTGAGAATGAGAAGGTGAGGGTGATACCCTCACACAGCTGTTGTGACGATCCCGCAGGGCAGAGACGGGGCACGTACTGAGCAGGTGCAAGCAAGCCCAGTAAGTTTTGCTGTACGTTACCCCTCAGGGACAGTTGGCTTTGCTGCTACCTTCTAGGGACAGGGAGGGAGTGTCCAGACTTGGGAGGAGGGCGGGTTAGGAGATGGCAGAAGGAGGGACGCGCAGGGTTGGCAGAGGTGTCCTCCATCCTCTGTGTGGCTCGGAAGCTAGTGGCTGCCCTCTGAACAGGCTGTGCCCACCTGGAAGCCGCAGTGGGCGGCGGGTGGATGAGGATAAGATGCCATTTGACTCCACTGTCCTGAGCTGTTTCTGAGATGAGTTCATTAATAAAAGCACGGACAAGCTCGAGCCTAGCCATCCTTAACTGGTGGTGATGCACAGGGGACATGCTTCGGGCGTTCCATGCAGCCTTACGGAACTCTCCCGTCAACACCAAGAATCAAGCTGTGAAGGTAAAGGAGGTCGCGCTGCAGCTCTGCTGGGGGGTGTTGGGACAGGGCTGTAGTCGTCTCCAGCCGGGTGTGAGCTCCCTGGGCCCAGGCAGCGGCAGTTCAGCTCTGCCTCAGTATCTACCAAGGGAGCGAGCTGGCACTGGGCAGCGCTTCCGCGGAAGCCGCCTGGTGTTCCTGACATCAAAGCTATCAGTGTTTGTAGTGAAAGCTCCCCGAAGCCACTGTTCACTCCTCCCTAGAGCCTCTTGGAGTGAGAAGTGAGCCCAGCCCTCGCTGATGAGCACAGCTATAAATTAGCTTTGCCATGTGAGACTTATCAGTGGTTATGCTTTTATAGGTATTGAGTAGGCTTTATTTGCATAAGGATTCTCAGTGCTTTTAAGATTTCCTGCCTTTTAAAAACTGGGTGAGAGTCGTGCTTACTGCATCGCTGAGGCTAACATTTCATCGCTGAAGCTAGAATTTGGCCCAGGGAAAGGGGTCTCTGACACTGGCATTTTGCTGTTTTTGTGACAGCATCTTGATGTAAACAATGGCTGCACCTCTCAAACGTGGAGGGGAATGGCCCGTTACTGGGGTGAACGCAGAGGGAAGCTGCAGCCAGATAAACCTGTTTAAAAAATAGGTCTCCCCAGTTGTGCTCCTGTGGAGTCTGAGGCCTTGCCCGTTTCATCAGAGGTGGTGATGCTTCTCCCCCGTTAACGACTTATTTCCCCCAGGGTAGTGGAGTGACTTGCTGGGTAAGGGATGCTTTGAAATTTAAATCAGTAAGGAACGTCTGCCCTCTTGTTTCTTTAAGTCTTCCAGACAAATTAGAAATTATATGGTGTTTCTAGTGAGCTCTGGCCACTTGGTTTGGGGTTGCTGGGCCAGCAGTGGGGGGCGTGGACGTGCCTGGGCCGCAGCTCGGGCCTCACTCCCTTTCTCTTTCCCTTGTAGGAGCGAGCCCAGGGCGTGGTGCTGAAAGTACTCACAAACTTTAAGAGCAGCGAAATTGAGCAGGCTGTGCAGTCACTGGACAGAAATGGCATTGACTTGCTAATGAAGTACATTTATAAAGGGTTTGAGAAGCCCTCAGAAAATAGCAGCGCAGTGCTGCTCCAGTGGCATGAAAAGGTATGTGAACGTGCTGCCCACCAGGCAGCCCACAGAGTCAGGGTCACCCCCGCCCCAGGGTCAAAGCAGCAGGCCAGGTTCTCCAAAACAAGCATCGGAAGGTCTGCTAGGTGTGTGAGAACGCGCGGCCACACCTAAAGCAACCTGGGGCATTTGGTCACTTACCTCTGCCAAGGAAGCACTGGTAGGGGTCCACAGTCTCTGGTAATCACCGTTGCTTTAGCTGCTGATTTATGCCAGGCAGGTCATGGGGCAGGTGGCTTGGCATGTCACAGGTGGGAGGGAGGCAGGCTTGGTGGTGGTGGGGGCTCCGTAATACTGCTCCTTGCTGTGGTGGAGGTGGTGGGGCAGGGGGCGCTCAGGACTGTGCTGAGCCAGCCAGCTAGCTCTCGGGGCTTCCTGCTCTGGCCCCAGCCTTACCGGGCCAGAGTGGGCGGTGGCAGAAACCTTGACAGTCACCTGAAGCAGGAAAGGCTGTGCTTGTCTTTTGCTCAAAGTGGCACAAGAGCAAGGCTTTTCCTCAAGCTGGGGCCTTGCCTGTGTGTCAGGGTCCCCTCACCCAGAGGTGTAGGAAGCACGCCCGCCATCACGGCAGGCCAGGCTGTCACTAACACAGTGTCCTTCCAGAAGGACTCCATTGTGTTTTAAGGAAGTGGTTCTCTTACTGGGGGGGTCACTTGGGCAGTCTCACTGCTGGTCTGGGGTTGTGGCCTGTGGTCCTGCTGGTGGGTACGCTGCCTCCTCTGCCAGACGGTGAGCTCCTGGGCGCAGGAGGTGGGGGTGGCCATGGTGCTGGGGGGAACTGAGCAAGCCCTCTGCACAGTGTGGAGGCCAGGCCTTTGGAGCCCTTTAAGGCAACTTGGCGCTCAGCCCTATTGGCATTTATTTCCTTTTAGAGAGAGGAAGGGAGAAAGAGAAGCATCAATGTGTGGTTGCCTCTTGTGCTCCCCCTACTAGGGACCTGGCCCATAACCTAGGCATGCCATTTGACTCTGCCCTGACTGGGAATCGAACCAGCGACCCTTTGGTTCACAGGCCACAGCACTCAGTCCACTGAGCCACACCAGCCACGGCCCCATTGGCATTTCTAACGCGGGTTCCATGGGATAGCTCCGATGGGCATGTGTTGGTTTGAATCCCTGGGGTAGTGCCAGCAGGCTGGAAACAGTGAGCTTGTCAAAAGGGAAGTTTGGGGGGCTCTGTCGTGTGTGTGCTTGGCTCCAGGACAGGGCTGCGCCCCTAGAGTGTGGGCTCTGTCGCCTTCTAACTGTGCCCATGCTCTTGCAGGAATCCTTTTCAGAAGGTCTGTGACATGGTGGGACCTAGGTCAGGGACAGCATCGTCCCATCTCCTCTGGCAAGCCAACCTCCCCCTTGTCCAACCAGGTTCATTTGACACGTTTCCTTTTCCTGCCCCCACAGGCATTAGCAGTAGGAGGACTAGGCTCCATTATAAGAGTTCTTACAGCAAGAAAGACTGTTTAAAAAAAAGACTCATGTTACCTTGAGAAGAATTTTGGATGCACAGGCTGGTGAAGAAGGGACTGACAATGGACCACCTTCCTAGGAACTCCCAACTGGTTCAGGACATGCATCCACTGAAGTGTATTTTATTTTCAAGGTGGAGGGAGAAACTGTCTTACTGTTTCCTAAATCCTTTGCAGGATCGATAGTTTATGCCTTTGTCCACGAATAATGCAGAACTGACATTGTGACTGCCTGCCAGAGTGGCTGGCCACCGTTGTTGGTCGGGTGTGTCTGCGGGCACTGCCTGTTTAAAGTGGGGGAGGGATGGCTGGGGCAGGTGCAGACCCAAGGGCTGCCGTGAAAGTGGAACCCCCCCCGGGGGTGTGTATAGACGTCCCATCCTCCCAGAGAAGGCGGGCTGTCTTGGGTTCATTGTAAAGTGCCTGCTGCATCAATAAAGCTCTTGGCTTCTTAGTATATACTTCGCGGTGTGTCTCATGTATGTAAAAAAGTGGTAGTGAATGGGACGGTAATGAGTGAGGGATCGACTGTTCTGGAACCCCCCAGGGAGCAAGCGAGGCCATCCAGCCTCGTGCACAGCAGTGCCTCAGGCCTGGGCTACCGTGCTGCTGCGGCTGCTGTGGAGAGATGTTTCGCTGAACAAGTATTTATTGTTTTTACTCCTTTGATTTGTATGTAATTTTGGAGCTTATTTAATTCAATAAAATGCCAAACATTCAATAATTGACCCAGGCTTTAAAAGTCTTCAGTTTGTGTGACTGCACTGGGAGTCTTTCAAGAGCAGGCCTCAGACGGGCCTGGCCACCATCTCCTGACATGGGGTCTGGCTGTGTGGCAGGAGCGTTCTCACCCTGAAGTTGACACGTTCTCTTTAAAGGACTGAAACCAGAAACGGGTAGCAGTCAGCCTACAAATATAAAAAGAACATTTTGTTCCCTATAGCTACTAACAGCGAGCCTCTTTGAAGAGCAAAGATACTTTTTCCTTTTAGCACACGCAACTAGTCCGTCTTTTGTTAAAGGTAAGGAGCCCGTTCATATTCCTGAAGCTCTCCCCAGTCACGTGGGCCCTGGAGACGGACACTGACTGAAGGGACACAGTGCTCCCAACTCCTCTGCAGAACCCCCACCGTTCCTGGGAGGTAGGCCTAGGCTGCTGACTCATTAGGTTGCATATATTTATTCGTCCAAACCCTATCTGGGGAGGTTCTTTCTGAAAGACAAATGCTCTGTGGCCCTTGAAGTATACAAGATACAATGTACTAGATTTATAGTAAGTCAAAGAAATATCGACACACCATACTATATCAAGTAAAACCCACTGTAGTTGCATCTGGATTGAAGAGCTTTAATCAAAAAGTATATTGCACCACAAGTGACTTTTCTACAGCAGTTTTAGATCATATAATCCCTATTTACAAATGGAAGGAGAGAAGATCCAATGCTTATAAAGGGCTATATATACTGTCTATCACAGAATGTTTATACAAGTAAAAGTGCATTAAATCACTTAGAATTGTTACTCCACTCTTCCTCTTAAAGCTGAAGGAAGTTCAACATGCAAGAGGAAAGCCTCATTGGAGTGAATCCTCTAAGCAAGTCCAGACTCAGTGACGGCCCCGCATCCACACCTAAACCTGCCAGGAACGCGGGTAGGGGCTGAGACCGTCTGGAGGGCTGGAGAGGCCATGGAGGTGTTGGATGGGCTCCACAGCCAGGCTGTAGCTGCCTCTGGCGAGCCCCGAACTACTGAATTTCAGGATTCTCTCTGGGAACAGCTGGAAAAGCTACATCTTCCTCATCAAAATTAAAGAACAGAAGGGAGTCCTGTTTTGCGCCCCCAACAGGTAAATGGGACATAGCATTCTAAACAGGACAGACATCTGCAGGGAAGAGGTAGGTAAGCAAAGAATGGCTCACTTGGGTGGCAGCGAGCCTAAGCTGGGACAGGTGGTGCCGCCCTTGCTTGGGACTTGCAGGTCTGTGGACTGCAGCAGGTTAACTCTGCACACCCCCGTTTTTCTGTTGAGATACATTTTGCATATGTTAACCTAAGCATCATTGTGAGAGACAACTTCACATCATGGGATAATGATGATGAATTTAGGAGCTCTGGTTAGTAATTCAGTTTTTTAACCAGTGAAACTCCTCAGACTAAACCAGTAAAAGCTGTCTCTCTTGATTTGGTATTGTGGCTTATCCAAGGCAAGCACGTCCCCCCTTGTTTAGTAATAATGCACGTCTTCGTCCGTCCCCACCAGTCATCTGCAGCCAGCTGGAGGCTGTCTGGACACCGTATAGGAATGTAGTGTCGTCTTACATGTTTGGGGGTAGGGTGAGGGGAGAGGTGGTGGTGCCAGTACAAGGCAGGCCACCTCCACTGTTTGGTCAAGGCCAGGGGGAGGGACCACTGCTGCCTCTGAGGAGAGCAGACTGTCCTTAACAGTAGAAAACCAGTAGCATTTGCTCAGTGTTACAACCCAGAATGAAGAGCAAAGCAAATGAACCGCCACCACTGCTTCAGAGGGAAGCAGATGCCACAGAATGCTAGTGAAATTACAAAGGGACAGGAATCCCAACCTTAGAGATAATTTTGTCTTGATGCTCCAGTTTTCTGTAAGAACACCCTTCTAATACAGAAGACATGTTTGTAATAGTGAAGAACTTAGCTATAAAAAATAGTTTAAAATGGTTTACCAGCAACCTATCCAAGACAAGTACATTCATTAAGAAGGCAATTGAGGGTATTTGGTACTAAGGATCTTATGCATTTGCTAGTATTCATCAGTAAAACGAGATACTGCCATCTGCATATTCATTAATCCACAATGACTCCAGATCTTAAGGATATACACATTAAATTTCTAGGTGGTTTTAGAAACAAGGTAAAATGTTTTCTTGAGAGGAAAGGTCAAAAGCCTCTTCCAATGCATCTGAACCCAAACATCCCAGCAGGGAAGGGGATTTTTTAAAAGCCACCCCCACCAAGTGGGCTCCTGGCGGGAGCAGGTGAGTCCAGCCTGCCGGGCACCGTCTCCAAGGGCGCCCTCGACATCCAGCACCATCACTACACAATGGATCAGCAGCTTCCTCGTTGCCTGATGCTTCAGCTTTAAGCGCTAACAAAGGTTAGAAACTCAGGTGCAGACATGCTGGCCAGAGCTGAGATTTTAGCAGCACTAGGAATGTGGGTAGTGCCAGGACCTTCCCGTTTGTGACCAGAATGACAGGATCAGCTACCTCCTGAGGTTCATGTCAGTCTGAGGGAAGTGGACCTTAAGTCTTGTAAACAATGTTTAGACACTTGTACAAAATACTGCAGTTACAGTGATTAAAAACCCACCCAGACTGGTGTGTCAGTGTTCTTTTCACAGAAAAAGTGTCAGCCCATGGAGCTCCATCCTTGGGTAGTTTCATCTAGGACCATGGTGTCCGTGGGCTGGAGATGGATGGCCGGATGCTGCCCTTGGGAGCTGGCTTAGACCCGAACCAGGACATCTGCGTTTAAAACAGGAAAGGCTCCTGAGATGAAAATCAGGTCTAGGTGCAGAGGGAGCTGAAGGAGCCCTCTCGGGACCCCTGGGCCACCCCCTCGTACCCTCCATACATCCTGACTGCAGCCGTGACCACAGCAGTGAAGATGGTGGCTTGTATGACCAGCATGTGGGTCACTACATTCTACGTAAGGGAGGGAAACCGGAGAAAATGAGAGTTGACAAAAACAAGGGGCTAAAGTTGTAGGTAATTTTTCTTGAAATTTTTGTCTGTTACAGAATTTATGCAGGTACTGTTTGAATATTCTCTCTTTTTTCAAGTATGGGTGTGGGGCCAGACCTGGAGCTATTGATGAAGTGATACCAATGAAACTGCTTTGGCAAACAAGGTCTGTTGGCCAAGTCCAGCACAGGCCTGTGGGCACAGAGCGTGTCCTCGGTAAACACTGCCTGAAGCAAGCTCATCCGAAAGCGCCATCAAATCTGCTGCGGCAGCGTGGGCTGCTCCCATCGGCCAGCGCCGGGGTCACTAACTACATTTTTGGGAAGCCGGACAGCGAGCTAGGGAACCTACCTTGTACTCCAGAGTTTCTTTGAGCATGTTTTCTTCCTCATGTGAAAAGTTCAGCAACACGGACACAGCTTTTATAAGATGAAAAGCCTGCAACAAAGGAAGCTTTGCTACCTCGGGTCCAGGTGGGGAGGGTGAGCCGGGGCTGACGGGCAGCGTCCCTGGTTCTGTTCCCGGCGTGTGCTCCCAACGGAAGCCACGGCCATGCGGAGGTCTGACGGCGATGCCAGGTTCTCCCTCCGTCTTTCACTTCGGACCGGCACAGCGACCAGGACACCCACGGCAGCTGTCCTGTCCCTCTGAGGGTGCAGGAGTGCCGGGCGGATTCTGTTCCCTGGACTCTGGTACCCCCGCCTCTGCTCGGTCAGCAGGCCAGTGCCAACTAGAGAAGTGACTCAGTGTCCACTCCGGTCAGACCGGAACGTGGGAGAGGAAGGGAGAAATGGATGTGGGGGAGCTGTCCGGGACTCCGACAAATGAGCCAGGCCCTGGGGTGGAACTTGGTGCCCAAACGCAACTCAGAAGCCCTTTACCTCAGACTCCCGGCAGGACATGAATTTTAAAACCACGTGTTTAAGGTACTCAAAGTTGACCTCGCGGGCATCAGTCAGGTCGGTGTGATTTGTGACGGAAGGGGTCAGGTTTGGCATCTCAGGGCCAGGCTTCTCCCGGACTTCAAAAAGCTCATTATCGGGTCTGATTTTCTGAAAGGCCGAAGGAAAGATGCTACATTGAACCACTTTGGGCAGGTCAGAAAACCACACGGGAGCTTCACGCGGCCCACACGGGAGCTTCACGCGGCCCACGCGGTGATCGCCTGCTGGTCCTCCGCCACAACCTGCACAGGGCGGGGCGGAAGGGCTCCCATCCCCGGGGGGCATCACCAGCAGCTGAAGAAGGCTCAGCCCCTCCAGCGGGGCTGGATGGTTTGAGAGGAGGGAAAGCGGTGACCTGGGGCTGTTCAGGCATTCCCTTTATCTGTGTCAGGACTCGTGTCCTGGGTGGAGAGCCAGGGCAGAGAACCTGCTCACCTCCTGTGTCTGCGCCTGGCCCTCTGCCATTCACACACAGTGCACACACCACCTCGCTGACTTCTCGGACAACACGCAGGCTCGGAGAAGGGGGGCACATGCCTGAGGTCACAGAGCTGCTTTACACAGGCACATTAAAGCTGGCAAGGCCACTGTCCTACCAGCCAGTACGTGACATCCCAGAGACCCCTTGCAATCAATGAGGGGAAAGAGAGGCATTGTCAGGCAGCAAGGGACCCAGGGGAATGGGAGCTGGGAGGGCACAGGCAGCAGGGAGAAGAGGGACACTCACCAGCTCCTTCTGCAGCGTCTTTTTGAGTTCTAGCATCCTCTGCTGCATCTGCTTTATGGTCTGTGACAAAGCCCCCACCCCAGCCAGAAGCCGTTCGTTAATGCACATCTCACCATCTTTAAGGTGCAAAGGACAACAGAACAGACAGACTCTCTCTTGGATCCCCGTACACCTGTCAGAAGTCCCTGCTTTGTCTCCTGAGAGGCTTGTGCTGGCCCCCCTCCTGCGCCTGCTGCCCTGGGCTCTTCTCCGCACGTGGAGCAGCTGTGTGCACACTTGCTCCTCGGCCCCTCAATGGCCAACGAAGTCATGACGCACCCCTGTGTGCAGCTCCCAAACTCCCCAGTGAGGCCTGGGTCAGAGGACCAGGAAGTCCCCCGGGGCTCTGTCTCAGGGCTGCTCCCAGTGCTTGCCTCAACAGTAGCACAGCTGGAGATATCTCCATCCAGTCTGTCTGTCCTTCGGAGTTACATTTATGGGCTAGGAGCACAAGGAGGATACTCGGGCTCAGCCCAAACGTATGGTTCTCATCGTTACCGCTGCTTTCTGAAGTGCCCTGATCTCGGTGCTTATTTGGAATAGTGTAAAAGATCAGGGTTTCCCTGCACATCCCACCAATGCTGAGTTTTATATGGTTTACTTATTTTATTTTTTATAGTGAGTTCAATTAGCACTGTGAACCTTAAATGTAATTTATTACAGATTCTGTCAATCACTGCAATGGCTGAACTGTTTTCCAAATGAAAAAACTTTATAAGCAGCAATACAGGGAAAATTTTTAAATAAAAATTTTTTCCAAAACCTCGCAACCATGACATATCAAAGTGAGATTTTTGTGTGGATTACTAGTCCATGTCGCAATTCTTGCATCGAGTAAATTCTACACGAACAGTAGTTTTCATTCATCAGAGTTTCCACAGCCTCCTACAGTTTCCTAAGTAAAACTTTCTCGGGGACAGTGACTCTAGGGGTTGCCCCCCGTCTGGCTGGGTGGCTGAGTTTCCATTTTTAAACAAAGCCGTAGCGTACTTTGTTTTCTCAAGAGAGGCGTCTCCACAGCCTCCCTGGAGGGAGGCGAGGACTGGGCCAGAGGAGCACGGAAGCCCGGGCAGCACGGTAAGCTGCCTCCAACCTCCCATTTTACGCAACGGTGACGTGTTGCCTCAATGTGCATTCTCGTGGTTGAACAGGAGGCTGGAGAGCCCTCCGAAAGTACATTTGCTACTTTATGTTATTTGATTTTCTAGGTTTTTGGCTCATTCATTCATTCATTCATTCACTCAGCCAACAGATATTGACCGAGTCCCTACTATGTGCCTGACACGGTCCTAGAGGCTGGGGAAAGAGCAATCAACAAACAAAAACTGTCTGTCCTTAGGAGGGCAAGTGTCAAAACCAAATATGCAGCTTATCAGAAGGCGTGGAGAGGACGACCAGCATTAAGGGGACCAACAATTCTGGTGGTGAGGGCTCGCGGGAATAGCTGGGGAGGCCTCACTGACAAAAGTGATACCATAAGGGAAGTGAGGGTAATTGAGGGACGAATTTTCTAGAGAGAAGGAAGGCACAGCAAATGCAAAGGCCCTGAGGCAGGAGGGTGCTTACTATTCCCAGAGGGCAAGGCCTGTCAACATGCCTGAGAGGGGTGCTGGGGATAGTAGAGGGTGGGCGGCAGAGGGCTGCCAGGGGCTGGACCACACAGGGCTTTCTGGGCCACTGCAGAGACCTCGGCTTTAGAGAGAGACGGAATGTCATCAAAGTCACCAGAGGGCTAGAGAGAGGAGTGACGGGAGACCAGCTGAAGCCCAACACCATCCTCTAGGGAAGAGGATGGCTGCAGTGGTGGGGATGAGAAGGAGCTGGGGACAATTTAAAGGGAGATCCGAAAGGATTTGCTAATGGTTTGGGTGTCAAGGGGGTTGAGGGCGACTCCAAGGTTTCTGCCGTTTACTGAGACAGGAAGGATGGCAGCAGATGCCGGGAGCATGGAAATGTGCAGTCTGGCTTTGGATGTTTTCAGTTTCAGATGCCAGTTAGACATTCGTGTGGAGACACAGAGCAGATGGACACAGGAGTGCGGTGGCCGTGTGGAGCTGAGACAGGGCTGCGGGGCCAGCACCGTGCAGTGTGGGCGAGGCCCCAGGGGGAGGGAGTGCCACTCAGAGAGCAGGTCTGAGGGCTGGACCCTGGGGCACACGGTGTTTGTGCACTTTTTCGCATCTATTTTGTTATTTCACAAGAAGAAATGAAACGTGGGTAGGGAAAAGGGAGGGAAGAAAAAGGGGTGAAGAAGGGAGAGGGACGAGATAGAGAAAAAATGAACCCTTTTTCCCTTTGTTAAAGATCTAAAAAAAAAACACACACACACACAATCACACAATTTGGGGGTAGGATTTCAGGCCAGAGCAGTAACTAGAGCAACACATTCCACCTCACAAGGCACTTTAAAAGCCAGGATCAAACGAGACCCTGCATTTATAGGTGCAGAGGCCTGGTCGGGAGGCTGGACTCATGAAAAAGGAATCACCAATTAAGCCTCTACCAAATACCAGGAATTTACAGGAGAGCTAACATACAGTTCCACTTCGTCCCCACTCCCCCCCGCAAACACTAAAGGCAGCTTTCATGCTATCCCTTCACAGCTGCAGAAGGAAGGACACAAGGAAGGTGAGACTGCAGGTCCAACATGACCCAGCTGCTGACAGCCAAGGAGGCTGGGGACACTTAGACTTGCTAGTATTGCTCAAGCTCTAATACTCTGGACATGATCTCAGGCGGGTGGCAGGATTGAGGAGTGGGGCGGTGTGAGGACAGAAATGCAGGAGGGAAACAGAATGCAGGAAGAAGCCCTTTTAATGAAAGAGGATTCCCCAAGAAGTGCCCAGGGCATCAGAAAAACTCTCAGAAGGGACCAAGTGGTTTCAGGCACAAGGACGGGGAAGGCAGAGATATAAACGGCCGCGGCAAAGCGCACCCTCACCTTATTTTTCTCCAGAAGTTGCTGCTCCAAGTCCTGCTTTTCCTTCTGTAGCTGCCCTAGATCCACGCCCCCCACCTCACCATTTGGTATCCCCTCCGCAGGCGGAAGCTGGTGCACAGGGTCCTGCATGGCCCTCAAGGTTACCTGTGGGATGGTGGCAAGTTGAGAGCCAGGACAGGGGTCAAGCTGAGCCACAGGTCCATGGGAAGGGCATCAGAGTTGTCCCAGAGACGCGCTTCGCTATGCCAAGAACCAAACAAACTACAGAGAGCCTGCCCAATGCCCTCCAGAGGGGCGCTCGGCTTTTCACGCCTCCTGTCCACCCGGGCGGAAAGGGCGTTGACGCCTGGACACGGACAGGTGTTGCGCATGCCACAGGCTCGAGACTCACAACCTCTGAGTCCATCAAGCAGCCCCACCTTAAGGAAAGGAGGTGAAAACAAGAGGAACTGATTTGCCCACCCTCCCTTAGCTCAAGAACTCTTAGTGTCTTCCCACTGCTGCCTCCTCCTGGCAGGTTGTGGTCTTGCTGCAGCGCACACGGTGGCCACTACACCGTGGCCTGGGGCTGACGTGGGACTTACCTGAGGGTGAGGCTCACTGACTGACAGCGCCAATCCCGGCTCCTGGCCTGGCAGCCTCAGCCGGTCCTGCCGCCCAGCAGCGGCCTCGGACTCCTCTGCCCTTAGGCTTCGCAGGACCTCCAGCTCGTTCTGCAGCTGGTGCGCTTGCAGCAGGGCCGCCTCGTGACCTAGGCCAGGCAGAGGGCGGGGCGCACCGTGAGCCCAGGGTCTCCGCGCTGTGTCGTGGCTGGGCCACCTCAGGCAGGGGTGCTGGGCAGAAACAGGCAGACTCCTCACCTTTCTTCAGCTGGAAAATCTCCTGCTCTTTCTGGAGAATCTCTGCAGTTTTTTCCTGCAGACTCTGCTCCTTCTCGTCTACTATGGATGTCAGGTTAGCAGCCTTGGAGAGAAAAACCAACCTGAGAGAAGGGTGGCAGCAGTAACCCCGTCTCCTCCAAAGGAACCCCTACTTTTCCATTCCCCAGGGGCCCTCAGGAATCCCCCCTGAAGTCTGCAGCCCAGAACACACTCCAAGCTAACCTCCTCTCCCAGAATCACGCAAAAATCAACTCTCCTTGGCGGGGGACAGGGTGGGAGCCTGCGCATAGGCAATCGCCCTCACGGCCCCGCGGGCCTGCACTGGGCTGACCGGCGACGTGGCCATTCTGCTCAGCCTTCCAACAAGCTGTTCTAACCATAACTTCTGTGTCCAGAGTGCCTGCGACATGCCTGGCACGTGCTACACATGACGTCATTATGACCTGTCGGAAGGTGCGATTATCTGAGTCTTTTCAAAGGCAACCCTGAGGCTCTGTTAAGGACCGACCCAAGGCCTAGAGCCAGCTCACTAGAAGGTCTGGAGCAGATGCTGAGTCTGTCTTCAAAGGCAGGCTCTTCTCTCCCCCGCTGCTGAGAGGTGCACGTGGCCCACCTCCCAGAATCAGAGCCCAGTAGGTACCTGGGTATGGGCTTTTCCCAGATGACATTTATAATAATAACTGACCATCACAAATCAAAAAGGCCATCCTATGGGGTGAGGGTTTCTTTATAACATTTTCCTCCCACCTTTTAAGAGACTTCAGGGGAATCAGACAGCTGCCAGTATTCCTGAGACCTGTGCCCACCGCCTGCCCTGGACAGATGGGAAGGCAGGTTGGTCCCACCTGGGAGTGAGGTGGGGGCGCCGCCCTTCGGCCTACCTGTTGCTGGAACTCTTCCCTCTGCTTCCGCACCTCCTCCAGCGCCTGAGCCATTGTCACGCTCATAGTTTCTCTTCGGCCCCATTCTTCCTACAATCCAGAAGACAGGTCGGAGGTTGAGCTCAAGAACTCAGCGCAGTTTCAGCTCTCACTTGTCACGAAGCCCACAGAGGGGGTACTGTCTTGCAGGGCCAGACTAACGTCACTCCCACTTCCCCAGATCCCCCAGCTGCCCTCTCACTGCAATGCCTTCGGTATCCCTCTGGAAACCAGCGCACCGCAGGGGCACAGCAGCCAGTACCTGGGCAAGGCTGGGGACCTAGCATTTGGAATCAACACAGAACAGGAAGAAAGACTCTCAGGCTCATGTGAGTGGTGTAGTGCACCAGAACAATCGGTTACAGAAGAAATAATAAGCAATTACTGAATTTTAATGGGGCAAAATGTCACAGGCTCACCAAAATGACGCATTTTATCAGAGAGGAAACCGAGGCTCTTGAGAGGGTAGGTAATTTGCCTGAGGTTTCAAGCCGGCACCTGTCTGAGCTCAGAGCCAAGCTGCTGGACTCCAGCACCCAGAGTATCTTCTACCACGAGCAGGGCTGGCTGCCCGCGCAGCCTTCCCCAGGGCACAGGGACTCTTGCCCGACCAATGCGTCAGTCCTCCTCTTTGAGACGGACGCCGTGCTTGCCCTTCAGCCCCCAGATGAGTACTGTGACTTCTCAGGTGCCCACGTTACTGGTCTGAGATGTCTGCTGTTTCTGTCTGCCCAGAATCACTGCCCGGTTTTTGGGGTAAGAGCCTCACTGTTGCTATGCCCTACTCCCACCGTACAATTCCGCAGGGTTATAGTAGGGCTGCCAACAATGATGCTTCCATTTTGTGACCACAAGGTCAGCACGTGATAAAGGCCTGGCTAATCACAGGGCTTCATCCACCTGGCCAAACCGATTTGTCCAAAGGGTGGCTCTGTCACCCAAGATGAACCAATCAGAATCCCTTTGCATATCAGAACCCTTTTACTGTGTACGGTGGAGCCGAGGGAGAAGCCCTCTTTCCCCTGGGGTTGCTAAGCTGGAATGTTCGCAGCCTGGAGTGGCTGTGGTGCTGTCCTCCCACTCTGTGGGGTGCAGGCTGCACCGTGGAGAAAAGCAAGGACAAGAGCTGGGTGACGCAGGCAGAGAAGAGAACCGAGGCCCTGGTTCCAGTCAGACAAGTCCTTCCGGTTCGGTGAGCTACTCCCCTCCTCCTAGAAATCTCCGCTCCACTATCCAGTAGGAGGGGTTAATGGCCAGGGGCATTCTGGCTCCTGCCATGCAGCTGTCAGAACTGACCTTCCTGACTCCACCTCTACCAGACAAGGATAACCACGCAAAAGGCTGGTGGTGAGACCTTGAACTACCCCAGACCACTCCCCTCACTGGGGACGCTCAGTTCTCCAGAGAAGGAGCCAGAGGTTTCAGGCTGGGTGGAGCTATGCCCCCGCCTGCCCTGGGGCGGAGAGGGACAGAAATGCCAAGCCTCTGCAGGAGCTTTTCTGGGGAAGTTTCAAAGAGATTCTGTGACTGCTGGTGCCTCAGAGGACAGGACACGGAATGTGAGCGAGAGGAAAGGAGAGCAGGTCCAGGCAGGAAGCAGAGACTCAGCACCTCTCCGCCAGGAACTGCCTTTGCACTTCCCAGCCACAGTCACACTCGATCCTCCGGGCAGTCCTCTTGAGGGCAAGGGCTTAAAAGAAGGAAACTGAGCTCCCTCAAGAATTGGCTAGTGAAGGGCGAGGCTGGCACCCAGAACCGCTGCTAGGTGGCTCTGCAGCCTGTGCTGCCACCGCAGACACAGGTGCTCCAAGACTGCGGGCTCGAGGCTGGTGGGCATGGCTCCCATTCACCACGGGAGCCCCAAGGCTGCCCACCCATGCAGCACTCTGTACCTGGGGATGCCTTCCCCGAGAGGCTTGGGGAACAGCTCTATTGAAAAATATGGACATAGACTTCCAGCCAAGATGGAGGCGTAGGTGGACACACTGTGCCTCCTCGCACAACCAAAATTAAGGACAACAAAGATTTAGAAACAAGAAAACAACTGAACTGATAGAAAACTGAACTGTACAGAAGTCCAACAACCATTCATCCAGACCGGTAAGAGGGGTGGAGTCCCAGCAGGAAAAAGTTGGAGGTTGGTGACCCAGGCATGCAGGTGGCAGCAGCTGGCAGATCCCAGGTGCACAGGCAGCGGCTAGTGGACCCCGGGCTTGGGGTGGCAACGGTGCAGACCCAGTGAGGCCGTGTAAGGTGGCTGGCTAACCAGGTGATCCCACAGTCACTCGTAGATAATCCAGGTGAAGCAGCGGAAGGGACTGGGATCCAAGAGAGAGCTGAGCAAGCACCATTATTCCCTCTCGGACTCTGACCCCACATACAGTGTCCCTACCCAGCTACCGGGCTGCCCCGCCCTGGGGAACACCTAAGGCTCCACCCCTCACTATGTAACAGCCATGATGAGATCCCCCCCCCAAAAAAAAACCCCCACAAAAAACCAAAATGGCTCAAACAGGAGAACAAATCAAAGCCCCAGAGCCAATTTATCTAAGTGCCCAAGAGATAGCCAACCTATCAGATGCACAGTTCAAAGCACTAGTGATCAGGATGCTCACAGAATTGGTTGATTTTGCTCACAAAGTAGATGAACAAATGAAGGCTACACTAAGTGAAATGAAGGAAAACACACACAGAACCAATACTGATGAGAGGAAAACTGGGACTCAAATCAATGGAGTGGACCAGAAGGAAAAAATAAACAACCAAGCAGAAAAGAAGGAAGAAACAAGAATTCAAAAAAATGAGGAGAGGCTTAGAAACCTCCAGGACATCTTTAAAAGTCCCAACATCCGAGTTATAGGGGTACCAGAAGGGGAAGAGGAAGAGCAACACGTGGAAAACTTATTTGAACAAATAATAAAGAAGAACTTCCCCAATCTGGCAAAGAAAATAGACTTCCAGGAAGTACAGGACGCTCAGAGAGTCCCAAAGAAGTTGAACCCAAGGAGGAACACCCCAAGGCACATCATAATTACATTAGCCAAGATTCAAATGAAGGAGAGAATTCTAGAAGCAGCAAGGGATAAGGGGATAGTCACCTACAAAGGAATTCCATTCAGATTGTCAGCTGATTTCTCAAAAGAGACCTTCTAGGCAAGAAGGGGCTAGAAAGAAGTATTCCAAGTCATGAAAGTCAAGGACCTACATCCAAGATTGCTCTATCCAGCAAAGCTGTCATTTAGAATGGAAGGGCAGATAAAGTGCTTCTCAGATAAGGTCAAGTTCAAGGAGTTCATCATCACCAAGCCCTTATTATATGAAATGTTAAAGGGACTTATCTAAGAAAAAGAAGATAAAAAAAATAGGACAGTAAAAAGACAGCAAACTCACAGATATTAACAATCACACCTAAAACAAAAGTAAACGACTAGAACAGGGACAGAAACACAGAAATGGAGATCACATGGAGGGTTAGCAACAGGGGAGTGGGAGGAGGAGAGAGAGGAAAAGGTACAGAGAATAAGTAGCATAGATGGTAGATAGAAAATAGACAGGGGGAGGGCAAGAATAGTGTGGGAAATGTAGAAGCTAAAGAACTTATGACACATGGACATGAACTAGAGGGGGGAATGTGGGTGGGAAGGGTTGTGCAGGGTGGGGGGAATGATGGGGGAGAAATGGGATAAGTGTAATAGCATAATCAATAAAATATATTTAAAAAAATAAAAATTGGGGAGAGTAAAAGACAGAAAACTGTACAAGTTCAATAATTAAAAAATACTGATAAAAAATAAAACTAATAAATAAATAAATAAAAGAAAAATATGGACACAAACAGTTCTAAATACGTACACATCTACAAAGAGTGCTTCGACATCCCTGAGGCAAAGACCGACAGAACTGAAGGGAGCAAGAGACAAGTGCGTGATCACAGTGCAAGATTTGCACACCCCTCTCAGTAACTGATGGAACAAGCAGACAACAAAAATCAGAAACATACAGAAGATCTGAACAATACTACCAACCAACTTGACCTAATTAGCATTTCTAGGATGTTCTCCCTGACGGCAGCAGAAATACATTATTTTCAAGCGCACTGAAATATTTACCAAGGTAAACTTGTGTCTGAAAACAAGTCTAAAGAAGTATCAGAGGGTTGAGATCATTCAGCGTACTAACGGACCAGAGCGGCACTGAACTAGAAATCCCCGATACGGAGGAAACTCCCCAAACGTGGAAAGGAACCCACTTCTGAACAGCCTGTGGGCGCTGGCTCTGAGTTCCCGTCTCTCAGCCTGCACCCGCCCTTCCACGTTCTGCTCCAGGACACCCACCTGAGACCCTGCAAACCCCACTTCTGCCTGCTCACCCAGCTGGCTCCGTGTTGCTCCCCGCCAACAGGAGGAAGCTCAAGGGAGACTGGGAGGCAGGAGGAGGGAGGGAACCACTTGCTCCCTCCCGTCAGCTTCCTCCTTGGCCTGCAACGTCTGCCTTCGCCGTGCAGTCGCTCCCACACGCGGGGCTGACTTCACTCACTGCCCTACCCCCCAACACACGACACAAGTGCCAACCGTACAGCGCCCACCCGAGGTCTGAGGGTCAGATCTGTGGGGCTCCGGGTCTTAATTCCTGAACTTAGCAACTTCTTCACTGAGTTCTTCATCCTAGGGTTGGGAGCTGCTTCCTTCAGTTGCTCCGTCTGTGGCACCTTTTACCTGTTGTAATGCTGGATTGAAAACACTACATTGGGAAGTAAGCTCTCACTCAGACACCCGGGGCGGCTCCTTCCTCCTGCCTGGACCACGGCTGACACAGACCGGCAGGGCCAGGTTTCTGTTTGTTCTCACGTGCGCATTTGCAACCATCGTTGCTCTTCACTCTTTCTTACCTCCTTACATCCTCTGCACTCCCATCTAGAATATTCCTCCACCTGAAAGGTGCCCTGTAGTACTTCCTTCAGGTGCAATCTGTAGGTGACTACTTCCTTGTTTTTGTTTCACTGGTTTTCTTTAAGTCTATTACCACGCTGTGTCTGCATGTGCATTTTGAGGTTTATCCTGTCTGGATTTCTAAGGGTTCTTACATCTATACCTGTGACTTGACAGCTTTCTTCAGCTTGGCACATTCTCAGCATCGTCTCTCCGATAACTGCTCCTGACTCATTTGTTTCACTCCTACTGGCCCCCCGTGGCACATGACAGAACACCTCACGGTCCCCTGTATGTCTTTCATTTCTTTTCTGTATTTCACTCTGTTCTTTCCTTCTTTTCACTAATTCTCTCTTTGGTTCTACTCTGCTGATAAACTCATTCACTGTTTTGTTTTTTTAAAATTTTATCTATTTATTTTTAGAGAGGGGGAAGGGAGGGAGAAAGAGAAACATCAATGTGTGGTTGCCTCTCACACACCCCTTACTAGGGACCAGGCCCACAACGCAGGCATGTGCCCTGACTGGGAATCAAACCGGTGACCCTTTGCTTCGCAGGTCTGTGCTCAATCTACTGAGTGACACCAGCCAGGGCTAATTTGATTCCTTTTCAACATGGCTGTCATTTTTTGCAGTTTCCAAATCTCTGCTGAAATTTTCTCTTTTGTCTGTTATATCCTTAAACATGTGAGCATAGTAATACCTGAGCCTCCTAACAGGTTTTCCTGCTTCTGTGCTTGCATCCTTAGAGAACTCTCCACACAGAGCCAGAGTCACCTCTTAGAAACAAAATCCCTCACACCACTCATCTGCTCAGAACTGCCCACGTCTTCCCTGCCCCCCGGCTTCCTTCACTGCTCTCCCCAGCCCAAGCAGTCGCTGCACCCCATTTGTGCTGTTCTTGGAACACACCAATCTTTTTCTGCCTCGGTGTCTTTCTATCTGCTATTTCTTCTGTCTGGAATATTCCTTGACCAAACATTTACACTGTGGGCCCCTTCTCATTATTCAGAGCTTTTGCTCAAATATCATGGAAGCCCACCCTACCCTCCATATTTAAAAGCCCTCTCCTCCCTACTCACTGTCCTTCACCCTGCTTTATTTTCTTTATAGCATTTATGACTCTTTATCACTAGTTTACTCTTTCTAGTTACAAGCCGCATCGGGGGGTGGGGAAAGGGAGGACCATCTGCCTTGCTCACTGCCACATCCCAGCACCTCCAAAGGCGCCTACAGGTACTCAAAGGCTGGTTGAAGGAATGCATGAAAAGATACCTGCCTCCGAAGTGCACGCTGCCACACACAGCTCTACTGCAGTAACAGCTGCAGCTCTCAGGGGGGACTCTGCTGAGAGCCGACTCAGCGCAGGCCCTCAGCTGTGGGTGCTCTCAGAGGAGACCCTGGCCACAGGACCCACAGCATCGCTGCGCCATGACCAAGCTGGGCAAGCCCCACAACGACTCATAACCCACTACGGAATGCACGGGGAGCCTGGAGGCCGAGAAGGGAGTGGCCGAACCTCCCTTTCCTCCGCATCCATGTGTGTCCAGGAAACGAAGGGAACAGCACCTGATCAGAGCAGCAGGTTCTCAGAAGGGGAGGGCAGCAGTCCCACAGACTGCGTCCTCATTCGTGCCCATGGCGCCGATGTGCAGGAGCAGTAAGGGCCCCGCGACCCTCTAAGGCTTTGCTTTACAGACCGGCAGCAGTGGTGCTCTGACAGCGGCACCTTTGGGGGCTCCTGATGATGGCCCAGGGGAAGGGCTGCGCCTCTGCGCTGGGGTGAAAAGTCAGACTGGCACCGCCTCTAACTATGGAATCCGACGACAACTGAGAAATGAGCATAATTCTTCCTAGTCCTGGATCACTGAGAGGGCTTAATGAGGTGACAACGTCTAGCAAATGCCTAACAGAACTACTGAGTAAATGCTAGTTCCACAGTTCCACTCCTCCTCCAAGTGAAAGGCATGACACTCCTATGAAACCCTGAATCAGTTACACAAATACCTTCAGCTTCTTTAATTCAAGTTGGTGGTGTTGTAAAGAATGTTCACATTCATTCTTATTTTCTTTAAGGACTGCATTTTCTTGTTCCAGCTTCCTCTGCAAATTGAGAAAAGCATATATAAAAAGAAAGGCTCTTTACCATATTCCCCCTGGGCACAGTCCTCTCCCTTTGATGGTGAACCTTTAAAAGCAACCCCCATGCCTTTTCTGGGGATATGAGAATGGGGATGGGGAGAACCACTGGACAAACTCCTCATAAGAAAAAATAGGCGCATGATTCTGAAGACTGTGGAACAGGAAGAGGGACCAGAGAAAGGAGAAACCGTTAGGGAAGAAAAACACAAACTTTAGAAAGACAGTGGGAAGAAGCTGATGGGACTGGTCGGGAAGAGTCAGAAAGTCCCCATGCAGCCCAACGAAAAAGAAAAGCCATCTGTTTGTTTGGGGGTTTTATTTTAAAAAGCAGCTTTTTTACATCTAGTCTCCTGAGCAGGTGTCTTGTTGGAAAGAGAAAAACTGCTCCCAAGAGGGCTCCCTAGTTCAGAGCACCTGGCCCCAGTCCTTCCCTCACTCACCACCTGGCGCTCTGCAGCTGTCTGGTCGGCCGCCCGAGCTGTCTCAAGGGCAGCGAGCTGGGCCTCCAGCGCGTGGACATGCTCCCTGCACTGCTGCTGTGCACGGCCACTCTCGTGGTGTGCAGTGGCCTGCGGGGTAACAGAGGCCAATTATTCACAGGAACAGTGGGGGCCTCATTCTGTTCCTCAGTGACCCAAAGATGGGTGTCCGACACGACAACTCTCCTTCCCGACTGTCTCCAGCCTGGGTGCTACCACGGTCCCTCCCTGCAGGCTCGGCCTATTACCCCCAGGCACTGGCCTGATCAGGAGCTGGTGTCTGGGGTTGGTCTTGGTGCTGGGGGTGCAACTCTGGGCACCTGCCCGTCCTAAGACCCGTCCCTCCCTCACAGTACTCAGTGCTGCCCTGTACGGCGGAGGCTCCCCCTGGGAGGCAGCCTGACCCCGTGATTCAGCTGAACAAGGGTCTTGCCCTGAGAAGAATGCTCGTTCTGCCATTTACTACCTCGGAGACCATGGCCTAGCGACCTGGTCTTTCTGACCCTGCTTCCTCTAGAGAAGGAGGACAACAGTTCATACCTGCTGGGTCTGCTGCAAGGACTAAAGAAGAGTACTTTGCACAGTGCCTTGGACAGGGTGACCGTGCAACGAGTGCCGTTCTTATTTCCCTAGTTTCTAACTCAACGCCCCTCCTGGGTCTGTGACAACTGACCAAGTGCTTGCCATCTTCTCCCCAGAGCGTGGACCCGTTCTCCACAGCCCTGGCTGTGAGCTGAAGTTTGAGTGCCAGGGCACAACCACTGTCACGGTCCCAGAACTAGCGTGGGCCCTCCGGCCAGCTGTCAGGTGGGAATCAGCCGGTCACTGACCCTCTGGGAAACCCAGAGCCTCCACCAGGCCCTGCTCCCTCTACCTGCAGCTGCCCAGCTGCCTTCACCCAGCGCAACAACTATATCTGCAGTCAGGTCCAGAGACCATTCCAGAAGTTGGGAGTGAGGGTGGGCAAGTGCAAAGGCGTAAAGCGACAGCCTTGAGGGTCTGGGACACAGCAGCCACAGTAACCACTTACAAGCTCCTGAATCTGCGCTTCCTGAGTGGCGGCGACGGCCCTGCTCTGCACCAGCTTCTCCTCGGAGGCCTGCAGGCTCTGCTCCAGTTCCTTCACCTGAGAGGGGGAGACAGAGGCGGGGAGCAAAAGCAAATGGCTTTCAACACCAAATCAATCTAACCCTACCACTGGAAAACACCATCATCCTTTCCGTAAAAAAATTATTTATTTTTAGAGAGAGGGGAAAGGAGGAAGTGGGGGAGAGAAACATCACTTGGTTGCCTCTTGCGAGCCCCCAACTGAGGACCCAGCCAGCAACCAAGGTGTGTGCCCTGACTGGGAATCAAACAGGCGATCTTTTGGTTTGCAGGTCAGCACTCAATCCACTGAGCCACACCAGCCAGGGCACTATCACCTTTAAAAAACAACAACAACAACAACAACGACAACAACAACAATGACAACAACAAACCCCACTATCAACCTAATGTATTTCCTTTCAATCTATTTTTAAGACTTTAAAAAATAACTTTGTATACAGTTTATACAGTAAAATTGTATTTTCCTAGAAAATACTTTGTATTTTCCTTCCTCAATCAAGTTTTCTTCTGTGTTTTCATGGGATCTTCATACCTGAGATTATTTTCTCAAAGGCTGTTTCAGAATTTACGGCAGTGGAGCCGTACTGTGCTGGCATTTTTCCCATCCAAATAATAATGGCAGTTAATATCTTTATGTGGATTTGTTGGCCTGGTTTGAACCCCTTCCTTAGCATAGATTCCCTGGGATGGAACTAGGGTTGCTGCCATGACACAAATTTTGGTCATCCATTCCACAAATGTTGACCAAGTCTGACTGTGATGTGCCTGGCCCTGCGCTCGGACACAAGGCTGGCCCAGTGGGCAGGGTGACAACACACTGTCCAGCTCTTAGCTAGACCTGACTCTCCAGGGGGGCGTTTTTATCTGACCCAAGCCATCTCTGCCAATTTCTCTGATAAAGTCCCCTGTCCGTGGAATAAGGTCTGCCAGTGGGGAACTTTACTACTGAAACATAAGCACAGAGCAGGCTGGAGCTTTGTCAAGGAGAAGGAGGCACCCAATGAGAAAAGGACGTTTTGGGGTCTCATGGTTCCTCAGATACATTTGCATTCCATGGTTTAACTGACAACCCCATTGCAACTGTGTGAGTAGTTCCACAGAAGAGACCAGTAATGTTAACTGTCCATGATCATAAATTTTATCAGTGGTAGAGACAGGACTGAAACCTAGCTTTTTAAACTCCTGGCCTAGGTTCAGAAAACATCTACTCAAGCCCCAGTTAGAGGCAGAACTCAAGAACAAGTTCAGATCTTCGAAAGGTTAAGCACAGAGTTACCATTACGTCCCAGCAAACCCACTCCCAAGTATATATACGATACACCTAAGAGAAGTGAAAGTATGAACCCTCGCCATAACCTCGTTCATTGCGCCACACTGATGCTCAAGAGCACTACCCGCAAGAACTAAAAGCTGGAAACAACCCAAACGTCCATGGACAAATGAATGGATTAACAAAACATGGTGCATCCACACAACGGAACAAAAGCCTTAAAGTCGCTTATTCAGCCTTGAAAAGGAAGGAAATTCTGACACATCCTACAACATGGATAAACCTTGAGGACATTATGGTAAGTGAAGCAAGCCAGATACAAAAGGACAAATATTGTATGATGTCACTAACCTGAGGTACCTAGACTCATCAAATCCACAGACACAGAAAGTGAATGGCGGTCACCAGGGGTAGGGGAGAGGCGAATGAGGAGTTATTGTTTATTGTTTACTTTTGTTTTTTTAAAAGATTTTATTTATTTTCAGAGAGAGGGGGAGGGAGAGAGAGAAACATCGATGTGTAAGAAACATCAATGTGTGGTTGCCTCTCACATGCCCCCGAAGGGGAACCTGGCCCGCGACCCGGGCATGTGCCCTGACTGGGAACTGAACCAGTGACCTCTTGGTTCACAGGCTGGCGCTCAATCCACTGAGCCACAGCAGCCGGGCTAGGGAGCTAGTGTTTAATGGGCACGGAGTTTCCGTCAGAGAAGGGGAGAAAGCTCTGGAGATGGAGGGTGGCGACGGCGCACAACCGTGGGAATGTACCTAACACCACTGAACTGTACACCTGGAAATGGTGGAAATGGTCAATTTTACGTTACATGTATTTTACCACAAAAAATGGATATTCAGAAATAGAATGGAATTATAATAGAACAAATAAAGCTATATTTAGAGAAAAATATACAACATATTTATCAGGAAGTAAGATTTTTCCGAAATGAGCTAAGTTGCTATGATCTGAAAGTCCGTGGTCACCTCCCCTCCGCCACAATTCATCTGCTGAGATGCTCATGTGGGGTCTTTGGGAGGCGCTCAGGTCCCAGGGTAGAGCCCTCATGAATGGGATTAGAGCTCTCGGTAAAGAGGCCCCACAAAGACAGTGCCTTACCACCGCTTCCCACTCCTTAAACTGGCAAGAAATGAAAAGACTGGGAAATGCCAGTGTTAGAAAAGCCCCCAGATGCGGACCCAGGAACCTCTGGGCATGCTGGGGGGTAGTGCCAGGTGCGGCCGGGAACATCCTTTTCTAGTTAGTCGCATTAGGTCACATGCATTCTCTCTCCTCAAGGTGACAGGGATAAGGCTGTTCACTGCAGTGTAATCTGTGCTGAGAGCAAGAAGGCAATCTGTCTGTCTATCACCTAGAAGATAACTGCAAAGTAGAGCAGGCACAGACAGTGCAGTAGACACAAAAGATGGAGCTGTTGAAAGTACGAGAGAAGACACGCATGGCTGTATTATTCACGTAAATCCGTACACGTGCACAGCAAACAATGCCACACATTTTAGGGTAACCCAACAATAGGAGGGTCTCCACTAACCACGTCAGAATGGTTTCTCATGGGAGGAAGAGAAATGGGGATAAAAGGAAATAACAAACAAGAAGAAAACTCTGTGGGAAACGATGATGATAATGTGGCAAGAATGAAGAAAATGCCACATAAGATCCAAAAAAGCCCCTCCAAAAGAAAACCTCTGACTCAAGGAGAGTCTCAGCCACAGCCAAGTCATCCACCCAGGCCACCACCCAGACACTGTGATCACTGGGAGTGAGGTCAGTACCCGCGTCTCCAGGATGTCAACAGCCTTGGCCTGGCTGCTTCTGGCTACCGAGAGCTGCTGTCTGGTATCCTCCAAATTCTGCTCCGCAATTGTTTTCTGTGAGTGCAAAGAAGAGTAAAAGGTAAAAATTCACATACCATAAAGTGCACATAGATAAATTCGACACTGTCCTTTGCCCTTGAGGCTGGGGCAAAAGAGTAATGAACAAATTATATAACAGAATGCAATCTATTCACAAGGAGGAGCACAGAGCAGGAGAGCTCACGGCCTCAGGGAAGTGGGGGAAGCTTCCTAATTCACAGGTGGCAGGGGCGGGGTGAGGGGTAGTGCACCCGGACAGAGGAATGACCACTGAAGGTGTGAAACTGCCTGGAACATTCGGGAGCTACAACTTGCCAAAAGGTAAGAGTGATGGTGGGTTCCGGTCAAGAAACCAGACTGGAAGGTGAGGCAAAGGGCCAGATCATAGAAGTTTTCTGTGCTGCAGAATGGAATTTGAATTTAATTCTGTAGGCAATATTTTTCAAAGTGGAGTTGTCCGAACACTGGCATTAAAACTTACAAGTACTTTGTTAAACTCGAGGCTTTAGTCCAGGCCAATTACTCCAGAAATCAGAATTTCTGAGTGTAGGGCCAGAGATACACGTACTTTTAACAAACTCCCCAAGTAACTCCTATGCACCCTAAACTTTAATAGTAATAACAGTGGCACAATAATGATTATAATATTAATAGCTGAAATATATTAAGACCCTACTATGTTATAAGCCTCATTCTAAGCACTTCACATACTGTAACTCATTTAATCCTAGTAACAACCCTACGCATTTGGTACAATTAATAACCCTGTTTTAGAGAAAAAATAAACACAAAGAGATTACATTACTAGCTCTGAGTCACTAATAAACAGCAGAGGTGAGACACAAGCCTCGTCTGGCTCTAGACATTAATTTACACTCTAGAACCCACAACGCGTGCCCTGCCGACTGTGGGGCGGGGAGAGGAACCGTGGAAGATCTCCAAGTTCAGGAAGAGCAGTTTGGCAGCACTCGTGGAGGGCTGTGTCAGACGGTGGAGGAGGCTGACGCTGGTGGGCCGGTCCAGAGACTTCTTACATGGACTAGGCTAGAGCTGCTGGAAGCCCTCAAGGACAACAGTGGCAGTGGAGATGGAAACTAACTGAAGACAGAAAGTGAGGGTCTAATCGAGGCCCAAGGGCTTGGCTTTGTCACCTTTGTCCTGGTGAGGCCCATCACTGGGACAGAAGAGGAGAGGAATGTGGGTAGACAAGGAGCTCAGACCTGATGAGAAACCAAGTTCACCTACACCACTGGGCAGAAGGTCAGCCTTCTCAATAGCCTCTCTCAGCTAAGGAGAGTCCACTTACTGCCCACGGCAATTTTGCTCAAGCCAAAGGCAGATGGTAATTATCTTCCTCGGCCAATGGAAAGTGCGAAAGGGAGAATCGAACAGAGCAGCACCAGGCAGTCCAAGTAGAGCAAATCCCTAGGTGGGGTTCATTGGTGATCAGGATGCTATTTATTCCTATGCATCTCTGAACAAAGCTTTCCCTGAGGAAGACATGTCACATACCGGTGACAAGAGGCTGTTTGCTGCTGCAAGCAGGACAATCAAAAGCCAGAGGGAGTGCTCCCCTCACCAAGCTGTTTGCAGACTCTCAGGATCTGAAACTCCAGGGTTTTATGAAATCTCCTGCCCCACGCTGGCCAGCCCACAGAGAGTTCATTACCTCTTTCAGGAGTTCCTGCGCCTGTTCTTCTCCTGATAAGTTCTGCTCCAGTCTCTTCTCTAAGGACGCAACTTTCTCCTGGAAATGGATGATGAGCTTTTCTTTCTCTTGAGTTTCAGCAGTGACCTGCAGGTGAAAGCAGAGATGATATTACACTATAAATCCTCTGTCCCTCCCTTCCTGTCTCCTCTAGGACCACCGCATTTCCCTGAAATTGTTCTCAACTGCATTCCAGAAGAGTATCCAGCCAGGAAATCTTTCCTGAAAAATGGGACAAAAAAGATACAAAATCAGAACCCGGTGCCACTTAGGCATCCAGTTCAGACCTTGTTCACCAGGAGGCAAACACCTGCCCCAATTTAAGCAACCTGGGACAGCTTGGGAAGGAGCCACGCTCCTACCTCTGTGGAATCTAGCCTGGGCCCTGGGGAGTGCTCCTCCTCCTTAAAATGACTAGGTTCACTGCAACGGTTCGCTAGCTAAAGGAACACGTCTCCTCACTCTCATCAAGCATGTGTTTAATTCCATTAATCCAGAGTCCAGTATCTTTACCCTGATACCGAAACCCAGCAGAGATAATCCCATGCAGGAAGCTCCCTGCCAGCCCCACGATGTCCCACAGAACCGTGCTCCTGGAAGCGTGGGGCTGGATGAAGTAGCAATGATGCCAATGCAGCTGCCTTACGGCCGAAGAGAGAACTTCTACAACTAAAGATGATATACACCCTGGCTCACACAGGGACCACAAGTGAGCTGCTGTGCATCTCACACCTCGGCCCCAAACCAACGGCTGCCCAATTCTTTACTCCAGTCTACTGCCTCAGCTCTGATGGTAGTGGTGGGTTGAGGCTGGACGAATGGTAACATTATGCAAGGCAGAGAACACAGAAGGGAGAGGAAATTTAACAGGAAGGAAAAACTAAGTTTTTGCCATATCGACCCATCTTTATGGGTCTCTTCCTAATAATGTTAATAGCAGTGACAATAATGATTATGACAGCAGGGAGCAGCTGTAGTTTTCAGAACATGTGCAAGCCTGTCCCACTGCCACTAGTCCTCACAACCACCCCTCATCATGCCCCTTCACAGGGAAACTGAAGCGTAAGGACTAAGCCTAGTCCTTAGTGATAGATAAAGGATTCAAACCCAGGTCTTCTGGGTCCAAAGCCTGTACTCATTCTACTACATATCAATCTGAACTTGAAAAATACAAGTGACCCTTTCTAGTGAAAACAAAAAGGACCAACAAGCCTTATGCAAGTCACTGCATCAGGCAGAACTAGGTACAGAATCAGTTGAACAGAACAGAGAATCAGTCGCCAATTTCCACTTAGACTCTGCGCACCACAGCCCATGTGGAGTCCCTTTCTCCACCCAGGCTGCTTTAATGCAGGCCCCCAGCACCTAGTGTGCTACAGCTCACATCACACTCAATGGTGTGGTAAGGAACCTCAAAGCTTTCCCACTAGGATCAGTTACGAGGTAAGGATGTCCCCTCCCACCACTCCTGTTTAATATTGTACTGGAAGTCCTTGCCAATGCAATAAAACAAGAAAAGGAAGTAACAGGTGTACAGGTTAGAAAGGAAAACATAAAACTGTATTTGCAGATGACATGATCCCGTGTATAAAATCCAAATGAATTAACAAAAATGCCTGCAACTAATCAAGGCTGTGGAACACACGGTGGTCTGTGACTCCAAGGTTAGATCGAACCCGACGCCCTCTTATAGGACCTCACCACATCTTGTGGTCTTCCTTCACAGCATACGTAACAGTTTGTAATCACACACTTACGTGAGCATTGATTGGTGTCTGTCTTCCCTGCTAGACTATCAGCAGTATCCATTTTGCTCACCACAGCATTTCTAACACTTAGCACAGCACAGAGCCTGGCATATACTAAAGCTCAAATCATGTTTTTAGAATGAATGCAAGAACTTAGTATTACCAGGGTCTGGACAATTAGTTTTCCCAATTATAAAATGGATAGTTCTAATTGATATCAAAGGGTCCCTTCAATCCCCAAGTTTTGTATCTGTTATCCCCTCCATGCCTAGCCCCCAAATATATTCTGTACCCTTCTGCTTTCCCTGCTACCTGCTGTCCTACCCATCCTTGACATTCCAAATCCTCCAGGAAGAATTCCTTGACTCCTGTGCTGGAAATGCACTCTCCTATAACATGCCTTTGAATGTGAAAAATTTGTTTCATTTACTTGGGACCTGTTGAGTTGTGAATATTTTTCTCATGGTCACAGTAGGTTTGAGTTTCATACTGAAGTTTTAAGCCTCTAAAAGTGAACACTGTATATCTAAATTTTCAGTTCACTAAGGACAGAGACCTTGTATCACAGTCATTCATTTGTGTAAGATCTATTTACAGGGTGCTCCATGTTGTGAGGCAAAAGCCCAGAAGAAGCATGAGTTTTGGAGGAAGACTTGAGATAGAATCCAGCTGTGTCACTTACTGGATAAATGTGAACAAGGTGTATCACCTCCCGTAGTTTCCATTTAGGTATCTGCAGGTGTGCTAGTACTTAGCTGGAAGGGGCGCACAGACTTCTATTTACACGAATCTGACTGCACTGTAACGACGCTGCAGCCCCCCTTGCACGTGAGATCAGCAGTTCCCAGAGGGTGAGGGAGCATGCATGGAACGCCCTCTAGGGGGTGTTCTGTCACAGCAGGGGAAGGGCTGGATTGTCGATGTCAGCATTCAGCACCCAGGGTTCAGCAATGCATGGGACAATCACACAAAACTGTTCTGCTCAAAACGGTGATAAGAAACACACCACCAAGAAACACCACTTTACAATCAACAAAGTTACTAGTGTTCATTTTTATATTCTCAGAATTTAGCACATACCTAGAGTAGGAGGGCAACAAATGCATGTTGGACAAAAGAAAAAACTGTAATGATATCCTTTACGTGCTTTCGAACACACTGGAGTAGAGCCAGCAACGTCAGATGTGCAACTTGGGCCGCATCAACCATGACTATGACATTTTCTTGTGCTCAGGGTCCCTCACGTAGAATTTTAAAACATACCTGAGCAGGCCAAATGGCGCGCTCTGAGAATTCCTGTCAGGACAACACTGACCTCCTCGGTTAAGCCACCTATGCCCGGCTGTGTGGCCACGTCCCTGAGAACGAGGCCTGGCCCGACCAGGAACTAGGCGATGCAGGTTGCATGAGAGTCAGGTTTCAGGAACCGTCCTGAGGTGGAAACTTCTGACAGAATCAGTTTTTTACCCCACTCATGAATCCTAGAAACTGAGTCCACTCCTAGCGCTCCCTTTACCTTTTTGTTTTCTGTATGTATGTATGTATGTATGTATGTATGTATGTATGTATGTATGTATCGATAGAGAGAGAGGAAGGGAGAGAAGCACTGATGTGAGAGAGAAACATCTATCAGTTGCCTCTCATTTGCACCCCAACTGGGGACCAAACCTGCAACCCAGGCATGTGCCCTGACTGGGAATCGAACAGGCAACCTTTTGCTCTGCGGAATGATGGATCCTCAACCAACTGAGCCACATCAGTCTGGCCTGTTTATTTTTTTATTTTCTGTTTTTGTCCCACTTACCTTTTGCAAATCAATGGAAAGCTGCTGAATGAAAGCTTGGAGCTCTTGTTCCTTGTGCTCCAGGGCTGTGATCGTATTTTCTGCACCTGTTTTTGAAGCTGTCACAAGATCTCTTCATTGAAAGAAAGCAGATAATGAACAAATTTGGATATCTCATCCAACACACATTCTTCTGCAGGAAAAATACAGTGGTTCTTTAGCTGTCAGGGCTGCGAACATTCACGGTGTGAAGATTATCAATGGAGAAGACTCCTTGGCCCTCTGAAGCAGAAGCCCAGAGAGAAAAACTCCACCCAGGTTTAAGTAAGAAATCCTCATCTGCCTTTGGTTTCTCAGTAGCTTAGGAACTAAAATATACTGAATTGCTCAGCACGGCTGGAGGAGTTCTGAGCTTAGGGAGGTGAAAGGGAATGAGAGTTTGGGGGTGGGAGTCCTGAGCCCTGGGCAGCGAAGGGCAAGCCCAGAACCTGTGCTGGAACTGAGACCAGAAAGTGCTGCAAAGAGTAACGGGGAATGGCGGGCGGGTTACAGCCAGAGCTACACTAACACCGCTTCCCATGGGCCCCACAGACCAAGCAAGAACCTCTGCTCTTCCAGCGCTGAGCAGTGTCTCTGCAGTTCTTCTAGCTTCTGCCTTAGGTCTGATGACGTCTGACTGGAAGTCATTAACTCCTCCCGGGTGCGACTAAGTTCTCTGGCTTGTGCCTCCAACTCTTGCTCCATTTTTCCTAGACTTTCTTCTTTTTTTAAAAGCTGACACAAAGATAAAGTTTCACTGAGCCACTACTAAGAAATATAATTTAAAATAAAAATCTGGACCAATAAGCCAAACTTTCATGACATTTTTGTGGGCTTGTAAGTGGCTTTATATGTCCAGCAGTAAAAAAGAAAGAAAAGAAAATCAAACTGAACTTTTCCACTTTAATAAATTGAAAAAATAAAAATATGATTAATATCAAAGACGACTGGGCTATGTTTAGCAGTACTGAGAGGGTGATGACTAGCAAAATCAGAATAATTAATGAATAATTAATAATCTATTCAGCATTTAGTGACTACAACAGAAATGCGCACCATGTGTTTTACTTTACTTAGCTCCTGTTGCTGGAACCCCTCGAGTTCATCCATTTCATCTCTCCTTTGGAAAAGATTCAAACTCTGATTCTTCATTTCCTGTAACTGAGCTGTCAGAAACCTTTTCTCCTACGTGGAAGAAGACATCAACTCAGGCAACTAAGATATTAAAATCATATTATGTAAACAGAATTCTTGTATGTTTTTCAAGATTTTATTTATTTACTTTTTAGAGAGAGGGGAAGGGAGGTAAAGAGAAATAACAATGTGTGAGAGATACAACAATTGGTTGTCTCTTGTGCGCCCCCAACTGGGAAACGTGGGCTGCAACCCAGGCATGTGCTTTGACTGGGAAATGAACCTGTGACCTTTTGGTTTGCAGGCCGGCACTCAATCCAATGAACTACATCAGCCAGGGACAGATTTCTTAATAAAGGAAAACCTTAAGGAAATCTCTTGTCAGTAGATAATAATATATTGATAATAGAAAGCTTTATAGTAATATCACCAATTTGTCATTACCCATAAATTCTTCAAGTTAAAAATAAATGTTTTAAATGTTGTGAATAAGGACAATAAGAATAATTACTTAACACTTTAAGTCTTAATTCTGACTAGCAATTCTGGATATCCATTTTACACACCTGTTCTCAGTGACAGACTCAACTGGCTGAATACCATTAATAACTGAAGCAAGGCCAAATGCCCTTAAAAAGATAGATGCATTTTAGTAGAACTAATTTCAGTTAGCAAGTCAACAAAAACTAGACAATTTACTACATGATAGCTTCCTGAGATGGATTCCCTTAGGGACAAACACTACTGTTGCAGTTTCCAATTCCTGATGGAGAAGAAATTAAAACAACCTAAAAATAGCATTTCCAAAAATCACAGTGGCTACACAGTGTCTCATGAGTCTTTCCCAGTCTAAAATATTTCCCAACCCCTCCTCTGAGGGGGAAGGGAGAAGAGAGACAATCTCCTTAGTGAACTGAACTAGGTTTTATTTAGTATAGTCTTATATGGATCCCCCTTTACCATGATTTTAAAAGATAAAAAAATAGTCTAATCGAAATTTCAACTGCTACAATCGTAACAGTTTCTTTTAGGAGAAGAATACTTTGACTAACCCACACCACCATAGTTAAGAAAACCATCATTAACACCATGTTTTGCGTCCATTTTTTTAGGCACACTTTCTCTGGGAGACTGCTTGACTTTTCTGTAACTCTTTCCTTGTATATAAATATGTTAAAGTATTCTGATTTAATAATCAGATTTCTACAGAACGCACAAAGAAAATCATAGGCTTAATTTGGCATTTTACATCAAGAATAAAGCAATAATAAAGTTCATCTGTTAAATAAAATTAACAGTAAATACATTTTGCAACTTAATATATCAGTCTAAGAAATAATTTTTCTACTATGAAGAGTAACAGGAGTACTCAATGAAAACAAGGAATGATTCAAGTAGTAGCACATAATTCTGGCTGAGGGAGTTGACTACTGATTATTTTAAATTAAAATGTTTTTCTAAGACAAATACCATACGATTTCACTCGTATGTGGAATCTGATGAACAAACTGAACTAACAAGGAAAGTGGGGACAGACTCACAGATGGAGAGCAGGGTGACAGGTAGTGGGGGCATGGGAGGAGGTTAGGGGTGGAAGGATTGAGCCAAGAGGAAAAAGGACTCATGGACATGGACAACACTGTGGTGACTGCTGGGGGTGGGGAAGATATAAGGAGACTAAAGGGTAATGGAAAAAATACAATAAAGATTTTTTAAAAACTTAAATAAAAAAAATTAAAACGTTTTCCTAATTGTAGCCTTGAAATTCCATCTTCCTGTTCACGTCCGGGGCCAGGATTACCTCGGGCACCTACACAGTGCTGGACGAGCCATGGGGCTGCAATAACCAACCTTCCCCGCCTGCATGTAGCCAAAAGGCTCTCTCATCTGCTTGATGCTGAGCTTGGAGAAATGCCCTCCGCTCACTGCCTCCTCAAAAAGGGTTCCTAACGGGACCAGAGTTGTCAGTCAGGGTCCCAGCAAGAAAACAGATGGCAGACTCAAATTAGGTATTTTGAGAAAAGTTCAATAAAGGGACTTCTCAGAGCTGTGGGCAGGGTAACAAAACTTAAAAGAGAAAATGTGCTAGCAATAGATAGGCATGAAGAAGCGAAGGGATGAAGAGGTCACAAGAAACCCAGAGGGAGAAACTGTCAAGAGGGGAAACCAAAGGTCTGACTCAAGCTGTGACCTTTGGCCGTGGGATGCAAACAACCTGAAGGGACCCCACGTGGAGAAGGCTGGGAACTAAACATTTTGACCACAGTCTTCTTCCACACACGGCTCTCTACTGCTCCCCACAGTGGGACTCAATCAGAAGGGAAAGGGCAACGGAGCCCTCCTGAGGAGCTCCTGCCAGCCTTCAGGCACACGGAGAAAGTTCAGAGAGGGGTAGAGAGTATGCTGGGAGGGGCCTGCCCCCCACGAAAGCATGAGACCTGAGTTTTTCAAGTCAGTACCTGGCTTCCAAGAGGTGCATAGTTATCAGTACCCTGGCCACTGCAGAAACCATTTTCTAAGCCCACAGAAAAGGCCAACATTCACAATGAGGCAAAAATAAAGATGAACTAACCTTTTCAAGCTGATCCACTTTTTCTGACCATTCCTAAAACAAAACAACAAAAAAGTACAGTTTCCAGGGAAGAGTATCAACAATAGCAAGGTTTTCAGAAAACAAAACAACCTATCACTCTCCTCCCCAAAGCAACCCAGCAACCAAACAAAACAGAACATTTTTTAAAAACCTATGAAGTTGGCTTAATAGTAAGAGAGCCAAGAGTCCTAAAGGAAGAAAATGAACTTTATACAAGAACATAAATATGAACTTTATTCTAGAACACAAATATAAGCCTGCATATGTTCATTAAGTAGATACACAAATGAAGCTATCTCTGCTGTTCGGATGCAGCTTTTTAGCTTATTCCTGAGTGTTTTCCCATGATTATTACTATAATTTCTTGGGATGGGTAGTTCAGACCAGCAGAGTTGGTAACTCTGTAATTGATGTTTAGAAAGTAATTACCGAAGGGGAAAGTCTTCAGCAGCCCCTAATGGTTATTCTCCTTCTGGTCTTGATTTTACCAATATGCTTCATGCCATCTGGTGTAAGTTAACAGAAAAGGGATTATGCCCCTTATTCACAAATCACTGAACAGGGGAAAAACACCTGCTGGTACAAAATGCCCTATATAAGGTGCCTACAATCAGAATCTGCCAATTTTAGATTATTTCTTCATTTACAGACACTCATACCTTAGTTTGCCACTAAGTACTGGTGAATGATGTTTCTTCTGTCTAGTAAATGTCCTACTTGACAAGTATACACTTTAAAACCAACCAACCAACCAACCAACCACCCCACCTACTGCAGGTAAATCATACATTTTCTTAAATGCGATAATATAATATTGATAAATTGACTCTGTCTTAATTAATAAGGATTATCATTACAATATCTTGATGCTTATCTTAAATTTAAAATGCCATTGCACAAAATATACCTTATAATAGCTAGTAATAACATTATTTTCCTTTCTTAGTATCACTCATTAAAGCAGATGAGCATCTGCTCTTAAAATATCTTAAAACAGATGATTCTAATTACAGGCTCTCCTTTCTGTCTAGCTGGCTGGAGCTGAAGAAACTTAGGAGCCCGAGATTGTAAGAACTATGTACATCATGGATGATGGCTAGCTTGAAAGCATCTTCTCCAGTATAAAAGGCACGTGTTTGAGTCTAGGTTTTGAGACAGGTTTTCAGAGGACAGAGACCCTTTCCTTGTCTCGGGCTCACCACTGGATTATGGACACACAATTTCCTGTTTCCGTTTTACAAAGCTACACAGTTATGGACTAATACTCTCACATTCTGGACACGTTTCACGATTATAACTTCAAAGTTTCTTGATAATATACCACCCTGAGGCCAAATGAAATCTCAAAGAACATATATAACAGCGTTCCTTTTCTCCTAGGCTGCAAATATTTTCTAGCAGGTTTACATCAGAATTTTCCAAAATCCTGTCATTAAGTGAAATCTCTTCACCAGTCTTGGGTGGTATCACACATAAAATACCTGGTCCTTTCTGGCTAATGCCAAAGCCAGTTCTTCTGCCATCTTGGCTCTGTTGGCTTGGAATGTTTCATTCTGCTCTTGAAGTTTCCGCATGGAAGCTGTTAACAAATAGGCTTTTTTTGAGATATGGAAATATTTCAGAAACAGTATGACAAATAACCCATGTGATTACTTTACAATTGTTACCTAACCAAAAAGGCTGAGGTCACATAAGTGAATTATGAGCCTGGGAAAAACCTGATCCATCTCCACTTTCCCAGAATCTTTCTGGCCTTAGTAACAGACCACCGTTGTTTGTTCGTTTGTTTCCTATTTTTTTTAATAGTCGAATATATACATTTAGGAAGATGCCAGAAGGTAACTTTTTAAATGGCACAATGATAGAGCACTGAATTAGGTAAGGTGCAAGAAAGCACTAATACTGTTGCTAAGTGATGACTATTACCACTTTACAGAATTAAAAACAAAAGGTAAAGCAACACACACAAAATATTTCTTTCACTTTGTTTTCCTCTAAAAATATTTTTAGTATGTATTATAGCAATAAAAAATAACTTTCTAATTCTGGTAGCATCTCCGTGGACTGAGCCCCGCGAAGCATACATGAGACAGGGCAGAATGAACAAAATGCAGGTTCTGCTGTGGCAGGCGTGGTGGCAGTCAGAGATCTCCCCCCGTTTCTGAGCAGAGCAGGGATGGGGCTATGGCCAGAACCAAAGTCTCCCAATCTAGCTCCAAAAGCCAGGTACTAGATTTTGCCAATACACTGGTCAACCAGATGGACACAGCTAATAATGGCCTTCTCCTAAGAAGCATGCCCATAAGGCAACATAAATACCAAGCAAATGTTATTATATATCAACCTGGTTAAGAAATACTGTAAACTACTCATAAAGATTTGAACTATGGCAAAGTGAAAAACTTAACTATTCACTATTGTTTCATTTGAAAACACTAAACCCTAAAAGGATTAAGAAAAAAAAAACAGGAAAAAAAATACGTACAATCCTGGTGTTTTTCTAATGCAATTTCAAGCTTTTCTTTTATCTTCTGCAAGTTTCGGACCTGCTCAGCGTAGTCTTGGTGAGGAGGATGACGCACATACCAAGAATGGACAAACATCAGGAAAGGAAGTTAATTAAACAAACAAACAAAAAAAATGAGTGAAAAGGATGATGATTTTCTCAGCCTGAAAACCATTCCTGTTAAGGAAAGCTAGGCAGACAGCCTCCCATTAACGATGAACAACACAGGCAAACAGGTATAGCACAAATTATGCACGGTATAAATGGTGAATACAAACAGGCAGATTTTTCTAGCCTTGATAAGGGACAAGAATTGGGCCTGGTTTGGTCATCAGAAATGCCCTGCTATGAAAACCAGTAGTATCTCATTATTCAATTTCAAATCTCAGTTTTCACTTCCCCTTCCAGTCTTAGCAAGACAGACCAAAGGGAACTCACTAGATACTCACTCACAGTCCACACAACCAAGTGACAGTGGTTAGGGCCACGCAGACACCTTACCACAGGACTGCCTCTACAGTGAAAGTACTTCGAGCTCAGAAAAGCCGGCTTCCTTTCTACACAGGAACTGAGCTGCCTGTGCCACTTCACAGGTGAAAGTCAGAATTAATTACCTGGGTGGGCGCAGTGGAAAAGGAGACAGGCCTCAGTTCAAATCCTGACTATGTCAGTCCTTAAGCAAATGACTGATCCCAAGTATCAAGTTTCCTCATTTACGAAGTAACGATATTAACTGTACCTAGATAATAAACCGTTCTGTATGCCTCATGCGCCTGGCACACAGGGCTCAACAAAAGGGAGCTGCTAGTGTTGCTGTTACTACTCACACTGAGCCTGTAGGAGGATACCCAGGACGTAAGTGGACTCACTAAATGTCAGTTCTCTTCCCTGTCCCTTCCTCTCTAACATAAATCAAACCTAGACTATTCTCCCTTCTATATTAGGGAGGGTACCTATTATTTTAAAGGTTTCCCCACAATATTAAACAAATATACAATTATTTCATCTGTGTTACTGGTATTATTTACACCAGAGGGTAAGAGGAGAGTAACGACAGGGTTTAAAGCAGACTGTAATTAAAAGTATGGACTCCAGTACCAAGCAAATCTGAGTCTGGATCCCAGCTCTACCACCTACTACTTGTGTGGCCTTAACCTCACTAAGTCTAATATGGCCACCTACTGTGGGGACAAAATGAGATAGCAGACTAACCGGAGGCTGTGAACTGCACTGTGGACCTTCGATAACTGCACATACGCAGAGAGTTCACATAGAGTTTGGTGTACTTTGCAGTCTACTACTTTCACTCCAATAAAATGGGCATATGGCCAAGGACAAAAAGAAACACAGAAGCCAAGGACCACTTCACAGAATGAAGCTTTCAGAATGCATCCCCTGGCAGAAACCAACATAAGAATTCACAATTTTTACCACAAACATGACCAGCTCAGGCAAACGATATGATGGGAGTTGTGTAAATTGTGAAGTGTGCACAAAAGACACAGTGAGAGTTACTGCTCCCATATGGGTGCCAAAGTTAGAAATACTATTGAAAAGTGGCCCGCACACCATAAAGACACTTACATAGGTGATGCGTGGCTGTAACAAGTGGCAACACAGCACCAAACCCCTCTGGTGTTGAAGACTCCAACATCTGCTTGTCATTCACTATAAATAGTATGCTCTGCCCTCTCCACCCAAAAGCAAGCCATGGTAATGGCTAAAAAAGATGGTCAAATCTATTCTACACATATTTTTAATACCTTTTATATTCTTGGCTAGAAACCTCAGGAGAGGAAAAATTGTTTTTTTTTTTTAAACCTTAGAACTCAGTTTTGAATTTACACTATGTAGTACAATAACAAAAGGAGGAAAAAAGAGTACAAATTGCTCCTTTTTTTTATTAAGATCAAAATACCTCAAAATAAATATAAGGTTATACTACATGGCTATTATATAGGGAGAGATGGTTGGTCAAGGCAAATTTCCTGTGTTTGCTTTTTATTAATCCTTAGACATACCAGAAAGCCTGGCCTCTAATTTCCGTATCTGTTCATTTCTTCTCAAAAGCTGAGACGTCAGATCTTCTCTGGAGCTGCTTCCATCGGAAGCCTGTTGAGACAGACACAAGAAGAGGTTGTATTCACACGGGCGGTTTCGGAAGTGTGAGACCACAGTACTGAAAGTGATGACTTTTATTTTAGGTTTGGTTACGCTTTGTGATCTTAACTTAGCTGGGCCCTACCTTCTCAACCTACAAAGTAGAAGCAACACCATATCCATGTATAGCTGAAAGAGATAAAGGTGCTAAACAGATAAATTATGTGTGGGTGTACATGCTATCAGAAAAAGGGGTGGTGAACAAACCCATTATGATCTTATTACTCCAAGTGCCTCAGACAAGATGTATGTTTTCAGTGATAAAAAGAGAAATCACTGTTTTTCTAAAGGTAAAACCCCAGGATAAAGAGGAGAAGGCTGGTCTGTGATGAAGAAACCATCACCGACGTTGATTAAGTTTCAGTATCTTCATCTACAAAATAAAGGGAAGTCAAGCTGAAGCTCCAAAAAGCATCAACAATTTTAGCAGATAATGTGCATTCAATTTACCAATACATTAATGAGACATCAATTTTCCCCAACAATCTACATTGTCTTAAAACACATGGGCACTTTTATTATTACAGGCACTGCTTACTGTTGCTAATAAAGAACTTGCTTTATCTTTTCACCTCGATTATAAAATTTTTTAAAATACAGAAGAGTAAATGGTTTAGTGAATATTATCTACTGTGACAACTGCTGATATTTTCCCACATTTGCTCCATCAATTTTTATGTCACTAAAGTACTTTAAATAAAAGACACTATGGCATTTCATCCTAAATATTTTGATAAACACTTTTTTCTTTTTTAAAAAACAAAATTTTATTTATTTATTTTTAGAGAGAGGGGAAGGGAGGGAGAAAGAGAGGAAGAGAAACATCAATGTATGGTTGCCTCTCACATGTGTCCCCCACTGGGGACCTGGCCCACAACCCAGGTTTGCATCCCGACTGGGATCAAACCTATGACCTTTCGTTCACAGGCCACCACTCAAACCACTGAGCCACACCAGCCAGGGCTGATAAACATTCCTAAAATATAAGGACATTCTCCTTTATAACTACAACACCGTTATCGCACCTAATAAAACTAAAAATAATAGTATCTAATATCATTATGTTTCCCCATTTTATTCCCAAAATGTCTTTAGAGGTGGTTGAACATTTCACTCTAAATCATTTGCCCACCTAGCCACTTGCCCGACCAACAATTACAGAGAATCAGTACACTGTACAGTTAAAAGGGAGTCTCTGCAGGCAGAAGGTCCAGGTTCAAGTCCCATCTTCACCACATACAAAGTACAGAACTTGGGCCGATTATTAACTTCTCTGTGCATTGACTGCATCCATAACTATGACAGCAAACATGATGTACTGCAGAGAACTGTGATGAGGAGGACGTAAGTCAATACTTGTCAAGTCCCTAAAATGCGGCCAGGCACATAGCTGGTTTTAATACATGTCATCTATTATCAGTAGAAGTTATGATTATCACTGTTAGTGAGACATCCTATTCTCAGCACTGGGTATAGTGGTAAAACAAAAAGTCCTCACCTAAAACGGCAGTAGCTGCAGCAACTACTAATTTTGACATGCTTGTTAAGAGCCAGCCAATACCCTACAAAGTAGGTGTTTTCGATTGTATTTTCTCCATCACCACTTATCCCCACTACACTCTCTTCCTCCTGCCCCACTCCCCTAGCCCCTCAATCACCACACTGTTGTCCATGCAGCAACTGCTGTGAAATGCTTGCTAAGAGGCAAGCACAACGTTGCAAAGCATTTTATATACTGTGCAGAAAAGAGTTAACATCACAGGCCTGAGACTGCTATTCTTAGCAAGGCCTGCTTGCAAGGTCAGCCCTCAGCTGGCCTATGGGAACCTAGATTTTCCAAAGGTTCCTACTATTCCTAATAAGAATGGCTCGTTATACCCTAAACTGATTGTGCAAAAAAATACGGTTTATGCTAACCTCTGTCTTCCTTCCAGGAGCCTGAAATTTTGGAAAATGCTAGGCAGAGGATGCCTCTGTGACTAGTCTCCCAATAAAATCTCTGGGTACTGAGACTCTTAGGAGCTTCTCTGGCAGACAACATTTTACCCTGTGTGGTCACAGATCACTGCTGAGGGAATTGTCCTGTGTCACTCCACTGGAAGACAACTCTTAGAAGTTTGTGCCTGGTTTCCCCCAGGCTTTGCCCCGCAAACCTCTTCACTTTGCTGGTTATGCTTTGCATCCTTTCACTGTAATAAATGAGAGCAGTCAGTAAAACTATATGCTGAGTCCTATGAGTCTACCTAGTGAATAATTGAACCTATGGGTGAACCTCAGGGACACGACACCTACGTTAAGAGAATGGCACAGTTTCTACCCACTGTTACACTCAGGCATGGAAAAGTGAAGCTCACTTTGGGGAAGTGAGGATGGGGAAACTCAGGCATGGAAAAGTGAAGGAACTTGCCCAAAGTCATGCAATAATGATGGAGTCAGGAATCAAATTCAGGCCTCACTCCATAACCTCACTCGAGTTCCCAACTGCTACACTCTACTGCCTCTCATAAAGCTCCCAGTTCAGTGGGAGAGACAAGCAAATCATCAACAATGCAATGCAACAGGTGCTCTGACAGGGGTAAGCAGGAGGCCAGGACCGAATTCAGCCAAGAGGGATAAAGGGCAGATGGGATGAGAGGGGCAGGTCCGGTCAAGGGAGCTTCTTGGAAGTAACATGTGAACTGGTCTTGATGGATGCACAAGTGTCTGTCAGAGGGACCCAGAAGTGAAAGGTGGACACAGGAGACGTTCTGGAGAATGGAAATTGCATACACAAACATGTAGGCATGAAGGAATATTGTCCATTCCAGAAAGTACAGTAAATTCACTATGGCTGCAACCCAGGGTGTAAGAAAACAGAGTGATATAAGGCTGGGCAGACCACAACTGTTCACCGTTATACTACAACAATGAGTTTGCACTTCCTCCCGAAGATGATGGGGAAGCCACTGAGGATTTTTAAGCACTCGAGAGACACAAATGTATCTGCTTTGGCGAGTTACTTAGTGCAGGAAGCCCAGATAGGTTCCTGCATTTGTCCAAGAAACAAACACAACCTGAAATAAAATGGAAGTGAATGTACCACTGGCTAATTGGGTAGAGAGGGTGAATTTGAGACATTTAGGAGATGGAAGCCGAATACCTGCTAACTGACTGGACACCAAGAGGACAAAGAGGAAAGAGTCTAAAATGCCTCCAACATTTCCTGTTGGTGACTTGGAGGATAAAGGTGCACATGTGGGAATGGAGTTACTGACTTTAGTTTTGTTTGTTTTAGAATCTGAGACGCCACAGGAAAAACATCTAGTTGGAGAAACATATGCAGCAGGGTATAAGTGTCTGAAGACCGGGAGGGGTCAGAATGTGTGTGTGTGTATGTATATGTGTGTATGTATACGTGTGTGTGTGTGTGTGTGTGTGTGTGTAGTTCAAATCAATTACTTTAAAAGTCTCAGAGCTAAGTATTTCCTGAATTCAGGTCAATCTGGATGTGTGGAATACATTTGAGATGAGAGCCTTCATTTAGCATGTCAGCATGCAGGTATTTCTGCCATAGAACTCGGAACTGAAACTATATCTTTCAGCCTGGTGATCAAATGTACATTTATATTTCCTGTTAATTATAGCAGCCAATGATAATTTAGATCTGGTAATCTTATTGTTTCACCTCAATAACCTAATAGCTTCTGCCATGTAATCTGACCCAGACAGGTAGTATAAGAAAGGAGGAGGAAGACTCATTTGACCATGGAAACAACTCAAGTGTCTATCACCAGGAGTAGACAGAGATCAACTGTCTTCAAATGCTGGCATCTTATATGGCAGTAAAAATAAGTGAACCACAGCTTCATATAACACAGATGAATTTTAGAAACACGAAAGTTCAAAAATAAGCAACATTAAACAACAAACTGTTTGACTATATGCATATCTGGTAGGATATTTTAAACAGCAAGGGAATGATAATGCAACATTTGGGATAATGGTTATCTGGAGGGGATGAGGGGATGAGGGAAAAGGGAATAGGGAAGGAGCATATAAGTGGTTCAACAGTACTGCCCTGGCTGGTGTGGCTCAGTGGACTGAGTGCCACTTTGGCTTGCAAACCAAAGGGTTGCCAGTTCGATTCCCAGTCAGGGCACATGCCTGTGGTGCAGGCCAGGTCCCCAGTACTGGGTGCGCAAGAGACAACCACACACTGATGTTTCTCTCCCTCTCTTTCTCTCTCCCTTCTCCTCTCTCTGAAAAGAAATAAAATCTTAAAAAAAAACACAACCCCCCCGCCACCCGCCAGTATCAATAATGTTCTAGTTCTTTGGGTAGGTGACAGATTAACAAGCATCCATTTTTAAAAATTATTTATTTATTTTGATTCAGAGCTCAAGCATTCATTTTATTTTTATGATTTATACTTTACATTTACATTATCTACATTCTTTTACATATATCAAGCATTATAAATCTTTTAAAAAAATCCTCACTTGAGGATATATTTTTTTAATTGATTTTGGAGAGAGAGGAAAAGTGGGGAGAGAGAGAAACATGGATTGGTTGCCTCCCATACACGCCCCAACCGGGAATTGAACCTGTAACCCTTGGGGTACCAGACGACACTCCAACTGAGCTACCCAGCCAGGGCATTATAAATCAGTTTTGAAAAGAGTCTTATCTGATGTTAAGATCCTAACATATGCTAAAGACATACTTTTAATCCTAAGGCTTGACCTTTACCTAACACAGCAACATCCTCATTTTTAAAAACCTTTCTAACCACAAAGGTACTTTACAAATAACGAACATAAGTACAGTCATCAGTGCCAACTTTTCACCAACTTTCCCAATAAAAGAGTATACTCTGGTTCACTCCAAATGACAACTCACAGACCTTGTTAAGCAATAATGACTTAAAATATATTTGTCTACAGAGACAACACACTGAAGTACTGAGAAGTAGAATGTAAAAGAAGATGCATGGAAAAGAAACCAGGGGACTTCTGGTCAGGATGGTGGCATAGGTAAACACGGCCCACTTCCTTGCACTGCCACATCGAAATTACAACCAAAATACAGAACAGCCCTCACTCAGAACGGTCAAAAATCGAGTTGAACAGAGGTCTGACAACTACAGAATTCAAGAAACCACATCCATCCAGACTGGTAGGAGGGGTAGAGATGTGGAACAGGCTGGTCTCACATCCACATGTGGTGGATAAAAATGCAAAAGAGACATCTCAGGAGCAAAGAGTCCCAGCCCCACAAGAGGCAAAAAACAACCAATTAGAACTATGAGAAATAAAAAGAATTAAAAAGCAAACAAAAAACCAACCAAACAAACAAAACGGGGATAGTGTAAGCAACTTCTGGGAAACCTTAAAGTGTTCCAACATTCACATCATAGGGTGCCAGAAGGAAAAGAGAAAGAGCAAGAAATTGGAAATCTATTTGAAAAAATAATGAAAGAAAACTTCCCTAATTTGGTGAAGGAAATAAACTTGCAAGTCCAGGAAGCACAGAGAGTCCCAAACAAGATGGACACAAAGAGACCCACAGCAAGACACATCATAATTAAAATGCCAAAGGTTAAAGATAAAGAGAGAATCTTAAAAGCAGGAGAAAAGAAGTTAGTTAACTACAGGGGAGTTCCCATAAGACTGTCAGATGATTTCTCAAAAGAAACTTTGCAGGCTAGAAGGGACTGGCAAGAAATATTTTAAGTCATGAAAAGCAGGGACCTACAGCCAAGATTGCTCTACCCAGCAAAGCTATCATTTAGAATCAAAGGGCAGATGAAGAGCTTCCCAGACAAAAACAAAACTAAAGGAGTTCATCATCACCAAAACATTATTATATGAAATGTTAAAGGGGACTTCCGGCCAAGATGGAGGCGTAGGAGGACACACTGTGCCTCCTCTCACAACCAAAATTAAGGATAACAAATATTTAGAAAGAAGAAAACAACCAGAACTGATAGAAAATTGAACTGTACGGAAGTCCAACAACCATTCGCCCAGACTGGTAAGAGGGGCGGAGTCGTGGCAGGAGAAAGGGGAGGTGCGGACCCGGGAACGCAAGCAGCAGCAGCTGGTAGTTCCCAGGTGCACAGGCGGTGGCTGGCGGTCCCCGGGCCCACAGGAGGCAGCTGGCGGACCCCGGGCACAGGGGGGCAACTGTGCAGACCCAGTGAGGCCGTGCAAGGTGGCTGGCTGACCAGGTGGTCCCACATTTGTGCCTGCAGATGGCCCAGGCAAAGGGGAAGTGGCAGAAGGGACTGAATCCAGGAGAGAGTGAAGCTGGCGGCATTCTTCCCTCTCGGACCCCGCCACCACCTACAGTGTCACAACCCAGCAAATGGGCTGCCCCACCCTGAGGAACACCTAAGGCTCCACCCCTAACTACGTAATAGCCGCGACCAGACTAAAACCAAACCAAAACAAAACAAAACAAACCACCAAAAATGGCTCAAACCAGAGAACAAATGAAAGCCCCAGAGCCAATTCCTCTAAGCAGTGAAGAAATAGCCAACCTATCAGATGCACAGTTCAAAGCACTGGTCATCAGGATGCTCACAGAATTGGTTGATTTTGCTCACAAATTAGATTAAAAAAATGCAGGCTACATACATGAAATGAAGGAAGATGCATGGGGAACCAATGGAGATGGGAGGAAAACTGGGACTCAAATCAATGGAGTGGACCAGAAGGAAGAAACAAACCACCAAACAGAAAACAAAGAAGAAACAAGAATTCGAAAAAATGAGGAGAGGCTTAGAAACCTCTGGGACATCATTAAACGTCCCAATATCCGAATTATAGGGGTCCCAGAAGGGGAAGAAGAAGAGCAACAAGTGGAAAACTTATTTGAACAAATAATAAAGGAGAACTTCCCCAATCTGGCAAAGGAAATAGACTACCAGGACGTCCAGGAAGCTCAGAGAGTCCCAAAGAAGTTGGACCCAAGGAGGAACACCCCAAGGCACATCATAATTACATTAGCCAAGATTCAAATGAAGGAGAGAATTCTGGAAGCAGCAAGAGATAAGGGGACAGTCACCTACAAAGGAGTTCCCATCAGACTATCAGCTGATTTCTCAAAATAGACCTTCCAGGCAAGAAGGGGCTGGAAAGAAATATTTGAAGTCTTGAAAGGCAGGGACCTATATCCAAAATTGCTCTGTCCAGCAAAGCTGTCATTTAGAATGGAAGGGCAGATAAAGTGCTTGTCAGATAAGGTCAAGTTCAAGGAGTTCATCATCACCAAGCCCTTATTATATGAAATGTTAAAGGGACTTACCTAAGAAAAAGAAGATAAAAAATAGGACAGTGAAAAGACAGGAAACTCACAGGTATTAACAACCACACCTAAAACAAAAGCAAACTAAGCAAACAGCTAGAACAGGAACAGAACCACAGAAATGGAGATCATATGGAGGGTTAGCAACAGGTGAGTGGGAGGAGGAGAGGGGGGGAAGGTACAGAGAATAAGTAGTATAGATGGTGGGTAGAAAATAGATGGGAAGGGCAAGAATAGTGTGGGAAATGTAGAAGCTAAAGAACTTATAACACATGGACATGAACTAAAGGGGGAATGTGGGTGGGAGAGGGTGTGCAGGGTAGAGGGGAATGATGGGGGAGAAATGGGACAACTGTAATAGCATAATCAATAAAATATATTTTAAAAAATGTTAAAGGGACTTATTTAAGAAAAAGAAGATCAAAACTATGAATAATAAAATGGCAATAAATACATATCTATCAACAATTCAACCTAAAAAACAAACTAAGCAAACAAGAACAGAGACAGAATCATGGATATGGAGAGTATTTTGATGGTTGCCAGATGGGAGGTGGGTGTGGAAGATGGGCGAGGTAGTGAGGGGATCAAGAAGTACAAACAGGTAGCAAAAGAATAGCCATGGGGATGTAAAGTACAGTATAGGAAATGGAGTAGCCAGGGAACCTACATATGACCCATAGACATGAACAATGGTGTGGGGATTGCCTGAAGGAGTGGGGTATGCTGGGTAGGGGAGAGCAAAGGGGGGAAAATGGGGACACCTGTAATAGCATAATCGATAAATTATAATTTAAAAAATTAGCCCTGGTTGGTGTGGCTCAGTTGATTGAGCAATGACCTGTGAACCGAAAGGCTGCCAGTTTGATTCCCAATCAGGGCACATGCCTGGGTTGCAGGCCAGGTCTCCGGTTTGGGGTGTGTGAGAGGCAACCAATTGTTGTTTCTCCCGCACACTGATGTTTCTCTCCCTCTCTCCCTCCCTTCCCCTCTCCCTGAAAAAAGAAAAATGTTATTTTAAACATATATTGAAATGGTACCAAATATTAAAAATTAATGAAGATACTTACAAAGTCATCTCCTGAGTCAGCTCCCATAGAGGCAACCGATTCCTTGCTCACAGACCGTGGGATCCTAGTAGCACCTCCTGGTCTCTGGGAAACAGAAGTCTCTTCCGCAATTTTCTTCTTTAGTTTAGCAAACATTTTGCTGAGGGGCTATCCTGCCCTGAGGACCAGCTCTTAAACCACAGAAGTCTTTAGGCCAGCAACCAGGAATTCCAAGATAGGTGCCTAAAAAGTTCCAGATATCCAAGCTAGCTTCATCCCTTCTTAAATGTGGGCCAAGAACCTATGGCAACACAGTATGTACACATCAGATGAAAGAGAACTCTAAGTTAAACACTGGAGAGATTTGACATTCTCAGTTGGTAAGTTAAGCTTCAAGTTTGAAAATTTTAATTTTCAAGCTTCGTAATTTTACGCATATACTTAATAGGACACCATTACTAAGCATTTTAAAAAGCAGTCAGGTACTTCATATGCATATACAGATAAGGAAATCCAGACTCAAGTTGGTGAAGTAATCTGCCAAAGATTGCTAGGTGGCAGGGCTGGTATTTGAAATAAGGATTCTGACTCACAAGTCCCTACTCTCCTTTTTTTTTTTTTTTTTTAAATACCATGTTGGCTATGGTGTATAATAAATACATTAAGTAAAAATTTCCAGAGCTAACATTAACGTTACATAATGTTTTTGAATCTTCCTCTCAGTAATACTAACTATAGTTTAGCATGTTTTTTTTAAGATGAAGACAAAAACATGTAACTCAATATAAGGAAAAGGCATGATGTTCGAATGTTCCAGGATGGTTTGCAATCAGGTATTCATCAGAAAAACTGACAACCTGGAAAAGGCATTCCTGGACATGTTATGTGGTTCTCTTTAAGGGCGATTAAATGATCTCAAATCACTTTCTTTTTTTCATAATGTTTTACACAATATTCAAAAATGAGATTCAAGCTCTTTCCTCCCATTGGTGAATAAAAATACTAATATCCTGATTCCTACCTAAACTTTTCATGTTTTATGGAGGAAATCCAAGCTCTACTATCTAAGATCTACAAGGGACTTCTTACCATTTCCATTTAGGTCTGTACAATTCTTCAAAAACTTTACCTTCAATGTCTGTAAACCAACTACTCACCTAGCTTATCTACTAGAGTTAAAACAGCTTGGAGGTCAAAGCATTCTGTCCTGCATGAAGACAAAGACAAAATGCACTGGATATTTCCTTTCAAGTGTAAGGTGAAAATGGAGGGGTTGGAAGAGTAGGGAGAGGGATTAGAGGGAGAGGAAAACTTGTCACTGCCCCATTCCTCAGTGAGCTACCTTCCCACAGCCTGGTCGCCTCTGCATTTGTGATTTGCCTAAGAATTTCACTTACAGGCACAAAGAACAAAACCTCTTATTGCAGTAGATCCATAAATTCACTTAACACTGGCGACCCGAGCAAAACAACTTGAATGAGATTACGGCTTCCCAGAACCAATGATTATTTCTCAGTTGATTCTGAGTCACAGACTACCTGGCCAGACCCTGGAGCCTTGACTGGTACTAAGAAAGTCGCTGACAGAAAGGATGGTTCAGCTGGGTAAAAGACAGCTGCCCAACGCCCAAGCAGGCAGGCTGGTACCTGCCGCGACAGTTTGGATACCACTCTGACTCCTTACAGACGCGCTCCGGCGTAGACTGTCAAAGAAGGGAGCCCACGTCTCTCCAATTTGACAGCAGTGAAACAGAGCCAGAGAGGAGTGACTTGTCAAAGGTCGCGAAAGGAGGAATCCTGGAACCCTAGGCTCCACGATCCCAGGACGGGCAGCCCTCCTCTGCCCCCACCCTCGCCCTTTCAGCACCCCGGTACCGACCCCTGCCTTGGGACTTGGGGCAACCCCGTCTGGGCCGCTTTGGGGGCAGACCGAATCTACTGGGAGGATGAGGGGCCTCCGCGCGTCTCTGGCCCCGGCTCGCGCACCTGCCGCTCTCAGGGCAGCCGGCAGAGCCCCGCCTCCGGGGCTTCTCACGAACGCCGGGCCGCGTCACCAGCCCGAAGTGCTGGCCGGCGAGCGAACCACTGACCCGGAACCGCACTAGCACCAGCGCGCCGGAAGTGGCTGCGCGCGGGGCCCCGCTGGTCCGCCGCGCGCAGGCGCCTGAGAGCGGCCTCCACGGACCCAAGCTCGAAATTGGAGCGGCGGTTGGGCCCCACCCACTGGACGGCGCGTGGGCGCGGTGCCGGGCGTTCCTCGGGCAGGCCGGCCACGTCAGCAAGTGGCCGGACCAGAGTTTGTTGACGGAGTGGCCGAAACCTTTCTTGTTTGAGTCCCTGCGGAATGGAGGGGAAGTGGGAGGAGCCTCATGGCAAAAAGGAAAGAACCCAATTGGTGCGGTGGGGCCGATGTGTGCTGAGCCGGTGGGCAACCGCCAGCGGCGGCTGCGCTGGGCCAACCCGGAGCTTCCTTTCCTCTCCCTGTGTCTCAGTTCCCCGCACCTTACACAGTTCCATGTCACTTAGTAGGTGATCACGCCAAGTCTGTAACGGCTGCCCCATGCCTTGTGATTGTTAGTTTTAACTTTTGTGCCTATGACCTGTTGTAGGTTACACATTTTATATCGTAACCCAGGACACATAGGCTGTACCATTGAAAGAAGTTTCCGGAATCATGCCCTTATTATATAGTACACTCTGATACTGTGCATTTAGTTTAAAAAACAAAAACGCTGGTTTGGCAACCCACTGCATTCACTACGAGGTAAAAACTGCCTCGTACAAAGTTAGAGTGCAAATTAATAGCCTTTGCCAGATCCCCGCACTCAATTGCTAGCCAAGCCAGACATTCCACTTTGAAGCTGCTCTTGTTCTTGCCCCAGACCAGGTCAACAGCTTCCACTGGATTCCCCTAAACAGTCCCTCCCTCCGTGTGTTCCAGTTCCGACCACCAGGACCAGGGCAGGGAAAAAGCCAAGAGTAAGACTAAGAAGATATATACAAACTAGGAGAATAAGCACTGACTCCACAGCCCCAAAAGAGTTGGAACTGCATGACACATTATCTGAAAGAAGCAAATGGTAAGAGTTTAGCACTTAAAGTTGTCAACGATTATTAAAAACCAACAACTTTTAAGCAAATAATGTTTATTTTTATATTTATACACTTAATATATATGTGAATTCAAGATACAAAATTCATTTACAAGAGTTCACACCTGATGAATGTAGTCACATTTCTACAGAACATTTATTAATGTAAAAATGATCTCAATACACTGACGACAAAAATCAAATGCTGTGTAATCTTGTTACTCAATAAACATAAGAAAATGACAATGTTTAACTTCCCATCCTCTAGTATTTAAGCGCCTCAAGGTGGTAGGCACCATATAAAAGAAGAAAACTGGAAAGACAGAGGCCTACTAAATCCGCTCTGTAGGATCACAGTGTTTAACTCTGAAATTCATTTTGTGAAGTAGTTAGTGAAGGGCTGACTATTCTTTATGACAAATCACATATACAAGAGTCAAAAGGGATGAAACTCAAGAAAAAAAATGTTTCAATAACCTCTCAATTTTTATAAGCTATTAACCATAACAGACAAAAAGGCTGCTGAAAAAGAACATAAAAACATCATTAAGAGTATGTATGGCTTAAGCAAGTTTCAAACACAACAGACAAGACTTACAAGATCACAAAAGTTCAAGTCAAATGATACTGACAATATAATTTCCCCTCTTAGTCATTGGTAGTAAATAGCCCCTTCAAAATTTATTCTACTGACAATGCAGACAAAACTAATGAATTCAAATGGTTTGCTGTTTCACAGAACTGAGTTGATGGATTCTGTTCTAAAGTATTAACCCACAATACCCAAAATTTAATACAAGTGAGCAACAAGACTACGTCTCAAGGATTACAGTCATTTGTGAATAGCTAGATAGGCAATCAAATAGCTTCATTATTTGCACGACAGATTAGCAGCACTTGGATAAGAACTGTTATATGAAAATTATTGTGCTTCAATGTCTTGAGGAGAGCTAATATAACTCTATAATCCCTATATTGTTACAATTCTATAACATTTCAGTTACAGACGAGCACAATTTTTAAAAAGTATTTCACACCACTAGAAAATCAATTATATTCTCCAAATGTAATTTCTCCTATGATTGAAACAAGTGCATTTCTGCCTAATATCCATAATACAGACAATAGGTTCACCATTATCTTCAGGGAAAAACAAGCAAACATAACTTATTTTAACTCCTGTTTATCTTAACCTTTTGATGATTTGAATGCAGAAAAATGATATTCAACCTGACAGTGGAAATTGCTCAGAGAAAAGAATGTGGCCTGAAATGACAATAATCATTAGAGCAAATTAAAAGATGACTTATCACTGCTTCATCAGGTTCAATGACTCGTGAAACCCCTATTTGTACTGGTGCTGCACACTGAAGATAACCTATTTGGATAAATTCCTTCACTTGTAAGCTCTACTATGAAATATTAGGACATAACACCTGCCTTTCCTAATATCTAAGACCTTTCTACCTTAACAAGAAGAAACCTCTAAAACATAAGACTGATTATTTAACAGCAGGCTTATTAAAAACAAAAAACATTTGGAGAACTAGCCACGTGGCCTATGTGATGAAAGGAATGCACCCAGATAACTGTAAAAAGCTGTGAAAGTCAAGTCCTAAAGCATTTCACTGAACCATCAAAAGTTATGTTTAATAAAAGATACAAGAGTTTGTTTTAAAGAACTCATTCTTCAAGAAACAGTAATAATTCTTATTGCCCTAAAACATTTAATGCAATTTTTCTTGCAGATTTTAATATATCACAACACATTTTTATAATTTAGAAAAAATCAGTAACATGCAAAGGAGGGTAGGAATAAGATTTTAAAAAATACTGCGGTTATTTCCTTGTGGTTTGGAAATATTAACTTTAGGATAATCATATATAATCATTTCACATTTGACAAGGGTCCATCACACTGATTTGACGCTTGAGGAAACTTATAGGTCAAGTTGTAATGTTCACTAATCTTAATTTTCAACCATGGACAAATGGACATTTGAAACAGCTTCAAAAGAGAAAGAACATTAGTGATATAACATAAAATTTTATTTTATTTTTAAATAGACCTGTAAACATTTAAAGATTTTACTTACTTATTTTTAGAGAGAGGGGAAGGGAGGGAGAAAGAGAGGGAGAGAAACATCAGTGTGCGACTGGTTGCCTCACCCCTACTGGGGACCTGGCCCACAACCCAGGCATGTGCCATGACTGGGTATTGAACCAGTGACCTTTTGGTTCTCAGGCTGGCACTCAATCCACTGAGCCACAACGGCCAGAACTAACATAAAATTTTAAATATTGTTTACTGCAGACCTATAGGAAGGCTAGCTATAATTTTCTATCTCATTCTGAAAGTGATAAAATCACCCAGTCTATTAACTTTCATTCCATAAACCTACCAGAAAGAAAGAATCTGAACCCTGAAATTACCAATGTCTCAATAAACACAACACTACACCTACAAAGATGATTGTCTTAGGATATAATGGAATTGTCCTCCAAAATAGGAAAATACTCCCAATTTACAGTCTGTTCTGTGACCAAATTCAGGCTTATGATTAAGTGAATGTGGAGTGCAAAATTAAAATACTTCAAACTATTTAAAAATTCTGACCTACTATTCAAATGTTTTTAAAAATTACACACAATTAGTTTGATAACTAATTTTAAAAATAACTTTAAAAAACACAAATTAACAAAAATATTTTAAAAGAAATGGTGCTTCAATCAGTGATTAAGTAACAGTGTTATGCAGAAATGAAATTCTTCTCAAAAGCCAGTATTACACCAAATAAGTGAAAAATACCAATTTTAGCTTAACAGAATATTCCATATCTGCAGATGGAAATATTTCTATGGCACAAACAAATCAGTTATGTTAATCCATTTCTCTTCACCTATTTAGGGGCATGTCCCTTACATCGTCCTTCTGACACCCTTCTCTTCAAAAGGTGATTGATCCCATTAACATATCAATTATTCTTCCTTAAACAGAAGGTATGCTTAAGAGGTATGTGTCCAAAAAAACTCAGTGAAGCTGGACATAGTGTAATATTATGTTTTGAAATTCTAGATTGAGGAAGATGAATTGCCATTTAAAAACCTTTTTTAAGTAAAGTGGTCATAATATGCAGGAAAGAATGAGACGTCTAGCGCTATTAGGTTTAGAGTATCAATGTCTTGGAGTACAGGAGAACGGGGGAAGCGCTTGGTTGTCTAAGCCATCCTTATATAACTACCACGCAACCAGCTCTGCCACCGTTAGAGTCCTACTCACAATGGCACCTCGTCTCCTGCACTTATGGCTGCTGCTCCCCTCAAATCAATGTCCACACTGAGCCCGAGTCGGTTCCATGAATTTTAAAATACTGGGTTGATCAAAGCGTCCGTTTAGTTCTTTTCGTAAAGGCAAATTTTCCATTTTCACCAATAACTTCATTGATTTGGATATTTTGAGCGTCAGCTCTCCCCATGTGGTATAACGTTGATTGTTCTCGATTTGATCGCTGTCAGCTTCAACTGGTCTAGGACCGTGGAGCACCGTCCAGCGAGAAATCTCCAGCACGAAACTTCGCAAACCACTTTTGACGCAGTCAATTAGTCACAGCACCTTCTCCATACACTGCACAAATCTTTTTTTGCATTTCAGTTGTGTTTTTACCTTTCTTGAAATAATAAAGCGCGATATGCAGAAATGTTGTGTATTTTGTTTCATCTTTAATATTAAAATGGCCATGCAAAATGTTTGATAAGTTTTTAAAAAGTGCACGCTGATATGACAGCTGTCACAGTACAATCTTACAGAAAAAAACAAACGAACGTTTTGGCCAACCCAATAGCATAACACCTGCTCTGCTAGTCTCCAGTTGCAACAAATGATTTGGTGAACATCAAACACTGTGAAAGTGTTCACTGATTTTTCAAAACGCCACATTACCAAATTTTAATATTGGTAACATTATTTTAAATTTAAGACTTTAATTGAGAAATATTATGAATAGTTGACTGCTTTATTAAAAATATAATGAAGAGGCAAATGTAATATTTTGGGGGTGGTAAAATTGATTCCTGATTCTAACTTCTCTAAGATAATTTAACATCGGGTCAGATAGAATTAATCTTCTGAAGAATACTGGGGTAAACAGTTGCTTTGTGGTTATATTTTATCATGCAAAAATAACCTCAAATGAATTTCTGTGGTGACCGTATTCAAGTGTATATTAAACATCTTTTACACGCTTCCATGCAAATAAGCATGCCCAGTGAAGACAGGCGTAACTGAACATTGATGCTCTGTGATATCTCACAGGCTCATGAATTGGCACTGCACGTAATTACTATCCTCTTGTCTCCCTCACCTGTCATCTTTGGTAGAGGTTCGAAGGCCCAGAATTTAGAGCACGTCATGCACCTAATATTAAGAATCCTACTTCATATATGAATATATCATCAATTTGCAGAACACAAGCGATCTCATAGAGACAAAGAAATACAACTGGAGGCTTTTTATTCACTGGAAGCATTTGCTCAGATGAACATACTCATCTTTGATATGCAACCCCCATAAGAAACATCTGCAGTCGGAAATGCCACGATGGAACTAATGTGATCACAGCTGCTGTACATATGCCGATTAACAACCCCTGCTCTCAATGAATTTCACCCAACCTAAGTCCCCTAGCTAATACCCCTTTTTTCTGCCTCACAGAGTCAGATATAAAATGAGACACAATGGTGAAAACAATTGTTCCAAAATTAAAAGTCAGTATCAGGCAATAAAATGGCAACTAGGAACATATTCCCTCTTTAAAGTACATTTTCCTATCTATTTTGAAATGTGATCAAAGTAATTTTTCCCACAGTCCCTCAATTCTCAGCATAAATACTTTACTACTCGGTAATAATATTCAACTATGGATCAAGAAAATAAAGGACTAATACAGCTTCAGAATCTGCTGGTGTCTGTTTCACATACTTAGGTTTTTCAGGTTTACATCACTAATTTATCATCAGTTTAAAAGAAAATTGGCAGATGAATTTAAAGCTAAGAATATCCAGCCTTCTGTTAAGATCTTCGTACCCTAATTTCAACTCCAAATTTACCCATTTTACCCAAACAAAAGCCCCTTAAAATAGAGGCTCATGAATGAGATACTGCCACAGCCTAATTACAGCAGCATGAACAATGCCACTATGATGTCCTCACAGAACGTAAATAAACTGAGCCCACAATGGGTACGGGTATATAATATACACATACTGTATCATTGCATACCAATGTATTTACAAACATGTACATATATACAAAAAGTATACAGATTGCATTTAGCATCATAGAAATATACTCATGCCATTACAAATAAGGATTTCAAGTAAATAAAATCAACAAAAGAGCCCTCAACATAAATACTCTTTACCCTCTCCAAACAAACACACAGGAACACATATACACCCAAAATATTACCAGGAGATTCATACCATTCATATTAAAAATCAAATCTTTTACTCACTTAGGGTAGGGGGTGTGATTCTGAATCACTGGCAGTGGCCAAGTTTGCCGACCTTGGTACCTTACTATATTTCCAGTGAAGAATGTTCTCTGTATATCAGGCTGATTACAAGTCCCCATGGATAACTAAGTACAAGATTTTTCAACTGAGGCCAAATCCCTTCTAAGAGACAGAAAATTACAAAGTCACACAGGTCAGAGATTAAACCTGAAGAAGAATGTTACAAAAAGGTCCATAATTGATATATAAAAAAACAGATTTGTTGATTTTCCCTTTACCTCAATGAAATTCAGTTCAATCACCACCTAATCCATTTCAGGGAATTCTATTATGAAAACAAAATAGAGGGCAGAACCCATATGTGAGGAAAAATAAAACCCAGACTCCAGATCAGAAAAGTTTCAGTCATGTCTAGATTGCACTTTACTTTTATAATCTCAAAACTTTTCGACTTGGTAAACATATAAAGGGTACAATAAATTCTATGTGCTTGAGAGGTTCTGAGAGCACCACTTCCTAAGAGGAAAACACACACACACACACACACACACACACACACACACACACACACTCTACATCCTGGCTAAAATCAAAGACAAAATGTCTATCCTGTGGATTCTTTATAATTAATGCATAAAAATTTGCTAGGGCTGACTGATTCACTGGTTTTAATATTTGCTATTAAAAAATACCATAACCTTTGTGCCAAAATATAAATCTCTAATTATTTCTTTCTCGTTCACTATAGAAAACAACCTGAGCTACCGGAAAGACTGGGCTGAGATTAGGAGATTTGAGTTCTAACTATCACTGTGAATAAATGAACAGTTTTGGTGGTGGTGGGGGTCGTATATTTCCCTTTTGTAAAATAGGGAAGATAGGTGCATCACCAACTTCAGAAATGTACGGCTAAAGAAAGAGAAAATAATTCCTTGTGCTTAATTTTGTTTCGTGTATAACTGACTTCTTGTAGTCTTCTACTCCCCGTTTTGTTTATAGTGATGTGAAGGGGAAGAGACTGTATCAGAATCTCCAGGGGGAGTGTGTGCAATTTGAAAACAAAGAAGTGCCCTTTGCTATTGCTTTGCTCTGTTCCTAGTTCCAATATTTCAATTTCTATGAAATCTAAAAATAAATAAATAAAGGGCTTAATATCTTTGTATTTCTACAGGGGAGCAGCATACACTGGGAAAAATGAGAGTCTTTGCCACTGCCATCTTGACCCCACTGGGTGATTGTCCTTCCACGTTTCTTCGCCCTTGATTAAAGTAACGCCTTAAAATGCACAAGCTGGGTCGTGGGCACAAGTGGGTAACCTCTGTTTATGTTTGAAACTGTTATAATGAAAGGTAAAACACCAGAGAGAGAAAAAGCAAAGAAATACAAAGTGTTTGCACAAATGTAATCTTCTCAGTAAGGTCTACCCTGCTCACTCATTTCAACATTGCTCTTTGCCCCAAAACAAACAAATAAAATTTCCCGTACACTGATCTAATTTTTCTTCATACTACTTATAAGTTTCTAACATAAAATTACTTAATTATTATACATATTGCCTGACTCTTCCTACTCAAATGGAAGCTTCATGAAGACAAGAATTTTTAAGTCTCCTTTGACTGCTTCCCCAGCACCTAGAACAGAATCTGGAGTGAGGATGTTGTTCAACACACTTTTTTTTTTTGATGGCATGAATAAAACAATAGTTTAGAATTTTCTAGCAGTTTTCCTCTCAAGATCACTTTGGCTCACTTACAAAGTTTAACTGCCAGTAAGCAATTATACTACTATCAGCTTATGAAGCAATGCCATCATCTAAACCCTCGCTGTGATATCTGAGACCCCTTGTTCTTAGATAAACGCATTTCTCATCACAGAAGCTCTAATATTTCAGGAGATTCTCTCTCTGAACTAGTTTCTACAACAACTAAGTGGGTCCCAGATATTTTCTTGAATAAAAACTAGTTAAATATAATCTAGAAAAGCAAATATTGTGTATGCTAAAATCAGGGAAACTAGTTTTCCAGGTGACATGGGTAAAGAAATCAATACCTTTGGAACCAAGAGTTCAAATTATAGAACCATTCAATTGGACAGCACCCGGGGCCAATGCCTTCATTTTACAGATGAGAATGCTAAAAAGCAGAGACATGCAGACACCGCCCAGGGTATAAAGCTAATGACCAGGAAAGCCAGGATTAGAACTCAGGCCTCCTAGTTCTCAGACCAGTATTCTTTATGTTTAACAGGTGAGGATAAAGCTCAGGATGTAAAATATTATCTTAAGCATCAGAAAACAGGAACATATGTGTTGCTAGGAACGTCACTGGCACAGAACTTCGGCAGAACTGACACAGCAGCCAGACCACCGGGGCCTGTCTTGCTGGAGTCGAGGGGAACACGGAGCTCACAGGGAAGCTCTGACGTGAGTGCAGGGACTGAAAAAAGGGAAAACAGTCTTTATCTGCTAAGGAAAAACCACCCACGAGCAAAGAAAATCTCTACCCAGAATAGTGTTTCTAAAGCTTTCCGAAATGATGTTTAAAAGAACAAACAATTCAAAAAGTAATAAAACATCACAAAGTGCCCCCCAAATCAAGAACAATAGCTTTAAGACTTCAGGTGAAAAACCAGCCAATTGAAACACATATATGAATAAGTATATGAATACCCAACTAATTCTGTATGACAGAAATGAAAACCAAGTTAAAAATATTACAGAAAAAAGTCCCTAGGGACACAGGAAAGGGCCGCAAAAGCTGTCGCTCTTTCCTCCCCTGGGACTGCTGGAGGCAGAACGTGAGCCTGTACAGAAAATTAAGCAGGAGGGCTTTTGATTTTGAGGGTTTCTGAACTTGAATTCTGTGGAGTTAAAAGAGGGGGGAAAACATCACAGCTAGTGCCTGCGAAATTATGAAGGGGATGACAGGGAGGAAAAACACAAACATCTTTATATTATATACTGAGTCCTACTTAAAATAATAAACTTGTGCATGAATATAAAATATTCAATAAAACAAGTTTTAAAAAACCTTATTGCCAAATCGTCAATGCAAAAGCAACTTCCATTTTAGGTTAAATAACAATTCAGTTACCCTCAGCTACAATGAACAACATCTCTGACTCTGAAGTCTCATAAACTTGAACTACGCAAAAAGATTACAAACCCTGAACTGCATTCCACGGGTTTCCATCTAGACAGTCTTTAAACCTGATCATACGAACAAAGAATTTAAATAGAATTCCTCCTGCAAATACTGTATTATGTGAAACCAACAATCTGCATTTTAAGTGAAATACTTAAAAGTGGTTCTTTTTCATTCCAACACTCAAAGACTATGAAGGAAACAAAATATGCCAACATATCTCATAGTAACACAGGACTCACACATTCCAAACGCTATTCATCCCTCTCAAGACCCCAATGAAAGATTTAGCCTTCAGATGCAAATCAGTCTTCTACAGTTTCTGAAATTCTGACAGTATTTAAACAAGTGAAATGATTTCAAGAACTGTCTTGATTATACTTCAGAGAATCATACACTTTCTACCTACTAAGTTGGAATGAAAAGAAATCGTATGGCAGGCCTCTGTTCTTGATTTCTAATAGTCCGTGCGGGCTAATTTCCTCTCTGAACAATTACGTATTTTCCAAATCCACACACCAAAGGTCCACGTTTAAGAGTTGGATTTTCTTGATTGTACAAAAATAAATAATTTACTCTTCACAGGGTGAGGACAGTGACTATTTGAGTGTAGGGTTAGATGCTGGAGGCAAGTTTCCACACCTCAAAACCAAAAAAGAAAAAGAAAAAAAAAATCCCAAGATTAGTCGAGTTTTTAAAAAGACCCGAAAGATTGTATTTTAAAACAATTACCCTAAAAGTCTGAACAATTTTTTTCAGTTTGTTCTTAAAATGGTGGTCCTAAATTAAAAAATAAAAACTTAAGTAACACCACTGTGTGTCTGTCATCACATTAGAAAACGGCACCATTTAAAATCTGTGGCAAATGAGAAAACTGTTTCGACAAGAGGATTTTTGTGTTAATAGTCATCTATGGTATTCTCAAAGAACACGTTTCGAACATCCAGAATGGATGCCAATTCCAAAATGTGCTTCTGGAGATGAGGGTTCTCCACTGTCTCATCCCTAGGCAGCTGTGGATATGATTCAGGATAGTTCCGTGTTTCCTAGCAAAGAAGAGAAAAGTCAAGTTTTATAGTTTAATGACAGAAAATCATAAACATTAACATTACTGTATAATTGTTCACATTAACAATATCAAGGAGTAACATATTGATATCATGTATTTCTCTTTCATATTGGTATGATTCTTTCTGGTAACATATTTTTGGAACATATAAAAGTGCTGGCATTTGACCACTTTGACCTTAAAAAATGACAATTTTGTATGGTTCAACCTAATCTATTAATTTAGTGAGTTAATTAAATATTTACTGGGGCTGATCATTTCTGGGCACTATGCTATATTGTAGAAACCATGTAATTTCTACTTGTTAGGGGAGGTATTTGTTAAATGAATGAATAAATAAAATTGTAGTGGAAATTAAAATGAGAGAAAAAAAGATGGGACGCATGGGCCTTCGAAATTAATTATAAGAGAGGGATGTGTCAAAATGATGGTAAGATTTCAGGAATGGATGACTCAAGACAAGAGTCGGGAACTACTGAGAGAAAAAGTGAAGGAGGAGCTGATTTGGGGGGAGTATAAAGCTTCAGGTTTTAGGTATATTTTATTTTTATTTTAAAAAGATTTTATTTATTTATTTTTAGACAGAGGGGAAGGCAGGGGGAAAGAGGAGAGAAATATCACTGTGTGGTTGCCTCTCACACGCCCCCTACAGGGGACCTGGCCTGCAACCCAGGCACGTGCCCTGACTGGGAATTGAACCGGTGACCCTTTGGGTTGAAGGCCAGTGTTCAATCCACTGAGCTACACCAGCCAGGGTGGTATGTTTTATTTGTGGTAACAGGGTAATACAATTAGAACTGCTCCTCAAACACGACTGGAAAATTTAGGGCTGTATCTAAGAAGACAAGCTTGAGCAATATATGTAAACACTGATATAATTTGCATGGCGAGAAATCTTAAAGCCACAAAAATAGATGAGATTTCTAAGAACATTAGCAAAAAGTAAAAGAAGGAGTTCCTAAAAAGGCAGATGAAAGTTCAGAAAAAGGAAAAAAAACCAAAAAACAAAAAAGGAGTAATAAAAAAGAAAAAATTGTATAATTACAGGAAAGCAAAAGAAAAAGACAATTTCAAAAACCTGTTCATTCTCATCTGGCCATTTTCATAGACCATAATTTTGCCACACATTTAAAATCTCCAGAAGAAACAAGTTACTACTTTTCTATGCATCTCACATGACAGTTCATACATTCAGATGTCATTTCTATCTCTCTTATTCCTGCAGGCCTCACTCACTACACTTACAAAGACCAAATTTTTTTATTTTTATTTTTTTTTAAAGATTTTTTATTTATTTATCTTTTAGAGGGGAAGGGTAGGAGAGAGGGAGAGGGAGATAAATATCAATGTACGGTTGCCTCTCGTGTGTCCCCTGCTGGGAACTGGCCTGCAACCCAGGCATGTGCCCTGACTGGGAATCGAACCGCAACACTCTGGTTCGCAGGCCCGCGCTCAATCCACTGAGCTACACCAGCCAGGGCAAATTTTTTTAAAAGATTTTATTTTATTTTTTTTTAGAGAGAGGGGAAGGGAAGGAGAAAGAGAGGGAGAGAAACATCAATGTGTGGTTGCCTCTCATGCACCCTCTACTGGGGACCTGGCCGGCAACCCAGGCATGTGCCCTGACTGGGAATTGAACCAGCAACCCTTTGGTTCGCAGGCTCGGGCTCAATCCACTGAGCTATACCAGCCAGGATACAAATACCAAATTTTTGTTTTACTACATTAAATACAGGAAACTGATAGAAGATTTCAGTGGCAATGTTTATTATAATGAAAAACTGGAAACAACCCAAATGTCCATTATCAGTAGACTAGATGAATAATTTGCACTACATAGTCAAACAATGAAATCCTAAACAGCAGCGAAAATGAATGAGTGAAAGCTATAGTCAGTCATCAACATGGCTCATTCTCAGGAATACAATAGGGAGTGAAAAAAGCAACTTGTAAAATACATAAAATATAGATCCATCCATCTGTTGTGTAGGAATACAATTACATGTGGCAAAACTTTAACAAAAAGTGAATGAGAGTTATGAAAATCAGCATTTTAGTTTCAGCTGAGAGGGAAACAGGATTAGGGAGGACCCACCAGGGGCCTCAGAGGCAATGAAAATGTTCCACCTCTTCAACTGAGTGGCAGGTAATCAGATATGCCTTATTTTGTCCATCTTTAATACTTTAAATACAATACATACAATACAATTTGTTAATATGATTTTGGATCTGTTCAAATTCTATTTAATCCAGGTAAAATATAACATGTTTTTTAAATACCTAACATGGTAAAATTGGTCATTCAAATATTCTTTGCCTACCCGAAAAATCTTGTGCATCCTCATGGTGGCTGAACAAAAGACAAATCTTGTGAGAAGCAAGCGGAGAAATTCATCTCCAAAGAACTGCAGGAATGCCTGATCTGCAAAGAGGACAAAGACGACAGTGAAATAAAACTTACAGGGAAAAAAAATACATTTCCAAGGGGAAGAAAAGTTCAGGGAAACCTTCTCAACTTTCCTGCCTTCCACAAATACCTTTAAAAATTCAAACAATTTCAATGAGTTTTAAAAATGTTAAACCATTATAGTAGGTTCTGTTAAGTGTGCTGTTAGATTAGTAGGGTACCTATTGAACGTGAATGCGTCAGTAGCTGGGCAATGTCGCGGTTGATTTTTCGAAGATATTCTTGACACTTTTCCCACAGGCCTCTACGCATGCTTGACAATCCAGAGACAAATAGGAAGGCCATTAGAGGATTGTTCAAAAAGAGAGTGAAGAGGCTACCTCGTTGAGATTGATCTGTAATAACAAACATGTTTTATATATACATATACACACATACATAGAAAACACTTTTATAAAAAGGATGCATTTGATGAACATTTTAATATACTGATGATGTATAAAATTAAAGCTATATCATTAAATCATAATTCAACAAAGTAGATTCTGTAAGGAACTACAAAAACATATTCCAGGTACCTTGATTTCTGCTGAACAAACTTTAGAGCCTAGTAAACTACAGAGAAAGAGAACATGAACATATTCCTTTGCCGTTTCCCCTCCAACTAACAGATCTTATGCAAATACAGCAAGGTCTGGCTTACAGGCAATTCATGACAGAATTGTCTGATAAGTACGAGGATTGCCAGTCTTTTTCACTTTTTTGTTAGTTGCTCTTTCCCCACTTATGCCTTCAATATCAACCCTTCCTTCCTTTGGCCTGATACATTGCTGATCTCACCTACTCCTATAGTTTTGGTTATCATTTATATGCCCACTGATTCCCAATTCTCTATCTGCAGCCCAGATTGAGCTCCTTAGGTCTAGAACTATGCTGTCTTGCAGCACTTAAAAAGAACTTAAAATGTGACTGGTCCAAACAGAGACACACTGTGAAGTGTAAAATGTACATGGGATTTCAAAGCAGGAGTACAAAAAGACACATATATATTTTTTTAATTTTAAAGATTTTATTTATTTATTTTTAGAGAGAGGGGAGGGAGAGAAACAGCAGCGTGTGGTTGCCTCTCGCACACCCCCTACAGGGGACCTGGCCTGCAACCCAGGCGTGTGCTGGACTGTAATCGAACTGGCGGCCCTTTGGTTTGCAGGCTGGCACTCAATCCACTGAGCCACACCAGCCAGGGCTTAAAAGGCACATTTTTAACATTAATTTCACCAGTTACTGTCTACTTTTTAAAGAACAGGGCTACTAGAAAACTTAACATTACATAGGTGACTCCCATTATATTTCTATTGTAGAGTTGCTCTAGACTACTAAATTCAACCTAACTCTCAAAGGTAACTTTAAACTCAACGTGTCAAAAACTGACAACAAATTTTCCCCCTTTTGTTTTCTTACAAATCCACTTCTTATTCAGTATCATTATTTCTATCAGCACCTCGGCTAGAAACCTGAAGTCCATCCCTGCCTCCTTCCTCTCCCTTATTTCCTCACCATTGCCACGCCCATTACCACACCCTGTTGGTTCTTTGAGCTAGTATTTTTTGAAGCCAGCTACCCAGCCACTGTCCTACCTTGGCCACCACGATCTCTTTATTTCCATCAATGCTCCTGTCCCATTTTACATAAGATGAACTGAATGCTCTTTCCCAATATGCCATTTAAAATCTTTTGGTCTTTTGGTGGTGCCCACTGTCCTCCATTTAAATCAGAAAAGGTTTTTCTTAATTCAGTCCCACGATTCCAAACTCTACCCTTTAATGAGCAGGAACTATTTTAATTGCTCCAAATGTTCCATAATTCTACATATCCTTCAGCTCCACTTTAGACATCATGTCATGCACTTTCTTCACTCTCAAAAGCTGTTAGGAGTTCCTCGAGTGTTGCGCGCGTTTCCTCCTGAGACACTAGGGGCCCCCGCGGTAACTGTCTGGTGGGCTGGCTGTATCTTCTGCTAGACAACTGGCTCTGCGAGAAACACGACTCTGTCTCGAGAAACACGACTCTGTCTCGTCAGAGCGTTAGCTCCAGTGCCGAGCACTGTCCCTGACAAATAAATGTTGAATAGATATTTGTTGAATGAATGAAGTAACTCTTAGGTAAGGAGAAAATTGTGGACTTCAGATACCAGGGGCACAGGAATCTAATCTGACATCTAGATACTTGGATATCTGCAGGTTTTGTGCCCAGAAGGGGAACATTTAGGGATTAGAGGGCCAATCTTTTGTAGCACAAAAGATAGGATACTGGACTAAAAAAATATTAAGGACATACATTAGAACTAAGCGTATTAATAATGATAGCTGGCATATATGGAATACTTATTATGTACTTAGAATTATGAGGCTGGTACTATTACTATCTTTATTTGATAGTAAATACTGAGGCACAGAATGGCTAAGGAGCCATCCAAGGTCACACAGCTAGTAAGTGGCTGAGTTGCGATTCAAGTTCAATCAGTTTGCCTCCAGAGTCTGTGTTTTCATCCTCTGTGTACTAAAGCCTTGTAGACCAGATGATCTTGGTATTGACCCTTACATCATGCAATTTTAACTAAAGCTCCCCCTTGAGAGGACCGGTGGATAGCAAAAAGCACTCCCCAAGTCATTGGAAGGGGTTACACTTCTCCCCAGCAACAGGTTAACAAAGTCCTCAAAGCAGGAGAATTTTACCGTTGTTTGAAGGTAAGTTCTATCCCTCAGTAATTTGACTTTTGGTTACAGGAACTTAGTATTTCTACATGTTTCTCCCTGTTAAATAGCAGAACTTACCTTAAAACAACAGTGACAAGTCTCCAGCTTCTCTCAGGCATTCAAATGCTGACCATCACTTCCTGTGTCAAACTATGTCAGCAGACAGGACTTCTGGCTGGGAAGTAGCAGTAAAATGCCATCTCCCACAGAGAGACATCAGCACTATTCACAGTCAGGGAGATAGTGAATTGGTGACAAGTACTGCTGAAACAGCGTTAAGTTAAGGTTTGTTTAGTATCGTACCTAGCTTAATGCCTGGGCGACCGAACCAGACAGCATGTGTTGCCAATTAGGGACAAATTATTAAAAGTCTTTCATTTCTTATTCATCTGAGAAATGGCCAGAACACTGACCTGTCTCTCCGGCGCACTGAGAAGAGGTTCTTTTATTTAAAAATTGCAACCAGGTAAAAATGTGGATAAAAGAAACCCTTTAAGTTGTGCCAGTTAGGGTATCCTAACTCACAGGCATAGGCTGAGAAGGCTTCTTGACCAGGAATCTTAGTCTTAAAAGATGTAGCCATCGATTACAGGAGATCATGCTAGATGGATGAGAACAAGCTCTCCAAAAACAAATAGCTACAAAACAAATTTTAAAATTCACAAATTTTAAGTTCCCTAAGAGCAAGGGACCAAAACCACCCCTGACTCAGGGATGCTTTACCATTTCTTTGAGAACTATCTCAAGGCCTAATGGTAGCAAGACTTCTGGCTGATTTCAGACTGACACGTGAACATCCACATGTGATCATTATAGGTGGGAAGCAAAGATCAATATTACTCAGAATGCAGACAGTGTTTATTTGCAACCTATGGGTAGAAGAGGTAATGACAGAACGTACCTTGTAAAGCTTTTGGATAAGCTGTAGGAGACAGCAAGCAGACTAGTGGCTGTCCGAACAAGTTTGTGAAATTCTGTAACATAGAAGAATTTAAAATGTTTGTTAAAGGCTTGACCAAAGATAGTAATTTTCTAAAGCATCTCATTAGTGTTTAGAGCGGGCTCTCTGACTCATAAGCAGCTGCAGACACATTGGTACAGCTGAAGAGACTGCCATTCATGTATAACTGCTATGAATAATAGGCTTTCTCAAAATAGTGACATTGATGAAGTGAACTACTGATTTTTAAAATAAAGGCACAGATACTGTTGCAGTGTTACAGGTTACAGGGGAGGCCATCTGGCTGTCTGCCAGGAGGCCACCCCGTGGGCCACCCCATGGGCAACGTGCATGGACAGGTGCAGGCACAAGGGTGAGTTTTCTAAGCTCTGAGCTCCAGCTCTGAAACCCGACGTAACAGGTCTGTGAAGAGTGGAGGCACCTCTCACTGTGAAGCTCATTCGCTGCTCACACAGAACGATGTATAAAACCAGAATGTCGATGTGAGAATTAAACTGGCACGCAAAAAATACTCTTTGCAGGCTTTAAGGGTATCCTTTCTCTAAGGGCAGATCTACATGGGAAATAAAATTATAAACTGTTTGGTAAAACAAGATGGATAAAACTAAACTTGGGACACCAGGCAAGAGGGAGGCGTGGGCAGGCATGGCTCACCTCTTCACACAACCACATCAAAATTACAGCTAATAGAACAACCATCACACAGAACTGGCAGAAATCGAGTTGAATGGAGTCTGACAGCTACACAGTTAAAGAAACCACATCCATCCAGACGGGTAGGAGGGGCGTAGATGTGGAACGGGCTGGTCCCTCACCCACATGTGGTGGATAAAAATTCAGTGGGGATATCTCGGAAGCCAGGAGTACCAGACCCACACCAGGCCCCCCAGCCCAGGATAAAACAGTGGGGATTGAGTCAGTGGAAGAAACTGCTAGAGCACCAAGCAGTTCCTCTTAAAGAACCCACATAAATTCACCTATTCAGACTCACTCCCTCTGAGCTCCAGCCTGGGCAGCAGCTGGAAAGGCACCAGTAGCATATAGGGAGCAACTGAAGTGTCTGGCATCAGGGCGAGCAGAGGCCATTGTCCCTTTGCTAAACCCTCCCCCACACAGAGCCCACACAGTGTGCTGGTGCCATATTTGAGATTCCATCAACCAGCTAACAGCTGGACCTACCTTGAAGATCCCCAGAGACTCTGCCCCACCCAACTCACAGGCCCACCTAAGGTGCTTTTCCATATGAATGGCTGGTCTTGGCTCAGGCTTCACAACTTCCTAAATCCTCTCAAACAAGTAACAGCCGGCCTCAGTAAACCCCAGACCCACCCCACCCACTAGAGCAGCCAGATTAGGATTACAGTTTGGCTTCACCTGGGAATCTCCAAACCCAGCACAAGTAGCAGCCATCTCAGATGCTGCATAGCTCAGGCAGGGTGGCCCTGGGCAAAACACAAGTGGGGGCTGACCTTGGCCTGCCCCGCCCAGGAAACCCCAGGGCCAGAGCACACCGTGGACAGCTACAGACCACATTAGAGTACTACCATCCTGCCCCTGCATAGCTGATCCTCCACAGAGCGTGGAAGTTCATGGTCAGTGGTCACAGCCAATCGTTGCAACTGACTGGCCTGGGTAAATCCCTCCCATTGATCTGCCAGCAGCAACCAAAGCTCAACTACAAGAGGACGGTGTACTGAGCCCACACAAAGGGCACACCTCGAGTACCCATCTTGGGTGATAGGGAAGGCCATGTCACTGGACCCTACAGGACACCTTCTACATTAGGCCACACTACCAAGACATGGAGTCAAAGCAGCTCTACCTAATACATAGAAACAAATATAGGGAGGCTGCCAAAACAAGGAGACAAAGAAACATGGCCCAAATGAAAGAACAAATCAAAACTCCAGAAAGAGAGCTAAACAAAATGGAGAAAAGCAATCTAGCAGATGCGGAGTTCAAAACACTGGTTATAAGGATGCTCAAGAAACTTAGCGAGGAGCTCACAGCATAAAAAAGATCCAGTCAGAAATAAAGGATTCACTAATTGAAATAAAAAAAAATAATTTACAGGGAAACAACAGTAGAGTGGATGAAGCCAAGAATCAAATCAGTGATTTGGAATGTAACTAAAACAACCAATCAGATTAACAAGAAGAAAAAAGAATCCAAAAATATGAGCATAGTGTAAGTTGCCTCTGGGACAACTTCAAGAGGCCCAACATTTACATCATAGGGTGCCAGAAGAAGAGAAAGAGCAAGAAACTGGAAATCTATCTGAAAAAACAGTGAAAGAAAACTTTCCTAATTTGGTGAAGGAAATAAACATACAGGTCCAGGAAGCACAGAGAGTCCCAAACAAGATGGATGCAAAGAGACCCACTCCCAAGACACATCATAATTGAAATGCCAAAGGTTAAAGATAAAGAGAAAATCTTAAAAGCAGCAGGAGAAAAGAAGTTAGTTACCAGATGGTTGCCAGATGTGAGGGGGGTGTGGGAGAATGAGTGAAGAGGTGAGGAGATTAAGAAGTACAAATAGGTAGTTACAGGATAGCCATGGGGATGTAAAGTATAGGAAAGGAAATGGAGCAGCCAAAGAATTTATACACATGACCCATGGACATGAACAATGGTAGGGGGATTGCGTCAGGGGATGAGAGGTCCTGGTTGGGGCGGGGGGGGGGGGGCGAAGGGGCGAAAATCAGGATAAGTATAATAGCATAATCAGTAAAATATTATAAAAAATAAAATAAAATAGAAATAGAAATAAAGCACAAAAACAATAAAAAGTGAAAAAACAAAAATAACTAAAAACACTCTTCAATCATAAAAATAAAGACTAAAACAAATGGAAAGATATACTATGTTCTTAGAGAGGAACCCATTCTAAGGATGCCACACTAATTTATTAAAATTTAAACCAACCTCAAAAAATGGCCACAGATTTTTTTCCCCTGCAACTGAAAAAAAAATAATCCGTAAATTTGTAAGGAGAAAGTAGATTAGGCAGAAAACTCTGCAACAAAAGAGCAGAGAGGGAACAAGCCCCATCAGCTATTAAAACATACTCTAAAGCCTCAGTAATCAAACATAAGAGTGGGTGGGGGATGGGGCACATCTGTGATAGTGTCAACAATAAAGAAAGAGAAAATGAGAACTTCGAAAAAAAATATGTGGCCCCGACAAGAGAGTAGGCAGAAGACCAAGGACAAAGAGTGGAGAGCCCAGAATGAGATTCCCAAACAGTCGGGACTGACTGGGTATGATGAAGACGACAGTTTTAGTTGGCAGGAAAAACTGGGAAGCCACGCAGAAAAAAAGTTGGTTCCACACTTCACACCACACGCCAGGATAAAACATGTCAAAGATGTAAATTCAAAAACTTACACCACGAAAGTGTTGAAAGAAAAATAGAAGAGTTATTTCTGTAACCTAGAAAAGCTTCCTATTACTATGATGGTTAATCAACCCAGTCACAAAAATCGAAGCCTTGTACGTAACAAAATACAGCATAAACTAAATCAAAAGCCAAACGATGTTCTGGGAAATAGACCTGCAACTCACATTACGAAGGATTAATGTCCTTAACATAGAAAGAACTTCTCAAATCAGTAAGGATGAGTCTGCTGAACCAGTAGAAAAATGGGTGAAAGACAACAAGAGAATTCACAGGAAGGGAACGCAATCGGCTCAAATGCATGAAAGATGCTGAACCTTACTGATGAGAGAAAGAAAATCAAAGCAACACTACATTTCCAATTGTAATCTACCAGTTTAGCATTCTTCTAAAAGCTTGAAAATATATGCTCTTGACAAAATATGGGTAAACAAACACATATGTAGATGGCAGGAATATAAATTAGCACAAACAATGTAGAAGACAATTTGGCAGACTCCATTGAATTCGAATACATATTTACCAAAGCAATTCCACAACTAGGAACTCAGCCTATCACTGTACTCCCAAACCTGTAAAAGAAGTCCCAAGTTACTCTTTGCAGCCTTGTTAATAATAGTAAAGGGTTAGAAACAACCAAATGACCAGAAATAAGGGACCTGCAGACTACATCGGGGCACAACCATACAACAGAATACTATGCAGCTACAAGGAAAGAACAAGGAAGTTTTTATGAGTGGTTATGGGTAGACCTCCAACATTTCTTCACAGCGGAAAAAAGTGTCACACAGAGCAGTTGTGAATGGCATGTGACTACCATTTCTACGGTATGTATATCTTGGCTTATATATGCACTAAAAAATTTTTTTTCTAGAAGGATGAACAAGAAACAGACAATGGTGATTACTTAAAGGGAGAGCCAGTAACAGAGGGAATTGGGACTGGGAGGAATAACATGCCTTCTTGATTTTGGGACATTGTAAATATAATAGCAATACGAAAAAATTAAATAATTAAAATAAATTAGAAATTTCCTGTAACCAAAACACAGGGAGCAAACTGAATGATACTAAGGAGCATCCTTCCGCGGAGGCAGCCCGAGGCATTTCTGCACACGGCGGAGATGGCCTGGGTCCTTGGCCGGGACTCTGCGGCTCCGCGTAGGGCTGAGATGAACACTGCCGTTACTTAAACGCCCCCAGGTTTCCTGTTCCTCTGCTTCCCTTCTGATCACCTTCTCTCCTGCTTTGTTTAAATACTGGATAAAAAGAGTTGGCAAGACAAGCCTGACTGCTGTCCCTCGAAGATCAGTCCCCAGGAAACACCCTGGGCACTGAGTCCCCCGTGAGCTTCCCTGGTAGACACTGTAGCCGTGTTGTCTCAACTTGTTGCTGGGGGAGTTAGGTACATCCTTGTGCGACCTCACCGGGAGAAGGCTCCTGGAAGTCGGAGCCTGCTTTGCTCCGGACTTCCTCTGATGCGCCTTTCTCCTTTGCTGACTCGCTCTGTCCCCCTTCACCGCGACATGCATGGGGCAGTGAGCATGACTACATGCTTGGCCCCGTGCGTCCTTCCAGCAAATCACTGAACCTGGGGTGACCTCGCGACCTCTGATTCCCTTCTTGTGGATTACGTTTAAATTCTGTGTCTAGGAAATAGTAACTTAAAGGATGCTTCACATCTCTGTTTTAACTCATCCAGTAATTAATTTTATAGTTCAACTCCCATTAGGTAATCTTATTTTATCTGCAAGTTTTGGGGGATGTCTCATAATTTTGTCACATATATGGATCATATGACTCAACACTATTATGTTAAAAAAGTTATGGCAAATGTATGTAAATGGAATATATATGGAAGAAATTTTAATTTGTTATATAGCTCATACATAAGATTACTATTGATTTTTGTACATTCACCCCATATCTAATTACTTTGCTGAATATGTATTCATATTAATAGCCTTTCTGCAATTTCTTTGGATTTTCTATATATAAAATCATATCATCTACAATTAATAATTTTCTCTTTCTTGTATTTATACCTCTCACTGGTCTGGAGAACTTTTTTAATTGCTTTATTTTTGGAATGTTACACAATTCTGGTCAGGACTAAGACAAGATTAATCGTAATGATAATAGCAAGCATTCTCTTTTTCTTTCTCATTTCAATTAAGAACACTTTAGTGTTTCTTACTCTAAGTACAAAGTTGGCTACATAACACAGAAGCTCTTCATCATAGGCTCAGTTTTCTTTCATTAAGAATGGGTACTGAATTTTAATAGATTTTACAAATGACATTGAGTAAGCATGTGATTCTTCTTATTTATCCTCTTGACATAATATATAATATTGATTTATGTTCATATACCTAACTTTTATGTATGATTCAGATAAACTCTTGTGGTACATTATTCTATGAATAGGTCTATTTACTAGTATTTAAATATTTTCTAGTCCACAAAGATAAACTAATAGTGGCAGAGTCTCCTTTTGTGTGTGCTATTTTGATCTCAAATAATGTCAGCACAATAATTCCTGCCACTTACTGAGTACTAACTGCTTTTCAAGGACCATACCCGGTTGCTGAGATCCTAACCTGTAAGACCAGTATTGCCAGCTTATTTTACAGAGAGGTGAAAAGAGGCACAGAAAAGACCAAAGACATATTCAAGGTCCTACGAGTGTGTCATGGCCTAATTACTATAGGATGAATTGAATAGTTCTGATCTTCTCCATTGCTCTGGAACTGTGTATTTGATTCTGAAAGTTTAAAGTATTTATTGCTGAACCCAAAAGAGCTGGAGCCTTTTTTGTGGGGGAAAAGGACATAATGATGATCACTTCCCTCCATTTCATACCCTGTGATTAGGCTTTTCGGATGTCCTTCTTATGGCCATTAGATTTTTTTTCTCCCAGGAAATTACCTATTTAACCAAGGCTTTAAAACACCTTCAAACAGTGAAGACAGTACATGGTACCCTTTTCAAAGATCTCTTTTCTTCAACAAATACTCATTAAGCCTATGGATCAGACACCATTCTAGACGCAAGGATTATAGCAGGAAACAAAACAGATTTTCTAAAAACCCTGTCTTCCTGGAGCTGACATTTAGATGAGGGCGGAGGTAGCAGGTACAGACCCACAGGAAACTAAACGAAGAAGTTACATAATAGCAGTGACGAGTGCTCCCAAAGAAAAGACAGCCAGAGCACAGTTAGCAGCACAGGCTTTGCGATCAGATGGTGGGCAAATCCCCACTCAGCCACTTACTAGTTCTGTGTGTGTGTGACCGTGGGCGAGTGACTTCATCTTTCTGTGCCTTGGTTTCCTCATCAGTAAAGTGGGGATAATGAAAGTAACACAATGGGTTGTGTAAGGGTTAAATGTGTTAATATTTGCAAAGTGCTTAGAACAGTGCACGGCACTACACAGAAGGGAGCTGCTAGAATTAAGAAAAATAAAATCGGGGATAAAGAGTGCTGGGGAGGCGTAGAATTTTAAAAAGGGCAATTAGGGAAGCCCCTGTGAAAGAGGCTTCAGTGGGTTAAATACCAGAACAATGATGCAGGTATCTCCGCAAGAGGATTCAAAGGCAGGGGGACCGGAACCCAAAGGTCCTAAGCAAAAGACTGCTGGGTATGTCTGAGGAGCAGTGAGGTCCATGTGACTGAAGGGAACAGACAGGAAAGACAGAAGATCAGAGAGGCATTTGAGGGGAGTGTGGAGCTGTGTGATGGCAGGTAACAGGACGCCTCTGCTCTGCGTGAGAGGAGGAGCCTTTGCAGGTTTTGAGCAGAGAATGACATGACTTTCAGGCACACATTGACGGGGGCCAGGGGAAGAGGAGGAAGACTGGCTAGGAAGTTACTGCAATAATTCAGGGGAGACGGCAGAGGTGTGGGCCAGGGTGATGGCAGTGGAGGTGGGAGGTTCTGGATGTACTTGTTAGAGACGACAGGATCTCCGGAAATGGATGTGGGGGTGAGGGAAGGAGGAGTTAACGGAGAACCAGTGGAGGAGAATGAGAAAATAAGCCAACTCCAGATCTTTTTTAGTTCTGAGGAAATCGAGCAACTTAAGTTTAGGTTTTAAAGATTTTACCGAGAAGGGGACAGAAGCCAGAGCTCAGGTTTTGCCTTGAGATGGCAGTCTAAGAGAAAGCCATCCCTGTGAAATCAGAATCCCAAGGGCCACACGCTTTGTGGAAGGATGAACCAAAACAAATTGCACACCTTCCTTCCTCCCCTGACTGCTCCTAGGGGACTGCAAGGAAAATTTTCTCGGAGCAGAGCAGAGAAGAGACAAAACAAAACAAAACAAAACGGTCTCTGAGAGTTTTAACTATAAGTCAACTCTCCATGTGTTTGCAGCCCAAATTCATACCACTAAGTAATCCCTCAAACCAGGCACCCAAATGGGGGCATCTCCAGGTACCTAGCAAAGCAAATGCACACCCTCTCTGGATAAAAGTACCTTCGGTCTAGGGCTCAGTGATATTTTTCCCATGAATAATTTTAAGGATAAGAAGAAACTAGTCAAAGATAAATAAGCATATAAGGATACAGAAATAGCAAAGGGTGTCTTTAAGCAGCAAAAGCAGATTTCAAGTATAAGAATTATTAGGTAGATAATAAATAATAAGTACGCTTATTATTTTTAAACAAAGAAAGAACAAACTTGAAAATAGAAACTAGGAAACTGTAAAAAGAGCAATAGATTATTTGAAAAAGAACCAAATAGAACTTCTAGAAATGAAAATTACCACAACCAATGTAAATATCAATAAATGGGTTTAATAGCAAGTTAGTCGACAGCTGAAGAAAGCATTCGTAAACTGAAAGACAGCCCAGAAGAAATCATCCGCATCTCAACCGGAAGGAAGAAAGAGGTGGATAATACGGAAGAGAAGGCCAGGGACGTGGAAGACGGTGAGCGTACTGTGCGTGTACATCATCGACGGTCCAGCAGCAGATGACAGTGAGGCTGGGGCGCAGCCAACATCCGTAGAGACGATGGCTGAGGATGTTCCAGCAATAATGAAAAACTCCAACTGACCAACTTAAGAAGTCTAACAAGTCCCAGTCAGTTAACTGTAAGGAAGGAAACCAAGAACCATCACGGTGTAACTGCAGCAAGCCGAAACCTCCCACAAGAGGGAGAAGGAATGGAATGCGTGAGGCTGGCTGGCAGAAGGGCTCTTACACAGTCTCATGACAGGGCGAGGCCTCAACAGACCGCAGCAGCACTGCCAGCTGTCGCACAGGGCGAGGCTCTTTAGACAGCAATAAAGAGGACTGTTCTGGCAAACGAGTTAGCCACGTTCACCGGCAGGGATCCGGCCTTGGCCGGATAATCATTGAGACACTCAAAAGTGTTTCTTCTTTCAAAGGAAAGAAAGCAGAACTAAAAGAAGTGTTCAATATTGACAGCGGGATTTTTTCACTCCCACTAGTACTATATTACTACAGGTAAGGCCACTGCCACCTGCCTAGTCCCTAAGCGTACTTGAGGGCCACAGTGTGGACCATACTTGTCACACACATCCTGGCACTTCGGTCACCTTCCTCTGCACTGAAGCTCGGACTAGCATGTAAAGCTCCTCTTTCCCAAGTATGGAAGGAGCTGGGGTTTGGAATGACAAAGACTGCTGGAATCAGTTTGGCAAGTTACCTAACCTCCACAGGCAAAGTTTCCTTGACTATAAGGATAATGGCACATCTCTTCATTTAATCATTCAACATGTATACTAAGATTCTTTTTTAAGTGTGTGGCACTGGGGACACAAAGGTAGACAAATATACACACAGAGAGACTCTAGGGAAAGAGAGCCTAATGCTGACAGACCTTTCTATTGCAGGCAGAACAGCTGAATCTGCTCTGGGGAGTATGACTGGACTATGAAGACAGACCCACAGAGCCATCAGACACTACCCGGCAAACAGGTCCAGCCAGACTGTCACACTGAGCTGCTCGGCATAATGGCCTGTCCACAACCTCAGAGATTCTGACCATGTTGCTAGCTAGCTTCCACTCTTGGATCTGAGCAGATAAGCAAAAATTACAATACTCTGAGGAAGGTCTCCAATATGACGTAGGCAGGCAAAAACAAGCAAATGCATCAACGTGAAGGAAACAGCTAGCAGGGAGAACTTTTAAAATAATAACTGACATTCTCAAAGGTAGGAGAATACGAAGTCTGTCTGGAAAAAGTCCAGCCATTGTTGATATAATAAGGGTTTGTGCAACACTGATGTGAGTGGACTGGAATGTGCATGGATGAACAATGATGAGTTCACTGTATTGGTCAGTGGGGGTGATAGACACTGTTGAGTGAGCATGTGTGCTGTGTGGCTGTCACATTCAAAATGACTGAGCAAGTGGAGCAATGAATTTGCATCAAATATTGCATTAAGCTTGAACATTTCTCCACAGAAACTATTCAGATGATTCAGGAAACTATTTGGATGATTCAGAAGGCTGTAGCTATGGGCAGCTGGTGATTGGCAACTTCATCATAACAATGTGCCTGTTCAGGCATCACGTCTCATGTAGAGTTTTTTGTTGAAATATCAAACCGCCCAGTGACGCAGCCCTCCTACAGCCTAGATTTGGCACCCTCTGGCTTCTGGCTTTTCCTACACCTAAAATGACTTTTGAGCTTTGTTGATGTGGCTCAGTGGAATGAGCACCGTGGTTCAATTCCCTGTCAGAGCACATGCCTGGATTGTGGGCTGGGTCCTCGGTTGGGAACGAACAAGAGGCAACCAAATAATGTTTCTCTCACACAGAGATGTTTCTGTCCCTCTCTTTCTCCCTCCTCCCTCTGAAAATAAACAAATAGATAGATAGATAGATAGATAGATAGATAGATAAAATCACCCTTCAAAGGGAAAAGATTCAGACAGTCAATGAGAATCAGGAAAATATGAAAGGGCAGCTGATGGCAACTGGGAAAACTGTACGAGGTCTTAAGGTGCCTACTTTGAAGGGGACTGAGGTGTCACTGTCCTACATACAATATTTCTTGTACCTTGTATCTTCTGCAATATTATTTTTCATAGTACATGGCCGGATACCTTCTGGACAGACCCCCGTATATTTCAACCAGGATAAAAACCAAGATAATCATACACATGTATGAATATGTTTTATACACCTCTATATTTTTATGAAAGAAACATCTAAAGAACAAATAAAAAAAATCTCAATAAGAGGATTAGAAGATAAAGGCAAAGGAATTTTCTAAAGAGCAAAAAGACCAAAAGATGGAAAATAAAGAGCAAGAAAAAATCAGAGGGCTAGAACAGAGGGTCTAAAATATGAATGACAAAAGTTGCCAAAAGATGGTACAGAGAAAACGGAGGCGAGACAATCCATGGAACAACTCAAGAAAATGGGCACAGTCTCCAGACTGAAGGGACTCCCCAAGTACATGCCAAGCACCATAGTTAAAAGTAATCCCAGACCAAGACACGCTGTTAAGAAGTTCAAAAACACAGGAGACATTAACCAATGTCACTCCAATAAATTCTGCCTCGTTTTCCAGGAAAAACAAAAACAAAAACAAAAACAAAACAATGGGAACAAAGAGAAGATCCTATAAGCTTCCAGAGACTGGAAACAGGTCACATGAAGGAGTCCAGAATTAGAAAGCTCTGTACTTCTTAAGAAATACTGGGAGCTACCAAACAATGCAGCAATGCCTGCAAATTTTGAAGGGAAAGTATTTCTAATCCATTCCAAAACCATCATTGAAGTGTGAGGGTAAATTAAAGACATTTGCAGAAGTGTAAGATTTCAAATGTTTTATCTCATCTTCAACCTTTCTCAGGAAGCTACTACAGGAGATGCTACACAAACTGAGAGAGTAAACGTCCAAGAGGAAGACTCAGCACTGAGGACAGGGATCCGATACAGGAGAGAGACAAGACGTCCCAGGACAATAAGGGGAAGAGGTTCTGGGGTAAGAGCTGTGTGGAGAGGTAGGGGGTACCCGGGCAGAGGCTCTGGGAGACCACTCATCACAAGGAAAAAAATGGAGAGACTAATACATCTGGCTAATTTGAAAAAGATTTAGACAACTGGTCAGGAGATTGGGGTTGAATTGGTGATAGGCTCAGGAGGGAAAAAAAGCAAGGAACAAAGATAAATAATTATTTGCTCCAGGACAAGTAGAAAGTTGCATAGGAAAGGAAAAGTTTACTATGTGGCTTAGCTGTTAAAAGCACTTTATAGCCACAATAATATAAGCATTAAATATTTAGCAATTCAAACTTATAAGTTTATTGTATGAATGAAAGGATGTAAAAGTTATAAATGTGAGTTGGGGCTAGGAAGAAGGAAGAAAGCTAAATTTCTCTTCCATAATGGGATATCAATACATAATGCCTAAAACTGAAGAATCAAGAAATATCAATACCAGCATGTTATTTAGAAAAATGGTGGTTAAATACCAAATGATCAGCTAAAAAAAGATATAAACGGGGGCCTTTGGAAAGAGGCAAACAGGGGTAGGGCAAGAGCAGGGAACTGCTTTTTTAGTAACACCTGGTGGAACTTGTTGACCGAGCAGCTCCCACTCTGACCAAGACACTAGAATTACACTGACCTCTGACCCCCCGCCTAAGCCCAGTGAATCGGAACTGGGAGTTAGGGCCCGGTACAAGTTTTGAAAAGTGCTGTGAATGTTTCTGATAAACAGAGAGAGTTGAGAACTACAGCTTTAAACTACTACATGCATGAGTTAATCTCATAAAAATAAAAATGTAATATTTAAATAAAGAAGTATGCATGAAATGTTTACCTATGAAGAAGCATTCAGAAAACAGATATATATTTATAAAACATTCACATGTATGAGGCATATATAGCAACATAGGAACTCAAGAAATAATACTAGTATATCAGTCACACAGCTTTCTCTTTTTTCATTAGACATTTGCAAAATGGTAGTTTTAGAGTTTTTACACATGCTTTCTGGAAAAAGTAAGTATGAGACACATTCATACATTAACACAGAACTCTTACTTGATTTAGAGACATTAAATAGTTCTAATTTTTAAAAAGACCAGATTGGTCTGTGCCATTTGCCTACTGCAAACGGGCTCCTCATTCCATTTCTGAAGATCAGTAGGTTCTGGACAATTTAATTTTTTAGAGGAGTTATACTGCATGTGCCATCAAACATAAGCAGACAAAACCCAAAAAACCAAAAATCAACCTTTCTGTTATTCCACTGCTATCCTGTCAGAATATTAAAATCTAGAATGGTGGTGGGAGGGGGTTACAGGGCAGAGGGGAATAAAGGGGAGAAAAAAATGGGACAACTGTAATAGCACAATCAATAAAATATATTTTTAAAAATATTTTAAAAAAGAATATTAAAATCTAGAATTAAATCATGGAATATAATCAAGTAAATATACTTCCAAGTAGGCACAATGGTGGTTTTTTTCTTTTTTTAAATCAGCATCCAATACTCATTCTACATCCAAAATGTACTCTGGAAATAGCAGGCACACGTAATGAAAGATATTTCTGAGATTATAACAAGTGCTATCAAATAACATCCAATTAAAGTGAGAGAAATTACTAGATTGCCGAAGTACTCCCAATGCACGTGGGAGCATGTAAGCAATGCACTTGACCTGCTGTATCAGCAAATATTGTCACATCCTTAAACTACAGCAAACGATGCCTTCTCGTTCACGGACGAAGGCACCGGATGCTGCTTTTGAATTCTGTGAAGACAAATGCCTGGACTCCCCTGGTTTTATAAGTTTAAATGGGAGAGCTAATAAACCTGTTCCTTCAGCAACCTCCCGCCCCGTCAGAAAGATTAAAAAACAACACTGCACACACGATTAAAGAAAGTACACAGCTAATGTTCTCCAAAATCAAAGTTGCAATGTTAAACTTGATAAGATGGGTAGCAGGAAATTTGCTGACAAGTTCAGGGTAGGTTGGAGGCTCCTGGAACTCAGACTTTAAAAAGTGAAACTAAACATGGAAATTAGATGGAAAACACATGCTTGGGGTCAGCTCTCACAGCTACCAGACATTTCCATTGCTCTCCTGAAATAAACCTACCAATGTTTGCTTCTGCGCCTAATTACATGAAACCCCACAACAAAAACAGCTTTAACTGGCAGTTCTACTGTGCACATCCCAGCATATTTCTGAACGTACTGTTCACTAATGAAATATTCCCATCACATACCAAGGACTGCAAAAATTCCGTTTTCATTTTCCTGTAAATTACTATACTGTGAACTCTAATATCCTACTTTCAAGTGTTTTGCTGCTGACATCCTTCATACAATCATTGGAAAACACCACTTCGAAAGCAAAATATAAAACAAAGGATTTTCAAGTTAGATCCCTGTTACTTATTTCAGAATTCAGGGCCATCACTTTTTACTTATTGTCACAGATTTTTAAAGTAAGTGCATTTAGCCCTGGCTGGTGTAGCTCAGTGGATTGAGCGCGGGCCTGCGAACCAAAGGATCGCGGTTCGATTCCCAGTCAGGGCACATGCCTGGGTTGCCAGGCCAGTTCCCGGCAGGGGACATACAGGAGGCAACCGCACATTGATGTTTCTCTCCCTCTCTCCATCCCTTCCCCTATAAAGATAAATAAATAAATAATAAAAATAAATAAATAAAATATTTAAAAAAAAAATAAAGTAAGTGCATTTAAAACAATTCATGTTGATATTCAGTGACTGCAACTGTAATCCATGGGATACAAATTTCAGTTAAACCACAGCAGCTCGGTGTGTAGATGGGGAAAAAGTCTGGAAGCTAGAGAATAAAATGTGCCCATTTAGTTCTACCTCTATAAGAGGAAATTATTCTGGGTTACATAACAAAAAGAACCTTCCACCAGCGATCTTGGAAATCTTGAATTTTTTTTTTCCTGCAGGAGGATTTATTATTTTCCATGAGTGTCCATTCATACGTTTTCTTCTTGATTCTATTCATAGCACCAGATCCTGACTAGCATGCACAACCTCAAAAGAAAAGAAAGACTAAATACGAACCGTGTAAAATGAAACAAAATGAAGCAAAATAAAAAGGCACACGTGAAGATCAGTTACCTCGGGTGGTGCCACCACATCTAACACGGGCCACGGCGCTCACGGGACTCACCTTGTATGCGACGCTATTGGATGAGTCCACGATGATGAACAGGGGCTTCCTCGTGAAAGGGTAGAGGTCTCCGGGGTGGAGGCTGGGGAACAACAACAACAGTCAGTAACTGAGTAACTATACCGCCACGTCTGGGAACTTTCCTCCTTCAGTTTGGTTTGCTCACGGCTCCTTTTCATCGTAGCACTGAGAGAAAAACAGAGATTAATTAAGCAAAAGACAAAGACTGTCTGTGTTAAGTTTTTTTGGGAGAAAACTTCAGAGATAATTATTACTCAAGAATATCCAAGCTGGAGAGAAGGCTATCGTACACGTAAAGACGGGCTAGACACGCAACGTGCAGATCTTCGAAGTGAGCATTTAGGTCATTGCTCAGTATTTAAAAGCCCCTTTGAAAACATGTTTTGAAAACAAAGATGTGATAACACAACCGGATTTGTACTTCAATGAGTCTTTCAAAATCTATACCTATTTTAAAGATGTTTTAGTATTTCAGGCTATAGCTTTCTATTTCAAACAATAATAGGGCTTCCCTTTTTTACTGGTCTTTGCTTTCTCTGGACATTTTATCAGAATCAGCTGGGTGTTTCTTAAACATGTAGATTCCCTGGGCCACAGAAGACCTGCTGGACCCTAAGGCTAAGAGTCCAGCAGCATGCATTTGAGAGCCATTGCTAAAGGTCACGGCCCTGGCTGAGTAGCTCAGTGGGTCAGAGCATCATCCCCATATGCCAAGCAGGTCACAGTTTTGGTGTGCATGCTCTTTCCAGCTTAGTGGACTGTGTGTGTGTGTGTAAATGTTGATGTAAATATAAGCATATGAAGCAATATGTCAATGAGCAATAGCATCATCTTACATACAAGCTTTTCTAACATAAGTCACTTACAACGAAGGTCAGTGCGGCACCGACGTGTGGCCTGGAGGACCATCGGCTGTTACACACTCAGTGTGAGACATCTCCTGCTCCGCCCTCCCTCCCCCATTCTTCAACATGAGCAGTTAACATTTTTATGTAAGATGCTGTTGGAAATGAGGTTTCAAACAAGTCCAGTTCCTTAATAACCACACTGCTCTCTCTCGAATAGAGAAATTAGAGAGCCAATAACGGCTCACCCAGTGAGTGGGTCGTACCTAGAAAAAGAGCAACTTTCATAGGTGAATTCTACTTGAAATCATAACTAAGCTCATTTGTGGTATATCAAACCAACAGAAGCTTATACTAAAAAGTCTGTATTGATGTCAACATGTATCATGTCCTGATATATTATTTATGTATGTATATATTTATAGTCTCCTCCAACTTAAATGTAATTTTGTCCATTGGCATATATCCGGTAATTGAATAGTGCCTGACATATAATTGATATTCAATGAAAATTTAAAAAAATATGTATCAGTTCAAAATTCTAATTTCCTAGGATAGTCAGAGATGGAAGTATTGCTGGATCCAAATAATTGTAATTAATAGCAGCCTAAGAGAGTATTTCTAGCACGAGAAAAAGTCCCTATTTCACTTTATATTTCATAAGAGAGAACTATAATTTTCATAGCAGGGGGAGACACTAGAATACGTACCAGTGCATTTCTTTGTGGGACTGATTTCGTTTGTGGATGGCATCTCCATTTATAATATCCCGGTTACTATTAGTAAGTACCCCTCCAAAATCATAGGGACCTATGAAGACAAAGGGAAGAATCCTAGACTTCAATTGGAGAGTAACATTGTTCAAAGGTGTTATGTGAATCTCTCACTGATACGAGTAGAAGGTAATTACAAAACATTTTAATTACTTTAAAATTTCTCATTTAATGCAGTGTTTAAATGATTTCAGCATGTTGCTTATTTCAACATTTTTAAAAAATCACTTAATTATTCATCAGTTCTTCAAACACAATCTAATGAGAAACAAAACAAGAACCCAACGCATCCCATTATTCAGGGAAATAAAAGGGAGGGAGATCTGGGATGCTCAAAATGATCTTTACGTTTCAAGCAAAATTAAAATCTCAGGTTTAACAAAATTGTTTAAGTAAAAAATTGCAGACTGAAGTCCAAATAATTTCTTAAGTATAATTTTAAGCAAGCCATTAATTGTAAAATTTAGGAAAAATTTGGAAGAAAACTTGAAAATTCTCACTGACAAAATGTTCACTTATTGAGAAGAATAGCTGCCCTGACTGGTGTGACTCAGGTGGTAGGGTGCTGTTCCACAAAGCAAAGGTCACCGGTTCAATCCCCAGTCAGGACACATGCCTGGAATGCAGGTCTGGTCCCTGGTCAGGGTGCATACGAGAGGCAACTGGTTGTTTCTCTCTCACATCACTGTTTCTCTCCCTCTCTTTCTCCTTCCCTTCCCCTCTCTCTAAAGATAAATAAATAAAATCTTTAAAAAAGTATTGCCAAATTTTAGTATGTGGAAAAAATCCATTATTACTATTATAGCAAATGCTGGAGTTCCAGTTTCAAAGTTTGCCTTTGCCCACTGGTCATATCAGTCAGTTAAGCTTTCATCTAAACGGAACAGCAACTGAGGGGTGTTCAGAATAATCTCTCTGCAAGGACCATTCAGTTAGTTACCAACTGTAGCACTATTACAGTTTGAAAAAGTAAAACAAGAGGTCAATGTATTAAGCTGGGGCCCAGGAAATATGGTTCAACAGTAGCTAAGAGATAGAAATAATTGTTTATAAGTAAAATTACTAACTTCACTACAGAAGATTAGTTCATGACTTCAAATCACTTTTAACGCTGTTATATTTTATCCCTCAGAAAATCACTGCAGTGAAAAGACTTGAGATTTATTTTGGTTTGTTTTCATTTATCGCTTTAAGAGGATCTGTAGGTCATGCAGGAAGATGGGAGGGACATGCACTGTATAAAGGAATGCAAATTTCACAAACAAATGAGGAGGAAAATGTTAAGGATGTTAAAAAAAATTATTTTGTGTGTGTCCAGACAAAGATTTAAATGCCTCCTTTACATCCCAGTTACTCACCTATTCTGACCAATTTCATATATTCTGGACTCACTTATTCTGGACAGTTTTAAGCTTTTATTCTGAAACAGCATCCCAATATTCTACATGTTGAATCCGTAAAAACCAAACAAAGAAAGGACGGAAAACAAAACCATGACAAGGACTTGAACTTTCACAGTTACAAAAGTGTACTGATTTCTACAAAGACTTTCAGCCACGATGGAGCCGCTGACCAGACTACCTAAAGCACTAAAAGCTCAGAAAAATTCAATGATGTGAAGTAGATCATTATTAGGCTTGCTTATTTCATACACACGTGTGCTTCTGGTAAATCTGATAGTGAGGCACACAATTAGTATGTGAATTTGCTGACGATTCGTGGACTTTAATGTATACTATTTCAGCAAATAAAATAGATTGGGGTATCTGTAAGATTGCCAATTCCACAGAGAGACCAGGTTCCCAATTTGGAAGCCTCTCCAGACGCTGGAGAGGGTCTGCGGGCTGTGGGCCATCGTCTTGTAGAAAATACAGAGAATTCAAGCCCCGCTCACAACAGGAGCATTCCTTTATTGTACCTTCACTGTCAGAACGACCTGTGGGGAAGACGCCGGTGGCTGACAGGTAGATCAGGAGCACACTATTGGCAGGCAGCTCCTGAAATTTAAGAAAATCACATATACAAAACAACAAACAGGGAAAACAACAGTTTTACTTAAAGCTCATGACACTTTAAAGGTGTGGGGGGAACAAAAGAACCTAATCTGACATATTGTCTTCTCCAAGAGAAGAGTCACTCTTACTGGTTCCAACTTCTGTCTACGCAGCAAAGATTCTTTATTAATCTATAATCTACAACTACTGCCAACATTTTGAAGACGTTCTGTGCTTCAAAACACCCATCACTTAGAAAATGTTCGCTGGAAAACCTGAAATGGAAGAGTAAAGATCCTGACTATAGCTCGAAAAGGCAAACTCTGTCTAAGGCTTTCTCCACTGGACTTTGGAACTCCCTGCTCACTCCTCACAGCCTTCCAGTGACCAATGTACTTCCCTGGGCTGCCTGAACATGTAACAGGCCTATGCACCTGCTCCTGTTTTTGTAGCCCTACATTGACTCTTATGCCTAAAGTAGTTTAGTGATCGAAACCTGGAGGGAGGAGAATAATTAAGCAATAGTCTCCTTAATTAATGGTAAGGAACATTCAAAGCACCGTAAGCAATTTCCATTCTGAACACAGCTATGATTAGGATATTCCGAAGGCAGTTTCCATTTCTTCTTTTACCTAAACTCTTGACTCAAATATTCCAAGAGAAGAGTGACTCTCAGATTCCATTTAGGGCACACTTTCCCCACATAGTAAAATACACTGGATCACATATACCTTAAAAGATGCTGCTAAGAATGTGTACAGTTGGCTGAAGGTGGGTTTGTAGAGCAGGTACTTGTGGGGGTTTTCACGCCTGGTAGGCTTGTCGGCTGATTCCTGTATTTACACACAGAAAACAACACACATACAAGCTCTACTTGACAGATGGATTATCAATGTCTATTTTTACTATCCTCTTCACCAAATAGCTTTTGTTACTATTATTACGCTTATCTATATTTCCTGTATTTCATCAAGAGAGTTCTTGATTCACACTCACATCATGTGTTGGATAATGGCATTCCACGGGGAGTAGAAGCAGCAAGGAGAGTTACCAAAACTGCAAAAGTAGGGAGAAGGTACCTGCATTCCTGGCTTATTCATCTGGGAGGCTAAATTCATTGGCTCCCTTTCCAGGGCTTGCAACATCCGGAACATGTCAACAGTTAGTTCACTGAACTTAACCTGCAAGGCCAACAAACCTGACTATTAATGCAGAATGCAGACCTTGAAGCCTTAATCATATTATTACTCTTAACATTCATGTGTCCTTAATGACATTGGGTCTTTTCCAATATTTTATCATAAAAAATTTCAAAAGACAGAAGATTGAAAGAATTACACAGTGACATCCATAAGCTTATCATCTAGATCCTACAACATCAACATTTTCTATATTTGTTTTATCACATATCTTCCCATCTATCCATTCTCCTATCAATCCATCAATTTCCTCAGGTATTTTTAGAAACAAATCTGCCCTAGCTGCTGTGGCTCAGTGGACTGAGCGCTGACCTGCAAACCAAAGGGTCGCCAGTTCGATTCCGAGTCAGGGCACATGCCTGGGTTGAGGGCCAGGTCCCCAGTGGAGGGTGTGCGAGAGGCAACCGCACATTGATGTTTCTTTCCCTCGCTTTATCCCTCCCTTTCCCTCTCTCTAAAAACAAATAAATACAATCTTAAAGAAAAAAGAAACAAATCAAAGTAGTCATGTAAACACAGAGACCTACGGAGGTCCTATAAAGCATGCTAACTTTTGGCAACACGCCAAGGCTACAATACAGCTGTGGTCCACATTTTATAACCTTCTCACTGCACTTTGGTACTGCACAATGCGTAAGACTGCATCCCTTTCTACTCTGAATAATACTTCTATAGAACTTCGGGTGGGCAACATTGTATTTAAATTAAAATGTTTTAATTTAGAAATCTGTGAATTAATGGTTATAAAAGCCAAAGTTGGAAGAGCACTAGAAAAAGTTAATAACAAAAATGATAAGTGTAAGGAAGGCTTCAAAATTAAAACTTGTATAAATAATGCATGTAGAAAAATGTATTCAGTGGTAACTTTTCCAATATCTCATAATTTCTAGTAAATTACATTTCTAGTACATTAAATCATCATCATGGGACTGTTCTGTCATGAAAACCATATTTGAAATTTGCTTTTGACAAATGTACTTAAAAAGAACTCCACCTCCCCTTTCTGTGGATTATAAATAGTAATAAGCAGATGTAGAAAGTTGTAAAGAAGAAAATAAAAACCACCTACAATTCTCCTACTCAGAGATAAATGTTTTATGATATTATGAATTTCTTCTTGGTCTTTTTTCTTTCCTCTGTATGTGTGTGTGTATATTTTAACACATGAAATAATTCCGTTTACACAGCTCCATAACCAGTTTATTTTCACCTACCATATCATGAGTACCTTCCTTTGTGATTAAAAACTCTTTCTAAACCATTTTAATGTCTGTAATATAGTCCATAGATGGACACAGCATAATTAACATTTCCTCACAAATGGATGTTAGGACATTTACAAAGAAATAAAAATCCTGTAATATAGCAAAAGCACTATTTTTCAAAGTGGACTTTCAGCTTAGTTCCTTCACAATTCTTTACCTGGTTATTACAATTACCAATAATGAGTGCGTCAGCCAGAGACAGCTGTCCCACAATCATGCCCTGTTCCAGCAAAGGGGCTCCTGTCTCAGCAAGGCGGTTAGATGTGATAACAATGGTATTATCATCATTCAGGACCATCACGGGGTCCGCCTGGAGAGAAAAGCAGTCAGTAGTTGACAGCCAAGACAAAATGTCAGTATAATAAGTTATTCCTTCTTGATATACACAGTCAAAATGCATACCACACAAGAATTTACTTATCTGTAACTATGACAACCTTTTGTCAAAAACTGACCTCAATGAAAGCTGCGACTTCTTGAAGCACCAGGTTCCACTCCACTTGATCTTCAGTATTGAAGCGGTGAGTATAATCTTCAATTTCATCGGACAATTCCTGATTTTAAAATATCACAAGGAAAATGGTTATACAAAAAAAAAAAAAGCTACATGGTACCATAGTCCTGACAGAACTGACATAGATAAGAAGTTTGATTATTATCAAATGCAGTCTCAATTATAACCAAAAAGAAAGAATGAAAACTACCTGGATTTATCTCAAAATCGATCCTGCAAGACCCATACCCACTTGGTGCCACATCAGCAATTACTTTATTAATAGGAAACTCTTAAAGGTAAAACCCCAAATTTTTAACATGCAAAAAAGTAATAATGTCCAGCTGACTTTCTTTGGCTCTTGCATCACACCGGTTTTATCTGGAAATTGTTAATAGTAACTAGGAGTGGAGAAAGACAGAGAAGGACTTGTCGAAACCAGCATGTGATACTTGAGTCCCCAAAACTAGGAAGTGTGCCACGGAAACCGCTATCTGAATGCAGAGTGTGGCCGGAATGCAGTCTGCAATCGTGACAGATAGTGAGTGAGTCCCAGGTGCCATTAACTCTTCATGTTCTCAGTTAATGAAGGACACGGTGACGCAGACATACTAACAGGATGAAAGAAACAAAACTCACTCGCAATACCTTTGTAAAACATAATGTACTGTAGTGTTTTATGACCTAACACTTCAGTGATTTTCTCTTAAACTAAATATTTTAACTTTTGTTTGCATTTCCCAGCCATGCACTGATGAGTGGTGAAATATACAACATGCTGATGGGGTTAAAGCAAGGAGTTCAGATAATTATCTCTGGTCAGTGTGTGTCTGAAGTATGAAGAGAGTTGAAGGAAATTTTTTTATCATTTCAGAAGTTACCATACTTTGAATGCTGGAATGATTTAGATGTATCAAAAATTATTTTAACCTTAAATCTATTTTTAAACAAAATTATCCATATATAGTTAGATATTTAATTATTTTAAAGTACATTTACCTTCACCAGATCTTTCACAACATCCATTTTGTTGAGAAGAAGACAAACTACTATAAATCTTGCATAGTATCTCAGCTTCTTAACTACCAACTCGGGTCTATAGAAGACGAATGGAAAATGACTCATTAGACCAAAAAAGGAAATACGCTTTTTGACTTTTTCCAACTTTCCTATAGCTTTTAAACTCTTGACCCTATTCTGCAGTTATAAACATTCTGCATATAACCTAGAGTCTTAACACATTTCTCACTGATTCACCACGTAATGCATTCTTTAAACAAACATCTATCAAGAACTTAGATGCATCTGGTACTATGCTAACTGCTGGGAGTAAAAAGAAAAACAAAACCCCAAAACTACAGACACCATTTCTTCTTCACAGATCTTACAGACAAAAGAGTACTTAAAATATAGAGGACAGATAAATTCTTAAAACGCAGTGGAATGAATACAATGATAAGAAAAATAAAGGGTGCTATTGAGCCCACAAGGCTGGATCTTGAATGACAGCAGACTTCCTCGAAAGAGTAACGTTGAAGTTAAGGCTACGAATAAGGACGAGTAGAAGACAAGAGGCAGAAAGACACGAGGAGAAAAGCATTCCCGGAAGAACATTCTTTGTTTTAAACTCTTATTTTTCTGATATTACTATTACCAAGCCGGTTTTCTTGTGCTTAGTGTTTACATGTCATATCTTTTTTCTGTCCCTCTGCTTCCAAGTACCCGTGTCTTTTTCTTTTAGCGCCTCTTTTGTAGACAGCACATGTGGGCAGGTCTTGCTTTTTGAGCCGCTGGAATAATCCCTTCCTCGTTCACTCAGGTCCTCTGGGCTTTGCACGCCCGCCTGGCTGTATTTGGTTTCCACTTGCCCCTGTTGTGTCCGTGTTCCTCTGCTGCTCCTCTCTTGCTTTCTGTCTAGTCCCTCTAGTGTATTTTCGTGTACCTTTTCATATCCTCTATTGGCTTCTTCCTTACACCTCTTCACTACTGTTCTTTTGGTGTGGCTAGGAGTGGCAACCGTCCCCTCCATTTTTCAAAGGCTATTTACAGTCCCTGTTGCACCTCTTCACATCCGACGCTTTGTATTCATCCCTAATCAATCCAAACCCCACACTCCCAAGTTCCACTGCCTACATTACAAAGATAAGAAATAACCTTACAACCGTGTATTTTCGTAGGTGTCTGGCATTTTCCATAAAAAAAACAAAAATTTCTCTTTGACCCGTGAGTTATTTAGAAATGTGTCTACTAATTGACCGATTTATTGATTTTTAAAAACTATGTTTTCATTCTTAATTTTTAATGGATTTGCACCATAGTTAGACAACTATATTTCAACTATATACTTGAAAAACCTATTTTGAGGCATGCATAAGTCAATTTCACAAAAGTTTCATATAAGCTTGAATATTATGTGCATGCACTTATTGTATGCAATTTTAAACACAATATAACTTTTTAATTATGTTATTCAAATCTTATAATTTGTCTTCATATATAAATTACTAAATATGGTATATTTAATATCTCCATGAATATTAGACTATTTATCAAATTCTCCCTGAAAATTTACCACTTTTTGCTTAGTTTACTATAATGCTCCACTATTGGGCATATACATGTTAAGAATTTTTATATTTTCCTGAGTTGTTCCTTTTATCATTATGAGATAAGCCTCTATACTTAACAATACTTTCTGCCTTAAATATAAATAACGCACACATAAACACAGCAGCATTCTACGTGACTTGTCTCTTTGGAGGATCTCTTGTAAAGGGTGTATTACTGGCTTTTCCTTAAAAGGGCATACTGATAACCTATGCCTTTTACTACGAAGTTTAGATCACTTTCATTTACTATGATTACCAATGACTCGGACTTATTTCTGCTTTATTATTTTGTGCTAATTATATATCTTTAATATATATTCCTCTCCTACCTTTGATTGTAATAATCATAATTGTATTACTCACTTTGCTTACCCTTCTACCTATTTTGAAATTACACACTCTCCTTAGGTTCTTAAAAAATATTTTTCTTAATATTTAACAAGCAACTTTTACTCTAAGTTTCTTCTGAACGATAAATGCATCTTACTAGTATGGTTTAATTCTTTATCTCCTTTCTTCTTTCATGTTATAGTTCTCCAGGATTTGGCCCCATTTTTAAAAAGATTTTATTTATTTACTTTTATAGAGAAGGGAGGGGAAAAGGGAGAGAAACACTGATATAAGAGAAACATTAATCAGTCTCCTCTCATACATGCCCTGACTAGGGACCGAACCTGCAACCCAGGCCTGTGCCCTGAAGAGGAATGGAACCAGCAACTTTTTGCTTTCTGGAACAATGCCCAACCAACTGAGCCACCCAGGTCAGGGCCGTCCCGTTTTCTTAATAACACCAAACAGCCATTATTTACAATGATTACTGTCTTATGGGGTCTGTGTTGTTTTAGGAAACAAAGGGAAATTTTTTTCTAATGCTTATACATCACCCCTTCTTTCTAATTCCAATTTTCCTCTCCCTGAAGAAATCCTTAGTAGTTCTTTTCTGCAATCCACCCCACCCCTGAGGTTGCTACAACACTGGCCACAATGCTAATGATAGGGGGATCTCTCTTACTTTCTTGAAGCTAAGCTGTCTGTTTAAAGATGAAGAGATGACTACTCTATTTTATCTAGCATTTCTAGATGTTTTGGAGAGAGTATTTTAGATTCTCTATCCTACTTCATTGTCAGAAATGGAATTCAAATCAGAAGAAAAATTGTAGGAGGAGGATGTCAATTCACACTTGAAATATTAACATGGCAATTCTTTAACATTTGATAAAATAAAATAGGTTCTATGAATCCATATCATAGTTTACACAACTATGTAACAGATTACACGAACATATCTTGAACCATAGATTGACAAACATTCTCTAAATGGCCAGACAGTAAATATTTTTGGCTTTGCAGGCCACAGATGGTGTCTGCAGCATATTTATCTTTTCTTTTTTCACAACCCCTTTAAAAAGGTAAAAACGCTTCTGAGCTACTAGACAGTACAAAACCAGACCACAGTTTGCTGGCTCTGCATTAAATGAACATACAGAAGCGGTGGACGCGTTCTGTCTTGGAAACCATGTGTCGAACTACAGCAAAGCGCAGATGAAAGAAGTCAGTGCTACGCACTCACACAGGAGAGGCTATCCCAATCCAGCGGGAAATCCTGAACCCACAGCCCACAGCCGCCTGCCGGGCTCCCTGTGGAGCTGCGGAAGGAAAGGCCCGCATCAAGCCCTGCTTACCAACATCACTAGAAAACGCCCAGGTCTTCAAGTTTAGATTCACATTTCCCGCTGCTGCGGCCTGTCCAACCTGCCAGGCCCTCCGCTTGTAAGACACCGGATCTTTACACATTTGCAGGGAATGTTTTGCGGGTGGCTCAATGCAACACCACCCCCAACCTCTGTGTACTTGGGCACTTTATCTTCTCCGCATCCAACTCTGGTCAGGGTCAGCCGCTGCCATCGCCACAGGCAGGGTTTGCAGCTCCTAGGACGACTGATTATGGGGTGACATCTCCCTTTACTGAACAGGATGGACCTGGGGAATGACAGTGTGGGGGCTGACTGCTTAGTGACAGGCAGTAACCTTGGTGATAGCTAGAACGAACCATTCCTCCTGGCACTGACATAATCCTTAGGCACTGAGACAGTGCAGAGACCTTGCCCCTTTGAAGAGAGACTTTTGCCTTTTAAAGCAACTGTGGTATTGTGGGATACCTTCCTACTTAGTTCGAATCCACTGGCTGCTGATTACAGGAGCTGTCGCCGACTGCTACCCTGACTGGCCGCCTTGCCCTGCGTGCACTAAGGAACACACAATGCACCCAATGAACAAAGTCCCCCCAGAGAACAAGGTCAAGATTTCCAATGGTCCTTTGATTCCAATTCAGTGCCTTTAAGGCAAAGGATTTTGACTCCGTGGTTCCAAATAACCCTACCTCTGTTCATCTGCCCTGCTCTAGGAGGCAGCACAGGAAAACAATTAACAAGTGGTGTTCACTGTTAGGCTAGCAAAGGATTTCCATGAATCAAACTGATGGGTTTTAAGCCAAGGGGCTTATGGCCAATTTTCCTTTCGACAAATTAAAAAAGTGAATTACACAAGGTACTTCACTATTGCTTAAAATAGTTCCTTGCTGATAAAATATTACATAGTCCTTTTGCACATTCTTAGATAAATTTATCTCACCAAGAATTCAAACTGTACAACATAAATGCAATAAAGGGAGGGTTGGAGGAAATATATCTATAGTGAATGTATGTAAAGCAAATCATTTAATCTGAAGGAGGAGTAACGGACGTGAGTCTTGATGGAAGAATGAAGCAAGGTGATGACACAAAGACTCCAGCATCTACCAACCTCACTTGTACCCAATAAACTCCTCTAGACAAGTTTGAACAAGACTTGCAAGGCCACAAGGGGGATTTACAAAAGTGGGGCTTTCCAAAAAATGTTGCTGTAGAGTTGGAAAGCCTACAACAGTCAAGCACAAAGTGTTCTCTAGAAAAACATGTCAAAACTATGTTTTCTTCTAGTGCTAAGAGAATATATTATTTTCACTATAGAACAGCTGTGAGTTCTGTGAGTCAATGGTGGAGAGAATGTTCACATTTTCTAGTCCTGAACTTTTTCTTTTTTAAATAAACTTTATTTTTTTATTTACTTTTAGAGAGAAGGGAAGGGAGGGAGAGAAGGAGAGAAACATTGATCGGTTGCCTCTCACACACCCCCAACTGGGACCCTGGCCCACAACCCACGCATGTGCCGACTGGGAATCAAACCTGGAACCTTTCAGTTCACAGGCCGGCACTCAGTCCACTGAGCCACACCAGCCGGGGCTTAGTCCTGAACTTTCCCTTCCAACAGTTCTTGCAATGCTAGCGATAAAGATTCTCCAGCAGATCCCTGGTTTCTTTCACAACTCCACACTCATCTGGAATTAAAAACATCACCACCTACTTGCACCCCAAAGGAGTCTGTAACTCCCATGAGAAGATAACCGTTTAAAACGAAAAAGAGCACACTTGTACACCTTTTCTTTTTTCTTTTCCCACCCAAGTACCAACCACACTGCCGTATACACACGTAAGTTCTCAACAGATACTGATGGGAATTAACGAATTCCACCAGACGTTTTTCCCTAACACCTGCACAACAGTGTTGGGTTTACAAAATAAACTCCCAACAGCTTAGCGCCTTTTCTTTAGTCCTGCATGGCTGCTGTCAGCAGGCTTTTGAATGTATATGAAGCACGAGTACCCAGGCTAAGAAGAACCAAGGTTATTGGGGAAGCCTCACTCCCGCGTTGTTTCTTTTCAATGACACTTTGTGACCCCGCGCTCTCATAAAGAAGTAAGCCATCCCTCCTCTGTGCTCTGACTGCACGCTGGTACTGAGACATCTGTGGCAACACCTATCATGTTTAAAGCCATTAGGTAACATCTCTCTGTATGCTGCAGGAGGCCTGACACACAGTAGGCACTCTATAAGACCCGTTAAATGAATAAAAGTTATAAACAAATGTATGCGTTTCTGCATAATTTGCACACAAACTAAAAATGTCCAGTGTTTTTCCTTCTTGTCTCTAAAAACATTTTAGGCACATACCTGTCCTCTTTATTGACTTGAGAATAATATGATCTCTGTCTGATTGCAGAATAGAAGGAGAAAGCCTCATTCAGATAGCTCGTCTCAGATGTGCGTAAGCTATGAGAAAAAAAAAAATCTTTCAATTTGACACTGTCTCAAATTCTTCACCACAATCAATGCTTGTTCCATTATCCCCCTATTCCTCTACACGGAGGGATGGGAATGACTGTCCTAAATTTGAATCAGCAAAGCAATATGCATATCACCCTTAAAATATATAAAAATAATAATAGCGATAATAAAAAATACCTCCCCACTGCTCCCAAGCCTTTTTGGATGGCAACTCAAAGTACACATTATTCTCCTTGTTCAAAAGGACGCTCCACACAGCCTGCCACCAAGTTCAAACTGTCCACCCAGGACGGACCTTTCACGACCCTCCCCAAATCCATACATAGTCACTTGTCCTTCAGCTCAATTCTTTCATTTTTTTCTCCCAGGATTCAGAAATGGACTAATCCACATCAGTCTTCAGAGGATGCTGATACATTAGGTTCTTTGTTTAAAGAACTGGGTGAAAGAGGTGAAGGGATTAAGAAGTGCAAGTTGATAGTTACAGAGTAGCCTGGGGATGTAAAGTACGGCACAGGAAATGTGGCCAATAATATTGTAATGACTATGTCTGGTGCCATGTGGGTGCGGGAAATATTGGGGGAACGCTTAGTAAAGTATACGATTATCTAATCACTATGCTGTACACCTAAAATCAATACCAAGTAATACTAAAGGTAAACTGTAATTGAAAAATTAAAAAATAAATTAATTAAAATAGCAAAAAGCAACATTCATAGTTTACGAAGGACTTCTTTAGAGAATATGCTACCCAAGAGAGCGATTTGAATGGTGGGAATTTTGGGTGATGTGCCAAAGGACAGGGAGAGGAAGGGGTTTCTGGCCTATCAGGGCACAAATGGTCCGAGCCTTTCTGTGGTACCCCTGACATTACTTCACGAGAATGAGATTTAGAGTCCTAAAGGAGTCCTCTTCTTTCCATGACTCCTGGAGGGGACTACCCAGATGCTATCACTCTGAGGCTATAATCAGAAGTATCCTTATCTACTTCATGCAACCCTTTTAGACGTATCTTCCAAGTACGAGTTGCAAAATCTCCTTCTGAAAGTCACTCATCCAAACAAACGAGTTATGGTCTGTCTCGCACAGTTTCTTCAAGGTTTAAGTGAAGCCATTAAGAACTAGAAATTCATTTATCTAGTACCAAGATCACACTCCTTGAGGTTATAAATGAGTCTGACCAAATGAACTGTTTGGAAGGTGAGCCTTTGAAGCAAATAACGTTACCTTGATTAAGGAAGGTCATTTCATAATGCTGTCTTGAACAATCTGATCTAAATTATTAAGGTTGCATTTGTAAGTCCTTAGTGTTCCCTCCAATCAAATAAGTACATCATGCAGAATTCCGCATGCTGTGTGTAACTCAGGACAACGCTTGATTTTTCCACATGCAATTCACTTACTAATAATGGTAGTATAGCTGCCCAATCTTAGAAGCAATTTCCCCTATTTGCCACCGCTTCAAGCCATACCGATTATCCAAGACTTGTCTGTTTTATATAGAAAATAAGAAAATAGAAATGAGACTATGATTTTCAAAAATAACCAAATCTGTAAACTTAATAGGATAAAATAACACCCATTTCAGCATGAAAATTTTAGATTCATGAATTCAAATTCATGAATTTTTCATGAGATCTCAACAAAATCATTCAATTAAATTCAAAAAGCATTTATACAATGTCTATTTAAAGTAAGTTGAAATATAAAAGGAAATATCTTTGAGCTATATTCATGAATATTAGAAGCATAAATACCCCCAAATTGTTTTGGCCAATAAACAATACCTATTTTAGAATGAAACCACAAATCAGTCAAGCTGTGTTAGACTTAATCTGAACCATTTCAGTTATATATAGTCTTTAGAAATCCGATAAGAACACAACATTTCAAAACCTCAAGTAAGCAAGAAAAAAAATCAAATTGTTTTCATTTGGGTCATGCAGATAACATATATTAAGATGCACCCAGAGATAAAAAGCACTGAGGTAGCAAAGGTCAAAACTGTGGCTAGAATAAAAGGGAGCCTCACTCTCCTTTAACTACACAATTCCTTTACCGATGCTGCTGCTGGAACTTCCAGAGTTTGGTGTAAACGTCAAAAGTTCTTCCAAAGTAGGACTGCCACTGCTTCTGCCCGTACTGTGGCAAATCTCTGTAAGAACGAATACGCATCTGTTAGTTTTAAATCTCTTATGCTATTTGGAAACGAACTCTTGTGGTAATACGAACTGGAGAGATTTACATCATTTGCATTCGGGCTTTCTTTCCTTACAAGAAGTTATCATTTTTGGAGAACGGCTCTATAATAAGACTCGTGGGCACGCTCTTTCCTGTGGTCCCCGCTACTGACAGCTCATTCGTAGCCTCCCATCAGTCTCTAGCACTCGCTTCCCTGTCCTGGGTGATCGTATTCATGCTCACCTAGACAGTGAGAACTTCCAACAGTTGAGCTTCAGCGAAGAATTCAGCACTTTGAAAAACACTGCCTTAAGGACTCTAGAAGTGAACACGCAGGTGGTATTGTCCTGGGCTGTTCTGCCCTCTCCCTTCCTGTAGATGAACAGATAGCTGCCTGTGCTTGAGCCTGATGGCTGTAGTATGTGCCTTAGAGACTCTTCCCCACTGTGCAGACACGGGGACTGGCCATATAACTTACTTTGGCCCAATAAATACAATTGTAAATTATCGACACCATGCCTGAGAGGCAGATGAAGAGGTACCACAGGGGTCAGCATTTTCACTTTTCCCTCTGACCGAAGACCAAGGCAGGGCTGCTCCGCAGACTGAAACAGAGTAAGGCACATTTCATGGAGCCGCAGAATGGCATACAACGCGTGGCTAACATGGGAGAGAGAAATCTCTATTGCCGTAAGGCACTGAAAGTTCGGCGTGGTTACTGCAGCCTTATTTGGGAAAAGCCAGGAGAGAACCTGGTGCCAGGAAGGGGTTACTGCTGTAACAAACACATTACACATGTGAGACTGGCATGGAGGCTGAGCGGTAAGTAACGGTTCCTGAAGACTGGAAAAACAATGACACGTATCCTAACACGGCAGGACTACGTCTGCCGGCAGTAACCTGGAAGGCAGATCATGGGATTAATGAACTTGTGGAGTCACAGGAAGAAGTCAGGAGACTGTATGCTCTTAGCTGTACTTAGCAAAATACGAGAAAGAGCTGAACTAAGAGAAAATCCACAAGTTACAGAACTTGAAATACACAACAGTTTCTAATGCATAAGTGTAAAAAATATAATTTGAGAAATGCTAGCTTAAGACTGTGTCTCATCCTCAGGAAACCTCTTCATGAAAACCTGTGAATAAACATAGGAGAGAGGCCCCAAATATATCTTTCAGCAGGACAAAACAGATCAGGGAGAAGAATCTAAGAATTTTGTTGTCTTGTAGAATTCTGGTAAGCTCAAGGTATTCATAATAAAGTCTAGTGGAGAGAGACAGAGAGACAGAGAGAGACAGAGAGAGAGAGATTGATCTCAAAATATCATGGGAATGGCTATGGGTACTTGGAAGCTAACCTGGATCAAACGAACAGAGTCAACCAAATCTTTTGAGAGCTACATTGCCAAAGTCGCTTGTTTTATAAAAGAACAATAACCTATGTATTGATTACAGTGTGGAACACTTCTTATCCCAGACTTGTCGTCTCATTTTTACTGATTTTTTTTTTCAGTAGTTATCAAACATATCAATCTGAACCTTTATGTGTAGTGCTTGAAATGTTTTTAAAAGCACTTCATCCATATAATAATACAGTCTTTTTAAAGATCGATAGTGTTGGCTTTGAAATGAACTCTTTAATACAACCCAAAACAAATTCTATCTGGTGTTTTAAAAATATCCTTCCGGCTAACATGCTAGAACCACCACCGCAGCCGTCAACTTTCCCTCATGCTTACGTGCCAGCTCTCTGTTTCATTCCACTGGTCTGCTTTTCTATTTCCTCATCCACATTCTGTTAATTAGCTTTATAATACGTCTGTTTCTTCCTTTTCAGGACTGCCCTGGCTATTCTTGCTCCCTGGTACTTGCATATGAATTTTAAAAATAGCTTATCAAAAGTCTACAAATAATCCTCATGGTAGAGTTCTAATAAGGACTGAATAAATCTGAAGATCCATTTTGGGAATTAATTTTTTAAATAAATTTTATGTCAATAGTATCTCTTTCTATTTATGTTAAAAATATTGTCACTAAATAAATTTTACTTTTCCCATAAAGATCATTTTATCACTTTTGTGAAAGGTGTCTCTGTTTTCTAAGTTATGTCTTTAAAATACTTTTTACGGTGGAAGGTTTCAAACATATACAAAGGTGGAGAAGGGTACGATGAGGCCCCAGGTTCCATCACCAGCCTCACGGATTACAAACTTGGGGCCAGCCCCTTCCACTGGGGCCACCGGACAAACCAGTGGTTCTGGTGTGCGGCTCGCTGGTCCTTCCCATCGGTCCTCCTGTCTGTCTCCATGCCAACATCACTCTGTCTAAATCCGTGCCCCTGTGGTCACCGCGAGCACTTTTCCAACTAGGAGAAGAGGTGCAGGCGGTATTTTAGAATGAACCCCCATGCCACAAATGTCTTCCAAAACACATAAAATAGAGAAAACAAACGTTTAGGAGTAAAAAACTTTTAAAATATAAATTCTCTCATTTAACCCTATTTTAACTTTCAAGGGTAAAAGAAATCCTTCACTTACTTCACAAAGCTAAATAAGCTGAATGGTCTTGGTGCTCTACACAATTTATAGGAACACGAGGAAGTGGTTCGTACTGCTTGGTTGTCTTGGAGGGAGGGGTGTCTGTCATTCTAGATTCTATACACGTATAGTATTAATATAAAATTTTCCACTGACTATATTATCAGGATTTTTCATTTTAATATACACACGTGTCACACTGTGTATAACACACACACATGTTTGGATTGGCAAAAAAAAACCATACATATGCACGCAGACCGCCTATACATGTTTTTATTTACCTGACGAAGGAAACACAATTTCATGGGAAGGAGAGAGCTGCGGAGCAGAAAGAAACGCAGCCCGGGCTTGTGTAGCTTTTCTCGGGCACCCGTGGGGCACCACGCTACTGCTGGAGGCACGTGCCCAGCAGCTTGGCAAGGTGCGCACCGAGGACACGGGGCGGAAGGAGGAAACCTGGTACTACATGGAGTTCTGTCAAGCGCTGACTATCATGAAAGCCAGAGAAAGTAATGTGAAATATGATCTGTACAGTCAAGGAGCTTATCATTAGGTAGACAGAAAAGACTAACATATATACAGAAAAAGAGAAAAAAGAGCACGTAAGTACTAAATTACATGGTACTGAGTAAAAGTAAAAGAAGAGTATAGAGAAGAGATACACTGAGGGCTTGAGGGAAAGGTGCATGAAGACAGATTTGGATATGCAAAAGAGAAAAAAGACATCATCAGAGAGAGAGAGCTACACAAGATATTTAAGGGAAACAAAGGCAGGATAATGGTACCTCTGGTCAACATGGCGGAGTAGGTAAACACGCTTCGCCTTCTTGTGCAACCACCAAAAGAATTATAACTAGATCTCAAAACAAATAACACCCAGAACTGTCAGAAAATCAGCTGTATAGAAGTCCAACAACCAAAAATTTAAAGAAGCCACATTCATCTAGACGGATAGAAGAGGCAGAGATACAGAGACAGGCAGGGAGGTACAGAAACATGGTGTGGTATGGAGAGGCAGCGGTGGCAGAATGGGTGGTCCCACATTCATGTGTGTGGATAAAAATAGGGAGGGATGCCCTGGGAGAAAATTATCCCAGCCCCAGGCCAGGCTGCACAGCCCAGGGTTTCAGCACCAGGAAGATAAATCCCTATTAACTTCTGGCTGTAAAGACCACTGGGGGTTGCAGAGTGGAATAAACGGCCAGATTTCAGGGGACTTCAATTAAAGGGCCTGAATGGACTTAGAATGTATGCAAGTCCACCCACTCTGGTAACCACCACGACGGCAACAGCTAAAAGAGCGCCAGTTGCACAGGGCGAGTGCTGGGCAAATGTCCGGAAGCCAGGCAGCAGCATTGTCCCCACTCCAAACCCTCCCCCAACACAGAGCCACAAAGTGGTAAAGTGGGTTGCCTAAGGCTTCGCCTCACACAATTTACAGGTGCTTTTTCTACAATAGGCCACGCTACTAAGACAAAGCAGCTCTACCTAATACACAGAAACAAACACAAGGAGGCTGCCAAATTGAGGAGACAAAGAAACATGGCCCAAATGAAAGAGCAGGAAAAAACCCAGAAAAAGAACTAAATGAAACAGAGATAACCAACCTATCAAACGCAGAGTTCAAAACACTGGTGATCAGGATGCTCAAAGAACTCACTGAGCACAGCAACAGCATAAAAAAGACCCAGGAAGAAATGAAGGTTACACTAAGTGAAATACAGAAAAATTTACAGGGAACCAACAATGGAGGTGATGAAGCCAGAATTCAAATCAACATTTTGGTACATAAGGAAGAAATAAGCATTCAACCAAAACAGCAAGAAGAAAAAACAATTTAAAAAAATGAGGATAGTATAAAGGTGCCTCTGGGACATTTCCTAACATACCAACATCTGAATCATAAGGATGCCAGAAGGAGAAGAGGAAGGGCAAGAAATTGAAAACTTATTTGAAAAAAAGAAAACTAGTTTTGGTGAAAGAAATAGACATACAAGTCCAGGAAGCACAGAGAGTCCTAAACAAACTGGACCCAAAGAGGACCACAGGAAGACACATCATAATTAAAATGCAAAAGGTTAAAGATAAAGAGAGACTCTTCAAAGCAGCAAGAGAAAAGCAGAGTTGCCTACAAAGGAGTTCCCTTAAGACTGTCAGCTGATTTCTCAAAAGAAACTGCAGGCTAGAAAGGACTGACAAGAAATATTCACCCATAAAAATCAAGGACCTACAACCTACATTACTTGATCCAGCAAAGCTATCATTTAGAATGGATGGGCAGGTAAAGTGCTTCTCAGACAAGATAAAGCTCAAGGAGTTCATCATCACCAAGCCATTATTACATGAAATGTTAAAGGAACTTATTTAAGAAAAAGATAAAAACTATGAATGTTAAAATGCTAACAAACTCACAACTATCAACAAATGAATCTTAAAAAACAAACTAAGCAAACAACCAGAACAGGAAAAGAATCATAGATATGGTGATTATTTGGAGGGTTATCACCCAGGAGGGGATAGAGGGAAGATGGGGGAAAAGCTGCAGATATTAAGAAGCATAAATGGTAGATACAAAATAGGGGATGTTAAGAATAGTATAGGAAATGGAGAAGCCAAAGAACTTTTATGTATGATCCATGGACATGAACTAAGGGGGGACTGCTGGAAGAAATGGGGGTACTGGGCAGGGAGTGGGGAAAATTGGGACAACTGTAATAGCATAATCAATAAAATATATTTTTTAAAAAGAGGGGAAAAAAGGCAATTAATAGCTAATAAAACTATAGCACAAGTCCCAGCCAGACCTCACGCATGCAACTGTGGACAGACAGTGGTGGTGACCTCCCTCAAATATCCAGCAGTTGCCTGGCTGGCAGCTAGAGTTCTGGGGCACATGTTCTTCGTCTTCCAACAGGCTAACGTAGGTCTGTTTATGTGAAGCTGGTGGCAAGGTTCCCAAGAGCAGCAAAAGGGAGGGCAGCTCAAATGTGCATTTTTCCTTCCAAGTCTTTGCACCAAGTTTCTATGGTCCCATTGGTCAAAGCAAATCTCCTGGCCAAGCCTGGAATCAGTGTGAAAGGGGACGACTTGTGGGCATGGATAGAGGGACGGCAATGACTTTTACAAACACTCTATCACAGAGACCTTATGCTTCTTTCTTTTTTGAATTTTGAAAATAATAAAATGCTTGGAAAACGAAGGTACTAAGCATACAAAACAAGAAGTAAAAAATACTCTATTGCTCCTCCCCTTGATTCTAGTACCCAGAAATAGTCCCATTAAGAATGTATTTTCTCTGCATTGTATAGGAGTTTTTGTATTCTTTCTATGTGAGTTTTTCTATTATTTTAAATAGGTGGGATCAAACAATATATATTTTATAACATACCTTTTTAATTTATGAGTATATCATTTTCTTTAATAAATACAGAATTATATCACTATGTACTATGTACAACGTAGTATGTAATGAATCACTTTTACCAATCCCTCTAGTGAACATTTATATTGCTTCCAGTAACAAACTTGAATAGTTTTGTGATATGAGTAAAAGGTAAATTTCTATAAGTGAAATTGATGAGTGAAAAGATTCCTATTTCTGTACCAGATGTTAAGAAAATGAGTAAAAAGCAAAAGGCTTTCCTACCCCAAATTTTCAGGCACACATAAAAAGAATGAGCTAGTAATTGCATTTTTTAATCCATTTCCATTATCCTTACGATAAGTAGAAACTCATTTCAAATTACAGAAATAGGTTAACTATAGGTACTAGTTTCCACATTTATTGAAAGTTTTCATCATTTTCATGTCTCTATGGATCTCTAGTGAGAGGCTGCATTAGGAAGAACTAATCAGATATTTAAAAGTGGAAGCTGCTGCTATAATCTTTAAGACTCTTATCAAGTGGCTGCTGACAGGAAGACTGTATTATTATATAAAAGCATTAGGCAGCAAAATCACCTTTATAAGACCTGACAACTCTTGGGTGCTTCTTTAAAGATATTGTGTAAATTCTTTAGGCAAATTTTCAAGTAAGCATTTGCCTGCAAGTTCCTTTGTTTCCAAATCTGACAAATTCAATAAACCTCAGTAACACATCTTGTTACGGGAGAAAACAGAAGTAGAACTCAGTGTTTTATGACTACATTAACTCCAGATAGTAAGTGGAGAGGTTTTAAGGGAAGCCAATTTTGCATGAGGGTTAAAAGTAAAAAAAAGGTGATCTACATACAAGGCTAGAACAAGGTTCTTGAACGTAAGTAACAATATACAAATATTCTCTGATTTATAGCTATGAAGAATATTGGCTAAATTTTATACCATTATCCTCAAAAGAATTTAGAAAATCTATCACTCTAGTGTAAAGACTCATTATGAAGATAGCAATTTATTTATTTTAATCCTTGCCTGAGGATATGTTTATTGACTTTAAAGAGAGGGAGAGAGAGAGATCAACGTGAGACAGAAACATCACTCAGTTGCCTGCCGTACACACCCCGACCAGGGATCAAACCCACAACCTTTTGGTGTACAGGACCAAACCAACTGAGCTGGACTCCAACCAACTGAGCCAACAACCAGGGCACAATTTCTTTTTCAAGATAGGGTTTAATTTTCTTTTTAATATCCCAAAAGGATAAGCCCTGTGATCACTCCTTTCCTAATGAGACATCATAAAAGTTAATATTAAAAAAAAATCACTATAATATGATTAGAGTCTAAAATTAAGGTGCTTTATAAAGAATTTTAGATAAATTCCTCTACTATTCAGAGCTTGACTCCGGTTTTAAACTCTGAATATATCACTTAGTCATTACTACGATCAGCAGAGATGGGAAATTAATGGTCCATAGAATTAATTTAAATGGGGCTCTGTGAATTATCCTGTAAGCTAAATGACCTTATATTTCACATCCTGCAAAGGCACCTGTGTTATAAATTGGCTGCTCATATTCCCTTCCCAAGGCTTTAGAGGAAACTGAAAGTATGACACTCATCTCCTTTTTTTAAAATCCTCAACTCTCTCCCCAAAAGTCGGGAGACTACCGCAGGAAGAAGTACAGTACAAATGATTAAACCTGACTCTCGGAGGTGTTTCAAATGGACTGTTGAGATGTCAAAACCTAGGAACTTCCTTCCAAGTTTCTACAATGCAACTCTCTTTGCCAAATTCAACCAGCTAAGATCATGGATGCCCACAAGCACCTCAGAATAAGACTGTATTTGGAGATAGGGCCTGTAAAGAAATAATTAGGTTAAAAAGAGCCCTTTAGGGTGGGCCCTAATGCAGTTTGATTCTTGTCTTTATAAGGAAGAGATTAGGACATGCAGAGGGACTGCCACATGAGGACACAGCCAGAAAATGGCCATCTACAAGCCAAGGAGAGAGGCCTCAGAAGGAACCAACCCTGCCAACACCTTGATCTTGAACTTCTAGCCTTCAGAACTGAAACAGTAAATTTCCGTTGGGTAAGCCACCCAATTTGTGGTATTTTGTTATGACAGCTGGAGCAAACTACTATAGTAAGTGATAAGGTACCCCTCAAATATGAAAGTATAGGTGGGTGGGGACAAATCACCAACAGCCAAGACCTGCTAGCTATCAGCATCTGTACAGGAAGAGACAAAGGGACATTTGATGGACTTGTGGAGACGAGAACTCCAAAACAGCCAATGTGAATTCACTGGACAGCACACTGGACCATGCTGAGAACAGAAGCTGAAAGTGGGAGGGACTTCGCCTGAGCCAATAGCCACATTTGGCTGCGGAGTACCTGAAATGTGGCTAATCTGAACTGAAATATGTGTTAAGTATAAAACTTTTGGTGTACTTCAAAGACTTAGTATGAAAAGAAAAAGAATGTAAAAGATCTCGATAATTTTTCTATACTGATCACATGTTAAAATAAAATATTCTGGATACAATGAATACATCAAATAAAATATATTATTAAAATTCATTTTACTTTTTTCTTTTTACATTTTTCAAATCTGGCTGCCAGAAAATTTTAAATCATATTCGTGGCTCACATTAAACTTTCATTAGTCAATGCTTCTTCTCTAGATCACTCTGGTGGCAGTCTCCCTCAACTTCAAGGGCAAACTTTTCAAATGGACAGCCATCTCAAATGAAAGCCTACAGCGCAAGCTTGTACAATACTTGAGGGTATTATTTCTGAATAACAAATACCTCACTATCACCAGTTTGTGTAACTTGCCTCTAGGAAAGTATTGCTTTTTTGGAGAAGGAGAAGGAAAAGGGAGGGGAAGAAAAAGAGGGACCAGAGAAGGAGAGGGAAGAGACAATGGAGCAAACTGGTAACTTCTCCCGGCTCCTTTCCAATTTAGGAGCCGGGGCTTCCTAAAAATAGGTTTTTAAGAAGGCACCGTAGATTATTTATTCTTTAATATGAAATAGTGCATATTCTTTAATATGAAATATTGCATATGCATATTGCATATGCATATTTAACAAAAATAATTTCTGCAGTGATTTTAATTAAAGACCACCACACTTCACGTTGCTGTGCGTCTCTGTAAATATATACATTCATGGCTCCAACACTTATTTTAGCTTTCTGTAATTGCTCCTCTGCAGTCAAATAATTAGGACTTGGAGGCCTCTGCTGTTTCAAAGCACCAAAAATCCTGGGTGTCAGTGGTAGATACAGCTGTGTATCTCAAATACGTGTCTCAAGATGCTGCCTTATATAATCCCACCAAGTATTCCATGCTGCTTCGTCACCATGGTAACCAGAACCCTGCAAGCACTTGGGCTTTGATCATTTTTATGACATTATTCAAAGCTATTTCCAACACTTCATTACTACTGTAACTACATGCAAGAGCTATTATAAGCATAACACCATTCATTCAATCCATTTCTCACCTTCTAGACTATGTTTTCTTACACAGTAAGTGAAAATAAGTTTATTTATTATGCATATTATCAGAAGGTAATTTCAGTCCAGAAAAATACACCATCAAGACAATCATAGCTGGGAAATTGAAAAAGCTCTGACAACTTAGGTAGGCGGCTCAAAACAAGGTGAAAATGCACTTTTAAGAGAAAATTTGTTACATCCAAATGAGACATTATATAAAAACTCTGAGGCACTGAACTGCACTTTTTCACTCTGTTATAAAGTCCAGGTGAGAGAGAACCAGGTGTTGTACGTTCTATTTCTATACCCAAGTACAAGTCGCGTGCATGTGTTCAGTCTGTTAAAAAAATTATTACGTATACCTTTTAACAAGTACATTACATTGCAATAGTAAGTTTAATCACCAGTTTGTGAACTCAAGAAAGAGAAAACGCAAAGAAAAGCGAGCCAAAAGATAAGTGCAAACAAATGAAAGGAACACCCAGAAAGAAGGACCCATGTGAAAAGCTGACGCTACTCCAGCTGGATTCCCACTTCACCTCCTTTCTCCAAGTTCCAGCGCTGGTTCAGACCACTACCAATGTATTTCTTGTTCTCTGTAGCACTGCGATCCTGTTTTCTACTCGGATCAACACAAATGTAAAGGGGAGGAGGCAATCAAAAAAACCCTTCTTTTAATTATTCCCAAAGAAATCTCTATTCCAAAAGAAACACGCAGAAACTATCAACACTTGAAAGCAGAAAGGTGTTTGATTTGTGCACTCAAAGAGCTTTGGAAAGGGAACCGGAGAGCAGTGTGGAGCAGGCCGCGTGCCCCTTCGACCTCCCACCACGGGCACCTGGCACAGACCTGCAGAACCGATCAACAGAGGCCCTTCCCATCAAGGACTAATACTGAACAAAACACTTTCACTTCTGTTAACAAGCACAGAAAACACACAATTCACATGCACGAGACACTGTGAGAAAGTCAGTTCCCCAGAAGAAAGAGACCAAACTGGGCGCTAAGAGCAAACAGTTCCCACTTAAATAGATATATTTAAGACAGGATTTTTGATTTTAAAAAAAGATCATTTAAAACATCTTGTTTTTACAATCTGCTTTTTTCATTTAACCACATATCATCGGCAACTTTTGCTTCATATCTTACCAAAATCTTTTTTAATAGTTCTCTTACATGAGGGGGGACCACCCAAAAAAACAAAATTATCTTCTAGATGGTGGGCCCTTTGTAGTACATGCAAAGTGAAACAAAGAAAAATGTACAGAGAACCAACAGTGAAGGGAAGGAAACCAGGACTCAAATCAACGATTTGGAACAAAAGGAAGAAACAAACATTCAACCAGAATGGAATGAAGAAACAAGAATGCAAAAAAATGAGCAGAGGCTTAGGAACCTCTGGGACAACTTTAAACATTCCAACACCCGAATCATAGGGATGCCAGAAGGAAAAGAGGAAGACTGAGAAATTGAAACCTTATTTGAAAAAGTAATGAAGGAGAACTTTCCCAATTTGGCAAAGGAAATAGACTTCCAGAAAGTTCAAGGAGCTCAGAGAGTCCCAAAGAAGTTGGACCCAAGGAGGAACACACCAAGGCACATCATAATTACGTTACCCAAGATTCAAATGAAGGAGAGAATCTTAAAAGCAGCAAGGGAAAAGGAGATAGTTACCTATAAAGGAGTTCCCACAAGACTATCAGCTGATTTCTCAAAAGAGACCTTCCAGGCAAGAAGGGGCTGGAAAGAAGTATTTGAAATCATGAAAAACAAGGACCTACATCTAAGATTACTCTATCCAGCAAAGTTATCATTTAAAATGGAAGGGCAGATAAAGTGCTTCCCAGACAAGGCCATGTTAAAGGAGTTCATCATCACCAAGCCCTTATTATATGAAATGTTAAAGGGATTTATCTAAGAAAAAGAAGAAAATCGAAGACTATGAACAATAAAATGACAACAAACTCATAACTATCCACAACTGAACTTAAAAAACAAAAACTAAGCAAACAATAGAAGAGGAACAGAATCACAGAAATGGAGATCACATGTAGGGTTATCAGTGGGGAGAAACGGAGAGAATGGGCTGGAGGAGAAAAGGTACAGGGAATGAAAAGCATAATTGGTAGGCCTAAAATAAACAGGGGGAGGGTAAGGAAATGTAGAAGCCAAAGAACTTATATGTATGACCTATGGACATGAACTAAGGGGAAGGGAAAGGCAATGCTGGTGGGGGAAGAGGTGCAGGGCAGAGGGAGGATAAAGGGGAGAAAAAATTGGGACAACTGTAATAGCATAATCAATAAAATAAACTTTAAACAGATTCATGCGAATCGTTTTTAAAAAATCAATTCTGAGAAAACACAAAAAGATTAGACCTCACACAACTTCCCTCTATATTAGGTTCCTACTATTCCCACAGATACAGTTTTATTCTCCAATTACTTTAAAAATAAATAAAATCTGTGATAGTTAAAATGGCACTTTAACTATCAAAAAAGGCCAAAATGAGAACACAACACAAATGACATTTCAAGAACATGAAATAAAACAATTCATTTTATTTATCTACTTATTTATTTTAAAAGATTTTATTTATTTATTTTTAGAGAGAGGGGAAGGACGGGAGAAAGAGGGAGAGAGAAACATCTATGTGTGGTTGCCTCTTGCACGCCCCCTAATGGGGACCTGGCCTGCAACCCAGGCATGTGCCCTGGCTGAGAATCGAACCAGCTATCATTTGGCTGGCACTCAATCCACTGAGCCACACCAGCCAGGGCAAACAATCCCTTTTTAGATAACAGGTGTTTTTGGTACTATGTGCTGTCATCATGTGGCGAAAGTATAAAGAAGTGTCTGAAAGTGATTTATAAACTGTAGAACGCTGTGTGGAAATGTGTTCTGTTATAGTTACAGTAGTTTCAGACTGCCCTTAGTCCAGCAGGGAAGCTCTAGCAGGAGACTACTTGAGCTTTACGATTCATTTATGATTCAGAATCAGATTAGAAAAATAATTCCTTTTTAAGAAGAGAAATGCCACTGCTAAATTAAATATGCTTCTCAGACATAATGAAAAATTCATTTCCATTTATGAACACATTAAGATTTCTAGTGAATGTCTTAGAATATATAGAGAAGCTAGTCAACTTTAGGTCAAATACTTATACCTAGTTTTAAAAAAAGCTGTAGTGCAAAAAACATTGATATGAAATGGCAAGATGAAACACATGGGCACACGGTGGACAAATGTGATCCATTTTCAAAAATGCTGAGAAAAAGAAGGGAGATGAAAATCAAACCAGAGTAGGTGACTACAGAGGACTTAGAGTACATATTCAGTCTTTTTTTAAATATATTTTTAAATTTTACTTTTTTAGAGAGGGGAAGGGAGGGAGAAAAAGAGGGAGAGAAACATCAATGTGTGGTTGCCTCTCACATGGCCCCCACTGGCAACCTGGCCTGCAACCCTGGCATGTGCCCCGACTGAGAATCGAACATGCGACCTTTTGATTCGCAGCCCACACTCAATCCACTGAGCTATACCAGCCAGGGCCATATTCAGTCTTAGCACTACAAGTGTTGACAAGGAAGGAGGAACAAGGAATAAGGAGGAAGGTAAAAATGAAAGAAATACAATAACAAATAGAACATTTTTTTCCAATAAAAAATGCCTAAGATCACATACCAAACTGAAAAATGAACTCAAAATGGTTCACAGACCTAAATGTCAGAGGTAAGACCATAAAACTCTTAGAAGAAAACATAGGAGTAAATCTTGGTGACCTCAGGTTAGGCAATAATTTTTTTAGATATGACACCAAAACTATAAATGATGAAAGCGAAGAATGACAAGTTGAATATTATTAAAATTAAAAGCTTTTGTGTTTTAAGGACACATCAAGAAATGAACAGATACCCAAAGAATGGAAAAATATGTATTTGCAAATCATTACACCTTACAAGGGACCTGTATCCAGAATACAAAGAGAACAACTTAAAAATAAAAAAATAAATAACCCAATTTCAAAAATGGTCAAAGAATTAGAATAGACATTTCTACAAAAAAGACATAAAAATGGCTAATAAGGACATGAAAAGATACTCGACATCATTAGTCATTAGGGGAATGCAAATCAAAACCACGATGAGATACCACTTCCCATCCACTCGGATGGTTATCATCAAAAAGGCAGACAATAACAGGGGCTGGTGAGGATGTGGAGAAAATGGACCCCCCACATTGCTGGTCATGCAGTAGCCTCTTTGAGAAACAGTCTGGAAGCTCCTCCAAATGTCAGACACAGAGGACCATATCACCCAGCAAGTTCACTCCAAGGTGTGTACCCAAGAGAAATGCAAACCTATGTCCATGCAAAACCTTGTACACAAATGTTCATAGTGATATTATTCCTAACAGCCAAAAAGAGCAAAATAACTCAAATGCCCCTCAACTGATGACTGGATAAACAAAATGTGGTAAATCTGTACAATGGAATGTTAATCTGCAATAAAAGGAATCACGTACTGGTACCTGTTTACTACGTAGATGAACCTCAAAAATATTATATCTAGTGAAAGAAGCCAATCACAGAAAATCACATACTGCATGATTCTACTTATATGAAATGTTCAAAACATGTAAATCCATAAACAGAGAAAGCAGATTAGGGGTTTGGGGGGCTGGGGGCAATGAAGAGTCACTGCTAATGGGTATGGTGTTTCTTTGGGGGGGTGATTTAAATGTTCTAAAATTAGACTGTGGTGACCTTGTTATTATCTTTATGATTGTGAACATTTTAAAAAAGATATTAACTTTAAAAAGAAACTCTGCTGCCAGTACAGTTCCCAACACAGGGATGTATAATTCAATTATAGAACATTTATCAATTATAAAACATTTATCAATTATAAAGCATAGAAAACGTTTGCATTTTACCCAGGAATGAACTGTAAGTTAAAATAACTATCTTTATAATCATTGACTTATATAAAAAAACTTCAAAAATGAAACCTATTTCACCTATATCAAGAATTTATTTATGAATGGAACTAAGCTAATTAATGAAGCTTTAGGTCTGAGGCAAGTCAATATGCTAAGAATCTTAAGAACTGTAATATGGGCTAAATCACTTAAACAGAAAACATTACAAAATTATTTACCCACCACGCACAAGAACACACAATCAAAGACACATTGGACAAAAGCGCCTACACTTTCTGCTGCCAGTCCATTCAGGGCATGCACAACTAAAGTAAAAATAACACCATCTAGAACACTCTGTCATTACTTTAGTCAACAGACATTGTACCCTAAGAAAAAGAAAGAAAAAAAGACAAGCAAAGAAGTGTGAAGACTGCAACAGGAGAGAGGACCACAGTCGCCTGCATCACGGATGTGCAGGCTCCGTCATCCTCAGAACCCCAATGTGTAAAATCAGGTGTAAACAGGATATGATGTGGACTAATGCATATAAAACCATCAAACAAAAGAGCTCTTCTTAACTCGAGTAAAAACAATCCTCTTTTCCTATTGTTTTGCATCTGAGAATGAAAAAATTTATGTAACATTCCATCCATAACATTCGGAAAGTTACTACGTATCAGACATGAGAAAAAACATACACAACTAGAGAAAAGTTTAGATAGCAAGAGTCCACTAACCTTAACCCATTGAACAGCTGTTTAGACTTATCCAGAAGGTAACAAAAATCTGTGACTGTTTTTCTCTCTCCCTGTGGGATGTCATCTTCAGCACCTCCAGAGGACATGATTTCTTTAAGAGCAAATTCAGTCCTGTAAGAAAACACGTGTCCATTTACCAAGTAGGTGAAAACAAAAAGAGAAACAGACCTTAGTTATATCATCCTGACAGCATTTTTTTCAAGATAGAGAATTCTCCTGATTACAAACCAATCATCAAACAATTTAAGTGTGCCCTGGCTGGTGTGGCTCAGTGGATTGAGTGCTGGCCTGAAAACCAAAGGGTTGATTCCCAATCAGGGCACATGGCTGGGTTGCAGGCCAGGTCCCCAGTAGGAGGCGTGCAAGAAACAACCACACACTGATGTTTCCCTCTCTTTCTCCTACCCTTCCCCTCTCTATAAAAACAATATAATAATAATAAAAAAATTTAAGTGTAAGATGGTGTGGGAGAACAGAAATCTCATAATGTTGATGGGACTGAAAACTGGTACATCCATATTGGAAAGCAAATTTTAGAATATTTTTTAATCCAATAAATATTATTTAAATGACTATCATGTTCCAGGCCCTACTTTATTTGGTTAAGAATGAAAAACGCTGATCTTTCTGACCTGGTTATCTATTTGACCCATTCTATAAATCCATCAAGGAAAATAATCCTACAATGGAAAACATGTATCCATAAAGATTTTATTTCAGTATCATAATAGTTAGAAACTGACAACAACCTAAAAGAACCATGAAGGGAAATGGTTAAGTACTTCATGGGACACTAATGACTGCCATCTACCATATCACTAACTGACAATAATATTTAGATGGTAAGGCAATGAGATGGGGACACCTTGGTATAAAAGGGGTATAAATATCACAGCCACACACAGAGGTATATTATAAAGCTATATTTTACTGAATCCAAACTCTTTTCATGTGTAATCAGACACGATAATCAGTCACTTTAAAAACAACAAGTTGCTGGACAGTACCTGTAGTGACCCCATGCTAAGCGACAACGAAACATTCGTTCGTGTTCACACATGCACGGAAGGCCCTGGGACAACACAGGGGCACCTGGCCCCAGCGCAGGGTGAACAAAAAGGCGGAGTAGTCCCGGGCCAGACACGGGGGATGGGAGTTAGGGTGTGGTGCAGCTGCTTTGGTAAATACTTCTCTCTCCAGCACTGTCCGGTACAGGCCACTGCTGTTGCAACAACACAGGGGAACTGTCAGCAAGCCTGGAGCTGTCAAGGGCCGCAGGGTGACAAACCTATGTATGGGTGACACTGGCCCAGAGGGCACTGGGTGCTCGTGGCAGGCCCAAAGTCCCCTCTTCCCACCACCTCTTTCCAAATCCTGTGGACTAGTGTTTTTAAGAGGAAAAACAGGTCTTGAAAAGTGCTGAGTCTGGGCAGGGGTTTCACACTAATGACCCTGGGTGCGTCCTCTCCTCCCACCGCCAACATTCCCCCTCTAACCCAGGATGGGTACAGGTAGGCACGAACCGGGCGGCAGCCTTGCCCACCCTGCTCCATGGACCTCAGGAGCCATGGTGGCTGAGATCTCCAGGATATAGGAGCTCTCAGAAGAAACAGAAAATAAAAATTTAAACAAATTCAGGCTGAGAGCTCTGGGGGTCAGCTGGGGAGGATTGAGGAAAAAAAAAAGAACTCGTGAAATGGACAACAGTGTGGTGATTCTCGGGGGGTGGGTAGGGTGGTGGAGGTGGAAGAGGGTGTAGGGGGGATAAATGGGATGGGGGAAATCGAGTATCGAATTGATTGGGATTATAGGCCAAAAAATAAAATAAAATAAACAAATTCAATACGGAAGGACATTAGAAATAAAGCAGGGAGACTTCCAGCCAAGATGGAGGAGTAGGTGTACACACTGTGCCTCCTCGAACAACCAAAATTAAGAATAACAAAGATTTAGGAACAACAAAACAAACAGAACTGATAGAAAATTGAACTGTACGGAAGTCCAACAACCATACATCCAGACCAGTAAGAGGGGTGGAGTTGTGGCAGGAAAAAGTGGAGGTTGGCGACAAGGGCGTGCAGGCAGCAGCAGCTGGCAGATCCCAGGCGTGCCAACGGTGGCTAACAGACCCCAGACACACAGGTGGCAGCTAGTGGACCCCAGGCATGGGGTAGCAACAGTGCAGACCCAGTGAGGCCGCACAAGGCAGCTGGCTGACCAGGCGGTCCCACATTTGCTCAGATAATCCAGGTGAAGGGGAAGCAGCAGAAGGGACTGAAATCCAAGAGAGAGCGGAGCAAGCGCCATTGTTCCCTCTTGGACAGCGCCCCCACATACAGCATCACTACCCAGCTACTGGGCTGCCCCGCACTAGGCAACACCTATGGCTCCGCCCCTCACTACAAACAGCTGCGACCAGATCAGAAAAAGCCCCAAAATGGCTCATACGGGAGAACAAATCAAAGCCCCAGAGCCAATTCATCTAAGCGACCAAGAGATAGCCAACCTATCAGATGCACAGTTCAAAGCCCTGGTGATCCGGATGCTCACAGAATTGGCTGATTTTGCTCACAAATTAGATGAACAAATGAAGGCTACAATAAGTGAAATGAAGGAAAATGCATGGGGAACCAATAGAAATGGGAGGAAACTGGGACTCAAATCAATGGAGTGGACCAGAAGGAAGAAAGAAACAAACAGAAAAGAATGAAGAAACAAGAATTCAAAAAAATGAGGAGAGGCTTAGGAATATCCAGGACATCTTTAAATGTCCCAACATCCAAATTATAGGGGTACCAGAAGAGGAGAAGAGCAACAAGTGGAAAACTTATTTGAACAAATAATAAAGGAGAACTTCCCCAATCTGGCAAAGGAAATAGACTTCCAGGAAGTACAGGAAGCTCAGAGAGTCCCAAAGATGTTGGACCTGAGGAGGAACACACCAAGGCACATCATAATTACATTAGACAAGATTCAAATGAAGGAGAGAATTCTGGAAGCAGCTAGAGATAAGGGGACAGTCACCTACAAAGGAGTTCCCATCAGACTGTCAGCTGATTGCTCAAAAGAGACCTTCCAGGCAAGAAGGGGCTGGAAAGAAGTATTCCAAGTCATGAAAGTCAAGGACCTACATCCAATATTGCTCTATCCAGCAAAGCTGTCATTTAGAATGGAAGGGCAGATAAAGTGCTTCTCAGATAAGGTCAAGTTCAAGGAGTTCATCATCACCAAGCCCTTGTTATATGAAATGTTAAAGGGATTTACCTAAGAAAAAGAAGATAAAAATATGAACAGTAAAAAGACAGCAAACTCATAGATATTAACAACCACACCTAAAACAAAAGCAAACTAAGCAAACATCTAGAACAGGAACAGAACCACAGAAATGGAGATCATATGGAGGGTTAGCAACAAGGGAGTGGGAGGAGGAGAGAGGGGGGAAAAGGTACAGAGAATAAGTAGCATAGGTGGTAGGTTGAAAATAGATGGGGGGAGGGCAAGAATAGTGTGGGAAATGTAGAAGCTAAAGAACTTATGACACATGAACATGAACTAAAGGGGGGGCAATGTGGGTGGGAGGGGTGTGCAGGGTGGAGGGGAATGATGGGGGAGAAATGGGACAACTGTAATAGCATAATCAATAAAATACATTAAAAAAAGAAAGCAGGAAGAAACATCTTAATGAAGCAAATAAAATACAAAGTATATAAAATATAATCACTGAAACAAATTTAATAGATGAATGGATTGAAGAAGAAAGGATATAGTTGAACAAATTAATAAGCTAAAATGCCAGGTTTAAGGCACTCTGCCAAAAGGCAGTAGGAAGACATAAAATACATAACAGAAAAATCAAGACATAAGGAATAGAGAACTGAAGGAAATCCGCACCCACACAATAGTGTATTTATAGAAGGAGAGAAAAAATACTTGAAGCTGAATATTTCCAGACATAAATTTCTGTAAACTTCCCAGAATTAGACAAAATACAAGACCTCAAACTAAAAGGACTCAAAGAACATAATTTTTTTTTAAAGATAATTCCACAGCTAGAAACCTTAAAGTGAAACTTAAAATTCCAGAGAAGCCCTCTCTCCTTCCTGAAGAATCTGGTCCTATAGCCACTAGGTGGGGCAGACACAGCTGTGTCCACACAGAGGGCAGCCTGGTGGTACTGGAGTCCCACCCCATCCACACAAGGACAGGCCTGCAGGGGATGCGAGAACTGCAGGGGTGAGCAGGGCATCCATGAGGCGGGACGACTGGCAGAGGGAGTGGGAGCCTGAGCAGGATGAGGGGGGCATCTCCACCAGGCAGGGTTCTGAGGCAGCAACAGACGTCACATATACAGGAGGATTCATGAAATAAGAAAATCTATTAAAGACCACCGCACCCAGAGTTCTCTCTGCAAAAGCAGGAAGATGCAACTATGGAAAGGAAGAAGGTTGGAATGAACCCTGTGGATTGAAATGGCAGGTATGGGTGAACTAATGAATTTTTTTAAATATGAACTTATATGTGAGGTGTGTGCACATGTATGTAAGCACAAGCACACGCACGCACATGATCTCTAGCTCTGTAGATCTGTGTACTGAGAGGGCCTCTGAGCAGTGACCACCTTCACTCCCCAAGGGTAAGAACATAGCTAGTTGCACTCAAATCTTGGGGCCATACATGGTTAAAACTACATAACTGACTATATTCCCTATGCAGTACTTTATATCCCCGTGACTAACTTTAATCACTGGTAGTTTGTACTTCTTAATCCTGCCACTCCCCTGCCACTATCTGGCAACCATCAATTTGTTCTCTGTATCTATGAGTTTGTTTCTGTTTTGTTGTGTTTGTTTTGCTTTTTAGGTTCCACATATGCAAAATCATATATATTTGACTTATTTCATTTAGCATAATATCTGCTAAGTTCATCCATGTTGCTGCAAATGGCAAGATTTCATTCATTTTTTATGGCCAAGTATAATAATATTCCATTGTGTATATACAGCATATATTCTTTATCCATTCATCTATTGATGGAACACTTAGGTTTCTTCCATATATTGGCTATTGTACATAATGCTACAATGAACACCAGTTTTCAAATTAGTACTTTCAATTTCTTTATGATTTCATTTATATATTTATTTGTGGAGAGAGGGGAAGGGAGGGAGAAAGAAAGGGAGAGAAATACTGATGTGCGAGAGATATCAGTACATTGACTGGCTGCCTCTCACATGCCCCCAGCTGAGGACCTGGTCTGCAACTCAGGCACGTACACTGACTGGGAATCAAACAGGCAACCTTCTGGCTCACAGGCCTGTGTTCAATCCACTGAGCCACACCAGCCAGGGCAGTATTGTCTTTAGATAAATACCCAGTAATGGGATTGCTGGGTGTATGGTAGTTCTATTTTTTATTTATTCTTTTTTTCTTTTTAAATTACAGTTGATACACAATATTATATCAGTTTCAGGTATACAATTTTAATTTTTGAGGACACTCCATGCTGTTTTCCATGGGGGCCACACCAGTTTACAATTCCACCAACAGTGCATGAGGGTTCCTTCTTTTCCACATCCTTGCCAACACATTCTTTGTTGTCTTTTAAACACTAGCCATTCTGTGACTTATTCTTGAATAAAAAGACTGGAAGGAAGAGAGAAAAAGAGGAAGGGAGGGAAAGAAGGAGGGTAGAAGGCACACCAGACCCAGACGGTCTTCTAAATTTTAGAACAAATGTTTAAAAAACACATTAATATTGAATATACAATACTTTGCTCCCAACGTTCATTTTAAATATTTATTTATTTATTTTTAAAGCAAGGGAAAGGGAAGGAGAAAGAGAGGGAGAGAAACATCAATGTGTGGTTGCCTCTTGAGTGCCACACACTGGGAACCTGGCCCGCAACCCAGACATGTGCCCTGACTGGGAATCGAACCAGCGACCCTTTGGTTCACAGCCCACACACAGTCCACTGAGCTACACCAGCCAGGGCACCAACCTTCATTTTAATAACACTAACATAGCCTTGAGACTGAAATCATAGAAAAGCAATAAAAAAAAGCAAAATGACAAGCCAAAGTCCATATTACATAAACTGTTGTTATGGCTTCAAATGTTTGTCATATTAATAGATATGTCATAGATCATTGATATTTTAATATAACAACAAACACAATCTCACTGGTTTACTCAAAAAAATGGTAAATTAAGACTTATGAATGAAATATATATATACTAGTACGTATCAGTTTCAGTTACATGGGGAAATACACATGGAAATCTACAAACGAGGTCAGTTCTATTTGCAACCATGGGAAACATGTGTAAACATACCGCGTGGCTAAGAATAAAAGTAGTTCTTGTGTGTGTTGAACTATGCCTCCCCCCAATAGCTATGTTTGAAGTCCTAACTCCTTGTACCTGTTCACAGACGTAGTTGAGATGTAAGCTGACATGAGGTCATACTGAAATACATTGAGTCCTTAATCCACGGTGACTGGTGTCCTTCTGCGCTGAGAGGGAGAAACGCAGAGACAGACACCCACAGACAGGAGAAGGCCATGTGAAGACACACAGAGGGAAGATGGACACGTGAAGAATTCTACAGCTGCAAGTCAAGGAACGCCAAGGACTGCTGGCACCCAGCAGAAGCTACGGAAGAGACACAGAACACATTCTCCCTCTGAGCTTCTAAAAAGGAACCAACTGTGCCAACACCTTGATCTTGGACTTCTGGCCTCCTGACGCGTGGGAGCACAAATTCCTGTTGTGTGAAGCCAGTCTGTGGAGCGCAATCGTGCAGGAGAAAGCCCTAGCGCAGATTACAAAATGGGCACACGAGTGAAGGAACAGTGAGCGGGACAACCACTCAAAGGCTTGTTCTGCTAAACACAGAGCATCTGACAAATTCCTGACCTGCCTTGTTGACAGCTTCTTTTTATGGGAAGTCTTTTGACAAAGCAAAAAGAGAAACTGGTACTCTGGATTTAACTCTGAGTAAGTGGTTCAACATGAAAGTATGAAAAAGAACTTCCGGTCAAGAGGCAGGCATAGGTAGATATGCTTGCGCAACCAGAAAAAGAATCACAACTAACCTCCAAAGGAAAAAACACCCAGAACTGCCAGAAAATCAAACGGTATGGAAGTCCGACAACCAAGGGTTTGAAGAAGAAACATTCATCCAGATGAGTGGGGGGGGGGGGGGTCGGGGAGTGGGGCGGAGAGGACACGGTGTGGCGTGGAACTGGCAGACCCACGTTCGAGTGTGCTGGATAAAAGTCAGGAGGGACCCTGCACTGTGGTGTAAGAAAGGCAGTTAGTCGACCATCTAAAAAACTGACTATCAATGAGACACAAACAGGGACTACTCATGAAGCTAAATAGGGCAGGACATACATAAAAAATGAAAGAAATCATCAAAAATATGGACCATAGAGAATAAAGTGGGGAAACATGACCTGAAGCAGCCCACGGCTAACCAGTCGTAAAAACGTCCCTGGTGGAGAACCCACAGAAGCAGCCGTCAAATACGACGCAGCTCAAGTTAAACAGCCACTTATTCCTATCACGAAAACTCAAGAGGGAACCAGAAGTTCAGGCAAGAGCTCGAATCCCCAACCAACAAGACACTGCTCCTATTTAGTACATAAAAAAGTACAAGCCGCACAGACGTTCCTCCTTAGTCACATCTGAAGATGACAGCAACAGGCGACACCAGGCCAGACACTTGTATACATGTCATCCTCGCCCCCCTGGAAGGCCAGCATTACTAGCCGAATCTAGAGCTGAAGAAACAGGCTCAGCTAAGTTCTTCACCCACAGACACAGTTGGAAAAGGACTCCCAGTCGTGCTCTTCTTCCCAGAGCACCTTGAGGTCAGCACCCTGTGCTGATCACCCTGTGCTGACCTCAACGATTGCACAACAGGGCTGACTGGCCTCCTTAGCCCAATGCTTCAGACCCCACGGGTCCCAGAGCACGTTGAGGTCAGCACAGGGTGATCAGCACAGGGTGCTGACCTCGACGATTGCACAACAGGGCTGACTGGCCTCCTTAGCCCAATGCTTCAGACCCCACGGGCTCTACCTCTCCTTTCCCTTAAAACAGGGCTAGCAGTATTTTTAAGCCACTCTGCCACCCAGTAATTGGAAATTACTCTTTGAAAAAAATTACAAGACCCCAAAGAATCACTAAAACAATTTTTAAAAATGGACTTTGGTTGTCAGATCTACCTGTCAAGAAATTATTCTGATTACTAGACATTTGACTCTGGGCATATTATTCAACTTTTCTAAGTTTTTGGATTTTTTCAATTCTGAATTGGGGATTACAATATTTACCCCTCATACAACTATTAAGAAGATTCAAGGAGATTGTAGTCATAACATTATAGTCCAGAAAGTGCACACAGTTCATAAAAGGCAGCAAGTATTAAGGCTGGTCATTCTGGGTGCTGGAATATAGCCGTGAACAAAACAGGCAAAAACCCTGTTCTCGCAGAGTGCACTTCCTAATGGAGAGGGAAAAATAAAATAAATATAGATGCAATACCCAAATGGTAAGATGGAGTGTGAGGAAGTACAGCAGGAAGGGAGAGAGCATGATGGGGGTAACATTTCAGTTAGGGCAGGGGAGGTGACAGCTGAGAAGGCGACGCCTGCGGGGAGGCCTGGATGAAGTGAAGGAGTGAGCCAGGCCGAGACCAGGGAAGCTCGGGTTCCAGGTGAAGGGAACAAGAACAAGGCAGGTAGGTACATACTTGGTATACTGAGGAACGAGTGGCTTTGTCTATAAATACAACAGCTAAAAAAAAATCCCTGCTCCTCATAAATAAATCACTATAAACAAGATTCATGGCTGCCTCTTTTTGAGCCCCGCGTAAAAGGCAGAGTCGATTAAAATCCAGATACTCGTCTGCCACGCCCAGCACCTGGTGTGGGCTGACCCCGCCCCTGGCAGACGTGCCTTTTTCTGACCAGCTCATCCAACTAGAAGGACTGCCTTTTTCTAGCTTGAACATAAGTACCATAACAAGCCGCCTGAGGCCCCGACAGGACTTCCTCTTCAGCAGAATTTATTGGCTCTACAGTCATCAAAACAGTGTTAATAAGACTGTCGACTCAGAAATGGAAATGGACTAATTATGTTGAACTAGATTCTGTAATGACATTCATTAAGAAAGGATTTATGATGTGATATAATCACAACTTTCCCTCTCCTTCTTTGTCTTCATATCAATAAAAAAAAAAAATTAACCTAAGAGGTTAAAATAGGCCATGTGACATCCACTGAATCTGGATGCTGGAGACCCGAGTATGAGTCCCGGCTGCGCCGTTTTCCCCACAGGCACACAGCTTACGGCTCAGCCTAACTCAGTTTCCTCACGTAACCTGAGGATAATGAAAACTGTGTACCTCGCCAGGCCATGGTGATCGATTCTGTTTGAGTATAACAGCATTTCCTTACTAAGATATCCAGTAAAAAGGAAAAAAGCAAATGCAATCATATTATACTAAAATTAGACAATGTTTTCATTAAGGAAGAAGACCCTGTGCATATTGATCAACTAAAAAGGTCAAAAAATAATCAAATCGGTAACACCAGGCTTCCACATTGGAAAAATAAAACTCTTTGCTGCTGAGGGGTTCCATCTGTCCCCACGGCTCATAACCCACTGAGAGGTCAAAACGTGCCCGACGACGACGACGGCATCACAGAAACAGAGCAATGCTGCTGACTGAGGATTTCCAACAAGAGGGCCACCCGTCAAAACTGTCGGAGCTTCCTCTCATCTGGGTTGACAGTGATTCTGTCAGGCCCCCCCTCTCGGCACACGTAAGGCCTGTCACTGTGTAAGGCACAAGGGGTCGTTATTCTGTAGCCAATTTAGAAGTCATTAAACTGACTTGAGAGCCTCCGCCTTCACAACACTCTTCTGGATCAACCCTGTCAGACACTGTTTTGCTCTGAACTCTAAAATTATTCTACTCATATAGCTCAGTTGCCTTATACTATAGTTATTCACATACGTTCATCATGGCCTTACTAAACTGCAAGCTACTAAAAGCACTAGCTGTCTGAAAAATCTTCCCATAAAGCACCTTTGATGAACTGTCCCCAGGCAATTCCACTACACAAACCAATCAAAGGTAGTGGAAAAGGGTGTGCACCTGCCACCTGACAGGCACTGTTCCAGGTGCCAGAAACTCTGTGTGTGTGTGTGTGTGTGTGTGTGTGTGTGTGTGTGTGTGTGTGGTGGGGTACACGTGAGTTATTTAGATACCAAAGATGGCCAGAAGTAAGGGAAAGTGACTGTGGCAGGCACTTGAGCATCTGAAAAGCTGGGAATGTTCGTCACCTAAGTCCAGGAGGGAACGCCAAGTAGCTGCCATTAAGAGGATGAAAGAGGCAAATGTTCAACCTTCTGAGAAAGAAGTCATAATCATCAGAATGGCATAGCAGTATGCAAGGGACCTGTAAGTATTTTGTGAAGAAAAGGAAACTCCTCAAATTCCTAAAGCCTTAGCCAGGTGCTAATCTAAAACTATGCAAATTATCAGCAGACTCCTGGTAAATCAGCACGTATACTATGAAGACAAGTATGTCTGGGACCCGCAAAGAGGCCACAGAGCAGAGTGCGGAAGAGCGCTGGCCCCAAGCTGCCTGCACTTGAACCCTCGCTCCATGAGTCGCTAGGCAAACATGACTGCATAATCTTAGCCAGGTTATTTAACCCTTTGTGCCCCAACATCCCCCTCTGTGAAACAGGGATAATAGTAGGATTTGATTCTTAGGGTTGTCATGAAGATTAAATGCAAATCTACGTAAAGTGTTCAGTAGAGAGCCTGGCACACATTACATGTCATAGAAGTAGGACTACTATTTAATTTACCATCTAAACTAGGCTAATTCTGTGAGTGAAAAAGAACACTATTAATAATTGCATCAAGACTGAAAAGACTGTGGTTAGATCAAGCAAAACGGGACATATGGTCACCCTGTAAGTTAGGAGAAATAAGAAAATGCGACCAGAGGAAGTAAAGTTCCTTGCCTTGTGTTTTTATAGGGAGGCTGCCCACAGAGGCAGGTGCCAAACGCTAACATCCGAGTTATATTCTCCTGCATGCATTCTCCTGCATTGGTAGAGCTAAATAAGCAGGCTTAGTTTTTTGCTATAAATGATTTCAATTAATATATCAACAATAGATACTGGCACAATCCCCTCAAGATTAATAACAAGCATCTAACAAATCCTGGGGATGTGGTAATGGTAACAGGCAGGAAGATGGTAAGACTTGCTCTTTGCCCTCAAGAAGCTAACCACCAGTTAGTTAAATGATTCCTGCAGGTACTTTCCTGATAACAGTCCCCAGAGGCCATTAGTACAGCAAACACACCAAAGCTGGAAGATACCTCAGAGAAATTTAGAAAAGACGAGAAAGGCAGCTTTAAAAATAACGACAGGACTTCCAGCCAAGATGGAGGTGTAGGTGGACACACTGTGCCTCCTTTCACAACCAAAGTTAAGGACAACAAGGATTTAGAAACAAAAAAAACAACCAGAACAGACAGAAAATTGACCTGTACGGAAGTCCGACAATGATTCACCCAGACCAGTAAGAGGGGTGGAGCTGGCAGCCAGCAGAGAGGGATCGTGGCAGGAAAAAGCAGTGGCTAGTGGTCCTGGACCCACAGGCGGTGGTTGGCACACCCCAGGCGCACAGGCAGCAGTTATCGGGTGAGGGGAGGCTACAAGCAGACCCGGACAGGCGCACAAGGCATCTGACCACAGTCACACATTCACATGCAGATAAACCAGGCGAAAACAGGCAGCAAGACAGACTGCACAACCCAGGGCCCCAGCGCTGGGAAATAAACACCAATTGAAAACACTTGTGGGGGTTGAAGTGCCAGGAGAGACTCCCAGCCTCACAGAGGGTACTGAAATCCAAGAGAGAGCAGAGCAAGCACGATTGTTCCCTCTCTGACTCCACCCCCACATACAGCATCACAACTCTGCGACTGGGTTGTCCCACCCTGGTGAACACCTAAGCCTCCACCCCTCATACATAACAGGTGTGACCAGGCAAAAAAAGAAAAAGAAAAAAAATGGCTCAAACGGGAGAACAAATGAAACCACCAGAGCCAATACTTTTAAGCGACCAAGAGATAGCCAATCTATCAGATGCACAGTTCAAAGCCCTGGTGATCAGGATGCTCACAGAATTGGTTGATTTTACTCACAAATTAGATGAACAAATGAAGGCTACGATACACGAAATGAAGGAAAACGCACAGGGAACCAATAGTGATGGGAAGAAAACTGGAACTCAAATCAATGGAGTGGACCAGAAGGAAGAAAGAAACAAACAAACAGAAAAGAATGAAGAAACAAGAATTCAAAAAAATGAGGAGAGGTTTAGGAACCTCCAGGACATCTTTAAACGTCCCAACATCCGAATTATAGGGGTACCAGAAGGGGAAGAGGAAGAGTAACAAGTGGAAAACTTATTTGAACAAATAATAAAGGAGAACTTCCCCAATCTGGCAAAGGAAATAGACTACCAGGAAGTCCAGGAAGCTAAGACAGTCCCAAAGAAGTTGGACCCAAGGAGGAACACATCAAGACACATCATAATTACATTAGACAAGATTCAAATGAAGGAGAGAATTCTAGAAGCAGCTAGAGATAAGGGGACAGTCACCTACAAAGGAGTTCCCATCAGACTGTCAGCTGATTTCTCAAAAGAGACCTTCCAGGCAAGAAGGGGCTGGAAATCCAAGTCATGAAAGTCAAGGACCTACATCCAAGATTGCTCTATCCAGCAAAATTTCATTTAGAATGGAAGGGCAGATAAAGTGCTTCTCAGATAAGGTCAAGTTAAAGGAGTTCATCATCACCAAACCCTTGTTATATGAAATGTTAAAGGGATTTACCTAAGAAAAAGAAGATAAAAATATGAACAGTAAAAAGATAGCAAACTCATAGATATTAACAACCACACCTAAAACAAAAGCAAACTAAGCAAACATCTAGAACAGGAACAGAACCACAGAAATGGAGATCACATGGAGGGTTAGCAACAAGGGAGTGGGAGGAGGAGAGGGGGGGAAAGGTACAGAGAATAAGTAGCACAGATGGTGGGTTGAAAATAGATGGGGGGAGGGCAAGAATAGTGTGGGAAATGTAGAAGCTAAAGAACTTATGATACATGGACATGAACTAAAGGAGGGAATGTGGGTGGGAGGGGGTGTGCAGGGTGGAGGGGAATGATGGGGGAGAAATGGGACAACTGTAATAACAATCAATAAAATATATGAAAAACATAAATATAAATATGGTAAATTACAAAAAAAGAAGATGACAGCAGCCCTGGCCCTGGCTGGTGTGGCTCAGTGGATTAAGCACTGGCCTGCGAACTGAAAGGTCACTGGTTTGATTCCCTGTTGGGGTACACTGCCAAGTCACAGGCCGGGTCCCCAGTTAGGGGCATGACAGAGGCAACCAAATGACGTTTCTCTCCCCCTCTTTCTCTCTCCCTTTCACTCGCTCTGAAAATAAAGATTTTTTTTTAAATGATGACAGTAGAAAAGAGAGGTAAAGGAGTATTGTATTACTTTACACAGCACTGCCAAATAGTTCAAGATAGTCTAGAAAGAAAGAAAAAATTCCCCCCCAAAATATTTGTGGCAGAGAGCTTTTGTTTTGGCCTGTGCAGCATCCATTTCCCCTTCTTTGAAGAATTACTGCTCAATCTTATTGGAAATAAAAACCTCGGTTTGGAATAAAACATACTGGGAGACAGAAGGAAAGAGAATGAATCAGGGACATTGTTAATTGTGTGTGGTAATGGCTAAAAAAAAAAAAAAAAAAGAGTCCTCAGTTTTAAGGACAGGTGCTGAGACATTCACAGATGAAATGATCTGAAGTCTGAGACTGCTTCCAAACACCCTGGTGAGGTGAGTGGGTGTGGAGACAGGGCAGCCAGGCATTTATGACTGGGGAAGCCTGACGGGTCAGAACACAGGAGATAATGATTCTATTCTATTTCTTTTTCTCTAAGCTTAAAATTTTTCATTATAGAAAGATTTTTTTTTTTTTGCCCTGGCTGGTGTGGCTCAGTGGATTGAGTGCCAGCCTGTGAACCAAAAGGTCGCCGGTTCAATTCCGAGTCAGGGCACATGCCTGGGAATCGCAACCTGGGTTGTGGACCAGATTCCCCAGTTGGGGGTGTGCAAGAGGCAACCACACATTGATGTTTTTCTCCTTCTTTCTCCCTCTCCAAGAAGTAAATAAATAAAATCCTGTTTAAAAATTTTTTTCCAGTTCATTTATAATATGGTTCCAATTTCATAAAAAGCATTCCTCTCTATGCTTCTATCTGTGTATGTACAGATAGCTATAAATATATAGACATAGATATCTGGGATAATGAGTGTTCTTCATCTAGTGTTAATAATGGTTATTTCTGGGTGCTGAGATCTGAGATAGCTTCATTACATTCATTCTTGAAATTTCTACGTTGTTTGAATTCAAAAGAGTAATTGTGACTTAATTTCCCAAAAATAACAGGATGAACCCTGGCTGAGTGACTCAGTTGCTTGAAGTGTCATCCCGTACACCAAGAGGTTGCAGGTTTGATCCCTGGTCAGGGGCATGTACGAGAAGCAACCAATCGATGTTTCTCTCTCACACTGATGTCTGTCTTGTCTGTCTGTTGGTCTGTCTGTCTCTCTCCCCCTTCATCTAAAATCAATGAATATATCCTCAGATGAGGATTAAATAATAATAATAATAAGAGAATGATATTTCTTAAGCCAAAAGCCTAAACTCAAATTAAGATAAAATGTTAATATTGGTTAAATCTGACTAGTGTAAACATGAATGATAATTTTCTAGTTATACATTCTGTATTGCTTTTAATTAAAAAGTTAATTAAGTGGCCCTGGCTGGTGTAGCTCAGTGGATTGAGTGCAGGCTGCGAACCAAAGGGTCACCAGTTTGATTCCCAGCCAGGGCACATGCCTGGGTTGCAGGCCAAGTCCCCACTTGGGGGCACACAAGAGGCAACCACACATTGATGTTTCTCTTCTTCCCTTCCTCTCTTTCTAAATATAAATAAAAATAAAATCTTTAAAAAACAACAAACAAAAAAACAATTAATCAAGTACTTGTGAATATTCTCTAGCATAAGGCTTCTTACTATTGGCACTACTAACACTTCGGGCCCAGTACTTCTTTGCTATGGGGGCTGTCTGGTGCACTGTACCGTGTTCAGCAGCATCTCTGGCCTCTACCCACCAGATACCAGTTAACGCATCACGCCCTTCCTGTTGTGGCAACTGAGCATGTCTCCAAATATTACCAAATGTGCGCTGAGAGGTAAAACCCCCAGCTAAGAACCAATGCTCTAACCTATCAAATATTTCAACCAAGGTACGCTCAGTTCTGCGAAACGCAAACTTCTCAAACCTCACGCATGTGTAACAACAATTCTCAGCACTGTCACGTTCTCTTATTCTTAATTCAGTTACAAAATATCTGTAGCTCAGACTACCTCAGTGGATAAACCAATTTTGCTGCTGCAGATTTAATGATTCAATAAAAATTATACTGCATAAGTTACTTCTTTTATTCAGTTTCAATGCCTAAAACTAAAAACTGTAGGCTATATATAGTACTATAACCTTCAAGAATATGGGAGAAAGCATTAGAAGGTTATATAATCCAATCTTCTTAAAATGTACTCCTCAACCTTTGGTCAAACTAAACAGTCCCAAAACATGCCCCAAAGCAGAGTAACTCACACAAACATAAATGCCCAGAAGATAACACTGTACAGTCATCATCTGGCCTCTTATGATATCAGCAGCAGCAGCAGCAGCAGCAGCGGCAGCACCACGACCCCAGAGTTTATTAGAATGCAGAATCTCAGCCCCACCCCAGACCTACCAAACCAGAACCTGCAGTTTAACAAGCTCTCCAGGTGAGCTGAATGCATGATAAGTTTGGGAAGCAGTGATCTAACTGTTTTTATACAAACTCGCTTAAAGCTGAAGTTTAGAGAGCTGTAGTCTTGTAACATGGAAAACAAGTGTCTTCTATTTATGGAGATAACATAAAAACTATGTAATTACAAAATAGCCACCGGTAAGAGAAAACTTAATGGACTCCACCTCTACCACCCCGCAAAGAGTATCTGTAGTGAAATGAAAAAAAATGTCATATTTTTATATCAAGCTGAGAAATTCAAATAGTTATATATAATGGATTCCTCCCATTAGAAGAATTTAATTACCTCTTCCAGTAAAAAGTAAAGCTAGTCTGAATAGCATAAAGTTATGATTGCTAAGCCAGGCTGATTATTCTGGAACGTTTTTTTCCCCTAAATATAGATTTCTGGGACCTACTTATAGATATTATGATTAAGGAGGGCTGGGATTCTATATTTTTAAAAACTATTTTAGCTATTTCTGATTAGTTCCATTTGAAAATCAGTCTTAAAAGGATAAAAAAAGATAGCTTTCTTTCTCATTACCTATTTTTAAATAATGGATATGCATTTGGCCTATTTCAATAACTGATACATATAAAGACTAAAATAAGGGATTACTCAATCCTGGGGGGGGAGTTAGATGAAAGTGAATTCACGTAGTCCCAACGAGCCACACCTAGGAAGTCTGGTTAGCCTACTCGGCAGTCATGTAGTGCCCGGGAATAAAGAAGTTCTTTCTGAGTGTCTAGACTTGAACTCAATCCTAGAACGACCACGACTAGCAACCCCCTTCGACGCCAGGATGAACCCCCTTCAACTGCAAGGTTTTATGAGATATCCTGCCCTGTGCAAGATGAGATTGCATCAAGGCCTCTAGAAAAGGCTAGATTTTAAGGGCAAAACATAAAACAAACAAAAAAAAAAATGGAGAAAGAGAAGTAGGAGAATAAGAGAGGAAGAAAGAGGAGAAGGAAGAAAAAAAAAGAATTTTTCCCAAGACAAGGATTTCAGCAGCACCCTAAGGAGCTACCTCGTGAATCTGCCCATTCCCTTCCCTCTCCCTTGTCACTACGCTAACCTCAGTGGGTACCACCTCTCACAGAGCCTCACAGCTGGCCCTCCCCACCTCTACTACTGCATCCCTGACTTCCTTCTTGAAGTCGCAGCCAGAGTGATCTTTCTAAAGGTCTTTGAGATGGAGCCAGTAACTAAAATAGAAAATGGTAAGTTCAGAGTCATTTGCCCAACAGTTGAAATCCTGAGGTTCAGAAACGGCAGCGACGGCACCTCTCAGTCCCCTCGCGCTGCTTTGTGTTACTATTTCCCACTCCCCGGTGCCTAGAACACAGCCAGGCACATAGCACTTGCTCAAAAAGTTCTAGTGAAAAGAGTGGCCGAGTAAATTTTAGCTTTTTAAAATTATAAAATGGATATATCAACACGTATTAATGACTTCCACACACCAAACGAAGTTGTGACAGGCAGAGATGTGCCACCAGGTCTCCCTTCAGAGGGCCTGGTGTCAGTTGCTTGGAGTGCCCTCTGCCAGCCCCTCTAGGGTTCACCCCTGCGGAGCTGCCTTGCCCAAGGTCATGTTCCCCCGGAGGTAGCCCGCATCCAGCGACTGATGCAGGCCAGGGTATGAGGGTCTGGCCATTTCCACCAAATGCAGGACAACTCCAGGGCTCCCTCCCGAGTTAGCAAAGACAATGTAACAGACAATTTGCATTCACGTCTGCGACAGAGATGGTTGCATGACAGCAGAGTCCCCTCTTTTAAACCTGGCTCAAGGCCAACCAGGAAAAACTATTCTTCCTTGCTTCCAGGTGTGTCCGATGGGATTTGATCCGAAGTGACAACTACAACTTCCAGGACTTGTCCTTGGAGGAATCAATGTGCCCTCTACCCTCTGACCTTTTCCCTTTCTCAATGGGAACAGAAACAAAACAGTGTGCATCCTGAGCCACGCAGATGTGGGCACTAACATACTGATGACAGAACAACAAAAGGAGGGCAGCCTGGAACACTGTGAAGCCACCATACGAGCCCTGGGCTACTTCAACTGGATGATGACAAGAGAACGAAATAAACCCGGATCTTGTTTGAACCTCTACAACTGAGGTGACAGCCACTACTGCTTCTCTGTCCACACCTCCCCCCAGCCCTGAGCTCTCAGGACAGCCAGAGCCAGCAGGTCTCCCAGGAAGGAGACCCTCAGGCTGCCTGCACTTCCTGGGTAGGACTGAGCCACAGCTGCCCTCCCTGGGGCTCTTCCTGGGTAGGACTGAGTCACAGCTGCCCTCCCTGGGGCTCTTCCTGGGTAGGACTGAGACACAGCTGCCCTCCCTGGGGCTCTTCCTGGGTAGGACTGAGTCACAGCTGCCCTCCCTGAGGCTCTTCCTGGGTAGGACTGAGACACAGCTGCCCTCCCTGGGGCTCTGCTTGATCCCTGCTCCATCCTTGCCTGGCCTCCAGACCCCTTCTTTCTTCCCAGTCCCACTTCCTCACTCCCTACCAGGTTTTCCCAGAACTCTTCTTAGTAAGTTACTTCCCAGTGAAAAAACCTCATCCAAGTTCTGCTCCTGAGGAATCCAACCTGAGGCAGTCTTCACTGAAAGCATCCAGTGAGTATTACGTCATTCCCTTGGGTCCATCACAGTTAATGACTATACACCCTTCCAAATCCTTTTCTTTGCATAATCAAATATATGGTGATATTCTTAAATGGAAATGGAATTTTATGATATGAACTAGGCACCTTGCCTTTTTCACTTAAAATATGTCGTGGCCCATATTCTGTGACAGATATACATATATAGATACATAGATAGATATGTATCTATATCTATATACATATGTGCATACATATATGTATATCTATTCTATGTATATCTATCCCATTATTTTCAGGATGCATGGTTGCTATAATTTAAAGTCTAAATAAATGTCAAAAACATTTCGGAGGAGAGAAGGAACTTTTAAAAAGGGATTCATGGATTCATCCCTATAGTTCTGCTCATTGGTGAGTAGAAAGGTTATATATACATTGACTTCTGACAACACCAAAAAGAATCAACGCAGAATTGATTAAAACCAGCTAAAGTATATCTTCTTTACACTATTTCTTTAAACTTGTAACAAACTTAAAGACCTGAAAAAAAGATTTTATTTTATACGTGTATGTATCTAACCATGAACATGTTAACACAAAAATATAGCAATTTATTTAGAGACATATAAAATTCATATGAAAAAAATCAAGATATTCTTCCCTAGTCTTATGATTTAAGGAGGCAAGGAGACAAGAAAGAGGAACTGTTCGAACTGTATGTGTATTATTATTCTAACTCCTAGCTGAAGTTGGGGTTTCCTAGTAATACCCTCTTGTTATTGACCAATCATATTGTGGATATTTTAGAAGGGTATGTTACTTGAAATAAACCTACATTTTAAGGAAGGAGTGTTTGTGGATATTTCACGACCATCCAAGAATTAAAATAACAGTCAACAAGTGATGGAAATTCCAGCACTAGCATTATTTAAGAATATGAACATATCGAGAACAGACCTGAAAATGCACCAACAAAAATGATCTCTTATTGGATGCTAAGTCTGGACTGCAATTGCAAAAGAGACTTAAAGCAGTGTAACATTTACTTCGCACAAAATGACTGTACTGGCACGCAAAATAAAATAGATGTCTTTACAAGAAAAACTCTTATGAATGACAAGATTGTTTGAAACTCATTTAGAATTGTTCAATGGCACATGTCCAAAAATTAGGAAGGCCGATAATCTTTACGTTACAATTTACGATAACATCCCAATTTAAGGATGCTAACACAAGGCATGGCAGTGAGACGCAGTTGCCTTGCTGGTAAGTTAAGCGAGGGAGGAGGTCAGATGTGGGAGACTAACTTCCGTGGTGGTGTTTTTCCTATTTGTGCACTGCGAAGGGAAATCTCCAATCTAGTCATTAAACTTTCAGTCTGTCTGAGGTAATAGCTATTATGCCAAAAGCAATTACACAGGCTGGAGCCGGAGATCTGAGGCTGCTGCTGTTGTTTCAGCAGAAGTAAGATCGTTCCTGGGCTTGTGTTATGGGCTCTTATCCTTTAATCAGCTACAATATCAAAATTCTCACTCCTCTTCCCATTTCTTCCTAACTGGCGCAATCACGGATTATTTTTTTAAAAAGACACTACTACCCTACACAAATGTGCCCAATATCGTCTTTGATACAGACCTTTTTGGGCAAATTTGAAAAACGGTTCACGGTACTCATCGGGTAAGCTGTGGAGACGAGACTGCAGTTCCCTGAAGGTATCTGGCTCACTTCCCTGAGCGTGTCCTCGAGGTTCCTCCGTGCTGCAGTGCGCATCAGAATCTCATTCCTCGTGCAGTTGACCGACAGTCCTTTACGTGGATCCAGCACATTTTGTTTGCCCATTCATCCACAGGCGGACACGGGCTGTTTCCTCCTCCTGGCTACTGTGAGTGCTGCTGCTCCGCACGGTGCTATCTGTACACAGGATCTGTTTGAGTCACTGCTTCCAGCCGCTTTGGGGATCGTTGGAAGTGAAATTGTTGGATCATATAGTTCTTCTGTGTTTGCATCTTTGGGAAGCTGCCATAGTCTAATGTACAGTTCTAAAGCACAAATGTCAGTGTACTTTACAGATCTACAAAAGGTTGTCTGGCCTCTTATGCTGACTGCTCACACTGACTACATTTACCTTAAAACTGTAACATGTAACACGTATGTCACAAGTGGCCCAAGATTTCACATTTGGAAAGGAAATAATAGTAATAATAGCATCTATCATTTATTGACTGAGTACTAAGTGTTATATTTGGAGCTAAGAGCTTTATATACAAAGATGAAAACACAATACCAGCCAGCCAAGAAATTGAATTACAGTCTTATCCTAACTGTATTTCTCAGGGTGTTCACAGTTGCCATGAAGGTGGTGGGGGGGCAGAGTCCATTGGTTAAACAGTTAAGTCTTTTCAGACTTTAATAATAAACGAATTTATACTGTGACTTTCTAAGAGGGGCCATACTGAGCCATTATTCAAATTGGCTTTTGTGGAAGATTGTGTCCCAAGACCGTTCCTGTCTAGGGCAAGGTTCTCATCCCCAGTGCGTGTGGCGCTGGGCCCAGATTATTCTCTGATGTGGAGGCTGTCCTGTACACTGTAGGGTGCTTAGCAGCACCCCTGGGCTCCACACACTAGGTGCCACTGGCACATCGCCCAGCTTACGACAATCAACAACATCTCCAGACACTGCCCAATGTCTCCGGGGAGGCAAAACCACCCTCCGTTGAGGACCGTCGGCCTGTTATTCACTCAGGAAGTTCACTCTCCATTTTGCCACCTAAACAGAGGCCATTAGACATGAATTTCCTCATTTGCCCGTCTTACCTCAAACTGTCCTCCTCCTTCCCTCCTCTTCCACCAAAGAGCAGCTGCCCCTCTCAGCCTGCACCTGTGCACGGCATTCCATTCCCCGCCCCCCCCACCTCAGACCGCCACCTGCCCATCACCTATCCTCTGGCCAGGATGTTTAATTTCTCCCACGGGCTTCAAACATGCTCATTTTTTTTTCTTTCCTCAACAAAACAAACCTAAACCCTTTCTCCTCTCTTTCCTTCTTCTCTGCACAACTGAATCTTCATAAGGATCCATCTTACACTCGTGGCCTCCGCTTCCCTCAACTCACATTTCTGTCTCTGTCCAATAAATGCTGGGTCTACAGCCATTTTTCCTAAGAAAACTCGGGCTAAAAGAAAGTCAGCAGTACGTAGTTCATTGCCAAGCCTGCGGGCACAACAGTATCTAAATCATTCCAGACAGATGAGTATCTTCTATTTTTAATGACATCTAGGAAAGGAGATTCCTTTTTTTTTTTTTTTTTTAAATCCTCACTCAAGGACATTTTTTTCCCTTGCTTTCAGAGAGAGAGGAAAGAAGAGAGAGAAACATCTATGTGAGAAAGAAACATCAATTGGTTGCCTCTCGTACACACCCTGGACTGGGAATCAAACCCACAACCTAGGTATGCACCCCGCCTGGAATTGAACCCGCAATCCTTCAGCTCTGGGACTACTATATGCCAACCAACTGAGCCACACTGGCCAGGGTGGAAAGGATTCTTGCCTACTAAATTTAGATTTTGAGCCAAAAGAAGGAAGCATATCTAATTTTATGCTCCATGTACCTACACCTTCACATACAGTCGGCAATGTTTCCTAACAGGGTTACTAGAGGTAGAGATGGACACTTAAAAGCTACGATAAAAAAATAAAGCCAATCACTAGACAGGGATTCAATTGGACTCTTCAAGCTGCCAAGGGAACAAAATCATTCAAGTCCAAAAGTACAAAGGAGCTGACATCATATTCTTCCTATTGTAATCCATCTGGCAGAAGTAACTGGAAAAACCACAAAGGAGTTTCGAGTATGAGGACTTCATGCTATATGGCTGTAACTAGTTTCAAACAGTCAATTCCAAATCTCATTGGAGGAGAGTCGCGAATGCATCTGGGGTAAGGAACACTTTGAGTTGTGTAGTTCTACCCTTGCCATCGCTTCCTCTAGGCTCTAGGCCTTAGAATGCAAACGCTTCGCAATCCCCCCAAAAGCCTGCAGTCTGACCCTGCCAATCAGATTATCCTTGCCGGCTCTCAACACTTTATAGGAAGAACAAACAAAACAAAATAATTAACGAATGCTGCAAAATGGAGAGATTTCTCACAGTGTGCTTTACTTTAAAAAAATTCTTTGCACTGTTTGTTACAGCAGAAAGATAAAATCACTTTAAGATAATTATCCTGAAGAAGCTACTGGCTAGAGCTGACACAAAAGTTTAATTGGCCTTCAGTCAAATACTTTCCCAAATTAACCATTCAAGCATGCATCTTCACAAAGTTAGGAAGGCTTTGACATCACTTCAAATAATATAATCGCTAAGTCAAATCATGATGTAAAATGAAGTTCATCCTTTTTTATAATGATTAAAGAAAACTGCAGAGTGGATAATCTCATAAATTGTGACCTCCAAAATCACATTAAAATCCAGCACAGACTAGAACAAGTGCAAGTTGATAAAGTCATGGAAATGTTTGTATGAAATTACAATAGTGCTGGTTCAATGCCAAAAACCCAGATCATGGCTCGACCATTTTTTAAAAACATTTTATTTATTTATTTTCAGAGAAAGGGGAAGAGAAGGAGAAAGAGAAGGAGAGAAACATCTATGTACGAAAAGAAACATCGACTGGTTGCCCCTTGCATCCCAGGCATGTGCCCTGAACCAAGAATTGAACTGGTGACCCTTTGGTTCACAGGCTGGCACTCAATCCACTAGGCCACACCAGCCAGGGCTCAACCATTTTTTAATATAAATATTCATCAAAAATAGCAAATGTCAAAGATAAGATGAAAGTACTGACCTTACCCAATAAGGCAAAACCATCAAATACCTTTCTGAAAGTAATTCGTGTTGTTTCCCAAAAGAGAACATCCATTTCTATCTAAGCAATAAGGAGGTGGGACGTTTGTTGCTAAAACAGTTCTTTCTCCTACTATTTGCTTAGTCAGTGATTTGACAATGAGTTGAAATTAAAGGGACAAGGTTTTTTATTTTGTCACATCTTAATTTTATAATCATTGTTTTGACCCACCTAAGTAAAAACCTGTTGCCAGCACAAAATATATATTTCAAACATACCATCTTCAAATTTAAATCAAAATTACCTATCCCCCCTTAAATCTAGAGCAAACAATAATTCACATACCATAAAGCTCTTTAAAATGCATAACTCGGTGGTTTCTAGTATAGTCACAAAGTTCTACATCAGCCACCACTATCTAATCCCAGAAGATTTCATCACTGCAAAAAAAGAAATCTCATGCCCAGTAGCAGTCCCTGCCCAAGTCCCCTACCCGTGACCCTGGCAACCCCGAACCTATTTCCTCCCTCTGTAGATGAGCCTATACAGGATTTCATAGAAATGGAATTGCACTGTATGAGAACTTTGGTGACTGGCTGCTTTCACTCAGCACACTGTTGAGAAGATTCATCAATGCCGCACACACCCGTACTTCGCTTGTTTTATGGCTACGTAATATTCCATTGTAGTGACACCTCACATCTTACTTAGCCATTCAGCGGTCGAGGAACATTTGTGCTGTTTTCACTTTGGGGCTATTATGAACGGTGCTGCCTTGAAAAGCTGTGTGTAAGTTTTTGTGTGAACACGCATTTCCATTTTCCTTGAGTATGTACCTACAATGGAATTGCTGAGTCATGTGGTTACTCTAAGTTCTTAACTTTTGGGGGAACTGCCAGGCTGTCTGCCAAAGCCACTGCATTATTTTACAATCCCACCAGTGATGCAATGAGGGTTCCCATTTCTCCGTATCTTCACTGACACCTGTAGTCTTTCTTTTTCTTAAAGATTTTATTTACTTATTTTTAAACAGAGGGGGAGGAAGGGAGAGAAACATCGATGTGAAAGAGAAACATCGATCGGTTGCCTCCTTATAGGCGTGCTGAACTGGGGACTGAACCCACAACCCTGGCGTGTGCCCTGACCAGGAATTGAACCAGCAACCTTTCGCTTTGTAGGACTCACAGCCCAACCCAGTGAGCCACACTGGGTCAGGGCTGTCTTTCTTTTTTACGACAGCCATCCTACTGGGTATGAAATGATATCTCACTGCTGTTTAATCTGCATTTCCCTAATGACTAATGATGTTGGGCATCTTTTTGTGTGCTTTTTTTAATAGTCTAATGGTTTTTTAATCCATTCAGTCAGTCTGTGCCTTTTGATTAGATAATTTCATTCCTTTACAATTGGATAGGTGAGGACCAATTATTCCCATTTGATTCAATGGTTTCTGACTGTAGTTTCATGTCCTTTCTTCTCTTGCTGTCTTCCTTCGTGACTCGATGACTTTTTGCAGTGTTTTGCTTCGATTTCTTTCTCTTCATCTTTTGTGCATTTACTACACAAAATACACCTTCTTCTCAAGTGTACATGGAAGTCACAAAATTTGATCATTTATTAATTCTCAAAGAAAACATCAGTGTCACACATAAAAATACTACAAAAAGCATTTTCTGAGAGCAACGTAATAAAACTACAAGTGGAAAATAAACTTCAGAAACAGTGGGGCCCCCAGCAATCACCGCACGGTCATCCATTGCTTGGGGGAGGAGGGCTTTTTCACATGCTTTTTGGTCATTTGCGTATATTCTTTGGAGAAATGCCTATTTAAATCATTTGCTTATTTGTAAATTGGGTTATTTGTCTTTTTATTGTTGAGTTGTAAATTTTTTTATATTCTGGCTGCAAGGCTCGTATCAGATACATGATCTGCAAATCAATTCTCTAATTCTGTGGGTGGTCTTTTCCATTTCTTGAGGGTGTCCTTTAAAGCAAAAAAAGTTTTTAACTTTGATGAAGTCTAATTTATCTATTTTCTCTTTCATCATTTGTGCTTTTGGTTTCACATCTAAGAAACCACTGCCTAATCCGAGGTCACAAGGATTTATCTCTATGTTTTTTTTAAAGTAAATTTTCTAAGAGTTTTTTAATTTTAGCTCTTACATTTAGGTTTGTGATCCATTTTGAGTTAATTTTCATATATGGTGTGAGGTGTAGTGTCCAACCTCATTCTTTTGCATTTGGTTATCCAGTTGTTCCAGCAATATTTGTTAAAAAGACTACTATTTCACCATTTTCCTATCTTGGCACCCTTACCAAAAATCAACTGACCAGAGGTGTACAGGTTCTATTTTTTAACTTTCAATTCTACTCCTTTGATCTACATGTTTATCTTTATGCCAGAACCACACTGCCTTGATAACTGCAGTAAGTTTTGAACACTTAGATTTTTAAGAATATTTTTAGAGCCTGGCTGGGTAGCTCAGTTGGTTAGAGCAACGTCCCAATACGCCATGGTTGCAGGTTCGATCCCTGGTCGGTGCACATACAAGAGTCAATCAATGAATACGTAAGTAAGTGGAGCCACAAATCGATGCTTCTCTCTCCCTTCCCCCCACTTCTCTCTCTCTCACATTAACAAGTAAAAATTCAAAAAATGGTATTTTTAGATTTATAAATTCCAATTATAAAAAGACTCCAACTTTTTAAAGGTTGTTATTCTAAAACTTCATTTTCTTTTTTTTTTTTTAAAAACTTCATTTTCTACTCAACTGTTCAAAACCCTAGAATTTCATTTTTCATGGTGTTTATACATCCCTCATATTTTTATTTACATTATGTTCTATATACACCTGGCTTTCAGTTTTGCAAAATGTTCCATCACACACGTACCAATTTTATTCCAAGACCCTCTCACACGAAACGGCCCATCACTTGCCCCACACGCTCCCCTGACACCTCTTCCCCACGGCATTCCGTCTCTGGCCACGCGGGATCGCTCGTTCTCGGGCCTGCTGTGCGACCTGTCATCTTGAAACCTCCCTTTCACTGTTCTCCCAGGTTGGAGCTGCTGGTTCCTGAGGCCCACGAAATGCATCATCTTTCATGAAATATATATACCCTTATTGTGCTAAAGAGCGCCTTCCAGTAGTTTCCTAAGAAGGGATAAAATTTCTAAATCCTTGCTGATCATATACTGCTAATACTTGATTGGTAATTTGGCCAGATAGCAAATTCAGGCTGAAAGGCATGGCTGTAATGCTTGAAAAATTCTGATAAAAATTTCTAGAATTGCAATAGAGAGATCCGATTCTCTTCTTATTCTCTATTCCTTACATATGACATGTGAGTGTGTGTGTGTGCATGTGTGTGATTGAAAGCTTCGAGACCTTTACCTTGTCTTTTATAAAGGATGTTCTGCAATTTCAGGATGACAGATCTTAGTTTGGAGCTTTTTTCATTCACTTGGCTAGCCATTATGGAGACACCAGTTCTGGACAATTTTGTTTTGTGACTGTTTCATTTTGTACAATGTTCCTCTCCTTATGCTGCTTCACTAGATTGCCCCTCTTGATACTGTAAGCTTCTTATCTTTTCTCCCCTATTTTCATCATTGTCTTTTCCTTCTAGTGTCTGGGAGACTTTTACAACCTTACCTTCCAACCACCAAAAAAAATATTTTTTTTACCTGTGTAATTTTGTTAACCAGTGTCACCCCAATAAATTCAATTTAAAAGAAAAATAAATGTTTTATAGTCTGAGCTACCACAGTGACATACACTCAATCGCTCTCTCTTATCCCAAATTCTCAAAGAACCCAGTTCTTATTTTACAAACTCTTGTTTCTGTGAGATTATGAGCTAGAGAATTTGTGCTTTACTTTGGTTTGGTGAGATTTTCCTCCCTGTGTCTCACAAACCTGAGTTGTCTGCTTCTGCTCGAGAAGCACCAAGCGATCTGACTGGCGGGTACAGCCAGGGTGTTCGGCCAAAGCGCTTCCCTACAGGAAACACCTCTTTCATTAGATACCCTTAAACATCACTATGAGAAAGTCTTTTCTTTGAAGCTTCTTCAGTTTCTTTCCTCAGCGAGCTGTAGAAGTCTGGTGGCCAGTGCTCAGTGGCCAGAGTACATCAGACAGACGAGGTGGGAGGTTGTAAGCTCCCAGTTCAGAACACAGATGACGCCCACTTTCTGTTTTACGGCTCACTTCATCCCCGAATGTCTGCAGTTTGTAGAGACCCCCGTCCCCAGCCACATCCAGTTTCTCCTGAATGATGAAGGGGTGGAGGGGAAGTGGCTGTCAGGCTGCACAGTGTGAGACGGAGGACTTGGGGATCCAACTTTTCGGTACATGGCTTTGCAGCTCAGGGCCGCACCCCACCTCTGAACTACCTGGCACCTCTAGCAAACGTGTGGGTTCAGTCAGCTTCCTGGAGGCGCTGCCCTGTTGGGTCCTACAGGTTGATGCCTAAAAAGTAATATCATTTCTCTGCTCTGCTATGTCAGTTATTTTTTCCACTATTAAGTTTCTGTCATCAAAATTTTATTAAATCTCCCGTCAGATGCTCTGTTCTCAATTGTTCTCCTTATTTTATCATCTTAACCTTTTCTGCTTTTTTAATATTAAAAGAGAAATGTACATATGTATGGAAAGTGCATCATTTGAAGCCAAAAGTGAATTTAAATTTACAGTAATGTTGGGAGAAAGATATTATCAAGTATATTTTAAAAATAAGAAAACTAAGTCTCAAAATTATTAGGTAACTGCTTAAACTCAAAACCCAGCAAGTGACAGAAACAGAATTTGAATCCATGTCTGTTAAAAGAAGACTGGAACATTAGATTTGGGACCAGTACAGAATTACATATAAAATAAACTAAGAAATATTAATATTCCACACAGAGATGAAGAGCATATATCTCATGTACATTTCTTCTCATTTTGGAGTAAATCAAGAGAAGAATGAAGGAAAGGGGAAGGAGGTAGACAGAAGAGAGGGAGATGAGGGAGGAGGAAGGAGACGAGAATGGGGGTATTTACTCCAGTTACCCTTCCCCTGTCCCACCTCTGAAGGCTGGGACGGGCAGGAGCTCAAAGAACCTCATCAAGAAGTGATGGAGAGACTATCACAATATTCTGAATGTTAAGCCTGGCTCTGTGATTGGATGGAACTTTTGGGTTGTCTCTTCTCAAGAGGAGGCGAAGAAAAGGATTTTATAAGCATAAAGAAGGGAAGGAAGTATTTATGACTACAAGAGTGAAATGTGGAATATTGAATTACTGCCTTACGCTTTGGGAAATGCTAGTTTAAACTGTCAATTTTGCAAAAGAACTCTTACATACTGACTAATAAAGCCTAATAACAATAACAGGTAACATTTACTGAATACTTAGTAAACCAGATTCTGTTCTAAATGCTTCACATACTATAACAATAACAAGAGCTAATACTGACTGAGCGCTTGCCGTATGTTAAGCACTTTCTAAGTAAGCACTTCACAAGTATTAATTTAATCCTCACAACAAGCCTAGGAGGTACACACTATTATTATTATTCCCATTTCGGAGATGAAGAAACTGAGAGACATCGAGGTAAATAGTTTACCCGAGAGCACAGAGCTAATAAGTGGCAAAGCCCCAGCTCTACTTCATGATTCCAGACTGCCCCTGCTGTACAGGCCACAAGGCAGCTACAATCTGAGCTCAGAGTACAACTTTTCTACACAATAAATTTTTCTCCAATTAAGTGGGAATTTTTTTTTTTTTTTTTTTTTTTGCATCTTCAAAAAGCATCTTTACACCCTGGCTGGTGTAGCTCAGTGGACTGGGCACAGGCTGTGAACCAAAGGGTCGCCAGTTCGATTCCCAGTCAGAGCACATGCCTAGGTTGCAGGCCAGGTCCCCAATGGGGTCCATGTGAGAGGCAACCACACACTTATGTTCTCTCCCTCCCTTTATCTCTCCCTTCCCTTCTCTCTAAAAAATAAATAAAAACCTTTTTTAAAAAAAGCATGTTTAACGCTGTTATGGCTCAGAAGTGAACCAGACCATTTAAGATGCCAGCATACAACTGAGTTACAAGGACTGCCTGTAACGGGAACGACAGGACCATCTCTGTGCCTTTTGGAGTTTTATGACCTGAGTCTGAAACACAGCTGTGAGCTCCAAGACGTGCTCCTAGGGCAGAGAGGAGACACCGATTTAGAAGCAGCCCATTAGGGCTTCAATTAAGCAATTTCATCGTAGCCTTCTGTCAATTCTTCGAACCTAAAGCTACTCTTATTTTATTTAAAGTGTCGGCACTGCTTCTGGTTCCTGAACAACAGTGGCCCTCAGAGCGGCTGGACAGTTTTCACTTCTGCTGGCAGTGAGCTCAACACAGACACCCTCCCAGTGAGAAGCCACCTGGAGGTGAGAAAACCAAGACCACATTTGAGATTTCTAGTGACTAATACAACAGTAATTAAGGGACAGGTTCTGTTTCTCCAAGTGCTAAAAACGTCCTGATTCCCTTTCTGACCCTGGGAAAACTGCTTATACTTAACCAGACCTGTCTCGTTTCCCCACATACGAAGGAGCCCAGTTAGATATCCTTCAGAAGGTCTTTAGATGTAAAACTCCCACAATTCTGTGCAGTGTATCTGGATGTGCACAGTAGAAATGGGAAGGGCTGAACTGTGGAAGAGAGAGAGAGAGAGAGAACACCACAGATAAACACTTAGACACAACTGCTTATTTACATTTTCTGTATTTCCATTTTTGTCACAGAAAAGGGAATTATTTACACTGTTTCATCCCCAAGAACTTAAAGCTCATCTCCTAATACATTTCCAAACCTTAATCTTAGAACATAAACACCTGGTAGGAAAAAGCTATAAATATATTCATATTCACTGAATAGGATCTTAGAAAATTTCTTAAATTTTGGGTTACATTTTTCTTTAAATGTTTAAATCACACATAACTCTTTCTATTCAACATATGAGCATGATTTTTAAAAAATACAAGCAATGGAAGATTCGCTTCCAATGGCCTAGCCATCCAGTAAAAATTTTTTTAGCATCATAAGCTCTATTTCCTGCCTGACATCCTCAGGGATCTGGTCTGACAGCTCTCCTGTACAATTTCTCCTACAAGACTTCCCTGGCCTCTCTTGGCACATGTCAACCGCTGCTAGGTAATATTTCTTTTGGCAACAGACAACATACTTTATAGAAACAGACCTTCAATTGAACCCTTTCCACTCAAACCACATTCTTCCCTGACATGTGACTCTGAAACGAAGTCTATTCTAACAAGACGGACACATGTGGTGGTACTGAAACGTTACATATTCATTACATGTTCCCTGTTAACACAATTCAATTCAAGTTACAATCTCTCCTGAACAGAAATAAAAACTGGTTTGGGTAAGTCATATTCTGAACTAGATTTATTTTTCTTTCAATTGCTGTAGAATTATAGACAGATATCCATTCTACAAGGTTTTAGGAAATAAAAATAATATTGAGTGAAATCTAGAAAAATAAATATAATAGAAATGGTATTTCCAAAGTTTAAGAACTATACTTTCAATTCACCAGTCCCACCTTTTTATTCAGTATATATTCTAACAAACACTAACCCACTGCTGAGGAGGGAAAAAATGTACATTTTAGAGACGGACAGAGGCCAAAGGAAGCACTGGAACAACCACTTAAATCAAGGTCTCTCCTTTTAAAATCTCAATACAAACTCTAAATATGCTGTAATTTAATTAAAACATCTACTGGGCCCTAAGCCTCGGGTAGTACTGTTTTATCAGAGAGAGAACCTGCCTGCTAGTTTGTGGTCTGGTAGGAGGAAAAAAGAGTAAGCAAATTTGCAAGTACACACTGTACTATGGGGGACCGACATCGTGGGGGAAAGCACACGACTGAAAGGTTTGTTCGTGATTAGATGTAAACTTTGAACAGATTACTTGTCTTCTTAGAAAAACAGCCGACCAAAACTGAAGCAAAAATGAATGAAAAATCTGAATATTCCTATAACTATAAAAGAAACAGATCTGTACTCAGTTTCCCAAATGAAATTACCACATGGCTTCACCAGAGAATCTGTCTAACCATTTATGGAAGAAAAAGCACCAATATTGTGCAAGCTTTTCTAGAAAAAGAAGGAATGTTTCCCAGAACATTTTATAAACCAGGATAGTCTTGATGTCAACACCTGAGGAAGAGCAGTACATGGATAAAAACATAAATGCAGAAATCCTAAAAAATACACTAGTAAATCGAATTGAGCAACATATAAGAAAGGATAATGCATCATGACTAAGTAGGATTTATTCCAGAAACTCAAGGTTGATTTAACATCAGGAAAAAAATCAATGTAATTTAACATGCATTAACAGAAAAAAAAAGAAAACATCTTTTAATCATCTCAATAGACACAGAAAAAGCATTTGATAAAATTAAACACCCATTTAGGCCCTGGCCTGTGTGGCTCAGTTGGTTGGAGCATCATCCCATACACCGAAAGGCTGAAGGGTTCAATTTGTGGTCAGGGCACACACCTAGGTTGTGGGTTCGATCCCTATTTGGGGCGCGTATGCGAGACAACCAATCGGTTTCTCTCTCACATCGATGTTTCTCTCTCTCTCTACCTTCCTCTCTCTCTAAAATCAATAAACATTTTTTTAAATTAAACACCCATTCGGATGTTTAAAAAAACATCTCAAGGACTTCCATTTCCGTCCAAGATGTAGTAACGGGGACCAGATTAATTCTCCTACAAGACAAACAGGATATACAAATAACAATCAAACATATACAAAGGTGCTGGACTTCATCAATCACACAGGAAGGCAAATTAACACCCCACTGTCCCCCAGGAGCAACAAGCACACCCAGGACCCAGATCTTGATTTTTAATACCATTTCCAGTAAAAGGAATCAAGGTTCCTTGGAGACATGTCTGAGTCTATGACAGAAGCACAAAATACACAAAATAAGTCTGGAGTATCTCATAGAGCCAGGAAGTAAGGAACTGTGGGGAAAAACATTTTTTTTTTTAAACCCACGAAGATAGAAATGTCAAAAGGACAAAGCGTCAACTGAAGAGCTCCCAATGGCCAAGTTGGGACAATCTCAGCAACAACAAAAATAAAGTAGTACTGGATCATAAATCAAAGTATTAAAAAAAAATCATGTGTTCAAGTATATAAATAAATAGACAAATAACTGACTAGGGGGAGAATAGATGAATCTCCTATGAAGAAAAAATCAAAATAACTTACATACTTTGCCTTCAAGAAAGTGGAGCGTAACTCCCATTCTTTAGGTGCGCACTGTGCAGAGTGGCTCCCCGCCCAAGGACACAGCACCTGGCCGCGCAGCTCGGCTGGGCAGGGCATCGTCCTGCCACGCCCAGGTCAGAGAACACACAACAAGCACCCAGTGAATGCATAAATAAGTGGAACAACAAATTGATGCCTCTCTCTCTCACTCCCCTACCTTCCTCTCCCTCTCTCAAATCAATAAATTAAAAAAAAAAAGAAGAACATGCTGCAAAGGATAAAGGGATCCAAAATACAAGACAGAAGAAAAATCTGAGACCTTCAGGAACAATATCGTGATGGAATCAAAGACTACATTCCTGTATGTTAATTGTAATAAAGTGAGTCAATCTCAGTGAAGATGTTTTTCACTCGGTAACATTTCAAATTGCTTGTCAGTCATCTAGTCTCATGCATAAGGTTTGTTATCCAGGAAATTCACACATCATTTAACATTTCTGCCTTTAAATCTGGTACCTGTGAGATGCGCAACAGCATGAACTGTCTAGAAACGTAATTCTTTTCATTCTTAATGGTCTTTATTCTCTTTGATACTTAAAAGTAAAAATGCCACCTGGTTACCAAAAACAACTACAATACTTTTACCTAATTACCTGAACCATTGGAGAGAATCAGCTGATTAAACTACATTATCTCAATTACAGAAATTGGTGAAATAAAAAAGAATGGTTGTGGAAGCATGAGGAAGTTTGAAGCATTTGAAGACAGAAGACATCCACATGAAGAAGTGTTTTCATTTTACTATGAGACCTTAATAGACCCTCATAGAAAATTATCTCCACCAAAGATTTTTTTTAATCCAATGGTACTATTTTAAACTCTTTCTATCTTTATTTTTAAAAAGGAGAAAGGGGAAAGAGAGGATGAGAAACATCAATGTGCGGGAGAAACATCGATCACACACCCCTAACTGGGGACCTGGCCTGAAACTCAGGCACGTGCCCTGACTGGGAATCAGACCGGTGACTTCTGGTTCGCAGGTCTACACTCAGTCCACTGAGCCACACCAGCCAAGGTCAATGGTACTATTTTAGTCTGTAGGAAACATTTTACATAGCCAGACAAAAATTGTGTTCTGTCTTGACTGTGCCACTTCTAGCTGGGCTACTTGACCTTCCTTAGCCTCAGTTTCTCTATTTGTAAGTGGCAATAATATCATCTGTCTTCAAATGAAGTAACACATATAAACCTGATCAGCACCCTGGGAATTAAGTTACCCTCCCACAGTCCCACCTTCCATTTGTCATTTACTACTCTACCTTGTAATCAACCTTAATACAAACGATTAAGAACTGATAAAAACACGGAGTGAACACTTAAGAGCCATACATTTTTTTTGCATGTATTCACCAATACAGTTAAAGGGCATATTAGAAAAAGAAACTAGTGATGACAGGTAATATATGAGACATCACTGCTTAATCCACCAGTAAATGCCCCTTATTATCAAGAAGTCCAAAACCCAGCACCAGTCCAGTTCTGGTTTTGAAATTTCTCCATCACCTTCTCCCTAATCCTGTTTCCCAAAGAGGTCATTCTGGTCTTCACCACTTAAGTGAAAATTTAAGCCTTGAAAAAAATCTAAAACACGTTGATTAATCCCTTAGTCCCTTCAGACTTTCCCAAATCCACCCCACCACACCCCCCTCCCTAACTCCTTAGAAATATCTGCTCCATGATTTTAGATTACAACCTATCTCCTTATCCTTCCCCACCCCCCACCCTACCCTAGTAATCAGCAGTAGTAACAAACAGCCAAGATTTTGTCACAGGCACTATTTAAACACTTTATGTGCATATATAACTGAAATCTCACAACCACCATAGGACGCAGACACCTTCAGACACGAAGATACAAAGAGAATGTTCCTTTCCAAAGTCATTCTGAAGTCACTTCTCATTGTTAGCATGCAGGCAACCTTCTAAATTAGAAGGACATGAGAATGGCATTATCTAGTGACATTCTTGTCCAACTTTTGCTGTTTGGTGCCACCCTTTATTTTTTTTAAATACCACAATTTAAAAAACATGTAAAAGGACAGTCAATGACATAAAAATCTGTAAGGGAAGGGGACACGGAATCTGTTTTTCTTCTCTTAAGGGACTAACAGGGCTCCTGAACGTAGAAATACATCTTGTTCTTAAAGGTGAGGCAGTTTAATATAAAGTAGGGTCTCTACTCCGAACTCTGGAAAAATGCAATACCAGTTCAGTTATCTCCTGCAGTATAACTTAGTAGCTTAAAATAACAATCTCTTATCGTGCTCGTGAACTTGCGGTCCGGCTAGGGCTTGGCAGGGGCAGCGCTCTGCTGTACGTGGGCAGCCCCTGGGGCAGCATCATGGGAATCTAGAGGATTAAGATCCATTTCAGGACGCTCACTCACACGGCTGGCAGGCTGACGCTGGAGATCGGCTGGGGCGGAGGACCGGGAGCTTCAGATTCTCACTCACACGGGCCTCCCTCCTGAGCTCCGCACAGCACAGCCTGGTAGCGAGGTTCTGAAGGGTATGCCAAGAGAGGAAGGTGGGGGTACATGGCCTTCCAGTGACCTAGCCCCGGAAGTCACGTAGCGTCGCCTGAGCCATGCCCCATTGGTGGCAACAGCTACACAGGCCTGCCCTAGTGAAGAGATGGGGACGGAGTCCTCACCACTAGATGGGAGGAGTGTCAAGGTCACAATGTTCGCACACCATGTGGAATGAACGATGCTGTTAAAGATGTCTTTGGCAAATACAACTGGTCACACCAATGGAACGGTGATGTGTCAGAAAACATTGACATTAACTTTTTGTCAATAGTGTTTACTGGTTTTCATTACGCAGACATTTCCTGCAAAAAGCAACAGGTGGAGAGGCTGAAAAACAATATCCCGGCGTTCCTCCTCCCCTATGACGAAATGAATTCAGTGGCCTACAAGTCATTATCTTCAGGGCCAAATGATAGAGAAAAGGAGAAGAAAGGACAGTTAGGTACTTTCCAGAATAAAAGAGTGATAAGGTATAAAGTGAGTGATCACTCGTTAAAGAGTAAACATATTTGAGTTGGAAGAAACTTTTGACATCACTTAGTCTATTACTTTCATTTTAGCAGCTACTAGAAAACTAAGCTTTTCTCATTTACCTTTCAGTGAAGGTTAGGGGAAACCTCTTTTTTTTTTCTTTTTTGAGTAAACCTCTGAATTCTAGAATACATAAATTTAATTTACTCATTCCCTACTGTTACTGGCAGTAAAAAAAAAAAAACAAAAAACCCTTAATAATGAAAAGGCATCAAATGCCTTCAGTTACCAAGGTAAGGGAAAAGCTGAGGCACCTGCATCCTGTTTCAGGGAAGGCTTTATGGGCACAGAGAATGACAGAGTACAGAATGGATGCTGGAATAAAGGTGAGTCAAACCCTGGGGCATGTAGGGATAAAAAAAAATAAAGACAGAGAAGGAGTGAAAATAAAGACCAGAAACCAGCCAGAGCTCCGGGGATCCCACCAGCAGGCCATACTACATGCTCTTCAGACACATTCTTGTACAAAGACTCCGTCCTTCAGCCCGGTCCCTTTCCCACAGGTTAGAGCTAGAAATGGCACCAGAGACGGCTAAGGCAGTGGTTTCCACGTTTTCAAGTATAAGTATCTCTCTTTAAGAGTAACAATTCTGCCATGACTGGTGTGGCTCAGTGGGCTGGGCGTTGGTTCTCCACAAACCGAAAGGTCACTAGTTCAATTCCCGGTCGGGGCTTGTGCCTGGGTTACCCGCCAGGTCTGCAGTCTGGAGCCTGTGAGAGCAACCAATCGATGTTTCTCTCACACACTGATGTTTCTCTCTTTCTCTTTCTCCCTCACTTTCCCTCTTGCTAAAAATAAATAGATAAAATCTTTTTTTTTAAAGTAAGACTTTTCTTACTTGTTGATGACAATTTTATTATCACCAGCCAGGAGTTACCTCAATAGGTAAACAGCTTGTTTACATACTGTTAGAAAGAAGGGTAATGGCGACTATTGTAAATCTAAAATCTCTGTTTTCAGCAGTTGTGCTCTGAAAACCCGTATGCGATCGCTCCATAGTGTGGAAATTATCGCAATAGTTTAAAAGTTCCAATGGCCACTCTGCGAGCTTGGGGAAACCATGTGTAAGCGCCTTTAACACAGGCCCATGCAGAGAAGAACTCCCAGGACACTGCCAAACAGGCGCAGACCCTCCCATGGCCCAGGGGCCACATGGGCAGGGCTTAGCGGAAAGAATCCCAGCTGCAAAGAATACAGGCTGGTGTCTAGCCTCAGAGTGAAGTGTTTCCAAAATAGCTGCCAAGTTCATGAAAGCACCAATATCACTCCTTTTGCTTAGTTGGGGGTGACAACATGGGGGCCTGCAGCCATGAACAGAGCCCACAGCTAGCGGTGCACAGCTATGGCGGGTGTAAGAGCACTTTGGAAAACCAGGGAGGAGACACGGTTAGGCCGTGAAAGAGACCAGGCTTACGTATCAGTCAGGGTTCTGCTGAGAAACAGCAGCGACAGTGTGTGCGCGCATGTGTGTAGAGAGATAAGAGGGAACTGGCTCCCGCGATGATGCAGACGGAGAAGTGCCAAGTTCGACAAGCTGGAGACCCACCAGAGCGGACGGTGTGATTCCAGCCCGAGTCCGAAGGCTGAAAACCAGCAGAGCTGATGGCCTGCGTTCCAGTCTAAGAGCCAGTGGGCTTGAGACCAGGAAGAGCAGGGTTTTAGCTGAAACCCAAAGGCTTTGGAGACTGATATCCCAACCTCAACAGTCAGGCAGGAGCAGTTCCCTCTTACTCAGTCCTCCTGCTCTTCTCAGGTCTCATGGGACAGGATGAGCCCCAACCCCCACCGCCACACACACACACGCACACACACATGCACACACACGGGGTGGGCAACCTGCCTCACTCAGTGCATGGACTGAAACGTTACTCGAGTCCAGCACACCCTCACGGACACAGCCAGAATAACACGTGACCAAAAGTCTAAGCATCCTGTGGCCTAATCAAGTTGACACATAAAATCAGTTAACCACAGCTCACTTGAATCTGATTTGCCCATTCTTCCCAGACAGCTAAGCAGGGATTGAAAAGGAGTTTAAAACCTGGTGACGGGTACCAGGCAGAGGAAAACTGACTCCTCACCGGGCAACTACCTTTTGGCTCTTTCCTTGATAAGCAGGAACGTGAGCAAGGGGACATGTTCTGTGGGCCAAAACACCAGGGAGGAGCAATGACTCTGAAGATGAAGAGCAAATGGTTAGAGACTCAGTTACTAGGACAGGCACACTTCACTGCCTGAAACTACGAGTAAATTGTCCTTCAATGCCTTTACTACAAAGATAGCTGCTTCCCCAACACGCGTGTGCATACACACAGCCCAACTGAGAACTACCCAGGAGAACAGGCTTAGCCAGAGATTGAACCCTTTGGATATAATGGAGCCAGTGCCAGAAGAAAGAAGACTCAAAAAAAAAAAAAAAAGAAAAGAAAAAGAAAAAGAAAAAAAGAAATCGCAGGCTCCTATAACTCAGCGCTTGTGAAACCAGAATCGTAAGTGAAGCCTCTGGCCAGGGCTGCAGTCACCTCAAGGCTCAGCTAACGGAGGCTCCCCTTCCAGCTCACTCCTGTGGCTGCTGGCAGGCCTCGCCTCCTTACCACGTGGCCCGCCCTAGGCTGCCCCAGTGTCTCCACAACAAGGCCACTGGCTCCCCGCTACCCAGGGCTGCCTCACATCACAGCCTCCCCCAGGCAGAGCAAGTGATTCAGGAGAGAGAGAGAGAGAGAAAGACTCCACCCCAGACAGAAGCGGAGTCTCCTACCTTCTAACCTGATCCGGGAAGTTACCTCTCATTACCTCTGCTAAGCCCAGCCCCTACTCAAGGGCAGGAGGGCCAAGCTTCATCTTTCAGAGAACGGAGAAGCAAAAAGTTTGTGAGCAGACCTTTAAAACCACCCCAGGGACTAAAGCGTGACTGAGGGGGAAATGTAGCTGGATAAGTTACTGAGACATCAACGGATGTTTTATTCTCACCGCCTTCCCCAGTCCCCAAGAAGAAGACAGCACTCGCCTCAGGGGAGGTCTGTGTTTGTTTTCTGAAAATGCGAACTCCTTGAGGAGGTTACCCTGAGGGAAGGGTGAAAAGACAGAGCCTTTGAGGACGGGAAGGTAGAGATAAGAAGAAAAAGGGCTGATTTACCTGGGAAGGAGAAAGAGTCTTGGGGCCTGCAACTGCACTCCCCAGCGGGTTCGAGAACAATGGCAACTCCTTGGAGGGAAATGGGTGTGTGCCGTGCCTGGGAAAGCTGAAACCTCTACACCAGACTCCCCGAAACCCGCAAGGACTCCTGAGGCTGAAACTCACTGAAACTACCAGAGACACCAAACACCAAGGAACTGCGTCCTCTCCGACGACACACTTACCAGCCATGGCCACAGCGGCCCGCAAACTGACCTTCCACCCCAAGCCTCTCGGGTAGCTGCACAGCCCTCAGGAGGAGCAGAGGCCTGTTCTTAGTCGCTGAGATGAAACTGTTCATCAGTTTGGTGGAAATGGTGTAGGGGGTCCCCACGGTTAGATTTCATCTCATTTGAAAAAAATAAATACGGTAACATTTCTTGGTTACCTGATTTTGTGAAATAAGATTCCTACTTAGTAGATGGTCAATTAATTTACTAATTCATGGATAGCTTTTGTAACTCATTAATGTTGGTAATCTCAAAGAAAATTCCAAACAAGTTACTCCCTCAAAACGTTAGGATTACGAGAGGTCTCGGAGGCGGCAGCGGCGGTAGCGACTGTGGTGAGAGCGACTGGCCCCCAACTCTCCTGTGGGACTGAGAGGTTTGGGGCACAGAGGGTTGTGATGTCAGAGAAGCAGCAGCTGGTAGACTTGGGTCTCCTGGTTTAGATGAAGATGAAGATGCACAAGTCTGGGAGGATAACTGCGATGATGACAATGTAGAGGATGACTTCTCCAACCAGTTACGGGCTGAACCAGGGAAACGTGGTTATAAGATGGAGACCTCAATAGTATCCAGAAGAAGTGTTGAAACAACCTAAACTTGAACTGTTTACTAAATTCTAAGACAGAATCCGGGATGGGACTCTTTAAAAATGCTTGTTTCATTACCTGCTTGGCTTTACCTTTGCTTTTGTAACCAAAAAAATAAATGTTTTGATCAAAAAAAAAAAAAAAACAACATTATGATTATTCCATCAGTGATAGATTACCCCCATATTTGTCCAGGCTATATTCTCATAATGTATAGAATATTAAGCAAGTAGTTTTATATCCAAAAAATCCTGGCCTCACGGGAAAGCCATTCATTTAGGTTAGGAACCCACAATTTCCATAAAAAAGAAAATAGTCAATTCTGCCACTCTAGTCACTTAATCTCTCAATAGATCTAACCATAGTCAGCATTACAGATTCGCTACAGTTCAGGACCTTAACCTAAAATGTAACTCCTCACAGTGTGCTACTCAACTTGTATCAAAAAAATCCACATGGAAAAAATTACAATTACGGAGGATTATTAAAGCACAGTCCATTCTTCTAAATTTGTTGCTTTCATAACTACTTTTAGGATATTCTAATTGAAAACAAGGATTATACAGGGTGGGGCAAAAGTAGGTTTATAGTTGTTTTTATGGAACACAACAATTAATAAATATAATAATACAGGAATTCTGGGTTTTGCATACTCCTAGCTGTAAACCTACTTTTGCCAAGCCCTGTATAATCCTTGTTTTCGGATAGAAACTCAGGATAGAAAACACAGTGAGAAGCAGAGTGACGCCGGAACAGGTCTCCTTGGAGAACGGCAGATTCTAGGTCTGAGCCAAACACATACAAGACGGGCCTGGAATACCCTGTCCAACCAGGAAGTGAGGAAGCTCTCAAAGTCTACTGCAATCTTGCCAAAGGGACCCAGGAGCCAATTTAAAGAGGTCTCCACCGGGCAAAGTAGGGGGGTGAACAGTTCAGGTTCACTGCTGTGTTCTCAGTTTGTCTACATTTAAATTTTCCATATTAAAAATATACAGGCAAACAGAAAGTAGAAGTGATGCCTTAGAGGCTAGTCTGCTTAATCTTCTCCTGGCTGCTCCCAGCATCCCACCCTCCCGGGGGCCCCTGAATTAGTCCCAAGGCACCTCTGGGCTCTGTTTGAACACGCTGGAAAATCACTGCTTGAGCTAGTTCAGATTTATCCCAGAATAAAATAGTACATGAAAATGCTAAATACTTTGACCACGCTATCTTGGGCCCCATAGACTCTGCTTTCACAGAACTGAATGTTGGCATCACGCCCTAGGTTTTCACTGACACCTGCTTTGCCAAACCCACTGCATTTCTGTAGGGATGTTGCTGAAGCAAATATTATCACAAAGAAACTGTAAATAGTGGATATTCCTGTGTTTCAGTGTAAATTGGAAAACCTGCCTCTGGTTTTCTGAGTAACGACCTCCAGGATCTGTTTCTGACCCGACGATAGAGATCGACCTCCCAGAGATGAACACTACTTGTTTGATGACTACTTACTACTGCAGTGGACGGATAACACTGCAGAGACAGAGGGAACGTCCAAAACGTAGAAAGCGGTTTGGTATTTGGTCTGTCCAGAAAAAGCCCAGCCATTGTTAATATAACGAGAATAGTTTGCACGGCATCGATGCAACATGGCAGCCAAGGAGAGTGGATTGGAATGCGCATGTGTGAACGATGACGACCTCACTGTACTAGTCAGCGGGGGTGGTAGACACTGTTGAGTGAGCATGTGTACTGTGTGGCCATCACATTTAAAATGACTGAGCAAGTAGAGCAATGAATTTGCATTAAATTTTGCATTAAGCTTGAACAAACCTCCACAGAAACTATTCAGATGATTCAGAAGGCCACAACTATGGGCAACTGGTGATTGACAGGTTCGTCACAACAATCTGCCTGCTCATGCATCACATCTCGTGCAGACGTTTTTGGTGAAATATCAAATCACCCAGGTGACTCAGCCCCACTACAGCCCAGATTTGGCGCCCTGCGACTTATGGCTTTTCCTAAAACTAAAATCACCTTTGAAAGGGAAGAGATTTCAGACCATCAATGAGGTTCAGGAAAATATGATGGCGCAGCTGCTGGTGATTGGGAGAACTGTGTGAGGTCCCAAGGTGCCTACTTTGAAGGGGACTGAGGTGTCATTGTCCTGTGTACAGTGTTTCTTGTTATCTTCTTCAATAAATGTCTCTATTTTTCATATTACATGCTGGATACCTTCTGGACAGACCTTGTACTTCTATTCAGTGTGACTGTACCATTCTATTGCCTTCTTCACATCTCACTCAATATGGTCTCCTAGGTTATTTCTTTCTTTTTTTTTTTTTTAAGGTCATTTCATTCATTTTCATGGCTTGGACCACTGAGTCTTTGCTTTTGACTTCTAAATCCGTATCTCAAGCTCCAGACGCACGTTCTCACCTGCCTAGTTAGAGATGGCACACTGAAGCACTTTACACTCCACACAGCCAATAAACTCACAATCTTAACCTTCCAAACTTGCTCCTCTTGCATCTGCTACCTCAATTAAAAGTGTTCCCATTCAAACTATTATTCAAGCTAAAAGCTCCTCAAGATACGGTGAAGAAAAAGGAGAGATGACCCATAGACTGGGGACAATACCTGCAAAACACTTACCTGATAAAGAATTGGTTTGCAGAATACATAAAAAAACTCTTATAACTATATAAGAAGATGACTGATTAAAAAAATGAGTAAAACCCCTAGCTGGGGAGCATTGTTCTGATACACCAAGCTCGCAGGTCCAATCTCCAGTCGGGGCACATACAAGAATCAACCAATGAATGCATGAATGGGTGGAACAACAAATCTCTCTTTCTCTTTCTCCTTCTATTTCTCCCCCTCTCTCTCTCAACATAAACAAACAAAATTTTTAAAAAATTTTTAAAAGTGGGTAAAAGACTTGGACAGAAAAATTCACAAAAGAAGTGACGGTATATGAGTGGTTAATAAATATATGAAAAGATACTCAAAATCACTAGTCATTAGGGAAAGGCAATTTAAAAACATAAAGATAGCTCTGACTGGTGTGGCTCAGTGGGGATGGCCATGGTCCTGCAAAGCAAAGGTTGCTGGTTCGATTCCCGGTCAGGGCACATGCCTGGGTTGTGGGCCAGGTCCCCAGTTGAAGGTATACGAGAGGCAACTGATTGATGTTGGTCTCTCTTTCTTTCTCCCTCCCTTCCCCTCTCTCTAAAAATAAATAAATATTTTTTAAAAAGAAAGAAAGCAAACAATGACAATATCAAGTATTGGCGAGGATAGGGAGCCAATGGAATCCCATACCTTGCTGGTGGGTATGCAAAATGGCAAAGCCACTTTGGAAAAGTTTGGCAATCTCTTAAAAAGCTAAACATCCACTTGCCATAAGACACAGCAAGGTCACTCCTAGGCATTCCCCAAGAGAAATGAGAACACACATCTGCACAGAAACTTCACTCACATGTTTGTAACAGCTGCAGTCCCACTAGCCAGAAACTAGAAACACGACAAACGGCCATCCACTGGAGAGGGAATGAACAAATGGTGGAAAAATCGTACGATGAGATGCTCCTCAGCAATAAAAAGAAACTAACTACAATTATGCATAATAACATGGATGAATCTCAAAAGCATCATGTCAAGTAGAAGAAGCCAGACACAAGAGACTATAGAATGAATGGTTCACTCACATGGAATTTCAGAAAAGACAAAACTTTTACTAATAGAATGAAAGACCAGTGGTTGCCAGAACCATGACCGCAAGGGAACACAAGCAAATTCTGGGGAGGGGGCATGTCCTATTTCATAATTGCAGCAGGTGGCCAGAAAACTGGATACATTTGTCAAAAGTCACCACACTGTACATACAACCCTGGTGAATGTCATAATTATGTAAATAATACCTCGATTAGCTGATTTTTACAAAGACTGGAAGAAAAAGCCAAATAAAAATAATTAAACCAATGACAGTCTCAGCTATCATTTGTTGAGTCCTTAATGGATGTCAGGTAACTGTATCATGTACTTTACACTCATTATTTCAGTGAATCCTCTCAAGGAGCCATTCACTGACTCAACCAATGAAGAGTTATTGAGAACCTATTATACAGGGTGGAGCAAAAGCAGGTTTACAGTTGTTTTGTATGGGAAATAATACAACAATTAATAAATACTAATTCAAGAACAAACTCTGCATTTCACATACTCACACCTGTAAACCTACTTTTGCCCCACCCGTATGTGAGGTGCTGTTCTAGGTGCTAGGAATAGAATAGGAAAGAAAACAGACAAAAATCTCTGCACTCACAAAATTTACATACTGTTAGAGGAAAGGAATAACCCTACAAGGCCGATCCACTGTCATTACCTGCATTTTGCAAAAGAGCAAGCGGGCTCAGAGTTTAAGTACTTTGCTCAGGAGCCCAAAGCTAATATTTGGAAGACCTGAGACTCAGGCTCTAGTCCAGGACTTCCCAACTTCAGCATCACTGACAACTGGAAGTGGAAAATTCTTAGATGTGCAAAGCTGTCCTGTGTAATACAGGTGTTTAGCAACAGCCCTGTTCTCTCTAGCCACTAGTTGCCCCCAGGTGTAACAACTAAAAATGTCTCCAGACATTGCCCAGTGCCCCGTGGAAGGCAAAATCGCCCCTAGTTGAGAACCACCTCTTAAGCTCTAAAAACTGACATCACAGCCCAAGCTTCTAAAAAACACCATTCTTGCCCTGACTGGCGTGGCTCAGTGGACCAACTGCGAAGCAAGGGGTCACTGGTTCAATTCCCAATCAGGGGCGTGTGCCTGGGTTGCAGGCCAAATTCCTGTTGCGGGGTGGGGGGGGGGGCACATGAAAGGTGGCCACACATTGCTGTTTCTCTCCCTTTCTTTCTCCCTCCCTTCCCCTCTCTCTAAAAATAGATAATAAAATCTTTAAAAATAAAAAATAAATAAAAACACCACTCTTTCCACACCTGATACCACTGTGGTTCAGATCCTGAACTCGACTCACCGAAGACCTTGTCATTAGTCGGTCCCCACCCAGGCTCTGCCCAGCCTTTCCAACAGTCACACTGCTGCCGCAAATAACCTTCCAAATCTTTGGGGCCTCGATGGAGTGTCTCTGGAAACCGCCCTCACGACCAGCATGCAGAATGACTAGGAACCCTTGGCGAATACGCAGTCATTACACTGTCTCACGTCCCTGTGTCCATCTTCCCCACAAATACATGAGCTTTTCTCCCGCAGGGAACAAATCTCACTCACGTCTGCATCTCTAGTACCCAGAACTGAAAAGCATTTAAGTCTTTTGTAATTCAATCAAATTACGTATACCGTCAAAATGCCTGGATCCTTTGCTTTAAATACATCTCTCACCCGCAACCCAAATCATACAATAAAGTTTTTTTTCTTTCTTTTTTTTAAAGAGCGAGGTGAAGGGAGGGAGAAAGAGAGGGAGAGACACATCAACAAGAGAGAGAAGTACCGGTCAGTTGCCTCTTGTACGCACCCCAACAGGGGACCAAACCTGTCACCCAGGCACATGCCCTGACCAGGAATAGAACCCGCGACCCTTCGCCTTGCGGTACGATGCCCAACCAACTGAGCTACACTGGTCAGGACATACAATAAAGTTTTAATTAATGTTAACCCTACCCAAACAAATGGGTCTTATTCCAAACAAGATCTGAAAGGACCCTGTAACTCATAACCCAAACTTTTATTAATAGACATATTGAAGTCTTCAGAATTCTCCAAAACCACACTGAGATGACGTTTCCTTATCTTTGAATTCCTTTCAGTCTAATACAGTTTATCAAGGGTATTAAATATTATCATATCATTTTGGGCCACCAAAGTCCCATCCCAAACTAACTCCTTCTTGCCACGAATTCATTTATTAGTTCATTAGTTTTATTAAGTATCCCCTCAGTACTACAGATACAAAAAGGAAGACAAGGAAACAAAACTTTTAGTGGGGGAAAAAAGACACACACAAAAATAAGAGTAACAGTAGGGTATGAGATGCTTGCTTATCTCAAATTCTCCTGGTTTTTCTTTAATTATATTATAGTTTGGTCAGTACTAGGAAGGTTCTCAAAAGATAACGCAGCTGTAACAAATGTTTATCAAAAAGAATGACTTAACAGCAACTATTCTAAAATAAAAATCATGCTTTTGGCAACTCTATTCCAAAATGTAACAAGATACACAGTGTAACAGTCAACAGCTCTACACAGCAGGCCGACTCTAAGGGACACTTAAGGCTACGTTCAATAATCAATTCATTTGAAGTGCCCACCCGGAAGTTATATCTCTCAGTGTTGAGAATTGTTATGGCCACAGTATGCAATGGATGGTAACAGCTGTACAAAAATTTCTGGCTATAGTCATGACATCCTTTGGATCTATAACCCATCATTAGGGCCATAAATGGTTATTTTGTTTTCTTTTTTTAGAGCAGTCCCAAAACCATTTTCTGAAACCAATCTTGGTCTTGCCCACAGCACCTCTTTAGAGATGTATGTTGGCTGTCCATTCAGGTCAAAATCCTGATTTGATCAGGATCTGACTTTAATCAGACAGGTGGTCAGAATACACAACCTCATGATTCTAGACTGAGAATATAAGCTTAAGCTCACTGCTGCCTGATGGTTACCAAAATTTGGTTACGAGGAGTAATATTCATGGAGAAGGGCTCATTCACTCAGTCCACAGTTTTCTAAAGGCCTGGCACAATTCTAGGTGCTGGGGATAAGCAAGTGTCCCTGCGGCTCAATCACTCCTTTTCATCTGAGCTGAGCCCACCCATCGGAGAGCTGTATACCTAAACCACATTGCTTTGGCTCTTTGGAGGATGTTCTGTTCACGGGCATTACCTGAATCTGGAATGAGAAGCATTATAAGAAGCAATCCTAAGGAACTCACTACTATACTTATCATTGGGATTTTCTTTCCCACAAAACCACAGCGTTCCCACTTTTGAGACCAGCGAGAGAGATGCCTCTCAGACCTAACTGTCAAAAGAAGCGATGCTTCTCTTGAACAACCTGTGTTACACATTACAGACACCCTGAATCTGGAAGCTGAGCTTTGTTCTCTCCTTTGCTTTACTCTAGGACACCCAGAGCCAAATATGGTGCCCACCTTTAGGAAGTGTGCAATACTTTCTAGTCCATACACTACCTTTTCCAATGGTTTAATTTTATTATTCTTCCCTCATTTCTTCTTTGCCTTAATACCTATATTGTCAACCCTTTGATAATATGTATTTTAAAAGGAGGTGGAAAATAAAAGGCATGTGATGGGTGCTTTTTAATCTAAAATGTATTATGCATTTTCTCTACGCCAGGCACTGTAGTAGGCATTTGACAACTCTGTAAGGGTTGAACTATCATTATTTCTATTACACACATACGGAAACTAGGGCTCAGGGAGGTTTATTAACTTGCATATGATCTCACAGCTTGCCGCTGACAGAGCTAGAATTCAAATTCAACCCAAACCATTATATCTAGGTGTTTGGAAAGGCTATCGTGGGAGCAAATAAGGTAGAGCAGAGGAAAGAGAAAGAGAGGGTGGGGAAAGTCAGCACAGAGGATGTGACATTTGAGCTAAATCTTAAAGGAGGGAGCTTGCCAAGGAACGAGGAGGAAGTATTCCAGAAAAAAAAAAAAAGGGTGAAAAAACCCAGAGCAAACAGAGAACATAAGTTCTGGGAATGGCAAACAGAACATTGAGTTACATGCAGCAATTAATTCATCATGAAGGGTCCACCAGAAAGTTAAGTCATTTAATGCCCGACATTTAATAGATCTGTTACTGAGAACTTCCATGGCTATAGTACTAAACTGTGGCTAGAAAGACAGGAAGAAGTGAAGTAACGGCAGTCTCTTTTTTATGATTAGGCTAAAAGTCTGAATTATGTTCAATAAGCAATGGGAGAACAGAAAAATCTTAAGCATGAGAATTACAAGATCAACTCGCACAGTATGGTGAATAAATGACAGAATTGCAATTGGGAAGCCAGTCAGGCTACTACAGGAGTCTGGCAGTGGGGTAATGAGAGTTAAACAAGGGCTGTCGAACACAAATACAATGCAAGCCATATATGTAAGTGTTAATTTTCCAGTAGCTATTTAGAAAAAGTGAAAATAATTTTAGTAACACTTTTATTTAATCCAATATACCTAAAATATCATACCAGCATGTACTCAATATAAAAATTAGTAAGGAGAAATTTTACTTTCATTTTTTTTTGTACTAACCTGAAATCTGGTGTGTATTGTATACTTAGAGAGCATCTCATTTTGGACATTGAGTTTTCACTGTAGATATTTGATCCGTATTTAAATTTCATAAAATTTACAGATGAAACGGTAAAGTCACATACCCAAGTTGGTCCGAACGCTCTGAACCATTTTTCAATAACACGTCGTGTTGGTGTTTGAATTTAAATGATCATCAATAGCATTAAGACATTAAGACCTCAGTTCTTGAGTCATGCTAGCCACATTTTGAGTGCTCAACACACATATATGCTTACCACATTAAATGGTACAGGCCTGACGAGAGACCAAGGGACTTTGGCTGCTGGCCCCTCCACAATCAGCATTTTCACATCCACCTGCTGTTGAGGTTTTCTGTGTACGAACATCAGTAACTTACCAAATACGGACCACGACAGCAGTCCTGGTCACATCCTCACTATTACAGCTTACTTTCTCTAGCTAGGCCAGAGCCTACATCTGTGAAAAAGGAATCTTCTCATGACCACACAGAATTGCTATATGGTACCTGAGATGCACTTGAATGCACTCAGAAATGCTTGTGGAGTGGACATAGGCTCTTTTTTTCGTGAGAAATAACTCACTTGTTTGCAGACGACGTAAGCCCTTTTTTCTATTTCCCTATGATTCCAATGTTTACTAGACTCTATGTACAGTGAAGAAAGAAAAAGCAATAAGAACACCTATTTTCAATTGGATATTTATTAGAGGCATCATAGTAGAGTGGATAAGAGCTTAAGCTCTGGAGTCAGACCACTTAGATTCAATCCTGCTTCTGTCATTTACTGGATATGTGACCCTGAGTAAATACTTTGCTTCTTCCATTCCTCAGTTCCCTCTTCTGCAACATAGTGAAAATGATACATACTTCCTTAGGGTGCTTCATGGATTACAAAAAAATAACACATACAAAGCACATGCGCACAGTTTGTGGTACAGAGTAGATGGTCAATAAACATTCGCTTTTAAACAGAGCTGGTAGAGAAGCTGAAATTATGGCTAAAGTCAAAAACTAGGATTTCTCAATTTTCCACATCTCTCCCATATAATCTTAAGATTATCCTTCCCTTCTCAAAAAAAGAAGTCTTGCAGATAGTTATATTCGTTAAGAAACGAGGTAAGTAAAAGGCTTCACCTATGGACAGGGTGTAAGTATGCATTACGGCACAGGTGTAGCCAAGCAAATGGAAAAACACCAATCAAAATAGGAAGGCATTTTGCCTTACCTGCTTTTCCGTTTTCGAGGTGGTTTCTCCACTGTGCCAGTCAGTCTGTGACCAAACAGATAAGATGATAACTAAGAGTGACATACAAGAACACGTCCCCGGGCCCTTCTCTGCCAGTCAATAACTCATCGTGCCAGCCTCTAGGACTATAGGCTCGCTAAACCCATAGCCGACCTTCCAGATGCCTAGACTGTTTCCCCTATTTACCAACACCAAGCAATGCTGGGTCTCACTGTTCCCTTGACGTCTGCTTAGTCCAAAGCCTGCTCCACCTCATCTCTCACTCCATCCTTAGCTCTAATTCGTCACAGCCCAGATCCCCAAAACCACCCACCACCACCCACTCATTGTCTGCCTCGTCACCCCCGTACGTCCCTCGGGCCTCCCCTTTCCCGTGCCCACCCCCTAGCGAGCTTGCACTACCCCTCCGCGCCCCGCCCCTCCGGGCTCCGCGCCCCCCGCATTCCACCGCCCCTCCATGGGGAGCGCGCGCCCTGCCCCTCCTGGCCCAGTGCCCCCAGCCTCACCCCTTGGCGCCCCCTCCCGCCCATGCCCCTCCTGCCTCGAGGATGCGATCGTCGCCCATCTCGCTCCGCCGCCCCAGGCAGTCCCCGAATCCCTCCAACCCAAACCCCCCTTCCAGCCGCTGCGCCCCGAATGCTTCACGGCCCCAAGCCGCTATCCCTCGGCCCGCTCCCACGCCCCATCCCCAATCCGGTCCCCACCTCACCTGGGGGCCAGGCGACTCCGCGGCTGCTGGGGCTGCCGGGCTCCTCTGACCATCCGGCTCCTGCTCCGCCGCGGGAGCTGCTCCGGCGGCCGCAGGGCTCGCTCGGGAAGCTGAGGCGGCGGAGGATGGAGTAGGCGGAGAGGCGGGAGGAGGGCCTCGCGCCTCTGCCAGGCTTGCCGCGGGACCCGCCTCCTCCGCGCCTCTCCTCAGCTCCTATTGGTTATAGCTGTACGGTACCCGAAAGCCTCGTGGCCGATTGGACGCTCCGGCCGTCACTTCCCGCCACCTAGAGTTTGGTTGAGACTGCAGGTGGCGGCAGAGGTGCCTTAGAGACGGCTGGCAGGGCCGGGGAGACCTGAGCGCCACCGTGCGCCAGAAAGTAGAAACTGCACCTTTGGCGCCAGACACCTGCAGACAGGTTCAGCTCCCTAGGCGTCCTGCATCCCACACACCTGCTGGCGCCCCTGTACACTGCACCACGCCAGAACTAAAAACCGATCACCAGAATTATCCAAACTCCTCTGGCAGACGCAACTGTGAGGCAACTCTCCAAAATGAGCTTCATTTTGAACCACCTCCTTGTATGTGGCTCGTCTCGACATCAGCGATTTTCAACTGGTGTGCTGCAAGAATTTTTAAAACATGCAGTACCTGACTATTTAGTCAGGGGCATTGACCTTTCTTCTCTTAAATTGTCAAATGAAAAAAATGACAACAGCCATCCGGTGTGAATCAAAATTATACCCATTTTGTCAGATCGGCAAAAAATATATTTTTTGGTGTGTCGCAGAATACTAGTTTGTGTGCCATGAGATGAAAACAGTTGGAAGTCGCTGCTCTACATCATACTGAATAAAATGCTCTCACAGCTCCCAGATACCCTTCATAGAGAATCCAGCCAGAAAACTCTCAAGAATCTACCCAAATAAAGAGTGGTTTAGATACTCAGTCCTCTTCAGAAAAGATCACAAGCTTGGATGCAGGTTTCCAAGAAAGCAAGAGACTTTAATTGTCATGTAAGAACACTGCAAACTGATGCCATAACTGAGAGCAGTGTTCCATTTTGAAAGACCTGAAAAGACTGATCCCTGAGTATATGCTAACTGTCCTGTGACCCTACAGATTTTAAGTTCTATGCCAGTTCATCGATTAAAATAAATTTCACTGTATTTTTATTGTTGTTGACAACCAGCACACAAGCACAATGTTACCTTTAGCAAGGCCATCCTTCGAAAGGAAGACGTGGCTCATTAACGTGTTAAAGAATCATTCCTTGAAGGTAGTATCCCTTTCAGCCTCTCTATATTCCTTGTGTACTTTTTATTTGGTAGATCCTCAGCATCCATAAAAAAAAAGCTGGGAGGAGGCATAAAACTTCCTCTTAAACTATTTTCACTAGAACATTTTTATGCATTAAAAATGAGCTTAGAACAGTACACACCAACAAGTTAAGGACAAGTCTCTCACTGATTTTCAAATATGTCAAAAATGAGGATACTAGTTTTTCACAAAACCAAATTCATGGCTGCCTTTATGCAAAAATGGTCTTTTTTACATCTGTGATGTTAAAAATGACCTTCCTTCTATAAAATAATAATGGTGGTATATTGTAGAGAAATTTTTTTTAACGGTTATGAGCTGCCCTGGCTGGCTAAGCTCAGTTGGTTAGAGTGTTGTCCTGATACATCAAGGTTGAGGTCAACCAATAAATGCATACATAAGTGTAACAACAAATAGATGTTTCTCTCCCCCGCTTCCACTTGCTAAAATCAATAAATTTAAAAAATTCAAAATAAATGGCTATGAACTATGACAAGGAAAAAACGTCAAACATCTGTTGGTCCCCTACGTTAGTAGTTTATGTAATCCTAAAATCACAGAGCCACAACCACTTCAATCCCAACCAACAGTATCCACCTGTAATATCACCACACCAGAGAGGGTAAAGAACCCCAGAATAATGCCAGCCAAGACTGGAGAAGGTGGGTTCGGAGTTCTGGTGGAGAGGATCATCAACCCACTAGCAAACTAATCTTATCACTAAATACCACTCATTACTTCTTAAAATATGGATTAAAATCTTCTGCCTGGTTCTTCAAAATTGGCCAATGCCTCTCTGATACATGGAAGATATTAACAGAGCTGTAGCTATTCATGAACACTGTCCAAAAAAGTACCCTCAAGTCATATTTTTGTCATGTCCAAATTCTAGTTATCTCTGCCTTTACTATGAGAGAAATGCACATCCCATCATTCCAGTCCACATTCAACTCATACTTCCTCTTTTAAGCCTTTCCTGATTACTCCATCCTACATCAAACATTTCCTTCTCCGAATCTGTTGTACTAACATAAGCTTTACTATGTCAGCAATTATATATTGCCTTGGGTTATTCCCAACCACACTGAATTTGGACAAATGGTATATTAGTAAGTACTTAATAAATAGTAGCTTTGGGCCAGGGAGTAGGAGCTTTATGAGTGCTTTTTAATCCTGTTAACAAGCCTGTATGGTATCCTGAATAGACACAGAATTTCAAGATTCAGAAAACTCAACTTGCTCAGGGTCACAAGAGCTACAATAACAAATATTGCCTAAAATTTCTGTAATAAGACTTAAGATGTACTTTGGTATGCCCTGCAGGGATTCAAGTTCCAGCTCTCCTGCGCAATCTTGGGCAAGTTACCCATCCTCTTTAAGCCTGTTTACTCATCTGATAAAAAAAAGTAATAGATTGTCATAGAGCCATAGTAAGGGTACCACAACATTTAGCTAAGTGTGCTCAATACAGGTTAGCTGCCAGGCATGGTTAGGGTTTCTACCTACATCTGATCACAAAGCCTATGTTTTTCCACGACTCCATAACGCCGCCATGCAGTCTTCCCTATCCCATTCCCATTTGCACACAAAAGCAGGTTGCTGAGAACAACAGTGGGTGCCCAGGGAGTAAGTGGAATGTACTTATGTAGTAAGAATTTTTGTTGACATACACACAAAATAAAATCTTCATAAATTTCATGCATTTTTGATTAACCAAAAACAAAACAAAACATCTGAATGATCTAAGCCAGCGTAAGCATACTCTCATAAGGATAAGGCACACATTAGTAAGAGGGGAATAAGGAACCAAACTTCCTCGAGCATCAGCTGTGTCTGGCATCATGCTAGGGGGCTTTACGAATGCTTCTTGGTATTTTACTACTGCATTATTTCCTCAGCATGACTGCACACTGTAAATATACAACCGAAAGAATTGTGACAATCCCATGAAGCATGGTTCTGGACACGGACCCAGGACATAACAACGGATGATGCCTTTAAAGGATGAACACTTGGCTCAGAGTCAAGTGCGGAACAAGAAAGTTTCACTTCTGTTTACTAGTCAAGCAACCAAGTAAAGGAATAAGCATTTTTAATTTAAATTGTGTTATATAAAATGCTAACTTCTTATTGGGACATACTACAGACTATGCATTAGATAAAATTTTCTGACAAACTTCCTATAACACTTTTATTAATTTACACTGAGAGAATATAGCACCTTTCATCCAAAGAACTGAAGGTGCTTTACAAACATTAGCAGTTAAAAAACAATTACATTTAAAAATCTGGATTCTTGCTATTAAATCTCTTCAACTCCAGGTACACAATTTTCTGGAGGCTCATGTAAAGTAATTCTATTTCTCACAATGAAAAAGGCTCAGAAAGTTTAGATTTGCTTTCACAATACAGGCATTTTCCACAACCTGGTGCTGGGCTTACAAAGCAAAACACACACATCTTAATGCAACGAACAATAATATATCAAACCTTATTTCAAAAGCAAAACTCAGGATTTAAGACGTCAAAATCTTCCAACAGTTCTAGACATCCAGATGGAGTAGGAGCTGATGCAGGTCGCATGTTAGGTATGCTCTTGATCCAGGCTTTTTAGGATCACACCCAAAGTAACACATTTCAAATGGTGAGATATTTCAGGAAAAAGCACTAATCTATAAAAAGCTAGCCAAGAATATATTAGGCAAGTAAGGAAAGGGAGTAATTGGCAATTAAAGTAGACAGTTCTCACTAGGAGCCTAGGATACTTTATTAGAAACCAAGTATATCATAGGCAAATAAAAAGTTATTACCCCCATTAATACAACATAAGGGATTTTACATTCAGCCTAGATACAGGGAGTAACAGATCCTTCTGCCTATAAACCTATGACTTCCAAGTATCTTCCACCACCTGATTACTCTATATAGTACATAGCCCTTATTTAGTAGAGGAACCCAAATATTCCTTTTAGGCTTACAAAGTCCAATACATTCACTCTCTCTTCCCTTTACATGTCTAATAGTAAAAACTATTTTTTTTCCATGCAAAAAGCCATTATTCAGTTGGAGAGTAAAAAATCAGGCAGAACAGAGATGGCAGTTAAGGAATGGACAGAACATTATTGGCACTTGCCCAACTAGTGACAAACAAATGCAGTACACCATGACTTAAAATAAAAGTCACATTACAGGGATAACTAAAACAACTACATCGATCTAAGCTAGGGAGTGTCAAATGGGAAGGGAGGGCTCAGGGTTACTGGGTTTATTGATACAACTTAAAAGCAGAGGTGAGTAAGCACTTAAATACAATTTATGGTAACAGAAAAAAAAATACTGCAGAGAGCTGTTCAAACACCACACCAAGTTGTCTGCATCATTAATTTCCAGTGTTTAACAATTAGTAAAATACATAGCTACATATCCCTGTAAGATTAATACCTTTCCCCCTGAATTACACTGGGGTCAGGGCAATGACGCAAAGCTACTGACCCAACAGTTCAAGTGTGTGCAGCAAATGTCTTAGCCATTTCTTTCATATAGCTATACAATTAAAAATTATACAAGTAGCTGGGTGGTTGGAAAAAAAATTGCAAGTGTTGTGCTCATTTAATAAAAGAAAACCCTGATGAAAAATTATGTTCCAAGAAGCGTAGACTATAAAGATTTTTATTGCATTTTTAGATAACCTGGAAGTTCTTATCCTGAAGGGGAAAAGTTGGTTTTCAAAACTACCTGAACAGATGCTAAAGTGCTTTATTAATTGGCTGGCTTCACAAAGATTTCCTGGAATGACAAAAATTAATCATAGTAGTAAAATGATACCAACTATCTCACAAAACGGTAGATTCCAACATCATTTATGACCACAGTCATAAGAGACACTGGAACACTTGTCCTTATTAGTGGACATTGCATATCGAGAACTGTTCATCACAACCCTTTGGATATTCAAATTACTTACACAAAGCCGAAACATAGTATCACAGACCTTTACAAAAAAGGACAATTTGTTTCCTTCTACATTTTTTAAAACCTGCTTCAGATTACAATTCACAAGTACAAGAGTCCTGACTTTTCAACCTTTCCAGTTGCAGATAAAAAAATGAACACTTTCTAAAAGTTAAGGTCAAGTGTTACAGCAAAAGAATGATTCCTATTGAAAAGTACATAGATTTTACTTAATGATACTCATGATAGATTGTAAACTGGATTGATCACATTCTACTCAACTGGTATCAAATGAACACATCAGTATTACAAGTATTAAATGTTTTTCTATTACTAGAGAGGATATAAACCAAAACATTAATATGGCAGTTATGTTTTTAGGCACAGTTTAGTGATTTTTTTTCTTAAATAAATAGTACTGAATTTCAGTTGAAGTTTAAACTCAATAACCAAAGGGTCAAGAACTCTAAAAAAAAAAAAAAAAAAGAATAACTTTAAGCTAACAATGTAAGCTGTTTAAAATTTCTAACACTTTAACCTATCTGAATTTTATTTTAGATTACTTTATTAAAAAATACAAGGAATCTGAAAAAAGATCAATACAATTAATTATCTTAATGTACAAAGTCATAAACTGTAGCAGTTTTTAACTGAAATTTAAAAACACAACAAGGAGGGCAGCCCTTTAGACCAATTTATTTTTATCCATTTAAAATATCATCCAACAAAGGACAATGAAGTTTACAGCTGGGACAAGTATACATAACTCTAGGCATTTGCAGTCCATCGTGCCCACTGAATAACAACTTTGCTGCTGAAATTTCTTAAAACTTACCAAACTAAAACAAAAGGCTGAATGATACAAAAGGAGGAGTATTTCAGTGTAGTCTTTTCTGTCAATTGGCTTTTTATAAAAAGGAAACACATCTTGTTTCCCCCAGACCAGTAAATAAGCAAGAGCTACATGCAGCAGTATGAGTATTAAGACATTTCTCAAGTCTTCTCAGATGAGTCCAAGGTGGGGATGGGATGGGGGAGAAAACTGATAGGAAAACATCGCTATAAACACCATAACAAACAATAAATTTAGATAATTTAAAATTAAAAAAAAAAGGCAAGAGGCAGCATTTCAGCAGCAAAGTGCTCAATAAAAAGTATATTATAGAGGGTAATACACAAAAGTCGGGATAAGAAGAGGGCAGAAAAATGTGACCGGTCAGCAGGATGGGCTAAGGCCTCAAAGGAAATACGGCGTCGTCGTTCTGGGAGGAATAACACGTTCTGAATCTGGAACTGCCCGGAATAACTTTGGTTCTCTTGTATTTACATCTTTGAAGACCATGATCGAAGCAATATTTCCACAACGATAGCAGTAATTAGGAGCAGACCATACTGTTACCAGCTTTTCATCAAACATAAACTTATAGCCTTCGTGCACTAGTTGGTGTGCTCTGCAGATGAGTTTTAAGTTGTTGATATGAACAAACTGCAATTTAGAAAGGTGTTGTTAAGTATCCAGCATATTGTTTTAAAAATCAACCTAAATATATAATGAACAATTAAAGTATAAACCCTGTTACTAAACAGTTCTCATGATTATAAAATCCATTCTACAGTTACCCCCAATAATTTCAATAAATTATAAGCTACAGAAGTTTGTATAACTTATGTTTGTACAACTAATACAAACTTCAATAAGTATGGCCTGAGTCTATTAAGTTTTAGAAATCATACAGCCACATAATTAGAAGTTTCTGGAAGAAAAGCATTCTACAAGTAATATCAGATATGAAACAAAGTTTTTATGGTTTAATAGTAAATATATTGCTACCACATCTATCATTTACTGAGAGTTTAGTAAGGTTCCTGCAGAACTTCTGCCAGAGATTTATTACCCTTCTTTTGCAATTTAAGGGAAAGAGATTCAGACAAGATAAGTAACAAGTTACTCTGAACCTAGCTCTCTCTGATTCCATGCTGGATTACTTCCCAATATAGCTCACCTGTATGTGTATCTGTGCGTGGAAATAGTTCAACCTCAGAAAGTTGCTTATTTACAATATATACATATATCAAGTCATTATGTTGTACACCTCAAACTAACATGACATGTTAATTGTATCACAATTTAAAATGTAAACATTAAAATTATATATACTTTTAAAGTTGCCTATCTTACTCTGCTTTATCTCATTACTTAACTGCAATATGTGAAAGAAAAGGAACACTTATTTTACATGTGTTACCAGGTAAATGCTGAAAGAGGTGCTTACTTCACATCATCTCATCTAACCGCTGAGGAAACACCTACATGAGAAATGTGATATCCGTAACCACCATAGTTTAAATAAACTAGGCTAGAAGTTAGTTTACTGCCACCATTAATTCTTTAGTCATTAGCAACAAACAAATCACTTTTCTGAAAATGTTGGCTTTACCTCATTTGTGACCTTTGCGCCAAAAAGCCAACCTGCTCCTCGGGGACTGATAGCCCAAGTATCCACATCTTCAGGATCTGACCAAACCAGATCACAAAATGCTCCTTTATGAGGAATTTCTTGATTCCGTTCGATGGTTCGAATTTGATCCAGTGTTTTGATATCAGGAGATAAACCACCATGAACACACAAAATTTGCTCATCTATTAACTAACAAAAAAGACAACAAAGAGTTGAACATACGATAATAAACTCAGTCACACCTGAATTCATGAATGAATCCTAATAATACCAATATAACTAAAATGGCACTTAGATAAAAGTATGCCAAGTGCTACTGGTAAGAAAATACTTGAGGTTTTAAAAAGATTTATATAAACTTACAGCTGCTACTGTGAGCATGTCAAAAACTTTGGTACAGTATCTCCAGGCATTAGCATTTCCATATTTGGTTTGGCACTCATCTATAAAAGAAACAGGAGAGATCTCAGTAATGCAGTTCTGAGTCTGCCGATAAAAATAAAGATACATTAAATACTGGGACAAAAGAAATTCAGCTTAAACTAGTAAGAGAGTAAGAGTTCAGCTTATCTTTATACTGACAGAATATAAACAGAATATTCAAAATAAAAAATCTAAAACTAAAGGGTTATAAAATTATTTTCATATCTTTCAATATATGCCTTAATTGTGGGCAAGAAAATTCCTATTAATAATCTCAATGATTCTTCTTCAAAGAACTTCTTAGCCTTCTTCATTAAAAACTTCAACCATACGGAAGTGTTTTCAAAAGCAGCTATTTCACTTTAATGGCTGAATTCGTTTCTAATCCCTGAGGTCCTAGGATTCTCTGGAGTAAGGGCACAGATTTTATATATATATAAAATTTTATACATGCATGTAAAAACATATTCATGGATCTTTGGGATATCATATATATGAACATGTGTGTGTACACACACACATAAACACACACATGAGGTCTGTCCAGAAGGTATCCAGCCATTTCATATGAAAAATAGAGGCATTTATTGAAGACACAAGAAACATTGTGCACAGGACAATGACACCTCAGTGCCCTTCAAAGGAGGCGCCTCGGGATCTCACACAGTTCTCCCAATCGCTATCAGCTACCCCATCATATTTTCCTGAATCTCATCAATGGTATGAAATCTCTATCTTTTCAAAGGTGATTACAGTTTTGGGAAAAATTAGACGTCACAGGGTGCCAGATCTGGGCTGTGGGGTGGCAGAGTCACCTGGGTGATTTCATGTTTTGCCAAAAAACTCTGCACTAGACACGTCCCACACCAGACATGATGTGTGAGCAGGCATGTTGTTGTGATGAAGCTGCCAATCACCAGTTGCCCATAGCTGTGGCCTTCTGAGTCATCCAATAGTTTCCGTGAAGAAATGTTCAAGCTTAACACAAACTTTGATGCAGATTCATTGCTCTACTCACTCAGTCATTTTGAATGCCATGGCCACATGCTACACGTGCTCACGCATGGGTGACTACAGCCCCCACTGACTAGTACAGTGAAGTCGTCATTGTTCACGCATGCACATTCCAGTCCACTCTCCTTGAACATTGTTGCACAACCTGTTCTTGTCATATTAACAATGGCTGGCCTTTTGGGAACAGACCTCATATAAGTAAAAGGATATTCATTCAGCTATGCATATAATAGCAACTTAAAAATAACTCCAATATCCAATGTTAAAGGGACTACTTAATACCATTATAGGATATCCATAAAATATAACACAATGCAGCTATAAAAATAACATTAATGAAGTAAAACGGCACATCACAATTAAATGAAAATAAACAGGTGTGATCTCATTTAAGTGTGGTGTGTATGTGCACACATGTATACAACAAACACACACAAATATGCACACATATATAGAACAGATTCTCAAACTTGAGTGTGCAGAACATTCACCTTTAGTAGATTCAAGGATCCCATGCTGAAAGATCTGCAGGGAGGTCCTAGTAATCTACATTTTTAACAAGCACCCCAGATGATTCCAATGAGGTAAACTGAAGACTAAACTTTGAGGCACTGATCTATTGGGCTGGCCAAAAAGTTCATTTGGGTTTTTCCAGACAATGGCTCTAGTAGTCCTTAGTTGCCTTTCACTTCATTTGAAACACTTCTGTAAACTGTGACAGCTGTCATATCAGCGTGCATTAAAAACATCAAAATAGGTGAATATTTGTGCAACTATTTTAATATTGAAGATGGAAGAAGATACGCAATTATTTCAACATATTATGCTTTATTATTTCAAGAAAGGTAAAAACATAACTGAAACACAGTAAAAAGATTTGTGCAGCATATGGAGGTGGTGCTGTGACTGATCAAACATGTCAAAAGTGGTTTGCAAACTTTCTTGGTACTACTGACATTATGGCCAAATAATTGCTGTGGGCTGTCTTATGCATTGGAAGATGTTTAGCACCACCTAGGCCTCTACCCACTAGAAGCCAATAGCAGGAGATAGCTGACATACTCAAAATACCCAAATCAATAAAGTTTTTGGTGAAACTGAAAATGTGTCTTTTATATTATAGAAAAAATGTAATGGACTTTTTGGCCAACCCAATAAAAAGATACAGACCAAAAAGTTAAGAATGGTTCTCTCTCCAGGAAAGATTTTCCACTGACTGAGGGAAGAGAGGAAGTTAAAGAAAGTGAGAAAGCGGAAAAAGATTACCTGTATTTTCTAATTTTACTATAAAGCACATGTATGATTTGTGTGGTTTTTTTCCCCAAAGAAGAAAGTAAAACAATATTCAGAATCACAAAAACAGAAGGTCTTACCATAAAATCCATACACCTGTGTTATCTGTCTACTCTCATGATTTCCTCGCAAAAGTGTAATACGATCAGGCCATTTAGCCTTTAGTGCAAGAAGGTAAGTGAAGGTCTCCAAGCTATAGTAACCTCTGTCTACAAAATCACCCTGTAAAGTAAAAGTTTACAGTTATAAACAATATAATAGCAACAATATTTTAAAAAAGTATACCAAAGTTTACAAACTCAGAGACAGCCCAAAATAACAAAAATGTGGAGTTATACGTTGAATTATTTGGAAATTGAGCCTTGACAAAAATTCAAATGGAAATAAATAGGGCGTTTTTACTAAGTGTTTGTGCTAGTCTACGATTTAAGAGGCCTACAGGTACCTCCAGTACAATTCTCTCAATGATTTTCCCTGCAAAACCACCATTTTTATAACTCTCTATTACCTACATTAACAGATTTTTTTTAAGAAAATCATGTGTAAATCCAAATTTTAAAATAAATTTCAAAAATAATTTAAACTGTATCAGAAGAGCTGCCACCCTGAAGAGAATAGGGTTATTTTGTAAAAGCAAATACCACAATTATAACAGTGTCCCATGTTCGGCTCTGTATTTAACAATGGCATGTGATGGCATGCCCATTAACATTTTACTTAGGCCAATATTGGACCAATATGAAAACAGCCAAAAAAATAATAGGAAAGTGACACAGAAACTTTCAGAGGACAGAAACATGACAGAATGGTTCAGAAAAAGTAAAACAGTAACATTACATTTTGAAAGAAAAGTTAAGTGAATATGAATCTTAATAGCAAGTGTATATTCATCAATCCATGGATTAATAACAGATAAAAATGGATGCTCAAAAAAGTCTGGTAAAATAAGAGTAAAGATTTATGCCTTCAAGTAGCACTTCTGGGATATTTTTCAGCCCCACCATTATTGAGGGCTACAACCCAGTCCTACATATACAGCAGTTTACTAAAGCATTTATTCTCAACTAGAGGACAAGAAAAAATGTAGAAAAATATAGAATCACCTTTCAGATATTTAAATAGTCATTATCACATGGCAAAAATTACCTTGTAATTTACATGTAATGGGACAGATCTTTTTATTTTTAAATAAGTACTTGATATCACTGGTGTTTACATACCATAAATATGTAGTTTGTGTCAGGAACCTGACCTCCAGTTCTGAATAGTTCGCAAAGGTCATAAAACTGTAAAAGAAAGGCAATATATGTTGATCACAAATTTCTATGGAAGAGTAAAATAATGAAACTGAGAACAAAATGTGTACAGAGGTAGTTAATTAAGAGGACTTAAAATATTTACATTAATTAAAAAAAAAAAAAGTATAAGCAAAACCGTCAAGGACGCAGCTCCTAAGCCAAAAAAAAAAAAAAAAAAAGGCACCACAACAAAGCGCACAGCTCCCACTGAGCCATTCCCAGATCACCAGTGCTGCCTCCCGCTCAGATCCCTGTCACACATCTCCTCACCTGTCACCTGAGATTTTGAAATCACTTAACTGATCAGTTACCTAACTTGTCGATAAGCCAACCTAACCATCCCTTTACATATTCAGCATCTATTTCAACGAAATAAAAGGAAACATGAAGGTAAACATTTCTTCCAACCCTGGCTGGTGTGGCTCAGTGGATTAAGCGCCTGCCTGTGAACCGAAGGGTTGCCGGTTCGATTTCCAGTCAGGGCACAAGCCTGGGTTTGGGGCCAGGTCCCAGTAGGGGGTGTGTGAGAGGCAACCACACATTGACGTTTCTCTCCTTTTATTGCTCCCTCCCCTCACCTCTGTATAAAAATAAATAAAATCTTTAAAAATTTTTTCTTTCAAGGAATAAACTTACATGACACTTTAGGCCATGAAGAAGAGATGGATCTACCTTTCTACACTCTGTTGGTGGAAATGTGTTCCCTCAGAGTCCACAGATGCACAGTGTCTTCTCAGTAACAGGTAAAAACAGAATCGTATATTTCACCATATTCTATTTGACTGAAAATTGGTAAATGACTAATTGTACATTTGGTAACTTGAATCAACTAGATTACCCTAATCTAATTCTTAAAGAAAACTTCAATTTTTCTGAAAAAAAGATTTTGGATTAAAGGAATTGACTGTAATAAACTATACCAACTACCACTAATAATTTCCTACACATTTATCTTTTACACTTGAAAATAATTACTTAAGAATTTCTTTATTTTTTAAATATATTTTATTGATTATGCTATTAGAGTTGTCCCAATTCTCCCCCATCATTCCCCCCACCCTGCACACCCTCTCCCACCCACATTCCCCCCTTTAGTTCATGTCCATGTGTCATAAGTTCTTTAGCTTCTACATTTCCCACACTATTCTTGCCCTCCCCCTGCCTATTTTCTACCTACGTCTGTGCTACTCATTCTCTGTACCTTTTCCCCCTCTCTCCTCCTCCCACTCCCCTGTTGCTAACCCTCCATGTGATCATCTCCATTTCTGTGGTTCTGTTCCTGTTCTAGTCGTTTGCTTAGTTTGCTTTTGTGTTAGGTGTGGTTGTTAATATCTATGAGTTTGCTGTCTTTTTACTGTCATATTTTTTATCTTCTTTTTCTTAGATAAGTCCCTTTTAACATTTCATAGAATAAGGGCTTAGTGATGATGAACTCCTTGAACTTGACCTTATCTGAGAAGCACTTTATCTGCCCTTCCATTCTAAATGACAGCCTTGCTAGATAAATCAATCTTGGATGTAGGTCCTTGCCTTTCATGACTTCAAATACTTCTTTCCAGCCCCTTCTTGCCTGGAAGGTCTCTTTTGAGAAATCAGCTGACAGTCTGATGGGAACTCCTTTGTAGGTGACTGTGCCCTTATCCCTTGCTGCTTCTAGAATTCTCTCCTTCATTTGAATCTTGGCTAATGTAATTATGATGTGCCTTGGTGTGTTCCTCCTTGGGTTCAACTTCTTTGGGACTCTCTGAGCTTCCTGGACTTCCTGGGAGTCTATTTCCTTTGCCAGATTGGGGAAGTTCTCCTTTATTATTTGTTCAAATGAGTTTTCCACTTGCTGCTCTCCCTCTTCCCCTTCTGGTACCCCTATAATTCGGATGTTGGGACATTTAAAGATGTCCATGGGAGGGGAAGAGTCAAGGAAAGGAGTATGTATAAAGGACCCAGCAACAAAGACAATGGCAGGGGGGCTGAATGTGGGAGGTGGGAGGTGAGGGGTGAGTAGGGCAGGGAAGTATACAGGGGGGAAAATGGGAATGGGGACAATTGTAATTGAACAACAAAAAAAATTTTTTAAGAAGTATCTACTCAGGGCTGAAAGTTACAATTAATATCACTGCTTCATCAAGGACGATCTAATGTGGTAGTGGTATTCTATTTCACTGTGCATGCATGCTGGTACAGAAGACAATGACAACCAGCAGTCTGGTGCTGCTCTCTGGATTTGTTCTGAGGCACCAGCAGTTTTACCCTCAACTGATTTTGTAACACCGTAGGGGCCCTCAAGGATCCACAGGCCATACTTAAAGAACTTACGAGCTAGTTTAAGTCGCTTCTGAAACAGCTAGTATGTAGCCAAGTCAGGATTTAAACAAAGCTCTGTCTGACATTGAAGTGTACCATTTCCTCACTAGATAACACTGCTTCATTGCCTCTCAGCACTACAGTTGGCCATTTTTACCTGCAGATTCTGGATTCTGTATGGCAGACTCATCCCCATCCAACTAACGGCAAATCAAACATATTTGGGGGTGGGGGGGTATGTTTCTGCTGACACGTACCATGTAGTTAGGCCTACAATGACTGTGTCTGTAGTGAACATGTACAGACTTATTTTTTTCTTGTCATTATTCTTTAATCATAGATTAAATCATAATTTGCATAGCATTTATATTTTATTAGGTATTATAAGTAATCTAACTTTAAAGTTTATGGGGAATGTGCATAAGTCATATGCAAATAACTAGGCCATTTCATATAAGGGACTAGAGCACCCCAGGATTTGAGTGGGGGGTCCTGGAGCCAATCTCCTCAGGATACTGAAGGACAGCCATATATGTTTGCCAGCATGTTTATTTATACTCATAACCCAACCCCGCAATTCCAGAACTGCCCAAGCGAAAGACAACTGTACAAGGCCCAAAGGACACATCTTACATTTACTTTAGGGTTAGAAGCTCCACAAGTCCCATGCTTTTGATTTGCAATTGTTTCAAAGGATCAGGTACGAGAGAAACAATGTTCACAGGCTGGTGGTAGACTTAAACTAACATAGGCTACTGGGCACCCCAATGAGTTTCAAATCTCTGCTCTGTCCCTTAAGGGCTCTGAGAGTTTGGGCTAACTCTTTAATCTTTCAGTCTCTGTTTGCTTCTCTGTAAAGTGATCCAATCTTACAGGACTTCTGAAAAAAATTTAAATGAAACATGGGAAAAAGCACTTTGTTAACCTCAAAGCATAAAATAAATGTTACCAAAAATTGCACATTGGGCTGAAGATATATATGATATAGAAGTACAATTTTATAATTTAAGTTGATTTTTGTAATTTGAAGTTGTCTCTAACTTCCTGACCTTTGAACATGACTGTAATTCATATACTGAAAAGTTCTTAATAATCCCTCAATTTTATTGTAAGTAGAGGCAAACACTGCTTAGTTTATTCTAGCTTTTAGGAATGTGTTAAGGAACTTTATATCAGCAAAATACAAATGTTTATTATCTTTTGGAGAGAAGTTACATGGAAACTTTAAGAAATCCACTCCTAAAATCTACTAACAGATTACAGATGACATGATGGGGACTCTGTTTAGAAGCCGGGAATATGCAGCTGTCAGAGTTCTTATAATCTCAAACATTCAGAGAACAGACTAAAAAGCCAAAAGGAAAAAAGAGCGCTGTAAGTAGTAAAAATAGGACTTCACTCATTGAGCAGCCCTAACCACGACCAATTTATTCACATTTCTGCTCTTTTAGGCAGTCATATGTAAGTCAGGGAAACTGCATGTAAGAGTGTAATTATTGTTAATACTCATTAATACTGTATTGTTCACAATGCATACATGTCTTGTAGCCCCAACTCCACTGTATGCATACAACCAAGAGTGATCAGTTCACTTTTCATTGCCCTTTTAAAAAAAACTTCATAAACACACTAGGCTAAACACTAACAGTAAGAGCCTAAAGATGAGGTGTGCCCATCCTGCCTTGAAACTCTTAAAAACAAAAACCAGCAGATGAAAAAAATAAATAACTAAATCCCTCCCATCTCATCCTAGAAGTGTCTTGTTGTGAAATCATGCACCAACAATTTTCTTTCTGAAAATTTTCTATTCTCAATCCCACTAAGGAAATGAGAAATTTTCAACAAAATATGACAGGCGAGAATAGAATGAACAGAAAATTAATGCCTAAAACCAAAGCCTCTCTTAATAATCATAACTACAAGCAGTCCACATTTGTGTTTTTTATCTTTCCCTGTCCACAGAACAGGGCTGCTTTCTATTTACTTTGCAAGTATAATTTCAACAAACTCCATGAATAATTTGACCAATTTTTATTTGCTATAACAATAACCAGGAATCATGTCATACAGACTGAGGTAACCTAGCCGACCACCACCAATTGATGTTTTTTGTTTGTTTGACTGTTCTTTGCAGCACAAGTAGAAACACATATGAACTACGGACAGTACGAAGCTAAAAATCTGCTCATAAAATTTTACCTGTCCATGTATGTCTCCACATACTGTTACTGGTGTTGATACTGGCTGAACATTTGACTCTTCCAAGAGGAGGTCACAGACATAGTCACATAGCCGCTGTAAGAAGAAAAGACAAAGTGCAATCTTTTACAATATTAAAACTAAAGATCATATGACAAAAAGACAAGAACTAGCCCTGGCTGGTGTAGCTCAGTGGACTGAGCGCAGGGCTCCAAACCAAAGAATCTCAGTTCGATTCCCAGTCAGGGCACAATGCCTGGGTTGCAGGCCAGTTCCCAGCAGGGGACACACGAGAGGCAACCATACATTGATATTTCTCTCCTTCTCCCTCTCTCCTTCCCTTCCCCTCTAAAGATAAATACATTAAAAAAAAAAAAAAAAAAGACAAGAACTAATACTTACATTGTTTTGATAGGAAAGAAAACTGCCCTTTGATGATTATGGGATTATGTTTACAGTAAATAGCTCCCGAAGTTTATAACCTACTATTTGCATCTTTTAAAATCCTAACTCACTTCCATGTATCTTCAGGTTAGCTCCAAAGAATGAATATGCCATGTTTGGCCCATATTTTTCTAATAGTCTTCTATCACCACCTTCTTTTTCCTCATTTTGCCAGAATAAAGAGCACTGCTCTTTTTAAGTTAGCTTCATAAAGTAGCAATTAATACCCTAAAAATGTTTTTTCTGCTACTGTACAATTTTTAAAATAAAACTATACAGTGATTTTTTTTTTTTTTAATCCTTACTTGAGGACATGCTTTCATTGATGATAAACATCGATGTGAGACGGAAACATCAATTGGTTGCCTCCGGACCAGGGATCAAACCCATAACCTAGGTCTGTGCCCTGACCAGGGATAAATTACAATAAACCAACTTAGCCACCCTGCCAGGGCAATCAGGGATGTTTTCAAGTACCATCTCAGGACTTTACCCACCTTTATTAAATATAATGCCTTATTCAAATAATACTTGGAATATTTTTTCAGATACACTCACCAAACCTCCTCAAAGAGAATTCCACCAAACGTATTTTTAGAAGTGCTTTGCTGCAATTTGTTCAAGAGTGGGCAGAGTTTTCTGTTTGTTAACATGAAACCTGCATGTTGTCAGACACTTGTCCCATCCATACTTCCTTTCAGATTTCACATCTTTTAAGAAGAGTCCTAACTTGCATCACTGAAGGTCAGAGCACAGATCATGAATACAGTTTAAATGTTTCCCCCCACACATCCTCAGACAAAAGCCACTGAAGCAGCTCATCTCCCACTCCTCTTTCCACAATGCATCTCTGGGAGAGAAAAGTTCTCTATTTCGTACAATGCTGATCTTTCTATTAATAACTGCCCATTCTCAGGAAAGTGTTGGTTACTTACATATTTGAGGGCTGCACTTATTACACCCCTTTCAAGATCAGTTATTAAAATGTTACCCAAACAAATCCACTATAAACTCCACCCTGAATGAAACTCAGATTGTGCTTTAAAGAGATCTGTCCTCGCCCTGTATTGTACTGCCTTCCTTTCCCAATTGCTTTTTCCCAATTTGCACTTTAATGTCATGCTATCAACCTGTGCTAAGAGACACTGTAGGAGGCAGTCCTGTAGATAGCTTGTCACTGTGCAGGCTACAAACAAGGTATATAGAATGCTGTGATTGAACAGTCGCCTTCAAGGAGGACCCAGGAGAGAAATGTCTCTTTGCTTTCAGAGAGAGAGGAGGGGGGAGCGTGGGAAAAGAAGAGCGAGAAAGAGAAACATCAATTTGTTGTTCCATTTATTTATGCATTCACTGGTTGATTCTTGTATGTGCCCTGACCGAAGACAGAACTTGCAACCTTGGCGTATCAGGACAATGCTCTAACCAACTGAACTACCCTGCCACAGGGACTCTGTGATTTTTTAGTTGATCAGTTCCCTTCTTTCAGTAACCTCCCAGAAAGCTTGGGGCCTAATTTCAAAGAAGTAACCTGATCATCACAGCTTTTATTTTATATATGAGAATATATTCTCACTTTTACTGATGGTTCCATCTTGGTTTCCTACCTTTATTTTCCCTTTGCCTCATTCATTCTGAATAGAATTTACCTTGCTACATTGAATGCATCTTTGTAAACCACTCTATATCCTTTTGGAACCAAGTGAGTTATCATTTAATTTACATTTTGAAAGTAATCACAGCACAAATTCCTGAGGGGCCCTCTGTGGTTTCCATATTTGGATGTTCCAGAATGTGAACCCCCATATAATTGGCTCTCCTGGCCCATAATTCCTCCTGAACTGCAAGGAGATTGCTCCATACCCCCAGTACTGATCTGAAAGTAACGCTACACTACAAAAAGCATCACTGTGAAACCCTGCCAATCTCAAAGGCCAGTGAGTGTCTGGAGAACACATGTTAACTACTCAGGCACCATCTTTAACCCGAGGCTAGGCACACTAACTTGAGTAAAGTAACAGCTGCCTCCTGTAACTGCCACTTCTGCAGTCCCAACTGAGGATTTAGAGTTAAGTCTCTAAGCCAAAATCATTGCTTCTCATCTCTCTAGTTCAGCAGTAGCTTGTAAGTTCCTAACAAGCAAACACGAAAATAAGAAGTCCATGAAATCTCAGCACAAACTTTGCGTATGTCAGCTAGCTTTATGTACAGCGGCCTCAGGCCAGCCTTGCCATGGGAGAAGCTCCTCCAAAGCCCTTCCGGTTTTGTTCTGCTGCTTGGTTTGTAGGAAATGTGGTTACTCTTACTTAACCAAAAAGGTAAGATTCTTAATCTTACCCCAAATTTAGGGCAAATTATACCTGTCTCTTTCCATGGTGCCCAATTAATTCCTAATCCTTGAATAATTAGAGGTTCATGGCCTCCATTCTTAGGAGAAGATCCTATATCCCTTGCCTACCTTTTCCTTAAGAAACTTGCTCTGGTTCCATTCTATTACCTGCTCCTGTCTTCCTGTTGTCCCTCAAATACACTGGGTTTTAAATTCTCAACCACAGCACTACTACTGATTAATTCTTTGCTGTGAGGGCTTCTGTCCAGTGCATTAGAGGATGTTTAGCAACATTTCTGGCTTCTATGCCCACTAGACACCCGAAGCAACCCCCACCCCCAGCTGTGACAGACAAAAATGTCTCCAGATGCTGCCAAATATCCTGCAGTGCAAAATCACCCCCCAGTGGAGAACCGCTGGTCTAGACCTTCCTCCTGAGTTTAATGCTACTAGAACAGTGCCTGGGGCACATACGGTAATCAATAAATATTTGTTAACTAACCAACGTGTATATGCAAGTCTTCTGAACACTTCTACCTCTCAAATTTAGTATTGCCCAAACCAAACTCCGTTGCATTCCTTAATCTAGTTATAGTATTTACTAAGTAATCCATGCCAGAAACTAAGAGATTACACTGAACTTTCCCCTCTCCCCCATCACCTAGACCTATTCGGTCAACAGGTTCTATTATACCTTCTTCATTTCCTTTTAAACATCAGAATCACTTGTTACCTCAAGTTCTCATGTCACCTACTCTATTGCTTCTATGAAATTCCTGTCCCGTTCCAATCCATGGTCCATGATGTTGCCATAATAGTTGTAAAACCCAGTTTCGCTTCCTTAAAAATCAAGGGCAGTCTTCTGTTTATGGCACTGTCCCCAAACTCCATTCAGATACCACTGTCACTCCTACCACATACAACAGTGTGTTCCTGTAACAGATTTCCTTGAATCTACTTTTGTTTTTTAGTTAGCCATATTTTAAACAATATCAAAAAAGTCACAGTATAGTGTTTCCCCTTAAAATATAAAAGCATTGCAAAGTGTTTATCCTCATACAACCTAAAAGATAAAAAGTTTATTAGCCTTATCCTCCATGATTTGTCCTCTACCTATCTTCCCAGCACCACTTCCAGGCATACCAACTGCCTTGAATTCCTCGACTCAACCACGTTCTTTCTTCCAGATTAAGCTATACCATGGCACATAGTACATGTTCTTTCCTTCCTATTTCGCTTACCTGAGTAAACTCTACTCATCCTCTCATTTGCTCCTCCTTTGTAAAACCATCTCTGTCCTCAGAGTTAGATACTGCTTCTGTTTCCCAATATACTGGATAGCCCTCTATTTTAGCACACCATGCAATGATCATTTGTTTATTTCTCTATCTCCCTTATATTGAGAGCCCCTCAAAAGCAGAAAGTATGAGATTCTACCTCTAGCACCCACAGGGAATAGTACTTGACACACGAAACATTTACAGAAATGTTTGTTGTAAAGCAGTATACAGTTTGATGCAAACCTTAAATGAATGTCACATACAAGGCAGTGATCTAAGACTGTGGAGAATACAATAAACAAGATATCACCCTTGCCCTCAAGAAGCTTATAGTCTAACAGTAAAGACAGACACACTTGCTATCATACAAGACAGAATACATACTCTAAGTGGTATGTACAGACAATAAGATATCAGCTCACATCTGTCAGAATGGCCATCATTAATAAATCAACAAATAGCAAGTGCTGGCGAGGATGTGGAGAAAAGGGAACCCTACTGCACTGCTGGTGGGAATGCAGACTGGTGCAGCCACTGTGAAAACAGTATGGAATTTCCTCCAAAAAACTCCATATGGAACTGCCTTATGACCCAGCGATTCCACTGCTGGGAATATGCCCTAAGAATTCTGAAATACCAATTCAAAAGAAGTTCTACATCTCTATTTTCATAGCAACACTATTTATAATAGCTAAGTGTTTGAAACAGCCCAAGTGCCCATAAGTAGAGAGTGGATTAAAACACTCTGGTACATTTACACAATGGAATACTATGCAGCAGAAAGAAAGAAGCCCTATCTTTTCGACAGCATGGATGGAACCGAACTATTATGCTAAATGAAATAAGCCAGTTGGTGAAAGACAAATACCATATGACCTCACTTATAACTGGAATCTAATGCACAAAATAAACTAATGAGAAAAAGAACCAGAGAAATGGAAACATGGAACAGACATAGCTGTAGGAGGGGAGGCAGGAGGGGGGAATGGTGGAAGAGGAAAGGACTAAAGAACATGTATGAATGACTCATGGACATGGACAACAGAGAGAGGACTGACTGTGGGAAAGAAGGGTGGGTTGGGTGGAGGGGGGCAAAAGGGAAAAAGAAATTGAGACAACTGTAATAGAATAAAAATAAATAAAAAATGTAAAGCAAAAAAATGTAGTATGTATGGAATAAAAATGCTATAGAGCAAAGGTTAGTATAAAAAATGGGAATTTTTAGTAATAAATTAATTCAGGCATGTACTCTGCTGAGTCACTGTTGCAAAAATCACTTCACCAATTCATCTACTCTGTCTATAACAAGGAGTATGTAAATAACAGAGTGGACATGAAGGTGCTCAGAAAACTATCAGTAGCTATGTAAATTCTAATCATTCACTAGTAATTCTGACTATGGAAGCCAAGTGCCCTGCATGGAGAAACTGGTATCTAAGCTAAAGCTCAAAAGAGGCATGGACCGTACTGCACTGAGGAAGCATCAGTGGTAGTTAAGGACGAGAACCCTGGAGTCAGACTGCCTAGGTTTGAATCCTAGCTCCTCCACTTACTTACTAGCTGTATGACTTTGGAAAGTTACTTAATCTGTCTGTGTTTCAGCTACCTGTCTACAAAGCAGGGCAAACACTAGTAACCAACTCACTGAATATTACGCAATTTAATATTTGTACTGTGTACATATTAAGTAGGTGACAGAAATAGACTGAAAAGAAGAAGCAGGGCATGTAGTCAGAAGACAGCAATCCAATGTGCTTAGAATGGAATGTAAAAAACAAAAAAGTGATGAAATGGAAAACATCCCTAGAAAAGCAAGCTATTTGCCATCCTACAAAGGCTACTAATTGTACCACAAAGAGCTCTGCAAGGAAGCTTTCCAACCTAATTCATGGGTTAGCTGGACATCCGCAGGCAGATCATAAATTCTACAAAGCTTGGTTCTCCCCTTGGTAAAGTGAGAAGGGCACAGAACTAGAAGCTGATCCACTCTCTGCTCTGCAATTCTAGGGAATGGGTTAAGGAGTTGTTAGAGGCACTGTCCCATCCAATACCCACAGCGACACATAGCTACTGAGCACCTTAAATGTGACCGGTCTGAATTGCGATATGTCATAAATGTGAAATATACACCTTATTTCATAGACTTAAGTACAAAAACGGGAAAGTATTACATTAGTAACTTTATATTAATTACATGTTGAAATGTTAAAATTACTAAATTAATTTCACCTGTTTCTTTTTTACTTTTTAAAAAATGTATTTTCAGGCTTACATTTCTGAGCATTTTATTTCTACTAGACAGCACCATTACAGTCTATTTTCAGAACATACAGGAAAATGTGATTCAGTGGCCAAAGCAACAAACAAAATACAAGGCCCTGTGAAAGAGTCTCGAAAATACAGAAAACACTCTTCTGGCCCTACACAAAGCCACAGTGTGTGCTTAAGTCCTCTACTATGTTCATTTTTCCTTGCATTACCTGAAGAAAGATACCATGCAAACCAAAGAACTCTGGTAAACAGAACAATCAGTAAGACAAGCAATAAGGTGACAAATATGTATGGACACAGACAAGCATGGAAGGATACAAACCATAATATATGATGACAAACTATAAAATCAGATAGAGGTTGAATAAAATGGTCCAAAAGGCTGTTCAAATGTTGGAAAAAAGTTTTCTGAAGCTTTATGGAGGCATTTCAGACAAAGGTACAACTTTACAAAGTAGGCAGTCTCAAGTGAAAACTCTGGAATGGCTCAGACTGAACATAAAAGTGAGTTCTAGAAAGATTACGTTGACTATTAATCCATAAAAGCAGTTACTAAGGAATTACACAATTCTTTATATTGCATCTCTGAGATAGACACCAGTATTCTCCCACCCCCTATAATGGTAACAGCCTTCAGTTCCTCAATAAAAAAGTGAACACCAACTCAATGTGCAATTTCTTTGTTTCAACGTCACCTTTAAAAACCATTCCAAAGCTCCAACAAACTCCAAGTTATAGAACCCATCACCTGTCTAAGTATTAGGTTGGCCAAAAAGTCTGTTACATTTTTTTCCCGTAAAATAAAAGACATTTTCATTTTCACCAATAACTTTATTGATCTGGATATTTTGAGTATGTCAGCTATCTCTTGCTATTGGCTTCTAGTGGGTGAAAGCCAAAGGTGCTGCTAAACATCTTCCAATACATAAGACAGCTCCACAGCAAAGAATTATTTGGCCAAAATGTCAATAGTACCAAGAAAGTTCGCAAATGACATTTGACACGTTCGATCAGTCACAGCACCTTCTCCATACACTGCACAAATCTTTTTTGCATTTCAGTTGCGTTTTACCTTTCTTGAAGTAATAAAGCATAATAAAACGAAAATGTTGTATATCTTTTGCCATCTCCAATATTAAAATGGCTGCACAAAAATTCACCAATTTTGATGTTTTTTTAATGCATGCTGATATGACAGCTGTCACAATACAATCTAACAAAATTGTCAATACAATCTAACAAAACTGTTTCAAATGAAGTTAAAGGCAACTAAGCACTACTAGAGCCACTGTATTGAAAAAAACTAAATGAACTTTTTGGCCAACCCAATACTGAAATTTAAGTTTTTAGTACACCTGCCTTTTATCATTCATTCTTCCACTTAGCCAGATACGGAATCTGTTTCTTCCATGATCAGCTCTGAAATCTTTTTTTGTGGATGAGAACCGCATGACCTCTTTTTTAAGAAAGGTTATGCTTTGGTCCATTCACTTTTATATTTCATCCTTACTCCTTCAAAACAGTTATGTAGATTTGAGCCAGTATTAGTGATTTGACTGCTTCCAATTTAGGTATATGGAAATCATAATTCAATCTAGAACATCCTATGCATTTATTATTTTATTTAGTACCTCCAACTTCTAGTCTGTTTAAAACACAGTGAATTTCCGTCTTTTCTACCAGATCAAATCTTTTCCATAATGATCATTAAGTGGCCCTAATGATTTATTTTCTTCCTCTGACAGAATCTTTTATTTTGGCTTTAAAGCCTCTGAAAAGGTGCTCCTGGAATACTTTCCTGGCCTGCCTAATTTTAGTTTGCACTTCATGCCAAGAAGTAGAAATAAAATTAAATTTCTTTAAATAAGCCAGAGATGAGCAAATTAAATCACAAGCAAATTAATGTGATAAAAACAGTTCCGTGACAAAAAAAAATTCCACTTAAAGAAAGAATTCAAAATTTTCCTCAGGAGATGCCCAGAAGATTTTTTTAAAAGTTTATTAAGAAACACGCACTCTGGCTGGTGTGGCTCAATGGCCTGGGGATGAAAAGGTCACCAGTTCGGTTCCCAGTCAGGGCACACGCCTGGGTGCTGGCCAGTCTCCAGTTGAGGGTGTTTGAGAGGCAACTGAACAATGTTTCTCTCCCCTCTCTTTCCCCCTCCCCCTCTCTCTAAAAATAAAGAAAATCTTAAAAAAAAAAACCAACAAAAAAAGATACATGCTTAATATGTCCAATTGTGTTGCAAGGGGAAATGAAATGGTTTAATAATTATATTTCCTTGAAGTGGGAAGGAAATCTAATGTTTATCAAACTAAAAGGTCTAAAGAAAATCCAAGTGATTATCATCCAAATCATTTCAATATCCAATTTCAAGTTAATATCAAAATACATTTTCATGATAAGCAACATTTTACTAATTATAAAACACAAAACTTAAAACAGCTTTACATATGCCAAAGAACAGAAAATTTCACCATGATTCACTGATGGGCAAAAACTCACTTGACCCATGGGGTTAATAATGCTACCAAAAGATGCCTGGTTAGTTTTCCATGAACTGGGTACCAATGTTGGTGATATCTTTGTTTCCTAAAAAAAGCACCTAACAGAAAGGAGCCACAAAGGATTCAGGTGAGCATGAAAACTAACATTGGCTTTGTCCTCGTTTGAATTAAATCATCCCACGAAGAAGGGGAAAATGCACAAGAATGACTCCCCTATCATTTAGCACCTATAATTCCCCTATAAGTAAAAACAAGTTACATTCACAACAGTTCCTTTGGCTTTCAACATTTTGCATACTTGTTGACAGTCCTTAAATACCAACTTCCTGTATCAAAAGAAAGAGCAAAAGACAAAAAAAAAAAAAAAAAACAGTAACATCTTCCCTAAGAGAAAAAAAAGTCACGGACAAAAATAAATTGCTCTAAGCCCACAGCTTAAAGAATAAAAAAAAAAAAAATGCAAAAAGGCTATTGTTTACTCACCTCTCAGCAAATCAAAGTTAACTGAACAAATAAAAACAAACAGCAGCACTTACCGCGAAACACGGCGAGACACCTAAGCGCTGGTTTAACAGACGCAGGAAAAGAGGGAGACTTGTCAAAGACTGACATTCCTCCCTTTTCGCCGCGCACACGGGGACTGTGACTTGGATTCGGCAGCGACAGAAAACCACCCACCTCCGTTAGGAAACCCAGGAAAGGCGATCCTGAGTTCATAAGGGATCATGGGGGAACAACGCAAAGGACAGAAAAGTACTGGTCTTTATGGAGGGACTACTACACCGTCCACTTAAACAAGCTCCACGGCGCCCTCGAAAACGGGACTCCGACCCGAACGAGCAGAAGGAAGCCCGCACCCCTGAAGAGCAACTGGGCGGAGAGGCTGGGAGAGAGACGCCTCGGCATCCCTTCCTCCAACATCTCGCCCAAGCGGCTGCCCAGTCCTCGGGAATCTAAACACCCTGGGGCCGCCGTCGCGGGGTCGGGACATCTGTCAGACGCCGGCCACCCAGCGCTCCTGTCACCACCTCTGGAGGGATGACCCCACGCCGAGGGCACTGCCCGCTGGGGCCCGGTTCGGAGTCCGGGAGGCCGGGGACCCGGTGGGGGGAGAAGGATCTTCCACGCACAGCTGTTAGGGCTCGGAGCCCCAAGGCCGCCGAAGGCCAGGAGGGGCAACCCTGGGGCAGAGGCCGCGACACCCCCCAGGCTCCCCGCTACGGACCCGGGACAGCATTCGGCGGACTCCCGCTCCCCCGGCTCCCCCTGTTCTCCGCGCGACGCCGAAACGGGCCGGGTCGCCCGGCACCGCGTCAGGCCCTCCACCATGACGGGACGGGATGCTGGCGGGGGTCCCGCGTAGAGAAGGGCGGGCCGGCGGGCGCCCCGCTGCCGGAAGGGGCGAGCCCCGCCAGCGGCGCTCCCGCCCCGACCGAGCTCACCTTCAAGTCGTTCTCCGGCAGGTACTTGCACAGCCGCGCTATCTCCACATACTTGTCCAAGTCCAGGGGCGCCATTTTAGAAATAACAAGCCCCGACGGCGGCGGCGGCGGCGGCGGCTGAAGTAGCGGCGGCAGCGGCAGAGGCCGAAGCCGGAACTCTCCCTACGTCACGTCCGGCCCATGAGAGGCGTCTGCGCAGCGGCACACGGCTTGACCCGAGTCTCCCCGCCGCCTCGGCACGCCCCTCACCTTCTCCGGCAGAACTCAGGCTGCGGGCCCGTAGGGGTACCCCTCGGTCCCGACAATGAAACCTGCTGGGACCCGTAGTTGTTTGCCGCGGGGAGGGCTGGGATTTATAGTTTTGAGTAGTGGCCAGATGCTCACGCTCTTTGCCTCCAGTTTCCTTCCACCAGACTTTCAGCTCCAGGGACCCAGAGGTGCTTTTCCGATCAAAACGGGGAAGTAGGGGACCCTAGCTATTCCCTGGCTTCTCACTTCGACTCATTTAAGCATTGTCACCCCGAACACCTTCAGTTAAAAATTAGGTAAGCCTGGTCATGGTACCCCGTTTGCACCTTTCCTGGGCCTTTTGAAAACCTTGCCTAAATCTGTGGCAGAGATGTCAGGCATCCAGTCTTTCAGGCCTTAAGGAAGGGAAGCGTTATTCTAGTAAAGCGTTATTATGCTAAGTGCTATATAAACGCTGTTTTTCTGTTTAATTCTCATAACGACTCATAGAAAAGCAACACTTAGAGGGGTTGAGTAACTTGCCCCAAATCTCAAAGGAAATAGGTGGAAGGAGGCTACATTGGAACACAGGTCTAGCTGGTTTAAGTACACTTCAATGTGTCTCATCAGGTCAGGGATTTTTTTTGTTGTACCTTTGGCACCAAGAACAGGACCTGGCATGGCACTTGGCATACCCTCAACATTTGGTTCGTTCAACAGCTTTTACTGAACACCAACTATGTGCCAGGTACAGTTGTAGGCACTTGAGATATTCAGCAAACAAAATAGACAAAGATCCCTGTCCTCAACCAATAGCTCCCTGATAGTAGAAGAGACAGAACATAAACAATAAATAACTGTACAGTATATTGAAAGTCAAAGGAGCTGTTGGGAATGTAACTTGTTATTTACTTATATGTAAATTATATGTGCTATGTGATAGGGAAGTCTTTCCTATGCATTTTCCCTTTCTTAGTGGGATGATTTAATTCAAATGAGGACAAAGCCAATATTAGTAGAAATGTAGCTTTCATGCTCATCTGAGTCTTTTGTGGCTCCTTTGTTAGGTGCTTTTTTAGAAAACAAAGATACCACCAACATTGGTACCCAGTTCATGGAAAACTAACCAGGCATCTTTCGGTAGCATTATTAACCCCATGGGTGAAGTGGGTTTTTACATTAAGCACTGGGGATAAGGAACCCCAACAGGATAAAGGAGATGGGGTGGTGCATTTTAAAGGACCAACAGACAGGTGGGGGGCATCCATGTACTAAAAGGGAGTTATAAGGAGGAGCTGATGCAGAGGCCTTAAGATGGAAGCATATGTAGAATCTTGGAAATGGAAAAAAGATTAGTGTGGTTAGAGCAAGGTGAGAAGAATGGAGAAGGAGAGGAGAGAAAAGAATGTTTTCTTTTTTCCCTGATTTTTACTTTTAATGTAATGTAAATATTGCAGGATTTTGAGCAAAGGAATAATATGATTGAACTTATTTTAGAAGAATATGGTGCTGTATGAGACTAGGAGATAATGTTTGCAGCTGAGACACCAGTTAGGATACTGTCATATAATCCAGTAGTAGCAGATTCTCAATATTTGTTGGTCAAGTGGCTTTGGACTGGATCTTCTTGCTCTAAAGTGTATTTTGGGGACATTTGGCAAAAATTTAATGAGGTCTCTCGGTAAAGTTCTTTGTATCATTCTTGCAACTATTCTGTCAGTATTAAATTGTTTTAGAGAAAAAATAATTTGTAAAAGTTTCTTGTAGAATGAGCCCTGGCTGGTGTGGCTCAATGGATTGAGCACTGGCCTGCAAACCGAAGGGTCGTGGGTTCAATTCCTGGTCAGGGCACATGCTTGGGTTGCAGGCTGGGTCTCCAGTTGGGGGCATATGAGAGGCAACTGATCGATGTTTCTCTCCCTTGCTTTCTCCCTTCCTTGCCCTCTCTCTGAAAATAAATAAAATCTTAAAAAAAAAAAAGATAAGTAAAAGTTTGTTGTAAAATGAATGATGCCCACAAGCATACATTTCTTAATTCATTTAACAGATAGTTATAAAGTACCTGTGATATGAATGAGACCAATATGACCCCTGCCCTCATGGGGCTTACAGTATGATAGGGGAGACAATAAACATATAAATGAGAAAATAATTAGATGCAAAGTGTGATTAGCACTAAAATGGGAAAGTGATACCGTGAGTTAAAAAATGGAGTAGAAGAGGCCTGCTTTAGGTTGGCAATGTAGTGGAGGTAAAGCATGCAGACTCTAGCACCAGATAGCCAGGGTTCAAATCCGTTACTAACCATGTGACATTGGCAAAGTTATTTTTCCTTTCTATGCAGCAGTGTGTTCACTCCAATATGAAGGCTGTAATAACAGTGCCTAACTCATATGGAGATAAGAATAATACTTACCTTGTAGGCTTGTACTGAGTTTTAATAGACTTAATATATGGAAAGGGCTTAAAACAATGTCATGTACAAAATGCAATGTGAGTGTTAACTTTCAGGTTTGGGTGGGCCAAGCAAGGCCTTTCTGAAGAGGTAACATTGAAGACTTTAGGGGGAAAAAAGTATAGGGAGAATGTGCTCTGGGTTTCTTGGAAGAAAAAAATCCAAGTGAAGAAAAGACGCGACTGTTGTTTGATATTTTTTAAAATTACAGTCCTCTTTGGAAAGCTGGCAATTCACTTTTCATCTCTGAACCTCAGTAACTAGGAATGAATCCTACTCAAAATACTTTCTCAAAATTGAGGAGGACAAATAAAGTGCTTGAAAGGAAGTTGTCATGAGCATCATTACTTTCCTTGCTAAGTCAGTGAACAGATAGGTAATGAAAGCAGTTGGTAACACATCCCAGTGAAATAGGTGGCAGTCCTCACATTACCAAACTGGCTGGCAGGAAGAAGCTCCATCCTGCAGACCCACCTCATTCAATGAATCTCAGTGCCGACATCCAGAGCAGAGAGAGGGAAGAATCCCTGAGTATTGGGTGAGGTCATAGAAGAGTTGATAGACACATTGGGTGATCTGTTACAAAGACAGTATGCAGAGCTTGCTGACTGGAATATGTTATTTATTAGTCTGCCTTGCACAAAGCAAAAGATACAGGCTCCTGGTTTTGCCATTTATGTGAGTTAGTCATTTTAATTTCTCTAGGCCTTGATTTCCCTTATAAAAATAGATCTCAAAAGTTCCTTCCAGCACCTTCTGAAATGTGATTTCTAGTCTAAAAGCATAAGTTTCACAATGAAAACGGGTTTCTCTTTTGCCCACAAACCTCTTCTAATTTTTATTTATGCACAACTCCAGCACGGCACCATGAAATGGATCTATCTAGTCAAAAGACACAGGATGTCATACCTTTCTGCAGCTCTGAGCAGAAACCTCCATCGAGATGCACACAGACAGACAGCAAAGCCAACTTGGCCTTGGTTTTCCTTGCTGAAGGAGAGCAGAATAACTGAATACTTCTAAACAACTTTTTGGCAGACATTCAATGGATATTTTTTCATTAATACGGGAATTCACAAAGACTCCAGGTGTTTGAAACAGGATATTTGAACAGTGAGGAGAGCTGCAAACCTCCGATTCCATTTCATGAATACATTTTCATTATCGTTTCAAGTAGCTAAAAGCTTTACCAAGTTGGTTTTTCTCCTGTCTTATCCAATCCTCTCAAATGCTCCCTCTGTGAGGTAGATAGTACTATTCCCATGGTAGAGATGAGAAAACCAGGGCCGGGAGAGGGTAATGAACTTGCCAAATGCCAAAGTTAGATGGTTAGTGTTAGAGCCTGTATTTGAACTCAAGTGTGTCCTTCTTGTTCCCACTCTGCTACCGTACCTCTGCACTTCAGGAGCTCCCATTTCCTCCCTTAGTTGTTTCCCATACTTCCCAGGTTACTGGCCTCAGCCTTCCTAAGTGATTGCGGGGTTCTCTAAAACATAGACCTAGGTGAGCCACGTCTTCATTCTGAGGAAAGTACAGAGACCCTATGGAGACCAGGAATAATGCACATGAACACTGCCCATTCAGGACTGAGTTCGTTTGTAGCTAGGAATAGCATCACACTCTACAGAGGACCAGCTCTGCACCAGCAGCTGGGCACTGAGCACTTCAGATGCATTAGCTCATGCATTCCCCACCAGTACCTTGTGACAAATCTTAGCTCCATCTTACAGCGGTGGCACTGAGGCCCAAAGAAAAGTAACTTCTCCAAAAATAGATATTCTCACTGATGACCTTTTTATTTCTTGCACTTTTTACAAAGGTGCCTAGTTATTTGTTTTCCTTTTTAAGCTCAATCTCTCTCTCGCTCTCTAGTTCGACTGTGAACTCCAGGAGGCCAGGACCCTTGTTTGCCTGCCACAGTTAAACGCCCTAATTCTGGAATGAGTCAGCCGTTTAAGGCGCCAAAGCTTGAATTGGCCTAAGACTGAACAGGGAGATTTTTCCCTTTCAGAAACCATTCTAACAGCCGCTGGAATTGAAAATATCCTAGCCCCTTTTGGATAACCCAGAATTGGGTCACGCCAGTAGACGCCCAACCCCCGGCATTTCTCTGGTGAATCCTTTCCCGGTAACCCTGGTTTGTTGACTCCGCGGGTTGGTAAGGCCCCGAGAACGGACGGCCTATTGGTTCCCCGAAAATGCACTCCAGCTGGCAGAACCCCTCCCCACCTCTTTAACGGCGATCCCTGGAGGCCGGACCGCCGGGCCGGACCCTGCGTGCGGGGAGGAGGCGAGCAGTTGGCTGCCTCGCTCTTCCGGGGTCTGGGAGGGAGCGAGGGCCCAAGCACCGCCTCCTAGGGGGCGGAGCCCCAGTCCGGGACTGGCCTAAGCCGCCGCAGGTAATGCGGTCTGGGGCTGGGGGTCACCCGACGCTTTCCTGGGGCGGGGGTGGCCGCAACCTTTAGGGTAGTGGGTGCTGGTCGGATGGGGAGGCCCTCCTCTGGCTCTGGCTCTGGCCCCGGCACATGGACCGACAGGAGCCGGCGTGTTCCCCCCACGACCCTGTCTCCTATTCCCTGTCGCTGCCACGCGGGGATGGGACTGGGGGATATCTGCGCTCACGCGAAGTTTATCCCACTGAGCTTTTAGGTTTTGGGGATAGCAGTCAGTGGCTTAGGCCAAGGTTGGATTTATCCATTCATTTCCCAAAAATCTTATCCATTTTCTTCATTCACTCAATCCCTCACTTCTACTCAATGCAGAGCCCATAGGTAGGTTCTTTGAAGGAATACTACAGGCCTCGCTCTCTTGAGTCTAGTGGAAGTTAGTCTAGAATCTAGAGACATTTACATGGCTAATTGCATTCAGGGTGACCTCTGCAATGATGGTGGTTTAATAGACACCTTCAGAGAGAGAAGAAAGTAATTCAAGGATGTTTACTGAGGAAGGTTCCTTGGGAAGGGGCTGTGGAGGCTGACCAGCAGTTTGCTAGTTGACAGGAAGGGAAGGGACATTTCAGGTACAGGAAGCAGCAAGGGATGAAAGTTATGAAAGGGCTTGTCATTTTAGAGGAACAAGAAATATAGCGAGAACTACTAAATATAGCAAGAAATTGTGGAGGTAAGTTCCTGGAAAGAAGACTGAGACCAGAAATCTTTGAATGTGATGATGGGGTCAAGGATTTATCCTAGACTTCAGTATTTCTCAGCCTTTTAAAATGTTTTATCTTTTGATAAACATGACCTCTGAAAATTTATTTTGACACCTACCCCTTCACCATGAAAATTACAGATACACAGAAAACTTTAGCCAAAGCACTTCTGTAATTGTGTTAAGAAAGTTGCGTTATATTTGCCTCCCAAATATTACATTATATGAAAAGGTCGGTAATGCTTATTCAAATTCATCAGATCCTAGAATTGGTATATCAACAGGAAAGGTTTTAATATGGGCAGTGACCTAATTTGTTCTGTGTTTTAGGTAGAAGTTAATCATAAATGTCTGAAAAGTGCCTTTCTTTCTTGTACGTAGGACACCATGAAGCAGCTGCCGGTCTTGGAGCCTGGAGACAAGCCCAGGAAAGCAACATGGTCTGTAAGGAAGGATTCAGACAGAAAAAAAACATAAGTTTTTGCTTCATTTATAAGTAGTTTACTAACATATTTAAACATCTATGGAAAAAGGGGGAGATGAAACTGTTTGCAGTTTCTGGTAATTAGACTCAAACTGTCTGAAAAGGTCTTCAGAGGAAAGATAGCAGGGCAACAATTATCAGAGCAGATGTTGATTTTATTAAAATCCATTTACCGGAAAGAGGAAGGCGATGGCCATCTGGCATCCTCAGCTTCAACACTGTGTCTTCCCCTCAAGCTGAGATTCATTTTTAAGATTTTCAGGGAATAGGATTTGGATTAAACTGGCTTCACTGTTTCTTGACTGCTTGCTCAGTCAACGCTTCATTCAACAATTAACACTGGCCTGACAGGGGCAGCTGCTGTGTCGGCACTGAACGTACAAAGGTGAATAGTCTTACTGTAGTGGGGGCTACAGATGAAGCAGTTGATGGTGATGAAATGTGACCAGTGCTGAAACGGGGCCCACACAAGGCTGTAGAGAGGGGGCAGGGCTGAAGCAGGACCTTGGAAGAGAGTCTTTGATGTGTCTTCCCTGTGCCCACACTTGCTCTCTACATAGCATAAATCTGATCATGGCATTTCCTCATTTAAAACCTTTTCGTGTCTCCCCATTGGCCTTAGCATCAAAACCAGAGTCCTTAAAACAGCCTACTGGACCCCGCATGATTTGTCCCCACCTGTCTTTCCTGCCTCAAATCCCTGTACTCATCCTTTGTCCTCTTTCTCTTCCTTGACATGCCTTGCACTGTCCCACTCAGCAACCGTATGTGCTGGTCTCGCTACCTGGATCACTCTTTTCCTCCATCATTCGTGCCTCTCATTGCCCAACTAACATCTGCTCATATATCAGATTTCAGTTCAAAAGGTGCTTCTTCAGGGAGCCTTCTCTGACTGTCTCCTCCTCCACCTCTCCTAACAGGGCAAGGTGTCCCTACGAGAGGTTCTAACACTGTATACCTTCTATCCCTTTATAGTGTAATGGGAATGAAACAGGTATTTGTGAAGTTATTTGTTTAATGTTTCTCTTCTCAAATAGTCTGTAAAGGCATGAACATTTTTTGTCTTTTTCACTATACATCTGGGTGCTGTGTGCTCTTGGGTAATTATTTAACATTTTTAAGCCTTGAGTCCTCAGTTGTAAAACTCAGATGATGATAAATAGAACGGTCCTCAAAGGGGTTTTATGCAGATTAGTTGAAACTGGGGTTGTAGTGAAGTTAGCAGCATGCATGGTATATTGTTAGTAATTATTCAGGTGCTAATGGGATCTGTGAATCTGGACCTCAAAAGAGAGATCTGGAAAAGAAATAGTTTAATATCCAGCCATGTGATATGAAAAATAGAGATATTTATTGAAGAAGATACAAGATACAAGGACCATTGTACATAGAACAATGACACCTCAGTCCCCTTCAAAGTAGGCGCCTTGGGACCTCATACAGTTCTCCCAATCACTATCAGCTGCCCCATCATATTTTCCTGAATTTCATCGATGGTCTGAAATCTCTTTTCTTTCAAAAGTGATTTTAGTTTTGGGAAAAGTCAGGAGTTGCGGGGTGCCAAATCTGGGCTGTAAGGGGGCCGAGTCACCTGGGTGATTTGATGTTTTGCAAAAAAACTCTGCACAGGACGTGATGCATGAGTGGACATGTCATGATGAAGCTGCCAATCACCAGTAGCCCATAACTGCAGCTTTCTGAATCATCCGAATATTTTCCGTGGAGGTTTGTTGAAGCTTAATGCAAAATTTGATGCAGATTCTTTGCTCTACTAGCTCATTTTGAATGTGACGGCAACATGGTACACATGTTCAGTCAATGGCATCTACCACCCCCACTGACTAGTATGGAGAAGTCATCATTGTTCACGCATGTGCATTCCAGTCCATTCTCCTTTGCTGCCAGGTTACATCCATGTCTCATAAACTGTTCTCGTTATGTTAATAATGGCTGGACTTTTTCTGGCCAGACTGCATATATAGATGAGTGGTAACTGAAACCCTCAGTACAGGTAAAATTGGTCAGGCAAGCAAACATAGACTGAGGAGAGGACAATCCAAGGGTACCGAGGGTTAGCAGCAGACTGGCAGGGAAAGGAGTCACAGAAGGAAACAGAAAGAGCAGCCAGAAAAGTGGGTAGAGAACCAGAAGGGAGGGCAGTGGGGAAGCTAGGTAAGAAGAAGGTACAAGAAGGAAGGAGGAGCCAGAGAGGTCAGATAAGACAGGGCCTCAAAAATAGCTGCAGAATTGTCTTTTCCAACCAGGAAACTTGAAGTATGCTTTCTCAGTCATAATTCAGAATAACTTTAGACAATGAAATGACTGGATCCTGTATTTGACTTTTTCAAAGGCTTAGTTAGCTTTGGCTTCCATCAGGTCGAGTTTTAGGAGTCACTGGAAAAGCTCTTAAAATCAGCAAACCTTGGAGAATATTAGCTGACAGCAGGAAAGCATCCCTGGCTAGTGGCAAGAGCGTTGGGGCTGTAGGCTCCTGTGCAATTGCCCCTAAACTCTAGCCACCACTTACTGAGTCTTTTTCTCCACTGTCACAAGACTTCATCTTATTCTTTACAGATAGGATCTATTGCTGGCCTCATTTCACAAATAATTAAACTTTGCTTCAGCAAGGTTAAGTGACTTCTAAAAGGTCATACATCTAGAAAGCGCCTGAACTGGGACTTGAACAACATCTGTCTGAATTCACAAACTGTGCTCAGAACTACCATCCTGTGTTCAGGCACACCACTGAAGATTTCTGAGTGTTTATCTCTCTACCAGATGGGGACAATCACTATCCCCGTGCACCACTGTTAGGTTAATGTAAGATGGAAGTAATGACAAAATTGGAAAGTCAAAGTTTATGTGCAAATGGAAGTTGCTATTATTAGGGAAATGATGCTTTGCTGGATACAATTTCAAGCGTCTGTGTGAGACCCTTGATTCTTATGCATATTTCATGAGGAGTAGAAAAAACTCTACTGCTTTTATTCTCTGCTCAGGCATCCTGAATACATCCTTCCTTTGACAGGTACACCTTGACCCCTGCTGGAGACAGCCCATGTGCTCGGGTGGGCCACAGCTGCTTGTATTTACCCCCAGTTGGTGATGCCAAGAGAGGGAAGGTCTTCATTGTTGGCGGAGCAGATCCAAACAGGAGCTTCTCAGACGTGCACACCATGGATCTGGGTAAGACCAGCGGCTGCAGAGCACGTGCCCCATGGCCAGAGTGCAAGGCTCCATGCTGCTGGCCAGGATCAGAGCATTCCTAGGAACCCCAGCTCAGTCCAGACCATGGGATTTTCCTCTAAGAACATAAACATCACCGAGAGATCCCTAAGGTCTCAGCAGATCCCCGGAACACCACCTACCACCTGAGTACATCCTTGTTTGGGGGAAAAGAGTCTGCGTGGAGCTCTGGACATCCAGCCATTTATTTATTAAATATTTATCTGGGAGACATTGATGACTCTGTCTCCTCTTCCATCCGCATTTCCAAGTAATCACCAAGTCCTAAATATTTCTCTCTTCATCCAGGTCTGTCCATTCCCACTACTACTACAGTCCAAAAATTGTTATCTCCCAACTAGATGTTACAACAGCCCTGCTTGCAGGAACTGTTACCCCCTCTACAGTATATTTTCCATATCTAGGCCGAGAGTATTATCTAAAATGCTAATCTGACCGTGTCACTCTGCATTTCAAGCCTTTCCCCACTTCATTTCTTGGCTCTCCCAAATCCCCATTTGCTACACTGAATAGCCTTCAGATTCTTGAACATGTCTTGAACTCTGGTCTCCAAACTTTTGCACATATTATTATTCCCTCTGCTTAGAAGGCTCTTTTTATTTCTTATCATCTGGCTACATCTTTCAGATTTCTGATGTTTTGATTTTTTTAATATATTTTATTGATTATGCTATTACAGTTGTCCCATTTCTCCCCCATCATTCCCCCCACCCTGCACATCCCCTCCCACCCACATTCCACACTTTAGTTCATGTCCATGTGTCACAAGTTCCTTAGCTTCTACATTTCCCACACTATTCTTGCCCTCCCCCTATTTTCTACCCACCATCTATGCTACATATTCTCTGTACCTTTGCCCCCTCTCTCCTCCTCCCACTCGCCTGTTGCCAGCCCTCCATGTGATCTCCATTTCTGTGGTTCTGTTCCTGTTCTAGTTGTTTGCTTAGTTTGCTTCTGTTTTTGTTTTGGGTGTGGTTATTAATATGAGTTTGCTGTCTTTTTACTGTCATATTTTTTTTTAAGATTTTTTTTTCCTTTTTTAGATTTTATTTATTTATCCTTAGAGGGGAAGGGAAGGAGAGAGGGAGAGAAACATCAATGTGCGGTTGCCTCTTGTATGTCCCCTGACGGGAACTGGCCTGGCAACCCAGGTATGTGCCCTGACTGGGAATCGAACCGCGATCCTTCGGTTCGCAGGCCCGCGCTCAATCCACTGAGCTACACCAGCCAGGGCATTACTGTCATATTTTTTATCTTCTTTTACTTAGCTAAGTCCCTTTAACATTTCATATAATAAGGGCTTGGTGATGATGAACTCCTTTAACTTGACCTTATCTGAGAAGCACTTTATCTTCCCTTCCATTCTAAATGATATCTTTGCTGGATAGAGCAATCTTGGATGTAGGTCCTTGACTTTCATGACTTCAAATACTTCTTTCCAGTCCCTTCTTGCCTGTGAGGTGTCTTTTGAGAAATCAGCTGACAGTCTGATGGGAACTCCTTTGTAGGTGACTGTCCCCTTAACCCTTGCTGCTTCTAGAATTCTCTCCTTCATTTTAATCTTGGCTAATGTAATTATGATGTGCCTTGGCGTGTTCCTCCTTGGGTCCAACTTCTTTGGGACTCTCTGAGCTACCTGGACTTTCTGGTAGTCTATTTCTTTTGCCAGATTGAGGAAGTTCTCCTTTATTATTTGTTCAAATGAGTTTTCCACTTGTTGCTCTTCCTCTTCCCTTTCTGGTACTCCTATAATTCGGATGTTGGGACATTTAAAGAAGTCCTGGAGGTTCCTAAGCCTCTCCTTATTTTTTTGAATTCTTGTTTCTTCATTCTGTTCTGTTTGTTTGTTTCTTTCTTCCTTCTGGTTCATTCCATTGATTTGAGTCCCAGTTTTCCTCCCATCTTTATTGGTTCCCTGTGTGTTTTGCTTCATTTCACTTATTGTAGCCTTCATTTGTTCATCTAATTTGTGAGCAAAATCAACCAATTCTGTGAGCATCCTGATCACCAGGGCTTTGAACTGTGCACCTGATAGATTGGCTATTTCTCGGTCGCTTAGATGAATTAGCTCTGGGGCTTTGAGCTGTTCTCCCATTTGAGCCATGTTTGGGGTTTTTTTTGGGGGGTGGGGAGGGTCTGGTTGTGGCTGTTACTTAGTGAGGGGCGGAGCCTTCAGTGTTCCCCAGGGCAGGGTGTCGCAGTCCCTGGGTTGTGAGACTATATGTGGGGGCGGGGTCCAAGAGGGAACAATGTCACTTGCTCAGCTCTCTCTCAGATTCCAGTCCCTTCCACTGCTTCCCCTTCACCTGGATTATCTGTGTGTGAATGTGGGACTGCCTGGTCAGCCAGCCACCTTGTGCGGCCTCGCTGGGTCTGCGCGTTGCCACCCAGTGCCCAGGGTCCATCAGCGCCACCTGTGCGCCTGGGGTCTGCTAGCTGCCAGTGTACTGCCAGCTGCTGCCTGTGCGCCCAGGTCCGCCAACCTCCACTTTTTCCTGCTGCGACTCCGCCCCTCTTACTGGTCTGGATGAATGGTTGTCAGACTTCCATACAGTTCAATTTTCTATAAGTTCTCGTTGTTTTCTTGTTTCTAAATCTTTGCTGTCCTTAATTTTGGTCGTTTGAGGAGGCACAGTGTATTCACCTATGCCTCCATCTTGGCCGGGAGTTGATGTTTTGATTTTTAAGAAATACATATTTAGTCTTTGTCCACAGTTCCTGGCTCACAGCTCCCAAACCCTCGGAATTTCTTAAGTATTGCGAGTGATAAGTATCTTTTATATTAATGAGGTGACTTTTGCCCACTAAGGATGTGAACTTGTCACCAGGAGACCCAACGTCGTCATTAGAAGATTGGAACTTTCAGTAATATCCTCCTTCACCTCCCCCCCGACACACACCCACCCACAGGGAGAGGAGAGGGGCTGGAAGTTGAATGAATTGCCAGTGGCCAATGATTTAATCAGTCATGACTTTGTAATGAAGCCTTCATAAAACCCCAAAAGGACAGGGTTCAGAGAGCTTCCGGGTGGTGTGCACATGGAGATGTGGGGAGAGGGGTGCACCTGCAGAGGGCATGGAAGTGCCACCCCTGTTCCCATACACCTTGCCCTACGCATCTCTTCCATCTGGCTGTTCCTGAGTTAGTATGTACATTTACGATAAACTGGTAATCAAGTAACATGTTTCTTTGAGTTCTGAAACTTGCTCTTGCAAGTTAATTGAACCCGAAGAGAGGGGATCATGGGAAACTCTGATTTATAACCAATCAGAAGTACAGGTGGCAGAGATGGGGGCAGGGGCTGGGGCTGAAAGTTTCAATCCGCTTATAATAGAGTTGGTTTCCTTGGCACCCAGCCTCATCTTTAGAGGCTTTCATAAGTCACCTCATTAACATAAACTCTGGTGTGATTGCTTGTTATAGTAGACACCTTTACAGATCTTACCACTCAGGGAAATCCAAGGGTTTTAGGAGCTCTGTGCCTGGAACTGACAAAAGTCAAGTACATATTTCTGAATATAAATCACAAAGTCACAACCACCCTCTGTATTTTCATAGCTTCCTGTATTACCCACCCTCATCGTTCTTCGCAGCCCCGTATCTCATGTGTTTGTCTCTCGTCTGTCTTCCCCGTGAGAGTATAAGCTCCTGGGAACCAGGAAACGTGGTTATATTGCCCATCATTGTATCCCCAGCCACTAACAATAGCACCTGACACAGAGTAGGTGCTTTATAAGTATTTGGATGGATGGCTGGGTAAACAAATAGTTACTACTACCTAGTGTTCACAACAGCAGGAGAAAACTGGCGACTCACATGCAGGGAGCATGTGGCATGGCTGTTACTGTTTTAATCTGAGTTGTTCACCAACCAAGTGTGAAGAAGTCCGCATAACGGGATTGAAGTGGTTTGGCTGCTCTTGATAATTTTGAAAGATACGACATCAGCAGGCCTGTATGTCTACATGACAACAGTTATTTGGAGCTGAGCTGCTACCTGTTGATGGGACTCTCAGGCTCCAATTTACTGCATTCCCTCCACTCCTGTGCAGGCATTTGAATTTCTACTCCCTCCCTGTGCTAGAATCAGGGCTCTAGTTCAGTTACAGCTTTATTGTCACCTCTTACTACCTTTGTGACTCTGGCTAACCTGTGTCAACCATGTGGGCTTCATTGTCCTGTAACATTGATTCGCTTAGCCGTTGTAATGATCCAACAAGATAGGCCCATGAAGGTCCTTTGTAAGGGGTTTGCTAACTAAAACAACTAATTGGTTAGATATTATTATTCTGTGAATTCGTTGAGGGCAGAAGATGCAGCTTAGCCTCAGGAGAGAGGGGAAGCAGGAATTGGAAAGCTGTAAAAAAAAAAAGTCTGCTTTCTCCCTCACACTCTGTGGGGAGATCTGCTTCTTAATATAGATGTTTCACTCTTCTCTCCTCCATACTTTGGCTTTCTCTGCCTCTCCACAGGTGGTGGGAGATGGCCACCCAAGTCCGGGAATTTGTTTGAATCCCAGACTCTTGGGAGGGAGGATCTGATGGACCCATTTGGGGTCAGGTGGCTACCCTTGACCCAACCAGCTGAGGCTAGAAAGTCAAAGTGTTACAGTACAAACAGGTCTTCTGGGTTTTACGCTTGTGATTGGGAAAATGGGGACAGTTTCCATAGAAGAAGGTTTGTGGATGGTCCCCGAAGTGTCTGATGTAGAACTTTTTGGAATTTGACCAAATTCCTTTTAAGTAATCTGATTGTTGTTCACTGATGCTTTTGACCATCTTCTCTTCACTACCCGCCCCCCAAGTTTGCCAAGCAATCAAAGCAGTTGGCAGCTTCAGTCTAGAAACTGGGTGAAATGTTTTCCAGGAACACACCAGTGGAGTTTAGCTACCTCGGAGGGCCTCTTGCCCCGATACGAGCATGCCAGCTTCGTTCCCTCTTGTACACCTCACAGCATCTGGGTGTTTGGAGGTGCCAACCAGTCCGGAAATCAAAATTGCCTACAAGTTCTGAACCCTGGTAAGTAGTCAAAGGTTATGTTATTTACCTAAATAAATAAATAGGATTCCATTTTTATTTCCTGAAACAAAACCCATTTGGATTGTATTGAATTATCCATTGAACTTTGCTGACCTCATAGAAAACAGGAATTTTAACTTCTGGCAGAATCTGAAAATAACAGAATTACATTTTGTTTACCTGGTAACCTGTACAATGATCAGCTTCTTAAAAGCCAGAGCTGGAAGAGACTTCAGAGGACAGCTATACCAAGTGGGCGACCTGTGTCCAGGGGAAGTGCTTCTTAAAGTCACTAGGGAGTCAGTGACTGAGCCAGGCTAGAAGACCCTGTGACTTAGATCAGGGTGGCGATTGTGCTCCCCAGGGCACATTTAGCCATATCTGGAAACATTTTTGGTTATGCCTGCTCGGGGAGGTTGGGGGGCAGTTTGCTGCTAGCATCTAGTGGGTGGAGACCAGAGATACTGCTGTATGTCTCGTAATGCACAGGACAGCCCCCTACGATAAGGAATGACCTGGTCTAAAATGCCAACAGTGCCTGCCCTAGATCCTCCTCGTGTATTTCTGTGAGCCACAAAGTGCAGAGTCCTGACTAACAGTCTCATTGGCAGTGTCATCCCAAAGGAGGCAGTTTAGCAACATCGCTACCGAGCAGATATTGCTGGACCACTGATGGATGGGAGCTGTACTTATCTTTTATTAGTTAAAAAATTGTTCTTGGGTTGGTTTTGTTGTTAAAGATTCTATTTATTTATTTTTAGAGAGAAGGGAAGGGAAGGAGAAAGAGGGGGAGAGAAACATCAATGTGTGGTTGCCTCTCACGTGCCCCAAACTGGGGACCCGGCCCATAACTCAGGCACATGCCCTGACTGGGAATCGAACCCGTAACCCCTTGGTTCATAGGCCCACGCTCAATCCACTGAGTCACACCAGCCAGGGCTGTTCTTGTGGTTTTTTTTTTTTTTTTTTTTTTTGCTTTGTCTTTTTTTTTTAATAAATACAATTTAGGCCCTGGCCAGGTAGCTCAGTTGGATTAGAGCATCATCCCAATACACCAAAATTGTGGGTTCAATCTCCTATCAGGGCACATACAAGAATCAACCAGTGAATGCATAAATAAGTGGAACAACAAATCAGTGTTTCTCTCTCTCTCTCTCTCTCCCCCCTACCCTCTCTCAAAAATCAGTAAATAAATATAATTTATATTCATTGTAAAATATTAAAAAAGTCTAAGTATGTAGGCAAAAACCATCCACAATCCTACGATGCTAAGGCTTTTAACATTTGTGTGTTTCCTTTCTGTCTTTTCTCTGCATTTTTATAAGCCTTAGCTCATGCTATTTAACCTCCACACTATTACACCTTTTTCCATTTAATTTCACAATTACTGCATAAATGATGTCCTACTCATAGCAGTGCTCTGTTAACATCATTTCGAATGGCTACAGGAACACTCCATTCTATGACAGTACCGTAATTCTGTTTTTCAACACCGAGGCTGTTTTCAGATTCTTGCCATTATAAACAACAAAGCAGTGCAGCGAACCTCTTCGTTCAGAGGACATAGACTGTGTTTCAAATTACTGCCTTAGAGTTCCTGCCCAGAAAACTTAAACAACCAATTGAAACACAACTTTCAGTCTTTTGGTATGTGCTTTCTAATTGCTCTTCAGAAATATTTTTCCAGCTCACCTCCAGCTGTGTTTAATAGTACTTGTTTTACTCCTGACTGACATTGAATTTATCATTTTTAAACATTGCTAATTCGATTAGGCAAAACAACTTGTATCTGAATGTTTAAATATGCATTTGTTAATTACTGATAATGTGGGCATTTTTTCCCATGCCAGTTCTTGCCCAGTCCCCTCTATCAACAATAGATTTACTTGCACAATAGTTGGTTCTTCTCTTTCACTTTGGGATAGTAATAGTTCCTACATTGTTAAATTTGGCAAGGATTTTTTTAAGAGATTTTATTTATTTTTAGACAGAGGGGAAGGGAGGAAGAAAGAGAGCAAGAGAAACATTGATGTGTGGTTGCCCCTCGCACACCCCACACTGGATAACCAGGCCCGCAATCCAGGCATGTACCTTGACTGGGAATCAAACCAGCAACCTTTTGGTCTGCAGGCTGGCCTGCACTCAATCCACTGAGTGACACCAGCCAGGGCAGTTTGGCAAGGATTGAAATTAATTCAATATCTGGTGCAAGGTTAATGCTTAATAATGGTTGTTGTGGTTGATGTAGCTGTAGTTTGACAGATGGAAGTTCATCTGGAACCCTGACCTTTTAATTTTCAGTGATGGCAATTATTTAAATAAAATACACTGAGAATTTGTAAAGCCTCTGTCAAAGGATTGATTTTACACCAGATCCATTTTTTCTCCTACAAAATATAATTTGACACCTTTCCCAAGAAATATGAAAAATGAAAGTGAATTATTAGTTGCTTTTGTTGCTAAGGCAAGTCAGTCAAATGGCTTAGGACTCCTCTGTGATTATGTGTGCTGGCATTTGAGTTGGCAGCAGCACCATCCCAGGATCTTCTGACCTTGGGATCTGAAAGCTCCCCAAGCTCTGTAGCCATGGAGACGATTCATTTGGCTTTGGATATAGGCTTAGACTTGTTTGGTCTCCAGGTTCATGTCTGAGCCCCACACATATTACAAATGCTTCATGGGTCACTTTGTATACTGGACGAAGACTTTTACGAAAGGTGTAGAATTTGCCATGAAAGAAATAACTCCTGCTGTGTTATGGTAGAGTGAGTGTGGGACCTTTAACAGATGTGAGTTCAGACCCCTACCCTGCTACTCACAACACTGTGTGACCTGGGGAAAGGATTTTAGTTTTCTGAACTTCAGTTCCCTCATCTGCAAAGTGGAGATACTTTCTGCTCACCTCCCAGGGTTAAGTGAGGACAATGGGGATGGCAAGGTACTCAGGGCAAGGATCCTGCCCAAGGAAGTGCTCAGTTAATGGGTCTGTTTCTATAAAATGTCCTCTTTGTTCTGAAAAGAAATAAGCTTCTAAATACTCATCCAGGTGATGAAATTTTATTCTCAAGTCAGAAGAGCGGAAAATACTTAGGTCTCAGTGTTATCAAAATAGAATTTGAATCCTAACTCAAACATTTATTAGCCATGTCACCTTAAGTGGGTGACTTCATGTATCTCTGCTTAATTCCCTTATCTGCTACTGAAACCGTAAAAACACTGCCTACTTTCTTTTAATAGCCACATATCCTGGGAGATTTGGCACATTTGCTTTCTAGCATCCAGCGGGAATGACTTTTAGCAGATGTTGGGCTCCTGTGAATGGCATGGAACAGGAGTCAGCGAAGTGGAGGAGAGCTCAGAGAGGATGTTTAAAGGCCTCCAAAAACAAATCAGCCTCATTCTTATGCACCTGTGGCTTTTCAGTTTTGGGGCCTTGGGCCTACCTGGGCAAATTCTAAGGCTCTCCCCTTACCCATCCTTGACTTCGGCATGTTGTCACTGCCTTCACCTGTGCTGTCCCACTTGGGGTTTGGGGCTTGGAAGGTGACCCTGCCCAGCCCCAGATTCAAGGTCAGAGGCCCCTCAGTCTGGGTATTTTAGGGCCTCCCTTCTCTCTGGAACAGAAACCAGGACTTGGACCACACCAGAAGTGACCACCCCCCCACCTTCCCCAAGAACATTCCACACATCTTCGGCAGTCATTGGAAACCGGCTGTACGTCTTTGGCGGCGGAGAGAGGGGTGCCCAGCCCGTGCAGGATGTGAAGCTTCATGTGTTGGACGCAAGTATGGACGGGCGGGCACCTTGGGGCTGCCACTTAGTTGGTCCACCGCTTACCTGATGTGGGAAGCAGAGGTTAGAAAATGACATCCTGGCTGAGTGTCTCACCCCTAGACTTCTTCAGTATAACCCTTAGCTGATATCTTCGTCCCACAGCAAAATTTGCATTTAAAAAGTATAAATGATCAATTTAAAAAATTTGAACAGGATAGTTTATAAAGTAAAAAAGCAAAAAGTTCTTCCTTTAGCATTTCTTTCCCACTCCCCAGGCAGAGGTAGACACTGTGGGCAATTCCTTATTTCTCCTTCCAGACTTTCCTATGCATTTATAAATCATACATATAAGTGTATATGAACATGTACGATTTTTGAAATTATATAAAAACTTAAAACCCTGGCTCATGTCACTCAGTGGATTGAGCACCAGCCTGCAAACAGAAAGGTCACTGGTTCAATTCCCAGTCAGGGCCCATGCCTGGGTTTTGGGCCAGGTCCCCATTTGGGGGCGCTCGAGAGACAACTGATCAATGTTTCTCTCCCTCTCTTCCTCCCCCCAACCCTTTCTCTAAAAATAAATAAAATCTTTAAAAATACAAAGAACCCTTAGGATTATTTGCATTTTTTTATTTTTATTTTTAGAGGGGAACAGTGGGAGAAAGAAAGGGAGAGAAACATCATTGTGTGATTGCCTCTCTCTCATCCCCGACCAGGGACCTGGCCTGCAACCCAGTCATGTGGCCTGACTGGGAATCAAACTAGTGGCCCTTTGCTTTGCAGGCTAGCACTCAATCCACTGAGCCACACCAGCCGGGGCAGGTTTATTTAAAATAAAATAAAATAAAAACACACACATGGACTCAAATTATAAATATGGTTCTACAGCTTGCTTTTGCAGGGGCAAGGTTAGATCTTCATGGGTGAAAGCATGAATTTTGAAGCCACATGACCTGGACTCGACCAGCTCTGACATGTACTCTCTGTATTACTGTAGCCTGGTTACTTAATCTCTCTAGGCCTTGGCTTGCTAATCTGTAAACAGAAGTAGTAGCAGTGCCTACTTGAGGATATTGTGTTAGTAAAAGAATGCTCTGAAAGCCTGTCTTAGAAGAAGCAGACTCATTCTTTTTAAAACTGGCAGCTCTCCGTTGAAGCTTAAGGGAGGTCTTTTTTAATTCAAAGCGAGGAATGATTTCCTAATGCCCAGTAGAAGGGGCAGGCATGTCAGGCACTGAGCTCTTCAGCGCCATAAGTGTTGGAGCAGAGGCTGTACAGACTGTAGAGAGAGGGAGTCCTGGACAGGGGTGGCGAGTCAGAGTGAGTGACCTCAAGGTCACTTTCCACTTGGAGCATCTCTGCTTGCTGGGAGGTAAGGCTTGGATGTATTTCTCGTGTTCGTGCTTCATAGCTCTGTCATCTGATGTCAATGAATTTACTTTTCTAGACACTCTGACTTGGTCACAGCCAGAGACACTTGGAACACCTCCATCCCCCCGGCATGGTCATGTGATGGTGGCAGCAGGGACAAAGCTCTTCATCCATGGAGGCTTGGCAGGGGACAAATTCTATGATGATCTTCATTGTATTGATATAGGTAAGTAGGGTAGAGGGCATGGGGGCTTACCTGCTTAAAATTATTTTATTTTTAAAGATTTTATTTATTTATTTTAGAGAGAAGAGAAGGGAGGGAGAAGGAGAGGGAGAGAAACATCAATGTGTGGTTGACTCTCACGCACTCCCTACTGGGGACCTGGCCTGCAACCCAGGCATGTGCCCTGACTGGGAATCGAACCGGTGACCCTTTCACAGGCTGGCACTCCACTGAGCCACACCAGCCAGGGCTCTGCTTAAAATTAAATAAAATGTGCTTTGATAGAATATAGCCTTGATCTTAGGTGTAGGTAACTTTACCAGCCAGCAGAATCTTTACTAGATTCTGTCAAATGTGGCCTGAATATTACTACTGATAAGTAATAAGGATAAAAGCAATTGGTTCCTGAGCATTTGCTATGTACTTAGCTATTATCTCTTCTTCCTGTGTTTTAATTCAAATGCATTATACTTTGTTCCCCAGCTGGATTCCTTTCAGGTGTTAGCCCCTAACCCCATGCCCAGGAGAGGCATGGACAACTTCCAGAGTGTGTCTGGAGGGGGGCAGCTGGAACTGTCATGCTACATAGCTAAAAAACACTGCAAAGAGGAAACTTAGAACAGAACATGAGAATTGTCTTAAAGTGTCTGAGGGGCTGACGTGCCCTGGAGAGCCTGAACTCATTCTGGGTCATTATTTTAGGCTGTGAGCTCCCTTAGAGCAGGGACTTTGTGTTTTTTGTCCCCCAGTGTATTTCTAGCACTTATCACGGTGTCTGGCAGGTCATGGGTTATGGGTGCATGCATATATGTTAGGGGCTGGAGGGATGAACTCGCTCTTGGTTGGTCCAGACTACAGGAATTGGAACAGTGTGCAGAAGGCATGAGAACTGCTGTGCAGTGTATCCAGCCGCCGTGCCAAACAATGGGTTCTCTGGTGAGGTAGCACCTGAGGCCAGGTGACACTGGCTGGGATTCCTGCGTTGGCTAGAATTTTGGCTGGACTGGGTGATTTTCCCTTCTTACTCTGGACCCCTGCCTTGAATTGACAGGTGAAAAATACCTTCACAGGAGCATTTCTTGTAGGCAGTCAAAAGAGGTTTGAATGCTTATTTAAAAAAAAAAAAAAAAAAAAGTCCTTTTGTGCTGAGTAACTACTTCCTGTCTCTTTTTTATCCATGTAGTTCTCCAAACCTAAAATCCAGTGATATGGTGCTTCATTTAAATGCTTGTTTGAAAAGGTGCAAATATCCCTGCAGAAGTAGGTTGGCAGTAGGTGCTGAGGCAAGTTACGGTATAGAGAACACAGGTTTTGGAGTCAGACCTGGATAGAAGTCTAGCTCTGCCACTTGCTAGCTGTGGGATCTCGGATATCTCTTTCCTCAGAGTTGCTTTTGAAGGAACTGTTAGTATTTAAAACATGCACATGTGTGCACACACATGGAACCTCACTTCTGGGCTCCAAAATAGCTAATGGTGATGGTCACCAAAGGTAATATCACATTTCTTAGTGCGCTCTGAAAACCACCTACATCAGAATCCTCTGGTATGTCCTGGCTGATGTGACTCAGTGGGTTGAGCACCAGCCTGCAAACCTCATGGTCACCGGTTCAATTCCCAGTCAGGACACATGCCTGAGTTATGGGCCAGGTCCCTATTTGGGGGCATGCAAGAGGCAACCAATAGAGTTTTCTCTCACACATCGATTTTTCTCTCCTCTTTCTCCCTCCCTTCCCCTCGCTCTAAAAATAAATTTATTTTTTATGTTTTTAAAGATTTTATTTATTTATTTTTAGAGAGAGGGGAAGGGAGAGAGAAGAAGAGGAAGAGAAACCTCAATGTGTGGTTGCCTCTTGCATGCCCCCAGCTGGAGACCTGGCTCGTAATGCAGGCATGTGCCCTGACTAGGAATCGAACTGGCGACCTTTTGGTTTGCAGGCTAGTTCTCAATCTCCTGAGCCACACCAGCCAGGGCTCTGAAAATAAATTTATAAAAAAACCAAACTATAGATTCCCCCCTCTCGATGACCCAAACAGGCTTTCAAGCTCCCCCAATTAATTTTTACGTACACTAACCTTGCTGTGCTGTCTCTCAAAGCTCCTAGTCGATGACGTTCAGTGATTGGCCTGTGAACTGCAGGAATCTGACAGATAAGTTTGAAACCACAGTATGTCCACTGTCTTTCTCTTGCCAGGTGACATGAAGTGGCAGAAACTAAGTCCCACTGGGGCGGCACCCCCAGGCTGTGCTGCCCACTCAGCTGTGGCTGTCGGGAAACACCTGTATTTCTTCGGAGGGATGACTCCCACAGGAGTGCTAGACACAATGTACCAATATCACACAGGTGAGCAGGTGTTCCCTGTGGGTCTCTATGAACAGATATGACTGTTTTTTGAAAAGTACCACAGTGCTTTGGCTTTTCAGGGTGCTCCCTCCACATCTAAATCTAAGGGAATGAAAACGAAATTTTTAGGGAATGACATAATCAAAGCAGTACTAGGGCCATTAGATTTTGTTGTTCCTTTTATTTCCCATTTCTTTTAAGGCTCAGGTGATAAAGCAAATGACTGAGCATTTCTGGAAATTTGTTAACACAGAGCCTTTGGTTTGTTTTTCATCCTCCAACAGAAAAGCAACATTGGGCCTTACTTGAATTTGATACTTTCCTACCCCCCGGACGATTGGACCATTCCATGTGTATCATTCCATGGCCAGTGATGTGCACTCCTGAGGAAGAAGATTCAAGTCCTGTCACTCTAAACTGTGATGCTGAGAAAGGGGACTCCTCCGACAAAGGAGTGACCCGAGGCACTGACTCACGGGAGGAAAGTCAGACTGACTCACTGCTCTGTTTTGTGTTTGGTGGGATGAACACAGAAGGGGAAATCTACGATGATTGTATTGTGACTGTAGTTGACTAATAAAACCCACATTTTTGTTACTTTTAAGTCAATTACTTACAGAAGTTAAGTGAAACCTTAGCTGTTTTATACTTCCAAAATATTTTGTTTAACCGTCTTGCTCTTACCTACTTTGGTAGGTGAGGAACCAGATAGCCCAGTGTGAAAACTTCAGTTATATAAACGGTTTTACGAGCAATACAACCTAGGTGAGATTGGTTGCTAAAGATACTAATCACAAAATGTTGAAGAATCATAATTGCGAGATACAATATAAGCTGTAGAAATCAGGGAGTGGATATTTACAGGTTCAAATGTCTTTTTCATTTTTTTATTTTTGGAAAGAGAAACATCAACTTGTTCCACTTATTCATGCATCCCATTGCCCTGACTGGGGAGCGAACCCTCAACCTTGGTGAATTGGACACTCTAACCAACTGAACTACCTGGCCAGGCCTTGTCTTAATGATCAGTAGCAGCTCCTCAGAAAGAGACAGACTATTGGTATTTGGTAGTGAGACCCATTAGGGGCAAGGAAGAAGACTGGCCCTAGTCTTTCCCAACCCACGGCACACAGCATTGCAGGTGATTTTTAATGTTTGTGTTCAACATGGCCTGATGAGCAAGTATTACTCCAGGCCTGTCCAAATGATCCTGGGCATTGGAGCAGAGATCTGGGCCTCCTGGTAACACAATCACGCTATCAGGTACCAGTTCTGCCAGCTAGCAAATTAATCTGTAAGCCACTGCCCATCTGAAAAATAGCTATCCTTGGGTTGCATTGGATTTCATGTCAGTGCCAGATAGGCTGTCCCTTATATTCACCTAGGCCACCTTTCCTCAGGAAGCCAATTCAAGGGGCCTTGAACCATCTGGACACAAATGTCTGCATTTGATCCACAACTGTGGTGGGGCTTACTGTAATCTGAAGGTCACCATCCTAGATCCCACCCTAGTGCCGCTTGGTATTAAATTTCAGAGATGGATATTTTAACATAGTGAGGTTCAAAATATACCTTTACGCTCCAAAATAATACATTGAATCCAAGGGTGTAAAGTTAACATATGATCCACCTCTCTGTCTTGAGAATTCAAGCAGCCCTGGAAGCATCATTAGCAAAGAGCCACCAGGGGGAGGATTGAATATGGGAGGTGGGGGTGGATAGGGTAGGGGACAGTAAGGGGGCAAAATGGGGACAACTGTAATTGAGCAATTAAAAAATAAACAAAAAATAAATAAGTAAATAAATAAAAAGCCACCAGAAAGATAGTTTTAGAAGGATAAAGAGAAATACGGAGTTTCACTTATGTCTAAGAAAACTCCACTCTAGGGCACTGTGAAATGGCCATTGCATAAGTGAGGATGTGGATTAACCTCCTACCCCTTTTTCTTAAAGTTAGGCAATTCTCAAGAATACTGAATAAAAATGTTTCCTTACCTCAAAACCCCACCCCCCATGAGAATTTAATCTTAAAATAAATGACCTAATTAGAAAGCTTACCACAAAAGTTAGACCAGTGTAAATAACAAACATTTATTGGTGTCACTTATGGTAGAAAATAAAGTTCCTACACCGGATGCACATGACCCAATTGTTAAATAGAACATTTCCAAGGTGAATGCGCACGAGATAGCCAATTTCTCCTCTCCCCCCACCCCAAGACTTGTGAGCAACTGCTAATGAAAAGCAGTAAACAGCCACTTGGGCTATAGCATTTTCAACTCCACTCCAAGGTGAAGATTCCAATTACATTCGCGACTTAAGTTCTCTCAATTTTCTCCTAACAAAAGTTCCTGAGTCCAGTATTTACAATATTACAGCACTAGCAGAGCAGTGTCTACAACTCATCTTTGTCTGCTGATTCCTCTTCGCCAGTTGGGGGAGGGCCTGCACTTCCATAGAGTTTGCTGATAATTGGCTGCACAATTTCTTCTAGTTCCTTCTTTTTAGCTTTGAAATCTTCAATGTCAGCATCTTGGTGACTTTCCAGCCATTCAATCTTTTCCTCTACAGCTTTTTCCATGGTCTCCTTATCTTCAGAGGAAAGTTTACCTCCCAGCTTTTCTTTATCTCCAATCTGATTCTTTAGAGAATAGGCATAACTTTCCAACTCATTTCTGGTATCAATGCGCTCCTTGAGCTTTTTGTCTTCTTCAGCGAACTTCTCTGCATCATTAACCATCCTTTCAATTTCTTCTGGTGTCAGGCGATTTTGGTCATTGGTAATTGTGATCTTATTTTTGTTGCCTGTACCTTTGTCTTCAGCTGTCACTCGGAGAATGCCATTCACATCTATCTCAAAGGTGACTTCAATCTGTGGGACCCCACGGGGAGCAGGAGGAATTCCAGTCAGATCAAAAGTTCCCAGGAGGTGGTTGTCTTTCGTCAGGGGTCGTTCACCTAGAAGTTGTATACAAAAACCTTGTTAGTTACTGAAACAGAGTACACCTGGACCCCTCCATTTCAGTCTGTTAGAGCCTACAGTGGCAAGGGCACTCTCTCATCAACTAGAAGTGGGTCACTGATCTGTAAGGAGCAACAAACGAGACTAACAGTGAGTTAAGTTACTAGAACTCAACTGAATCTCACCTACTTTACACAAACCCTTTTGTTCTTGTATTCTAGAGCTGGCTCAAAAATTATTTTTAATAAGAAGGAGGACTAAGATACCTGGATAAGATCTGGATTTTAATGCTGACTATACCAAACTCAACTCTAGTCAAAATAGGGACCCACTACTGAAAAAAACAGCTATGTCTTTTCAATAGAGTATATCAAGAAGTCATGCTGTTAACACACACACCATCGCATTAACGAATGTAAGCAATTACCTTCGTAAACCTTGATTGTAACAGTTGGCTGATTATCAGAGGCTGTAGAGAAGATCTGTGACTTCTTGGTGGGCACCACAGTGTTCCTAGGAATCAGTTTGGTCATGACACCTCCCACAGTTTCAATACCAAGCGTAAGGGGACATACATCAAGCAATACCAGATCACCTGCAAAGGTAACATAGAGGTAAGTTCTAATTAAAGAGTCCTAAGAGCACTATCAAGCAATCTCCCCATGAACAATGCGACTTTACCTTCTCTTCCTTGCTCTCTAGTTAGGTTCTATGCAAAACCAGTTTAGAAGCAGTGAATTAAACATTGCAAGGGATCCTGAAACTGTATCATGTCTTGCCCTCCTCCCTGTACCCTTTACTACCTATGTGACCTTGTTGCTCATGTTCTACTGCTTTCTAAAGCAACAGTTAATTATATTCTTCCCATCAAGCTGCAAGCAATGTGGAAGATGCTTGTGACACTGACTTACCTGTATCTTGATCGCCAGAGAGCACACCGGCCTGGACAGCAGCACCATATGCTACAGCTTCATCTGGGTTTATGCCACGGGATGGCTCCTTGCCGTTGAAGAACTCTTTAACTAGTTGTTGAATCTTTGGGATTCGAGTAGAGCCACCAACAAGTACAATTTCATCAATATCAGATTTCTTCAAATCAGAATCTTCCAGCACTTTCTGGACAGGCTTCATGGTAGAACGGAACAGGTCCTAGAAAAAGAGACATTAATTACAGTGATGATGATGCCTGTTATACTGAGATACTGTCTAGACTTCTAAATGCAATGCCCCAAACTCAAGAGAATCTAATTAGATTGCATTAGCAAAAAACAAGGAACATACCATGTTTAGCTCTTCAAATTTGGCCCGAGTCAGGGTCTCAGAGAAGTCTTCTCCTTCAAAGAAGGACTCAATTTCAATTCTTGCTTGATGTTGCGAAGACAGGGCCCGTTTGGCCTTTTCTACCTCTCGTCGGAGTTTCTGCACAGCTCTGTTGTCCTTCCTAACGTCTTTGCCAGTCTTCTTTTTGTAGAGCTTGATGAAGTGTTCCATGACACGCTGGTCAAAGTCTTCTCCACCCAGATGCGTATCGCCATTAGTGGCCACAACTTCAAAGACACCATTATCAATGGTGAGAAGGGACACATCAAAGGTTCCACCACCCAGGTCAAACACCAGGATGTTCTTCTCCCCTTCCCTCTTATCCAGGCCATAAGCAATAGCAGCTGCTGTACTGTTAGGAGAGTAAGAAGAAAAAAATTTCCATTAAGTTTACATTTTCCTTGCTTAGCAAATATGCCGTACCTTTGAATGTAATACTTACGGCTCATTGATGATTCTCATGACATTCAATCCAGCAATAGTTCCAGCATCTTTGGTTGCCTGGCGTTGGGCATCATTGAAATAGGCTGGTACAGTAACAACTGCGTGGGTAACCTAAAAGGATAACAGAAGGTAATTAAGTGTATTTTATCATATGGCTTTACCCAGAAGTTACAGTCAAGCCATTACTTTAGCTTCTAAGCCAGCTTATTTGTACGATGGGCATAATATATATAGTTTTATACCAGGGAAAAGTCCCTAGCATTTTGTTTGGCCTACAGGAAATTATGTAAGTAATTAAAACTGATAGAAGACATGGATGTCATTCAGATTCAAATTATTAAAACAATGAAGGCATTTATACAACACAATCAATCAATCATAGGGATAATAAAATTACTTAACACTATTCTGGAGACACTTACCTTCTTTCCCAAATAAGCCTCAGCAGTTTCCTTCATTTTAGTGAGAACCATAGCAGATATTTCTTCAGGAGCAAACGTCTTTGTTTGGCCACCTCCAATATCAACTTGAATGTATGGTTTAGTTTTCTTTTCAACCACCTATTTTAAAGAAGTTTTATTATTTGCAGAAACAGAAGGAAGGACACTTCAAGCTTCAACAAAAGTGGACTGTATGAGAGTCTTCTTCCCCCATAGTTTGGTTTACTTTGACCCCTTGGAGCTGAGTATCGACCAGAAATACTTCCCTCAATCCTAAACTATTGAGGGAAGAAATATCCCTCAATTTACTACTCTGTAGTTATGTGTGAAGTCTGTGACAACTTAAGTTTTATGACACATCAGAATGATTAAAAATTATTACACATTCCACGTCTCCACCCTTTTTTGTAGTCAGCACTGTTTCCCTGTAACTTCTCAATCTTAAATACTACCACTGCCCCCACCACCCACTTACTATCTGGTGAAAAAACCCAGTCGAACCTTGAAAGGCAAGAACTTGATGTCCTGCTGCACGGACGGGTCATTCCATGTGCGGCCGATGAGCCGCTTGGCGTCGAAGACCGTGTTCTCAGGGTTGGAGGTGAGCTGGTTCTTGGCTGCATCGCCGATCAGACGCTCCCCTTCGGGAGTGAAGGCCACATAAGACGGCGTGATACGGTTGCCCTGATCGTTGGCGATGATCTCCACGCGGCCATTCTTAAACACCCCGACGCTGGAAAAAAAAAACGAACGGAAGAATCAGCACAGCCATTCTCATCTCGGCCCAGGGCCACGCCCCATTTTCCCCTTTCCACAAACCCCACTTACCAGGAGTAGGTGGTCCCCAGGTCGATGCCGACCACCGTGCCCACGTCTTCTTTCTTATCCTCCTCCTCGGCCCGCGCCGCGCCGAGCAGCAGCAGCAGCACCGCAGCCACCAGGGAGAGCTTCATCTTGACGTCGCTGTCCGTCAACAGGCAGGCAAGGCGTCGCAAGCAATCCAGCCACAGGCCCGAAACACGGGAACGCACCGAGGTAACCAACCTGAGAGCGACACAGGGACTGGGCTCAAGAAGAGCAGCGGACAAAGCGATGGCAGGCCTGAAAAGGCAGGCCGCGGCGCTTACCTCTCAGGCTCACGAAACCCCGAAATCAATTTGCCTGTGAAGTCTGACCAGTGTCTACCGCGCGGTCCCCCGACTCCGTTTATATACCCTCCCCCCAGCCCTGTCGTGGAGGCCGCCGATTGGCCAAGTCGCTGCTAGTTGGAGGCCTGTGATTGGTCCAGGCCACCAAGCTGGCCGCCGCCGATTCGAAGCAGCTTCCTCCGCAACTAACGTCACCGTTTCTCCTCCCGGGCTGACTCATTGGTTACTGGTCGAGCCCAACAACCACCAATGGGAGGCAACATCCGCCCCCGTAAGCTGGGCTCTGTGGTTCAGCCGCTGTCAGTCCCTCTTTCGAACTCTCACCCGGAGGCTGTTTCTGCCGGTAACCGCTGAGGTCCGCCTCCACGCTGCGCCCTTTGGGGCAGGAGTCGGGTCCCTGCTTCCCTGTTTGGGCGGTGGGACTTGAGTTTTTTGCTTGTCCACTTCCCGAAGCGGGAAGCGGCTCTTCCTTCTCCCGGCCTCCATCCTGTCTCATGCAGCAGGTCTCCGCCTGGGTGCTACGATCGCCTCAAAAGAATTTATCTGTCCTTCATAGTCACTAGGCGATCGAGCCTAAAAGTCTCTTGTTCACGGGCCCGCAGCGCTCGAGTCAGGGCCTTGGTCTGGGCACCGCGCAGCCGCTCCTCCTAGCCAGTGTGTCGCCCCTGTGCCCTCTGCCCAGCTATCTTTGTCTATACCAGGTCTCTCCACATTGCCATACCCCGTGGTAAGTCATAGGACAGGCCTGGCCAAAGTAATTGTCTCCTATCCCTGAATCCCCTCCCCACTGTGGCAACTGGCACCTTGAAGCGCTTCCTGATGCCTTCGCTCCCTTCCTGGGATGTGTCCGTTTTCCAGCGTACTACCCCTTGTCTTCCTCTGCCCGGTCCATCCTTTCCCTTTGTGGCTCAGGTTATCATTTACAAGACCTTCGCCATCCTTTATTCTTGATACCTTTCTGCCCTTGCTGTCTGATTGTGCTTAAACGCTTTTGGTACACTAAGACTTGAAAATGCCTTAATCTTGTATAACAACCTGTAGCAAAAAATAATAGAGGTTACTATTTACCTCAGGTTTACTGTGTGCCAAGTTTAGTTCTATGTTTCCTGTGTCATTCAGTCCTTACAGTTCAGTATTTGGCATTTCCATTTTTCCAAACACAGATTTGTACAATTCTATAACACATCATCTGTATATTGTACTGTGTTCACCACCCCAAGTCAAGTCAAGTCTTCCATTACCATTTATTACCCCATACCCTCTTCTACCTGCTCCCACTCCCCTTTCCCTCTGGTAATGACCATGCTGTGTCTGTGTGTACGAGGGGATGGAGTTGGGATTGATAGCCAAGTCAGCATGACTCCCTAACCCATGCTCTTAACAATTTCTAAAAATAAATTCATTCACCAGATGTTTTTGGAAGACCTACTAGGGACAATCCAAAGGCCTGATATAAAATATTTTCAGAAACTACGTGGGACATTATCGTAGTCAGAAACTGGTGACTCCACTATTTTCCCACTAAATGTGTTTTTGAAATTCATGGGTATAGGAAGTACTGTGTCCACATAGCATTGAAACATCTTACACACAGTTCTCACTAAGATGCTGAGCGTAGGAGTCAGTACTCTGGAATTTTATCTCTCCTTTGGTGCTCTTCAAAGGTTATACTGGTGACTCAGAGTTCACTCCATTCTTACTATTGAAGTTGCATCATCCATCTCTTTCAATAGGGCTTGTAATACTGCAGTAACACTGACCCTTCTTTAGGTTGCATCAGTTTATTATCAAGACAGAAATTACCATTTAGCCACATTACAGCTTCATATCAACTCAAGCAAATTTCCTCTGTAGCAGTCACTGTCCACTTCCATTAAAACCAAAGCTTTAAATTTTGGCCTCACCCTTGATTGATGGAGTAACCTTTTGCATCTCTCCTTTTTCTAAGATTTAGAAAAGTGGTATCTGGCTAACTTCTGAAGGGAATTGGGTATATTGGTGGTTGTAATATATTAGATATATATTATAGTATTTTCTAAAGTCTCTATAGTATTTTCATTTATGGCTTGAATAGGAAAATGTGTAAATCTAGTTTGCTGAAGTATCAATGCCATGTTATCAATATTTAATAAGTGCTAGACACTAAGCTAAATGCTTTATGTGCATTATATCTTTTCATCCTTATGAAAGCATTTTTTAATGCCTATTTTACAGCTAAGGAATCTGAAGCCCCAAGAAGTAAATAAAATTGCCAAGAAGATCACACAGCTGAGAAGATATGGAGCCAAGTTTGAGCCTTGGCAGTTTGATTTTTAATTTCTGTGCTCTAGATTGTCATCCTGAGCTTCTGGTTTATGAGATTTTTGTTTTAAGATAAAGAATAGTTACATAGTTTGCAAATATTTTGAGAATGGGTTGCAGACAAGTGTAGATTTTATCCAGTGCTCCCATAAGTATGACAATAGATTTCTCTTTCCCATCTAATCTCACAAAGCTAAGAAGAGTTAGGACTGATTAGGATTGGATGTCATTTAGCTGCTAAGTCTTCCTTTATGAAAGGGAATGAAAGGCAGAGAGGTAAAGGAAAAGGCCTATGTCAATAACAAGTTGAATGTTTAGACCCTGACACTTGAGAATTCTCCATATACTTTGTGGGAGAGAATATTCAACTAAGAGATAAGACACATGACCTTGGGAAAAAACAACCTCCCAGCGCTTCAGTTTCATCATCAATTGAGTGTTAGGGATTTCTGTCCCACCTGTCTTAGTGGCCTGTTGCAAGGATCACATGAGATACTGTCTGGGAAAATACTTGGAAAATTGTGGAAGAGTGGTAATATTATTAAGATATTCTTAATTACTAAAAACTTAGTAGACAAGTTTTACTTGTCTCTTTTAGATCTCTATATTTCACCTGGAATTGGTTTTGTATATGCGTGAGTTGTATATAGTGTGAGTCAGTTTTTTCCAAATGGATACCCAATTGTCCCAACACCATTTCTCATGTTAGTATATTTGTTAGCATCTCTCTTAATTACTATAGCTATCAATGTCAATATCCAATAGAACAAGTTATACCACATTGCTTCTTCAGTGGTGTGTGTGGCTCTTCTTGGCCCTTTGTATTTTATTATAAATTTTAGAAGTAGCTTGTCAAGTTAGCAAATCAACCTGTTGTATAGTAAGTAAAAAAGCAGGTTACTCAACAGTATGATAGTACTATACCATATATTTTTAAATAGGCTTTAAAAAGTCTTAAATTTCTATTTATTTATGTATTCTAGGATTTTTAAAACTTTGCATGAATTTAGCCCTTACAAATTTGCTATAAGAAATAAACAATGTCCATTTTGCAGTGACAAATTATGATACATCAGTATTATGAAATATACAGCCATTAAAATGGTTGATATCTGTGTTAATTAAAGAGCGAATTGTATGTTACTTTTTTGTCTGCATTTTCTTGTTATTAAAAAAATCTCTTTATCAGAAAATTACCAAGTTTGAAAAACTTTAAGAAGTGCAAACTAAAATTAATACAAAGAAAACAAAAAAGTTGTCAGCGAAAAGTATGTAAGACATGATTTTTTTTAAAGATACTTCATACCTAATAAGTAGCTGTAGGTTAAATCCAAATACAAGTAATGCACCAAAGTCTTACAGTGACAGCTACTATCGGTCCGGGTATTCCAGTACTGGCAGAAGAATAAGGTTTGTAGTAGATTTCTTCATCAGACTGAAGTGTGAGTTGCATGATTTATGACCTTGTTCTACAGAAATCACTTTCCTCATTTTTAGTATTCTCAGGTTTTAGGCTTGTATCTGTTGTCCTTAACTTAGCCAATAAGTTAAAATTCATCGGCAAATGTTACAAAACTGAATGACTACGTAAATACATTGCTCTGGCCTTGGAAGTGTGCCCAAGCAAGTGAGGGGCCCTAAATCATAAGCTCCATCAGCTTTATGGTAAATTGACCTCTGAGTACTAACTACTAGTTCTGAGCCTGCCAGTTGGGGCCAGGACAGGACAACCAAGGGCCCAGAAGACTATAGCTGGAGGCTTATCCTTTACTTTTCAATTGGATTATTCCAAATTACAAAAAGAATTTTATTATGGAACACTAATTTTTGCTGCCTGTGTCTTTCTGAATTTTTTGTTTACAGATTCTCAGAGCTTTAGAAAAAATATTCCCATCAAAAATAACATATAGTTAATTCACTTGTATTTTTTTGTTATTCAAAATGTGATGAGTCAAACTTAATGTTCGTTGATAAAGGATGTCAAGTGCCCTGATCATTGTGGCTCAGTTGGTTGATTTTTGTCCTGCAAAGTGAAAGGTCGCTGGTTCTATTCCTGGTTAGGGCGGTGCTTGGGTTGTGAGCCCGATCCCTGGTGGGACATGTGCAAGAGGCAGTCAATTGATGTTTCTCTCACTCTCTTCTTCCCTTTCCCTCTCTCTAAAAATAAATTAAAATAAATTAAAAAGACGCTAAGTAAACAATGTAGATTATACTATGGAAATATTGTGCAAAGCCTCAAAACAACAAGGTAGATTTTTATGTATTGATTTGGAAAGATGCCCAAGATTTATTATTATTACTTTTTAAAGATTTATCTATTTTATTTTTAGACAAAGGGGAAGGGAGGGAGAAGGAAGGAGTGAAGCATCAATGTGTGGTTGCCTCTTGTGTGCCCCCTACCAGGGACCCAGCCCACAACCCAGGCATGTGCCCTGACTGGGAATCAAACTGGTGACCCTTTGGTTCACAGGCTGGCACTCAATCCACTGAGCCACACCAGCCAGGGCAGGATTTATTATTAAATTAAAAAAAAAACAAGTTATGGAACACAGAACAGTATGTACAGTATGATCCTATTTGTGTTAAACACACCTTCCACCCCCTCAAATCTGGACAGATACCTATTACATTGACAAGAGTGGCTCCCTCTTGGTGGAATTAAAGGAACTTTAGACTTATTTGTCTACATTTTTTAAGATAAAAAATGAATACCCATATTACCTATTTGATTGAAAATAAATTTTAGAAATGTTGTGAATGAAAAATGGCTAGGTTAGCCTTAGCTTTGAATGTTTCGAATGTTTGCCTGCTGTTCAAGTTTGAACTATGTCATAGTATAGCAGCTTTCATTTGTGTTTTGCTTTATGGTAAACAAAGCTTTGCCCTGCATCCCTTGGCTTTATCCTTATAACAACGAGATGGGATAGTAAAGGTTGGTGACATCTCTGTTTCATAGTTGAAAACACAGTCTCAGAATTTATTCATAGAAAAATTACGAATTCTCTACCACATGGGTTTCTACTCATGTTATTGCTGCATTTATTTAACACCTAGTTTATAATTTAATTGACTCTTTCAGATGAGACACTAAGCTTAAACTTTCCACAAGCTGTGGCTTTCCACACCAAGTGTGTACTACCACTTCAGAGTAAGTTATTTCCTAAGCTGTGTGCCAAGTAAATCTATTTCATGGGTGAAGTCCTTGTTTCTTCCCTTTCATCTTGCTCTCTGTCGTCCTAATTTTTTCTTCTGGATGTGGCCCTGTTTTTCTTTCTGATATTATTTTCTCTCACTTTATTATTATTTCCTGGTGTATGCACTTGCCCTTTCCATCAAAGACTGAAGACTGCATCTCCCTGGCTGAGCTGAAATGCAGAAGATGTCTCACCGGATAGAGGAGAGCAGAGCAGAGCAGACCATCAAGGAGCTGAGCCGTCTGGTCAGGGATGGGCCTGGCCCCAGGGCTGTCTCATAGCCATGCTGTTTTCACAGCTGTGCTGTATCAAAGTTGAGCTGTTTTGCACTGAATCTTCCCCATCCCCAACACAGAACTGTCATTTTCTAAGTGTTGATGCATAATAACTTAAAATGTTACTCTTCCCAGGGGTATATACTTAGTTAAGATCTCTCGAGGAACAGCCTCCAAAGTCAAATGAGGGGGTTAGACTAGATGATCTTCGAGACTCAGCTCAGACATCCGTGTTGCAATGTATCTATCTCTAATTATGACATTTTGGGGCCTTTCGCAGACTTGAGAATAAAATAATTTTGATAAGAAATACTTGTCAAAGGCCCCTCAAATCATTTGGTATAGCTCCGGCTTTCTTGGCTACTTCTAAGACACTTTGCCACTGCTCTCCGATTCTTCGGGGGAGTAGTCTATGGGGACTGTGGAGCTGGGAGTCTGAGGAACTGAGCTCTAATCATGATTCAGTATGAATTTTGTGCCTATATTAGTGTATGTCAGAAAAAGCTGAGTGGTGTGGAAAGAAAAGGGCTTTGGCCAGGGTTCATTGTTTATTCACCCCATTCATTTATTTTTTAAAAAAAGATTGTGTTTACATTGAGCTGTGAGTGGCTTTAGAGGCGTTTTTAGTAGTCAGCAACATGGCAGAAGATGTGAAGACCAAAATCAAGAGCTACAAGCCCACCCCTTTTGGTAGCCGCTTCCCGAACGAGAACCAGACCAGGAACTGTTGGCAGAACTACCTGGACTTCCACCGCTGTGAGAAGGCAATGGCTGTTACAGGGGGTGATGTTTCCGTGTGCAAATGGTACTGGTGTGTGTACAAGTCCCCTTGCCCCAGATCCTGGGTGTCGGCCCAGGATGACCACCAGGCAGGAGGCATATTTCTTGGGAAGATCTGAACTGGCTGCACCCAACCTATCCTCTGTCTTCCATCCTTCTCCCAGGAAGGTGAAGGGGGACCTGGGTACATCCCACCCTAGGATCCTGATTCATGGCTTAACTAACAATAAATACTTATTGGAAAAGTAAAAAAAAAAAAGTATTTTTATTTTTTAAAGATTTTATTTATTTATTTTTAGAGAGAGGGGCAGGAAGGGAGAGAGGGAAAGAAACATCAGTGTGTGGTTGCCTCTTGTGTGCCCCCTACTGGGAACATGGCCTGCAACCCAGGCATGTGCCCTGACTGGGAATTGAACCAGCAACCCTTTGGGTTATAGGCCGGTGCTCAATTCATTGAGCCACACCAGCCAGAGTAGATTTTATTTATTTTTAGAGAGAGGGGAAGGGAGGAAGAAAAAGTGGGAGAGAAACATCAATGTGTGAGAGAAGGCCTGGCCTGCAACCCAGTCACGTGCCCTGACTGGGAATTGAACCAGCATCCTTATTTTGCCAGAAGACAACCAACCCACTAAGCCACACCAGTCAGGACTCACCCCATTCATTTAAAAAACAAACAAATATACAGCATAGGAAATACAGTCAATAATATCATAACAACTGTATGGAATTATCAGGGGGAACACTTTGTAAAGTATATGATTGTCTAACCACTATGTTGTATACTTGAAACTAATACAAAATAATATTGATTGTAAGTTGTAATTGAAAAAACAAAATAGTAATGATTGAAAAAGGCAAAAAAAAAGAAAAACCCAAAACCAACCCAAACTCAATCAAACAAATGGGTATTACATTACATCCTAGGTACTATGCTGGGTTCCAGAGAGACAGTGGTAAATAAGACAAAATTCTCTATCTTCAATGAGTACTATTTATTAATTTTGAGCATCTTTTCACCCCTTGAGTTCTCTTTCCCCTATATAAAAGATGTTGAGAATACGCACTCATATTCCATTAGAATTACTGTTGTAGTGTTCTGATCCATTGTTCTGATGTTGGGTTGTATTACTTGGGTGTGCTGGGTAGGAAAAAAGATAAAAAACTGCTGATCTAGTTCAAGTTCTTCATTTGTAGATGACAGAGTAGGACTCAGAACAACTATAATTGGCCATCCCAGTGCCCTTTTTACTTACCATTCCCAGTGTAGTTTCTTCTGGACCCTCAGGAAGTTTTTGCAAATTCTGGGGTCCTTTCTTTCCCCTCCTTTCTGACCTGTGTGCTCCAGCTCAGCAAAGTACTCAGTGTTGAGAACAAACTATGAATGTGTTCATTTGTTTATTTTTTAAAAATCCTCACTTGATGTATTCATTGATTTGTTTTTAGAGAGAGTTGGAAGACAGAGAAACACTGATATGAGAAACTTCGACTGGTTGCCTCTTCTATGCACCTTGACCGTGGATCAAACCTACATCCTAGGTATGTGCCCTGACCAAGTGTTCAAACTCACAACCTTTTGGTGCACTGGAGGCCACTCCAACCAACTGAGGCCACTCCAGCCAATTGGCTGTGCATTCATTTTGCTTCCGCTGGGTTCTTTCTTCGCAATCATTTCCCTTCTTGAAATCCAACTATCCAGTGTCATTTTTTTATAAGGTCATGGCCCCTCAACTTGATGAAGACTTTCCCTGGAATTTGGAGCAGTTTGAATCTTAGTTTACTATTACTATCCTTAATCTATGTGAGCTTTCCTTTCACCCTAGTGAACTGTGTCCTGTTGCTTTTTTCATTCCCCTGGTGCTTTCTGCAATGCTTTTTTTGTTGTTGTTGTTTAACTCATTTGTTTTTAGATAGAGGGGAAGGGAGAAAGAGAGGGAGAGAAATCTCAATGTGTGATTGCCTCCCACATGCCCCCACACTGGGGACCAGGCCTGCAGCCCAGGCATGCACCCTGACTCAGAATCGAACCAACGACTCTTGTTCGCAGGCCTGCGCTCAATCCACTGACCCACACCAGCCAGGGCTCTGTGATGCTTTATAACAACTGGTAAGTAAATAATCTTTGATCAAATTGAATTCTTTAAAAAAATTATAATGTGTTGATTGATTGATTTGAGAGAATGAGAGACAAACATTGATTTGTTGTTCCACTTATTTATGCATTTATTGTTGTTTTTTGTATGTGCCTTGACCATGGATGGAACCTGCAACTTCGATATGATGATGTTCTAACCAACTGAGCTATCCGGACAGGACATGAATTGAATTTTTGAATCAGACCAATGACAATATGATAGCAATAATCCCTGACCGGCTTACCATAGAATGCTATTGAGCATTAAATAAAATGAGGCACAATAAACACAATAAAATGAGGCAATGAATATGAAGCAAATTTTGACAGTTTTTCACAGTAATTCATCAAGGAGGATGACTGAATAGAAAGTAGTCTGGGAGCTGATTCACATTTGAAATAGTTAGAAAAATAAATATTACTTTCTTTTTTTGCCTGGAGACTTTGAGTGTTGGAAGATATAATCGTTGTTTTCATTTTTTTTTGAAAGGCTGTCAAGTGGTAAACATTCTGTATTTCTCTAGTCAGCGAAGAGGAGTAAATTTCAGCTCAGCAGGTGGCAGAACGGTCCAACACTTAGAGCTGTCCAACAATGGAGCCGGCTACCTTACCGAAGGTAGTGAGCTTCCTGAAATTTGAACAACTGTTGAAATACAAGTTGGATAACCCTTTGGCTGGAATGTGCAAGAGGGAATTCCTGCCTGGGCGGGAGTTGGACTGATGACCTTTAAGGTGTATTCCAACTCTAAGGTTTCTACGACTGTTCAGCTCAGTTGATTATCTGAATTGTCTTTGTAAACAGGGTTTTAAAAAAAAAATTAAATTATCTATCAACTTAAATGCTGTATGGTCCAGTTTACTATAAGTAAAACTTGATAAAATGAGTGAGAAATCAGGTTTAAAAGTCGAGCTACTACTAAAGGAGGAGGGAGGGAGAGAGGGGGCGGGGAAGAGGGGGATGGTGGAGGAGGAGAGAGGGGAAAGGAGGTAAAAGTTTACGTTTGGAATGATGAGTCCTGGGCAAATGACAGTTGTTATCGAAAACGTAAGCGCTCTGAGTTGTTTCACTTTACACAAACACTTGTGCATTTTTCACGTCCAGCAGTACCATAAGCAGAAGTGAGAGTCTGTGTTTAGTGAAAAACAATTTCCCGGAAGGGGATTCGCGGTACCCACTTGGCCGGCTAGAGCGGAAAGGCCCCCCGCTGGCCGTCTTCCCGAACTACCGGTCCCAGTGGTCCCCACGGCGCCACGCATGCGCGGTGGCGTGGCGGCAGCGCCACCTCCAGACGCGGAGAAGCCAGCTAGCGACTGGCTGCGACGGTGGCGGCGGTGCTGGTGGCAGTTCGCGGCGAGGGCGACTGCTCCGAGGCCGAGTGACGATCGGGCGGAGACCTCGGTTCCTTCCCCTGCTTGATCCTCTTGGTGAGTGTCCATCCCCGATTAACCTGCGCCGGTGCACAGCTTCCTGTCTGGCAACCGGGCTGCTCCGGCCTTGGGCCGCAGCCCGCGCCAGATCGCCGGGCCGCGGGGTTCAGCTGACCCCGGGGCCCTTCCCTCCAGTGACTGGGGAAGTGGGGGTGGGCAGAAACTGGGTGAGACCGAAGGGAGAAGTCTGGCGGAGCGCTGGCTCCGAGCGGCCTGGGGCGGGCGAGAGGGAGGGTCGCGTGGGGGATGGGATGCGAGGCGAAGCAGGTAGGGAACCGAGTGTTGGAGGCGAGAATGAAATGGAATGTCTTCGGAGTGCGGCCGGTGAAGATGTCGTGCCTCGGGGACTCTTGACAAGCGGGACTCACCTGTCTGGCGGGCAGCCCACCTACCATAAACACACTATACTCGGTATCTCTCTACTGGCTGTTGGAGGCATGGGAGTGAGGGACTGTCGGTTGCTACCATCTCCTTTCCTTCAATCTCATCTTCTATTGACTGGCAAAATTTAAATGGGTGCTGGCTAGGCAAGCCGTAGAAATGAACAGGGCTCTACGTCTAAATCTGCGTAAAAATAGGGAGGCGTGGTGATTTGTTCAGGTAAGAGGTAGGTCAAAGTAGATGTCAGCGTTTTTATTTTAAAGTTCGTGACAAAAATTAGTTTGAGCAAGGCTTTGGACTGGGAAGGGTTTTTAACCCGAGGTTGAGTGGTTGGTGAATAGAACTGGGTGGGGGAGGGGATAATTGTAATTTATTATTTTCTTCAGTTATGAATGTAGGCAACAAAACACAGTGGAATTAGCAATGCCTGTGACTTTGTCACCGGTAAAACTTACAGATATTATTGTATCATCTCTACAGTTGTTGCAGATAGCTCAGAATATCATTAATGCTTTTAATTTCTTCAAATTTGTGGTATCTTTAGACCCAGTGTTAAACCTTGTTATTTAATGTAATGGTCAGCCTGCACATACATTACTATATCAGAGCTTTTAAAAATTGTTTTGCTAACAGTTCGATGTTATTGGTTTCCTTTGTAACCTCATATATTTAATTATGCATTTAAAAGCAATCTGAGAAGGGTTCCATAGGCTCTAGCAGATTACCAAAGAGATTCATGGTAAAAAAAATTTAAGAACTCCTGAAGTAGAAATAAGTATTTTGGGATCTGTAAGTCTGCCTGGAAGAATAGTTGAATCACTGGATGAGAAAGAAGACAAGCAGATAAGATGATAAATGTACAGATAAAAGAGGGAATTTTGTAATCACGGAAGTAAAAGAAAAGTGTTGGCTGAAATCAGAGTAAGAGTTTTGAAAGATAGACTAGACCACAGGTATTTCATTCAGGGTCCTGGGGAATCAGCAAAACAATCTGAGGAAGAAAAAATAGTGAATACTTTGGCTTTAAAATGTTAGTATTATTGCACCTCCTAGTTCCAAGCAATGAAGCCCTCCAAGCCGTTGCGTAAGCCTGTGATAGGAAGTGTTAGTGGGTGCTGGTTTTCTTTAAATCATGTGGATAGTGTGGCTTTTAAAGAATTGTCTACCCTTCAGAGAGAAACCCCAGGATCTCTCTTCAAATATATTTTCCTGTTGCTCTTCCCTTCTTTTCATATGTGATAGAAAGTAAATGTGCAGATTATAGAGTTGGAGAGTTGGAGGCATGGGAGTGAGGGATGTTTCTTTTTCTTTTGAGATTTCATTAAAAATTTTAAAGAAGATTTTATTTATTTTTAGGGAAAGGGGAAGGAAGTGAGAAAGAGAGGGAGAGAAATGAAGGTGTGAGAGAGAGACATCCATCTGTTGCTCTAGTACGAACCCTGACGAGGTACTGAACCCACAGCACAGGCTTGTGCCCTGACCTGGAATCGGCAACCTTTTGCTTTGTGAGACGACACCCAACCAACTGAGCCACACTGGTCCACGCCCATTTAAAATTTTTGCAGCTCAACTTCATTTTTGCGTCAGACTTCTCACTAACAAATGACTCAACCTTTTTTTTTTTTTTTTAGAGTAAGTGTGACTTGAAATTTGCACTTGTTTGTAAAGTACCTGTCAACATCTGGTACAAGATTTTTTCCCCCCTCTAAAGTAATAGTAATAATGGAAAACCACTGCTGCATACTTCTTCTGGAAAAAAATAAAGGAGGGATATGAAAGGGTGAAGAAGAGTATTTTATGAAACAGGTGTTGGTGTCCAAATTGTAGTTTGTGTTGTACTGAACACAACATTTCACAGATCACTGCCTTGGAGAGGTTTTGCCTGGTACTTTGCTGTGTCATTTGTCAGTCTTTGTCCCATCCCTATATTTTATTTATAGCATCTTTCTATCATACACTTTGTATATTTATTTAGTATTTCGTTATATATATATATTTTAAAGATTTTATTTATTTTTAGAGAGAGAAGCGGGGGAGAAAGGGAGAGAAACATCAATGTGTAGTTGTCTCTTGCATGCCTCCTACTAGCGGACCTGGCCCACAACCCAGGCATGTGCCCTGACGGGGAAGCAAACCAGTGACCCTTTGGTTCCCAGGCTGGTGCTCAATCCACTGCGCCACACCAGCCAGGGCTATCTAGTATGTTAATTTTTGTCTCCCTGTTAAAATGTTAGCTCTGTGAGAATAGGAACTTCGTCTTCAAAGGAATAGTGGCTGGCACTTAATCATTAGTAAATGCTTGCTGATTGAATTGGAACTTTTTTACTTTAGTTTTTAATTTTTAAGTGTTACATTTTTTAAAAGATAGGAAATTATTTTCCAAACACCTTTTGGTGCTTTTGTGGGCATTTGGTTTCATATAGGGCTGATTATTCTTAGTGTATGCTGCCAGGTAGGTTTATTATTCTTAGCTTTCTATAACGATGTAAAGCAAGGGTGTGGGTGAAGTTCTTATTTTGTTGAGGCTCTTTGTGTGATCCTCGGTTGGTGTAAGTGACTGAATTTTTCACATCAGATGGATAAAAAATTTTAATGTCTGATAGTATCAACTATTAGTGAAGATGTGGTTGGAAATGGTAATTTAGAAACTGCTGGGGTTTACATTGGTACAGCTGCCTTGAGAGACAATATTTGCAGTGCTTAGAAAAGTTGAAAGTGGGCACACCTCCCCTGTAATTTCACAATTTCTGGAAGGCAGTAAGAATAATGGGAGGCGATAACAGAGGGGATGATATCTGTAGTTTTTATTTAAAGACTAGAAGCGACTATGACAGTGTTTGTTAACGGTCACTTCCGGGAGCCGGAACATAAGTGGTAAATCAGTCTTTGTATCTTTCTGTTGATTTTTGTTTTGGAATCCATAACTTTTAAATGTTTCCCTAACTCTTGGAAAAAGTATAAGCCTATAGAGGAGTTAACAAGAGTAGAGCAATAAACACATACATTCTTCACCTAGATTCAATAATTGTTAACATTTGCCGTGTTTGGTTTCACAAACAATAGACATATTTTGCTGAACCATCTGCCAGTTAGGTATAGGTACCATCAGCACACCTTTCCTGCAAACTCTTTAGGCTGTATTTCAAAGAACAAAGACTTTCTTCTGCATAGCTACAATTCAGTTGTCACCCTCAAGAAATTTAACATAGATGCAGTATTATTTAATATATAGTATATATCCAAATTTCCCCAGTTGTCCCAATGTTGCTCTTAGTTTTTCAGTTTTTGTTTTTGACCCAAGATGCAATTAAGGATCTTGTATTTAGTTGTTTGCTTGTATCTGAAATCATTTTTCACCAATTTTTTGGGTTTCTCATGGTGGTAAGCATCCAGACCAGGTTTTGTAAGATGCCCCTCAGTTCGGATTTGTCTGAACATTTCTTGATGATCAGATTCAAGTTTAACATTTTTGGTTGTGCAGGTGATTTTAGGTTTCTTTCTGTGTATCACATAGAGGCATGAGATGTCAGTTTATTGTTGATGAAAATTTGATTGTTATTGTAAAGGCACACCTTTTTCTTTTGTGATTAATAAGTAATTATGGAGTGATAATTTTAAAACTTTCTCAAAGTCATGAGTAGTTAATAGACATGCCAGTATAATGGGTCCAGAAAATTTAGATTGGAGGTACTTCTAATAATGAGAGTGGGAGATCAGGGAATGGATGTACATAGGAGATGGGATTTGAACTGGACCTTAAATCATAGATGTAATTGGCTATAGGAATATTAGAGAAGGGGTCCAGGTAAAGGGAGCCATTGAACAAAGACAAGGACAGTTTTGTAAATTAAATTGGAGATCATCTGAGTCTTTCCTCTCTCCTTCACTTTCTCCCTCGTTCTCTCTTTCCCTCCCTCGTTCTCTCTTTCCCTCCCTCGTTCTCTCTTTCCCTCCCTCTGCAGGGAAATTGCTTGCCGTGAGTCTGAAGTCAGTATACTGGAGAAGAACCAGAGAGCAAACGAATCGAGTTTTGAATTCCTTTTCTGCCCCATAAGAGCTGAATGAATAGGTGGTGAGTTATGTGACTTTTCTGAACTTGGTTTCTCATCTGTGAAATGAAAGGGACAAATACCTGTCACGTAGGATTAAATCCAATAGTAATCATGTATGAAAAGCACCAGCAGCGTGGCTTTCACTCAGCAATTGCTAAGTTACCTTTTGGCGCTCCAGCTCTCAAACTGCTTTCACTCTTTTCCACTTTGGTACCACATCCCTGACCTTAAAACAAGCCCTACTCCTCTGGTGCTTTCGTGGCCACTGTCACAATGCCGTCACTTCCCACTTCACCCACTTGGCCCCACTGTGAGTTTGTGAGCTGCTTTCCAGTGATGGCACGTAGTGCCTGCCGCCTTACGAGGTGATGCAGCCTGATATTATCATTCTGGAAATTGTAACGACTTGTATGAACTTCTTTTTTGGTTCAGTTCACATTACAACATTCACCACTCTTTGAATGTGACGTGCTTCAGTTTAAATTAGTTTTATTTGCAAAAATTACCCTTCATATTTATATGAAATTGAAGAGGGGAAGTGGATATATCCTAATGGTAAGTCAGTACTTGGAAAGACCAGTACTTGAAAACAATTTTCTGAAATGGTTAATAAATTCTTTTCCCTTTCAGGTTTTCTGTTTTTTCACCACACATATTTTCTTTATTTTTTTAAAAAGATTTATTTATTTTTAGAGAGAGGGGAAGGCAGGAAGAAAGAGAGGGAGAGAAGCATCGATGTATGATTGCCTCTTGTGTGCCCCCTACTGGGGACCTGGTCCACAACCCAGGCATGTGCCTTAACTGGGAATCAAACCAGCTACCCTTTGGTTCACAGGCCAGCACTGAACCCACTAAGCCATACCAGCCAGGGCTGTTTTCTTCTCTGGAGTTAATTTTTTCTTAGACAAGAAGGATTTTGGTGTTTTTTCACATTTGAAGTGCCTAAACTTGTGTTTGCATAGAATTATTTGCAGCTTTAACTCTTTAAGTAACCCTAATCAAGATGTTTTCATTTGTAAAGGAACTAGAACCAAAAATTTCTGTATTATAAATGCATGTTAGAGGAAGCTTTAGGTACTTGATTTCTGTTTTTTAAAATTATAGACAATTAGAATTTCCTTCTTTATGCATACCTACATTTTCTGAATTTTTCAGAATGTCTTACTATATATTAGGATTTTGTAAAAACATTTTTAGAAAGGTGGGTTTTTATTGTTCCTAAGCTGAAACCGGCTCTTGAACTTGCAATGCAGTGGTCAAAAGAAGTGGTGAATATCTTTTGATACTTCGGGTTCTTTTATTTAATATACATGAATGAATAGTTGAGCAAATGTTTAAAAATAAAAATAAAAAAACCCAGGCTTTTCCAGGGGTCTTCATAGTGTCTCTTTTTTTCTTCTTCGAAGTTTGAATATGAAACTTCAATGTATACACCTTTTTTTATAAGGCACTTTTAAATTTAAGGCTTTAAGCATACTGTTGCAAGTGTAAAAACAGGCAAGATGTCTGCTCATGAATCTAAGATGACTGTCCTGAAGGTGCTTGCTTGGTCTTGCTTGGTAATGCTGCTACACCCACGCTGCAGACTGGTGGAAAGCATGTCGTCAAACATGTTCTTTTCTTTTTTTTTTTCTTACTAATTTGTTTTCAATATATTTTCTATGAGTGTTTGAAAGGATTAATTCAGGTTTTCCTATGAGAAATTTTAAAAGATAAAAAAATTAGTAAAGGGATACTAGCCTTTTTCTTATATTTTCAGGATCAGAATCAAATTTTCTTCCCAGGCAATCTTAATTTTTAGTTTCAAGCATCAGCTCTATCTTTAAAGTTGATTTTAGGGACAGAGAGAGAGGGAGAAAGGGAGAGCAACATCAGTTTGTTTTTTTCACTTATTTATGTATTCATTGGTTAATTCTTGTATGTTCCTTGGCTCGGGATTGAATCCTTCCTTAATCTTGATATATTGGGACGACGCTCTAACCAACTAAGCTACCTGGCCAGGGCCTACAATCTTAATTTTATTCAAATGTGTGTATTTTTGAAGTTTTTAGGACTTAAGCTAAATTAATTTATTTTCAACCCACTTTGAACTGTAACTGTCTGCTTTCACTTTCTAAGACAGGACTATGATCCATCTCTTAATTTTACTTCCATTATTTATAAATCCTGACTACTTTACAAAAATACATTAGGTCTAAAAGTCATAGCACTTAAGGCAGAATTGCAGAGAGTTTATAAATACAAATTTCTTTACAAGAAAAACTTAGGAAAGAATAGGTGGATTCTTTTTGAGAAATTATCTCATTTTTATCACCTCCTTTGGAACTCCTAGATATTAAATGCCTTTTAATATCTAACTATTCAAGATTATGATGGGTTAACTTGGATTCTGATGGAAAGTGACTTATTAAGCCTCTTTATTCCATCATTTCAAAACATCATCATAATAGTAATGATAATAATAGCTAACATTTATTGAGTTATTTTTCATTTTCTAGGCATTACGTAATCTATTTAAAATGACCAAATCCGTAATTCTACGGAGACATCTTAATGGTTTATTTCTTTTGGCAAAAAATATTTTAACTAACTAGGTGATTTTGTGTGTGTGGTCCAGGAAGTTCCTTTTAGGCTAACACAGTCAATGGTAGTAATCTCATTTGAAATTGGATAGTAGATACTTATAATTTTATGAACCACCAGTCTGGTGAATGTGATGGAATGGGCCTGACCGCCTGCTGTTTACATTGCTTCTCTGAATTTTTCAAGTGGACTTCTGGGTTCTGAAACAGGTTTTCCCAGTAATACAGCTCAGCAGAAATGTAGCTGAAGCTTCCTCAAAGCATGTGGGTGGTGAATTCTTCCTCTCAAAAGTTTGCAGAGGGTGCCAAGGGTTTTAGGTGTTTCTTTGGTTATTTGGTTTAACTTGATCTCCAGATTCATATGTGTCTGAATGAGTTGTCATTAGAGATTATTGAACAGGAGATTAGATTGATGGTATTTAATTATAGACTAATACAATTAATGGACATTTATCTAATTGTGAAAGTTCTTGATCCCCATTTCTGGACTTGGCGGATATTTTTGTATCGTTTATTGCCTCTGGGAAATAAAGGGATGTGATTTTAATGCCTTTGTAATTCTGCTTATTGCTGTGTAGCTTGCTATTGTTGAAGTATGTCTAGAAATTAAGGGCTGTGTTCTTTTCATTGGATGAAAAATTTCATATTAAATATGTTGTTATTCACAGAATTTGTCTGGTCCTGAGTGTTTAAGTAATTGCACTTGCAGATCTTTCAGTGGGGAAGAACTTAGGGCCAAGTTTTTTGTTTTTTTTTTTTCTTTTTAAAAAAATTACTAACATAATAAATATTCTTTGTTTAAAAAACAACTAAAACAATGCAAAATGAAGGCTTTTCTTCCTTACGTATACATATACATACACATACACATACACATACACATACACATACACATACACATATTATATGCTTTGGGTTTTTCCTTTTTTCCTCCTAAAATTATACTTAATGCTTGCACTTGCTAAGTGCTTTACGTATATTAACCCATTAAACCCTCCCAACCCTATGAACATACCCTGTGAAGTAAGTTCTATTTTCTGTCCATTTGCAGATGAAGAAAGTGAGGCATAGAGAGGTAACTAGCCATAGGTTGCACACCGAGTTCCAGCAAGACCGAGATTTGGGCCCAGGCAGTCTTGCTCCTCCAGGGTTTGTGTTTTAGCCCGTGTGATGCCTCTGGGACCTTACTGTGCATCTTGTGCTGCAGTTTGCGTTTTTTGCTTAATAATACATGCTGGACAGTCTTTCTGTGTGCCTCTGCCACCTTCTTCTTAATAATTACCTGCATGTAGTATTCCAGAATAGGGGCGTGCCATAACTTACGTTCGTGTCTTTCAAACTCAGTCTTCTTTAATATTGCCAATCCCAGTGGTAATGATTTCAAGGAATATTTTTTCAAATAAAATAGGTTTATTTATAAGTATTTTTATATCTCTTAATACACAGATAAAACATTGATGGGAACTTGTGATTTTTGTGTGGTTGCATACAAATCAAGGAATATTTTTAAAAGTCGAGATTTGTGAACTGGAACAGTATTTGCTAGGTAATGCATATTAACTGTCCAGATGTTCGATATTCTCTCAGTTGAGTTGTATAGTTTAATGTGGCTTCACCCACCACCATTCGTTCTGCATGGCTTCATTATTTTTGTGATTGCCTGTCTTCTTTAGCTCCGGAAAATTAGTAATGTGTTGGTGGTAAAATCACACCTGTTTGGGTTTTACTTACTTACTCTTGCCAGGGTCTGGAATTTTAGTGTCATAACAAGAAGTCTGTACTGCTGATTTGAGTTTTGCGTGTTCTGGTTTTATGTTACTTGCATCTTCAAAGTAGTCAGCGTTTCAGTGTCCTGTACTTGTGCCAGGAACAGTTGTTACTAAGTCCATTCTTTCTTCTACAATATTTTACTCTTGTTTCAAATATACCAACTAAAGATATTAAAGTATCACTTGTTTCCATTTTTATCCACAATGATATGCATTTCTCAGTTGTGAGGAAATTCTTTTTTTTTTTGGTTCATTAATAATTATTTCAAACATGTTCATCGGAGAGTTAGTAAATATCTTCAACTTAAATTTAGTTATTGTTCCTAAATTATTTTGGAAGTGAATTAGCAGCAGCTGGGTTGATTGCCAACTGGAGCATTGCTCTTTATCATTCAGTAATTTATTAATTATTTATAAATTCAAACATTTATTTAGCACTTGCTAACTGCTAGTCCCTCCGCTAACAAATGGGGATACCAAGAGGACTGTGTCCGCACCTCAGGGAGCTTGGCGGTTTATTGAGATAACCTTTTGTTGCAAACAGTGTAAAATGCTGTGATAGAGATGAACCCAAATGCAAAAATATCTGAGTCGAGAGAGTGGCCAGTAATGGCTCTTCAGTTTGAGGTTGGCCCAGAAGCCTAAGTGGGATTTAACTGGCCGGTGAAAGGAGTGACAGGCATAGATTATGTATAGGAATCTGGTCTGTGAAAACCACCTGAAATTGTCATGACAATGTCCTGAGAATGTAGGTCCCTCAAGAGCAGACCTTATCTGTCTTATTCATCAGTGCTTAGCACATAGTAGGTGTTTAATGAACATTTGTTGAAGGAACTGTGTTAAATAAAGCTTACTGTGCTTGTCTGTTCATATTTTTTTGGAAAGAAATGAACTCAGCCCTGGCTAGTGTGGCTCAGTGGATTGAGTGCTGGCCTGTGAACCAAAGGGTAGAAGGTTTGATTCCCAGTCAGGGCACGTGCCTGGGTTGTGGACCAGGTCCCCAGTAGGGGGCATGCGAGAAGCAACCACACGTTGTTGTTATCTTCCTCTCTTTCTCCCTCCCCCTCTAAAAAGAAAAAAGAAAAAGAAATGAACTTGTTATTTTTAATATCTGACCCTTTTTAAATCATGTGGCTTAATAGGACATTACAAAATGAGTAAGCAACTGTTCCTGCACTGAAGGAGATTAGTCTTATAAGGGAACACACATGCAGACAAACCCTTGTAATTCAGCATGATTATTTCTGTTTATAAAATATATTTGCAGGGGCCACCATCTCTTAAATGAATTGGCTAGATCCCAGAAAAATGATGGGTAATACAAATCTTCAAGGTCAACTTTGATTGATAAAATATAGGAGCTAGCATTGTAGTAGGTCGTTTACTGGTAAAATGGCAGTCCTGTCCCTTTTTTGCCCTATCACATTAATAGGGATATTACATAAATATTCTGAGGAAACTGCCTATATAATGAACAAAAAAAGTCACCGAGAAGGTAAAAGTTCTGCCTTGAGTAACATCATGATTTTCACCAAATCTGCATACTACGTGTACTGTTATTTATTTAATGCCTTATTTTAAGGACACACTCTAAAAATATTTTGAAAGAAGCTTGATGTTATTACTAGAACAAAAGGCTAACATTTCTTACCCTAAGTAGAAAGCAACTTAAATATCGTATAAACAAAACAATGTTATAAAACCTCACTGGCTGCTGTTCATGGAAGGTGCTTTAATTAGAAGGACAGATTAGCAAGTGTTAGGGAAATGTGGAAGACAGAGTGGCACTTTGCTTAGATTCTCTCCATGATGTAAACAGAAGGACTGAAAGAGATTCGGTAGCATGGTTTTGCCTCTTAGCAATTCAGTGTTATTTAGTGTCACAGGGGAGAATAATGACATCCTACATGGTACAGTCATGTACACTTCAGAGTCGTCCCACATGAACTGCACAGTTCAGTAGTGAGGGTGATGAGGAAATTATCCCAGTTCTGAAGATGATGAATTGGAAACTTAGGTGAGGTGACTAGCCACTGAGCACGTGGCTGGTAGGTGTGAAAACTCGGTCTCAGCTGCCTCAGATCACAGTTTTGGCGGCATCTTGGCGGATTTATTTAAGGAGTCGCTATATAAGGCAAGAAAATCACTCTTCTAAAGTTACTCTTTGACTTAACTAGATTTATAAAGAGATGATAGTTTGTTTATTTGAAGTCTAGCTATTACTTAGATTTTAGAACTGTAAGATACGTATTATTAGTTTGGGATGCCTTTAGAAATTTTCAACAAAGAAAACATGAACCATAAATTTCATTCCATAAAACATTTGAAATAATTTTGTCCTACTTTGGAGTTCTTCTCTTGGGTCACGGGAGTTTGTTCAGGCACAGTTGCTAACATTTGTATTGGGAAGGCCAAAAAGATCATTCTTTTTTTCCTGCAAAATAAAAGACACATTTTTCAGTTTTTCCAATAACTTTATTGATTGGGCTATTTTGAGTATGTTGGCTATCTCCTGCATGGTATAACGTTGATTGTTCTCAATTACTGTCTTGATTTGATCACTATTGACTTCAGTTGGTCTACCCTACTGGAGTATTGTCCAGTAAGAAATTTCCCACACAAGACTTTGCAAACCACTTTTGACATGTTTGATCAGTCACAGCACCTTCTCCGTACACTGCACAAATCTTTTTTTGCATTTCAGTTGTGTTTTTACCTTTCTTGAAATAATAAAGCAGCCCTGTATGGTGTGGTTCAGTAAATTGAGCGCTGGTCTGCCAACTAAAGGGTTGTTGGTTCGATTCCCAGTCAGGGCACATGCCTGGTTGCAGGCCAGGTCCCCAGTAGGGGGGCATGTGAGAAGCAACCACACATTGATATTTCTCTCCCTCTCTTTCTTCTTCCCTTCCCCTTTCTAAAAATAAATAAAATCTTTAAAAAAATTAAAAAAGAAATAATAAAGCATAATATGCCAGAAATGTTGCTTATTTTCTTCCATCTTCAATATTAAAATTGTACACCAAAACTCACCAATTTTGATAACTTTTAAAAAAAATGCACGTTGATATGGCAGCTGTCACAATACAGTCTAACAGAGTTGTTCTGGATGAAGTTAAAGACAACTAAGTGCTATTAGAGCCATGGTACGGAAAAATAACCAAATGAACTTTTTGGTCAGCCCAACAATATGTATATGTATCCTCCTTTGAACTTTTCATGTGTTTTCTAATTCATACATTTTACCTTATCGAGCTGCGCTTCCCTTCTGTGCTCTGTGTTAGAGGAGGCATGTATGCTTATCAGGAGTTGGCAACCCTTTTCTGTCAAGGGCCAGATAGTAAATATTTTAGGGCTGTGGGCCATATGGACTCTGGCACCTGTTCAACTCTGCCACTGTAGCATGAAAGCAATTAGAGATACTATATAAACAAAGTGGATTCTGTTCCAGTACCACTTTCTGTATACACACAGTCAGCCAGCTGAATTTGGCCTACAGGCCTTAGTCTGCCATTGTGAAAGGATTTAGAAACCCAGTGTACTTCACTCCTTCAACTAAAATCTTCCTGCTGATGTCTTCATAACATGAGTTGCAAAGCTTAAAATCTGATGTGACTTTTTCAGAAATGTGATAAGCAGAACCCAATTTAATATTACAGATTTTCAAAGTCTAATTTTTGACCATTCCAAAAAGAAATTATCTAACTTAGAAAATGCTTGCAGATTTCAGGAAACAAATTCTTGTTGTGATTGACATGAACAGAAATATACATCAGGCTAAATTAAGACCCGGTGGTCCAGGGTAGATCTTGATGGAGTTGGCTGTAAAGGTTGATGGAAGGAAGGGGAGAGGATCTGCTTCCCAAATATATGCAGAATTTTGGGGGGTTTCCATTTTCCACTCCTGCTGTTGGAAGCCTGGAGAATTAATCAAGGGAGGGTCTTAATTGAGCGCATAGGCTCCCTTTTGACTTCCGCAGATGAGTTAGTATGTTCTGATACTACAGGGAAGTCCATGGCTTTTAAAAGGGATTTGCAGGAATTGGGAAGGTTTACGAGGTCTTTTCAGAAGGTATTTGGCCATGTAATATGAGAAATAAAGACGTTTATTCAAGACACAAGATACAAGAAACATTGTACGTAGGACAGTGACACCGCAGTCCCATTCAAAGTAGGCACCTGGGATCTCACACAGTTCTCCAATCACCATCAGCTGCCATCTCATATTTTCCTAAATCTCATCGAGGGTCTGAAATCTCTTCCCCTTCAATGGTGATTTTTGTTTCGGGAAAAGCCAGAAATCAGAGGGTGCCAAATCTGGGCTGTAGAGGGGCTGAGTTACCAGGGTCATTTGATGTTTTGCCAAAAATCTCTGCCTCAGACATGATGCATGAGTAGGCAGATTGTGATGAAGCTGCCAATCACCAACTGCCCATAGCTCTGGCCTTCTATGTGGATGCACATAGTTTCTGTGGAGAATGTTTAAGCTTAATGCAAAATTTGATGTGGGTTCATTGCTCTACTTGCTCAGTCATTTTGAATGCCACAGCCACATAGTACACATATTCATTCAATAGCATCTACCGCCCCCACTAACTTGTACAGTGAAGTCATCATTGTTCATGCATGCACTTTCCAGTCCACTCTCCTTGGCTGCCAGGTTACATCAGTGTCATGCAAACCATTCTCGTAATTTTAACAATGTCTTGACTTTTTCCGGATGGACCTCATGTATCAAATTGGTACTTTGGTAATACTAACCTATCAATGTAGGGTAGATTGAAGAGAGAGACACATTAGGAATTTTCATTGACTGGATTCCTAGGACTAAATTTGGGTTTTGCAGAGGAATTAGAAAGAATGATAGAAGGATTTGGAGCAGAGCATTGCTGAGGGAAAGGAGGAGTCTTGTTTTGAGACGCGGAGCATGTTCGTGCCGTGACAGAACATGCCAGGAAGGTCAGGGACAGGTGCTGCACGGGACAGGAGGCATGAGCAGGCGTGCTGCACCGGAGGGTGCGGACGGTTAGGTTCGCTTGTGGAGATTTGAATCTCGGGTGATCGGGTTCTAGCTTGGGATTCAGATGATTAGCAGGTGGGCGAAATAAAGAATTTAAACTTGGCCAAGAGGTGCAGGCTGAGGGCACGTGTATTTTAAATGACATTTGAGTATAAACTCAAATGAAGTAGATGTCACTAGAAGCCACATAAAGTTCTGTAAAAACCAATAGATAAAAGGAACTTTCAAGAGTCAATTATTAACAGAACTAGAAATTAAGGTAGATGTTACTGACAAAATGTTTAGATTAGTTGGTTGAGAGCAAGGGCTGCTTTGGAGTCAGACAGAACTGAGTCAATTTGATTTTGACGTAGCTACTTACTAGGCATGCAGACACAGATATTCTCAACTGTCAATGAGCACACTTGTCATAGAATTAATGAGGACCGGGTGAGGAAAAAAATAGCAGTGCCTGTCCTAATAAAGTCGTAAATAAATGTTGGCTTGATATTATTATTATTATTATTATTATTATTATTATTGTTAGTTTTGTATTGTTACTTTTCAGGCAGTGAATTTATTTGCCAGTGTTTGTTCTTTCCTGTTGTCTCTGATATGGTAAAAATCTCCCCACATTTGGTTGTTCATGCCTACATTTATTTAAGTTAGTCCAGCTGGCCAACCTCTCATGTGCCTTAGAAGAGAAAACTTGACTAACTCTACCTTTTAAAATTCTCAAACTCTTTTCTGCAACTGTTGTTTTTAAGTTGTGACCAGTTACAAATGATTATGTATGTATGTGGTATTACTTTTTTTCAATGTGTGAACCAGTGGACTTGGTGCTACCTGAATTAACATGTTGAGCTTTTCTGCTTGCCATCAGCGATGCCAGGTTGCAAAGCTGAGTGAGTTCTTTCCGTCAGTTTACCATCTAATGGAAGAGACAGAGATACAGTATTATACTCTGGCATGTACTACATGTTGTGTATAGTAATATTCAGAGTATGAATTTAATTCAGGTAAAGTGGGGCAAAAATATAGGTCAAAGTTAATAATTCATACTTAATCTCTTCCATTTTACCCAGTGGTTTAATTTCACTTTCCTGTGTGTGGCAATGAGAGGATTATATATTTATACAATGATTTTTTTTTTAAAGTATTGTTTTTGCCTGGCTGGTGTAGCTCAGTGCTTTGAGCACAGGCTGCAAACCAAAGGGTCACCGGTTCGATTCCCAGTCAGGGCACATGCCTGGGTTGCAGGCCGGGTCCCCGGTGGGGGAGCCACACACTGATGTTTCTCTCCCTCTCTTTCTCCCTCCCTTCCCCTCTTTCTAAAAGTAAAAATAAATAAAATCTTTTTTTAAAAAAAGTATTGTTTTGGGCTCTTGTTGGATAGCTAACTTGGTTAGAATGTTGTCCTGATGTGCCAAGGTTGTGGGTTCAATTCCCAGTCAGGGCCAATGAATAAATGCATAAATAAGTGGAACAACAAAAAAATTGATGTTTCTCCATTGCTTTCTCTCTTTCTCTCTCTCTCCCTCCCTCTCTCCTTCTCCCCCTTCCTCTCTCTTTCTAAAATCAATAAATTAAAAAAATGTTTTTTAAGTATTGTTTTGGAGGGTAATCCAATACCTGTTATTTAACATTTGACTAGCTTACTATAGAAAGGAAAGCAATAAGATTATAATTCTCACACTAGATTAAAGAAAAAGTTCTTCGCAAGTTTGTCTAGCATTCTAGGCTTATTTAAAATGTCTCTACAAAAATGTATTTGGGGACATTTGGGACTATTGAAGGGTTTGGAAGGTGAGTTCTTGTTTAGATTAGGTGGAGCTTTCAAGTGTTAATTTTTTTTAACTGAAGCTACATTTGGAGGTTTTAATTTCTAAATTTCATAAATTGGTTCCCATTTTGCTGTGACATTGGAAACATGTAATGTGCCATCTCTGTCTTGGACAGTGTTTTGGTTGTAATTAGACTGTGAGCTCCTTGAGAGTAGGGCACCCGGCTAGGCACCAGCAACACACAATACTTTTTTTGTTGAATTCAGTTGTATTAAAGCAGCAAGAAGGGCACAGTTTGAGAATTTCTAAAATACCTTTTCCTGTCTTATCATTATGAAAAATTTCTAGCACACAGAAGCTGTTGAAGGATAATACAGTGATCACCATATACCTGCCACCCAGATTCAACAGTTGTTTACATTTTGCTGCATTTTTAAATCATGTTTTTCTGAACCACGTACAACTTACAGAAATCCTAACAATTTTTATGTACTTGTGCCTGTGCCTCTTAAAAATAACATTTTTCTGCTTTTTAAAAAAATGTTTAAGTTGAACTTCAGAGAGAGGGAAGGGGGATGGGTGGAGAGAGGGAGAGAAGCGTCGATTTGTTGTTCTAATTGTACCTTCATTGGTTGATTCTTGTATGCACCCTGACCAGGGATCAAACCCACAACCTTGGTGTATTGGAATGATGCTCTAGCCACTGACCTACCTGGCCGGGGTCTATGTTTTCCTGTTTAACCACAGGATTTCCGAGTCATTCTTGTAGAGATCAGGGTGGTAATAGTGTACTAGCTCTAACACCTTTCACCTGTGTGGCCCGTGCAAGTTATTTGATAACCCTGACCTCAGTTTCCTTAGCTGCGAGCACCTATCTAGGAGGGGTATTAGGATGTTTAAGTGTGTGAAGTTCTCAGAACCATACCAGGCACAATTTTCAGTCTGTGAAGTGTTTTCTCATGTGGTACCCAACTGTTGTGAAGAACACCACACCCACTGTTGTCCCCCGAGTTGGAAACCTCTACTCACCTTCCCCATACGCAGATGTCATCAGGCCTTATTTCTGCCTCCTCACATCTCCCGGATTTGTCCTGTTCTTTCCATTGCTACTGCAACACATCCTGCCCATCAACAATTTCTTAATCTCTCTTCCTCTATTCCGGCTCCACAGTCCCATCCCCACCTCCTCATCTTTTTCCTTACTGCCAGAGTTTATGTTCTGAAATACAAATTTAATCAAGTTAATTCTCTTTAAAACTTTCCCCATCACCTACAGTCCAAGTTTCTTAACTTTGGCTTCTCTGTACCTTCTGTCTCTGTAGCCTTGTCTCTCATTATACACTCACTCCCTCCCCCCACCTCACTCTTAATACACACAAACACATGTGCCCCCAAACTAGCATAGTTCTCTCAATATATTCTTTGTTACACACCTCTGTGCCTTTGCTGGTGTGCTTCCTCTCTCTAGAATTCTGCCCCCATCTACTTTCCTCTTTATTTCTGGCAGACACTTCTCTTTTAAGACTTGGCGTAGGTATCCAGCTCCTAAATCATTCCTTCTCTCTTGTCCCTACTCTACATTGTAGTCTTATGGGTAGTAGCCTAATACTCAGCATTTTGGGGCAGCCATTTGCCTGCAGGTGTGCCTCGTTCTACTAGATTAAAAAGTCCTGGAAGGCACGACTAGTGTTTATCTTCTTTTTGTGTCCTTAGTACCTAATATGTTGCTTGTGCCAGGCACACAATTAATGCAGAAATCGTGTCCACATTTTCTGGATGAAAAAAATTTGAGGTTCAGAGAATTTGTATTATGTACCCAAGGTAACAGAACTGATTAATGAAGCATACCAGTGTTTAAGGGCCCATTCAGTACTGTTTTCATTAACTATAATACTTGTCGTAATTATAATCATCTGTTCAATGATCCTGTTCTTAGTCTGTGGACCTAGAGCCCCCTAGAGGATCTTTGGGTTCCCACATGGAACTCTGCTATGTCTTTTCTGTAGACTGAAGATTATAGGTAAGATTATAGGTGAAGATTATAGGTAAGATTATAGGTGTATATGTATGCATGTCACCAGTTTTTGGAATGTACACATATGTCCTTGTGACTAATAGTGAATTACCTTGGGGAAGTAGACATACATACATCTTTTGAGAGGAAAGCAGTTGGGGGCTTTAACCATATAGGAGATTTGGAATAACATCTTTGCATGGTTTGGTAGGGAATTGATAAGGTATAAGAAAGTATTTTTTAAAGCAATTAAATTATAGCAATCAGATTATATGGGCATACCTGAAATTTTCCTAGTCATTAATAGTTCATTAAAATAAAAGAAAGTTAAAACATTTTTGAAATCAAAGTTATTTGAACCACCCTGCACACCCCCTCCCACACACATTCCCCCCCTTTAGTTCATGTCTATGTGTCGTACATTCTTTAGCTTCTATGTTTCCCACACTATTCTTGCCCTCCCGGTGTCTATTTTCTACCCCCCATCTATGCTACTTATTCTCTGTACCCTTTCCCCCCTCTCCTCTTCCCACTCCCCTGTTGCTAACCCTCCATGTGATCTCCATTTATGTGTTTCTGTTCCTGTTCCAGTCATTTGCTTAGTTTGCTTTTGTTTTAGATGTGGTTGTTAATAGCTGTGAGTTTGCTGTCTTTTTACTGTTCATATTTTTATCTTCTTTTTCTTAGCTAAGTCCCTTTAACATTTCATATAAGGGCTTGGTGATGATGAACTCCTTTAACTTGACCTTATCTGAGAAGCACTTTATCTGCCCTTCCATTCTAAATGACAGCTTTGCTGAATAGAGCAATCTTGGATGTAGGTCCTTGCCTTTCAAGACTTCAAATACTTCTTTCCAGCCCCTTCTTGCCTGTGAGGTGTCTTTTGAGAAATCAGCTGACGGTCTGATGGGAACTCCTTTGTAGGTGATTGTGCCCTTAACCCTTGCTGCTTCTAGAATTCTCTCCTTCATTTGAATCTTGGCTAATGTAATTATGATGTGCCTTGGTGTGTTCCTCCTTGGGTCCAACTTCTTTGGGACTCTCTGAGCTTCCTGTACTTCCTGGTAGTCTATTTCCTTTGCCAGATTGGGGAAGTTCTCCTTTATTATTTGTTCAAATGAGTTTTCCACTTGTTGCTCTTCTTCTTCCCCTTCTGGTACCCCTATAATTCGGATGTTGGGACGTTTAAAGATGTCCTGGAGGTTCCTAAGCCTCTCCTTATTTTTTTGAATTCTTGTTTCTTCATTCTTTTCTGTTTGTTTGTTTCTTCCTTCTGGTCCACTCCATTGATTTGAGTCCCAGTTTTCCTCCCATCTCTATTGGTTCCCTGTGCGTTTTCCTTCATTTCACTTATTGTAGCTTTCATTTGTTCATCTAATTTGCAACCAAAATCAACCAATTCTGTGAGCATCCTGATCACCAGGGCTTTGAACTGTGCATCTGATAGGTTGGCTGTCTCTTGGTTGCTTAGATGAATTGGCTCTGGGGCTTTGATTTGTTAAAATCAAATCTCTCCTGTTGGAGCCTTTTGGCGGGGGGGGGTCTGGTCATGACTATTACGTATGAGGGGCGGAGCCTTAGGTGTTCCCCAGGGTGGGGCAGCCCAGTCGCTGGGTAGTGACACTGTATGTGGGGGCGGGGTCAGAGAGGGAACAATGATGCTTGCTCCACTCTCTCTCGGATTCCAGTCCCTTCCGCCGCTTCCCCTTCGCCTGGATTATCTGTGCTCGAATGTGGGACTACCTGGTCAGCCAGCTGTCTTGTGCGGCCTCACTGGGTCTGCACAGTTGCCACCCCGTGCCCAGGGTCCACTAGCTGCCGCCTGTGCATCTGGGGTCTGCTAGCTGCCGCCTGCACACCTGGGATCTGCCAGCTGCTGCTGCCTGCGCTCCCAGGTCCGCCACCCTCCACTTTTTACTACCACAACTTCACCCCTCTTACCGGTCTGGATGAATGGTTGTCGGACTTCCGTACAGTTCAGTTTTCTATCAGTTCCGGTTGTTTTCTTGTTTCTAAATCTTTGTTGTCCTTAATTTTGGTTGTGCGAGGAGGCACAGTGTGTCCACCTACGCCTCCATCTTGGCCGGAAGTCTCCTGAATCCTTTAAATAATTTGGCTTTAAATATATTTTCAGCTGGTGCCATAATGTTTAAATTTTTTTTATTTTAGCACCAAAATATCTATTTTATATATAGGAACATGTTTTCATTGGATCTCTAAAAACACTGAGAGTTCTGTGGCCTAGGTTGTCTTCTCTTTCAGAATCTAAATTCACTATAAGTTGTATTGATCAATTCCAGGTAGATTCATTAAGGTCACTTATGAATCTGATCGGCTGGGACCACATTTCCCTCCCAGCTTTATTGAGATGTAATTGAAATATAACATATTTAAGGCATATAATGTGATGATTTGATACACATATGTATTGCAAAATGTTTACTACAGTAAGCTGTATTCAGTATATCCTTCACCTCAGATAAGTATCATTTTCTTTTTGTGTTGTTATGGTGAAAACATTAAAGCTCTATTTTCATAGCAACTTTTGAATGTACAATCATAATGTTTAATTCTTAATGAGAAGTACTTGTCTAATTTAATGACTCCCTGCTGTCTGGACACAATGTTGGATTCTGCTTTCTGGGCCACGGGCACTTCTGTTGTTGATATAAAACATTTGTGGTCTGGCAGGCATTCTAGGTTCAAGGGCATAGCTTAAGTAATAATGCTTTAAAATATGTGTGCTATTTTAATCAGTTTATTTAGCTACTGGATAAATAAGAATTGTGTGGTATCATTCATTCCTTTGGCAAATATTTATTCAACTCCTGCTGTGAACCAGGCCCTCTCCTCAGCCCTGATATTACAGCTGTAAGTGAACAAAACCGACGAGCCTTGGCCTTGGCGGCCCTAACCTTTCATGGGGGAGCCATGCTCTAAGCGCACTGAGCATGCCAGTAGGTATCTGTAATACAGTTCTAGATAGGGGGAAGTGCTTTTAAAGAGGCCAGAAGAAGAAATAGGAAGTGATATTTTCTATTTTAGAAAGAGTTATCTGAGAGGGCTTTTTAAATGACCTTTGAGCAGAGAGACCTGCGCGAAGGAAAGGCCTGAATGAGGCAACCTTGCAAAGATATCTGGAGGACTAGCCTTCCAGACAGAGACCGAGGGACCAGCAAATACATGCTGAGGCTTTGGGCCATTTCTCGTCAGGGAATAGTGTGATCTGACTGAAGTTGAAAGGATACTCTGTGCCACAGGTGGCAAACACAAGGCCTGCGGGCCGAACCCGGCCCTCCACCTTGTTTTATCCGGCCCGGCACCTTGTTTCTACCCGGCGGCAGCGCTGAGCTCTCCCTTAACTGTTAAGGAGCAGTTACATTTACACAGTCCTAACATTACATTCGGCCCTTTGAAGGCAACCTTGAGGCTGATGTGGCCCCCGGTGAAAATGAGTCTGACACCCTGCTCTATGCCGTGGAGAGAACAGACTCTGGTAGTAGTGTAAGGAAGGAAGCAGGGAGATCAGTTAGGAAGTGGTGGTTATAGAGCTCCAGGGGAGAGGTGATGATGAAGATGGTGAGTAGTAGTCATATTTGAGATGAGTTTTGAAGATGGAGTCAACAGAATACGTTGATTGATTGCAGTGTGAAAGCAGTCAGGGAAACTGCAGTGTGGGTAAGTTGACACTGGCCTTGAAGGACATACACAGGGTTTTAGCAGTGGCCTTATTAGGAGCGTTTCTTTTTGTTTGTCTGTACTTAACCAGTTTTTCTAGACTGAACCTGTAATGCTTCTATAATAAAAATGGATATATAGATTACTTTAAAATTAGAGTTAACCATGCTCCTAAATGTAGCTTTATTCTTAATATATTTAATCCCTTCTGATTTGGAAAACAATTTCAGTAACCCGACATTTTAAAATTTGTCTTTTTACCCTTAGTGATCAGCTGTTGTGCCTTTTCCACATTTGAAGATGGTGAAGTTAGATATTCATACTCTGGCCCATCACCTCAAGCAGGAACGCTTGTATGTAAACTCTGAGAAACAGCTCATTCAGAGGCTCAACGCAGATGTGCTTAAGACAGCGGAAAAGTTGTATCGTACGGCATGGATTGCCAAACAGCAGAGGATTAACTTGGATCGGCTTATCATAACCAGGTAAAGAAAAGATTTTGAGGTCTTACATTTTATAAACCACGCTGGTTTTGTGTTAACTGCTAACTGCAAATAAATGAATCTATTTCCATCAAAGTACTTGGTTTCAGAGGGTTTAAATCAACATTAAGGTTTTTGCTTATTTTGTTTATTAAATCCCTTAAGCACTGTTATAGAGAATTATTACTTAAGCATTAATATTTTATATCACACCAGTGAAGTTTGTATCTTTGTACGTACACATTTGATTAGTATAGACAATAAATTATCTTGTGTTCTCCTTTTTTCTAACATTTTAATATGTACATTTCCATGTTTCGCTATTATATATCTACTTTAAGTTTTAGAAACCTTGTTTTTCACTACTTTAATACCTCATGTTCTGTTTTCCAAAAAGCACTTTCCAACTCTAAGAATAGTAGTACAAGGTATAATGTTGAGAAAAGAAGCCAGACGCAGAAGAGTACATTCTCTGTATGGATCCCTTTAAGTGAAGTTCACAATGAGGCCGGCCTAATCTTTGATGAAAGAAATCAGAATAATGGTTACTTCTTGGTACTTTTCATTGAACCTGTTTTAATGTGAGGAGTTCTTGTTTGTCCTTTTTTCTTTCTGTCTTTACACGTTTAGGTGCTGGTGGGCTAAAGGATTTTAGCAGTTCAGAGTGATCTCTTTGCTGGAACTATAATCAGCTCACATTCCACGTTTCAGTATCGTATATGTGTTATTATTGTTAATTTTATTGTTTTGTTTGTTTGCTCATTTTTTAGTGCTGAAGCTTCCCCTGCTGAATGTTGCCAGCATGCCAAGATTTTGGAAGATACACAGTTTGTTGATGGATATAAGCAATTGGGATTTCAGGAGACTGCTTATGGAGAATTCCTGAGTCGATTAAGGGAAAATCCTCGTCTTATTGCCTCCTCTCTGGTTGCTGGAGAGAAACTGAATCAGGAGAACACACAAAGTGTTATTTACACAGTTTTTACCTCCCTCTATGGCAACTGCATAATGCAAGAAGATGAAAGCTACCTCCTTCAGGTTTTGAGATACTTGATTGAATTTGAACTTAAAGAAAGTGACAACCCCAGGCGACTTTTGAGGAGAGGAACTTGTGCCTTCAGCATCTTATTTAAACTTTTCTCTGAAGGACTGTTTTCTGCCAAACTTTTCCTCACAGCTACTTTACATGAGCCAATCATGCAGCTGCTCGTGGAAGATGAAGATCATCTAGAAACTGACCCAAATAAGCTAATTGAGAGGTTCTCCCCATCTCAACAGGAGAAACTATTTGGAGAGAAAGGCTCAGATCGATTCAGGCAAAAGGTTCAAGAGATGGTGGATTCCAATGAGGCCAAACTAGTGACTTTGGTGAACAAATTTATTGGTTATCTCAAACAGAACACATACTGCTTCCCACATAGTTTGAGGTGGATCGTGTCGCAGATGTACAAAACCCTCTCCTGTGTAGACAGACTGGAGGTCGGGGAGGTCAGGGCAATGTGTACCGATCTCCTGCTGGCCTACTTCATCTGCCCCGCAGTTGTCAATCCAGAGCAGTACGGAATCATCTCTGATGCTCCTATTAATGAGGTGGCAAGATTCAACCTGATGCAGGTACGCTTTTGCTATTGTTATTAGTGTGCCATTCGGGTTAAAGTCGGTTGATTCGGCAGTGGGGTGGGGACAGAAAATGTGGTGACAGCATTCATAGATTCTTCCCATTCTTTTTCCTTAGACCGTCCTAAATATTTGCTCCTTTTTTATTGACTTGAGAGAGAAGAGAGAAACATTGACTTGTTACACTTATTTATGGAATCAACATTGGTTGATTTTTTTTTTTTAAGATTTTATTTACTTATTTTAGAGAGGGGAAGGGAAGGAGAAAAAGAGGGAGAGAAACATCAATGTGTGGTTGCTTCTCAGGGGCCCCCTTCTGGGGACCTGGCCCACAACCCAGGCACATGCCCTGACTGGGAATTGAACTGGTGACCCTTTGATCCAAAAGCTGGTGTTTAGTCCACTGAGCCATACCAGCCAGGGCAGATTGTTTTTTGTTTTTTGTTTTTTTTTTTTTAATCTTCATTGAGGACATTTTTCATTGTTTTGAGAGAGGGAAAGAGAGAAACACCAATGTGAGAGAGAAACATCTATTGGTTGCCTCCATACACTCCTGAACCAGGGATAGAACCCTCAACATAGGTATGTGCCCTGACTGGGACTGAACCCACAATCTTGGTGTATCAGAACAACACTGTAACCAATTGAGCTACCTGGCCAGGGCAATACTTTCTTATTAAGACACAGAAGCAATCATATCGGGATTTAAAAATACTGTTTTCATAAAACACTTCGTGTCTTTAAATGGCATCTTCACACATATGAACGTATGCTTAACTGAATTTTCACAAGCCCACTTTCCATAACTTCAAAACCCAGAACGATTGAAAACTGTCTTTTGTACTTCATTTGGTAGCAAAACCTAGCCCGAACTAACATGAGGCTGTTTATATTTGTTCGTTATTCCATTTAGTGCTAACAAATACTCATTTTTTGCTGCAAAAATGTCAATGTGTTTGATTATGGTATGATACCCTAAATACTGGACATGTTACATATATGTACTGACCAACCTTCTTAAAATCTCCAAATTTTGAAATATTTTGAAACCTAAGAGTTTGAGAAAGGATTTTTAGACCTGTATTAGCACTTTTTTCCCCTAATTATCTGAAGTACCAAAATCATGTTATTATTTCTTAAGGGAATTTTTTAGTCATATCTTATTACCCAGAAATACTGTGAAGAAGAGACTGAGTTTCTTTGGAATAGAATCTTTGGATGAGTTTTTTTAAAAAAATGATAAGCTTTTTTTCGTGATCAATTCTATCGTAACGGGGTGTTGGTCAGTTAAGTATATTGAAATCCCTGAAATAAAATTAAAACTTTTTGCCCTGGCTGGTGTGGCTCAGTGGATAGAGTGCCAGTCTGTGAACCAAAGGGTCACTGGTTCGATTCCCAATCAGGGCACATGCCTGGGTTGCAGGCCAGGTCCCTGGTGGGGGCAGGGGGCACATGTGAGAGGCAACCACACATTGATGTTTCACTTCTCTTTCTCCCTCCCTTCCCCTCTCTCTAAAAATAAATAAAAACTTAAAAAAGTTTTTTTCATCATCTATGAAATATTAATTCTTAGAACAATGCAGTTGTAGTTTTTGTTTTTGTCATTTCAACAGAGATTAAATCACATTATTTTTAAAATGAGTAGTAAGGGAGGAGGATTGTCCCAGATATTAAATAGAGGATGCTATACGATACTTTCAGCAGTGTCTTTATTTTTTTAAGGCTTTTATTTATTTATTTTTAGACAGAAATAAATTAGACAGAAAGAGGGAGAGAGAAACATCGAGGATCAGGTATGTGCCCTGACCAGGAGTTGAGCTGGCGACCTTTGGGTTCACAGGCCAGCACGCAGTCCACTGAGCCACACCAGCCAGGGCTTGCAAAGTTCCTTTAAAGAGAGTGAATTAACAGTTCACTTTTGGCAATAGGGAACTTGCTCTTTGAACTCATGTTTACTTTCCAAACAGCATATGCTTTCTAAAAATAGTTTGCTTTTAAATCTAGGGGGAGGAATCTACCTTGAGTACTTTGTAAGCTGTGTAGGGAAAGGTACTGAACAAGTAACTTTAAGTCATTTGAGTCAGCTTTTACAAGTTAATTCTAAAATTTATGAGCACATGAAAAGTGCAAAATCAGAAAGAAAGGTATTGTATTTTTATTTCCTAATGGTATAATATGTTGAAGGAGAGGTTAAGCAAAATGTTCTATGTATTCTGTTTAACTCTAAGTATAGTAAAAGCTGGTGTTGAAAGATACATAATTGGGACCCTATTTTGTTTGTTGATCAGGTGGTATGAATATTATTATGAAGCACATTTTTAGAATGGAATGGAAGTGTTTTCAGAGAGAGGGCATTGTGTCTATAGCCTGTGTCTCTACCACTGCTTTGGGTTGCAGGTCGGCCGCCTTTTGCAACAGTTAGCAATGACCGGCTCTGAGGAGGGAGATCCCCGGACAAAGAGCAGCCTTGGAAAATTTGACAAAGTAAGAATGAATACTATGTTATGGGAAATAGTGTTTATAGAAAACCCTGCCCAAGTATTAGTGAATTCGACTATTCTCTTTCTTAAGTCTTGTTCTTAGGTGATGGATAAAGGATTAAATATTCTTTCAATGACTCTGGTATAGCTATAGTGCATGTAATGATGGATCAGCAGCATTTAAAGGAACACGTCACTGAAGATTACTAATTGTTGCTTATAGAAGTGTTGAAGAGCTCTTACTATAATCAGAACCAAGGAGCTATTAAGATTATTTTAAGAAGATTAATTTTTGAAAATTGTCACTAAATCAAATCTGTAATAACTGTGTAATTTTAAGTATATTTCCTGAGTTAGTTAAATTGTCCAGTTAAATAAAATTTTAGTTTATCATATTTGAGTAGGCAACATTCACCCTATTTTAAAATTCAGAAGTTTTACAGTAAAATTTCCCTTTCACCTCTGATCTGTAACCTTTATTTCCTCCCCAAGAGGTTTTTGATATTATATCTTTTGTGTATGCTCCAAGAGGGGTGTGTGTGTGTGTGTGTGTGTGTGTGTGTGTGTATACAAGCAAATTCCTACGTATATATTTTCCTAGGCACTCATCCCTCCCTTTTCACAAATGGTATGACAGCCTGCACTGTTTGTTCTTGATTTTTATGTATTCTTTTTTTTTTTTTTTTTTTAAGAGAGAGAGGGGGGAAGAGAAAGAAAGAGGGAGAGAAATATCAATGTGTGGTTGCCTCTTGAGCACCCCATACTGGGGACCTGGCCCACAGCCCAGGCACGTGCCCTGACTGGGAATAGGACTGGTGACCCTTTGGTTTGCAGCCTGCGCTCAGTCCACTGAGCCACACCAGCCAGGGCCTGTTCTTGATTTTTAGAGAGCAAGGGGAAAGGAGACAAACAAAGAGAGGGTAAACATTGATTTGTTGTTCCACTTATTTATATATTCAGTGGTTGATTCTTTCTTCTACGTGCCCTGACTGGAGATCAAACCTGCAACCTTGGAGTGTCAGGACGATGCTCCAACTAACTGAGCTACCTGGACAGGGCAGTGTGCACTGTTCTGTATCGTGTTTGTTTCATGTACCAGAGAACCTTGGAGATTATTCTATATGAATTCATAAAGAGTTTAAATTTTTTAATGGTGGGTTTAGTATAATTTTTAAGAAGAAAAACTTTGAGAAACTTTTTGCATTGCTTGTCCCCCTTTAACCAGCAATTTTGTTTCCTTATTTTAAAGAGGAGATATTTCACTCTGATCTTTTCCTGTTTTAACAGAGCTGTGTTGCTGCTTTCCTTGATGTTGTGATTGGGGGCCGGGCAGTGGAGACCCCTCCAATGTCCCCTGTTAATCTTCTGGAAGGGTTGAGCAGAACTGTGGTTTATATAACCTACAGTCAACTTATTACTCTGGTAATGGCTTTATTCTTTAATGGGATATCCTCAGAAGTCATTTATCTACACGTGGCAGAGCCATTGATGAGTACATTGTGCGAGAAATATATATTGTGTTTGAAAAATTGATTTCACTAGCTAATGTCCTTGTATTTTTGCCAGGTGAACTTTATGAAGAGTGTGATGTCTGGAGATCAACTGCGAGAAGATAGAATGGCTCTCGACAATTTATTGGCAAACCTACCCCAGGCAAAGCCATGGAAGAGCAGCAGTCTGGAAATGACTCCCTACAGCACCCCTCAGCTGTCTCCAGCAACCACGCCAGCGAATAAAAAGAATCGATTGCCTATAGGTAAAGAGACTTTCTCACACTGGGGCTTTACCTTAAACTTAATATTTCTTTATTAGCCTTTGTTATTGCCCAGTGTTTTGAAATAGAGTTTTAAATAACTTGGAAACCTCTGTCTCCATGTATACTGATAGTAATTCAGTTTTTTGTAATTTCACTAGATTAATTAAGGTTTAGCAGTAGGCTTTCCCTTTAGACATATTTTTCATAAATAATTGAAATCATGCCTCCTAGGTATACTTTGTATTTCAGTGTCTCTTCTTGCAAAATTTCGAAAGTGTCATTTGTTACAAGGAATCATTATTTGAATTATGTAGCCTTGTCTTTCCTACAAAGTTCTAAGTAATATAGTAAAATAATATTAGAAGTTTCTATCAGTAAAGTTGAAACTACATAGGTACTATGTTTCCATTATTGTTATTAATGATCAGTCTTTTATCAGCTGAGCTAAGATATCTAGTTATTTTATAAAATAAGCAAAAGTTCCATTTTACTTAGTCATTTATTCATTTATTTATGAGTTAGGCTTAAGTTTTATTCGCTTAGGAAACATCTGTTATTTATAGGTATTCAACAAAAAATTGAGCATGTACTGTTACCAGACACTGAGCAAGCACTTCATGAATGTCGTTTCATTTAATCCATTTTAGCAAAAATGATAATGAGGAGCTCAGCAATAGCAAACATGAATAGTTACTGTTGCTTACACATTTTGAAGAATGGAATTTCACATTTAAACTTCCATAAGCTGATGTGTTAAGAACCGTCAGTTACTTAATATTAACCTACCTTACAGTTAACATAGTATGGAATAATATCAATGGGACTACGGCATCGTGTTCTTCAAGTCTTTGGCTTTCATCATCCCAAGATGTCATTTTTCAGAATTAGAAACAGAAAAAAGTAAAGCTTGACACTTGATGATTTTTAATATTATAGGTTCCTTGTACTATTTTATCATAAAGGAATAAATGAATTTTGGTAAATTAGAGATTTTTGTCCTCCCCATTCACTCCTATGCTTTAGTTCTTTCATTTTGTATCATCCAGAAGTATCATTAAATATGGATCTAATGGAAAGTAAACTTCACATGTTTGCCCAGTATTAATTTGTATAATCATGTGACCTGGTCGTTGAATTTATTTCATATTTTTAAAAATGTGTCCACTATTCAGAGGGTTGATCTTCTTTCTGTTTAATGCTTTCGCAACCCAGGACAACAGTTAGCAGCCATCGCTGCCTGGGACCCCTCAGCCACCAATCTCTCTGCTCATATTACTCTAGTAGCCCCATTTGGTGGGTAATGGGCTGTTCTTCCTCTACTTGTCTAACTTCTTATAAGAAATAGCTTATAAAAGTATGTTCCATGTGCATGTTGCTTTTGCTTTGTGTAAATTGTTACATGGATTTTGATTACTTGCATTTTTATAAATGATGAAGCTTGTTCCTTAAGATTCATGTAGTTCATGAAGTTGAATTTAAGTTCACAATTCAGTAGAAGATAGTGAGGTGAACCCGACTTTTCAAAGTTGATGTGTGCCCTGAATTTTGAAAGTAAGAGTGATTAATGAACAGATCTACAGCACTGGGGAGAGAAGATGGTGGTTTATATTTCTGTGTTTTTCACTCAAAGTGAAGTTGAAAGACTTGTTACTGTAGAGTGTTTTGCTCTATGCTTGTACTTTTGATTATTTTTCACTGAAATAGAATTTCTAGTTAGTATTCTGGTTGTATTGAATTTTATTGATCTCTGAAAGAAAATTGAAACTCAATCACCAAAGACTACAACTCACAGAGAAATTATTACCAACTATCCAAATCTTTCAGAAGTTATGTAGGATGGACTATTTTAGAAAGAAAGTATTACATGGGGAAAAACATCCCCAAATAATTACATTCTGTATTAATTTAGAACGTTTCCAGTAAGCAAAAAGGAAACTTGTAATCAAACATCGGGAAATCTCTCCTCTGTCTTTGGAAAGAGGTTAATACATTTCAGGGAAAACAATGTATTTTCAAAAACTGATTTGGGTTTTGTCAACAGTTGCCTAATTAATATATATTATTTTATATAGCTATCACAGTTCTATATTAAATTTTCTAGTGTTTATGAGTTATTAATATGGGAGGCCAGTGACAGTTAAATAATTTCATAGGAGAAAGAGTTGAAGGTGTCTTGAACAGATAAGAAATAAGGTAACGCTTTTCCTGTCATCCCAAGTCCTAAATTGATTGGGGCGTGTTTGCTGTTGTGCAGGTGTGGTCATCTGTTTGTCACTCTGTGTCAGGTGAACGTGGGTCGTTATTTCTTATCGTCAGTTTTGAAGGAGAATCTGTATGAGTCATCAATAGAGTAACTGGGAAGATACAGGTTTTTTTTTCTTTCTTATTCATATTCTCACCACTTTTTTTTGCGCATGCGCAAATGTTCTACATTAATAGAAAATGTATTTTTGTATTTAGTGTGCCATTTTCTTCATACTATCTTTTTCTCTAAATTTCTTATTTAAATTATTTTATTAGCAACTCGAAGCAGAAGCCGTACCAATGTGCTAATGGACTTACATATGGACCATGAAGGATCATCTCAAGAAACCATCCAGGAAGTGCAGCCAGAAGAAGTGTTGGTCATTTCCTTAGGGACGGGTCCCCAGCTGACTCCAGGGATGATGTCAGAAAATGAGGTATGAATGTATTGTTACATTTAACTTATAGCCACCGATGTTAAAAAATTTAACATCAGTTAAATTCTATTCCCATTAATGGTTACTTGCTTCTATAAATCACATAATGCACTCAGTATGCATTAAGTGAACATTTTTCATTATCTTCAGCGGGCCTCCCATGACACACCAGCAAACACAAAACTTTCCGTGAACAGTTCTGCAGGCCCTTCACATTAGTGCATCTGTGGCCCTGCAGTTGGTGACCAAGTCCATACCCAAAAGAATTTTCTTAGTAGTAGAAGAGGCAGGAAGCCAGGAAATCATGGTATGGAAATTGAAGAGACTTTTCCAGTGGCTTGTAGGAAGTGTTTTATGTTACTTTTCTTTTTAATGATATACCAGAGGTATATCTGCTTTTAAAGAGCCAAACATTCTTTAGAAATACTTTTTTCTTTGGCCTGTTAGGAAGAAATGGTAGCAATAACTGCGAAAAGAAAACTAAAAAAATATTTTTGAAGAAATGAGATCGGGGGTATGGGAATCAGATTTAAAATATTTGTAAACAAGAGCTTGGGACGGGGGCAAAGGAAAGAAGAAATCTTGACTGTCTAAAGGAGAAATCTTGACTATCTAAAGGTAGTAGCCACTCCTCAAACATTGTGACCTCCCGAAAAAGAAGCAGCATCTTAACATTCAACAGTGACTGCATACTATTCAAGAAAACCTAGTCCTGGCTTGAGAATTAGGGACCAGTTACAGTGGTTGATAAAGTGATGCTGGTGATTGGCTGTGTTTGGAACTGTGGCATCACTCAGAGGAAAGAGGTCTGTCAAACTTCCATCCTCTGTCCCTCTGCACCCACAAAAAAAAAAAAAAAATGAATGAGGTGGAAACAGCTGTCAGAATCAACTTTTTAGGAACTTTGGAATGTAATAAAAAACTTATAACAACGAGGGGGTGCTTAATGAAGGGGGTAAAAGCAGCTGAATGTGGCAGTCATAGAGCTCTGTGGTATTTACCTTACCTGTTAACTGTCCCTAAACCCCAGCTCAGTGGCAGCCTCGAAGATGGCCATCTGTATCCCTGTGCAGGGAAATGTCCGCACAGCAGTCTGATGCCTTTTTTTCATTAATTCATACCACTCTCTAGGCCTTTAGATAGGTTTTGCCTGAACATTCATTGCACATCACTTACTATGAGTTCAAAGGTCTAAGTTATCTTAAAAATACAGAATGTAACATTTTTATTTCTGCATTTAATTTCAAGCAAATAGAAAACAATGTCTTTAATATGATTACACAAGTAAATATATAGAGCCATTTAAAAAAACCTTTAATCTACTCATTTAAGTGCAAGGCCTACATAGCAGCTACAGGGTTTTTTGGTGTTAGTTTTTGTTTTGTTTTTTCTTTTTAAGTAAGGATACTCTTCTTCATTTTCCAGCAACAGCCTAGGAACCCAATGACTGTGAGTTCAAGTTCCAGATGTGCTTAAAACACAGTTTTCCAAAGAATCATTCATTTCTTCATTAAGTTGGAGATACACACAAAGCTGAGTTATGAGGCTTATGGGAATTGAGAAGTAGTTATGTTATTTGGAATCGTCTCACAAACAGAAAACATTATAAAAAGGCCATCAGCTCTAAGCTAGAGGTGGCTGGAAGTTACATCAGCTTCTGGTATGGACTTTTGTGACCATGTGTATATGCTCATCAAGTGGAGGTTCAAACTAGACTGATTCAGTTCTGGTGCTTACAAGACAGTTTGTTCATATGTTTTCTTCCTGCTAACTTAGTTTATTAATGTTTGGAAAATCTGCACTGTGAATTTAATGTCATTTAACTATGCCAAATGCTTTACATGCATCTTTTTGCGTAATCCTCAACAACTCCATAGCCTACCCACTGTTATCGCCATTTTAGAGATGAAGAAACTGAGGTTTAGGGTGTTTAAATAACTTATCCAAGGTTATGTAGCTGGCACATGGCAGAACCCGAAGGACTGGCCCGCTGCCCCAAAGTCTTCTGATTCTTACAGTCCTGACCACTGCTCTTTCAATGTCCAGTTGCCTGTTCCAGCTCTGGCCCCGGTGGGGCGATGGAAGTGCATAGGTTCAGTCCTTCTGATACGCTTTTCTTCTCGGGGTACTTAAAAGCTTGAGCAGAGCCTTGTAGGTTGGTTATTTGTTTAAAATGATCATTTAAGATTTAAAAAACTTAAATATGCATTTGCTGTAGTTTGTTTTCTTTCCATTGTGACAAACCAATGGTGTTTTATTTTTTAGGTTCTAAACATGCAACTTTCGGATGGAGGACAAGGAGATGTCCCTGTCGATGAAAACAAACTCCACGGTAAACCTGATAAAACCTTGCGCTTTTCCCTCTGCAGTGATAATCTGGAAGGAATATCTGAAGGTGAAGGGTTACTTCATTCAAGGAGTTATATGATTGAAGTAGTATTTTGTTTGTGTTCTTTAAAGGAGCCTTATAAATTACAATTATACTGTCTGCGCCGCTGACTGAGGAGAGTAATGAAGTTTTCCTCTAAAGATCTTGAACAGTTGGCTGAACAATTGTTTGTTGAATAAAATTAAGGTTGCAAGAAAAAAAAAATTAAAGATTTCAGGAGACCTGTGGTCATATAAAATGGAGAAGATACAAGTCTTCACTGAGACTTGAATAATACCAACTTTATTTCTCTAAGCTTATAGAGCTCCTTTAGAGGGATATAATGCATGTCTGAATGGAAAAGATGGACTCACTTTGTGTTTCAGGGTGTCGTGTGTACTTTCAGTGTTCTGTATATTCACACACACCTTTTATGAAGCAGAAAGATACGCTGGAAATAGGAATAAGAGTTAAATTTAAAGGACAGATTATATGAAGTGAGACTGTCATTCTGTGTACTAGGACAATTACTAACATTAAAATAAACATAAAACATAATAACTTTTCCTCTAATTTTTAAAAAAGATTTTATTTATTTTTAGAGAGGGAAAGGGGGCAGAAAGAGAGGGAGAGAAACATCAGTTTGTGGTTACCTTTCACACGCCCCCTGCTGGGGATCTGGCCTGCAACCCAGGCATACGCCTTGATTGGGAATCAAACCCACAACCTTTGGTTCTCAGGCTGGTGTTCAATCCACTGAGCCACACCAGCCAGGGCTTTTTCTTCTAATTTTTAAAAACATAAGTAATATACATTTATTCTAGAAAAATCTGAAAAGAAATAGAATCATCTGTAATCTCACCATTCTGTTAATAACAGTTAACATTTTGGTTTATTTATAGCAAGATTAGGCTTATGCTGTTTTGTGATCTTTTTTTGTTTAACAATATAACAGTAGCATTTCCCTTGAAAATTTAACATTCTTGAATAACATGGTTTTTAATGGCTGTTTTCTTTCATTATTTATTTAAACATTTTTCTATGATTAGACATGTAGATTGCTTCCACTTTCCACTTATAAGAAGCCCTGATACAAGCAACCTGTGATGAATTTTTGAATTGTTCCTTAGGATAATTCCGTGGAAGCTGCATTGGGCATATATTTTTTTAAGAAATAAACACAGTATTTAAAGCACTTTATTTAGTCTGTAGTCCTTTATCGAGGCATGAAAAATTACCTACATGATGGCTCATGGCTGTTTAAGCTCACAGTAGAAACATTTTTTTAGGTCCTTCAAATCGCTCCAATTCAGTGTCCTCTCTAGACCTGGAAGGAGAGTCTGTGTCAGAACTTGGAGCAGGACCTTCTGGGAGTAATGGAGTTGAAGCGCTACAGCTATTGGAGCATGAGCAAGGTAAGGCGAAGCCGTAACATAGCTGGGCAAGTAGCAAAGAAGCTACCTGGTTGCAGGATAAACAGTATGTTTCCATGTAAGTTGGCTGTGTTCAGTAAGAATAAATTTAAGTTGATTATATAATGACCATTAAACTTGTACTTATTCATAGTTCCTTCATTTCTTAAAGATGTATTTAGTTGGAAAGTGAATTCTTTAGACTTAAATTACATAAGATAATTCAAATGAATTGTGTGAATTCTGTAACATAAGGTATTTCAATTCTGTAACATTAACATTTTAAGAAATGCAAACATAAAACCTCAGGGCTCAAGGAACCTACAGGAAGGAGAGAATGGTACACACATGATTAAAAGTATCATAAGAGTGCTTTGGCCGTTCTGAGTGAGCAGTGCAGTGATTGGAAGTGTAGGGTGAAGCTTAGCAAACTCACTGCTATTAACAACCACACCTAAAACAAAAGCAAACTAAGCAAACAACTAGAACAGGAAGAGAACCACAGAAATGGAGATCACATGGAGGGTTAGCAACACGGGAGTGGGAGGGGGAGAGAGGGGGAAAAGGTACAGAGAATGAGTAGCATAGACGGTAGGTAGAAAACAGACAGGGGAGGGCAAGAATAGTGTAGGAAATGTAGAAGCTAAAGAACTTAAGACACATGGACATGAACTAAAGGAGGGAATGTGGGTGGGAGGGGGTGTGCAGGGTGGAGGGGAATGATGGGGGAGAAATGGGACAACTGTAATAGCATAATCAATAAAATATTAAAAAAAAGAAAAAGAAAGCACTAGCCTTAAAGCCTGGCTGGCGTTGCTTTGGCAGAAACCGGAGATCGGGCCTTCTAGGTGGAGGAGTAGTGTTAGGCAGTCAGAGAGGCGGGAAGCCACCCAGTCCTTCTGCAGGAACTACCAGCTGCGGGGATAGCGGGAGGTGAGGACTGGAAGACAGCTGGGTCCTTGTTAGGCTTTAGGAAGGGTAATTTGGAAAGGGTCTCTAGGGTCTTTGGATTTGTGTATTTAAAGATCATTGGGTGGCCTTCAAGGGAGTGTTGAGGGCACTGGCCCTCAGCTGGGATTGAGGCAGTGATTCTTAGACTTTAGTGCACATCAAAATGACTTGGGGAATAAAAAGAAAAAGCCATTTTCCCTGTCTCATTTTTAGAAATCCTGGTTCAGTCCATTTTAGTGAGGAAAAGGTCATTGCCAGTTGGGGTATGTGTATATTGAATAAAAGTAATGGTGTACTTTACTTGATCAATTTGTCATTGTATTAATTAAGATGAAATTTTCTATAAGTAACCGAGAAAACCAAAATAGTAGTAACTCAGGACAAACGTTGAAAGAGTGTCATGTTCTTAGCAAGCCCTCGAGGCTGTGTTGGTGTAGGTGGTTGGTAGTCTACAGCTTGTGAACACTGGGTTAAGCCATGAGCTGAGGCACCTTGCGGACTGCTTCTCATTAGTCAAGGGAAGAGAGAAAACTCTAGAATTGCAGTGGGGGGGGGGGGAGGTGTCCAAGTCATATAAAAATTGTTATTTTTTAAATTATGTCTCAGCAGAGGACAGAATTCAGTGTGAAAATGCCATGGCATCATTAAATAGAGATTCCATTTAAAGATTTCATTTATTTATTTTTAGAGAGAGGGAAAGGCAGGGGGAGAAATATCAGTGTGGGAGAGATACATTGATCGGTTGGCTCTTGCATGCCCCCAACTAGGGACCTGTCCTGCAACCCAGGGCAGGTGCCCTGACTAGGAATTGAACCACCAACTTTCAGTTTGGAGGCTGGCACTCAATCCACTGAACCACACCAGCCAGGGCAAAAAATATTTTTTTAGGATAGGTTTATCATTTAATTATTGCTACAGTGTTATGTAACAAACTGCCTCAAAAGTTAGTGACTTAAAACAGTAAACATTTCTTTTGGCTCTCAAGTCTGTGGTCAGGCGGGTGGTTCTCTGATTCGGGCTGGGCTCACTCATGCACCTACGGTCACCAGTGGACAAGTAGGGAGCTCTGCTAATGTTAGCTGGCAGGCAGTTGGTCCGTGGGGAGCCGGCTGGTCTAGAATGACCTTTGCTTTGCTCCAGCGCAGTCCCTCACCCTCCAGCTGGCTAGCTTAAGCTTGTTCTCTTGAGAGGAGCAAGGGTGAGAGAGAGAGAGCAGAAGTTTATAATGTCTCTTGATGTCTAGCCTGGCGACTGGCACACTTCTTCCTTACCCTTTTGGCCAAAGCAAGTAACAAGGCCTGTGCAGATTCAAAGAGGGGGGCATATACCCCAATTCTTGATCAGAGTCACACTGCAGAGGTTGTGGACAGAGGGAAACAATTAATTGCATCAGTGGCCCCAGTTAATCGGCAAGAAGGGGAAGTCCATATACTAAGCTGAGTTCAGAGAGCAAAAGACTGCATCCATGAGGGGAAAATTGAGTGTTTTGGTACTCAGTGTTAATGATAAAATATGTAAGATGAAGATCAAAGACATAAAGTTCCTCATATCTGATTAAGAAATCATAGCTGTGCTACCATTTTTTTAAGTGCTTAATTTTGTTTTTGATAGCCACAACACAAGATAATCTTGATGATAAGCTGAGGAAGTTTGAAATTCGTGACATGATGGGACTGACAGATGATAGGGATATATCGGAAACAGTGAGTGAGACCTGGAGCACTGATGTCTTGGGAAGTGATTTTGACCCTAACATTGATGAAGACCGCTTGCAAGAGATTGCAGGTAACTGCTGTTGAATGTCTCTGGGAGACTGCTGCTGAGTGGTTCATGTCCGCTGCCCTTTGGGGGAGGGAACTCGGTGCTCTCACAGACATGTGGGTGTGGCTGGGCTCCCTGAGGAACTGAGGTGACTGCACAGAACAAGGCATTTGTGTGTTTTTTCTTTACTTACTGTACATACAGGTATGTTTTCCCCGACTGCCTTTAGCTCCACCTTCTACCTCCCCAAAAAAGAAAAACCAATTTTTTGAACTAGCTTCTCATCAAGTCTTGTTTGTAGAGCATAGTATATGTTCTTAGTCTGTGATTAGGATGTTTTTTAGAGACTAAATATTGTGCCTTACCTCAAAATGAAAATTCTGACAGATTATAGCTGTAAAATCTTTTGGAATAATATGATACTGAGAGTCTCTTAAAAATTGAATTTACTTCTGGAAGGATTAACTCAGTTCCAAAAAATGAGTTTTTTTTCTTTTTTCATATCAAGTTTATTGATGTATAATTATGAACATTCAAATTCACTTCTTCAGAGACTGTTCTGTGAATTCTAAAAGATTCATATGGTTTTGTAACCACCGTCTTCATTTCTTCATTTTCTTTACAAATCACGGAACATTTTAAAGAAGTGTAAGAGAGAACAGTATAATGAACTCCATGTAGCTGTCACTCAGCTTCGACAGCTACACATACATGTCGCCAGTTTGTTTCATCTCTTCTCCCATCCACTACCCTTCCTCCCCTTCCCGCATTATGTTCAGGCAGGTTCCAGACATTATTTTATTTTTTAATATTTTTTATTTCTTTACTTTTAGAGAGAGGGAAAGGGAGGGAGAAAGGAAGGGAGGGAAACGTCAATGTGTGAGAGGTACGTGGATCAGTTGCCTCTTGCACGCGCCCAACTGGGGACCTGGCACACAACCCAGGCATGTGCCCTGACTGGGAATCGAACCAGTAACCTTTTGGTTTGTGGACTGGCACTCAGTCCACTGAGCCACATCAGCCAGGGCTAGGCATTATTTTATTTTTAATTATGTCATGACATATCTTTAAAAGGTCACTTTTACCAGTAACCTTTTTCTAAGAATTGTTTCTGTTTTTTGTTTTTGTTTTTAATCCTCACCCGAGGACTTTTTTTTTTTTCCATTCCTTTTAGAGAGAAAGGAAGGGAGAGAAAGAAACATTGATAGGAGAAAGAAGCATCAGCTGATTGCCTTCCTGTGCACTCCTGGACTGGGGATCAAACCCTCAACCTAGGAATGTGCCCTGACTGGGAATTGAACCTGCAATCCTTTGGTTCTGGGAAGGCGCTCCAACCAGCTAAGCCCACACTATCCAGGGCCAAAAGTTTTTTCATGCACTGAAGTAGAATTGTTCTTTTAATAGGTTTAATCAGAAATAGTAGCACATTCTGAACTCGAGTATGTTTAACACAGGTGTACAATATTATTGAATCGTTTCTGTTTGCATTTGGGGGTAGTGTAAATAGATTTCTTAATTGATTTTTGCATTATTTTGTTCCAGATGCTAAAGTATTTAGCATTTTTTTCTGACAGCCAGCTCTGTTTGAGCAGTAAGCTGTATTCGCAGTTGAATGAGTGCTACAGAGACAATGTGCATTTTCCTGCAAAGATATTTTATTGACCGAGTATACGGCTAATGTGCCAGAAGAAAACATTTTCGGCCAGTATAACTTTATGTGGTTGAATGTCTCTTGACTGTTTTCAATCCTTGTAGAGCTATACATTTTAGAGAGCTGTTGGGCACAGACACATAAAATTTGCTGAAAGACCAAGCTGAAAGCTAGCTGAAATGACCTAACAATGCGTTTTCTCTCTGTAGAGTCCCAGGTGAACAGGAGGCAGTGGACGAAAAAGAGCTTGTGTCATTGTGACCAAAATGGGGAGTTTGACTTTTTAGTGGTGTTATTGATTGAAATTACTCTTACCTTGGCTTATTTCTTGTGGATAGAGTAGAGAGATTTTGTTAGCTTAGTGTTTGGCTTTTTTCCATTGTCTCTGCTCTTCCCATTCAGGATCTTTGTTAACCTTTTGCTCCCCACTGGTTATACAGGTGCAGCAGCAGAGAACATGTTAGGCAGTTTACTGTGCCTGCCAGGTTCAGGGTCAGTACTTCTTGACCACTGCACTGGTTCTACCATATCAGAGACAACAAGCGAAGCTTGGAGTGTAGAGGTTTTGCCAAGTGACTCAGGTTAGTATGCTGTCACTATTTGTATTTTGATTTGCACAGAGGTTTTGAATGTAAGGCGTTCCAATTTCTATACGATGGACATTTTTTTAGCTATACATTTGACAAGTGTGAGGCAATCCTATTGTGAAGAATTTCAAATGGGAAATTAGGGTATTTTCTGTTCATCAAGAAAAAATGCCGTGTTGGATGGCATAGGCTAAGGTGGCAGGTGCCTTCTGACTCTGTGTTCAGTTATTTTGGAAGCAGCTGTTAGTACTCATCAGGGTTCTGTGTGGGACATTGAGTCCAGTATTTCCCACTCACTCATCACAAAACAGGAACCCTGAGTGGTCGGATGCCTGGTAAGCATGTTTAGATTTATCCCAGGGTAGAACTTGACCCTTCAAAAGGTACCTAATGTATTTCTGAAATGCACTGAAATTGAGACTCTGGAGCACTGAGAATTATTTGTGCAGGGTTATTATAAATGTATATAAAGTGTTTTGTACTTCCTTCTTTCTTATGTATTGCATTTCTACTTTTTTTTCTGATTGTAAAGATAAATCTTTGCCTTCAACTAAATGTCAACTACCAGAATGCAAATAAAAATAACTGTGTGTCTGAATTACATTCTCACTGATGTTCTTGGCACAAGAATAATTTAAGTGATCTTGGTATGTGTTGTATAATGTTAACACATTCAGACATGCCGACCTTTACGTAAGGAGATGGCAGGATTCCCTCACTATCTTCTGAGCATCCGTAGTTGTTTTTTAGAAAGTAGTTGGTTTAATGCTAAGTTACTTCATATTCTTTTGTTCAGTTTACTTGCTAACCAAGAGCACATCCAAGGGTGACTTGGAGTCAGTTTTCATCTCTGCACAACCAACTGGCCTCGATTGGGGTGAAAACACACCCTGACTTTTTAACACTTGCTCCAACTAACTTTGCTAACTGGCCCAGACTTAGAAATCTATTTACACTGATTTCATTCATGCCCTGGTAGCTTTCATCATCTGGGTCACAAGCTGAAACCGTGGCATGCTAGCAGAATCACTAATGCAACACCTCACGTCTTTATCTAGAGGCCCCAGATCTAAAGCAGGAGGAGCGTCTGCAGGAACTTGAGAGCTGTTCTGGACTGGGTAGCACATCTGATGATACGGATGTCAGGGAGGTCAGTTCCCGCCCCAGCACACCAGGCCTCAGTGTTGTGTCGGGTATGTCTGTCTTGTTTTAAGGGATAAGGATTTCAAGGTGTGTTCCCACCTTTCCATTTATAAAGTTGATCACAAAGAGATATGTTTTATTTAAGAGCTGGGTAATTTCTAGGAAGTGAAATTATTTCTGTGGGACCTTAAATCTGTGAGAATTTAATGTGTGGCTTTTATAGAGCATGTTGAAGTAACTGGCAGACGGTCTGTATGTGTTCCTTATATAACTAACTATTCTCAGTAGCCGCTGCCTACTGCATTTAGAGATCACCTATACTTCTGGTTATGTTGTGCAAATCCAGGGAAATGTACTTAAGCAATAGTACAATAAAAGATATAATACCAAACGACTCACATGTATAGAACTGGGTCACAGAAAAATTGAGAATATTTACATTTCTCCAAAACTCATACATTTTGGGTGGTTATTTTGTTCTTGCTATTTATTTTTGCTTCTTTTTAAAGGCATAAGTGCAACCTCTGAGGATATTCCCAATAAGATTGAAGACCTGAGATCTGAGTGCAGCTCCGACTTTGGGGGTAAAGATTCTGTCACTAGTCCAGACATGGATGAAGTAACTCATGGTAAGAAGGAGAAATGAGAGGGACTTTTTAAAACAGTCACAGTCATGGTGAAGCTGGCAGACTTACCATTGCTGGTGATAATATCCATGGCTATAGCCCTTTGAGACATAATTTGGCAGTACATGTAGTTAGTCCTAAAATCCGTCGTAAGGAAGCCTTAAGCAGAAAGATGTTCTTCGTAACATTAATATTTTTGAAATTTAGAAATAGCCTAATCATTGAAAAATAGAATGGCTAAATGAGTTTTGATATAACCACTTATTAGAATTTATGTAGTTATTTTTTAAATGCTTTAAAGAATAGAGAAATACCTTTTTATATTTTTGTTCTAAACCAAGGTTTCTCATTGTTAGTACAATTGACATTGGGGTCAGGTAATTTTTTATTGTTGGGGGGCTGGCCTCTACCAGGAGCGTGCACCCCACCTCCCTCCCCTGCAGTTGTGACAACCAGCAATGTTTCCAGACACTGCCACATGATCTCTTGGGGGGCAAAATAGCCCCAGCTGAGAGCTACTGTCCTAAACTTGCAACTTTCAAACTGTACCCTTCTTGGACTACTGAGGGTCCTTAAGACCCTTTTGGGGGTGGAGAGCATGAAGGCAGACTGTTTTCATAGTAATAAAAGGTTATTGTCCTTTCCACTGTACTGACATTTGCACCGATGGTGCGCCAGCTGAGGTGGGTACCCTTCCCGGGGCCTTCAGCGTGAAGCAGGGCAGTGGCACAAACTGTGCTCGTGGTCATTGCGCTCTTCTCTCACCGTTAAAATAGAGGAAGAAGTGTCTGTGGTGAAGCAGTGAAGGTTGTTTCATTCCATCTCAACCCTTGAGTGCACATCTTTTAATATTCTATGTGAAGAGAGAGAAGGGACCGCTAATGGAAAAGCACTTCTGTGATTGAGTTGTGAGCTTAACTACCTGTTTTTTTCTTGTTTGTTTTTCGTGAAACACCGTTTTCACTCGAAAGAATGACCGACAAACTGTCCTTATTCACACTTGGGTATTTGACAGACATGCCTTGAAAATGAACAGAATGGGCCTGTCACTTCCTGACAGAGTAGAATTTGTTAATGATAACACTCCAGCTTTCAGATAAAAGTTAGAATTTTGGAAAACTGGTGTCCACTTCTGTGAGCTTCACGGTCTCCCACCACTTAAAGGCTTTCCTGGTGAGATTAGCAGTGAAAATGAGAATGTAATTTTTCAAATTCATATGTTGAAATGTATCGACATTTAGAAGATTAGCGTATCTAATTGAACCAATATTTTCCAGATGATCGATGCGTGATGTTACAAATCCTGCATGGGTAAAAGATCCATTTAAAATGCATGACAGTCCAGTTAATTTTAATGTAACAGAGTACAGAAAGTTCACGTTACACCTAACCTTTAAAAAACTACTTGTCAAGATTTGATACAGTATCAAAGAAGACTATCCACAATTACTGAAAAGGCTATTAAAATATCATCCCCTTTCCAACTGCATGTGTGAGGCCAGCTTTTCTTTATAGTCTTCAACCAAAATGTCATATTGCAACCGATTCAAAACAGAAGCACGTGTGAGAATCCAGCTGTGTTCTTTCTAACCATATAGTAATTTGTAAAAATGTAAAACAATGTCACTCTTCTTATTTTTTATTTTGGAAAATACAGCTATTTTTCATTATAAAGGGCTATTTGTATTACCATTTAATGGGTATATTTTAGTGGATATGCATGTAAATATATGTATCCCTGACCAGTCTTAATTTCTAATTAAATATCAATACATATAATCAGTCAGTAGTTTCAAAGACTGTAAAGGTGTTCTAAGATCAAAATTTTGAGAACTGGTGTTTTAAACTATTTTTCATCATGATACACTATTTCTGTAATTTTTTTTAATTTAATATATTTTATTGATTATGCTATTACAGTTGTCCCATTTCTCCCCCATCATTCCCCTCCACCCTGCACACCCCCTCCCACCCACAATTTCTGTAATTTTTAAAAGGGGAGATAAGTATAAGATAGAGAACAAAAGGAAAAATGAAAAGGCACACAACATTGAAATTCATTATCAAAAAAGCTCAAATTCAAAAAGTCTAGAGTAACAGTTTTTATGTATTTGAAAGTATTAGCCTCTGCACACTCACCTATTTTAATATTTCTGATTTTGATTGTTTAGACATGCTTAGAAGAACATCTTTTACTCTGTAGCTTAAAATAGTGCACTTTAGAATTTTGAGTTTCTTTCATGGTATAATGTGTTCATTTTAATACGAGTTTTTTAAGAAATTGGCATTTGCTGAGAGCAGTATTAGAATTTCAGGTTTTATGATGTTTTATTTATACTCCTTCTGTAGGTAGTGTTGCCCCTATTTTCATAGATGGAAGATGAGATTCAGGGAAGCTTGACATTCTGAAGATTTTGATGATTCACATCTTCTGGCTCTGTGATCTTTGCATTGACTGTGATACAGTTTGGCTCTTAGAAGTAACAGGCGTGTGGCTGATAGACCACTTAAGTGTAATTAAAACCCATGTATGGGGCCTCCCGGTGCTTACCACAGGCTGCGTTCTTACACTGCCTGTACAGAAAGAGGAGGCAGAGTAAACCCACCCCATATACACCTCAGCCCAGGCCCTTTGCCTGGTCTGTATTGTGAATGGGGGGACATGCAGTTGAGGAAAAGAAAAAAAGAAAACCCATGTATGTAGCAAAAAAGCATAATAGGAATTTGGAGTAATAAGAATTTGATCTTAGTTAGATTCTTTTTTCCTGAAATGCCCCCAAGTTCTAATTGATTAAAACAGTTTGAAAACTGGAGGAATGTCAGAACCATTTTCAGAGTGTTGAAATACTCGCTGAGTCATGAGTTGTGACCCGGTCTCACTGTTTGGTTTAGGCGCCCACCAGCTGACCTCTCCGCCTTCTCAGTCGGAGTCTCTGCTTGCCATGTTCGATCCGCTGTCTTCACATGAAGGTAAACTAGTCAAATGAACTTTAAAAAAAAAAAATTGAGATATAATTGACATAGCATTATATTTCAGCTATACAGCAAAATAATACAGTATTTGTATATATGGTGAAATGATCATCAAGTGAGCTTTTAAAAAAATTATTTATTTATTTTAAGAGAGGGGAAGGAAGGGAGGGAGGGAGAAAGACAGGGGAGAAACATTGATATGGAGGAGAAGCATCGATCGGGTTGCCCTTTGTACGTGCCCTAGCCGGCTGGGCCCAGGTCTGCGATCTAGGCGTACACCCTGACCAGGAATCAAACTTGTGATCTTTTGGTTGGCGGGATGGCACTCAACCAACTGAGCCACACTGGCCAGGGCATGAAAGGAGTGCTTGACTCTTGTCTTATTATGGACAAGGGCACGCAACCAAAACCCTCTGTTAATACCTTGGTTGGATCAATTGTATCTCAGTTGTAAACTTTTTTTCCTACGTTCCAGGGGCTTCTGCTGTGGTAAGGCCCAAGGTTCACTATGCCAGGCCATCACACCCACCACCAGACCCCCCGATCCTGGAAGGAGCTGTGGGAGGAAATGAGGCCAGGCTGCCAAACATTGGCTCCCATGTCTTAACTCCAGCTGAGATGGAGGCATTCAAGCAAAGGCATTCTTACCCTGAGAGATTAGTTCGCAGCAGGAGCTCTGATATAGTATCTTCTGTCCGGAGACCCATGAGTGACCCCAGCTGGAACCGACGCCCAGGGAATGAAGACCGAGAGCTCCCTCCAGCCGCAGCCATTGGTGCTACTTCTTTGGTGGCTGCACCTCATTCCTCATCTTCATCCCCGAGTAAGGACTCTTCGAGAGGAGAGGTATGGGACACAGGCCATGTTGCCGAATTTGTGGTCAGCTTTAATGTTCTGTCTGCCTGATGCTCTTGATATCGGAAATTAACATGGATTATATCCATCTAGGATTAAGGATGGACAGTAGTCATAGTTAAAGATGATCTGTCAATCTAGTAAATTCACAACCATATAACCCATTAGAAGTACTATAGTACTTTGGTTTTGTAGTAATACAGCTTGCATTTTTATGACACTTTTAAACTTTCAAGTAATTTTATATTTAATTTAATTTAAACCTCACAGTTTTCTTCTGAGATGATTAGCTATTATTTTTCTTTTTTTTCCAATGGGGTGTTATTTTTTGTTTTGAAACAATTACACAGAAGTCGGAAGTAGAGAAAGCCCCACCCCCAGCCATGTGCGAGTACTCGGCAGCCTGGTGCCTCCGCGCCCCTCACCTGCGACTGCTTCAGTGCCGAGTCTCCCGCATGCGGCGCCCTCTCCTGCGTGTGCTGCGGCCGCGGCCCCGGGAGAGGAAGACTGGCGCACCGCTGCATCGGACAGACACTCTGACACTCACACCCCGTTCGTGAATGTGCCCCTGGCTGTTCCAGTGACACCGCATGAAGGGTCCCATGCAGAATTGCATCTTACATTCAGTTGTCATGTCACTTAGTCTCAGTCTGGAACATTTTCTCAGTTTGTCCTGACTTTCATGATCTTCACACACTTAAAAATTGCAGGCCCACTTCTAGAATTTGGGCTTGTTTGATGTTTTCTCATGACCAGTGTCAGCTTGTTCATCCTCGGCAGGAATGTCACTGACGTGACAGCCTGTCCCTTTCCCTGCCTGTGCTGGTCGTTTGGGTCATTGGATGACGGTGTTGTCTGCCAGGCTTCCCCACTGTAAAGCTGCTGTTTTTCTTTGTAATTAACGAGTATTTTGTGGGGGAGGGCGTACTTTGAAAATATGTAAATATCCTGTTCTTTATCACACTTATTATTTACTCACTTATTACTTATATCTACGGGCCCATGATTCTCAGTTTTAATCAGTGGGTTTGTTACTGTCCCTGGTCTGGTTTCTGGGAGCCCCTTCTACATGAATGCTCTTAGAGAAGATACTTTTAGTTCCGGTTTTGTAGAAACAAATTAAATGATTCATCTAAGGTCGCGTGATGGGCCAGTCAAGGAATTATAGCTCCTGTCCTTTGACATGTCCTGATGACAACTCAGCGTAATTGGTGATCAGAACTTGAATGCTGAAGTTGGTCAGATCTGAGTTTGAGTCCCAGCTGTGCCACATCCAGACTGTGTAACTTTGGGGAAGATGAGTGCTAACCTCTCATCTATAAGAAGGGCTTAATAATAGTATTTATCTCCTAAGGCTACTGTGAGGTTTAAATGAGATAATATATATCCTTACACCCAGTGTTTGGCACACAGTCTAGACTCCGTGTTATTATCAGTGCTACTGCCACCATCTCTACTGCCCCTCTAGACGTTACTTGCATTGCCTTGACTCTGGAAGAATGTATTAAGTGCCCACCCTATGCCAGGCTCCATATCAAGCTCTCAGTTTACTAACAGTGATGAGACAGTGCCTGCCCTCAAGCAGATCCTTGTCCAGTGCGTGAAGAATGCGCTTCCATGTTTCAGAAGTTTCCTATACAGCAATGAGAACAGTTTTGCTTTTAAGACAAACCCGAGTGGTATTTGTATTTCAAAGACTAAATGAAATCCTTTTCATAGTAATTTGTCCTGCTGCCCACCTACAAATAAAGCATCAAACTTTTCCTACAGACTGAAGAACGCAAAGATAGCGATGATGAGAAATCAGACAGGAACAGACCTTGGTGGAGAAAACGTTTTGTTTCTGCCATGCCTAAAGGTAATTTTATAAAATATTAGAATGCCATATTAGCAATAAGAAGCAAAGCCCCGAAATCTTTTTCAGAGAGCCAGCACCTCAACTCCTCTCTCTCCGAGGCTTGCTGGGCTTGTTTCTGGCTCTCTTCAGGGTAAAGAAAATGGTCTCGCGCAGGTGAATGCTAAGGAAGAACTGTAGAGTAGCAGTTGTTGTTCTTTGCAGAAAGTGGTAGTGGTTTCATAAATGGAAGTCATGCAAGTCACGGTTGTTTAAATATCATATGCCACTGATGGTAGGCGTGTAGGACTTGCGACATACGTATTGCCAATAATTATTGCAGGAGAAAGGGATGTTATCAGGAATTAAACCGAAAATTCGAAATTCATCCTTTACATTCCTGGAATAAATGTTAGCTTTAACGTTTATGTTCTTTCAGAATATTTATACCCTATTAGTGAGTGTCTAAGTTGGAGAGGTAGTTGTATAAAATTGTTTGCTTTTTTTTGTGCATAGCCTGGCATCGTACCAGTAGATACTGGGATTTGAGTTTGCAAAAGCATCTCTTCCTGAAAGGAGAGATCGTCCATGATTAAAGCCAGGGACTTCTTCCAAAGGCCTCTTCTCCGCCCCGTGGTGCTCAGGAGCTGAGGAGCACAGCCTTCGCGCCGCACTCAGTTCTGCTGATGAGGAGGGCAGAACGAGGCTCGGAGCTTTGAATGTGTTGTTTTTGAGCAGAGGTGCAGAGGCAGTGGTTTTGATTCAGTCCCAGTAGATTCCTGTTAATTCATTCTTCCTGTGGCAGACGACTCTGAAAGCTTCTTTAAGAACCCTCAGTGCTATTTTAAAAACTATTATCAATTGACACTTGGGATTTCTTAGCTTTTAAACTTCTCACCTTCCTCTCACGTAGAAATGTTGGCACGCCAGTTAACCCAAAATGACTGCTGTCTTCCGAGTAGCGCAGTATGTTATGTGTCACACTACTGACTTTATTTAATTTCCAGCTCCTATACCATTTAGAAAGAAAGAAAAACAAGAAAAAGACAAAGATGATCTGGGGCCTGACAGATTCTCAACACTCACAGGTTTGTAGACCCATGGACTTCCTGGCTCCTTCATTCCCAGAGCACATATTTCATAGCACTTTTTCTTGGGTGCCATAAGCGTTGCCTTTTTAGAAGAGTGTGTCTGTGTGTGTACAGTGGGGAGTATGTTCTTCGTAGCTTTGTGGTTTCCAGTTGGCGGCCACAGGGAACCTCCGTGTGCTCTTCCTGCAGACCGCCACCACCATCATCATCCTCATTATCATAGCTTCCGTTTACGAGGAGGCTCCGCTTCGGGGCCTCCAGACACACCCTGCAACTCGGCAGCCTAGCGGGGTGATGACGCGGAGTGCCGTTCAGGGCAGTGCGGTGCTGCTGTCAGTGCGTGCCCTGCATGCCGTGCCTCTGGGCCAGCGATTGAGTGGTTTCCTCTAACATTTTCTCTAACGTTGATCGTAGAATTCTAAATTGATTGCCGTCTGTAGCTCTTGATTACTCAGGATCGCAGCGAAATTCTGTTTTACCTAATTTCCTTTTTGTGTGTGATAAAGTGTGTGTTCAAACTATATCATAAATTTATAAACTTCACTAATTTTTTACAGCTTGAATCATTTTAGCATTGCTATCTGACCCAAGGAAAATACAGCTAGGGGTTGGGTTCTTACCTTATTCAGCATTTCTGTTTTTACAGCTTCTTTTTGGCACATTTTGAACGAGTACCCTGAAAGGAAAGGGTGTGAGAAGTAGTGTTACTGACACAGCCTTGAGTTCGATAGCTGTGTACTATTTCCAGTGACTACAGAGCATCTAGAGGGGAATTAATTTCCCACCTCATTTTTTTCTTATCTTGATTTTAAATTGTATTCTGCTAAGTTAAAATGAAGATTTTTATTTAAAAATGAGATAGGTTTTGAAAGAACATCCTCCTCAAAGCTCAGCGTAGTACAGGTAGAATCCCATTTCAATGCATGCTATTCTGATGTCTAGTTCTGTTTAGATGTAGCGCCTTGTCCCAGCGAACGCCCTGCTTGGATGCATGCCCTTCCTGGAATCAAGGGTTCCGAACAGCAGGAGCTGTGCTGCTCGGCCACGGGTGCCTGCTGAGAGCAGTCAAGCCCATCTCATCCAATCAGCCAGTATTTGTTGAACATCTGACTCGTGCTGGGCACTGTGCTAAGTGTTGTAGGTGTTAAGTCAAATCACACATGACTCTGTTCTTCAGGAACGTACAGGCTAACTGAGCAGAGCTGCAAAGGCATCCTTTTGGCAAGGTATCTGTGTTTCCCTATCATGTTCCTGATGGTAGGACACGACCAGTGTTCGCGGAATGGAATACTCTTCGTGAAACCTCATGTTTTGATGATACTGAATTGATAATTTTGGAGAATTTACTTTTCTTTGGGCGATACATTTTTCTTGATTCTTGGTTCTTAAATGGGAAGCTACATAGAGTAGAATAAATTTTTTTTGTAAAGTATTTCATTTTCTTTGTGTTTAATTCAAGCCATTCTTCTTTACTGGTGCAGAAACTTCTACACAGTCCTAACTAATGACTCATTGAAAATTATCATTAAAATCTATTGTAAAAAGTTATGAAAGGAAATTTCTTAACAGTCTGCCCATAATTCCACCATCCTAAGCATTCTTTTTTTCCCCATGTTCTCTCCCAGTGTTTTCATATTTGTTGATGGTATTTCATGACTGAATCAGAGCATGTATTCAAGTGTATTCTTTTACCACGCGTTATTTCATAAATCCTCTCCCAGTTTCTACTAGACATAGCTGGTTTGTTAATAATTTTCATTGGTTCTAAGCTATCACATAATTTTACTGCAGTGCAAACCTTCTCTTGCTTTCGGATAGTTACAGTGAATCTGACTTTTACTATGAAAATACTGCTCGCAGCTTCATACGTGTAGCAGTTTTTGTTTGTTTTTATTATTTTCCTGGGATAAAATTTTTAAGAATGGCATTACAGAAATAAAGTTTATGAGCAGCATTGCAGCTTTTACTATGTTCAGCCAAATTCTATTGTTCTTTTTTCAAAAGAGCCTCAACAGCACTCAAAACCAATAGCAAAAAGTATGCCCTCTCCAAAAAAATTTTTTTGTAATGATAAAGGTTTTATCAGTTTACATTTTGAAGAGATGAGGTTACAATTCTTATCATGCACTCAAATGCCATTATAGCAGAAAGATTAAATTACTTTGGAAATCCTTTCTCTCTACAGTTGACTACAATTTTAGGGAGACAAAAATAATAAATATTTGGTATGGAAACAAAAGAAGAGCCGGTGAACATAAATACTTAAACTCTCATACACCTGGATTTCCTCTTCTGTAAAATGGGGGTGACAGTAGCACCTCCCTGTAGGTTTGGCAACGTGATCAGTTGAGGTCATTTATGTAAGATGCTTAGCACAATTCCTGGCACGGGGTGAGTGCTCAATAAATGTTAGCTGCTGTTACGATTAGCTGCTGTTAACACACACACACACATAAATTCTAGTGATTTTTATGTGATTTTTTGACTTTTTAAAAATGGGATTCTACCAGAATGTGGGCATTTATGGCAGTTACCAGCCTGGCCTAGATCCATCCCAGGAGTTTAAACTTCACTAGGGGACTTTATTACATTCCATAGATCTGTAGCAGCCCTTTGCTTTATTAATTGTTAATCAGTGCGACGGCCGGAAAACATTTCCATGTGCTGATACTGCTGACGGGCGAGCTGTGCCGCCAGTGAGCAGTGCTGCCTTTGTGATTGCGACAGCTTTTTCTCCGCGCACCCCAAGAGCAACCCCACATCTCCCCAGCAGTGTCTGGCTTCTCTAGGGGCCCCTCCGACACCGCGGCACGCACGGGAAGCGCGCTGCTCCAGCGGCTGTGTGTCAGGGTGCGAGCCAGCGGGACAGGATACGAAAACCTGGCGTTTTCAATCTGGTGTAGAGAGAAATCCAGGAAGGGAGGATGGAGGAAGGCAGTTTTTATTGTTATTTAAAAGGCTTTAATTCTCAGTTTAAATACTACTTTTTTGCTCCTTCAGCATGGAGATATGAGTAAATGAAGTCTGCATATGAAAATGCATTGTTGGAAGTTCCGTTAGCATGAATTGCTAATGACAGTGGTTTGAGTGCCAGCACTTTAGAAACCCATCATCCATTCAGTCTGCACTGAATTTACTGACACTGTCATGCAGAATTCTGGCAGTGAGGAGAAGGCGGAGCCAGTCCTCCCAATCCCGTGCTTTGGCAGGGCTCTCAGACCTAGCAGTGGGAGGAGCAGGCAGCTGCATGGTGCCTCTTAACATTGAGATATGTGCTCTTTTTAAGTCTCACCTCCTAATCGGCCTTTGGGATTATGCTCCTGGTGTCGTACTAACATCAGAGTTGGTCCAAACCGAAGGGAGCTCATTCTCTCTCTCTCCTTTCCCTGCAGACGATCCCAGCCCTAGACTCAGTGCCCAGGCTCAGGCCGCTGAGGACATTCTGGACAAGTACAGGAATGCCATCAAACGAACCAGCCCCAGTGAAGGAGCAATGGCCAACTATGAGAGTGCAGGTGATGACCACGACTAGGATTTGAGTAGTAGCTTTTGTATCATGGTGATAGAGGTGATTTGCATTAAAGGTAGCCTTACTTTAGCTATTTTGAATCGCCGTGCGAAAAATACGGTGCAGTCCTCAAGATAAGTGAGCAGGAAACAAAAGTCTGTAAAAGCGTAACTTGTGTACTGCATGTGTTTATGCTGGTGCGTGTACCGAGTGTCTCTGGAAGAAAGCCAAGAAGGGGGAGCCCAGGGAGAGGTGAAAATAACGGAAAAGTTGAACTTTTTCAGAAAATAGTACAACTTCTTTTTTTCCCAGAAAAGTTGAAAAAATAGTACAATGAAAGTCCATATTTCCTCTACCTAAATAGACATCAGTTGTTAGGATTTTCTCACATTTTTCTATTTGGTTTTTCCTGATGCATTTGAAATTATCTCCTAAGAATATTTTTCTTTATACGCACAGTATCTTTATTATACCAAGGAACTTTTTTGTTCCCTTTGATTTTATACGTGCATGTCTCTTCCAAATTGATTAGTTAAAACATAAAACTATCGTGGCACCCCCAGCTGCGTTTGCAAGCTCACCCCCAGCTCCTTCCTGGCGGTGCGAGAGGCCCTGGGGAGGAGACCGGAGGCCCGAGCGCATGGTCCCCTCAGCCGATGGCTAGTGAAGGGGTTGCAGCTGTCCCCCAGGGCAGGGTTCCATGTCCACGAAATGAGGTGTTAGGTGTTACTTAAAACGATGTGGAGTCCCCTTCCAGTTCTGTGGCTTAGTGATTCTGATCACAGAGCATTGTCTTTATTAAATTAATAAAGACTCATTTTTTTCCGTTAGGATTGGTTGAGAACAAAACGATTCTCTTCTCAATAAGGGATCTCTTGATATGCTATCGTTCCCATCCATTATCTTGTTTAAGTGTTTGAAGTTTTCTTTTTCGAAGAACTCTTATTGTAAAGCACAGTGCTAACCTCTGAGTTGCTCGGAATAACTGCTAGTGCCAGAACATTCCAGATTAACCTAATTACCTTTTTGGGGATGGGTTTTGTTTAGAGGTTTTGGGTGATGGGGAAAGTGCACATGACTCTCCTCGAGATGAAACACTGCAAAACATCTCAGCCGATGACCTGCCGGACTCTGCGAGCCAAGCAGCCCAGCCTCAGGACTCAGCCTTCTCTTACAGGTATCCCTGCTGCGGGCTTTAGGGCTCTGGGGTTGGGCTTTTCATCGCTGTCGCCTCAGGTCAAGTGATGCGTCTAGTCTCTTGGTAAATGTGTAAAGCAGGGAGGTAAGAATGCAATGGCTGTTCACTGAGAAGACTCTGCTTCGTGTTTGGCTGCCCAGTATCAAAGACTTTAATTCAGGGATAAAAGAAAACCTCGCTGTGCTCACAGGCACCACAGAAGTAATTAAAATGAAGTGGCAGTGCCTCCGCCCCCACAAAACTTCGGCCCGAGTGAGAAATGTTGGGGGAGGGTGAAGTGGGCGGTGGGGTCCACTGCGGAGTCGTTGACTGACCCACTGTCCCCTGTAGACCGGCTCTCGCCCCCGGTTTGTCACCCTCCTCGTCCCCCAGATTCAGCAGTCCCTAGTGCGTGCCGGTATTGTTCATATTTACTCCTCCCATTAGTTTAAAGAAAACTCCAACCGGTACATCATTTTATTTATAAATATTACAAAGCTTTATGTTTTTTTACTGCAGTAAAGTTGGAGTAACAGACAACTTTTATTTTGCAGCCATGACTTTATCATTGTATATCTTATGAGTCTTTGCAAAGTGGGTGAATATTACCTTTGATAGGCTTGGTCTGTAAATCACTCGATTTACAGGAAACAAGCCAAGAGGGAAGGACTCAGAGCTAGTCAGGTGAGGTGCACAAGTGGTAATCCTGCAGGAGGAGCGGACTTCGGCCCGTTCTCGGAGGCGTTTCGACTTTTTGCTTTGGGTGGCAGCTTTGGACATTCTGAAGAAGCTCTGGTCCGTGCCCTGCAGGACCAGAAAGGGCCGGGTCCACTCCAGATAGAAGAATGTTGGTGGCTGCGGGGTGCGGGGAAGCGGGGTGGAGGGATTGAGCGAAAAGGAAAAAGGACTCTTGGACATGGACCACAGTGTGGTGATTGCTGGGGAGAGGTGTAAGGGAACCGAGTGGTAATGGGGAAAAAATACAAAGAAGATTAAATTAAAAAAGAAAAAGAATGTCGGTGGCATCTCTCAGTGTGAAGAGAGCTGCACTGTTGTGGAGGGCGACAGGTTACCGAAGGGCGCTCTGCCCTGGGTGCTGGTATGTGCTTCAGTAGCTGGACGTTGAAAGGGAGCGGGTCTGGCTCAGCCAAGAAGGCGTCCAGCACTAGAGCAGTAAGAAAGGGCTTCCTGTCCGATGTGAGCTTGTCTAATGGCCGGATCAACATCTGTCGAGAGCTGCAGGGCAAGGCATTCTGGGTGCCTGCCCTAGTCCTCAGCACGTGCTGGTAGGTCAGAAGCCCCTTGTTTGATTTTGGTGACTTTACAGAATGGCCCTTGCCCAGAACACTTTCACAGCCTTGCTCCTCGGGTAACTGGGAAGCCTGTTCCTGTAAGTGAGGTGTCAGTAGGTTTAAGATCACCTTTTATTTATGACCACTTGAGACATTTGAGTCCTGAGGTAGCATGTTAATTCACATAGTAAATGTTTGGAAACTGTGGCCATATCTGGACCTAGAAATTAATGAACTTCCAACTCATTTTCAGAGATGCAAAAAAGAAGCTGAGGCTGGCTCTTTGCTCTGCGGACTCTGTGGCTTTCCCAGTGCTAACCCATTCAACAAGGAATGGTTTGCCCGACCACACAGACCCAGAAGGTAGGTAGCTGTGTGATCATTTGTTTTTTCCTGTATTTGTAGGTTGAACCATGTGAAATTGCCAGCGTTCAACTGTATTGAAACTTTACAGCAATTCCATGGGGTTCAGCTTAATACATTGATATTAGGATCAGCTAAGGGCACTTTGATTACTGCAGCGTTCTGGATTGAGATCGGCGGTTCAGCTTAGATCTAGCACAGTTTACATAAGCACATGGATTTTCTCAACAATAACAGAATTCTTTTTTTTTTTTTGTTTAGACAACGAAATCGTATGCTTCTTAAAAGTTCAAATAGCTGAAGCAATTAATTTACAAGATAAGAACTTAATGGCTCAACTGCAAGAAACAATGCGCTGTGTGTGCCGCTTCGATAACAGGACGTGCAGGAAGCTGCTGGCCTCCATCGCCGAGGACTACAGGTAGCGCGCCCAGCTGCTCGCCTGCAGACCTGTCCCAGCGGGAAGTGTGTTCTTCTCGGTCCTTGTTTTGGAAATGGACCTAGACTCACTGCAAAGTGCGTAGCTAGGTTTACCTGGCTATGGATTCCTGAGGAGCACATTGGCTGTTTAGTCTGGAATGTGGTTATAAATGAGCAGCTCTTACAAATAGACAGGTGCTCTTCACTTAAGCATTGCACAAAAGAGCTTTAGCAGAGGTGAAGCCTGGATAACTAGGATATCATTTTCACTTTTTTAAAAGATTTTTTATTTATTTATTTTTTAATTTTTAGAGCAAAGGGGAAGGGAGGGAGAAAGAGATGGAGAAAAACATCAGTGTGTGGTTGCCTCTTGTGTGCCCCCTACTGGGGACCTGGCCCATAACCCAGGAATGTGCCTTGCCTGGGAATCGAACCAGTGATCCTTTGGTTCACAGGCTGGCGCTGAGTCCACTGAGCCACACCAGTCAGGGCTCATTTTCACTTTTTTAGGGGTGATAGGGAAGACTACATTCCTGGACCAGACAGGCAGGCATAGGCCTAGAAATTGCTACTCTTTGTCTAGGACCAGTCCCTTGCTAACAGTTAAGGAGAAAAATGTAATGGAGATGCTTAGGAGGTGAAGAGGCTTGGAGGCTTAGGGCACGGGTGCTCTAATGACTGTGTTTTCATTTAGACTGTGTGCAGGTAATTGGTGGCGTGTTTAATAATCTAGCGGTATAGTAACCTGCATTTCGTTCTTATTTGAGTTTTCCGTAGCAATCAGTTTCCCACGAGGTATGAGGTATAAGGCCCCATCAGCGTGGAGACTGCTCCGATATAAAACAGACCAGCGTGAAGGGACTCAGCCGTGGTTAGTGAATTTGGTAGCTGAGTGGTCAGCCCAGGACGTGATACTCTTCACAAACATAAGCATGGGTCTGTCTCTTGGGCTGGCTGCATAATTCATCCTCAAGACAGTTGTCTGCAGCCTGATATGGTGATTTGTAAAACCAAAATCTGCGAAGTAATCTGTTTTTTTTTTTTTTTTTTTTAATTGGGACTCTTAGTCTCCAAAGAAAGTGTGCACTGTATATATCTGGTGTCCTGCAAAGCATTTTTTTCCCCCCAGGAAAAGGGCCCCCTACATTGCTTATCTCACTCGCTGTCGACAAGGACTGCAGACCACGCAGGCTCATCTGGAAAGGCTGCTGCAGAGGGTGTTGCGGGACAAGGAGGTGGCCAATCGGTACTTCACCACTGTCTGTGTGAGGTTGCTGCTGGAGAGCAAAGAAAAGAAGATCAGGGAGTTCATTCAAGGTAACCGCCGGCCTTAGCTCGAGCGTCCCTTCAGCTACATGTCACTGGGCAGGTTTGGAAATCTGGTTTCGCTGGTTGGAGTGCCTGCGTGTCTAAGAGCAGTGCCTTAACCTCCCAGTCATTGTGTGGACTCTTAGTTAAACTTGGATGGCAAACGATACATTTTATTTTCTCTGATTAAATATCTGTAGTTTATTTAAAAATCGACAAAATTGGTAAAGTTGTGGACCCACACAATTTTTCTCATTTTTTAAACCAGAGTATATCACTTTTCTAAACACACCCCCTGCTCTTTAACTTTTCTCTCTCTTACCTTTCTCCTGACTTCAGTGATTTGGTTGCATCTTCTAAAATAAACCATGTCCAGACATGAGAACATACTATTTACATAGCTAGGGATTAAAATGATTTCTATAATTTTCTTTTTACAATTATTCAGATAGTGTATTTTAAAAATCATTATTTTGCATTGGAGACTTTCAGAAACTCACAGCAGCTGATGATAAAACTGCTCAGGTAGAAGATTTCCTAAAGTACCTTTATGGCGTGATGGCTCAGGACGTCATATGGCAAAATGCGAGCGAGGAGCAGCTTCAGGACGCTCAGCTGGCCATCGAGCGGAGCGTGATGAATCGGATTTTCAAGCTTGCCTTCTACCCTAATCAGGACGGGGACACGCTTCGTGACCAGTGAGTGCCTCTGCGTTCAGTGCCTGGGTGGGACCGCATCAGGGTACCCCAGCAGGCCCCGTGTTGTGGACAAGAGACTTGGTATCTGGGAGTGAGGCGTGTTGTCACCACCCTTCACCCATCGGAGTCACAAGGTCGGGAGGGGTGGTGTGACCCTGTTCTCAGGGATGTGGGCACCAGGCGGAGGGGCGTGTGCATTGGTCCTGTGGAGGGCACCGCTGCTTTCTGTGCCTCGGCTCTGCCTTTCCTTTAGATCGTGACTCAGGGAAGCCTTCCGGGCCTTTTCGATGAGGTTCACTTCCCCGTCAGGGCTCTCGGGCCTGTGTGCCTTTCTCGGTGGCAGCTTTACGTTTGTTAGAGTCACGACTCTCAGCCCGGCACCGCTGACACTGGGGCCAGGCACACATGTGGGGGCCGTTGAGCGCATTGGAGGAGTTCAGCAGCCTCCCTGAGCTGCACACGCGAGAGCCAGTCATCCGGCGCCAGTCGTGAGAACTGCAGAGGTCTCCAGACGCTGCCAGATGCTCCTGTGTGCAGAACCGCCCCTGCTCCTGTGCGCTGGTTTGCGTGGCCACCGGATGAGTGCGCTGCCCCCCGACGCTGCCCCCCCGGGACCAGGCGTCCTGTGATGCCGGGTCTCGGCCTCCAGCACAGGGCTTGGCTGGGGTATCTGTTCATTGTTCGTTAGGAGTGAAAAGCTACGTGTTTGAATATCAAAAAATATCTAGAATTGTATCATACCATACAATGTAACTTAGTGAAGTTGTTTCTAGAAACTAATCCTGAAGATTAATCTTATAAATACCGGCAGGGGAAACAGTGGTTGTGTGGGGACAGAGAGACTGGATGATTTAGCGTTTTTCTTTTCCCTCTTCTGCATTTCCCTGAGCATTGCTTTACAGCCCCGTTTCTGTTCCCAGCATATTGAGGTGGCCACTGCGCCCCCGGCCGTGACAGTGACTTGCTGTGCCAGGGGCATGTGGTAGGGTCTCTGGGTGGGTGATGAGTGGTTTTGGCTAGACTGTTTTGCGTGGAAGTTATAAGATACCCTGCACATGGGTCAGGATCCATCCAGCCTGCCTCTGTCCTTAGTACTCCAGGTGCGGCTGGTTTTCTCTCCAGAGCGCCAGCTGGCTCTTGGCTTCCAGCAAGGGGTAAGGAATAGGGACATTGAGACTGCAAAGAGGCACTTTGAAGCAGGTTATTTCTTCTCCTTCTCCACGGTATTTCCACAGCTTTCATAAAGGGTGAGCTAACATAGTGTTCTGGAAAGAACACTAGAAGCCAGGAAAGCTGGGTTTACCTCCTGTGTGGCCTTAGCCAAAACCTTCACCTGTTGAAGCTAAGTTATTTTCACCTGTGAAATGAGAGGTTGTGTGTTCTGAGTCCCTTCTCCATCCAGGTGTCTTTGGTTTCTGGCTGTTGGTCCTCTGCCTCCTGGCAGCCTGTTGACTGAGTAGTGTGTCCAGGCAGTTTGTGGGCTGAGGGCTCCTCTCCCTTCTCCTTGAGTGCTGCCCTCGTCTGGGAAGGAAGGACTTCCCTGCTCTGGTGGCACCCCCTGCTCACTCAGCAGTTCCAAGCAGGTCCCGGATGTGACTTTTCTAACAGGGTAGAATACCTACAGCTAAGAGACAGTCTGAACTGTGATTGCAGGTCCCGGATGTGACTTTTCTAACAAGGTAGAATACCTGCAGCTAAGAGAGAGTCTGAACTGTGTTTGAAATGTTTTCAAAAATCAATTATGACCCTTTGTCTACCTTATTTTCTGAAACATGTATTTACGTCTTTGTTCTGGGGGTTTGCAGGGTCCTTCACGAGCATATTCAGAGGTTGTCTAAAGTAGTGACTGCGAACCACAGAGCTCTTCAGATCCCAGAGGTAAGGCGGGTGTCACGTGTGGGTGGCGGTGCGGGCTAAAACTGCTTGGCGCCGGTGTTCACGGTACCAGTTTCTCAGGGAAGCAGTGTAGACTGCATACCTCCCGCACCGTTTGCATTAGAGGTGCGTCAGTCCAGCTGAGGTTCTAGAAGGTCCTTCTGGGCTTACCGGGTGGAGGGGGTGGCCGAGGAGCTCCTACCCGCAGCTGCTCGGTGCAGCAGGGCCTTGGGGTGCCAACCCCTCGGTCCAGGAGAGGGAACCGAACCTGAATGTGACACCACATTGCCTTTTAGTTGCTGATAATGGAGTTTTGACCTCTTATAAAATAGGAAAATTCCAGGTAATTGAACTTTCTGGTGGTTTTATTAAAATCTCCACTAATGGAACATTGATTAGCATAAAATTTTTAATTGTCCTTGATTATTTGAATCTGTTATTCCTAGAACCACTGCAGCAAACGCACATAATAATTCATTAATTATTTTCTTTTATGAGTAGTTTGTTTGCGCTTTTGGAACCAGCTTCTACCTTCAGAGAAGTTCCGTTCTCGCTGTTTGAGAAAGATTGAAATGTTATGAATTCTAGGTTCCGTATTAGTGTGTGCAATTTCCTCCGTTAGTGGATATCTAGGTTGCTTTATTTTAAAATTCAAAGCAAGTTACTTAAAAGTTAAGCTTCAGTCCTTAGTGGCAGGCAAAGGGACCGCAGTCTGGTTTTACCGAAGAAAGGGAGACTCCCTGGCGGGCCCGCCGTGCTCCGGCCTGTGGCGTCCCTGGGGTTCAGGCCGCGTCTGCCGGCGTGCGCTCTCTCTCAGGTCTACCTTCGGGAGGCCCCGTGGCCATCGGCACAGTCGGAGATCAGGACCATCAGTGCGTACAAGACCCCCCGGGACAAGGTGCAGTGCATCCTGCGAATGTGCTCCACCATCATGAACCTCCTGAGCCTGGCCAACGAGGACGCCGTCCCCGGAGCGGATGACTTTGTCCCTGTGCTGGTGTTTGTGCTGATAAAGGTAGGCCCCGCAGAACTGCTGGTGCGTTCTGAGCAGGGAGGCGCAGGGCTTCCCAGGATGGCAGAGACCGTGGCTTTGTTCCGAGCCTTAAGCTCTGTGTTACCCAGAAAGAAAGTGTCTGATGTTTAGCGTTTTCTGCCCAGAAGTTAGGGGTTTCAAAAGGAGGGATGAGGGGGACCAGGCTCCCCTAGTGAGCATTTTCAGCTCTTAGAGCAGTGCCTGAAGTGCTTGGTTGGGGCTCAGTCTATCATTAGTGAGTGAATAAATGTCCTTTTCCCATCTTCTTTCAACACTGAATTCTTCATCGTGCTCATCACATAAACTACTGAATTTGCCAATTCTCCCTCTCCTCCTTTTTGTAATTGTACCTTATTATTATTATTTTTAAAGATTTTATTTATTTATTTTTAGAGAGGGGAAGGGAGGGAGAAAGAGAGGGAGAGAAACATCAATGTGTGGTTGCCTCTCACGTGGCCCCCACTAGGGGCCTGGCCTGCAACCCAGGCATGTGCCCTGACTGGGAATCGAACCTGCGACCTTTTGGTTCGCAGCCCGCGCTCAATCCACTGAGCTACGCCAGCCAGGGCTTGTACCTTATTATTTTTAAAAGTACTGACCTATTTTGTCCCTTTTTGTCTTTCAAATTGAAATTTCACCATCTAAATGGTGTATTTTGAATGGTGTCGCAGTATTTCTGCGACCCGGACTCGTGAGTCAGAAACCCACGGGGTTGGCGCGTGATCAGCCTTTATCACTCCGGTTGGCCTGCTCTTCTCTCTTCTGCTTGTGATGTAGCAGTTTAAGCTTGTTTTAAGGACAAGTCTTGGCTCGTCTTACCGCGTAACACACCTGCGTCCTTTCTTGCCATATGAAGGGAGTGAAAAAGCAGATGTTCTCTGTCACCTCTTACAACAGAGGACATACTATCTTTTTGAGTTTTTTCTTTGTCAGTTGAGTCTACCTGCACTTACTAACCAGCTATAATCCAGTTCGCCCTCAGCATTTATTTCCTTACCTGCCATTCTGGAACCCTGAGGTGCCGAGCAAGCCCGCTGGGGCTGGTTTGGCCTTGCAGAGGGCCGGAGGGGCTGCGCGACGTGCAAGCCGAGAGCGAGCTCCAGCGGGTCCAGCCAGGACTGGGACCTGGCTGGCCTTTCCAGCACACCGTTGTCGCCATAGTAGCTATCCGCGGTTTACAAAGTGGTTCCAAAAAGGGGGTTTGGGGATCATCTACAAAAGAACGGGCATTCCTTTCAGAGGAAAACGTTGGAAGATGTTAACTTAGGTGCTTTTTGCAGAGATACACATCTGACTGGCTCTTCTACTTTTCGTTTTGCTAGGCAAACCCGCCCTGTCTGCTGTCCACTGTTCAGTATATCAGCAGCTTCTACGCCGGCTGCCTGACTGGGGAGGAGTCGTACTGGTGGATGCAGTTCACCGCGGCGGTGGAGTTCATCAAAACCATCGACGACCGGAAGTGACCGAGACGCGGGCCCGCCGAGATGGCAGGCGGTTAGGCGGGCGGGCAGGTCTCTTAGAACATGTGCCAGCTGCTTCGAAGGCTGAAGCTTGTTTTTGTATGATGTTGTACAGCATTCAGACATTTTAAAACAGATCTTTACTAAACAGATTAATGAGCTAACAAGCAGGTTCTCTTTTCTTTGGGCTCTTTTCCTTTCTGAGTTGCATATTTTATTTTCTCGTCCCCAAGTAGAGAATAGTGTTGCAAAAAGGGACCACATTTTTCAGGTATTTGAAATACTAAAAAAACTAAGCAAAATCTCCTAGAAAATTTCTAGATCTCCATTCATGGATATCCGTTCTTTCCTTTTATTTAACAAAAAGAACAGTGTGTCTCTCTTTGAAGATGCCGTCCAACCCATAGACGTCCGGGGAAAGGGAAATGAGGCCTGCACCAAGGGCCGTGACGGTGGTGGCATTCGTGGCATTACCTATAAATACACTCACCTAAGTCAAAAAGCTAAGAAGGAAATGTAAATATAAGATATATTTATATTTGATGTAATATGGACATCTTCAGATTCTAATAAACAAGGGATATTGCTGGTAGTGGATTGTGATGTACCCTCTTGTGGAATGGTTTCCTTGACAAAGTTTAAGCTGAGCTTAAAATCAGAAAACAAAAGAGTACAGAGAAATATTTATTAAAGTGTAATACAGTTGATGGGACTCTCCGGTGTGGAGTTGGATGCCCAGGGCTCCCTTACCTGATGAGAGGCGTGAAAGCCGTGAGTGAGTCGCCGGGACCTTTCCCACCGTGGACGCTCTGAGCCCGCAGCAGGGGCGAGACCGTCACTCGGCGCACATTCCCCACAGAGGAACAGTGGCTGTCTAAGCCTTTTTGTGGTACTCACCCGAAATACTAAATACAGTGTAGAAACCACCAACAGAGCTCCTTACAACCCTGTAATTGTAATATATTGTTGATGATTATTCACATTGAATGCACAGACCAGGAATTCAGTGAATGTCATTTTTTAAAAAAAACTAATTTGTATTGTCTGCTCTAGTGATACAGGTTTTATTAGTGAAAACTATTTTAACCAACCATGCTATTCTTATGGAAAAAGAAATCTATTTTGGCAGATTTCTGTGCCTTTATTTCCCTCTTCCGAAGAAAAGTATGCGTTTCAATATTCCGTTTTATTATATATTGGTAACTAATCAGGAGTCAGTTTTGGTGTCTGAGAATTGCTGGGGAGGCCCGTGGAAGCTTCAAGCACAAGCCTCGTCCGTGGTCATCACTGACCGGCCCCACTTGTCTGTTTCCCAGTCACGCTCAGCTCCTTTCCGCAGCACTCGGTCCGCCCCTTGAGTCCCTCGGTGTGGACAGCACTTCCAGGCCTTTGTAAGGGGCTATGATGGACACCTTGAGCAGGTGAGCACCGAGGACATCTTCTCCCGCTCCAAGGTCCCTGCATCTCATTGTGCCCGAGGAAGCTGGGTTTTCCTTACGCCCCCGCCTCTTCTCCATTTATTTTAAAACGCGGGAATGAGGAGTTGCAGAGGAGTGTGGGATGTGGTTTCTGCCTTTTAGGGAGAGATCAAAATTAAACTAGTACTACAAAATGTCCTTTTGAATGTTAGTTATGTGCTTTGTGGGGCTGTGACTGTCAAACTTGCCCAGGTCTCAGAAGTCAGATCCCATCACAAATACTTTACAAGATAACTGTCTAACATGCTGAGATCTAAAAGGGAGTCCATTTTCTTCAGCATTTGATTCAATAAATGTTAAGTCAACAGAAGACTTGGAATAGTTGAAATTCATTGTTACAGGATTTAACTCGCAAGTCAATGAGCGGTTTTCTCCTTCACAGTGGTTGCTGCATCTGTTCTGCGTTGTCACCATGGAAATAAACAGGAAGATGTGGACACTGCACAGGGCGCTTTTCCGTGGAGCAGGTGTGGGGTTCGGGCTGCAGGGCCGTGCTGGAGGCCCGGCTGTGTGGGGCTTGAGCCCGTGGCCAGAGCAGAGCCCCAGAGGCTGGGCATCAGGGTTGCACCTCCAAGTTGGAGGCACGTGCTGGGCTGGACTCAGGTGCCGCCCAGCTGTTGAAGGGGCAGTGGAGGCTCCCGCTGGAACCCTTTGGGAGTGAGGACCGCTCAGCATCCGCCATCACTGGTTTGACCTCATGGCGGGATTTATTTTAGCGTTGACTTGGAATTTGGGAATTGGTGACTGCCCGCATGGCAGGGGTCCCCGGGTGTCAGGCAGGGAGCAGTTTGACTTTGCGCCATCAGGAAGTGTTCTGGGCGTGTTTCTTAGTGCACTAGCCCCCGGCGCTGCTTTCACCCAGAGCTTCAGTGCAAAGGCACCCAGGCACCCTGAGAAACGCTCGTCAGCCACCGAGTAGCACGTGGGATTCACGAAGCTGCCGAGTGTAAATGCAGAGTGAGTTCACTGAAGTCTTAGAGAATCAAGCGAACCTTACAGTTCCTATTGTGTGCTAATACTCTGCTTTTGGGGAAAGTTAAGTAACGGAAATACAGATTCAAGATGGTCTTTCCTTGTAAAATTACTATTTTTTAAACTGGTAAACATTCTTTAGGTAAAATCTCTAGTCACTTTTTCTTTTTAAAAACCTGCTCTTGAAAGCATTTTTTATACGGAGACCAAGTCACTGTAGTAAGAGAACCGGGCTTTGTGGGGGACTGGCAGTGGGCGTGATGCGTGGCTTTCCCACCCCCACTGTCCCCGGAAGCCCTTGTCCAACCAGGACTGTCCGTCCGTGTGTTCCTCAGCTGCGCGGCGGTAAGAGAAAACCCGCCCAGACAGGACCGAGCCGCCAGAATCGGCTGAGTGTGGTGTCCGCCCTGGGAATTCCAGTTGGCCGGCCGAGTAAAGGCCACCTCAGCGTTTAAACGAGTGAGGTGTTTAGGAACCCCTTTCTCTGATGTGACCAGGTGTGAAAGGGAGCGCAGGCCCGCACTCGGTGGTGTTATTGGGGGGCAGAGCAGTGATGGGGTGCGGCCCTGGGCCTTACCTCCCTCCTGCTCCATTCTGCTTCACTTCTTTTTCTTTTAATTTAAAAAAAAAAACAACTTTACACATGCCTTTGGCTTATTTCAGTAAAGAAATCGAAAATTAGTCTAAGGCCTTTGTTTTAAATCCGCTGAAGCTATGTGATGCTAAAATCACACTAGATCCTTTTTGCTATCTTCTCTGAAGCTTTTGGATCCACCCTTCAGTTCACATCTGAAATACCTGTATTAGCAGAGAAAAGTCTTTATAGGTTTTTTAAAAATACATGTCTAGTGGATTTATTCAGTATGCAATTGCCATAACTTAGGGGGAATCAGAAACAATTTTGAAGTTCAAAGAATATTTAAGTAGATTACTAGCCATACTTGAGGAATTGTAAATGCCAAAAGGCTTGACAGCTTTTTCACATTGTGAATATACCCTGCAGGGCTTGCAACCTGCTGGCGTCTCAGCCACACGTTAAATGCTTCACAGCATGTAGTCACAAAAAAATCTCAAAGTTTTAAGTAAATTTACAGTTTTGTGTTGGGCCACACTCACAGCCATCCCGCAGGCCACAGATCGGACACCCCCGTTAGGATGTAGGTCACCTGAGAAGCAGAATGACCTGGAATCGATTTTTTACTCTAGAGAACACTTAAGACAAAGGGAGACAGGGCCCACTTCGGTGTTGAGGTTGGTGCGGAGAGGACTCACCGTGGAGTTGCTGTGCCCCTCAGGCCTGCTCGCAGCAAAGGTGAAGTTCCCGAGGGGTCCGCTGCACATGGTCACTGCAAGGAAGTGTGGCGGGGGCCGCACCCCCTCAGAACTCCCTTCTGCTGAGCCGATCCTCTGCCTTGTCTGCCCGAGCCTCACCTGTGTTAAAAAGCTTTGTCCTGCCTCTCCTTTCAAAACGGCTAAAGCCTTTTCCAAGCCGCGGTGAATGAGCTTGCACGGGAAACCCGTCCTGTCTCCCAGTGTGATTGCTGTTGTGTGATACTCCAGAACTGATTAAAAGGGGAGAGCAGCGGAATTCACTGGGTTTCATGTTTCCATCATCTGTGCTGTACTCAGAAGCATTTCTCAAAATTTCTGTGACCTCTCAAATAGAACTCTGGTTCTCCATGATTTCACACTTGTCTCCTCCATCCGAACATCTGAGGGTGTTAAGTGCGGTGCAGGAAGGAATCAGAATGAGCCGGCGGTCACTCACAGGAGGGTGAACGTTGACTGTTTTAACACAGCTCCTAGCTGACCCCTGCATTGGGTAAACTCCATCAGCTGCGTTCTGAGAGCAGTGCTTCCAATCGAGGTTTTCCCCCCGAAGCCCTTACTCATTTCAGCTGAGAGGCTGCTGCTGCCGGACAAGGAGCCCCATGCCCCAGCGGGCTCACTCCCCGGGCCTCCCTCGCTGGTGGGAAGCGCTTTTCCTGCATGGACTGCGCTTCATTTAGAAATTTGATCAGGGCTCAGTTTTTTAAAAATTTTTTTATCCTCACTCAAGGACTTTTTTCCCCATTGCTTTTAAAGAGAGGAAAAGAGGGAGGGAGAGAGAAACATTGATTAGTTGGCTTCTCGTATGTGCCCTGATCAGGGATCGAACCCACAACCTGGGTGTGTGCCCTGAGCAGGAATTGAACCCGCTTCAGCCAACTACCCTGAGGCTTCAACCAGGGCTAGGGCTCGGTTTTTGCTCCGTCTGTTCAGTGTTAAAATTAGTGCTATGAGTTGCCTAGAACAGAAAATAGAGTACAACTCTCCTTGCCAGCTTGGAAGAACCTGGCTCTCGGATGCCGGTTACATGTGCCCGCTCCACCCTCTCTCCAAGTAAGTGGCTCCGCAGCTCTCCCCAGAGGGCGTGAGTGCTGAGCCCAGAGGCCTCCCTGCGGCGCTCTCTGTAATTGTCACGATCCTGAAAAGTGACAGCGGGTCAGAAGCTCCTCTTCACTGTTAAGGTGTCCTCTACCCAGAGATTCAAGTATTCACTGAGGTTCAAGTATTTCTCTTCAGTCGCAGCATTCCAGAAGAGTCCTTTTCCGTTTGCTTAGGATTCCAAAATGCAGCGCGTAGACTCTTAAACACTGAACAAAGATGCACGAAACATCGTCCACGTTTGTGCTGAGGGGGAAGTGCACTCGGTTTCGAGTCCTGAGCCTGCCGCCGACCGTGAACTGGAGACCACGGTCGTGGTGCTTCTGTTTGTTAACCAGGAGTCTTACCTGGGCTGGCCAAAACTGTTAGCTTGTATGCTCCTGTGAAAGGAACATCCAGTGTGATTTTTAAAAATAGGACACTTTCATTTCAGCTTTCCTGAGGCCTCCCAACTTGTAGTTTTGACAAAACTTGTAACCAGAGCTGTTGATTCAAATCCCTGGCCGCGTGGCTCAGTTTGCTGAGTGTCAGCCCAGAGTGAGAGGTCGCTGGCTAGCTTCCCGGGTTGCGGCAGGTCCCCGGTCGGGGTGCATACAAGAAGCAATCGATCTGATGTTTCTCCCCTTCTCTTCCTCCCTTTCACCCCGTCTAAAATAAATAAATTAAAAAAAAAAAAAACTCTTCCCCAAACCTCAAATTGCCAAACATCTCCAGATTCTCGCAGAATTCAAATCCCTGTATAAAAAAATTCATTTGTCTAATCTTCCTCGTCGTTTTGGCTTTCACAACAGCATTTGGTTTGTTTCTACTTGTAACCCATGTCCCACGGAAAAGGATGGCGTGGGTTCCCCCAGGCCCTGGCTTCTGACTAGACCTTTGCTCCCAAAGGGCAGCCCGGGCTTCCTCTGCGGCCAGTGAGCACCTTTGCTGCCCTCCCTGACTTCCGGCCCCCTCAGCTGATGGGCGGATTTCAACTCCTGGATTGACTTCCCTCCCTCATGCCCTCCTCACGTCTGACCACCAACAGCCCTGTGTTTCTTCTCTCGTGGCCACGACAGGACAAGTGAGGCTGTGGCTGCGCACGAAGGGAGTGAGTCAGCCTGCTGGACAGGAAGGCGGGAGGGGGAGATGCACAGGTGGCAGGTGGTGGGAAGGGAAGGAGGTGCGTGCCTCCTAGGAGCACAGGGTCAGGAGGGATGTCCGCAGGCGGGGCCTCGTCACAGTGAAGCTGGACCACCCTGGGGAGCCGGGGGATGTTCTTTCTCCTCTCCCTGGATCACGCTTGCTACTTACGGAAAAGCCACAGGTTTCCAGGGTGCTGTGGTCGTAATGCTGGCTCTGGGAGCCTGAAGATATTCTTTCCGATCTTAGCTCTGCCTCTAACCAGACCTAAGGCAAGTGACGACTTGGAAGGGCTTTTCCGGGGTTGGGCTAGTTTACCTCAATGACCCCTTTCAATCTCTGGTCTTGTCATATGTATGCTTCACGAACATACTCTTGAGATATTTCTCCCGTGCTAGCATTCCACTGAGGGCTGTGGCTTGACCACAGGGACGCCGCGGAGGGGGCCAGAAGTACCTCGGGTGTAGGAGCCCCTAAAAAAAGGAGGCTGCCCACCCAGCTGACTCAAGAGGGAACTTGAGATTCTGGCCAGTGAACACAAATTTAGGCTCCTCCAAGCTGCTTTCCAACCTGGGTAATGAACTTGAACTGTGACTGGTAAGGAAATCCTGGGGCGGGGGGGCCTCCCCTCCAACATCAGCCAGCAGAGCCACACCGGAGGGCGGCCCTGGCCACGCCTCTAGACACCCCAGGAACACGTGAACGACCTGCCAGCACAGAAATCACTCCACCCATTTTCTGAATCCTCACCGGAGCATGTGTATTGATTTTAGAGAGAGGGGAAGGGTGGAGGGAAGAGAGAGAGAAACTTCCATGGGAGAGAGGAACATCCATTGGTTGCCTCCCATATCACTCCTGGACCTGGGATCGAACCTGCCACCTTTCGGTGCACTGGCCGACGCTCCACCAACTGAGCACCAAGCCAAGGCTCAACCCATTTTTAACTAAAAGGCTCCACTGTGAACTTAGGTTCTGCTCTGCTGTGGTCATGAATAACAGCTGCAGCGAGACAGTTTCTGAAACCTTCTACCCCCTGGATTTGGATGCTGCGATCCTTAAGTGCCCCAGCCACCCCGCCTCTCTGCTTTCCCGCCCGAAACCCCCGGATCGCCCCGACCCCGGGAAGACTCTCCCGCAGGAGCAGCTCTCGAGCGCGCCTCTCCCACCGCCGCCTCTCCGCTGCTCCCCACGCCCCTCCTCACCCCGCCTCCCCACCCGCTCCCGCGGAGAACTCTCAGGTCGGATCAGACTCCTCTTCTGTCCGAACTCTCTTTTCTATTTTGGTTCCTACTGGCTTTTCCGCCTTATGCTTCTGTCCCTTGCCCTCCCTCTACCGCCGCTCACAACTCTTCCCTTTACCCCAGAGAAAGCCATGCTTTGCCGCCTCTCAGCCTTTGCCCGCTGACCCCTCCGGTTTCGCCGCCTGCACCTCCCTGCTCCTCGGCCTCCCGGAGGCCCCAGGCCTCATCCCCACCCCGTGCACTCGTCTACAAAGGAGTCCTCTCCCGGGAGCCCGAGCTCTCCTTGTGGGCTGTTAGACCCCAAATGGCAGGTAGAGCCGCACCGGGTGGACTAGGTGACGGAGGCTCCACGCACCCCCAGTCCTGCCGCTCGGGGTGTGGGCCTGGGCCTGCGCCCCCTCCTGCGCCCCTCTACCCAGGCGCGCTCAGCCCGGCCACCACCCTGCCCAGAACCCTGCACCCGGGGGAGGGAGAGGCGGGCTCACCGAGGTCGCCCCTCCCCGGGTCCGAGCTGGTGGAGGGAGAGGTCAGGAGCCCGACGCCCGGCACCCACCCAAGTGCCGGGACAGCAGCCAAGTCCGGGTCCGCCGCCAGGAGCTCCGGCTGCGCGCTCCGGCCTCCAGGCTTCCGGCCCGGGTCTGCGAGACCTGCTGGGGAAGGCTGGGGGGTCCAGCACGCCTGGTTCCCCGGCTTCAGTAGGTCTTCAAGTCCGGAAACCCCAGGACACCTGTTGGGGCTTCGGCGGATTCTGCTGCGCTCCGGGGCGCACGCCGGGTCCCTGGCCCCCGACTGAGCCGCCCCCTGGTCCGCGGGGCGCCGCAGGCTGTGCTGGGGTGGGTGGGGGACCAGGGCCCGGGTCAGGCCCTTCCCCGCCCCGCTCCGCCTGTCCGGATCAGGAGCCAGGTGGCCGCCCCTCGAAGAGTTTGTAAAGGCCCTACTGGGCCGTCTGGGGCCACCCCAGGGGCAGAGGGTACTCCAGTGTCACTTCTCCGGCCTCTATTCCCCACCGGGATCAGGCAGAGCAGGGAGGTGGCTCTTAGGTCCCGGCTGCAGCCCAAGTCTCACCAAGTGGGGTTGTCGGTCTGTACCCCACCCCCGCCCCGCCTCCTCCGCAGCACGGTTTAATCTGCCCTGTGAAGTCAGGATTATTGTCCGCGTTTATTTATTGCTTTGGGCGGGGTCGCTAGCCCGTGTCCTGTGGGGACACAGTGCCGTGTTCCGCAGGAAAATCTGGGATTCCAACCCACCGCGGCACGCCTGCCTGCCTTCGGCTGGGGACTCTTCCCTGGAGCACCCCGGAGGCCGTGGGCGGCGGGGGTGGGGTGGGGTCGGGGAGTGAGAGGGTTGTGTGGCTGGCTGGAGTTCGCAGTTGCCTGAGTTGAGGTCTGGGCAGCCCAGGGTCCCTGCAGGCCCCGCTTTGCTGTTCCTTGGGTGACATCTTGTGGCCAAGATAGGAACAAATCTAAGAAGGAGCTTCCAAGGGTAAAAGTCCCGATAGTGCCTCGAGTTCCGAGACCATTTCCCCGTGCCGGGCACAGAGCTGAGTCCCCAGGACCTCTCAGGACCTTCCCCTGTGAGCAGGGTGGCGGGGCGTGTCCCATTCCATAGATGGGGAGTCTGCGGCTCAGAGAGGTGAGGTGGTTCACCCAAAGCCACACAGGCGATGCGTGGCAGAGCCAGGATCCGACCCAGGTCTAGAGGACAGTGAGTCCTACGTTTCAGTCGCAGTGGGGTGGTCTGCCTCTCTACAAAATATCATCCCCACAGGATTGTAGGGACCCTGGGAGTGGAAGGAGCTTTGTGAACTGTACAGGACAGCGCCCCCGACGGCTCATTGTTATCCTGATCCTGGCGGGCACATCCCCTCGGGCCCGTGAGCCCATCAAGGGCAGGGCCGGACACCTGTGTCCTTCCCGGGGCCTAGCACGGAACCTGCTGGGCATCACTGGGCATCAGCAGGTCAAACCGAATTTGAGCCTCTGGAGCGGGGAAAGTGCACTTCCCCACCCCCCAGCCAACGCCCAGGTCTGCTCCCTCGTGTCATGGCTGCAGCAAGGATAGACAGACGGACAGTCTCCACCTCCCGATATTCACCTCGTTCAGAAGACGGGGTGACCTTCTCTTCCTCCTTTGTTGTAATTGGCTGGCACCTGGGCTCCCGTGGGGGGCCGGGAGGGAGAGGGCCTGGCTGCCGGAGATGGCGCGCAGGCCCCGTGAGAAAGCAGCAGGGCAGGCGGAATATGAATGCGGCTGCGAACGCGGAGGAACAGATGAGAGAGAGGCTCCAGGTGACTGGGTGGAGAGGCCCCACCGGGGCCGCCGCCTCCTCTCTGCGCACAGATTGAGCCCATGATGAAGATGGATGGAAACCCCTCTGCTGGAAGCCGCGGAGGCGATCAAGACGGCTGCCCCGTGTTGACGGGCCCTCCCACCAGCTCGGAGCAGGGAAATGTTAGGGTTCGGAATTCAGCCGCCGCCACGTGGCTAGCCCGGGAACCAGGCACAAACTCGTGATGAGCAGCCCCAATTACAGGACAAATGATACAGGACGCCCGTTGGCTTGGCAGGAATTGGTGGGTTCCCACAGCAGCTGCGGGCGGGTATCACGCAGCCCTGCAAAAAGACGACAGCTTGCACAAAGGAAGGGCAGCCGGGATTGGTGGGGACCCCCGTCCCCAGCTGTGGGCCCCTCAGTGAGGTGGCAGTAATGACCAGGAGCCTTTCCTGTGAGCAGCTGTGGGATTTTTAAAGGCTGGTTGAGAGAGGACAGGGGAGATCCTTTGGTGGGTTATTTAGCGTTGGCTGATGAAAACAAAACGAACTTGTAGCTTCCAAATCCCACACCGGGAAGCGGGAGTGATGAGGACACTGTGTCTTCATCTTTCCAGGCCGAAAAATCCCAATTTTTCTCAATATGTCCACGGTGGAGCAATATGTGATCATTCGGTCGCAGGCATCGTGGACCAGGAAGAAAGGTTTGCCGAGCAAATTAATATTGTCGACAAGATTGCAGGGGGCATGTTTAACTCACTTCAGGTGCTCTAGAAGCATTCGCACAATGGATAAGCTAATTACAAATCACGCCTATTTATTCATTAAACAGGGCCTGGGGGAAATTCAAAGAGGCAACACTGTCTTAACTCCATTCAATTTGCAGTCTGTGATTAAACGGAACACAGCTGCAAGACTCCAGAACCGTTCTCATATCCGCCTTTCTCCTAGCGCAGACTGACCTCTTCTCCCAGGGGCCACTTCCAGCCTCACGCAGGGTCTGGTCATCCTTCCGCCCTTCAGGTGCTCACCCACTGCTTGTGACTTGGGGCAAGTCCCTTCCCCAGCCCACACCTCAGCTTCCTCCTCTGTAAAGTGGGTTCTCGCACCTCTGGCCGTCGGGGTGTTCCCGAGACAAGTGAGGCAGGGGACGGATGCTCGGTGGCTGTTCCAGGATCCGGCCAGCGGCTGTGTGGCAAAGGCTTGTTCTCTGTCCTCCTCCTCTGTCCTTGCCCGCCATGGACTGCCACGACAACAGAGGCCCCAGCGTCCCCTCCGACGGCCTTTGACAGGGAATAGCTTTGTCCTCTGCCGCCCCGGCGGCTGGCACAGAGCCTAGCCCACAGACCCAGCATGCCCAGCACCAGGAGAAACAGGCCTGCTGCCTCCTACCCACGACCTTGCATCTGCTCAGAGAGGGGGGCCGATCGTCTCCATTGGCCCAGGACCGAGGAGTTAACTGCGGTGTTGGATTTTCAGGACTAAAACCGGGACAGTTAGTCCCACTGCAAACAGAGCGCCACGAAACTCTCCTTTTCTAAGTTCCCTGAAGGAAACTCAAAATAGAACCAACTTTACTTTCGATCTTTCTAAACATCTGGGAGGCTCAAGAGTTATTTATTATCATCAGTAAAGTGTAAGAACGAAACAGACAACATTTGCTGAGCATTTTCCAAATCACAAAGTACTTTTCACATGCAGGATGAGTGTTTGGGGGCTTTTTTTTTCATTTTATCAGCACCCCCGGACTGAGCCCCAGAGCTGGTGTGAAACGGGGTTCAGGGGCTTCGGTGGGCTCCTGTCCCTCATCCTCTGGGAGGCCCCGAGGCCGGCTGCTCCTTGCATTCTGTGTCCCTCCACTTTGTGCACAGTTTCTGTCCCCTTCTCCTGCCTCTGTTAGAGGGTTCCATAGGTAGGAAGGGTCCCTAGCCAGGACATATTAAAATATTAATGTATTAGCTTGGACCGTATGGAACGCTCCCTTTTGTAGATTCCAAATTGTTGAATATCAGCAGTGTCATATGGTTCAATCCAATATAGTCATGGTGAAGTTCAGGCCACAAAGCAACTTGGGACAACTTAATCCGAGTCTCATTTCTCATCCGAAAAATGGGGATCTTAATAGTTTCTACGTCCTGGCGTTGCTGAAATCATAGGAGATCATCCACATAAGGCATTTCAGCAGTGCCTTCCATGCATGGCACACAGTAGGTGCTCTCTGAATTAAAGCCTCTATTTTCTGTTGTGCCTGCGAGTGCCCTTCACTGTTCCTGCGCGGTCAACCACGCAGCGGGCGCCCAACAACAAATGCCAGTTGACTGGAGGAGCGGAAGTAAATGCGTCCGTCTCCTGCTGGTATTTCCCAAATGACCTTGAACTCAGACGAGCGGCTTCCTCCTTCGCCAACCACGGCGCTCTTCCTCTGCCCCCCATTCCCTTGGAGGCCTCTTGGTAAAACACCCTGGTCCCCACGGCTCCCCTCGGGGGGCCTGATGGGTTTGGAGACATGTTCCCGTCCCCCCTATGGTTTCTAAAACATACAGATCATTCCGGCTGCGCTCTGTGTTCATTACGAGGAATGCACATTTGAAAACAACAGAGGGTGAGGTTTAAAAGCAACATGCAATTTTTATTACATATATCTCCAAATCTGCCATTAGGCCCGTCCCCGTGGTGTTATTGACCTTGATTCTTTCTCATTTGCATCCTGCATTTTTCATCCTTTGGAATATGGTGTTTTGGGACTTCTCCATCATTAAGTGGATTTACAGCAATTTCCCTGTGTGTTTTCTCCAAGGGATTCTGTTATGAGATGCACATTAAATCTCCATTAATACCTCATTATCCGACTGATAAGATTACCATGATAATGAGGCAGAAATTCTAATTGTTTCACTTCTTATTGTGCCTTCCATTTAATCCTTTACTCTACCTGGAAGTTGGACATGAGCTGGTGAGCACCAGGCTGAACGAGCCTTTCCTGGCAGAGGCCGGGAGCTGGGTCGTTGTGACTGACGGGGGCTGACTGGGGGAAGGAAGGAGGCAGAGCAGTGTTTCAGCGAGTTTCCTGGGCAGAGCTGGGGTGGGAAGCCAGCTGGGGTGGGCCTAGGTGGGTGCACAGAACTCCTCTGCTTCAGTTCCTTACACGCTCACACACATGCACATGGTCACACGTGTGTACATGCATGCACCTGGACACAGGCACACACATGCATAACCACTCACACATGTGCACACAAAACACCTGCGCGCACGCAGGTGTGCACCTGAGTTCCGGACAGCCCAGCCTGTTGACCTCGGGCTCCATGTTCCTACCGGCACGGACACCCTTCCAGGCTGGTCCCAGCCCTGGAGCTCTCCACGAACCTGCCTTCCAGATTGATGAGCTCATTTGACAGAATCAGCAGCCCTGAGCCAGAAGACACTGGGGGGATGGGGGCAGGGAGAGGGAGAGGGAGAGCGGAGTGGGGTGGGGTGAGGGACCAGAGGCCTCTTCATGGGGAAGCCTGCGCAGGACCCTCTGTGAGGGGTGCTCTCCCCAGGGCATCTCCAGGCGCCCCAAGGGTGCTCGTCTGCTTCAGGTCAGCTCCCTCCATTTGTGGGGGAGAGAGCCCCTGAGAACGTCTTGGTGGTACCCGCCCCCAACTCTGTCACGCTCAGAGCCCATTGAACTTTGCATGCCACCTGGAAATTCCCCAGAGTGCAGCTTGGACAGCAGAAGAGCCGGCTCCCTCTTGGCCTTTACCCTGATTTCCCCTGGGAGAGCGGGCTCCTGCCCCCGCAGCAGCCCCACCCAGAGGCAGGAGGAGCGAGACCAGAGTCTCTGCAGGGACCTGGAGGTAGCCGAGGGTGGTGGCTGCCTGTGGCAGAGGGTCAGTGGCTCAGTTGCCCGGCCCAGGCAGGAGGGCAGGAAGCTGACCCACTTGCACAGGTGGGGTGCCCGGGGGGCGGGAAGGCAGACAGTACAAACACGGTTATAACAATGCTGTCTTTCTGCCACAATCTCAATACAAGGACCAAAGGCAAGGTCATCCCTTCTGTGCTGGTTTCCTAGGGCTGGGTGGCTTAGAACAGCAGAAACTTATCCTCCCACAGTTTTGGAGGCCGCAAGTCCAAAGTCAAGGTGTCAGCAGGGTCAGGCTCCCTCTGAGATTCTGGGGACAATTCTTCTTGCTTCTTAGCTGCTGGCGGTGGCCGTCAGTCCTCGGCGTTTCCTGACTGGCAGCCGCCTCACTCCGGCCTCTGCCCTGGTTGCCCTGTGGCCGTCTTCTCTCCGTGTCTCTCTCCTCTTTTTCTGAGGATACCAGTCATACCGGATTAGAACCTGCCCTGACCATGTCATCTTAACTTGATTACCCTGGTAAAGACCCTATTTCCAAATAAGGCCACATCCCCAGGTGCTGGGGGTTAGGGCTTCAGCGTGGTGTCTTTCTAAAGCACGGCGGCAAAGCCAAGGCTGGCACGCCGAACCTGGCCCTCCACCTTGTTTTATCCGGCCCGGCACCTTGTTTCTACCTGGTGGCAGCGCCGAACTCTCCCTTAACTGTTAAGGAGCAGTTACATTTACACAGTCCTAACATTACCTTCGGCCCTTTGAAGGCCACCGTAAGGCTGATGTGGCCCCCGGTGAAAATGAGTCTGACACGCCTGCAATCTAAAGGATACAGTTTAATCCATAACACCTTCTGAAATCTATCTAGGCAATTAAAGTGTTAATGATAATATTGGGCACAGACGAACACCATGGGGAGAATTTGCACCTGGGCTCTCAGGTGTGCGGTTCGGGCCACACTGTAAGGAGGTGCCCAGGTCAGGTGGCCTCACTGTCCCGTTTCCCGGGGCAGCGGTAGCACCGAGGACAGGCAGGTGTGGAAAGGCTTTCTGAGACCAGTCAGTTCAACCGTCTCATCTTCTATATTGTATTTAAGTATTTCATTCTCCCCAAAAGACCCACCTTCGCCTCCTTCCTGAGTTCCTTTCCCCAAAGGTAATCACTTCAAACAATTTACAGGCACTTCCTCCACATTTGTCCATGGTATGTTCCTACCATTATTTCTTTTTTTAAATAATTTTTTAGATTTTATTTATTTATTTTTAGGGAGAGGGGGAGGGAGGGAGAAAGAGAGGAAGAAAAACACCAATTAGTTGCCTCTCGTGCGCCCCCAACTGGGGACCTGGCCTGCAACCCAGACAGGTGCCCTGGCTGGGAGTCAAACTCCCGACCTTTCGGTTCGCAGGCCAGCGCTTGGTCCACGGAGCCACAGCAGCCAGAGCGATACAACTGTTTCTCAGCGAATCAGCTTTAGATGTTGTCTACTGACTTCCCACAATGGAACATGAAAATGTGTTCTTGTGCTAGCCCACCTCAACTTTCCCTTTTCCGTGCTCACGTGGTAGTTGTGTGACCATTTCTGTTGAATCAGCGTGCAGCATCTGTGTAAGTGCTGTTCACACTTGAGCCGCAGAGGAAGTTTCAATCACGTTCCCATTCCTGTATAACGTTTTGGATCTTCATCATTTTCATTTGATTCATTTTCTGTGTCTTAATTGTTGATTCCCCTCCCACTCTCCAAGAGAACTCTAGGACTTTCTGAGGTCTGGAGTTTTTGCAGGTGACCTAAAAATGCCTTGTGGATTTCCCTCTCCATGGTGACCTTCTCCCGGGGCCCCCTGTCCTGCTCCAGTCTGGGCGGATTGCTCTGGAGACCAGACCCTCCGCACAGCTGCCACCAGGGGCCCGTTGGCCCAGGCCTCGGGGCCCCTGCTCTCCGGACCCGTGTCTTCCTCTTTCCCGACACCCCGCCCACGTGTGGCAAATCGCAGCCTCACCTGTGAGATCTCACACGTCCAAAAATGGCCTCTTCTCTGCACCTGTGTGATTGGTAGTTTGCTGGGTCTGACATTCCAGGTGGCAAATCATCTTCCCAGATAATTTTCGGGTTGTGCTCCACCGTCTTCTCCTTTCCACCGCCACTGTTGAGATGGTCAGTAGTATTTATACCTGGAAATGGGCACACCTCTTTCGTGGGGCCTTTGATCTGGGGAGTTGAGCCAGTCTAGTCGGGAGCTGAGCTGCTCCGGTCGCCCTTGGTGCTTCCTGCCCCTCTAGTAGACCTAGTCACTTGTTACTTGTCACTCAGGGGCATTCTCCATTCAGATTTGGCTGCTGTTTTAGTCAGCAGCTGGGTCTCGGTGGTCCTGCCACCCCCCAGGGGCAGGCGAGGTTTAACGCACTGGGCCCAGGATGCATTTCTACCCTTCCCCAGGGCGAGAGGGTTTTGTGTTTGATCCCTGGGCTGCAGTGGGTCTTTGCCTGCACCTGGAGGGCTTTTCCCACTCTGCTCTCAGAACTTAAGGCTTTTGTGCCACAGGGAGCATGGAAAAGAGAGAGTGGGGCCTCATGCCTTCCCTACAGCGACTGCAGGAGGCCGCTTGCCCTGCCCGCAGTCAGGCAAGGTCTGGGAGCAGAGCCTGCAAGTGGGTGGGACTCCCCTGCGTCCGCAGCTCAGAGCGGTGGTTTGAATCTCACAATTTTTGCCTTTAGCGAGTTGCCCCCAGAGCTGTGAGACAGGGAATTTCAGTTCTTCACGCCACCCAGTTGGCGGTGCTCCGTTACAGCCCCTGGGAAACTAACAGAGCCACCCAGCGCAAGGCCGAGCCTGGCTCCTCCGCCCCTCACTTCCTGTGGCGCCTCCGACGCTTACTCGCCTCGCTGAGCCCGGCCTTCCTCATCCGAGTGTGGGGATGACCATCCCGGGGGCAGCCACCCCGCCAGGGCCGTTTCCCCTGTCACCGGGCCATAGCAGTAGCTGTTCAGTTAAAGTCTCCCTTCCATAGCCCTTGACTCCAGGGGCCTAAAGGTGATAATTTTTTTTAAGATTTTTTTTTTCAAAGAGAAGGAAAAGGAAGGAGAAAGAGAGGGAGAGAAACATGGATCAGTTTCGTCTTGCTTGCCCCCAACTAGGGGTCTGGCCTGCAGCCAGGAAAAGAACCAGTGACCTTCTGCTTTCTGGGACGATGCCCGACCCTCAGAGCCGTGCCGGTTGTGGCTCTGAAGGTGACAATTTAAGTGACTGCTTCACTATCGCATGCCACGGACCACCAGTGTCCCCTTCCCTTATGACAACAGTGTCCTTAATGCCTCCAATCTACGCAGATCCGAGCACCAGTGCCAGCTTCTCATCCCCAAGGCCCTGCAACCAGAAACATCGCCGCCCCAATCACTGCACCAGGCCGGGTTCGGCCAGGAAGCAGAGCCCCCGTGAGTGCTCTGGGAGGCGGGTTTACCGTTATAGGGACTGTGGACGGGGCTGGGGAAGTGAAGGTCCAGGAGGGGAACTGGACGGTCAGAGGAAGAGCCTTCTTCCCCGGGGCATTCTGCGAAGCCAGGCATGTGGAGGTGGGCCTCGGGCCACCGTTGGTCACCAGGGCCAGCAGGCAGGACATAGAGCTGGATGCTCTCTGCCTGCACCCCTCTGGGTCTGCCTGTCTCCCCAGCTGACTACTGTGACCTTCAGAGAGTAAAGGTCACTGCTTCACTTCCGTTTTCCAAATCTCACGTATAGGAACCACACAGGAAGGCATTGTGGGAAGTATATTTTGGCATCGACAGTACATTTTCCTCCCCACAAATCTCCTCCTTCTCCCAGGCTGGCTTCTCCCACCCTAGCAAACCCCCCTGCCCCACCTGCCAGCCCCCGCCTGATGACTGCTCCGCCTCTCCCAGAAGTCGGTGAGCTCCGAGATGCTGGGCTGGGACTGCCCTATTCATCACAGTGTGACCAGCACCTGGCACGGAACAGAGCAGCACTCTACTGAGTTCGGCAAACTCATTGTGTTTGGCAAATGGATGAATGAATGAATGAATGAATGATGCCTGTTTTATGCCAGGACTTGTGCTGGGTGCGGGGAACACAGAGAAAAGTGAGACAGAGAAGAGGTTAGCTGTGGCCACAGGCATTCTCTGCAGGGTGCTGGCTAGAGGCTGGGGTGGAGGAGATGGGCAGAGATGAGTGACTGTCACACGCTTGGGTGAATGTGTTCAGGGACCTCAGATTGCCCAGTAAGACACTTGCAGGGAGATCAGAGGAAGTAAGGCCACTGCCAGGCAGTGAATCATGGAGGACTTCCTGCAGGAGGTTCCATGGTGGGAGAGGTGAAACAGGTGGCATTAAGGTGGAAGAGAGGTGCATCCCAGAGAGAGGGAATGGCTTGAGCAGACACAAAGCTGGAGCACACACCTGAAATGGCAAGTTTTTTTATTTTGCCCTCACTCTGGGCTGTGGGCTTGCCCAAGTTTTGATTTCCAGGATAATTCTTACTCTTTAAGAGGATGGTCTCATTCAGGTTAAGAAATGGCGAGTCTTGAAAACAGCAGAAGTGTCCTCTGGCAGATGATTGGATAAAGCAGATGTGGTACTTATATACAACAAAATACTATTCAGCCATAAGAAAAAAGGAAATACTGCTGTTTGTGACAATATGGGTGGACCTTGAGAATATCATGCTAAGAGAAATAAATCAGTTAGAAAAAGTTAAGAATCATATGATTCCATTCATATGTGCGATATAAAACTAAAAGTAACGAGTGAACAAACAAGAAAAACAAACAAAAACTCATAGACACGGACAGAATGTGTACCCAGGTCCCTCTGATGACAAAACACAGGCCTCGAAGCAGGGAAGGCCTGAGCAGAGGAGCAGCCAGGCCCCAGAGGTAGAAGGTCACCAGGGAGTCCCCCAGACCAGAGGCCACTCAGGAAGTGCCACAGAGTGCCCGTGTCAGCCGCCGTGAGCGCTCCCACCTGCGGTCTCCCGATCTGCATCTCCGGATTCCCACGCCTCAGCACGAGGGTGGCAGCTGCGCAGCAGGGAGGGCACCCACCACACACCCCAGAGCTCAGCCTGGGGGCACCCGGACACCCCTGAGCTCGCTCTCTGCCCACAGCCACACTGCCCTAGACCACAGGGGACCCACTCTGACCGCTGACATGGCTGGTGATGATAACAAAACAATAACCACATAATAACAATAAAGAAACACAAAATAGTAACAGCAGGTGGTATCCCATCCTCCGGGTCTCTGAATTAGCTAAGGAACCCTGCCAGTAAGCCCTGAGGGAGGGACCACGATTGTCCCATTTTATAGGTATGAAAACTGAGGCTCAGAGAGGAGAAGTCACTTGTCCAGTGTCACTCGGCTAGCCAATGATGAGGCATAGCTTGAACCCAGTCCCCACTGTTACTGCCTGGTGGCAGGGACAGCCTCCTAGGAGCACTTTCTTTTTCCGTAGTGACACTTTTCATTTCCCATGTGTCTGAAAAGGTAGAACCAGACCTTCAAGCCCAACGGTTCATAGATATTAAAAATAAACATATTTTTTTGAAGCAAGAAAACCCCTAAGTAAACAAGAACAGGTGGGCCTGGTTGTGGACCTTGGAGTGGGGGGTCAGTGCAGCATCCACCGCCCACCTCTCCACCCACATGGGCAGCCGGGCCCCCAGAGCCCGGGACACTGGCAAAAGACCCCAGCGGCTCATTGGGTGTGACTCCGCGTCAGGCCACCCACGGGCACTTTGACCTTGTGCTGCCTGAGGTGCATTCATGCCAGGCCCCAAGGGGAGCCAGAGACGCAGAGAGGAGAGAAGGGGGCTCAGAGAGGAGAGGACGCTGAGGGCTGGGATTCCAGGACCCGCCCCTTCACCGTCCTGGGCTCAGAGAGGCTGGGCTGGCCTGAGGCCCTTTCCCAGGCCTCCCGGGCCAGCCAAGAGCCTTCCAATCATCCTGCATTTGCACAGCTGGGCAGGGCAGGGTGAGGTGGGGATCTGGAGGCGAGGAATTGCTTTGTCTTTTGTTTTTAGAAAGTCGTCTAACTACAGAGGTGCGTATAAAAAGCAATACAGCATGGTATAGGGGCTCAAAGAGCTTCTGGCCTTTGACAAGCTGTGTGACTTTAGGGCACATTACCTAGTTTCCCTGAGCATCAGCTTCTGCATTTACAAAGTAGGGGTTCAAATCCCCCCATTCACAGGGGTATTTAGAGGGTAAGGGAAATGATGGATGTGTATCCATCAGCGTTCATCCAGGAAAATAGTATTTAAACTGGGCGCAGCTGATCCGGGAATAAACTACCCAGGTGACGACAGAGCTGAGAAGCCAGCTGGGATGAGGCAGTGGCCCAGAGATTACTGCAGCAGGAAGCTACTTCCCCCCTGGGCCGGGGGCACAAAGGGAGGAGATGGGGTTCGCAGGGGCCACCTGGTCAAGCTGGAACCAGGGAGGGCCAGCTGCAGAGGGCACACTGCCACCGCCAGAGGCTGCCCATGGCGCCGCCACAGCGGGAGAGAGAACCTGGTTTCTCCTTTCTCCCGCCCTCCTGGTTCCACCCGTGCCTCTCATTGGACATCCGAGGAACCTGGGAAACTCGCCTGCAGGGCGGGCCCGGAAACTCAGGGCAGAGCGCGGACAGACCAGGATGGATGGACCTGGGGCGTTCGCACCGCCCCCGCACAGCCCAGCCCGAGGCGCCCAGTTGGTGGCTGTGATTCCTGTTCTTTTCCTTCACATTAGTAAAATAAGACATGCTCAACACATTAGGACTAATTTTGGTTGTAACAAAAACTCGCTCTAACCAGGTTAAACATGGAAAAAAAGGGGGAATTTAACAAAACGTTGCAGGGTAGCCTCCTGAAATGCAAGGGCAAGATCAGGGCCTGGAAGCAGAAGCAGGAAAGATTTTGGGTCTCCCCAGCGCTCCCCCTCTGTCTCTTGCTTCTCTCCACACGTCTGCTCTAGACTTTTCGTGGCAAACGCGTTCCTTCGACGGCTTCCAGATTCGGATGGAGTCTGACATTCCTCAGCCTCTTTTCCAGGTTCCTGGGGAAGGCCTTCTGATTGGTCCGGCTTGGGTACCAGTGCCTGTCCTCATCCAATCAGCTATGGGCAAGGGGGCGGGGTCACTGCCGACCCTTCTCCTCTGGACCTATGAGCTGAGCAGGCCCTGCAAATCCTGTGTAGAAATAACAGAAATATTAAACTATTGTTTGAATTGTGAATAAATGTTGACACTTTGGATTTTTCTGTTTTGGTTGTCCCTACTGTTAATTTTAACATAAATGCTGCAACAAGCCGCCCTCCCTCCAGGTGGTTTGGTTTAAAGTGCACGGGCCACGGCTGATGGGCGCCTTTACCGCGCCCCCCGGACATAAATGGGCAACAGCTGGTGGGATTTTCTTAAATGATTGCTCTTTACAAGTAGAGCCAAAATTGAGGGTTTGAGAAACAAAAGGCGGTTGGGCCCCACTGTGGACCAGCCCTTCTGTGGCTGGTTTCCTTTTTTGCATTTTACGTATTTACCTAATTATTACTCCAGACTCCAGTGATCCATAATGCAGACTCAGACAAAGGCTGGGCTTCATTAAATGGATCTCTGACCTCAACAGAGAGAAAGGTGTTTATTTATCAAGAAGGTAAAGCAGTTCATGGCAGCTGGTGGGAACGAGCTCTTTTCTCCCCCATTTGTATTATAAGATTTTCAAAAGAGGAAAGTTGGAAAATTGCACACAGAGCACTTGGCTAGCCTCCGTCGGGATGCAACAGTGGTTCACACTTTGCCCATTTTCCTCTTTGTTGCTGGTGTGTCTCTGTTTCTCTGTGTGTGTCTGCCTCTCTGTGTAAGTGTGTATATTCTATGTTATGTTACATTTTATATGTATAAATATATAATTTTGTCTGAGCCATTGGAAATGGCGGATACCATAACCCTTTTACCTCTAACTTCCTTTCACCACCCAATAAGGACATTCTTCTACACAACGGCAATGCCATTATCACACCTAAGAAAATTAGCAATGATTCCAGACTTCCATTAAACATTTCAGAGGGACTAATTCAAATTTCAAAGAGACTAATTCAAATTTCAGGGAGACTAATTGCTGTTAATAAGCCATTTCAAGGAATAAATAATATATGGAAAATATATGTGTGCCCGCATCGAGCCTGGCACACCCAGTAGGAACTTAGTGAATATCAGCGTGCCTCCTCAATCTCCATGACCGCCACTTTTTAAAACACTGAGTAATTCCAAAGGGCATGGTTTGGTGTGAGGTCAGGTTCAAGTGGCGTGCGGTCAGCTCACCAGGGCTGCAGATGGGGCACCCCCAACTCTCCCTGCAGCCACAAGAGCAGACACTGAAGGCAAGAGGAAAATTGCTGGAAACAGAAGACAGAGTCACAGGGCGCTGAACTTGGCCTCGCCAGCCTCCCAGTAACGGCACCAGGGAGGGCATCCGTGCCAGCCAGAGCTGCTCAGCCACGATGTGGCAGACAGAGCTGGGCTCCTGGCCGGGGCCCCTCCATTTACCAGGGCAGGAGAGGGTTTTTTTTTTTTTTTTAATTGTTTTCAAAACAGATTTCATGTGGTCCCAAAATGAGACCATGATTGTAAATTAAAGTGTAATTAGCCTTTACGCTTTTATATTCATTAACTCTTCTCTGTTAATGATGCTAGGCTGGAGCAGAAACCCTGCATTATGAAACCACATCCAGGAAATAAAATAGTGATTTAGATAATGGCCACAATGTATTGCTACTTACACATAATTAAACAAATGCTCCATTTAAACTTGGAAACATGACTGAATGTTGATTAACCCTCGCCCAGCAATTCTGCTCGGAACTGGGGAAGGGGAGGCACCGTGAGCTGGTCTGTAACAAAGCGTCTGGGCCAGCCTCGTTAGCCAGCCCGTCTGCCTGCCACGTCCAGTGGCTACACCTGTGCGGAGTGGGCACGGGTCTCAGGCCAGGGAGCGTGGCCAGGGTGGCAGTGACCAGCAGAGTCATCCTGGGACCTCTTAAGAAACCATCATAGTAAGTGAAATAAGCCAGACACAAAATTACAATTACTGTATGATTCCACTTATCTAAGGTACTTAGAGTAGTCAAATTCACGGAGACAGACAGCAGAGGGGTGGCCGACGGGGGCGGGGGAGGAGGAAACGGGGAGTCGGTGCTTAACGGAGGCAGGATTTCAGCCTGGGATGATGGAGACGTTCTGGAGACAGGTGGTGGCGATGGTCGCCCCGCAGAGCAGGTGTGCGTAATGCCACTGAGCCCTGTGCTTAAAAACAGTTAAAAAGGTCAAACTTATGCACATTTCACCACAACTGTTTCAGTTTATTTAAAGCATAAAAGGAGAGCTCAACTGAGATCCCTGACCAGTGTGGCTCGGTAGGTTGGGCATTGTTCTGTGAACCGTAAAGCACCGCTGGTTCAATTCCTGGTCAGGGCACATGCCTGGGTTGCGGGCCGGGCCCCGGTTGGGGGCGTGTGAGAGGCAAACACGCACTGATGTTTTTCTCCCTATCCCTTTCTCTCCCTTCCCCTCGCTCTAAAAATAAACAAATAAAATCTTTTAAAAATAAATAAAATTAAAAAAAACAATAATTATTTGTTACCTCTTGTGATTTCTGAGGGTCAAGCATGCAAACAGGCACAACCTCACGGCTCCACAGGCCTGGGGCCTCGGCTGGAAAACCCAAGGGCTGGCTGGAACCACCGCACAGCGGACGGTTGATGCTGGCTGTCCACTGGGGGCTTACCTGGGGCTGTCAGCTCAACCCCCACATCTACCCTCTCCAGGTGGCCTGGGTTCCTGAAACATGGTGGCTAGGTTCCAAGAGCAAGCAGAGAGAGAGAACCAGGTGGCAAGTTGGAAACCATGTTGCCTGTAATGACCAGCCTCAGAAGTCATGTGGTATCACTTTGCCATCAGATATGAAGATCTGCCCAAGTTCAAGGAAGAAGGTCAATGACCCATAGTAACAAAAGCTTGTGGAGAAATACATTCAGCCCCACCTACCAGGCAACTTACTGTAGGCAATTGGAACTCAATTCCACTAGTGACCTCTAGGAGGCAGCCCGCCTCACTATTGAGCATTCACTGGAGGCCAAGGACTGTGCTAAGGGCACAGATATGCCATTTACTGCGCTGCAGCTACTATTGCTGTCCCCATTCTAAAGATGAGGAAACTGAGGCTCAGAGTACAGGGGCAGAGGCAGCCCATCCATCCCCCAAAACCCATCTTTCCCTCTCCCATACACACAGCCAGACTGCATTCCTTGCCACTGGATGTGGCCGCACACTCTCTGCGGTGAGTCGTGAGCCGAAGTAAGAGGGGCCCTTCGGGCCAGGTCATAAGAGCTCCCACACCCTCCCGCCTGCTCTCCCCCCGCTGGGCAGCTGCAACAGTGTTCAAAAAACGCCTGTGGACAACGTCAGGCTCTCCCTCAGCCTGGGTCCCTGAATCACCTCCAGGAAGGGAGTTCTTCCTCTTCGTTTACCTCCTCTCTCAGAAAAGTCTGGCTCTGTTTATGACCATAATTCCATCTACTCTAAGGCAAGTGCACAGTATTAGATTGAATCATCTGAAACTGTTATTTTGCCACTTTGTAGGAAGACACTCATAGACACTTTGTTGTGCAGGAGCTGTGTGACTCTGGGCACAGGGCTAAACTTCTCTGAGCCTCAGCCTCCTCAGGTATATGACCTTGCAGGCTTAGCCATGCAACAAAGTCCTCACTGAGCCCCCGGCTGGGCCTGGCTGGGTGGTGGTGAGGTGATTCAAATGCGGCCTGGAGAGGAGGGACCTGGTGGCCTGGGGGCGGGGCATGAACGGCCACATTTATCACTGGGCCCTCACCACGGGCAGGCGTGTGCTAAGTGCCGGATGCCGGCTGACTGTCCCATGTCAAAGCTCACACGCTGAGTTGACAAGCAGGGACTGAAATCCAGGCTGGGCTCACCCCAAGCAGGGCACAGAGTCCCTCTGTGACAGTGTCTAGCAGCCTCAGTTTCTCCCCCTGTACCCTGTTGCTGGGGTGGGCGAGGACTCAAGACTGTGTCAGTCTGTCCTTGAGGGTCATGGTCCAAGGTGGGGGTCCCTGTCGGTACCTTTGAAAGTTCTGAATCCACAATGTTTGGGGATGTGGCATGTCTAATGGTACCCCTGGGACAGTTCCCTTGCAGCCCTCTGCTGGCGGGAGGCCCCCTTGTCCTGCCTCTGTCCCTCTCCAGGCTGGTGGGGTGGGCAGCTCCTTGTCCCTCCTGGCTTGATTGTCCCAGAGCCGAGGCGCAGTTAATAGAGTTGCGTACCCCACGACCCTGGGGGCACACTGTTCATATTATCACCTCGGCAGGCCTTCCAATGTCAGGACAATTTTCTGAAAGATGGAAGCAAGGTGAAGCCAGAGTGGCTGTTCCTAATTCTCACAGAGATGCTACTGAACCAGGCTCATTTCTACTTTGGGAGAATGACACCTCAGCTCAGTGAACTCCTATCCGTCCTTCAAAGCCCAGCTCCAGTGACCCCTCCCTAGGAAGCCTCTACCCTCTGTGTAGAGTCACTGCCCTGCCCAGGGCTCCCTCAGCCCTCTCCTCCCCTCTGTGAGGCTGTGAGCTCCTGGAGGAAGTGATGGCCATTCTGAGTGGGACTCCATCCAGCCCCTCGCCCTTCGCTGCCTAAGGCAAGTGTCCACGGGCATCTCAGAAGGCCAGACTGCTTCTGAACCAGGAGGCCTTACGGAGTTTCACAGGCGCCTCAAACTGTGGAGCAGGGAGGGCTGGCCGAGCTCCCACGCACCCACCTTTTACGGAGAGAAACATCGAGGCTCAGAGCAAGGAAGGTCCCACGGGTGAGGGAGGAGCCCTAGTCCTGATCCTCACGGGCTGTCTGCGTGGGGGGGAAGCCTCCAAGGACTGAAGGACAGACTGGCCATAGAGACAAGGACTTGGAGATACCCAGACTGCCATCTCCCTGCCCCTGGCCCCATTGCCCTGGAAGCCATTTTCAAGCAGCTTCCTGGCGAATTCCTGGCATGGAGCCAGGACATGCAACCTTCCCCCCCCCCGCCCCCCGTTGGAGACAGCTCTCTGGCAGAACAGTGGGACAGGGACGGGGAGGGGGGGCTGGGGTCTGAGCTAGGGGTAGGGGTCCGGGCCCAGGGTGAAGATCGGCCTGCAGCTGCCTGGACACAAACGTGACCCTCCCCCCACCTGCTGGGGCGGGGTACCTCCAGCTCCCCTCCTCATCCAATCCACTGCATCCTTCCTTCCGAGATTTATTCCTGGGCCTCAGAGGCTGGAAATAATTTGCTGACAAAGCCCCGTCCTCGGCAGGTGCTTTAATTCAGCGGTTCCCAACCTTTTCGGCACCACGGACCTGTTTTGTGGAAGACTGGGGGCGGGGGCGGAGCTCACGTGAGCTTTGCTTGCTGCGGGGTTCCCAACAGGCCACGTCCCCGGGCGTTGGGGACCACTGCTTTAATTGGTTCTGTGGAGCAGGTCCGGGAGCATGTATTTAGCAGAAAGCAGAAAGTTATGCCGGAGCCGCCCGACCCTGCTCAGTAATGGGACTGCGGAGCGTGTCTGTGCGTGTGGTGGGGGAAGGGTGGCTTTGAGGAGAACAGAGGCCAGGTCACGGGGGTGCAGGTGCATGGGCCTGGGGTGTCTGGGGCGGTGGGAGAAGGGGCTGCAGGCCGGCCCCTCCCCAGCCCTGGCTCAGCCTCAGCATCAGGGCAGCTTCCCAGCCTCGCGGAGAAGGTGCTGGGAGTGGGCGCCGCAGGGGCGGGGACACGCTGGGGTGAGAGGTCAGGGGCCTTGCCCCCATCCTGCCTCAGGGGCCCCGTAGCCCTTGCCCAGGGGGCGCCTTCTAAAACATGGATCACATTTGGAACTTGGCTCCAAGCCCTTCTTTACCTCCCACTGCCCTCAGCATAAAGCAGTCCCCGAACTTGACATTCAAGGTCTGTCCCACCTCCAATGACCTCCCCAGCCGTGTCATTCTTTGCCCTCATCCCGAACTGCTCCTTATCAATAGCCTGGTCTTCCCTCCTGGGCGCCAGCGTGTCCCACCCTGTGCTGGCCCTGAAAGTGCCCTCTGTCTGAGAACAGCATCCTCACTCCCATTTTACAGATAAAGAAAGCGAGGGTCAGAAAGGTCATGCCACCTGCCAGAGGTCACACAGTGGGGCTGGGGCTGGGACCCAAGCCTCCGGAATGTCCAAGCCTGTACCCTTAAGGGCCAAGGTAGGAGGGAACTAGCCAAGCTCCCCAGGCCCCTAAGCCCCATGCCTTTCCCCAAAATACCCCTGTCTGCATTTGCCGATGACAAACTCCTACCCATCCTTAAAACCTCGTGCCTTAAAACTGGGGCCAAGTCCCAGGAGGGGCGCGGGGACTTTGGAGGGCTGTCTTCTGTGACTGGGTAGGGGCAGAACGGTGTCCCTCAAGGCACCACCGGGAGAGGAAGAGACGGGTAATGCTAGAGACATTCAGATGCACCGCGGAGCCGCTGCCTCGACGCCCTGGGCCGGGCAGCCTGCACCATCCGGACCGCAGGTGGCGCCACGAGGCTGCGGTTGGAGCTCCCTGGCGGCTCCTGCGGCCCGGCCTTTGGGCGGTGCGGGGGGGCCGGAGCGCGAGGGGCGCGGGCACCGCTGCCGGGTGTCCTGGCTGTTCTCGGTCCCGGTCCCGAGTGTTCGTCGCCATGGCTGTCGGTCCGACGGTCAGCGGAGACCCCCACACGTGTTTGGGGCCTAGGGGGTCTCCCCGCGGCCGGCCGAGGCCCAGGCCCAGGCCCAGGCCCACACGGACACGCGGGCATCAGAGAGGCAGACCCTCGAGCGCCCTGACCACCTCCTTCTCTCCCTCAGTACACCGTTCCCGCTGCTGCTACCACCGAAGGGCCTTGGCGATGAAAGCTGCAGAAACGCGGTCCCCGGCACCCGTGGGCCTTCCAGGGCGCGGCTCAGTGGGTGTGCGCGGGGGTCTCCGCCACTGTGTGTTCGCGAGTGCAGATCCACTCGAGACGTGAGAGCGGCCACCGGCGGGAACGGGACTTGCTTTGGGCCGTGTGTCAGCAGGGAGACCTGCCTGTGGTATGCATGGCTGTGACCGTGCTGGCACGCGTGTGTGGCTGGGCTGGGGACTCTGCCTTTGCTCCTGCCCCTCCTCCCCTGCGGGTCGGTGGGACAAGCAGGGAAGGACCCCGGCCGGGAGCGGCAGGCACTGGGCAGTGGACAAGGGCGGGCAGAGCTATGTGGGTGTCTCTTCCTCCCCCATCAATTCCCGCCTCCAGGCCCTCTGAATGGGAGATGGTCACAATCCCTAGCTGACAGGAATGAAGGAGTGTGAGTGCGTGTGCACGTGTGTCTTTGTTTGGCATCCTCTTGAACTGTGCACTGGGCCTCTGGTCTCCAGGGCTTTCCTGACTCCAGGCCCAGGGAGGCGGGTGGGACTGATTTGCCCCAAACCTGCAACTGAAGAAAGGGCCTTGGAGGTGGCGAATGTCGGTTAGCCGAAGGTTTTCTAGCCTGGGGACTTTCAGATCCTTTCCAGCTCTTTCCAGAATCCACACATTTTCTATTCCCCGGCTCTGCCCTGGGAGGGGTGGGGGATGGGAGAGGAGGTTTAGAGAGAAGCAAGCCCCACCTGGGTCGGGTGTGCCGGTCCAGCAGAGCAGGCTGGACCAGGCGGCCGCACCTGGGGGAGGGATGTGATTGGGGGAGGAGGTGGGGCGGGGGGACAGTCTTGCGGGAGCCAGAGCCTGCGGGGTCCTCAACACCAGAAAAAAGGAAATTTGGACTTTCTCCCAATTTTCAGGGAGCAGAAGAACCCTCCCCGCCCAACCCCCCACACAGTGAGGGGCTGCAGGAGCGAAGGAGGGCCGTGGCAGAGGCGGGGATCCCCGCTCTTGCCTCACCCAGATCAGGGTGGGGGGCTGCAGTTTCCCTGATGGGTGCAGAGGCCCCTCCTGCAGCCAGGGGACAAGAAAGCAGGACAAGGAACCAGGGCCAAGCCCTGTCAGCCACGACTGTATCATCCGTGCCTGTTCAGGAAGTCCCATCCAGCCTCCACCCCGCCCTCCAGGAAGCTCTGCTCAGCCTCACGCGAGACTGGCTGACCCGGCTCGCTCATCCCTCAGGGTTTTGTTCCCACAAGCGTGGAAGGACCAGTGTCTTTGGAGTGGGGCCGTCATCGCCACCACCACCACCCGCTGGCGCTGCCTGAGTCTCCGACAACCCTTCCCAAGTGCTCTGCCCCAGGGAGGGGCGGGGCATGGCCTGCAGGCCCAGGGGGGAGAGAGCCCTGAGAGGCACCTGGGGAATAAAGGGACACCGGGGTTTTGCCATCGTTTTGTTCAGGAAAGAACATCCAGTCTAGGAAAAAGTCTTATCAGAGTTTATTGGAGCCAAACTGACCACAACTGCCAGGAAACAAAATCAACAGATTGAGAAAATGCTCCGGAGAATGGCAGTTTTGCTGCTTATTTTTATACATTAGGATCAAAGGAGGAGGTGTCAGGGGGCGGTAGATTAAGGGGGAGGGAGAACGCAAATCGGGGCTACCTGGGATTGGACAAAAAGGCAAAACAGAGAGACACACACTTGTTTTACCTCGGTGGGTACAGAGAGTTAACAACGAACCTTACAGCACATGGAAATAGGGGGTCAAGATAACAGTGAGGGGCTCCGTGGCCGGTGCTCTGGAGGGAGGCTGTCCCCTGAGGGGTTGGAAAGAGGGGGTTACTGAGACATTTCTTTTTTTTTTTTTCGGAGATTTTATTTATTTATTTTTAGATAGAGGGGAAGGGAGGGAGAAAGAGGGAGAGAAACATCAATGTGTGGTTGCACTCGTGCACCCCTTACAGGGACCTGGCCCTCAACCCAGGCATGTGCCTTGATTGGGAAGCGAACCAGTGACCCTTTGGTTTGCAGGCTGGCACTCAATCCACTGAGCCATACCAGCCAGGGCTATTGTGACATTTCAAAGGTGTGTTATCCTAGAGGCAAAAAGACAGTGGGCTCACTCCAGGGAGAGACTGACCTTTGTCAGGGAAGCTACCGGCCTAGGACGTGCCTACCCGCCATCGCTCGCTTCTAGTTGGGGGTTTTTGCGTTCAGACCATCCTGTGTCTTCACTTTGGTCTCTGAGTTTGTGGGGCCCACCGTGCAGGCGTCCCCCGAGCTTGTCAGGTTTAGTGTGTGGACACTTTTTCACCCACAATTTTCAGATAATTGCAGTGACCAGGAAAGACTGCGTTCTGTCCTGGACAAAGGGAGGAAGACGTTTGAGTCCTGGGGAGGCAAAATTTGACCTGAGCAAACTACTCAGGCAGGGAGGCGAGCACCCTGCCAGCTGGAGAACGGTGACTTGATTACATTCAATTCTTCCCAAATGCTTGTTGTTTTCATTGTTTTTATTGCCTCGTTTGAAGAAATATGTACTTTCTTCCCATCAGAGAACAAGAGAATGACGACTGCTATTTACCGCATACCTGGTTCTCACCCTGTCTGTGATCCCCTTGCTGGTGACTCTCTGATGTTGCTGCTCCCGGGAAGTTATGGAGGGGGGTGGGGGGTGGAGCACAAGCCCCCACGCCTTTCCGTGGAGCCTCCCCCTCTCCTGGGCTGTCTCGCCCCACCCTCCATCGGATCCTTGGAGGCAGGTCTGCTGGTCTTCCCCTGGCCCCGCGCCCCCAGAGGGGCTGGGCACAGAGGACAGACGTGGAGAGGGTTTGAGGGACATTGCTGGGCTGGGGGCTGGTGCTTTTCTTTATGCTACAATAGCCACTTATTGAGCACCTGCTGTTTCTGGGGTCCATGCTAAGCGCCAGGGCCCTGCCTCCGGGGGACCCCAAGTCTACCATGGGCTGGACTCTCATCACACGTTATTTGACTTTAAGAAGTTCAAGAGCACATGGCAGGGCCCGGTCTCCACTGGGTGTGCTGGAGCTGGGACCTCAAGGGTGAGCCAGTGAGGGGTCCGAAGGGACAGTTGAGACAGAGGGACCAGCCGGGCAGGTGCAGGCCCTGAAGCAGGAAGGATGTCATTTTTGAGGAGAGGGGGGCAGGCCATGGTGAGAGGGGGTGAGTGGTGGGGACTGAGGCAGGTGAGGCCCGCAGGACACAGCGTGCAGGACCCCAGGCCACAGGAAGGAATGTGGGCTTTGTCCTCAGAGGGACAGGAAGGGACCAGGGAAGAAGAGAGGGCCAGGTCAGGTGGCTCTGCTGGGACCTGGGCCCCCTGGTGTCTTGGTCGGCAGAGCAGACCTGGATTCGAAGCCCGCTGGTCCCACACGGCATGGGTCAGTCGGGCAAGCCGGGATCCGGTCCGGGGAGGCCAAAGAGCATTGTGTCTCCGGTCAGGGAGACCTGGGCTTGAATTCTGACTCTCCCACAGAAAGGCTGGCTCTGCGTTGAGCAACTGGGCCTCTCCGAGCCTCAGTCTCCTCATCTGTAAAGTGGGAGTAACAGTAATTCCTACCTCCTGGTAGGGTTGTTGGAAAGACTGAAATGAGAGGACAGACGTGGAGTGCTTGGTGCGGTACACGGCGTGTGCTCAGTAAACCAGAGCTGTTATTGTTACTATGGATTTTAGATGTACCAGTAAATGTTCTACCAGCAGAACTTTGCAAGTGCTATTTCCTCCCACCAGAATGTCCTGGGCCAGCCGGTGTGCCCTCCTCTTCCTGCAATGCCTATGTCAGGGGTCTTGTCTGGAAGCCCCCTGAGCTCACCGCAGCACCCAGCTGACTCAGTTCGTCCCTTTGTGTGCCCCCCCCCACCCGCCCGGTGCACCCTCTTCACAGCAGTTACTCACCAATGGCTGTCTCCCCCTCCCAGACTGGCCTCCAGGGCTGCTGGGTCTGACCGTCCTCTGTGTCACCAAGGCCAGGAGGCCCCAGGACCCCCAGACCATGCTTTCTGGGCCGCCACTTGAATTCCAGTTCTGTGTCCCCTCAGAGGAGCAGGGCCTGGGCTGGCTCAGGAAGAGAAGGACCTGGAAGTGGGGTGTGGGAGGCCAGGCAGCCTAGGGGAGCAGCCACCTCCACACTGGCCTGGGCTGGGCTGGGCTGGGTGTGAGGAAGGGGCTCGGAGGTCCAAGGTGGCGAAGGTGCCTGTGGTGCAGGCGGATGGTGTACAGGGCGGTGCCCATCTTTGCCTAGGCCGTCCTTGAGCGCAAATGTAGGTAATGAGGGAACAAGAAACGTGGGGGCCCTTCTAGGGGGTCAAGGTCCACGCGGGCAGATGGCCTAGGCCCGAGGGTATGGGCAGTGCAGCCAGGCCCTGCAGGGGGTCAATTCCAGGCCCTTCTCCTCAGCCCAGAAGCGGGACCCAGTAGGCCTGACACGGGGCTTCCAGTGGAGAGGAGGGATTTTACTGCCTTGGTGAGGGGGAGTGGCAGAGAGGCAGGGGTAGATGGCTTTCCCGGAATCCCAGATCGCGCTTTAATAATTTGTTTCAGAATTAATGTCCATTCACGCTGTCTTCCCAGTTCCAGCTCATTGGAAGATTAAATAAAAGCCCGCGCCCCTCCCCCAAATGGAGGGAGACCAGCCCTGTTCTTTCCGACTGGGCTGGCTGCCTGAAGCCAGCACGGGAAATAAATCTCTCGGAGAAAACCACTTTGCTCACACGATTTCAATCCAACGGGGCATAGTGGCCCCAGTCACTTCTTGTTTTATTTAGCTGATAATCTTTTATTGTATCAGGAGACCCTGCGGAAGCGTGGTGTCTTACAGGCCCAGGGCCAGGCCTCCCTCTCGTCCCTCCCCAGCACCCTTCCCCGCTGCGGGGCGGGGCCTGCCCCTGGCTCCCGGGCACAGGCCAGGGCCTCTGTGGGGGTGCAACGGCAATACTTTTACGTGTGGGTGCCGAGCTCAGGGCGCCCAATGCGGGGAGCCTCACCAGCCGGTGAGGCCGTGGGCGGAAGTCCAACTGAGGCATCACTCACCCAGCAAACACTCGCTGTGTGCCTGCTCTGCGCGCCAAACTCGGGGAGTGAGAGCTGAGCGGACAGGCAGACGGACAGACAGACAGATGCAGGCCTTTATCTTACTGAATCACCTGACCTTCCCGCTCTTGTTCTGTTTCCTCCGATTCCAGCCTATTTTTTCCATCTGGTTTCTATTTCGTTTGGAATATCAAGTACAGAAGCCAAGCGATTAATGAATAATATTTAGAAATGTTAGAAGCTGATAGAGTCTTCTAAAAATAAGCAAAAACAAGCCTTCACCTCAAAGGGGCGCATGATTGGATAATGATCATGAAAATCCGTCAATCTTGGGGTGAGGAGGCAAAGGCAGACAGCGCTGAGATACGAAATTACTACTTCATGCAACATTTATGTTTTTCCCCCTATTATTCTTTTTGCCATGCTTCTTTACGTGAGCACCAGTTAACCTTGTTATGTATTAATAACTCTCCCACACAGAGGAAGTTCTTTGAGTTTATAAATCATGTCCACCTTATCTTTCAGAGTTCAACCTGGATGACTAGAGTATTTCGTATTCTCACTCGGGTTTATAATACATTATATAAGTAAAGATTTGGTTCTGACTTCCTGAACACATTTCTCCTGTTTACATTTCCTAAGAAACCTTGGTTCTGAAGTTAATTGCGGACTTACAGGAAGTTGCACAGACCACGCCTGGAGGGTCTGAACGACATTCCCCACGAAGGTAAGATTTTGCGAAGCCCTGATACGAAATCAGAACCAGGAAATCGCATTGGTACGACCCTGTTATGCAAACACAGGCTGACTCAGATTTCACAGGTTTTACACCTTCTCGCTCTTGTGTTTGTGTTTTCATGCAATTTAATCCTATGTATACACACTTGTGTGACTCAGACACACTTTACACTTATTTCCCTTTCCCCTAACGTCTGAGTTGAGGCGTAACTGTCACGGTGTCAGGTGCCCAGAACTTCAGTGTGCATGCGTGAGCACTCTCCAGGTGGCACGGCCGCTCCGACCTCTGGCTTCGTGCAGTAGATGTGCCTGTTCTTGAACTTCACGTAACAGTCTGCGCTCTCCTGAGTCTGCCTTCTTCTGGAGGGTGAAGTCTGGGCAGTCCTCATGGGCACCTTTGGTCAGAGGTGCAGGTGGTTATTTTGTGGCTGGCAGGAACCACAGTTAGGCAATCTGTGCTGATTCCATTCATTCAACAAATACGGCTTCTGGTCATGATGGAGGCATAAGTAGACATACTGTGCCTCCTCGCACAACCAAAAAAAAAAGGATAACATCAATTTAAAAACAAAAAAACAATCAGAGCTGACAGAAAATTGAACTGTATGGAAGTCCGATAACCAAGGAGTTAAAGAAGAAACATTCGTCAGACTGGTAGGGGGGCAGAGACGGGCAGCCAGGCAGAGAGGACTCTCGGCAACAGGGCGGCAGTAGGACCAGGGCAGGTGGTCCCACATTCACATGCAGATAAACCGGGAGGAACAACTGGGGAGCGAGATAGATCAAGCACAACCCAGAGTTCCAGTGTAGGGAAATGAAACCTTCAAACCTCTGAATGAAAAAACCTGTGAGGGTTGCTGCAGTGGGAGAAACTCCCAGCCTCGCAGGAGAGTTCTTTGGATAGACCAACAGGGTCCTAGAACATACACAAACCCACCTACCTGGGAATCAGCACCAGAAGGGCCCAATTTGATTGTGGGTAGCGGCAAAGGGGACTGGAAGCCAGTCAAGAGGCACTGTTCCCTCTTTGACCCGTCCTCCACATACAGTGCCACAGTGCAGCAAAGTGGGTTGCCCCGTTCTGATGAATACCCAAGGCTCTGCCCCTTAGTACATAACAGGCCAGCTGAGACACACACACACACACACACATACACACACACACACAAAGGCCCAAATGAAAGAACAAATCAAAGCTCCAGAAATAATACAATTAAGTGACAAAGAGATAGCTAACCTATCAGATGCAGAGTTCAAAACACTGGTAATCAGGATGCTCACAGAAATGGTTGAGTTTGATCGTAAAATAGAGGAAGAAGTGGAGGTTATGCAAAGTGAAATAAAGAGAACTAACAGTGAAAGGAAGAAAACCAGGACTCAGATCAATGGTTTGGACCAGAAGGAGTAAATAAACATTTAAGCAGAATGGAATGAAGAAACTAGAATTCAAAAAAATGAGGAGAGGCTTAGGAACCTCCAGGACAACTTTAAATGTTCCAACATCCGAATCATAGGGGTGCCAGAAGGGGAAGAGTAAGAGCAAAAAATTGAAAAATTATTTGAAAAAAATAATGAAGGAGAACTTCCCCAATCTGGCAAAGGAAATAGACTTCCAGGAAGTCGAGGAAGCTCAGAGAGTCCCAAACAAGTTGGACCCAAGGAGGAACACACCAAGGCACCTCAAGAATTCAAAATTCAAAAAAATGAGTATTCCAAGTCATGGAAGGCAAGGACCTACATCCAAGATTGCTCTATCCAACAAAGCTTTTATGTAGAATGGAAGGGCAGATAAAGTGCTTCTCAGATAAGGTCAAGTTAAAGGAGTTCATCATCACCAAGCCCTTATTATATGAAATGTTAAAGGGATTTATCTAAGAAAAAGAAGATAAAAATAGGAACACTAAAATGACAACAAACTCACAACTATCAACAACTGAACCTAGAAAAACCAAAACCAAAAACAAACTTAGCAAACAACTAGAAGAGGAACAGAATCACAGAAATGGAGATCACATGGAGGGTTAGCAGCAGGGAGGGGGAGGAGGGAGAATGGGGGAAAGGTACAGGGAATAAGAAGTATAAATGGCAGGTACAAAATAGACAGGGGGAGGGTAAGAATAGCATAGGAAATGTAGAAGTCAAAGAACTTACATGTACAACCCATGGGCATGAACTAATGGGGGTGGAGAGGAACTCGGATGGGAGGGGGTGTGCAAGTCAGAGGAATAAAGGGGGGGAATGGGACAGCTGTAATAGCATAATCAATAAATATATTAAAAACAACACAAACAGAAAACAAACAAATACCCACGGGCCCCGTCCTGGGCAGACCCCAAAGAACCTTCATTGTGGGAAGGCTTGGGCACCACCTGGCAGGCGAGTTTCGGATCGGATCCTTTGAACAAGTTCAATGGCCCCCAGACCATCAAGGACCTTGTCTTCACAGGGCTGTCCTCACGTAAGCCCCACACGCTGGGACTTTCTGGTGGGAGAGGTGGGACCCTCCTTGCTACAGGCAGAAAGGGTCCCCCCGGATTCGCATGTTGAAGTCTTAACCCTCGCACCTCAGAGTGGGACTGTGTCTGGAGATGGGGTCTGCAAAGTTAAATGGGGGCCCTAATCCAGTATGGCTGATGTCCTCGTCAGAAGAGGAAATGAGGACACACAGAGGAAAGGCCGTGTGAGGACACAGGGAGACGGTGGCATCTACACGCCAAGGACAGAGACTTCAGAGTAAACCATCCCGGCCGGCACCTTGACCTTGCACTTCTTGCCTCCAGAATGTGAGGGACACCCAGTTCATGGTACTTTGTTACGGCCGCCTGAGCAGGCTAATACACTCTCCGGTGTATTTTGGGGAGTGAGTGGGATGGCCCCCTGGGAGCCGGTACCAGATAAAACATAAGACACACACACAGTTACATCTGAGTTTCAGATACACAATCGTTTGTTAGCCTATATTGAATGGGACGTACTGAGGATACTAAGAAAAATTTATTGTTTACTGAAATCCAGATTTAACTGGGTATCCTGTATTTCCATTTGCTGGATCTGGGCACCGGGCCTAGAACTAAGGCCATGGTTCCCACGGGACGGGGGCTCGAGGACACACAGCCAGCCCTCGCTGCCCCGCAGCGGGAGAGAGCGAAGCTGCTTCTCGGGACTGAGTCACCCTCCCCGGTGGTTCTGTCTCCCGCACAAACATATTTATTGGGCCTGATGGCAAACAGATTATGCTTGTCCCAGGAAGGGCAGCTTGAAAGAAAAAACCTTGAAGTCCGGGAAATAATGATGAGGGGAGTTAAATTAAAGTGCATAAACCCTCCCGAGTGATAACGTCAGGGTGAGTTACAGGCCCGATAAGGGACTGGGGGCTCGCAGAGGGGGCTCAGAAAGGTCGCCCGGCGGAGTGTGGAGGACCAGGAATCGTAAATATGGGGCAGGATGCTCAGCCAGGGTCGCCGGGGTGAAAATATTGGGGTCATTCCAAAAACAATTATCCTGCTTGGTTTGCTCTTCAGGCCTTGTAAATCTTTTACCTTTTATAAAAGATTTCGGTGGAAAGAAGTACTTCGGAAGCTTTAACTGATTTTGGTGGCTGCTTGGTGGTTCTGCTAAAATAAAACAATAAGACAAAAGGAGAAAAAGTAATTACCCAGCATTCTCAGAACAAATGAATTTGTTCTGTTTTGAAACTAGTCGCAGTAGGGCTTTTGGTGTCCAGGGCACCCTGATTTGGGGGTGGATGTGGCCGCCGTGTGGGGGTCTCTCGACCGTCGAGGCTGCCTCCTTGCCTGGTGTGGCCGCTGTCCCGGGAGACATGGACCCGGGCTCATGTGCCCACACAGAGCTCCTGAAGCTGGAGGACAGGTCTGGGCCGGGCTGGGCCGCCACACCCACTCAGTGCTCCATTGCATCCTCTGTATTCCATCTCTTAAAAAAAAAAAAAAAAAAAAAGATTTTATTTATTTATTTATTTATTTTTAGAGAGAAGAGGAGGGAGGGAGAAAGAGAGGGAGAGAAACATCGATGTGTGAGAGACACATCGATTGGCTGCCTCTCACATGCCCCCAGCTGGGGGCCTTGGCCACAGCCCAGGCATGTGCCCTGACTGGATTCGAACCGGCGACCTTTCAGATCGCAGGCTGGCGCTCAAACCACTGAGGCACAGCAGCCAGGGCGCATCCTCCGTATTCTCGCTGTGTGTCCAAGAGGATCCTCGTTCAAGCTCCGTGCCTCTCTCTGTGTCCCAGGACAGTTGGCGACATAAGCAGAAGGCAATCACTCGTCCCACAAAAGTTGATCGAGCACCTGCTATGTGCCAGCCATCGTGTTGGGCTCTGAGGCCGTAGGCTCAGCCAAGGGCTTCAACTCAGCCACCTGAACCACTCCAGTCAGGGCGGGGCTTCACCTTTAAGGCAACCACTCCTCAGCTTTCTCTGTCCCTCTGAACTTGCACAGCCACAAAACTGGCTCAACCTCAGAACTCTCTCTCCCACCTACCAGCTCATTTAATTCTCAGGACCGTGTCGAGAAGGGATTACTAGCCCCATTTTAAAGGTGAGGAAATAGAGGCTCACCGAAGTGAAAACTGGCCCGCTGCCACACATAGGAGGGGAGGCAGAACTGGGATTTCAATCCAGATTCCAGAACCGTGTTTCTTCCAAGGTCCCATGCCTCTTAAAAACAACAACAAAACAGTGAAGGGTTAAGACTGTGGGGTCTGGCTTGAAGTTTCTGCCCTGCTTCTCCCCGGTTGTGTGACCTTGGGTGAGTCACTGAGCACTCTGAGCCTCACTCTCCTCATCTGTATAATGGGCACAGGCTGTAGTCTGGCCACTGGGTGTGGTACAGAGGCCAGAAGCTCATGCACCTGGGTCCTGAGCCCAGGCCTGGAACCTCTAGCACCCTCTAGAGGTGGAGGCTGTTGTTTTTATGCGCATATGAGAATTTATCAGATCATCTTTTGCTGTCCGCCAACTTCCAATAAGATATACCATAATTACATGAATTGAAAACATATTTGTCGGGTGGAACTCGGACTTCCTTTAGGTTCGAGCCGGACTGAGGTATAGGAGAGGGACAGGGAGGGGGTTGGTGGTGGCCGTGGGCTGCTGGACCAGGCCATGCCTGCTGCAGACTAACCCAGAGTGTTCTCACAGGAATACTCATTCATTCATTCACATATACATTCAACAAATGTTATTTTGTGCCAGGTCTTCTCTGGGTGCTGGGAACACAGTGGGTGGGGAGCAAGATAGACTTGAGTCCTCTGGACCCAGAGCTCATATTTGGGGGTGGGAGCAGATGGGAGCCCCAGAGGTGAGGGGTGGGGGACGGCCATTGCTGTGTGGGCCAGGAGGGCAATGATGGCATCCCGGACGAAGGCGGAGTGCCCCTGATGACCCTCAAGGACGTGTGTGGGGTACCTAAGGGGCAGAGAGGTGAAGTGACATGCCCAAGGTCACAGAGCTAATAGGTGGCCGACAGGTTTGCTTGACTCCAGACACCACGCTCCCAGCCAGTGCCTGACATGGCTGCCCCAGTCCTGGAAATGTGAACATGCGCTTCGGCACAAAGGGTGCCCCCTCCTGGAGTGCAGGGCGGCCAGTTGGAGGCTCTGAGGGGTCCTGCCGGAGAGGAACCGGCCTCGCAACGTCAATGCGGCGCTTCCCGAACCTCTGCGTCCACAGAACCCTTTCAGGAACCAGACCACCTTTTAATGTTCATTCACAAGTATTTGTTGAGCATGTACTATGTGCCAGGCACTGGTGAAGAAAAGCAGGTGTGGTCCCTGCTCCCGGAATCCGACAGTTGGCCTCGCCCTAAGGAAGAGTGTCTGAGCAGGAGAGGGCAGGTGGCTGTGTGGTCACCGCCTCCACGCTCCTGACTTCCTGTGGACAGAGGGACATGTCCTACTCAGGAGCCCCTCCCTGGCCCAGTCAGGGCTGGCACTGCTGACCCGCTGCAGCCCCCTGGGAGCAGGTGCTCCAAGGTGAGGCGGGGACAGTGAGGGTGGTGTGGGGGGACCTGAGGTACGGGTGTCCTCTCCACCTGGGGGACCAAAAAGGAGACATGGAGGAGAGGTGACTGACAACCCGGGCCTCCGAGAAAGGGAATGTGGCTCAGTCCTCGAGGGCCTGGCTGTGCCAAGGGGGGCAGCTTGTTTCGGGAGCCCCTTTGCCATCACCCGTCACAGGCTTCCTCCCCTACAGTCAAAGGGGTTTGGCTAAGACGATGATGTCAGGAGGTCAAAGCCACCCAGCGCTGTACCCTCCTGGATGCTCCGTACAGCAGTGGCGGGCAGTCCGAGGGGCACAGGTGGGCTGTGCTAGCCCTGCAGGCTTCCTGGAGGAGGAGGTCCTGAGGTCGGGCCAGCAGGCACTGCACAGCTCAGGCATCTGCAGGGAGGCTGTGGATGGGAGGGTGACAAGCAAGAGCTTAGGGGCCAGAGAGGCCCTGTTCAAACCCTGGTTCTGCTGCTGTGTGATCCTGGGAAAATGACACGACTCCCGAGCCTCGATTTCCTCATCTGTAAAATGGGATAATGTAGAACCTCAGGGTGACCCCTAAGGCCTTCACTGGGGTGGCCAAGGAAGACGGCCCCCAGTGGAAGTCGGCCCCCCACGGGAGGCAGGAGGGCTGTTCACATCTCTCTTCTGTTGGAAAAACTGGAGACTCTGCGGAAAATACCTCTTGACCTGAAAAAGCCCTAACTAGACGCCCCTGTGGGTCTGTTACAGATGCGACTCTGCAAATCGGATGTGACAGGGAAACGTGGGCCGGGATGGCGGCCAGCTGTTCGGCTGTGGGGACGGCTGCTCGGAGGCCGAGCACGGCCTCCCCCGAGAGCAGACACCATGCCTGGAGCGCGGGGGTGTGAGCAGGCATGTCCCTGCAGGTGAGCAGGGGCGAGCGGCCGCACTCGGATTAAACTCACACACACGAGGTCGTGTACATCCTCACACACTCACATACACGCAGTGCACACACATGCACATATATATACACCCACACGTGGAATGTATATGCACACTCATTCATGCACACATCACACACACACCCATGTAGTTAGTGCACTCACACACGTACATACCCACACAGGCACACGCACACTCACACACTACTACTCCTGGGGACACGGGTTGAAGGTCAGCCTTCACACACTCGGGACTGGAGTCAGAAGCAGGTCTGTGTCTCACGACTGCCCCTTCCTCGCCGGGCAAAGCCCCTTCACCCCTGAAGCCTTCTTATCGTGGAGTGATGCTGTTGGCCCCAGCTTCTTGGTGATTTTGAGAAACTACAAAAGGGTGTTTAGCACAGAGGTTGGCACCTAATCACTGCTGAAGGGGTCCATTGATTTTCCTGGCCCTCTGCCCCTTTTCTGCTCTGGTAACCAGGGCCCCTTCCCCTGAGCCCTTTGGCCCTGAAGGGGCTGCCAGTCAACCTCAGGGGATGGACATGTGACTCCTGCCAGGCCAATCGGAGACCTGGCCTGGGATGTGTATATGGTATTGGGGAGAGAAGTCCCTCCTGAGGCTCTGAAGACTTGTCCATGTCCCTCTTGCCAAGTGGGGGACGCTCTTCTCGAAGGAGAGAATGAGCCCAGAAGGGGGACAACAGAGCTGAGGGTGGTGACAGTGCTGCAGGATGGCTGCTGGACTCCTGTCTACCAGCGACACTTGCATTGACGAAGGGCTCTTCTCGGTGCTGGGAGGTGTGGGTGTCCGCTGGCAGCTGCTCCTCAAGGGCTCCTCACGGCATCCCAGGCAGGGACAAGGCGAGTCCCTCCTTCCCCAACATGGGTGGGAGAAGCCAGTGATCCAGGAGTAGGCACCAGGGGCCCCTTTCCATAGAGGGTTTACAGGGTCATGATGAAGACAGCCATCTGGCAGACGTCTTTGCGACCCCTGAGCTCTCAGCCCCTTCGGCACCACAGCCAGGGCACCGCAGCGAGGCCCCCCGAGCCCACACATTTCCTGTGCACAGGGTTGCCCTTGCCTGGCACTCTCCCTCCTGCTTGGAGGGTCCCTCTTGCCTCAGAATCTGTCCTCCCCAGGCACCCACCAGCTTGTCATCCTCCTGCTAGAACCATCGGAGCCAGGAGCGGTCTCAGGAGTGTGGGGAGAAGGGTGTGCCTGCTTGCAGTCCCCAAGCACAGCAGCTCCCATGACAGACATCTGACCACCCGAGCCCTAGAGAATGGGTCTGGGCCCATGGACCATGCAGCTCTGAGTCAGGTCATTTCTGTACTTGTTGAATGAATGTTGAGTGCTTACATTCCTCCAGAGTCGGGGAACTCACTCCCCATCAGGAAACTCTTCTCATCTTCTTAGTGGCTGCCTGGGAGGGATTCCATGGGCTTCTGGGCAGGCTCCAGAGGGGTCGCTACCTGGTCCCCAGGTGCCCCCAGCATCTCACAGCAGCAGCATCTCCCTCCCACCCATGCCTTCCTGTCGCAGGATGGAGACGTGCTCTATAAATCTAAGTTACCAAGTCTGCTGCTTTAGCTGCAGACACTGGTCGGAGCCCAAACGGTGGCTCTTCGCTGTCAATTGATGCATTATATCATCCCCTGAAAATGATTAGAAAGCAGAGCTGTCCATCTCACTGAATTCCATGTCTCCACCCTGTAAATTGCTGATACTGGTTGGACAGACGGCCGAGCGAGCACTTTGCTACACGTCACGTGTTCACAGCAACCCCTCCCGTGCTGGCCCCTCCCTCCCTCCCTGCAGCCCCACGAGGAAGGCTTGGTTAGTTCTGCCCCCGTTTCTGGGCCCTCAGAGAGATTGAGGTTTCACTCGAGGACCCTGGCCTGGTGACTCACGCAGGGGGTGTGGGCCCAGGTCAGCTCAGCCCCCGCATCCAGAGTTTTGAGGCTGGTGGGCCGAGTGCCCCAGGCAGGCCCCACACCTCGGCCTTGTGAGCCCAGGGGGCATGAGACCACCACCCCAATTTCCCCCAAGGGCTGCTGTGGACCCCTCCCTGCCATGTTGGGAATCTTCCCCAGGCTGCCCTTGGCCGAGCCCCAGGGCGAGAACGAATGGGAGGCTGCAGCCCTTGGGCCCTACGTGGGGCTTTGCAAAGTCCCTTCGTTGCTGGGTGACGGAGGTCTCACGCTAGGAACCGGAGAGGGGTTCAGATCTGTCACAGCGAGATGCTCTGGCTCGCACATGTCGTCCCTCTGGACCCCTAACAAGGCCAGCCAAGTCACCAGGGAGGTCCCTTCCTCCGCGGAGCTGATACTCTGCTCATGACCTCCGACCTTGGCCTCATTTTTGGGTGAGGAGCACAGAAAGCACGCCGAGGTCCCTTGTCCGCAGTGGCAGAAGGAGAGCCTGAACCCAGCCGCCTGGCCGCAGGGCCCAGCCATCTGCTCCCCGCCTGGGCCGCTGCTGAGGGGGACCCTTGGGTGCCCCAGCAAAGCCACCAGCCACAGCCACTCCCTCCTGTAAGGAAGCCCAGACTTGGGACACCTCCCCAGGGTCCCAGGGTTTGGCCCGGACACTCCCCAGCCTGAGGAGCAACTTCCAAGGTGAGGGGTGCACGGAGGTTTGGGGGTAACCTGGCTTCTGAACTCTCTCTGCTAATTCGCAGCCTCCCAGTCCTTTCCTCCAGCGCACATCAGCTGGGCCCTTACCAGTCAAGAGCTTGAAGAATGCTAAAAATTTAATGTATGTTAAAAGGGTATTAAATTCTAAAGTAAAATTTACATGGAAATATGACATTAAAATATTTTTAGCTTTCAGGAAGCTGGGGGCTGCAGCGCTATAATGTAGACAAATTTTATCATTTTAAAAAGAATTAGCTTCACAGTATTTCTTATGTAGTCATAGAGTTAACGCTTAAAGATGTGAACCCTGCCTGCGGCGACTGGGCCGAGGCAGGTGGGCGCCCCGGAGAGAAGTGACGGTGGGGGCCCGGAGGGAGGGCGCAGGACCCCAGCTGGACCCTGGGGCTTCCCGGAGGGTGTCGGGCTGCCCCGTGAGCTCTGGCCAGGAGAGGGCCTAGCCTGCGTGTGCCCAGTGAGTGACAGGGCCCCCTTGTCTCCACGCCCCCTGCTCCTGATCCCCTGCTGTGCGTGGGCCATGACATCCTCTTATTTACTCCTCCTGAAGTGAGGATTCCCTGAAGGTGGGCTTTTGTCCCGTTGAGCAGATGAGAAAATGGCTCAGAGAGGTTGAGTCACAGGTCCAAGGTCACACAGCAGGGAGGCAGGTTTTCATTCCCTCTGTAGGTCCTCAGCTCAGCCTTGAGGCTCTTTGAGCATTCGCCCACCTGGCTGCCCCTCTGTCCCCGGTTCCCTGGGGCTGACGAGGGGCTTCCTTGGGTCCTGGCCCTGGCCTGGGCCCCCCACCCGCTACAGAGCTCTGGTTTTCATTCCCCCCGGGCCCCTCAGTCAAAGCTGGCCTTCCCAGCCAGGTGAGGGGCCCAGAGGACACCATTTTCTGGGTTCCCACTCACGGCAGCCTGAGGGCCAGGAACAGCCCCTGCCTAGAGGATGTGATCAGATATCTGGGGGTGAAGGGGTGAGTGTATGTGTAGCAAGCACTCTCTGCCACCACCCCATGCCAGGCCTGGGCTGGGGCTGGACACCCGACTATAACTCAGACCCCGGCTCCCAGGAGTGGGTTTGCTTTTAGGGCGTCTGTGGCTGAGCCGGGGCTGGCTGTGCCGTCCTCAGCGTGTGCTGGCCCTGGCACGGAGTGGGGGGGTTGCTAGGGGATCACTGACCCTTACACTGACGCCCTCCCTGCCTGTCTCCAGGGTCAGGGGATCTGGCTCCAGGAGGGATGGAGGGTGGGAAGGTGGGCACCTGTGGGGGGAGCAGGAAGGGCTCCTCCGCCTGCAGCTCTGATCCTGTGACCCAGCCAGTGACCAGCCCATTGGCCAAGCCCAAGGGCACTCAAGGTCAGGGCAGATAGAGGGCCTGGCACTTGGTGTCCTGTTTCCTCTCTGTCACAGCCGTCCCAGGGAACCCGAAGTGGGAGCTAAGCCCAGCGCCAGCCCAGCCATGCCCCTGAGCCCTCACACGGAAGTGAGCTTTCTACGTCCATTTTACAGATAGGAAAGCTGAGGCTCCGAGAGATTCAAGAGTCCTCGTCACCCAGCTAGACGAGGGCAGGGCTGCGATTCCTACTCAGGCCTGTGTGACTCCAGGCCACCACTGCGTCCTGGTTGCCAGGGGAGGCCCCCAGCCCCTCTTCACGGTGACCGCTGAGAGCCCCGGCGGCGCACGTTCTTTGGGCCAGGCCGGGGTGCGGAGGGTGGCCCGGACTGCAGCCAGCTCTGGTCCCAGGAGAAGGCCAGGCTGGGGCGGGGGGCGGAGGGCCGTGCTGGCGGAGATGGCTGCCCGCTGCCTGGCGGGCACCTCTGGGAGGTCACTCATTGGCAGTTAAAAATCTACTGTGACTTGTCAGAAAAATGAATGAATGGGCACATTATTTTTTCATTCCAGACCTCAGCATCTGTTTGTCTAATCAGGGAGGAGTGTAGGGAAGTCGGGCAAGGGCTGCGGAGTGCGTTTTATGGAAGTTTTCCTCTGTCAGAGGAGTTTAAATGGGTAATGAACAGGCTGCAGTGATTTGAAATATAATCCCATTACGCCGACGAGATTACGGGGCTTCACAGATAGCTCTCAGGGGTTTGCAGCAAACACCACCCTACTGGGACTCGGCATTTAAGCAGAGGTGTTCGGTGGGAACTCGACGTGACAGGCTTAACCCTTTCCTGCTTCTTGGCTGCTTCCCAAGTAGCAGGGTCCTCCCAGCGGAGCCTCAGCCAGGCCTTTGGGATCTAGGGTGTTGGGGCCACATGGGCTGAGAAGGGGGCCCCGGGAGGTTGGGGACAGCTTGTGGGGGCAGGTGGGAGGTGGGACAGCCAACTCCGCCACTTCCCAACTGCATGGCCTCTGCTGAGGGGCTTTGGTTCTCTTTGCCTCAGTTTCCTCATCTGTAAAATGAGGGTTAGGTGGACTGAGAAAATGGCTAATAAAATAGTAATTAGCCCTACTCGAGGGCTTAGAAAGAGGTGGGGGCAGGCGCTGATGCGGATCCGGAAAGTCCCAGGCCGCAGCCCCCTTGAAGTAGGCATCACCACGGGACTAATTCTGGCCACTGAAACACAAGGAAAAGTGGGAAGTGATGTGTCACTTTCGAACCGCAGTTATCTCATTTTTGCTGTCATTCCCTAGCCCTCCGTTCCTGCTCCAGCCTTTGTAGAAGCCTGAGGATGGCTGGACCCATGGCTGACTGCATGTGAAGAGAAATGTTAAGTCACTGAGGCCTTGGGGCTGTTTGTGGCCGCAGCAGAACTCAGACCATCCTGACTAGTCAGTTCATCTAATCCTTACAATGCCCCTTAGAAGTAGGTATTGTTGTCTCCGTTTTACAGAAGAGGAAACTGAGGCTCAAAGAAGGAAAGTAGCTCATCCAAGAACACACCAATCAGGAGGCAGAGCTGGACTCCGAGGCCATCTGCCCAACTCCAGGTCTGCTTTTCAAGAGGGCAGCTCCGGGACTTGGACCGGGTGTAGGCCCACGGTCCACGGCCCCATCCGAACGCCTCGTCCCTGAGGCAGAGGGCTGAGGCCTGGCTCCTGTGTGCCCTCCTTCTTGGCACCGAGGAAGCTGGTCTTGGCAGCTGCCAAGGGCAGCTTCTTTGGGCTCTGAAACTCAAGGAGGGGACAGGGCAGCACCAGCAGCGGTGCTGTCCTGTCCCCCTGTAGAGAGGCCACTCCTGGGAAGCACATGGCATCCAGGCTACGGGACTGAGAGGACAGAGGTCAGTGTCATGCTGCCGTTTATCAAGTGTTCAGGCACCAGGCACTTTGCACACATTGTCTCATTCACTCTGACCCCGGCTGTGAGACCTGGGCATTTCGTCCCATTTTATAGACACGGGCACTGAGGCACAGAGAAGGCAACCACTTGCCTGGAGGGTGTGAGGCTGCTGAGCAGAGGAGCTGGCAGTGGACGCAGCCCTGGAGCCTCACCTGAGGCCCCCCCAACCTTTGGCCCGCCGATGCCCATGGGGAGTGGTGGGATGGATCCCACGCTTACCCCCAACTCAGAGGCAGGAACAGCGTGTGATGTGCTCGAGCTCACAGGCCAGGGCTGAAGGCACCGGGGTTTGACCCCAGGGCTGCACCCTGGGCCTCCGAGCTCGAGAGGGGGACGCCCCTGCTCTTTCCTTACTTTCCCGGGCCCTCCCTCCTGGAAGAGGGAACCCCTATGGCAGCCCTGGCAAGTCAGGCGGCAGGAGCCTGTGCCACACACGGATGTGGGCACTGGGCACAGGGCGTGGGCGGCTGGGCAGGGCTGGCTCGGACAGAAGCGCAAACCCCTTCCCCTCACTCCTGGCTCCCCTCCCCCATCTCGGGGCCCCCTCTCCTGCCCACATGGAAGCCGCCATCCTCCCATCCTCCTTGGGCTGGGAAACAAATGCTGTAGATGCTGCACCCAGGTTGGGACGAGGGATGGGCGGGCCCTTATTCTCCCCCCACACGGAGGCTGCAGCCTCGTCGCCCCAACTTCCTGGCCTTGGCTCCACGCCTTACCTTGTCACAGGTGTCCTGGAGCTCCACAAGGGGAAGGCCGCTCCATGTGCAGGGGAACATCGAGAAGCTGTGACTGTGGGCTCCGGCGGGCTGTGAGGGCCTGGCTGCTGCAGCGCACGGCTCGGGCCTCAGCCCTGCTGCTCCCTGCTGCCGCCCGCCCGCTCTGCCTGGCACCTTCCAGGCCCAGGCTGGTGTCCGCAGGGCTGGCCTGGCCTTCTCTGCCGAGCGTCCTGCGGGCCCCCTGCCCAGCGCCTGGCCTCAGCACTGCATGTCTTGCCAGCTGAGTCGAGGCTCTGCGCCCCTCTCGGGCCCTGATGTTTAAGATCGGTGACCTGGAGGGACGAGGAACTCTAAGCTGCTGGCAGGTCTTCAGGGACACGATAGGGGTGGGGACCATCTTCCAGCTTTTTAACGCATGAAGAAAAGATTCAGAGGGACGTCAAGGGTGTCTTCAAACAGGTGATGGGCTGTCGGGGCGGTGGGGACACCTGTGTCCCCTGGGGGCTCAGGCAGGAGTGGTGTTAGGAGGCACCTCTCACCATGGGAAGGAATCCGACATGCAGAGGCCGGCAGCTCGGTGCTGAATGGATCCTGGCGGGCCGTCAGTGGTCCGCCAGGGTGACCACATGGGCCAGCAAGGAAAATGCTGATCTGAATGGTGCTGAGCGCCCTGTTGCTGGAGGTGTGCAAGCAGAGACTCAAAGACACTGGGAGAGAACACCAGCTACTTCCCAAGTAGAGGAGGCTGGACTAAGTGCTAACTGGTATCCCAGTCCAGGGTGGTGCCAAAGTAGGTTTACAGTTGTGAGTACGAGAACAGAGTTAATTCTTTTTCTTTTCTTTAATTTACTTTTAGAGAGGGGGGCAGGGAGTGAGAAAGAGGGGGAGAGAAACACTGATGTGAGAGAGAAACATAAATGGTTGCCGCTCACACGTGCTCGGACCGGGACTGAACCCGCAACCCAGGCGTGCGCCCTGGTGGGGAACTGAACCGGAGACCTTCCGCTTTGCAGGACGGCGCCCAACCCATGATCCACACCGGTCAGAGCGCGTGTATTCCTGCGTTGTTATTTATGATCGTGTTATTTGCCATACGAACAACTGTAAACCTGCTTTCGCCCCAGTCTGGATTTCTCAGCTCTGAGAATTCTCGGTCAGAAGCAGAGAAGCTCCAGCAGGCTTGGCAAACTGACACCCAGGGAAGGAAGGTGGGCTCACCGTGACTCGGAGACATTTAAGATGTCCTCTAGAAAGGTCGGCCGAGGCCACCTGCTCCAGCACCTCCGTTTACAGGTGAGGACGCGGAGGCCCGAGGAGGCAGTGCCAGGCTCGGGGCCAGAGACGCTAGCTGAGGAGGCAGCGCCAGGTGGCTGAGGGCGTGGCCGTGGGTGGGAGCCAGTGTGTCCTGGACCAAAGGTGAGGCCCTGCCAGGCCCCGAGCCCTCACCTTCTCACCGTGGAGGTGGCAACAGGCCCTGTTGGAGGTTGGCTGCAGGGTCCCAGGGGCTCAGGCCTATTTACAAAGGGCTGGCACACAGCTGTGGGGGCGGTGTCAGTGACTGGCTGAGGCTGGGGCTCCAGGGACCCCTGGCCAGGCCACCCACGCTAGACGAAGTCCTGGTTGCAAGTTATCATCACCTCGGGTCGGGGGGTCACACCGGAGCCAGGTCGGGAGAAGCTGCTGGAAAGGGGAAGTGGGGCCTGTGGACTCACTTCGGGGTAACTCGGGGTGCTGACCTCCTGCTACCGTGAAAAGCCCGTCCTTGAGGAGCTCACGGTCTGGTCTCAAAGCCCAGCTGTGGGGAGGGAGAGGGGGCCGAGGAGAGGGGCTCCAAACGGCTTGGACACGTGGCGGACCTGGGCGGCGGTTCCCCAGCATTCCCCGTGCGTCGTTCAGCGGACACACGTCTAGCGTGAACTGCGTGTGTGCCGTGACACCCTGCGAGGAGGGTGTGGATCCGTCACTGGAGGAGGCCACGCTTGTGGAGTGAAGAGGGCTGTCCTGGCCTGCTCGGGTGACGGAGGCCCCGGGGCGTCCCACAGACGTCTGGCCGCACGTCCACGGCCACCCAGAGCGGTTCACCGCGGAGGGAGCTGCCGTCTTCGGGGGGATGTACTCAGGACTTCAAGAATGCAAAGCACTACGCAAAAGATCGCATTTATAGGCCTTTTATTTCGATACTGAATATGCCACAGGCTTCATGACCAAATTAGTCATTTATGGTTTTCAAAGGCATCTAAGTATAAAATTGCTAAAAATTCAAAATACAGATAGCGAGCTACAAACGATACTCCTTTTGTTGCTTCTGGGTGGCGAGGGATGGAAGACACTAGGGAAGGGTGCTTCCGCTGACCGGACAGAGATCGGAGCGAAAAAGGAACTGGCTCGAATGACCCCTTGTGCAAAGAAATAGGCTCAACTTTGAGAAGCTGTTTTCGTCACATCTCTCCCTCTTTCTATTTAAAAAACAGCTGGAAATGCAGATCCTCAGTGAAATGTCGGGTCCCCGACCCTGGCCAGGGACAGCACGGAAGGATGTCACCCCGGGAGGGACCCTGGAGGCTGGTGAGGACCGCAGAGGTAACCGGTGTGGCCAGAGGCGTGGCCAGAGGCCGCGCGTTGTGGAGGCAGGCCTGCCTGCGTCCCGGGGTGTCCGCTCCCCGTTCTCCCTGACATGGCGGAGAGCAGCAGCTTCCCGCCGGCCCTGATGGCGAGGCTGGCTCTGCGCAGTGACGAAGAAAGGGAACAGAGGCCCTTCCAAGTCGGCAGAGCGGAGAAGTGTCCAGAAAAATCCGCACGTAGGGCTGACTGCTAGTTGAAATGGGCACCTGCCACTCACGAACGGAAGAGACCGTTTCCAGACGGGGGCTGAGCGTGACCCGAAGCCCAGCCGCCGCCCCCTCTTCCCTGCTCTCCGCGAGGTCGGAGGTCGGAGGCTCTGACATGAGAGGTGCTGGGACTGGCGCGGAGGCCGCTGCAGGGGGACCGGTGCAGCCTCGACAGGCGTCCTAACTTCAGTGAGGTGCCGCCCTCAACGCGCTGCGCTCATTCAAACAAATGGCATAGTTAAATCTATCGACGAAGCCCTAAACATTTCTTCTGAGAAATCGAGCCAAAGCTTTTCCAATCTGCCTGTTCAATATGGGAACCGATTTTAAAGTGAACAACATAATCAATTCTCTGCCCCAAAGAACAGTCCGCCACACCAGCCATGATAAAGAGTACACCTGTTTATTAAAAGGAAAAAAGAAATGTACATTTTGTTCTTCGTTTGTTTTAAGAAATTTGATCAAGTTGCAAGGAAATGTCTGGGCGTGGCTATGTACCCCCCCGTGGGTGGGCCACCGGCCGCGACCCACTGGCTAGGAAGTGTGAGGCTCCTCCGGGGTCGCCTGGCCCTGGGCACTGCTTGAGAAAGCCCCTGCTGGCCATCCCCCGAGGACCATGGCCCAGGTCCTCGCCCAGGGCCCCCGCCCCTGGCCGGCGGCTCCGAGCTGCGGCAGCAGAGGGAGCTGGCGGCCAGCGTCACTGCTGCCCCGATTTCTTCTCCTTCTGGAAGCTGAAGCTTGTGCGTCTGTTCAGTTTTCTTTGTTTCTGAGCAAAATAGTCAGCCCGGGCAGTGCTTGCTCGTGATTCCAGGATGTAGTTGACCTAGAAAGCAAGAGGATACAGCCAGGTCATTTGCCAGCAGCCACTTTCTGCTTGCCAGGGCGACAACAGGGAACCCGGGCTGGGCGCAGCGGGGCCAGGCGCCGTCCTGCGCCTGGACTCCAGTGGTCACCGCAGCCTGGCCGGCTGGGGCCGGGGCTGCTCTGGGACGGGACCGGAGGCTGGGAGAGAGAGCACCGGTGCTGGGCCAGGCCTGCCGGCCAGTGGGACACCTTTTCAGAGCTCACAGCCTGCACTCTGCTCACATGAGCTGCCTCCCTGAGCCCCACCTTCCTTGTCAGAAAGACAAGGACATTGTGGGAATGAAAACCACAGAATGGCAACGCCACTTACTCAAGCTCCCACAGCTGGTGCCTGGGCCAGGATCCGGACCAGGGAGTCAGGCCCGTGCCAGACAGACCTCCCAGTTCTCCAGGCCCCGCCTTCCCAGAGGCACCCAGCCCCCACCTCCTCACACAGCTCGGCCTGCTGCCCCCAGCTTCTCTAGGTGCCCCTTTCCCCCCCTTTGGTGAGCAAACACCATTTCTCTTCACTCTCGAATACAGAAAGTTATGACTAGAAACTTGAGCACTTCTGGCTACAGAAACCAGCCACTCTCTCTGTTGACTCTCCTTTCCGGGCCACATGTCCCACCCCAGGATGGGGGAGTCCCCTGCTGACTCTGAGAAAGACCCTGCTGGTGCTGGGGGAGGCGGGGCGGGGCGGCACGCCTGACGGGGCGAGGCTCCGACGCTGTGTCCCCTGCAAACTTTCGGCTCTGACAGTTGCCAGCAGGCACGAAAGGCTGGCGTGTGTGTGCAGAAGGCCGGACACGCTTGGCCCGCTGCCGCGCCGTGTTACCAGCTGAGAGCAATAAATCATAAGGGCCGCAGGGCTGGGCTGACGACCCGGACACCGCAGACGGTGTCCGAAAATAAGAGGTTCCATCATTCCTAATGAGAGCGATCTGCGGATTGCATTGTTTGCGCATTCAGCCAACCTAGAGTTTTCAGTTTATTTTTGGCACACGTAACTTGACAAAAACATTTAAAAACGTTCCTTAACAAGCCAACTATTTCCTAAATTTATTATCTTCAGTGCTTTGTGATAATCACATAGATAATTTTAATGGAAGATTAATGTAATAATCAAAAGATAAAAACGCCCTTTGGTCTGCCATTAGCTGGTTAATATGCTGTGGCTTAAAACTCGCACAATTTTACGCACTATAGAGTGTTTCACTTCCAATGCATTTTACAGCTCGAGGCATAAAAATATAGGGAGTTTTCATGGCCAATAAAGCCACAGTTTCCATCACTCGATCACGAGAAGAACCCGATTTGAAGAGACCAATGATTCCTCTGAGATTCCTCTCCAAGCCTGCAGACTGAGGGACCGCACAGAGCTCAGCGCGATCCCATCTCCGCGAGGGAAGGGTGGCTCCAGAACCCCTCAGGGTGGGCTTCCAGCCCACCCCCCCCTTGCATGCTGGGGCCCCGGGCCTCTATCCTCTCATCTGTGGAATGGGGATGAGAATGTTTCCATCTCGGGACAGCTGTGAGGGCTGAACGATGCATCTAAAATGTCCCGCATGCAGGCAGGGCTCAATAAATGGGAGACATTCGTGTTTCTACGTAGAGAAAAGCACCACAAGATGAAATAACCTGACGGAGTTGCCTGTTCATCACAGTTTCTTTGACCTCGGCCTCTGGCCCTTAGTTCCTCCTTTCCCTTCAGTACAAAACCCTCACTGTGCGGAAAGCGCCTGCATTCTAGAACCACCACCTGCATTGCTTGAGTCTAAGACTGACCCCTGACGAGCCTCTGACGGAAACATTTCTGCCAAATTACTGGACAGGGGCAGGGGCCGCAGTCACTCGGTGTTAGCGTGAGGCTCACGAAGACGCCGTGGGAAAGGCAGATGACGCTGAGTGTTTAAATTGCTGTAAAACTCAGAGACGGGAGAAGTGGAATTTAATCTTCCATCAGGATCACGGTCGTTAGCTCTCTAACTAAATCAGGCCTGGGCACGCCGTGATTCTCCCGGAGTCTCGTGTGTGATGCAGTATTTCTACAAACATTTTGATATGAAAACAGACATTTTAGGGGAGACAGCGGGCCTCAGGGATTTTGCAGAAAAGCATCTGCTTCGGTGGGGGGGGACATTTGGTCCCGTAAAATGGTTTCTCTGCACTTGCTCTTCCGCAGGCTCATACTGAAGTCATAAACCTGTGTTTCTGTCATCAATCTGCTGTTGTGAAAATTATTTTGATGTCAAACACAGGATTATAATTTTACTGGAATCCTTCTCAAGTCTTGAATATTTTAATGCTGGCTATAAAAAAAAGCCCAGCCCCTGACGGGGTGATGGAATATTTCTTTACCTACTCCCCGAATACTCCGCACGAGTTCCCTGTGCTGCCTGGTGACGATTTCGCGTGTAACTCTTAGCTTGCTGGTTTTGAGCACTCCAGGAGGGCACGCTGGCCCTGTGGCCGGCCCGGTGGCAGTGGCTGTGGCCCTGGTGGTCCGTGAACCTGCACCCGGCCACCCACTCCCATGCTCCTGTGTCTCGGCTCCAGACTGTCCTCCCGGGGGTGCTGTCTTTTCAGTTCTCATTTACTACTTGAAAAGTACTTTGCAGCCACGAGGACTTGACCTTAAAACATTTCTGTAAAGCACTTCCATTTTGTTGAAACCCCCCCCCCCCGTTCAACTCCCGAGGTCTGCACGCCTCGAGGGGCTGGGAGCGCGAGTGCGGGAGCCTGCTGAGCCTGGGCTCCAGTTCTGGTTCGGCCAGACACGGGCCTGGCCGGCTTTTTCTTACCGAGCCCCAGTGTTCATAGGAAAAGGGGGGGACTTTAGGACCCTGCACCTCAGAGTTGGGAGACTCCATGGCGCGGGGCACTCGAAGGGCCTGCTTGGCCTGGGCCCTGCAGGGCAGCCCGAGGGGCAGCTTTGCTGTTGTCGGTCACTGCGACCCGACCACGTTCCAGGAGAGAGGGCGCACTCGCCTCAGTGGGGTTTTCCCACCTCACCTGATTCCTGTTCTAACAGGCCTGCGGGGGAGGGGTGCGCAGTGGGCTGCCAGGACCCCCATTTCACAGGCCGAGAAGCTGAGGCCCTGACAGGTGGCGTGCCCAGCCAGCACCATGTGGCTCAGGGCCCCTCTGGCTCTAAGACCTGCTCTGCCAAAGCAGCTGCTTTTCCCTATCTCATCGTCTGCATAAGAATCGGTTCAAAGAAAGGATTCTCAGTTGGGAAGTTTGAAACCGCTACTCCAGGGCCACTCAGAGCGCGGTGCGCAGACCGAGGCCTGGGTGCATCTCAGAAGTGTGCATGGCAAGACTCCGGGTGGCCTGGCCCCTCCCACCTTGCTCTGCTCCAGCCACAGGGCCTGCTGCAGCCCCGCCACCGCACTGCACTGGGCCCTGCCTCTCTGCCCCTTCTGCTTATGGTTTTAATGTTTAATGTCTGTGTCCCCTGACAGAGGAGAAGCTCTGGGGGCAGGGACTGGGTGTGTCACCGCAGTATCTCAAGTGCTGGCCTGGCTCATGAAGGTGCAGGTGCTCCGTGAGCTCTGTTGAGATACGGTAACTACAGCTCGAGCATCAAGGTGCGTTTAGAACAGGCTGCTCAAATTATCTCGGGGACACTAAGGTGTCTTCAAACAACAATAACTTCTTCAGAGTCTGTTTCGGGAGCCTCAGGGGGCTCCTGACAATGGATGGAAGGAAAGAAAATGGTGCCTAAAAGGATAATAAATACACAAAGAATCAGGATTACTGGGGCACTAGGAGGAAGCCGAAGGGGGTCCTGCTTTGGCTGCAGTGGGTACAGGACAGCTGACCCGTGGTGTGGCCCTGGGCACAGTACTCACCGTCTGGGCTCCTCCTCTGCAAAGCTGGCCCAGAGCCCCGTCAGCGTCGGGGGAGACCTAGGCCAGCAGACGCCTGCCCTGCTCACCCAGTGCCAGGCCGAGAAGGACACTCACCTTGAGCATGATTTCATTGACGGTCGCAGAGTCAGATTCAAAGTAGAGGTGTTTATAGTCGTGATTGCTTAGATAGGTGAGTTTAAATATGGCGTGACCTGGAGAGAGAGGGAGGGCAGGGTTGAGGGGGCCTGCGGGGAAGGCCCCGCTGCTTCTCCCAGCGTTCCAACTCGAGCGAGAGCAAGTGGAGGCTGGGAGGCAACTATTCTGCACGGGAGCTCATTCTTCTCATCGCCGGCCAGGGAGAAAAGGGACAGTTAAAAACAAATCAGGCCAACTGGCTAGTGAGGTCCCATTTTGCTCTGCAGTGTGCTCAGGGCACCATCATGTTAGGAAGGCTTTGAGGAACACCTCTTGCACCAATAATTACATGGCAAAGGTGGTAATTTTGAGGTAGAAGGAGAAAGGCCGATAGTAATGCTATGAGCCTCCTCCCTGGCCCCAGCTCCTGCTGGGATGCGGAGCCCTGGGCTGTGACCAGCAAGAGAGCTGCTCCCCAGGCCTCTGGTCCTTTCTACCAGGGAAGGACGGAAAGATTGGGGCGGGGGTGGCGGGGCGGGGGGAGGACTGCTTTAAAGACTGCCACGGAAGCTGGCGCTTCACAAAGCAGACCGACCTCAGTGCGTCAGAATCCCTGAACTCCCAAGATCCTCAGGCCCCCTTCCTATCACCTGTGGAGTAACCACATCGTTTTTTTTTGTGACTGCTTCCCGGTCTAGCCTCCCTTCACCCCTCTGCTCTCACATGCCGCAGCCAGCCCTTGGCACTGCACCCCACCCCCCACCTGCTGGGCGGGTGCGAGGGGCCTCTCTCACCGACCTGTGGGGAAAAGCCCTGCCGATCCCAAGAGACTTGGCTCAACGGGCCCCTCCTTGAGAGAGTCTTCACAGCGACACCGCAGGCACCTTTTCACGCCCCGCCCCCCCCCCCCCCCCACACACACAGAGGAGCAGGCGCCTGCGGCTGTGCTGCACTCCCCGTGCCGGTCCGTGGGGCCAGGCAGCCAATCGCACCCCCCCTCTGAGCTCGGCCCAGTGTGCCTGCCCCTGCCCCATGAGCACACGCTGCCCTTGGGCTCTGGGAGAGCCCTGCGGCCCCTGGTTCTTAGGGAGAGAGCCCTTTCCCCCTTAGGCTATTTCGGAACGCCTCTAACGCCGAGGCCTGGGGACCCACCGGACCCCAGTGCCTGTGAGGTTAGCATGCAGCACGTCCTTCCTGTCAGGGCTTCGCGCCCCTCGTCCTGCCGTCTGAAGCGGCGGCTGGTCACGGTTATTACTTATCAATATATCACCCGCGTTCCTGTAAGTTCCCCTCTTTCCCGGAGAGATCGTCTCAGGAACCTTATTTACAGTAGGTAATTCTTCAGATCTCCGAAAATAAACTGATATATGTTGTGCCGCTGTGGCCAGAAAAGTTGAGCTGCTGGGATTTTATCCTGGAAACATCATTATGATGTGCTAATTGTGACTATAAATTCCCTACTGAAAAAATCAGCTAATAATTTCTGAAAAACCTCACTTTCAGTCACCTGACAAGTCTAGGCTGATTCTAAACTGTGGCCCTAAACTGTCAGAACTCCGGGCCGGAAGCGAGTCGCTGTGTCAGCACACAAACCGCGTGCTTCCGACGGGACGGTGGGCGGGCCTCCCACGCCCAGACGCATCTGCACGCGTGTGCGGCCCTGTCCCTTCGCGGGGCGCCTCTCGAACAGGAGCCCCGGAGACACCACTGCGAGGCAGGACGCTGCGGGCAGGCAGAGCCATCCGTGAAGGTCGCAGGGCTGGGAAGGACAAACGGAGACAGCCCTCCAGGAGGCCTCGCTGCTGGCGTCTGCCCGTGACAGACACAGACTCCAGGGCCGGGGGCTAGGAAGGACCAGAAGGTCTTAGGGAGGCCGGTGGACCCGGAGCTTCGGGGTTCACTGACCGCTCTGATAAGCGATCTCATGAATTGTCTATGCCACCTGCTCCCACTCGTCACTGACAAAACAAAACCTCAAGATGCTCGAGCATGTCTCGCCTGAGCAAGCGAGACTCCATTAAAAACCTTTCCTGGGCGCTGCGGCCGGAGCTCAGTCTATACGTGGTGCGTGTGATGTGCAGCTTGCACGGGCCCGGGAGCCTCGGAAGGAGCTTCGACACGTCTGCACGGAGCGGACCAGCTGTGGGCTCAGAGGGGAGGCCTGCCGTCGGCACGGCGGTCGCACCAACCCCCGGGAAGGAATCGCCCCGAGTCAAGTCTCCCGAAAGGCTGCACACGTGGGCCAGACGGCCACGAACACTCCACCTTCCGTGCCCTGCTGCGCGAGGGGGCTGTGTGCGTCCCCTGCCTGTCCCCAGGGCTCATGCCAGAGTCCCCTGGGAGAAGCGAGGTGGACAGGAATGAGAGCGCGTTGCAGCCCTCGCCATCTCTCCGCAGCCTCTGGCTTACTGGTCCTTCCCAGTGGGAGCGGTGGAGTCACCGAGGGGACGCGGGGAACGTCAGGCAGAGCGCCTGAATCTGAACGGCAGCGAAGCTGCGTGACTGCTGCGGAGCCGCAGGCGTTAGCAGGGACCAGGCTGCGGCGTGGCGGGACAGCCAGCGCAGAGAGCCCCTCGTCACGCTGCGGGGGGCATTTCAAGGGACAGCTCCACTGGCAGGGGGTCCAGCCTTTTGGCATCTCTGGGCCACACTGGAAGAAGAGTTGTGGACCACACATTAAATATGCAAACACTAACAAAAACCGATGGGCAAAAAAAAAAAAAAAAAAAAAAAAAAAAAAAGAGAGATTCTAAGTAAATTCGTGATTTTGTGTCGGGTGGCACTCGGCCGTCCTGGGCTGGCGCACGAGCAGTCACGTTTCACCACACACGGGTCGGTGCGCTCCGGGGACCCCTGTGCTGCTTGGAGGACAGCAGGGCAGTCAGCCGGGTCATGGCAGGGGCGGAGGAGGATGCAACAGGGTCAGGATGGCATGGGGACAAATGCGGCAGGCAGGGTCATGTACGACGGGTGGCCAGGTGACACTGGGCAGGTACAAAGGGCTGGGAACGCCAGGTTCACCAGCTGAGGAAGCCCCCAGCAGGTTGGCTGTAAGCCGGGCAGTGAAGTAAACGGTCACACTGTGCTTCGGGGTGTCGCCCTGGCTCCCCAGGGCCACAGTCACCCAGGCAGGAGCGTATTCGGTTCTGAACTGGCCAGGAGCAGAAAGGAGCCTGAGAAAGGGGCTGACTGAGAACTACGAAGAAGGGGGCCCTGGCAGGACCTGGGGTTCTTCCCTAATAGAATACCCGTTCAGAAGCAGAACTCACACTTGTGTGATTTCACCTGATCCAAAACCTACACATTAAAGTGTGACAAGTTAACTGCCCTCTGGCTGGAAACACATCTATCAACAAACACGAGTGGTTTACCCTACGTGGTGCACCACGGGTGTCTGGGAAGAAGGGATCGAGGCACCTCCACGCCTGCTGAACAGGGTAAGAACACAGAGTAAGAAAAGTCTGTTATCAAACCCCGCATTGGCCCAGGCACCTCACGGCTCACCTCAGGTAACAGAAGAAGGCTCAAATGACCCCTCAGCTGCAGCCCACAGGGCGCCGATCCTGGGGGTCAAGGGAATCAGAGGTGGGCAGGTTGCCCTTGAAAAGTCAAAGATCATCAGCAGTTTTCACAGGGAGGGGTGAGCCACAGGGGTAAACTGTCTTCGTAAATGTGTCATCCGAGAAAAAAAATTAAATACCAGTATGACTGAAGAGAAAATGCTAAGTCTGTTACTCCCATCAGTTCCAATTATTTTGCTCGCATGTTACAGTTGCTGGGAAATCAAGGCAGAGAAAAGCCTGGGGCGCCTGCGGGGGCAGCAGGAGTCCCGCCGTCGGTCAGGCTGCGATCCCAGCCTGGCCGGGTTCGAGCTCGGTGCGGGCCTCCGCGAGCTGGCTGGCCGGGTGCTCACCGTGGGGACAGCACCTCTGGGGGCCTCACACAGCGTGGGGCCAGAGCAGGGGCCTCAGTGGGTGCAGGTGATCATTCTCACAGCTGCGAGGGAACTGGTATTTGAGGGTAAAATCACTGTTTTGAAGATTTCGTTTTTAATTGGGCCTCCTCTGGGCAGCCCCGCTTTACAGCGCTGTCAGAGCGAGAGCAACGAGACAGGGTCTCAAAGGTGGCACTGGCGCCCGGTCAGCTGCTCAAGGGACACTGTGTGCTTGCTCCTGACGCTGACGCAGGAGTCTGGATATGTAACCATGTGTTCACACCCAGGTTTCTCCCCCCAAGTGAAACACAGAAGATGGAATGCAACACAGAAGAAACGAATTAGTAGCACAAATGTCGGAAGTGGAGACCTTTGAGCTTTTGTACTATAATTTACCCTCTCAGGTAAGAGCTTGCGCTAAAAAAACAGGCTCCCCTGGTCAACTCAGCAGAGCGGCCATCCTGAAGCGGCTATCGCAAGATGGGACGGCTTAAGCAAAGACGGACAGCAGCAGACACCCTCCTGCTAAAAGACGCGCTCTGAAGTTTGCCCTGCAAAGGGGACAGAGATCACCACGTGGAAGGGAGGTTCCCTTCGAACACGACCTGCCAGCACCGGCTGGCTGGCACCGAGCGGCCAGCGCTGGGGCTTCCCGATGGAGCCTGCCGCCCACCTTTCTCTAGAGCCCTCTTGGTTTAATACTGAGAAGTTTTAAAGATGTTTATTAATTCATTGAAGCTAATAAACCCATTATAAGTTAACATGAAAACTATTTTTTAGTATTTCCCCAAAGTTTTATGAGAAGGGTGGCATTATTTTGTATGTTTAAAATATCTTTAATATTTGGCTTCACAGAAAACAGCTGGGTTATCCTATCTGCTTCTGCATTTGACCTGTTGTGATATATTGTTTTGGCCGAAGCATTATGAAGAAATGCCAGCCTCAGAGAGACAAGTTTGGAAAAGGGAGGTACACTTTAAACTCTTCTTTGCAAATATCCCTCTTTGATACCATACTGAACTTGATAAATGGTAGTTTCCTAAAGATTACTTGTAACGTGGAATCTAAAACCACATTGATAAACTTGTTGTATTGTTACAGTAAAATCCATCGGTCTCTCTTGCACGTTAAAGGCATCTTTTATGCTCATATGATTTTGTAACACCACGCAGCAGTCTGGAAAATACTGGTTCACTGAGTCAGGCAGGTCTTCCAAAGGTTCACACATTTCATTATATGATATGAAAAAGTCACATTCATTAACATCACCACTTTTCCTGATCTCATCAGAAAAGTACGCAAGGAGAAGCCCATCTCACGGTGCTAGACACAAATTTCCCAAAATTCTAATTGTCACCCAAAAGCTTGAATTTCATCACTGGATCCAATGCGATCACTTGTTTTTCTTGAAGTGATAGGCTCACTTCCTTCATTTTCAAGAAAATGTCTGCTAAATACCCCAATCGGAGCCAGCGCAGCTTGTCAGCTGTTCCCCCGAGTAGACGTGGTGGCCCACGAAGCAAAGGGCTGGTTCAGCTTGCAACTGCAACACTCACCCAAGTGCCTTCTCGGGGACAAGGCTTCCGCTCCCGTGCGCAGCGCAAGTGTGTCGTGGTTTCCCGTTGTTGCCACAAAATAGCTGCATGCTGCCAGATGACCGTGCTACTGAGTTCTTGGACCGCTTTTTAATGGTTTTTGCTTCGTTTTCTTTTATTTTTGGTCAACTTTTGTCAGTTTTCACTTCCCACTGTCTTTATTAAGCCCTATCATTCTTCCGCCTCTCTCCCAATTCTCTGCATTCAATACCCGCTTCAGGAAGAGAAACCAGATAACCAAGCACGGCTGAAATGTGTTAAAAGCCTTTATAGATTCTGAGTCGGGGATGGGGATACTCTTCCATCCAAAAAAGCAGTTTAAGTGCTCTGGCTTCATGTCAGTGGCAGAGGCAAGAACATAAAGCCATGCTATCATTTATATGTAACTTTGGATAAGTTACCTAACTCCTTTGAGCCCCAACTTCTCCTTTATAAAGTGGGAATAGTATCAGCCTCATGGAGCCGGTGCTGGGACAGAACCAACAACCCTGCGAGTCTATAACCCATGCATAAAACCTCATGGAGCTGCTGCAAGAGCGAGGCAGTGCACGCAGAGCCCTTGGGCGCCTCCCTGTACCTTTTCCCTCCGTTCTCTGTGACAAGCACACTTTTCCTGTGTGAGGGACCAGGTAGAAATATTTTAGGCTTTGTGAGCCAAGAGGCAAAATTAAAAATATTTTGCAGATACTTATATAGCTAGGGGGGAAATTTTCCACATTTTTAATGGGCGAAATAAAAAATGTAATAGTCAAGTGCATTTTTTACGGGAGATAAAGATTTTTTTTTTTTGGTGGGGGAGATAACATTTCACTTACATGAAATTCAAAATTAGTGTTCTCTACCACCAAATCAATGGCAAGTATTCACCTGTAAAAACCATTCTTAGCTCACAGGCCATACAAAAACAGGTGGTGGGCTGGACTGAACCTCTGGGCGGCACACAGTTGCTAATGGTGACATTTTCAGTGCTCTTCATTTCTTTTTGTAGATCCTAAATTCTATCTGGATTCCACCCCACCCTGCCCAGAGCCTTCAACATTTCTTGTAGTGAAGGTTTAATAGCAACAACTTCTTTTATTTTTGAATGTCTGACAATGTCTTCATTTCATCTTCATTTCTGAAGGATGTCTTCACTGAGTATAGAATTCTGGGTTGACACGTTTTCTTTTAGCACAGATGTCACTCCATTGTCTTCTGGGTTGCATCATTTCTGATGAGAAGTCAGCAATCATTCTTACCTTGGTTTCTCCTGCCACTTTCAAGATTTCTCTCTTTACCCTTGGTTTTCAGCAAGTTGATTACAATGTGCCTTGATGTGGTTTGCTCTATATTTATCCTGAGCTTCCAAGATTAGTGAATTGATATTTTTAATCAAATTCGGAAGTTTTCTCTTCCAGCCTGGAGAATCCAATTACATATATGTTAGAATGGTTGATGTTATTCTATAGTCTCTGTTCTTTTCATTCACTTTTTCTCTGTGTGCTTCAGTTTGAACAGTTTCTATGTCCTGTCTTCAAGTTCACTGATTTTGTAGGCAGATTCTGAAATGATTCCCAATCATCTCACTTCCTGCTTTTCACACCCTGGGTAATCTTTTTGTGGGTTGGACCTAGAGGCTTCTTTTTCTCCCAGGTAGGATGGTTGATCTTCAGCCTGCAGGGAACAAACTGGCCTCAGACTTCTCCAAGTCCACATTTCTTTGCTTCCAATTCTTACATGCCCAAAGACAGGGAACCACAGACATGTCTTTGTAGAAGGGTTAGAGACTTATTTCTGATGAATAAAATACAGCAGAATTGTTGGGATGTTACTTCTGAGACTAGGTTACAAACAACTGTGACTTCTTCCTCGCTAGTACGCTCTTGTTCTTGGTTACTTTAATGAAGCCAGCTGTTTGCCACCTTATGAGCTTCCCTACAGAAAGGTGCACGTGACAAAGAACTAGGGGTGTCCACAAGGAAATAAACTCTGTCAGAAGCCACTCAGTGAGCTTGGAAGCAGATCCTGCCCTGGCTGACACCTTGACTGCAGTCTTGTGAGAGACCCTGAGGGAGAATATCCAGCTAAGCTGTGTTGGATTCCTGACCACAAAACTGTGAGATAACAAATGTTGTTGTTGTTTTAAGGCACCAAGTTTTGGGGCAATTTATTATGCAACAAGAGAAAACACACAGATCTTTTTAACTAATATTCCTAATATGTTCCCAACACTGAATTTTTTGATTCAGGTATTGTATTTCTCTGCTCTAGAATTTCCATTTGATTCTTTTTTAATAGCTTCCATTTTTCTTTTTGAGTTGTTTTCCTTTAAATCTTTGAACATATTTATAATAGCTATTTTAAAGTACATCAAGTCATTGAATAATATCATTTTGCTCAACACTCTTTCATTAATGCTAATGAGAAAAAAAAAATGATTCCTGGCTGAGGCCCGGGTCTGTGTGGAGTTTGCATGTTCTCCCTGTGCTTGCACTGGGTTTTCCCAGGTACTCTGCTCCCCTCCCACATCTGAAAGGTGCGCACACAGGTTTACTGTGTGTCTAAACTGTCTGGATATGGGGGTGTAAGTGAGCCTGGCAACAGAAGGGCGTCCTGTCCAGGGTTGGTTTCTGCCTTGAGCTCTGAGTAGCCAGGACAGGTTCTGGCCACCTTTGAGACTGAACTGGAATAAATGGACTGGAAAATATCTTACCTGTTTTTATTAATCTTTCTTAAATGTATGTATAGTTCACATTTATTTCAATGTTTAATATTAGAAGTGTTTGGGGTCTTTATTTAGAAGTTTGCTGATATTTTTGTGGCCAGAAATATGCTGCAGTAACTTAATGCTTGTTTATATCAATTAGCCCATGGTAAAATTGGTTTCATTATGCACCATTTTGCTTAAGTTGCAGTTCCCAAGAACCTACTGACAACATTAATTGAAGACTTAGCGTACTTATCCGCTAATTCCATCATCTGTGCCATGCCTGGCCCTGTTTCTATGGATTATTTTTTTCCTGGTTATAGGACACATCTTCCTGCTTCCTTGCATGTATAGTAATTTTTGATTGGATGCTGGACACTATAAACATTACATTGTGGGGTGCCTGTATTTTGTTGTCTTCCTTTAAAGAATATTGAGCTTTGTTCTGTCAGGCAGTTAATTTACTTCTGGATCAGTCTGCTCCTTCTAAAGCTTTATTAGGCAAAGATTAGAGCAGTCCCCAATACAGCACTAATTTAGCCATGTTCCTAAGATGTGGCCTTTCTGGGCTCACCACTAAATGCTCTGGACGCACCCCTCTGGTTGGCCCGAACTCGATTTTAGCATGCTCCAGTAGCTGCTCTGACCGGCCTTGTGAGGTCCCACTCCAGGCATGCATAATTTAGTATACAGCAAAAGATTCAAGGGCCTCTTTCTGGAGCTCCTTCTCGGTGTAGGCCCCTCCTCCACAAACTTTACTGTGCAAATTTCAGTAGCTTCAGCCTCCTCCAGCTCTGGTCTCTGCCTCCCAGCTTACTGAGACTGCTGTCCTCTCCCTGGGAAACCCTGGAAGAAAGCTGAAGTGATAGTAGGTCTCACCTCATTTGTTTCCTTTCTCTCAGGGCTCATGGTCTTGTGCTGCCTGTTTTGCAGGGTTTGAAAACAGCTTCTTTTATTTTGTGCAGTTTTCCAGTCATTTATGACAGAAGGGCTAATCTGTTAGCAGTTACCCTGTCCTGGAAGTAGCCTATGGGAATCTTGTAAGCAATACACATTTTGATTTTAATGAAAGAATGGCTTACTTTTTCTATGTCTATAAGAATAACTTAAAATCTAAGCACTCCATTTATTTATTATGAAAACAATTTGGAGCTTGGCAGGAGGCAAGGGAAACAGCTTTTTCCCATCATTTATCCAGCTGAGAAATCTTTCACACCGAGTTTTTCAGTAGAAAACAGCCCCTACCCTTACCCTCTTCTCAATTAGGATCTCTTCTGATGTTAAAATCAAGAGAAAGAATTTGAGGAAATGGTAACGCAAATCTACAAAAATGCAGATGCATCACATTTTTCGTTATCCCTGGACAACTGTTTTGTTATTATGGGTCCACAGGGTCCAGGTCAACAGTGAAGGGACAACTTAATAGCAGAAAGAATGCTTCTCTTAGGGGAGAAAAAGAGTTGGTACCTTCCAAATGTTTTCTGCTCTAACAAATACCAATATTCTGTTCAAGGCAAGTAAACTCTTTCTTGTTTATTAATAAGTCTTATGGAAAAACAAAGAAAGTCTACAGGAAACGTAAGAAAACCCACTAGCCAATTCTGATCATGAACACCTTCTTCCACATTTCGTAGTTAGCCAACATGCCCCCACAGTCCCTAGGAGCAGCTGCAGAGCCTGACAATGAACACAGGAGGTGAGATGTTCTTATCCTCTGGGTGGGGCACAGAGAAGAATCTCCCGCCTTCTAAATTGAGAGTGTTGACCCTCCCGAAGACTACGCACATGACCGAAACACCTCTTTTCCAGGACCTACAGAGACAAACGCGCTGGTCCCGCCTATCGTATGCTGAGGGTAAACAGCAGTGATAGGCTAAGAACAAGAGGCTGGTTTGTCTTCTCACTATAACCTTGAAAAGTTCTCCACTGTTCCTCCATATTTCTTTGCTGAAGAGCCTCACTTGCTCTTGGCCGATTCCACATTCCAGAAGCAACTTTTAAATGCTCAGAATGCCCAGGCAGTCAGAGAGCCATCGAGCACTGACGGCAGCCCCTGGACAGAAGCTGCTGAACTTCTGGAGGCAGCAGCTGGGAACCCAAAGGGGCATGCCTAGTGCAAACGTCAGGTGCCACCAGTTATTGACCAGGTCAGTCAGTGCGACACGTGCAGGGCTGGCCCCCGCAGGCTAAGTTTTCGGGGGCCTGGCCAGCGGTATCTAGCCCCAGAGAAACGCTCCTTGAAACGCAGAGATAGCCTGTCCAACAGCAGATTGGGGCTGGAGGTCACTGGAAACCCAACCGAGTCAAAAAATCTCAAGTGTGCAGCCTGGCACTGGCCGACGCAAGGTGGCCCCGTGTTCACGGTGTTCCTGCGCCTTCACCCGGTGGCGCACTGCGGTCTCTCCCTCCCACACACCTGGGGAAATGGAGGTGGTCCCCCCGGTTGCCTCAACCCCTCTCCCGGCAGCTCCCTTGTTTTGGAAGAAGATGATAAATAAATCAAAATGCACTAAGCAGCACTTCCACAGGCCTTCGCCTCCCTCGCTGAACGTGCGCCTCATCAATCACACTATTGTCTGCTTGAAAGGCGAGCCTTGTAAATGTCATATCCACTCAGGCCCAAGGAGAGGCGCATCCAAATGCAGCAAGGAGTTTTAATTGGATAGTGTAATTAAACTAAAAAACCCCAGCAGACTCTCTTTGACAGGATAGATGAAGACCCCTTTTAATAGGGCTAGGAAACATATCTGTTAAAAGGATGCGGCACCGCCTGCTCCTGATTGTGCTCCAGAGTACTCTTATGAAAAGGCAATTCGATAACTGGGGCATTTAATATGTTAGAGTCCATAGTGCTCTGCGACCGGGCAGTACTTACCGTATTGGATCTGGAACTTAGGAAGAAAGTCCTTGTCGGAGAATAAAGGCACAACAGAGCTTGCCCACCTAATGTTAGAAGCGTCTGGATGCCCTGACAAGCGACAGACCCCGAGGATGGCCTGCACCCCTCTGGGCTACAGGTCCCGGTGAGCGTAAACGCCAAGTGCCCTACTTAATGGGTCCACAGTGTGATGGCATGGCCGTGGCCACCCACCGCGGGTGTAGCTCTTTCATTCGGTAGTGGCCGTCATCGCCCTCATCCCCCTTTCACACACTTTCACGAGCATTTAAAGAACACATTCCTGGGTACCTCCCCTTTCAGGACCTGGAATACCTGTCACAGCAGTGTGTGCGTGCGTGTGTTTTCTCTGGTAGAACTGCCCTTGTCAAATAGGGGGAAAGAAATTGGACGGTCACAAAATTCAGTACCTGGGCTGGGGTGCACCCGAGTTGACTTCAGTCGCTTCTGTTGTCCTTCTGCCACTCTCTGTTGGGAGGGGGGTGGAGGAGGCACACACACTAAGGGCCGGCAGCTCCACAAACAAGGTGACAGAATTGGTGACAGCACAGGGCTGTCTTAGTGAGAGCAGACCAGGACACTCTCTTTCGGATGGAATGCTAGTGTCCCAAGGTCAAGGTTAGGGGACCCGGCACCCGGATAGATCAAGGCAACTTCTGAGCTGGGGCTCAGGTGGGGTATACAGGTGAGATTTCAGAGCTCGTCTACAGTCTTCCCAAAACGGACGCTTTGCTTTATTTACAAAAACCTTAAAGTCGGTTTGTCTGGGCTCTCGGCAGGCTGATTTTTCTTTTTTTAAGAATGCTGAATGGGTTGTTTGATGACTGCTTTTACTCCCCCTTAAAGCCTCCTTGGAGCTCTGGTTGCAAACCTTTGAACACTCCAAATACTGGCTTTTCACGACGAGCTGATGAACCCATTAAGGACATATAAGTGAATGTTTATAATCTATGAAAACTGGAAACTGAATTAAAACATCAAATAGCTTTAGGTTTAAATGAAAACTACATAAAAGCATTTCAGCCATCAATTTGGCTATCACTTCTAGCCAGTATGAATTCTGCTGGAAAAGCTATTTTCGTGCAGATGTGGAATTCAACGGGAAAGACTGACTCGTGTACCAACATCAATCAAAATGTCGACTTCCCTGGCAGCTCTCAACAGTAAGGCAGGTTCAAAGGTCACAGGATAAAGAAAAAGCCAAGCTCTGGTTCAGCTCTAATATCTCCTCAGTAGAAGTCTTGCAAAAGTACCCCCTTCTGTATTAGCCTTGCTTTCATTAATCTTCTTGCCATCTTCTTTAACTAGTCATGCAGAACCGCTCGATAGCGAGACGTATAATGGGGAAGGCCCTGTGCCTATTACCGCGTTAACATTCTCTTAAGCCCCAGTGCAACAATGGAATGGGGAGGCCCAGGGAATCTGCAACTGCGGGGCGCAGTGCAGGCAATTCAATTACAGCCCGGGCTTACCTATGTCCTTCTGACCTATAAAACACAGGAGGCCTTTGTGTCGCACTGGCTCGGCCATTAAGGCTCCTGAAGATCACAACAATGCTGCTCTTCTCTGTTTAAGCTAAATCAATGTGGACAAATCATTATTCAGGAGCTTTAATTTAATTAGTAAATTAAATACACTACTTTACAGATCTTGTCAAGTACTTATGAAAAGAAAGATTCATTTAAGCGGGAGGTCACCAATAAGCCCAGCTAATTTAACTCACAACCTTAACTGACTCTCATTGCAAATATTCGGCAGGTTCTATTCATGAGGAGGGCTTAACAGTGGTGGTTAACTCATAGCCCGAGTTCCTAGCCTGTGTCCGAACAGTGTTTTGGACAAAAACAAACAAACAAAAGACAAACAGAAAACCCAAACAATCCCCCACCAACATAACCAGCATTGACAGAATCAGATTTCCTTTAAATTATACCATTGCAAGAGAATGTAATCAGGTTACCTCTATTATGTTGCTTCCTTAAGATTTTATATTATCTACACTTAATTGAGATACAGAGCTTTCTTCAGCTACAAAGACGACAGCTACTTTATTAAGGTTTAAATCTGATTTCTTAATGATAGTCTGCTTCCTTTAAAGACCCTAAACCTGCACAGCCTTCTTGCGACAAAACCAGACCTGGCAGGGCCGGGTCTGGTACTTCATTTAAACACGGCCGAGTGCCTCTAACGGGTGCTAGTTTCACAGAAAAGTCCTTGCTTTTGTTTCAGTCTTGGAATTCGGGGCTAGCCCTTCAAAAGGGAGCCCACTGCATTCAAAGCCTGTGTCTAGACCTACGTAATGATGGAGAGTTATTTCTCTACGACCATTTAACCACGTAATTTCTGACACGGAAACATTTTCCTCTGCTATGTGCCATACACATCTTTGTTTAGTTACAATGAATTAAAATTAATTCATCTTTTAGAGGTTTGTGACATCCTTCAAAATAGCAAAAGATATCCTAAGGAGTGGCAAAACCAGACTGAGAAATCACTGATTTGAATAATAATGGCAGCTTATGCCTTAAAAAAAAAAAACAACCTAGAAAGGCAGAATTTATTCTTCATTTCTCAGGGCCTTTGATACCCAGATTTTCTCCACTAACTCTTGTAAGAGTCCATAATTATATGTCCAATTTTTTTAAAGGCATGTATCTGTTTAGTCATTAAGTTCCAAGTTCTTAAACGCTCATGGGGACAGAGCAATACAGCTTCCCTCTGAGAACGTGGCCTAAGAGGGAGAAGTCGGGGGAGGGGAAGAGCCACAGGACTGCTGTGCACAGAGCCTCGCTTCGGAACCCGAGTCTTCCGACTCCACGACGTAAGTGATCATGCGTTTCACTGCAGGCAGTCTGGCGTGCAGTCCCACTGCCAAGTCGGCTGTGCACGTACTTTTTGGATATGGCATCAATTAAACTCGAGTTGTGTTCCTTATGACGACCAAATTAATGGTTTGACAGCGGCTTTTTCAATAAACACTGCAAACTGGCCATATTCGAAGGTTTTAAAAACCATTTCTTGTTTGTTCAAAATCCTGACAAACATGTCTCAAGTAAGCCGGGAACAACTTCATTATCCTCGCAACACTTAATGCCTTCAGTAAAAAGGCTGTTTAATAAACACTCGCTGTGTTTTTGCAACTAAATTATTCTAGCTGGTCACAGGTTCCAGTCTTCAGCAAGACACTTGTGTTACGAGAGATAAAAACATGAAAAAGGAAATATATTGCAGAAATCAAAAACCTTATCTACTTCTAGACTCTCTCTCTTTGCCATAATTCATTCAAGAAGGCCCCAAGAATAATTTTTGATGTAAACGCAGCTACAAACATACATCACTATGCTGATAAAAATCACAGGCTAAACTTATGAAATATAGTGACTTTCATTTCTTTTAGTGCTGTTAAAATAACTTTTTTCTAAGGTTCAGCAGACACAAAAGATAAAAAGGTTACCATTAATCCTTTACAAAAAAAAGAAGCAGCTCAGTAGATTAATTCTGTGGTCTGATGATGGTCTTGAAGATGAACTTTTTATAGATTAACTCACTGAATTAATTTGATGAAGATACTGGAAATCATAAAAAAAACAACATCAAGCTGATTCATTTAATACATCTTTGTTTGGGCACTTTACAACATAAATTACGCTGAGTAACTTTGGGTTTCTAAATTCTGCCTCATTAGGCTCAATTTCGAGGCAGCACTGTGCTGCAGAAACCAGGTCCTTGGTCCATCAGTTTAGCATGGAGAGGGGGTAGGAGAGAGGGGCAAACCCCAAACATAAATACAGCACTGTGTGCAAATTCCTGGGGGCAAAGTTACAGAGGAGGGGCTTGACATATGAGCTGGATCTTGAAAAATGGGTGACTGGGCACAGGAAAATGGAGGTGTCCATAAGTTAGGTGGTCAGGACGAAGGTGTATTTTGGGCAGAAACACAGAATTTGAGGCATGTTGTATACAAGTAGTGCACAGTGACCACAGCCAAGTTTAGAAAGGGAGGTTATGGGCTATGAGCCTGGAGTGGTGAATGTCTGTAAAGGCTATGTCGAGCAGTCTGAATTTCATTCTGTAAACCTGTAACTCTCAAGAATTTGTTTAGTGATTTGGAATATAAGCAAGCAAGCAAACAAACAAAAAACCAGAAAAACCCCAACCCAATCAGAATAGCACAAAGAAAACAGTCCAAAAAAATGAAGGTAGTGTAAAGTGGGACAACTTCAAGTGCACCAACATTCACATCATGGGGGTGCCGGAAGGAGAAGAGAGCAAGAGACTGAAAACCTATTTGAAAAAAATGACAGAAAACTACCCTAATCTGTTGAAGGAAATAGATATGCAAGTCCAGGAAGCCAGAGAGTCCCAAACAAGATGGACCCAAAAGGGCCCACACCAAGATACATCATAACTAAAATGCAAAAAGACAGAGAGAATCTTAAAAGCAGCAAGAGAAAAGCAGGTGGTTACCTACAAGCAAGTTCCCATAAGACTATCAGTTAATTTCTCAGCGGAAACTTTGCAGGCTAGAAGGGACTGGCAAGAAATATTTGAAGTGGTGAAAAGGAAGGACCTCCAACCAAGATTACTCTACCCAGCAAAGCTGTTGTTTAGAATCCAAGGACAGATAAAGAGCTTCCCAGACAAGAAAAAGCTAAAAGAGTTCACCACCAAACCAGTATTACATGAAATGTTAAAGGGTCTTCTTTAAGAAGAAAGAAAAAAAGATAAAAAATATTAATAATAAGATGGCAATAAATACCTATCTATCAACAATTGAATCTAAAACTCACAATAAACAAACAAGCAGAACAGAAACAGACTCACAGATACAGAACATTTTGATGGCTGCCCAATGGGAGAGAGGTTAGGGGTCCGGGTGAGAAAGGGGAACAGACTAAGAAGTGCAGCATGAGGAACACAGTCAGTAACATTCTAATAACTGTGTGTGGTGTCAGAAGGGCACAAGATCCACCAGGATGATCACACTTAGTAAGTTATATAACGTCTAATCACTGGGGTGTACACCTGAAACTAATATTGTATGTCGACTGTAAATAAAAAGTAAAAGATGATTCAAAAACTGTTTTTTATCAGTTGAATTTTTGAATGCAGAATCCCCAACTAGAAGAAAGTAAAGCTCCTTTGGTTGAAGGGGAAGCCTCACACACCCAACTCTGCCCCCCACCACGCACACATGCACAAATGCACGCCTGTGAGGTCCCCTGAGAGCCCGGAGCTCTGAGGAAGACGGTTTGGAAAGCACACTGGTGTGCTTGAGGCAGTGTCTCACACCCCCCCTGGTGTGACCGAGGCAGTGTCTTCCTGTGGCAGTGCGCTTCTTTGTTCAGGAAAGCATCCCAACGTCTAGGTCTCCGGACCAGAGTACGAGAGGAGGAAACTTCTATAAGACCCACAGGTGCAGCTGCACACAGAACCACCCGGTAGATCTGAAAATGAGACCCAAGATCCTCTCGCTGGAGCATCCACACTGAAACGGCGGGGCCCGCACCCGCTCTGGAGCTCCAGCGCTCGGAACCTGGCCTCACGCACGGAGATGTCTTTACTTCGTGACAGAATGATCCCGCGAGGCAACTGGGCGGTGGTGGCGATGCATCATCTCTTCCCTCCCCACACCTCCCAGGGCCTGTATCGCAGCCTTCCTTGGCACAATGAGTGGGGGTGAGTGTAAGGGAAACCTAAATACTGTTTCCAGTTCTTTCCCTGACCGTCCCACTCCAGCTTATCCCTGTATTCAACATGTATGCAACTGTCTTTCATTTCTCAGACACTTGGAGAATTTTTAAGATGTTACTTTTCAATGCATCCTGAGTTCTTAGCAAGAAAGATGCTAGAACGATGACACCTTTATTGACCAACAAGCTGGAGCGAGAGAGATTAGGAAGAAGATGGTTATCTAAAGGCGAGGGAACCTGGCAGCCTTGGGGCAAGGGGCCCAGAGCAGCGGGCAAGAGTCTTGCCAGCCCCTTCCAGCAGCCATCGCAGAGTGGAGGCCTCGCCGGGCTGACGGGAGCGGTGGGAAGGCGGGTGGGCCTGGCCTTCCTCTTCCCCCCTTATCACTGAGCTCTCCCTCCTCGCCAGTGTGGCATGTGCCCAGTCTGTAGGCCTCCTTCTGGGGCTCTGGGCTCTTTTAGGCCCCTGTTTAGTCAGTATTATCTCAAAAACTTAAACCATATTCTAAACACTTGCTGGCGTTTATATCTCTTATCATTCCTTATAACATTTGTTCTCAAATTAGTGGACAATAGAAAAACAATGGCTAAGAAAAATTAGATGCTTGAGTTGTACTCAAATCTACCAAATCAGAATCTACTGGGCCGGGCTGTGGGCAGCTGCATCTTAAATGAACCCTGCAGGCAACGCTGACATGAACCCACCTCTGAGAACTGCCGTTTCACAGCCTTCTCCAGGCGACTAACGCGTCCGCATGTGGTTTAAACTGTCTTCTTCCGCGGAGGGATATCGGTGTGATCTGCGCCCTGTCTCTCCCTCGATACGACTGAAGTCCTAAAAAGGACCCATCTAACTGCTGTACTCCATTACTTATCTATAAAAATATAATATGCCAAAATGTACAACCAGACTGGATCTACTTTCATAATTTAAGCAGAGGACTACCAATCTGCAGCGATCTCTTCTGCAGGACCAGGCAGTTTAATTAGGAGCTGGTAGGTGGAGCAACTGCCAATCATCCGGAGGGAGGTGGCACTTCCGGCAGGATGGACGTCTAAGTCTAGTCTGCGGCTGACACGGGAAATGCCCCCCAGCTTCCCTTGGTCTAGCTCGGAAGGCAGGCAGGTGAAGGTCTAACTGGCCAAGCCCCCCGAAAGGGAGGAGGAAGGGAGCACAGAATGAAGTGAGGGCTCTGGTGACTGCAAATTCTCAGCAGCAATCGGCCCCTCCTTCCCCCGCCCCCAGGGCGAGGCTGCTGGGGTCAGGAGCTGTGAGGTTCTCTGCTGCCATCAAGACTGAGCAGGATGGGGACCCATGTCAGGCTCTGCACACCATAATACAATCCCCTTTGATTAAAAGAAATTTCTGGTAATGAATTAAACAGACCCAAGGAAAAAAGGACACGGTGGTAATATATTCTCCTGGCACCCAGCACGCAGAAGGGGAGAGGGGGGAGAGAGAAAGGAGACATAAATAAAAGGGACTACTCACTGGGGCTTTTTTCTTCCGCAAGGTCACAGGCACAGAGCAGGTCAGAATCGATTGAGATGGGTTTCTGCTTAATCCAAAACTTAGTGCTGGCTTTCTGATTCGTAACAGGGTCTATCTCTACTTTGTCTCCAGAGATACCTGTAAGGCCGAGGGGAGGACAAAAAAAGAAGCCACAAGAAGTGGAAGGTGTAAGTGATTTCAGTGTAATCATTTGACCTGCTTTGTAAATCATAAATTGGATGAACATCAGCTCTTTCTTAGGGCTCGGGGGAATGCCATGGCTTAAAACCGACATAAGGAGACTCCCAATGGCACGCAGAAGTCACACAGTCTGGTTTCCTGGGCGGGTGAGGTCAGGGGGTGAACAACCAGAAAAATGTTAAGAAATACACCTCGTAGATAACAGAGATACAATATAGAGTTTACCTACATTGTGTTAACCCTACATTACCTTTACATTAAAATTAAATAAACTACAATATACGGTTCATTTAAAAACCATTTATGGTCAGAGGTCTTTTTTGGTGTTGTTGCTTTAGACTAAGATCTGTGTTGGACGGTAAATCTGTAGTATCACCTATGCCTAAAAAGCAAAGCTACCAATGAAGAGTTTCTGATCTGGAAAAATCTTACAAACTAAAAATAGGAAAAATCTGTCTTCCCTTCTCTGACATTAAATAATGATCCAAGCTGTATTTAAAGGAGGTCACTGGAGGATCAAAGAGTCCTTAACATAAAACCTTCAGAGCTGAAGTCCTGGGGCCTGGCTTCCAGCTGGGGAGGTCACTTCTCCACGGAGGGAGAGACGGCCGTGGGTGTGAGCTGTGTGCAGCACAGACATTGTAACAGGGCTCTGCAATAGGCTGTCGCACGCTGGTGTTCAGGTTTCACCTTCAGAACTCTGAAAGACTAACGCACGGCGCAGTGACTGGGAGCAAAGGTGTTCGGGGAACAAAGGCAGCGCCCAGCAGGGACGGTGTCCTGGGACACCTGTGCCGGTGCTCGGTGCTCGGCTGTGTCCCAGTGTCCCCAGGCGCTGCACGCTCAGCCCGACACACAGGTCCTAGGCTAGACGCTCTCTTTTTTTCTCTTCTGCTGAAAATTGAGGATTTCTGTTCACGAAGTGAGACAAAAACCTTCAATATGCCTTCTAGAGTGGGCCCCAGATGGAATCTTGAAAGTAATTAATTTTCAGGCCATAGTTTAAAGGTCAGGGTCAAAGTGAAAAGAGCAAAATGAAGTAAAGGTGTAAGAAACAAAACAATCAAATGCACATACTGTAACAGAAAAGACAATCGGAGTTAATATACTTCATTTTATGGATCACCCTTAGAAATTTTTCAATTCAATGCAGGGAAACTTAGTAGGCCAGAAGAAAAAGCAGATAAAAGAAACAACTTGATTAAAACAACAGCAGCAGGCCTGGCTGGTGTGGCTCAGTGGACTGAGTGCCGGCCTATGCACCCAAAGGTCGCTGGTTGGATTCCCAGTCAGGGCACGTGCCTGGGTTTCGGGCCAGGTCCCCAGTTGGGGACACGTGGGAGGCAACTCAAACACACTGATATTCCTCTCCTTCTCTTCCTCCCTCCTTTCCCCTCTCTCTAAAAAGAAATAAAATCTTTAAAGCAACAGCAAACATACAACACCCCCGCAATAACCACAGTCTGAGAGCAAATTTAAAACTAAAAAAGAAAACGTGTACAAACTTCTAGTGATTAGGTGCGCCACACACCTCCCTGGGTTCTGCTGTACGTCACGCATAAAGACACCCCCGCGCAGCCAGACAAAGGCAGGAGACGACGGACAGACCGCACGGAGCCTCCTCGGCCGCCTCTGGAGGGGGCCATGCCGTGCAGCTACTTAACCCTGGCCATTACTCTGTGGTCTTTGGAAAAGACGAGCAATTGGTATTTTTTTATTAATCGAATGCTGGAATTTGTCATTAGACATATTTCAGGAGCACCATATTTCAATTAGGCATAATGTCATAAGTCCAATTGACTCTGCACGTTCGGGTCTAGATGATTTCAGGAGGGGGAGAATGTATCGGGAGACCAATTTTATTACATTTCACTTGAAAGAGATTACGACCACCCAGTTGCACTCCTCCCTCCACTTTGGTCATTAATTGCTAAAGGTCCGGACACGTCTATGGTTCCCTGAGAGAAGGAAGCACTCACGCCGTGGCTGCTGGTTTTTTTTTTTTTTTTTTTTGGTCCCCTCTCTTTCTGCTTCTTATTTTGACATTTATAAAAGTCAGAACGAGCAGAGCAAAATAAATGTGCATATCTCTTATGTGGAATAGATCCTGCCCACATTTCTTTCTCAGCGAGAGAGGGGAAAAAAATCATCACCAGAGAGACATGGTTTTAAAATTTCGTTCTACGGCCCTGCAACTCCTGAAGCCGTAGTCAGTCAATATTGTTAATGTACCTTGTTAATTTGATGGGATTTGTCAGGTAACTCCACTGGAAAATTATATAAAACTGTTCCAGATGAAAAGATGATAGTGACATGAATTAAAGTGATAGAACAACAGTGGAATATAAACCAGAAATGACACCCAAAGTGGCTGTTGATTTATTGCTGTACTGAGTTTGGTTCTGGGCTCCCATGTATATTAGTGCTACAAATCTGGGTCCATTTAGCAGAGGGATGCTCATACATACATCACCAGCTCCTGCTCCAAGCCAAGGTCACTCCCCATTGCATCAATCTTTTCAACGGAGCTTACTTCACAAAGCAGGACTGTTGTAACCATCTCGGATGTAACAGACTCTCGTCCTCTTTCATCTTTCTTTTATCATGTAAGGTACACTTTAACTTCTATTATTTTTATCTGCAAATTGTTACTGTATAGTTCATCAATTATGGGCTGTATCTCTACATCAATTTCCTAAGCTCTGCACGGCCACAGGAACACTTTCCCAATGACGCCCTTTCCTGGGGTAACTGTGCAGTCACTGTTCATGGAGGAGAACCCCAAGTCTGGGGTTTGGAAGTGAAGATGTGGGAGATGAATGTACTAGGTTCAAGATGGGCAGGCAGGTGGAACGCCCTTTAAACAACTGGTGTGTTCCAAAAAAGTTGCGTGTAAATCAGATTTTTTCTGAATCAAATCACATTCCCCACTGACTTCTAGGTCCAGAGATACTTTATCTTCATTTTGGATTGATCTGTAATTGGCAGGGGCCCTCAACACTTTAGTTTTAAGTTTCTCTGCCCTGCAGGCTTTCAGTCAAATAGTTAATGATCTGTAAAACACTTGCCTGCCTAGAGGAGCCACTATTTAAAGGAACCTGTAAGGGAATCTGTCCTGAGGGGAAAACTCCTTTTGTACATTAAAGAATCTCATCCTACTTGAGATGTGTGTAAGTCTCAGCTTCTTGAAGCAGGGCACGTGGCCCCCCAGGACCCTACTTGCTCTTGGTGGAGAAGTGGCAGCCCTCCACCTCTTGTCCACAGGGCTGGTCGAGCCGTCCACAGCAGGAGCCCAGGTTCCTGAGCACACCCAGACTCCACTGCTAGAGTCCATGGAATCCAGCCTGGAAACAAACTGAGCCCTCTCTGTCCCTGACCTGGGAGTCTGAGGTATGCTTCTGGCTGGAAGGAGGCGGCAGCCTGGTGGAGAGGGGACCAGTTAGGAGGCTGGTGCCACACTCTAGGCCAGGCCAGGGCAAAGGGAAGTGAACATTAACTGGCTCCAGCTATGTGCCAGCACGGTTAGAAATCCTTTGTGTGCACTGATTCAAGTCTTGCAACCGAACCATGTTGGTCACTGTGTGCATCCCTATTTTATAGACGAGGAAACGGACACACAGGGAGGTTAGGGAACTTGCCCAAGATCACAGCTAAAAAGCGGCAAGGCTGGAATGTGAGACAGCGAGGCAATCTGGTTCCAGAGTGTGTCCTCCCGGCTACCACACTCTTCTGCAAGAACCATGCTAGGGGTTTTACGTAACGCACCACAGGAGAGGTGAGGTGCTTGTCGAAGGCTGGAGAGCTTTTAAGTGGAAAAGCCGTTTTCACACCCACAGCTTCCTGGTTCCCAAACGCGGCGCTCTGCTCTGCTCAGACTCATTCAGCTGAGTGAAGAGGACCTGGCGAGGAAGGCCGCCCGCCCCGTCTCCAGTCCCTTCTCTCAATTTCCAACAAGGAACGAACGGATATTCAGATGGGACGATACATGCACAGTTGTTTTGGTTCATACATGGGAAACTGGAGCATGAAACCCTATCAACAGCATCATCATCATCATCATCATCATCTCTGGACCACTGGGCATGGTTTTAATTTCCCTGGCTGAAGTTTTAGTGTACAGTCACTGAAAGAAAGGCAGAGGCACTGCCCGCAGTGTTACCAGGCGCTATTTGTAAGTAATTCAAGTCGCAAACATACATCTCAGAAAACAGGGGAAGCCGGCTTTTGTTAAGTTTACTTTTCTGCAACTTAAATGGCCAAACGATCGAGGATTCGTTAATCCAGCCATGAAGGAATACAGCAGGACCATGAGAAATTATGTGAGAGAAAAGCTTTGACTTGGAAAAATTCTTAGGTTTTGTGAAAAGGACAAAAAAATATTTGTAGAGAAGAAATGGAAAGAACATGCTCCAAACTGGTCGGTGGTCAACTGTAGCCAGTGGGACTATGTCGTTTCCTTTTCTGTATTTTTCCAAAATAAAAATTTCACCCCAAATAAATCCAAGCCTTTTTAAAAGTTGGCTTTTCCCTTTTTGGTTTCTATTTCAGAATTTAGCATGGCTGAGTTCTGTAATGGCTAACCATGAAAAGGGATCCTAACTGAAGGTCACGTCCGTCCAGCAGTTCTCACGTAACCGGAAGACGGCTGCTGGGAAGGGCTCCGCGGCGCCCGGCACTCGACCTGATGCCCCTCTGACGGTGGTGCCCAGCGCCCCCACGTCCGGAGAGGGCTGGCCCGAAGATCCTCGGAAGCAAGGGAGGCCATCCGCCTCCTTCCGCAGGTCTCCCCCACCCCTACTGGGCCACGGCCGCCTGTCATGACCTTTTCATGCCCCCACTTCTGACAGTTCCCAGACACAGCGGGCCCAGCCTCACTGGAAGCAAACTCTCACACCACCGGTCCAAGGCAGAAAACACCGCCTGACCGCTGTCCTGCACCACCGCCGCCAGCATATAAATCCTGTACGTAACAAGGCAGCCCAAACGTAAACAGAAACGCAGCTCTAACGCGTACGCGGCTCTCTGGGGAAAGGCCTGTCCAGGGCTGCGGCGTTCACAAGGGGACCCTTGTCTGTTTGAGCTAACCCAGCAGTTTCCATGCAAGGAAATTGGCGCCGTGTATCCCTTCTGCTAACGCGGTCCTCCTCCGAGCCGCCCCTGGGCTGGGCCCCTGGGTGCGGAGGCTGACTGAGAGCTTGCTGCAACCTGTCGGGAGGGCAGCGGGAGCCCGGTTCAGACTTAAAGGCAGCGGTGCAGAGAGGGGCGGGGCAAGGGCTTGGCGACCGAGAGCTCTGAGCTCAAACGTCTGCTTTCCCATTTCCTACCTACAGCACTGGCCAACCTGCTGTGGGAATGGTGACGGGTCCCAGTGCTGACCTCACGGGCTTGCTGCAGGGTCAAGGGGAACAAGACTTGTAAGGTGCATGGAAGAGCGATCAGGTCACAGCTAGCGACCTGTACTACTACTTCTCGTGACTATTGTTATCCAGAGGGAGGCGCTGGGCTGTGACACAGATTCCGTGATGAGGGCCAGACTGGTAGAGCTCAGCCCGCCATGGAAGGGATGGGAACAAGGGACCTGCCGGCCCCAGACCGGGGGTGGGGGCAAGTCTCCCTGGGGCCTGCTCCAGACCCCAGCCTTGGGAGGGCCAGGGCCAGGATCCACAACGATTCTGTTCCGCTGGGAAACCACCGCCCTCACATCCCCGAGTCTTCACAGGAACCTCCCGTCACCAGGGGTCCCTGGGGATGCCTCCCTTCTGTGACCTCTGAGAGTTCAAGTCACCATCAGGAGGAACGCTCCCACACCTGGAGCTGTGGAGACGCGTGTGCTCGGGAAGCCCCGTCCCACAGAGCCCCTTGGTTGTGAATCTGGAGACCCGGATTGTGCCAGCACACTCCCATGGTGTTATCCTGCTCTCCCTCAATGCAGCAGCAGCAGCAGCACCAGTTCCTGAGGTCTCATGAAACTGGAATGGAATATAGAGCATGTGATAAATTTAGGGAGAGTGCCTGGCGCATAGTAAGAGCTCCATCAGTTACTCCGGAAATCATTACTGAGGATGGACCTCAGAGAGGTGAAACGATGCCTCTGCCCAGCGTGAATCAAGTCAGTAAGCAGCAAAGCTGGGGCTGAAGCCCAGGTCTGCCTGACTGGTCTCGTGTGTTCTGACCCGTCGGCTGTTTCCTAGGGTCCCAGGGGAGTGTGCTGGACTCTTAGGAGGCGTGGCTTCTGTGAGACACACTTAAAATGCCCCTTTAGCAAGCTAAAACACCAGCCTGGCAGGAATCAGGGCATTTGACGTTCCATGCCTCAGTGTATCTCCTGAGTTATTGTTTATTTGCTCAGACATCGAGAGCTGTGGTTCATTCATCAATTTCCTACCGCTCTGAATCTAAGACCACAAAATCCCTACTGTTGTTAAACCCTGGAGCAGCTTTTTACACAGCTCCACAATCGTCCTGTCTTCAGGTTACCTGGAGCCCAGGAAAGCCTGGGGAAGCCTCCCGGGAGGGCCGCTTAATGACTCTTTGCCAGGGTGGATCTCACTGAATCTACACGGCCAGTCGATAGCGTCCACAGAGCAGCCAGGGAAGTCTCTGACACTTGCCTGGATTTACACACGGGATCAGACACACAGGCTGCTTGGGCTTAACGAGACCTCCGAGATCGCCTCGTCTGGGGTTTTCCTTCTCTATATGAAGAGACTGGGGCTCAGGGCAAGGGCCGGACTTGTCTGATGTCACCCTCTGGTGACAGAGCTGTAGCCGTAACTCACATCCCCATGCTCCCTGGCCAGGGCTGAAACAGACCGGCTCTCCTGTCTCACTACGCAAAGCTCTCAAAGTGGGTATATTCGCACAGCGATGAAATGCGTTACAGTATAAAATATTTAGAAACCCAAAATAGATGACAAAGTCATACTGTGAGTCACCGCTAGAATGAAACCCAGCAGAGCTTGACATTCCTCCGATCAAGTGAGATACTGGGGCCCAGGATCACCGGCTCCATTCGAGGGGGTAACCATCCGAAACCACTTGGGAACCCAGCTAAAAGCTGGCAATTCCAACGTGTGGTCAGTGACAAATCTAGGTGTACTGGACTAGATCACTGTCCTTAGATGCAAACTAAGGGGTGGCCTGAACACGAGCGAGACCGTGAACACACAGCAATGCTCCGCACAGCCCTCAAGGGCAGAGCTTACTGACTGAGACCTGGGACTGTTTAATTCCAGTAACACCTGTCCTCAGGTGAGGGCTAAATTCTCTCGGGAGAGAAGGCAGTTACAAAGATTTTGTGCTGGCGCAGTTAGAGCCCCAAATTAAGTATTGTCCTGGTATACAGACACCTCAGCTGAGCTTACGATGTGAATTAGGAAGCAGTAATGCTGTTTCCTAAGGTAATTTAGAACGTCACTCACAGGGTGGCAAACCCAGGTCTTCCCCACGCCAGACGCAGGCACCCTGCTGGAGCTCAAGTGCAGAAGGCGAGGAAGGGGTGGAGGGGGCAGAACCCTGCCGCCCTCTCGGACATCCTATTCCATTCATTCCCTGATGCTGGCCGTTCTTAACCTCTTCCAATTCTCGATTCCTTCTCAGCTACCTGAGAAAGCTGACACATTGTCATCAGGAATTCTCAAAACAGCGGATCTGGGAGCAGGCAGCTAGAGGAAGGTACGCAGCTGGGAAAGGCCCCCAGAGTTCCGGCGTCCCGGCCAGGGGGTCTCCCTCTCAGCCCCACCGCCGCAGGAATCACCACCTGGGTGAGGGGATTTTCTGGAGGCAGTCTTGACAGCATCCGTCGTGCTCTCACAAGTTCACCCGTATTTTTTAGTATTCAATATCTAGTCTAGATATTGGACCAGAAAATGTTGCCATAAGAGGGATGGAGCAATCATTTGATACTAGAATTGCCATCCTCAAATTCCTCAGTGGACCCAGGGATTTTGGAGTGAAGCACAATGCATGTCTCACGATCATTTTAGTGTCTTTGACAGGAGGCTTAACTCCTTAGTGTTCAAAAAGAAAATGACACAGAAATGTGGAAGGAAGCCCGATCCACTTCTCAGAGCATACATTTCCAGATCATGCAGTTACGTGAACTACGGACCGCAGACTCCCCACCAGGAAATAGCGGGCACTGCTTCCTTCACACGGCCACGCAGAGCTAGCGCCAGCATCAGAGTGAGCCTGAGGGGCAACCAAGTCCAGGCCCAAAACTTCGCTTTCACTCTCGTAGGCCTGTGTTGTCAATGCGTTTAAGTTTGCACATTGTACGAGGGGAACCCAACGTGTCCCCCCAGAATTATCTGCTGGAGGGCGGGCCCCTTGCAGCCCAGGCCTCCCCCGCTGCGTGTTCTAGGAACCCATCTCTATCAGCGTACCAGTGGGCACTGCTGTCAGAGGCTGCGTTCGGCTTCAATGAGTTTTTTTTTTGAAGACTCTTTCAACACGTTTGCCCATTTCATGACGGGTGATTTACGAGCACACCTGCCTACCCTGCACTGAATGTTCAGCAGTTTTTGACCAAAAACTGGCATGACCCCTGTGCCCCACCCTCCTTATTCACCCTATCTTGCTCTGAGCAACCTTTTCCTGTTTCCCCAGATGAAAAAAGACCTCAAAGGGACATGTTTTGCCGATGTGGAAGAGGTGAAACAAAAAATGGCGGAAGCGTGAAAAGGCATCGAAATTGACAAGTCTGAAAACTGTTTTGAGCAGTGGGAAAAGTCTCGATGGGTGTATTGCATCAGATGGAGAATACTTTGAAGGTGACTGAAGTTTAAACATGTAAGACCACACAGTTTTTTATAAATAAATTCCAAGTTGATTTTGCCCCCCCTTGCATATTAAAAATTAACACTGTAATAAAGCTTGCCTTGAGTTACAGATATTAACTAGGGGGTTAAACAGTAAATACAACAGGACGGATAAACCGGGGAAGACACTAGATGGCAAACACGCTGCCCCTCATCACGCTCAGCCCCAGACCAGACATTTTTAATCAATCACAGAGCTTCCTTCTGCTGCCCTCAGACGTGGCTCAGGATGCTGCCTCAGCACGATGCTCTGGGCAGCCCTTAGAAACCGGACTGGAGTCGGCTTCTGAGACGCAAGTTCATTGTCTTCTCTAAGATATGTGCTATTGCTCTTGGCAATTTTGATAAATAACTACTGTGATCACAAGTATTACGATTACACTTGTGGACTGTTTTATGAAGAGATAAGGGAGGTGGCTTTTTTGTAGAGGTTATTTTACAATGTAGTCTTTATCTGTGAATCCAATACAGACTTTGTATAGCCTATACAGAACTGTTGGGCTACATGTACAACACAACACAGATAGTATATTGTGTATTTATACTGTGGTGTGAGTTCAAGGTACATTATGTTTCCCTCTGGTGACAGAGGACAGTCTACAGTGACAAATGATTAGGTGAAGGAATCAAGTTAGCACAAGTGGCACAACTATCACAGCATTTCTCAGCCTGAGACTGTTCAGGAAAACCAGGCTGACCTGCCCAGTCGGTCAGTGAAAACAAGCCCTGGACAAAGAGATAAGGGGTTGGAAAGCCCTTTGCATGCTTGGAGGCCGTGTTTCTCAAACCCCACAAAATAGAAGGGAGACTGGGAGCCAGGAGGTCTGGGATGAGGTCACGGACCTGGTAATTCTGACACGGGGTCAGGACGGGAAGCACAGCTGGGCGTGCGGTATAAAGGGGTGCGGTATAAAGGAGAGCTACACGATGGTGATGGCGGCGGCTTGGCCCTCTCCGCCTTGTTTTTCATAGGTTTCTGGGCGGCCCCTTGGCAGGTGCCTCACAGCTCGGCTCCTGCCAGCCAGCCAACAGATACTCACTGATACTACACGACGGGCTTTCTCGATCGCGGCTGGCATTCACCATCTGACCCTTTTAGCTTCGATTTCCCCCAAACCCACGCACCCTGCTAGTCTTGCCGTGTTTGGGTCGCACCCATGTCTTAGGGCCTGACCCTATGGTCGGCCACACAGCATCAGGCAACAGGGAGATCAAGTAATGAAAAAACCCTCAACTTGGCCCAAGCTCAAGCAAGGGCTACCCTCAAAGAGCATTTGTACTTTTAGGCCCAGCGCAGAGGGGACGCAGGCAAGACAACACACCCCCAGAATGTTTTCGGGAAAGGAGGAACGGGCAGGGATGGCGGCTTTGTTTGGTGAGCCTTCCAGAGCAGGGACGGCACACGGCCGCCGCCAACGACTGGCAGGAGCTGCTCGCTGGGCTGTGTTGGGGAGGATTCCGAGGTCAGGTCCAGGCCTGGGGGGAGTGCAGCGACTGACTGAAACGTGACTGGAAGGTGAGAGAGTGCCACCCACTGAGTGTCCACACGGGCACTGAGCGCCAGACGCCAGGGAGGGAGAAGGCGGAGGGATGTGCGAACAGTTTACAACCGGCCAAACGGAAGCAGGTAAGGTGCTAATGACTGAGGCATCTGCGGCAGGAGGGACTGAGTGTAGCACATGAGTTGGGTTTCGGTCCCAGTTCTCCTACTGGGGCTGGACACCCCGCTGTGTATCTGATGGCTCAGGGCGCGGGGAAGGGAGTTATGGCCTATTAGGTAGTGCCTCCGTGCCAGCCAGCACTGAGAGCTTTACACGTACACGCATCACGTTATTTCATGGTTATTTCGTTAACTCCTCCAGCCTGTCTTCTCAGTCGGAAATGGGCGTGGCATCCTCAGCGTGCTGCGTGGGTTAAACAGGGCAGCAGGGCGAACGCTCCCTGCAGACTGGACATTGTTACAGAACCACAGGGTGTCAGCGCAGCGACGACTCGCGTTCATGGATGGGCGTGCTGCGGCAGCCAGCCTCAGACAGCCCTCACTCCAGCTTCATTACTGACGTGGCTTCTCCCTGTACCCCAGTTTCCTCACATGAAACACGGAGGTAATATCAGTACTATTTCATAGTAGAGCTGTAATTACAGGGGACAACGCATGTAAAAAAGTGATCAGCAGAGTGCTTGGCACGCAGTAAGCACTCAATGAACAATAACCGCTTCTAAAAATTGTAATTCTTCTTGTTACTAGTATTTTAAAAGATCAGATTTCTGCCATGGGTTTCTTTAATAGACTCTAATAAACTTTCCAATCATAGAAAAGTCTGGCAGGAAACTCGTTTAACTTTGGGTCCTGCAGATCAAAGTCTGACCCCCTCATCCCCTGGCCTCGGAGACACGGGGCAGATGGTGACACCGGCGCGCGGCCACTGCGGCCCGTCAGAAGACCAGCAGCCGGGCCGGCACCGCAGAGCCTGGGAACTCCGACCGTAGCTGTGTGCTCTCACGTACCACGGACTCCGGGCGGTTCTGTGGACTCAGCAGGGCCTCTGGGTAAATGCTGCACACGGACGCTTACCACTTAGCAGCCCCTGCCACAGGGGGCAAGTGAACGCCCCGCTCTGACGGACACGGGATGGCGAGCGGAGGAGGCCCTCCATCAGTGTCAGGGAAGATCTGAAGCACCTGGCCAGTCAGCTGAAATGAAGTAAATTATTCACTGATCTCGGGACCCGGCCGCTCGCTTGAAGGCTCACGGAGGGTGTGCTGACCGCTGCCCTGCGCCAGGCTCCGTTTCGGCAAGGGGGAGTTTCTGGGCTGCTGCAGGCAGGCTTTTGGTGTTGTCGTCGGAGGAAAGGGTGTTACCCTCTGCTTTGCAAGGGGGTGAGAAGGTTTTAAGTTACACATCTGAACTCATGTACGTGGGACAGGAAATGAGTGCATTTATTCACTGCACAGTGCAGCGCCCATGGGCACAGTTTATCTGATTGTCAAAAAATTCCTTAGGACTAATTAATGAAGTTTCTGCTTTACAACGCTAAAGGCTGAACTTAAACCATAACGGAAACGCGCTGACGTGTTTCAGGAGCTCCTCAGAGCCGTGACTTTCCACCAGAGGGCGCCATGTGTACCAGTAGAAGCCTCCAGAGGTGACCAGGACCCGGCGTCTAGTCACTCCATTGCTGAGAACCACCGCTCTAGGGAGAGAGACTCGTACCATTGTCATCATCCATTCCTACCTGGGAAGTCCCACTGTGGCTACAACAGAGCCACTACCTGCTCTGAGTGACGCGGTTCAAGACTTTCAAGATGGTGGACTGGGAGTGAAAGCAGTAGGCAAACTAGGCAATAGTGACGGAAACAACAGCACTAAGATAAGCGACCGTTGCGAATACAGCTTCCATGCACGGCTGCCATATAATCCTGAGAGGTTAAAACAATTTGCATTTTGTGAATGACAAACACGAAGGCTGCCAGGGACAGGACTTGTCCAAGGTGACACTGCTGGTAAGCAGAAATGCTGGGGTCCAAACCCAGTCCTGACTGCAGAGCTCGGGCTCTTCTCCCAGACCCTTCTGTGGACCTCGCCTTTCAGTGAACAAAGAGGGCAGGATCTGGTGAATCCAAGGTTGGCTTTTTGCCTTCGGAAAAAAGCAGGGGGAAGAAGGCCACGAGGCTGGTGCTGCACTCAGGCTTGTACAAACTGGATGTCTGAGTAGCATTCTTGTTTCGGTAAACTCCTCACTGATCACGTACCAATGGAAAGTACATAAATCTCAAGAGTGTGCATGACTTGACTGCCACGAATCCCCACACTCATGGAATCAGCACCCAGATAAGGAACGGAACTCGACCAGCCTCCCAGAAGGTCCGCTTCTCGTGCAAGCGCCCCAGGATCACCACCATCATCACCTCCACACGGCACGGTGTTCTTGTGTATTTTTTAACGTTATGTAAATGGAATCGTACGGTATGTACTTTCACCACCCTTTTTGGATCTGGTTTCTTTTTGAGCATTTTTAAAGCTACTTTAAAGACTTAGCTCTTTTTCTTTTTTTATAAGGAGGAAGAAACAGTCTAGAGTGGGGAAAGCAAGGTGGGTTCTGTGTTTTGGTTCAAAGTTACTGAGTGCCAACTCATCTGTTTAGTTTGTTAGAACCACCATTATCTTTTTTTAAATTTTATTTTAAAAAGTGTTATCGACCTTGGAGAGAAAAAGGGAGGAAGGGTGTGAGAGAGAAACATCGATTTGCCATTCCATCCATCCATAGGGCCACTGGTTTATTCTTGCATGTGCCCTGACCAGGCATTGAACTCACGACCAGCACTGGGACCACACTCCAACCAACCGAGCCACCCAGCTAGGGCTGGAATCGCCATCATCTTAGCAGCCGACATTCACCGGGCACTTGCTACGTGCCAGGTGCCTTTCCAAGTGTTCTGCGTGTGTTATGACATTTCATCCCCATAATTACCATATCTGTGGGACAGGCACTATTATCTCTATTTTACGAATGAGGAAACTGAGACTGTGAATCATTTGCCTATGATGATACAACTAATAAATGAGCCAGGGTTTGAACCAGGCTTCTAAGTCCTGAGTCTGTCCTCTAAGTGCTCCTCTACTTTGCTTCTCCACTAACGGCTCTCATTCACAGAAGCTTCCCCAACTGCCAGGCCCTGTGCTAGTGCTTAACATGGGCTAGCTGCCCCGTTCCCATGGCAACCCGAAGAAGCTGGTACTCCTGACTTTCCCATTTAGGCAGAATGGAACTGAGGCTCAGAAAGATGAAGACACTTGCCCAACATGGCTGGTTCTTGATGGAGCTACAATTTAAATCAGCTGTGATTCAGACACTCGTTTCTTAATTTCTAAGCTGTACTGTCAGTGTATTTCAAGCTCCTGTCAGTCAAGTTGGGAAGAAATTATTGAGATTATTTTTCTGGCTTTATTATAAATTAGCCAGACTAATACCAACATCAGAAAAGATTTGATGATGAGACACATACAAAGCATTTGTGAGAAACATAAAAGTCGTGAGCCTTAGAATTAGAATCCCAGCCTTCTCCGTTTATGCATGAAGCAAACACGGCCCAGGAGGGGCGCTGGGGCAGAGGTCAGCGGCACAGCCCGGGTGCATACAGTTCGGCTCTGTGACTGAGCAAGCCAGGCTGCATCCCTGCTCCTCTCCTCCCAGCATCCTTTGCTAGGGAGCAGGCGCGGTCACACTGGCCAGACCTGGGCTCTGCTCCTGACACCGCCACCCACCTGCCGCGTGAGCTTGAGCGCGAGCCCTCACCTCCCTGCACCTCATTTCCCTGCCCTGTCAGATTAGAGGGGGACAGGAAAACGCTGTTCTCTAGGCGGCTAAGCAGTGCATGGAGAGCACTTAGCACAGCGCCTACCCACAGCGGACACCTCTGAGTGACAGCCATGACGACAGTGACGTATTAATGCTGTGTTGACTACTGTGACACTTTTTCTGCTCCTGTGGGGTTGAAGTCAAAACAGAAATTGAGCATTTCGTTGGAACAAGTTAACCCCAAACATCAGCTGAAAGTTAGTTCCGATCTGTGTGGTGAGAACCCAAATACAATTTCTGAGATCATTAAAAAGCCTCCTGAATAAACTCACGAACGAACAGACAATGGATCCGCCGAGTGCGAAAGGCAAGTGCGATGCTCCCGAGCGTTCTAAGGGTAGCACGTAAGAGAGCTGCAGAGTGAAAAGGATGATGGGACTTCGCGGAGGCCAACCAGTTCGAAAAGAGTCTCAAGTTAGTTCTACTGCTCTTCTGTTCATAAAAGAGGTACTTGAAACTCCATCGCTCACACACTTCCTCCAGAAACAAACGACCATCAGGCATCTGGGTCACGTACCAGTTGCACGCCGTTTGCGTCCCTATTTCCTCACCGACTGCTGACGGGAAGGGCTCAGCTTATTGTCTGCTCACGCACTTACCTAGCTGGACATCGGTCGTGATGCGCAGTCTGTGGATCATGCTGACTTTGAATGACTTGTAATGGTGGCTGCTCAGCATATCCTGCACCGTGGCTATGTCGATCTGCGAATCCTCCTCGAAAACCCCGTCTGCCCTTGAACCTGGGGAGGAAAAAGCAGTTTAACACATAAAGATACATGAGGCTTGGCAAATGGTGTCTGCTTAAAATGCTTTGGGATACATTAAAACAATATGGGCTATTTAATTTGGAGAAGAAAAGTCTGAGCGATGACTTAATAATGCCATTCCAGTAAACAGAGGATGGTAACATATTAATCACTCAACAATTAATCCCCCACGCACTGCCTGTTCTGTGGCAGGCCCTTGGCCAGGCAGAAGGGCTACAGAGGGAGAGAAAAACTCCGGCTTGCCAGAGCTCTCAGTCTCCACAGAAGTTAAGTCAAAAGTCGCAAAAGCACGAGCGGTCACATTTCTTGTTTCTTTTTCTAATATTAATTTTCCCCGATCATAAAAGTGATCTATGTTTCTTGAAGAATCCCTGTCCTTTCTGAGATTCTCGAACTGCCTATTTATCAGCTGGCCATCCTGCACCCGACTCTCTGCTTTTGAGGTGAAGTCACGTGTCCAAGGTCATGCTAAAAAGCAAGGCTACACTCTCTCCCCCCGGTGGCTGCAGAGTGGTCCTCTGCTGGTGCCATTCACCTGAGGGAGGGGACACCCAGAGATGGCGCCACAGGGGCAGCCGGAGAGAACTCCTCGGGACAGAGGTGGAGTAGGAAAACATGCTAGGTTTGGGTATAAAACAGGAATATTTTGTTCCATAACTGGCAGCCTAACAACTACGCGTTTCCTTCCTAGTTGCAGCTTACATTACAGTGTGTGGCGAGCTTTTAAGTCAGACCTGGTTCCTGATGCCGTCACACTGACTTCATCTATGAGGAACCGTGCGCGCTCTTTCCACACACGCCAGTTATTCCCAGTGTGGACCACTCTCGACAGTGCTCCCCCTCGTGAGGACCCAGCCTCGCCCTTAACGGGCGGGCCGTTCACCGAAGGCCTGCGGCACAGTCCCGTCTTAGCGAGCTGGCACCCGCTGCCCTCTCTGCCCAGGCCTCCCTTCTCCTCGGTTTACTCCCTCCGGGCCTGTCCCGCCAGGCCTGCTCCCTACTGCTCCTGAAGAGCTCGTTTCGGGTGACACTCCGGCAAAGCGCGCCCTCGCCTCCGTTCCCCCGCAGCCCAGCTCACCTCCTGTCACCACCCTGCATCTTCCTTCAGAGGAGATATCCGTCCCCACCATTAGGCTGCTTCACTCGCCACTGCAGCCCAGACCCCGCGGCGCGGCCACGCAGGGGACAAAGCAAGCGCTCAGTGAAAATGCCCTGGACGAACACCAGGTGCCGTCTCCGCAGGACGGTGAGGATCGGGGAGGCCGGGCGACCTCACCAGCGTCACTTCGCCAGGATGAGCGGAGCTGCACTGGACGCCTGCAAGCGCCGCTGGGTGACCTGCTTCCCTTCTCAGGGACACCTGGGACGCCGTCCTCACGCTCACCACCTCCCCTGGGTAACGTCCCCACCTCAAACTGAGAGGCTGGCTGGAATTTACAGTTTTGAATAATCATCCACTTTCTCCAATATTTATTTTACTGAAACAGAACAGCTAAGATATATTTATTTCTATTTTAGCAATACGTACGTACATACAGACACTGTGGAGAATTTGGGTGAAATATTAAAACCCTTTCATGTTTTAAGAATCATTTAAAGCCATCTTTTCTTAGAAAATGCCATTATTAGATACAACTTAGCTTAAGAATTTCTATTTTCTTTATTAATTAGTATTTTCTAAATATTGCAGGTATTTGATTTGGAAAGAGGTTAACAGCTCATTATGTTAAAATGCCAATTACTAAAAAAAAACACACTTAAGAGTTTTACATTTTATGATATTGGATTAAAACCAATTTAAAAATTACTATAACGTGACATATAATTTTTTACTGAGCAATTTCAATGCCAGCTGCTAATAAAGCATCTTAGCTGTAAATGATAATTCAGATGCTTTTAGATAAAGTGGTGCATAAATATGGTTGGAAATTGATTTAGCTTCTCACAGAAGCTACTGAGGAATGACATATTTTGTTTAATACACCAGCTAATGTAGTCCTAAAAGCTCAAACAAGTGCCAGTTTTCACTCCTAAATTTGCTGTGGGAGATTAATGAAAACTTTATATTTTGCTGAAATGTTAATAACAGGCAGACGAGATGATAGGATTTTAGTAGAGGTCTTAAAGCTATGGAATAACCAGCAAGGCTTGTCAATTTTCTTCTATTAATTTTATTCAAGACTTATATAGCTGGAGCTGGCTCAACATACTAATGCTTCTCGCATTGACCTTCCACTCTCTGACAGTGTAAATTCATATCCCATTCGAGGATGTAGGTCCCCTGGTACTTGAGCGCGTTCTGAGCCGTGCGCCCCAGCTGACGAAGGGGCACGTCTGCTTCCACGACTAGAAGGGCAACAGCACCTGGGGGAGCAGAGAGGGAAGACACAGCCCTGCGGTGCCTCCACGACATGGGGTGCACCCCAAAGCAGGGCATCCGCTGAACGGAACAGCTTCGGCCCCGGAGCTCCAGAGCCACTTCTTTTCAAAGCAGCTTCGGGAGTGCCGCTGCTTGGTGGGGACCTCCGTGCACGGACCAGCCGGCCGCGCCACCTGCGCCTGCTCTCCCTGGCCCGCTGCGCGCTGGGCTCTGGAGGCGCACGGGAGGGCCAGGCAGGGTTCCTGGTCTTCAGGAACTCGCAGACTTGCTGCGGAACACAAAGAAAACAGTACAAAGCAGAGAGCAGTGCCTGATGCACGGTGCAGGTGACAGACTCGTCCTCGAAGACGAACAGCTGAAGCAGATCATTACACTGAAAGCCCGCTGTTGGACAGGCAAGTTCTGTGACTCTGCACAGGCACCTGGTCCAGTCACGTCCTTCTAGAAAGGAGCAGGCCGACCTCCCATGAAATATGCCTGACACTGCACCATGTGCGTATTAAAATTATTACCGTACTATCAACTGCACATTTAAAAACCCACCTCTGCTCAGGAGAAGACATTTTTATTTACTCAAAGTAAAAAGTAGAGAGAACCACAATGTCTTAAAAGTAAACATATTAACAAAAACACTCCCCAACCTGTTACTTTAATTGAAATATTGCCCTTTGGTATTTTGTTAAATTAGCAATTAAAAAGGTCACAAGCAATTAAAGGAAACAAAAGCCACACTGTGTTCATCTACATTAATGCTGAACTGGGCCTGTTGGTGAATGACAAGATAAATTATAATGGTGCCTTCAAAGACTTCACAATGTATTTTGTCAAAGTCAGGAGTGTTAATGTCTCTATGTGCCATGGATTACCATAATGTATTGTGTCAAAACGCTCGAGCTGCAATAACTCAAAGATGTATTGTGATAGATCAAATTCTGGGGTGGGGCCTGGAAGTGACTGGAGCACAGATTTCAAATGGACTGACAACAGGCTCTGGAAGAATGACAGAGTACACTGATACTGTGCAAAGGTGCGAGGGAATCAGAAAACCCACGGGCAAGAAGCTTGACTCTCTCGAGTAAGAAATTAGGAAGGATCCTGTTCTAGCTGTTTGCTTAGTTTGCTTTTGTTTTAGGTGTGGTTCTTAATAGCTGTGATTTTGCTGTCTTTTCATTGTCATATTTTTGATCTTCTTTTTCTTAGATAAGTTCCTTTAACATTTCATATAATAAGAGCTTGGTGATGATGAACTCCTTGAACTTGACCTTATCTGAGAAGCGCTTTATCTGTCCTTCCATTCTAAATGACAGCTTTGCTGGAAAGAGCAATTTTGGATGTAGGTCCCTGCTTTTCAAGATTTCAGCTAGAACAGGAACAGAACCACAGAAATGGAGATCATATGGAGGGTTAGCAATAGGGGTGTGGGAGGAGGAGAGGGGGGGAAGGTACAGAGAATGAGTAGCATAGATAGTGGGTAGAAAATAGACAGGGGCAGGGGAAGAATAGTATGGGAAATGTAGAAGCTAAAGAACTTATGACACATAGACATGAACTAAAGGGGGGAATGTGGGTGGGAGAGGGTGTGCAGGGTGGGGGGAATGATGGGGGAGAAACGGGACAACTGTAATAGCATAATCAATAAAATATATTTAAAAAAAAGAAATTAGGAAGGAGGAAACGGGCAAGAGCACCGATCTTAATGGCAAAACCAGGCCAGGGCAGGGGCGGGGCAAAGGGAAGGGTGAAGGAGGGGGCAGGCGGAGTCTGGGGACTGGAGGAAAGGAAAGGAAGGAAGGAAGAGAAAGAGGAGGTGCTGAGGGAGCCAAGGGCTGGGAGGTGGCCTCGGGGCGCAACAGCACTGGAGAGGGCCTACAGCAAGGGTTCGGAGATTCAAACCCTAACTCGGACACCATGGGTCGAGACTGGCTTGAAACCTTGCCTAAGACTCCCCTGTCGGGCAGAGGCGGAGCTGGGAGCGACCCGCTGGGCTCGAGTCCACAAGCTCCCTCTGCCGTCCTTCTCCCTCCCTTCCCTTCTCGCCACATTCCTACAAGCAGCAGCAAGGAGAGAGGCAGTGGGTAACTGTAAACCCTAAACCAGTGGTTCTGGAGTGCGGTCCAGGCCCCACGGGGGAGGAATGTCCCCAAGACCCCTCCAGGGGTCCATAATCTCGATACTGTTTTTTATCATAGTAGCAATAAGACGTTATTTGCTCTTTTCATGCCTACTACCTTACAAGTACCCGAAGTAACTACAAGTTCATCGATATGGTTCTGAGTCCACATTGTAACTAGCCCTTAGGAAACTATCATTCAAGTTTTGGTATAGTAATGAAAATTAATATCCACTATTCCCAGGAAAGGCTATTGAAATACTTCTCTGTTTCCCAACAATGTATCTGTATTAGGCCAAATTTTCTTCACATACTTTAGCTGAAACAATGTATTGTAACAGACTGAATGCAGAAGTAGATATGCAAATCCAGGTGCCTTCCATAAAGTGAGACATTACAGAAATTTGCAAAAGTATAAAACAGTGCCCACTGGTTCAGGTGATTAGCCAATAATTTGCTTTTCTGATGGAAAAAAAAAACAAATGCTCTTCAGGGAAAGAAAACAAAATAAAACAGTCCCACTCTCATTAAATTTTTAAAAGTTATTTTTCATAAAAATTTACGTTAACACGTAATAAATTATTGCTTTTTTAATGAATTCATAAATATTTAAAATTTTCTGTTTTTATTCCTAATGAGCAGATATAACATAATAAACAAATGCTCTTTAGGGGTCCTTAATAATTCCTGAGTGCGGTGCAGTCCTAAGACCAAAAAGTTGAGAGTGGATGTCTCTCCTGTCCTGCGCCCTGTTCTCACTGTCCCCGGGTGTCGTGTGGACAATCACGACGAGTCGTAACAGTGCGGTCGCGGCTGCGTATCGTGTTGCACGCCTGACCACAGACACGGAGAGCAAGCCTCCGAACAGTTTGTGAGAGCAGCAGGCCTGCTGCCGGGTGATCGGGGCTAATCTGGTATCTTATAGTTCCAAAAAAGTTTTCAACGGGGCTGAGAGAAACTGAGAGAGACACTTGCAGGCACACACACGACTCTCTCCCAGCGGACTGAGCACTAACCCTTAAATCGAAGCTCAGATGAACCTACTGTGTGCTGCTGACACGTTTGGTGTTCAGAGGTACAAACTACATGGGACTTGGAGCTTCGTTTTATGGTTGGTTCAGTGAGTCTTAGACTAAGTCGAAAAGCTCTAATCCAGTAATCAGTTAAAGCAACTCCGGTCTTCCTTCTCCAAAAAGATCGGTGCCGACTCCAGAACTAGACTGGAAGATCGATGGCCACGGTTACACCTTCACCTTTACAATCGCTGAGCATGACGCCGCTGTCGCCCGTTCTGGTGCTTCGGGAACACAGGAGGACGGCAGGGTTCCCAGATGACCGGGAGGGGACAGGCAGACCCCAGGGGACCAGTGTGGGGAAAACACGAAGCCCATGGAGTGAGCGTATGGAGAGGGAGCAGCACATGATGGCCTTTGGCTGGAGCGCAGTGTGTGAAGGGCACTCGTGGAAAATAGAACGGTGGGGGTGGGGGTGGGGGGAGAGGTCCCTTAAAGGGAGAGGCAGTATGTCCACCTCAAGGCCTGGCACAGAGTAACATGCCGCTGTGTGAGTAACTGACCAAGTGAAGAGTGAAACATCTGCCCACTCTGTCCCGAAGCCTCATCGCCACTCCCCACACGGAACAATCCCTGCTTCAGCCAAACTGGGCTTTGCTCAGGTGATACCAGAATGTCCTCGACACTCTTCGATATTTACACACTGCAAGGTCTAGTCTAGAGTATTCCGACCCCTCTCCTGAAACCCTGCAGCCCTGAAGGCTCTCCTCCTAAGTCTCTGATGTGATAAGCATCTGTACGCCCCGTCTGGACAACGAGTTCCTTCGAGAGCAGAGCATTCTGGCCCGCAGAGCACATAGAGGGATGTTCAGTAATGCTGCTGGGGGCGTGAATGACGTTCGTCGCAACACAGGTCAAGCATGGCGCCCGCCACCTGGGTTTGTACACCATCCCTCGTGTTCTCTGTGAACCTCGCACACCATTTCCAGTTTCCCACAGGCACCTCACCAGACTGGGATCCTGCCTCAACAAAAACTGCGATCGAGTTAACCGTCATTGAGAGCTGACCATATGCCAGAGCCTATGCTTAGTGCTTTAAATACATCCGCTCGTTTAGTTTCCTTAAGCCTTTTTTAAGTTGGATAGTATCCTCTTTTTACAGGTGAGAAAAATGAGGCTCCGGCCAGTGAATGCCGTCCTGCTGGTATAGCTATGTGACTGGTACAAGCTGGAACTAGGAGCTGAACCCAGGTCAGTCTGATTCCAAAAATGTGCCCTTAACCGCCACACAACCCTTTGGGTAAAGATGTCCCCCAGGTGGGCTGGCGATGCACAAATTTGCAGGCCACACACACATCTCAGGACAGCACAGTCGTGCCCGGCCCGGCCCAGCCAGAACAAAGAATCAGGGACGAACCCTAACGCCCTCTCCTCCTCCTGGAAGACTCGAAGCGGGGAGCGCCAGTGAGCCGCGGACAGCAGCTCTCCCTGCGCTTTCCACAGCCGTCACTTTCTTTTCCGTCCAAAGGCCTTTTAAGTCCCCAAAGCCTCATAAGCCCCACACTTCTATCAAATACTTCCCTTTGGCTACTAGGCATTTTTGCTGGTCTCTAAAAAATAATCAATAGGTGACATACTTTAGCACAGGCGCCCCTCTGCAGTAATCTCTTCAAAGTCATCAGGATCACACAGTAGGGTGCACCCTTCACTGTGCCCGCCACGCTGCCACCAGGGTGGAGATCCCTGCTGCCAGGGCCTAATTGATTCCACACTTGCAGGAGAGCCTTTCCACAGGGAGATTTCAGACTCTCAATAAAGCAGAGTAATCGTGGTTTATGAGGTGATCAGAAAGAAATGGTTTCAGGTTGGTGGAATTTCTAAAAAGAGCAAGCAGATCACGGAAGGGGCCCTTTGGGCTCTGCATTCCAGGCCCCGCCCATCCCTCAGTCCCTTCCCTCTGCACTCACTCCATTCATTCATCCCAAACGCACCAAGCTCCTTCCTAAGGCCTTCATACTAGCAGCGCCTTGGCCTGGAACATTCTCCCCTTCCTCCTTATCTGACTCCTTTTTATTCCTCCTCAAGGGAGTTTTCCCTTTCTACTCTCACCAGCTCCAGCCCCTGCTATACACTCTTTTACACCCCTCCTGGCACCATTCACAACTCTGGGCTCCAGGGGGCGGGGCTCCTCCCGGCCCCAGCACTGCGGCTGGCCTAGGGGAGGGTGCCGGTGATGTCTGGGGGTGGATGAACAAATATGTGCCCAGAGTGAAGCCAGCCACCTGTTGAGGATGAAGGGTGGCCATTCAAAGGATGGCTCTTTGTTGACGACAACAGAGCGTCTCAGAGCTGTTACACTGGACCAGCACCGAGGCATCTCTCCCTCTGACTCCGGAGTCAGAGTGAGGGCGCACGTGCTGGAAGAACCCCACATGGACCAGGGGAGCCACGGCAGAAACGGGGCCCGATGCACTGTCACGCCATCAGCCAGGGGCTGCGGGGCGGATTCTGGGGCCAGGAGCCGACCGCGGGGATGCGAGCCCCTGTGCCCTCGCTTGGAGCCTGAACGGGGTTTGCGGCTCGTCAAACATGTTTCCTCGCTGCTCTAATGTACCAGTGTATCGCTTAATGAAAGTTCTTAATTGTAATTCAATTAATTACATACACAGAGTCCCCAATTACATTTTCCAATAAGACATTGGCTGTGGTACAGGTCTAAATGCACTTAATCAATTTTAATATATTAAGACCAATTTCCCTTGAATACTAATTACTACCTAATGATAAAACGAAAAGGGGGGAACCGTCAAGAAAGGAGGAGAGTGAAAAACGCAATTCATGTGGAATTTCTCACCCACGCAGCACAATTCAGACACTCATTACCGAAGCGGTAGGTGCGGCCAGGGCACAAGTTTGCTTCTAGTACCAGGTCCGCACTGGCTTCCGCCTCGGCATCACCTACCCTTGGTGCTGGCCCTTGGAGCGTGGCCTTGGTGCGCGCGCACACACACACACACGCTCAGACTGGCTGCGGTGTCTCGGGCACACAGGCAGACCCTGGGAGTGACCAGCACCTGCACGGTGCACCGCACCTGACCATGTGCTTTCAACGTACACAACCTCACGCAACCTGCATAACACCCTGCAGGGTAGGGTGGGGATTGCCATCACGTTTTACAGGTGGGGAGATGAAGCTCACAGAGAAGAAGCTGCCCAAAATCACGCAGCGGCCCCAAACATCTTGCCTTTCCTCCCACAACAGCCAGATGGCAGGAGGCAGAGACACGCAGGTATCCCTACAGAGGGGATAAGATTTCTGTTTCCTTTAAACTCTGTTAAGGGGGCGCTATTACCCAATATCTACTTGAGAAAACCCTTGACCACATACGCATGTCCCTTACAGTGACCACGTTTCCCTCATCGCAGCCAGGCTCTGCAGGTGGCTGCCTTCCAGCAGGAACTCCACCTGAGATGAGCCCGGACCCCCCAAGTCATTTCCACTTCTATGTAGAGTTTATTTGCACAATCACATTTTCTTTTGCATTTGAAGACTGCTGTTGTGGTATAATAAACGAGGCTTTAATCCTCCCCCCCATTTAAGTCACATGATAGAAGTTGGAAAGATCAGTAATTCGTAACTGAAGAAGGCGAAGCCTGCGGAAGCCAAATGGAACCGCCAGGGAGTCTCCAGGGCTGGCACAGAGCACGCGCAGAGGAGGGACCTGCTCACGATGAAGAAGCATCAGGAAGAGGAGCTGGAAACACACCAGGAGAACGCAGTCATTCACTGTCTCAGGGTGCTTTTCCTCCCCACCCTCCTGTTTTACTTAGTAGTCCTGGTGGTGGGGAAGCCCAAGCACCACCAAGAAGAAGCCTCTAGAGATGAAGATGCTCGCCCAACCCCAAGTTCTCTTTAAAAGCCATCCTACTTGTCCCGTGGAGCCCGAGTGAGAAGCCTGGTCATGCCAGGGGCCCAGGAGGCTCACTCCATTCTGGGAACGAAGGGGATGGACGGGCGGGATGGAGACTGTCCAGTCGGGGAGCGGGCAAATCCGTGCACTGGAATCCGCGGGCAGAGAGGGGAAGGAGAGGGACTCTACCTGAGCCCAGCGGATGGCAGCCAGATGATCCGGGGAGGCTCTTAGGAAATGCCTCCTCTCCTGGGTCTCCAAGGAGAAACTCAAGGAGGTGAAAGAGGACTCTCACAGACTGAGACCCGGAGACACTCTCCCCTGCCACAGTCCACTTATCTCGGTGACTGTGCAACTCAAGTTGAAGCCTTCTCTCCGTATAAATTAAGGAAATTAAGAATTTCAATAAAATACTGAAACAGCGGAAGGGAGATCAAAGAAGCTTCAACTGATGTCTAATGAGCTGAAGCCTCTTCCTACGGTGACTTCTATTTGGGAAATACAATGATAAGATTCAGTTGTTTCACTAGACTTAATAATGGACACAAGACAGGGTCTTCCAGGCCCCCAGTTTTCATTCATGTGATGATGAGCAAATTGCTCCAGTAGATCTCAAAAGTCTTCTACAAAATACACATGACGCCCACACTGGCTTACGAGTCTGTTTTTAAGGAGAGCACTTGTATCTCATTTAAACCTCAAAACAAAACAAAAACAAAAACCCTATGAAATAGATTCAACCACCTCCATTTACACTGGAAACTACTACGGCTCAGAGGTGCCACGACTTGCTCGACGTCAGAGGCTGCAGTGGCTCAGCCTCGGTCTGGCCGATTCTAGAGGCCTGGCCGTACGCACTGTGCTGACTCACCGTAGGGCAGGCCGCTGAGCCATGCAACAGAAAAGACACGGCATCTGATATTCGGTTGGTGTTCCAAAAGCCAGTGTAACACTGGGCCTACTTTGGCCCCGACGGTGGGCAATCCCCAGGTTGCTCTCTTAAAGCTGGGCAAAGACTAAGGTGGCTCATGCTGCAGCTTCCTCCTCAGGACCTGGATGGCTGGCCCACCTAGGACCAGCGGGTAAGAGAAAAGGTCACTGGCAGCATTTGGCTGAAGAGGACACTGAGGCTCGGGTTGGTGCCAGGATTTACACGATGCTTGGACAAGAACGGCAGTCTTCGCACGTTACAGCCTCTCCTAATGCACTCCTGCTTCCTTCTGGTCTGATTCCAGCTTGTAGCAGACAGCTGGCTGAGGGGTGTAGTAGATTATCAGACAAGAATCCAAACTGGAAAGCTCAAGGACTTTGGCTTGTCGTTTTCTTATTTAGGCCAGGATCCAAGCACAAATGTTAACTCTCAGTCCCTAGGCAGAAACCCTTGTCATATCAGCTTCCTTTGCAAGCTTCCTCTCTCAGAAAGCCAATTGTCATCGCTCTCCTTAGGACTGAAAATTTAGGTTGTTTTATCAACAATCCCAGGGGGGCCTTTGGAATCAGACAGCTGACTTAGAATTCTGTTTCTATCATTTCCTGGCGAGCTGACTTTGGGCAAGTCACAACCTCTATCCACAGATAAAGTATCTTCCAGGGTGGTTGTGAAAATTACAAGAGAGCTCATTTTCAAAACGTCTGGTACAATGTCTTACAATACAAGGCCTGAATAAACAAGTTTAAAAAAATCTTTTGATGTTCTTGATATAAAGTTAGGCCCCACAGTTTCTCAGAAGAAAAACTGAAAGACAATATCCACACTTATGGCAGTCTTCTCAATCACATGGTTTTGCTTACAAGGCACGCAGCTCTTCTAGAACAGCAAACACATTTGCTGGAAAGTGCACGGTTTCTAAGTTCTCTGGTCCCGTCACACGGACTGACAGCCTGGCCCCACCCCGCACCCGTTCCCCCTCCTCCCATCACACCCCCCTGGAGCGCCCTGACCGTCCGTCCTGCGATTCTAGGCCTCTGTGAGTGTGGTCCACTTGCTCTGTCAGTCACAGAATGCTGCTCTTTCATTACTTGTTAATTATGGTTAACATTTATTGAGTGTTTATTATGTGCCAGGCACCTTTCTAAGAACTTTATGATTACTGAAGTCCTCCTCCCATCAATCTTATGAGGACGGATAAACTACCCCAGAGAAGCTAAACTGTCCAAGGTCACACAGCCTAGTAAGTGTCGGGGGCAGAGTGTGAACCAAGGCAGTCTGGTTTGATAGCATATTTTCTTAAACACTACATAATAGGTGCTCATAATTTAGTTCATTCTTCAAATGGCTGTAAGGCCCTGGCTAGGTAGCTCGGTTGGTTAAAGCATTGTCCCCACATGCCGAAGTTCCAGGTTCAATCCCTGGTCAGGGCACACACAGGAATCAAGCAACGAGCACATAAGTCAGTGAAACACCAAAGTAGTGTGTGTCTGTCCGTCTCTCCCCCCTTCCCCTTTCTCTACAATCAATCAATGAATAAAAAACTTAAACCTGTCCTGATCAAATATACCAAAAGAATTTTTAAAAATTCTATTTTTGAAATGCTTTTAAAATCTCAATCCAACTTTTTCATAGTTAGCTACTTGAGAATAATACTTGGTTCTTGACTGGAAGTTCTACTTAAAATTTTTAAAAATTAAAAAAAACCTTTTCTATAGAAAGAATAAACTGGTTTTTAAGTTTACTTACATCTTACAAAAACTAGTTATAGTATTCTACTGATTCGAAACCACTGACTGCCTCATGGCCTTTGTAAGTACCAGCAACGCCTTCTTTCGCTGACACAAGGACCTGACTCAGAGTGTAAGAACGGGAGTTCCTGCAGATCCTTTAAGATGGGAATGCTGAGGCTCACAGATGTCACGCAAGCTGCCTAGGACTGTGCTCATGCTTACGAGTGTAGTAAGAACAAGAGCCCAGATTTCAAAGCTTCATCTACCAATTCTCACAGCTTCTCTCTTTCCTAGTGTAAGAAAGTTTGACCTCCTCTTAAAACAAAGACACAAACAGAAAAACTAATTTAGAGTCACTGCATACTGTGAAATACCGTGCAACAGTTAAAAAGAGGTAAATTTTTAGGTAAAATATCATGTGGATTAATGTGAAATGATCTCTACAACACTTGTCAAAGTGATAAAAGGAAAATGCAGAGTACTGATGATAGCTGGCTGCCATTTGTTTTTCAAAAGGGCGCGGACACAAACGTGTGCGACACAAACGTGTGCGACGTCGGCACGGGACGGGTCCCAGACCCCCCGGCGGATTCCGGGCGCTCAGGTCCTTCACGTAAAATGGCATGGCTCACCGTGCATCACCCTCCGCGTCCTTCCCATGCACTGTAAATCATCTCCAGATCACTCGTGACACCTCACGCAACGTAAACGCTCTGTAAGCAGCTGTTAAACTACGTTGTTTAGGGCGCGACCACGCAGACCTAACTACTTAGTAAGCGTCAGCAGCAACGTAACACTTTTTTCTGAGTACTTCCATCTGCGGTTGGTTAAATCTGCACATGCTAACTAAACCCATGGATCCAGAGGGCTGGCTGTGCGTGTGTGCGTGTGCGTGTGGGTGGGTGTATTCACACACACACACACACACATGCAGAACATGTTTGCACATGCGCAGATGATCCCTGGATCAAAGACACCGATGAAACTGGGAACGACTGCTGTCTCCGGGAGGGGAATCAGGAGAGAGAAGAGAGGCTAAGTTTTCACGACAGTTACACTCTGTTATCTGAAAAATTATTTTACATAAAGAAGTGTTACATATCCAAAACACTTAACTAGATGCTAATAAATAACAAATTTTTCTTATTTCTATAACAAGGAATCAACATTCTGAGACAGAGTCCACTACAGAGTTCCTGTTTTGTGAATTAGTTCCCCTAGTATGTTTAAATTCTTTAAAGAATGAAAGAAAGCCCTGGCTGGTGTAGCTCAGTGGATTGAGCACGGGCCTGCGAACCAGAGTATCGCGGTTCGATTCCCAGTCAGGGCACATGCCTGGGTTGCAGGCCAGTTCCTGGCAGGGGACACACGAGAGGCAACCGTACATTGATGTTTCTCTCCCTCTCCCTCTCTCCTACCCTTCCCCTCTAAAGATAAATAAATAAATTCTTTAAAAAAAAAAAAAAAAAAAAAAAAAAAAAAGAATGAAAGAAAAAGACAGGGAGGGAGGGATTACCCATTTATATCAGGTAAAAAAAAAAACATCAGCAAAGCTACAAAGAGGTGTATTGTTACAATTCTCCCGTGGGAGTGACTCAAGCAGCAGTCGCAGAGACCGTGAAGCTACCAGGGGCTCTCATTATGTAATCTGTGTCGGCGTGAGCCTGCCCGCATCGCTTGTTGGCTTTTTCTTCTTAGAAAGTCTCGCACGCTCATTCTAGAAACTGTGGAAAATACGAGTAAAGAATAAAGAGAATGGGAAATGAATTACCCAGAATCTTGCTGACCAGAGATCCTAACAACCACTATTAGGATTTTCCTTCCAGTTTTTCTTCTTCTTCTTCTTTTTTTTGGTTTGTTGGTTTTGATATTACATAGTTGAGATCAGTCTAGCTGTGTTATTTCTGTATCCTTGACAATTTTCCCTCTTAATATTACATCCAAGTTATTTCTCTCGTAATGAAAACTTCCAGTAAACACAACTCAGAATGACTGAAGAGCATTCTCTATCTCTTGAGCCGGCGCTCTCCTTTCAATCTGTTACTGTGGCAAATTACACTGACTGGGATTTTTTTTATTGCTAAACTACCCTTGTACTCCTAGAATAAAAGCGACCTGGGAATGTTACATTCTTTTCAGATAATGCTGAATTCAGTTTGATCGTATTTGGTTTAGGATAGTTGTATTTACTTAAGATTGGCCTGAAAGTTTTCTGTCACGTAGGGTCCCTCCTGGGGTTTGGTGGGAAGATGACGACAGCCTCTTCACGGGAACCGCAGAGCGCACCCTCATTTCCCACCCTTTGGAACGGCCGACGTGAGACGGGAGTGGTTTCTTCGGAAGTGTTCGGTACAACTAGCCGGCGACGTGGTCTGGGACTGAGTTTCTTTGTGGTAAGGCTTTTAATCACGAACTCAATTTTTCAAAATAGTTATGGCAATATTCAAGTTTTCTATTTCGTCTTGTGTCAACTTTGAGTTTTTTTTCCCTTTTTCATCTACATTTTCACAATTTTGGGAACAGACCCTCTAAGATAACCTCGCCTCGCCTATTTAGTGACTGCAGGATCTGCAGTGTGCCTCTCTTACCTGGTTACTGTCTGCGCTTTTCCACTGTCGGAGTGTCCGCCATCGTCCCCCTCCACTTCCTCAGAGGTGCAGCAAGTGTGTTAGTGTTCCCAAAGAACCAATGTCTGGTTCCGATGCCCCTAAATTTTCTGTTTTCTTAATTTTTGCTCTTTCATTCGTTGTTTCCTTCCTTTTATTCTCTTTTCTTTCTCTGTTTTCTAATTTCTTGAGCTAAATGCTGAACTTGTTACTTTTGGGCCTTTCTTCTTACGCAATCTATGAATTTAAAGGATGTGAAATTTTCTTTAAATGTTGCCGCCTTCCAATTCAAATGCCGTCAGGACAAAATTTGTCCTAGGTGTTGATCTCACCTTTTTCAGTTCAATCTCCTTCCAGATAGCAGCTATTACTAGTTTTCTATGATTTGTAGAGTTTAATCAGCTTTGTTACTTTCAGTGGGAAAATCTGTTCAAATTACTTAGTCTGCCTTTACAAAAGGTGATGTCCCGCATAATTTTCCCATATGGGGATATTATATAGACATTATGTACTCTTGTAAATATTATAAACATCTAACACCTATCTATCATTATACATAAATCTTCATTGCATTTTAAATCTTTTCTCCTTAAGAAAGATTTCCAAGTGCAGAAATGTTGGGTGAACATTTTTAGGTCTCTTGATACTTCCAGATACATTAAGTTAACTTACACTGTAGTTACCGCTATATGAATGTAACCCATTTCCCTGTCCCCAGCAATGAGGACCCATTTGGAAACACTTGGCTGGTTTGATAGGTTGCTTTAAAATGCTTGTATCTCAGATTGTTGATAGGGATGAACAGTTTTACAAATGTTTACTACTTATTTGAATTTTTTGGACCATTTGAGAACCTGAATGGTTTTTATTTCTTTATGTATTTATACAAGATACTTATACAGACCATAGGGACACCGACCTTCTGCTTTTCAGAATTTGCTGTAAATGCAAAGAGCACATTTGACCTGCCTGGTGAGTTCTGCACATGCCTCCCTAGAAGGGGCTGTCAGGAGCCTGGTCAAAGAGCAGCAGCCCGGTCTTGCTTAGAGGGCTTATGGCATGATGGGAAAACTGCCACTCATTCCCTCATTCAATCTGCAGGTTGGGGCAAAAGCAGGTTTACAGTTGTTCGTATGGAAAATAATACGATCATAAATAAATAAGAATAAACTTGGTGTTTCATGTACTCACAGCTGTAAACTTTCTTTTGCCTCACCCTGTATATTTACTAAGCTCCTATAGTACATTGGGGGTAAGGAGTAAATATTGGCTGAATCAACGAAGGGCAACCTGCTATGGATCAGGGATACCCTCAGAGACCTGAAAATCTCATGGGGGAAACAGACATCAAATGATCATTGAGAAAAATATATAATTGTAGACAGAAATATATGCAATATATTTGCATATATATGCAAAATATATGCAATGAATGAAATGCTCTACGACAGAATATAACGGGGGAAACAAATGAGGGACGGATCAGGAGGTGGCGGGGGTCGGGGGAGAGGGAGATCACCGATGGCCTCTTTGAAAATGGGACGTTTAAACTGAGACGAAGGATGACAGCTGGCGTGGGGAGAAGAAAGGGCCTGTGTAAAAGCCCTGAAGCAGGGTGACCACACAATCTCAGTTTTCACATGTCACTTGCTCCTTAAGTCAACGCGAGTACAGAGGAGAGGAAGGGCAAAGATTCGCAACTCGGAAACGCTAAAGGGAGAACGGAGAGGAATTAACTGAAGGTGTAAGAGGCTTACAACACAGCACTAGGAACCCCGCATTGCCTCCCACTAAGAGTACGCAAACGAGAACTTGCTAAAACTTGATGTCTGAATGGCAATACTGACAGGGCCAGTCGCTTTATACACGAAACAGCCTTTGCCTCAGAAAAGGCCTCATCTTTCTAAGCTGTTTTCCAGGACTGATCCTAAACTGGAAGATACAGTTTAATAGAGAAAATATTAATCACAGAGAGCTAAACAGGATGAGGACTCTTTACCAAAAAGCATGAAATCAATCATTTCACTTCGGAATACACTTTTGGCAGGAAGGCTGAGGTCTGCCTTGGAAAACAGTCACTTGAAATCTGCCCAGACCAGCGTCCCCAAACACGTGACTTCTAAGCATGACAGCAACAGACAAACAGGCCCGGAGCGAGGAGGCCGACCACGTACTGTTTTCGCGGACCAGGCAGAACTCCCACACGCTCTGGCTCTCCAAGGTGCTCTCCAGGTCCACGGCGACGTTGGGCTCGCTCTGCTTCTCCAGGCGGTACTGGGGGCCTGGAAGACCAAAGGGGCGGGAGGAGGGAGGCAGGCTGAAACAGTGAATTTAACGTGGAAAAAACAACACATGTTGGCAAAAAGCTGTTAAAGCTTTGGGAACATGCTGAGGGCCGTCTCGTGGGTCCAGCTCTTCGACCTGGAAGGGGCCAGGTATCTTCCACACAGGTTTCCCTCAGCTGCTCGGTCTGCAGTACTGTCAGGGCTGTTGCCATGCAGTCCCCCCCAAACACGGTGAAAGGCAGACGGTCTGGGGTCAGACTGGCCTGGGGTCGCACCAGGGCTACACGGTTTCTCAGCTGCGAGCGGGTAACCTGCCCTTTTCTGAGCCTGTTTCCTAGGAAGGAAAACTTACAACCTTGAAGGATTACTGTGAGCAGCAGAGATACTATATTCTGAGTATAAGGAAATAATGAAATGCCAATTAAATTAGAGAGAAGATCAAATATACCATGAAACCACAACGCCACGGACGAATATAAAATGTGGGAGAGGAGAATGCCGTGAGATGAATGAAATCTCATCTCTAAGTAAAGAAAAATACTTAGAAATACTGATTCCTACAAAAGTACCTATTAATAATCATTATGTAATAATGAACAATCAATTATAAGCAGGAATAAGATATATTTATAACTCTAATATAATGACAGCCTAAAAGTCCAAATAATTTTTTAAAAATCATGTGAGGTTAAAAAAACCAAATCTCAGGTTTCTCAATTATAGCAATACAAGGACAGTGGGTGCTCATTCATGATTTTTTGAAACATTTATGAAAACACAAAGACACTGGTTTAATAATCCTGGAAACCAGGCAGACTAGCTATCCTCTTGTCACACAGGAGGTTCTGGCAGAACTTAATAAAAACGCTGGGGCATTTTATACATTTATTCATGTATTTCTTTGTCAAGCCAAATGACGATCTTGCTCTCCTCAGATAACACCTAGCGGGTCCAATGATCAGATTCAAAGGACCACTCCCGTCGTTAATGGTTGTTGGGAAGATGAGAGGCTAAGCAACTGTCTTACTGCTTTGACTATGAAAGGCACGTGTGGTCAGACAGGGGAAGAGCTGCCAGAGATCTGAGGGAAGCGCCAGGGGCCTCCCAGGCGGAACACGCATTTCGAGATACGTTCTTCAGCTGTCACCAGTGGAGCCAGCACTTCTCCTCCATCGGCCGGAGGCATTTCACTCACCTCACGGCATTCTCCTCTCCCACACTTTGTGTTCATCTGTGGCATTGTGGTTCACGGTATATTTGATCTTTAATTCAATTGGTATTTCATTAGCACTTCTGCCAGTTCTCAGAGTTCATACACACATTCAGTTCTTCTTCTATAATACTTACAGCTTTTAAACCTTTAATAAATAAACAATGCTCGAAACACATATAACTATGTATTTAAGCAAGTGCATGCTCAGAGGTCCATATAATTCTTAAAAATTCTCATATGGGGTGGGACTCCCCCCCCAAAACTGGAACTATCTTCTGGAGGGTGGGCCCCTTATAGTACAGGCTTCCCCCACTAGGTGAGTGTTCTAGAAATCCATCTGTATCAGGGTACCAGCTGGCGTTGTTGTGAGAGGCTGCATTTGGCTTCAGTGAATGTTTTTGGAAGATTCAGTGTGTTTTCCCATTTCATGATGGGTGATTTATGAGTGCACCTGCCCACACTGCACTGAGTGTTCAACAGTTTTTGATAAAAAATGACATAACCCCTGTGTCCCACCCAATCTTGCCCTGAGTGACTTTTTTCATTTCTCTGAATGAAACAAGTCGTCAAAGGGAAACATTTTGCCAACGTGGAAGAGGTGAAACAAAAAATGGCAGAAGCGTTAAAAGGCATCAAAATTGACAAGTTCAAAAACTGTTTTGAGCAGTGGAAAAAACATCTCAATAGGTGTACTGCATCAAATGGAGAGTGTTTTGAAGGTGATTGAAGTGTAAACATTGAGAATAAATACACGATTTTTTATAAATAAACTCTGTTTTTGGGGGGTCCTCCCTTGTATGCTGTATTCAGGTTAAGAAGGTATTGTATTTTAACATTATCCATAGTTAAATTTAATTTCAAAATACTGAGTAAATAAAGGTATGAAAATACAGGTAATTCTTGGTCTCTGCTACCTGTCACCTGTCAGTGACATTTGTCAATGACCAGGCATGTTTGCTGCTGATCACTGCATGCCTTCACATTCACTAGGAGCTGTAATCACAGGAAAATCATGCCCAGGTGAACTTAAGAAAACTTACCTGGTGAGAGGTTCCTGAGCACCCTCTCCTTTCCCCTCCCTAACACCCACCTTTCACAGCTGTGGGCATCCTCAGCCCACTGCAGGGAAGGGCGTGGGCTGAACCCCCGAACCTGGAGAGATGTTTTTGACAACGCTGGCCTGTTAAACAACCTCTGACTGCCCCATCCCCAGTAACTCCCAGCAGCGCGGTGTGTGAGGCACTGCCATCCATGCCTATGGCTTCGTGGTGGTGCCCGGGCACAAGCTGAGCTGCCATAAATCATTTTTTCACGATAGCCAAGAACTGGGAATACCCTAGAGCTAATAAAGCATTCTGAAATACTTGGTCCAACAAAATATTGTGAAATACCATGAAGATATTAAAAGTAATGTTGCAAAATATTTATTTTATAAAACATTTATACTATGCTATTTTATTAAAACAGGTAATTATAACACAATATGTGCAGGATGACGGTAATTATGAAAAATATACGTAAGTCATAGGGGAAAATACTGAAAGGGTATTTTAAAAAGGTAAATAGTGGTCATACTGAATAGTGGGAAAAGAAGTGCTTTTATTCTTCCGGCCAAGATGGAGGTGTAGGTGGACACACTGTGCCTCCTCGCACAACCAAAATTAAGGACAACAAAGATTTAGAAACAAGAAAACAACTGGAACTGATAGAAAATTGAACTGTATGGAAGTCCAAAAACCATTCATCCAGACCGGTAAGAGGGGCGGAGTCGCAGCAGGAAAAAGTGGAGGTTAGTGGACCAGGTGCACAGGCAGCAGCTAGCGGACCCAGGGCACAGGATGGCAATGGGCAGACCCAGTGAGACCGCGCAAGGGCTGGCTGACTAGGCGGTCCCACATTCTCTCAGGCAGATAATCCAGGCAAAGGGGAAGTGGAGGAAGGGACTGGAATCCGAGAGAGAGCGGAGCAAGCACCATTGTTCCCTCTCAGACCCCGCCCCCACATACAGCATCACAACCCAGCTACTGGGCTGCCCTGCCCTGGTGAACACCCAAGGCTCTGCCCGTCACTACATAACAGCCATAACCAGACCAAAAGCAACAACAACAACAACAACAACAAAAAACCAAAAAAAAAAAACCCACCTCAAACAAACAAACAAACAAACAAACCAAAAATGGCTCAAACGGGAGATCACATCAAAGTCCCAGAGCCAATTCATCTAAGCAACCAAGAAATAGCCAACCTATCAGATGCACAGTTCAAAGCACTGGTGATCAGGATGCTCACAGAACTGGTTGATTTTGGTCGCAAATTAGATGAAAAAATGCAGGCTACAATATGTGAAATGAAGGAAAACGCACAGGGAACCAATAGAGATGGGAGGAAAACTGGGACTCAAATCAATGGAGTGGACCAGAAGGAAGAAACAAACAAACAAACAGAAAAGAATGGAGAAACAAGAATTCAAAAAAATGAGGAGAGGCTTAGGAACCTCCAGGACTTCTTTAAATGTCCCAACATCCGAATTATAGGGGTACCAGATGGGAAAGAGGAAGAGCAACAAGTAGAAAACTTATTTGAACAAATAATAAAGGAGAACTTCCCCAATCTGGCAAAGGAAATAGACTTCCAGGAAGTCCAGGAAGCTCAGAGAGTCTCAAAGAAGTTGGGCCCAAGGAGGAACACACCAAGGCACATCATAATTACATTAGCCAAAATTCAAATGAAGGAGAGAATTCTAGAAGCAGCAAGGGATAAGGGGATAGTCACCTACAAAGGTGTTCCCATCAGACTATCAGCTGATTTCTCAAAAGAGACCTTCCAGGCAAGAAGGGGCTGGAAAGAGGTATTCCAAGTCATGAAAGGCAAGGACCTACATCCAAGATTGCTCTATCCAGCGAAGCTCTCATTTAGAATGGAAGGGCAGATAAAGTGCTTCTCAGATAAGGTCAAGTTCAAGGAGTTTATCATCACCAAGCCCTTATTATATGAAATGTTAAAGGGACTTATCTAAGAAAAAGAAGATAAAAACAAGACAGTAAAAAGACAGCAAATTCACAGATATTAACAACCACACCTAAAACAAAAGCAAACTAAGCAAATGACTAAAACAGGAACAGAAACACAGAAATGGAGATCACATGGAGGGTTAGCAACAGGGGAGTGGGAGGAGGAGAGAGGGGGAAAGGGTACATAGAATAAGTAGCATAAACAGTGGATAGAAAATAGACACGGGGAGGGCAAGAATAGTGTGGGAAATGTAGAAGCTAAAGAACTTATGACACATGAACATGAACTAAAGGGGGGGAATGTGAGTGGGAAGGGGTGTGCAGGGTGGAGGGGAATGATGGGGGAGAAATGGGACAACTGTAATAGCATAATCGATAAAATGTATTAAAAATATAAAAATCAAATCAAATCAAATTGGCTGCTAGTGGCAGAGAAAAAAAGAAGTGCTTTTATTTTTCTTTAGTGTTATTCTGGATTTTTCACATTTCCTATAATAAATAAAGGCTACTTTTATAATTAAAAAAATCATATACATTTACAAGCCCTTTTTTTCTGAGGGTACTATAATTATCACACATCATGGCATCTCCAATGGGTCTTTCACATGCAAAATCTAATCAAAACTAGACATTCTTTGTTTACGCAGATCGATATTTTCATCTTAAGTAACCCTGCAACCCAGCATGTTTATTGTGACTTGGAGTGCAGTGCGCAGGGTGTCGGGCTTCTGGGGCTGTCGGCCTAACAGTTGGATTGTAGGCAAGCCACCCCTTTCCTGATTGTGGGGAGCCAACCAACGCATGGCAGTATTAGGGTGCATTTCTGGCTGATTCTCTTTCCGTACTTTCTCCTTCCGGTTACTGCAGCTGCCTGGGAAACGTGGATGCGGGAAACCGGGGGAGGCAGGGAGTACGAAGCAGGGCCTCGGACCCCTAAACCCAAGCCCCTGTACCACTCTCAAAGCCATAAATGCCATCATTCAAGATTTACTTTCTTGCCCTGGCTGGTGTAGCTCAGTGGATTGAGCGCGGGCCTGCGAACGGAAGGATCGCGGTTCGATTCCCAGTCAGGGCACATGCCTGGGTTGCCAGGCCAGTTCCCAGCAGGGGACATACAAGAGGCAACCGCACATTGATGTTTCTCTCCCTCTCTCCTTCCCTTCCTCTCTAAAGATAAATAAATAAAATCTAAAAGGAAAAAAAAAAGTACAAAAAAAAAATAAAAAAAAATAAAATAGTGTGGGGGAAAAAAAAAAAAGATTTACTTTCTTGTTGATGGGGTCTTGCAGATATCTCTATTAAAATTGTTGGTTTCCAGAAAGTAGTTCTAGGGCTTTCTCCTTGCCACCTAGCACGATAATGACTCGCGTTTCCTGAGTGACCATGATACCGGAGGCACTGCACATACGTCACCTCACTGAACCCCTGCAGCAGCTCCAGGAGGTGAGTATTAGCCTCATGCACCAGACTGGGGTCCCGAAGGTTGGTGGGGTGAAGGAACTCGCCCAAGATCACACAGGTAGGAAGGAGAAATGGGAAAATGAAACCCAAAGATCTTTGGCTCAAAAACTGTGTGTTTTGAACCTTTCTTCCTCTTGCAAACTATAAATTACTGGCCAATTATAAAGAGGCCATAGTTTATTGCATAAGTATAGATTTTTATAGATTTGCGGATTCATTTGGGTTCTGAATCACTTAAATTCTTGTTTAAGTTCAAAACGAAAATGACCTGAAATAATTTATTTCAGTGAAATCCACACGTACTAAGTATTCCACGCTATGGCTGTACCCCAGGTCCTCATGAAGACAGACTCATCCTGTCTTTCCATCCATCCAGGAAGACTCTCTCCCCCTCTTTCCTTAAGAACGTTCCCATGTATGCCCAGTTTTGTCAGTAACTGAAAAATTGAGGCCATCTGCTCTGGGTACTCCCTGCTCTTCCATAAAAGCTACAGAACAACTTGGAAACCCGCTTCTGAACTTAGCAAGAAACTGATGGATCCCGACTTGGGGAAAGATTACATGTGGTTAAATTGTAGATGAGACTTGAGATCTAAACCCAAGTGGAGAACTCCCTGTTCCGAATATCAGTTTCTCTTAATTCTTGCCCTAACACTGGATGACTTATCTCACACAGAAAGACTATTTCACACATTTTCCCCTGAAAAAGCCAGATTGATGACTTCAGGCCCTATTGTATAATGAGAGGCAGGGTAAAGATGAGAAGCAAAATAGTGTGATGGTGAAGGGCATGAACTTGGGGCCAGATTGCCTTGGTCTAGTCCTGGCTGAGCCCTACCTCGTAGGCCTGCCCGAGGATTCAGTGAGCTGACAGTTGTAAAGAAGTTAGAACAGTGTCTAGTGCTCTTTACGTGTCAGAATTCATCACTCCTCATCAGCAGACTGTAACCACACTAAGAGATCACATACCATAACAGGCTCTTCTACATGCCAAGTACTGCGCTAGGCCTTTCACAGAGATCGTCTCCTGTACTGCCACCCTAGGATTAAAGAGTGCGGCTTCCACTTCACAGAGGGAGGAACTGTGACTTGCAGAGCCTAAGTGGCTTGCGCGGTGCCTCCTGGGGAGTGGTGGAACTAGGATCACGAGCGGGGCTGCCCAGGCCTGCACTCTCTGCACTGCATACGAACCACAGGGCCTTGTTCCTAACAGGCACTTAATAAATGTCTGTTAATGATGACCAGACAGTGACAACCCGGACCCACTCTCTATCGAATGCTTGTTTAGTTTTAAGGCAGCTGACACGGGAGGAAAGCAAAGAGAATAGCAGCCAAAACCATTTTAAAAGGACAAGCTGTGAAGTCAGTTTTATTTGTATACTTCTGCCAAAAAAATGATTACATAAAATATAAAGGGCGCTTTCACACTGAACAGGACATGGCTCTCAAGGCAACATCCACCCTTTGGAAAGAGGCTTTAAAATGTCACAGCTGCGCATGAGGCCCCAAGCCTCCGAGCGTCACAGCAGAGGGAAACACAAAGGAAGATTCTGGAAGCCGTTACTCTGCAGTGACGAGAAAATCTGTGTGGGCACTCCAATGGTGTGTTTACTGCAGTAATACCCGGCCACCAAATGGGCTAGGGACAAAATACTGCTCTGGGCACTCTGGGCAGGTTTTTTATGGGATTTCGTAAACCTGAGGCCAACGTCTCAGCACGTAGGTTTCACAGAAAATCCGTGGCTTCTGCTGCGCGGTGGAAGCACACGGGCTGGTCCGGCTCCCTCCCTCCCTTTGGTCCTTGACTGAGCGGACACGGTCTCAGCATGCGGTTCCTTCAGGGCGGAGAGCCAGCTGCGAGGCAGACCCATCGGGACACAGGTGTGGAAGTCCAAAGGGAGAGAAGCCACACCATCGCCACAATCATTCTGCGTCTTCTTTCTCAAAACCCACGAGAGATACTTCCTTCAGACCTCGGTCGCAGGAAAATACTGTACTTCCTTGGAGCAACGGGCTTGCTCTTCTGTATCTTTAGACAGTTGAACATAAATCGTGTAACTAACTGATGCTGTGTCCCTTTCTCCTCTGCCCACGGGGAAGTTCAGCACTAATCGTGTGACCCGACTGTGATGACTGGACACACGTTCTGTGTCATTTAATCCTCTGAGTCTTTAATTTCCATTTCCTTTCATGCAGTTTTCAATTCATGTATTTTTTTATCCTACCATAGTAACGTATGTTTCCCAAATGTTTTTTGGATTGAAGTGGGGTATACACGAATTAACCTATCATTATTACTGCTGAGCATCAGAGCAAGTTTGAGGACCACCTGTCTGAGGGAAAATGGTAACGTCAGAGGCTGAAGGCTATCATGGATATGCATTCATGTCAGCTATTTTCCATTCAGCAGCTTAAAGAGCTGCTTTTATCTGAAAGCAGCCAGAAAAGGTTAAGTGGGAGCAAGTAAGAGGCAAGGCTGGTTTGAGCAGAAACTCCTGGTGTCTGTCTGTACCCTCTCAGGGAGTATCAGTGCCTTCTGGGGAAGCTGCATACTCCCTGCGCATTTTCTCATCCGTAAAACGAGGACAACAGAACTCCCCTCGGAAGGCTGCTGTGAGGCTTCAGACCAGCCTGGACTCCCTCAGCGAAGGGCCCAGTGACGGCTGCTATCACTGCACGTACAGGCTGGGACAGAAACCACTGCAGCAGGTGCAGGCAGATCCCTTGCCCCAAAGTCACAACAGACTAACAGCCCCGTTTTGGGAAGAGACAAGGTGGCAGGGAATGCTGGCACCAGAGCACAGATCCTTTCTCACATGTGTCCAAGGCAGGCGTGTGGGGTGGGAGAGGGAGCGTATCTATTTAAACCAGCTTGCTTTGAAGCTGTGGGCAGCATTTCAGATTAGAGACTTGTTCAGCAGCCAGGGTCCCTCAAGTTCCCTAGTCTCTCGGGTCCTACAAATGTAGTCTAAAAATGGTGAGCAAATGCCAGAACCCAGAGAACAAACCATGGCAGCACAGGCATCCAAGGGTATGTGATGTTATAATGCCATCCACGCACCCAGTTAACCAACTTTTTTGAGCGTCACTAATGTCCCAGACACAGATGAATAATCATGAAAGATCCCTGCCATGAAGCAGGCTGGGGACGTGGCAAGACACATGCAAACAGCTAAATTATCAAAGACCCAAATAGTGCTCTTCCCTGGGTCAGGACAAGGTGCTGTGGGGACACAGTGGAGGGGACAACGAACTTCCCCTTCCTTGAGGTAGAAACATCTGAACCCAGTCTTGGAGGAGGACTTGGAGCCAGAGAAGAAGGAGGAGTTAGTGCATTCCTGGAGGAAACAGCATGTGCAAAGGCAAGGAGGCACTGAAACCCCTCCCCAGGCCCGGACCAAGGGAAATTCAGTGTGGAAAGGCCTAGGCTTGGTGGGGGTTCGAGGGGAAGCTGCGGCTGGGATACTTGACCACGACTGTTAGTTTGGATTCTCTCTTATGAGCGACCAAAGCCAGCAGGGCAGGAGGGCGCCATCATCAGCTCTGTAGTTTTGGAAGGCTCCTTTGGTGGCACTACTGGTGACAAGGGGCTGGAAGAGAGACTGGTGGCAGGGAGACCCGTTCAAGGTGAACTGTGCCAAGCCTCGTCTGCTCCATGGCCGGGGCTGGCGGGGTGTGACTTCCTCACCGAGCCAGCGCCATCGCCGACAAGCCGACGCCGTCAACGTCAGAGCTCGGACCCAACACCAGCTCTTCTGAACTGTCTGCACTTAGTGTCATCCCACCGCTCACAGCTCTTCCTCTAGGGGCGGCTATAGTCACTTTCTGCTCCATCTTAACACACGTAAGCACGGGAGTTATATTCATGTGATAACCACTGTAGTTTATACCCCCCCCCCCCGAGGCTCAGATTGGATCATTTGGAATTTAAATAATAAAAAAGGAACAAGCTGACATGACAATAAGGTCACACTTCAGCCCATTCTGAGCCAATGCACAATTTGCTCTCAGTGAAACAGCTGAATATAATAGAATTAAATACAATTCCTATTACAGAAGAAGAAAGACCATGGCTGTTCCAATAAACCAATTCTCCTGCCTAGTTAAACTGCAAAACCTTCAGGAAAGGTTTTGAAAGCATGACCCATCAGTTCTAATTTTTAAAACTTATCCTTTCAGTCAAGACTAGAAAAAGGCCCATTCCAACTTTTATCTGCACTACAAAGTGCTGTTATCTCGGCCTGATGTCAGGAGCTCTATCTCTCTTTCTGCTGACAAGCAGAGACGAGAAAGATAAGATTGGAAACGAATCTCACTTCTCTGAGTAAATAAATAATCAATACTCATCTAAATGTAAATGAGAAGGCAGCCCCCTCTGATAACAGCACTCTTATCAGGGAGCCAATTTTCTCCAGACATTTGGCCTCAACCAAATCACCATCATTCAGCCCCAGCCTAATGGCAAAAAATCGTAACTAAATTGAACCGATCACCAGAGATCAACTAAGTTCGGCCTTGGCCACTTCAGGTTCAAATGTTTGGGAATGCAATTTTGCCCCCATTAACTTTCAATAGCAATGAAGAACAGACTGGTCAAGGGGCCAGTCTGTGCAATAAACAAACCCCAGCAAGGGGGCTGGCGGGAGGATGAGGAGGAGTGGGCCTAAATGGTGAAGCAACGCCATAACCACAGCAGATCCCAAAGCTGTGCAGGGACGGCCTCTGCCGTGGGTGGGGAGAGAGCAGTCTTTTATCAAAGGCTTGGCTGAAACTGAGAAGACATTTATTTTGCCTGACAATGATGGTTCAAGTTTATTAAAACAAATGTAAACAAAGAGAAGAGATATTCAAAAAGCTACAGTAGCTAAAAATAACCTAAAGTTCAAATGATCAATTTCCTCCAACTAATTTGTATCAGACTTACATCTGACCCAGCAGTGCTGCGCTGACCTGATTTTACTGAAATAAGACGCCGTCTACAAGACAAATCACTTTAAAACCACTGCGCTGGGGTTTCCATTTCTTTGCTGCAAGACTCAATTCACTGCTGATGAGAGTATTGGGGAAATTATGACTATTATTGATAGGACAGCAAACCACTTTTGCACAGCAGTCCTCAAGTCGACAGAAAGCTTGCACTGGACCATTAATGAAGGTGTCAGCTAGAATCAGAAATTAAGGACAAAGGCTGGGAAGGGCCTAATTTTTACAGCATGTTAAGGATATGAGACGCACAAGCAGCAGCTTCTATCCATCCCCGTAAGGGTAACAAAGCCTAAATAAGGATCAAGGAGCAGGCTGCTCTGCCTCCAATCAGAGAAAGGAAACGCTCCTCTTTTTTGGACTGGTCCTCGAGTTTCGAGAGCACAGGATTTCAACATTACGTTCCAAATCTTTATCAGCCGGAGGAGAGCATGTCTGGTGTGCGACAGAATTACGCAAAGTTTACCGTCACTGCTGCCGCTGAGTATCTAATCCTAGAGGGTGGACGTGTGGTTACAGCTTGGGGTGTGGAGGCAAAAAGACTTGGATTAAAATCTTGGCTCTTTTACAAGCAAGTTAGGTGACCTAAACCTTCCTGGAGTAACTGCGAACGAAGATCATGCGTAACACAGTGCCTAGGACATCAGAAACGCCTGATAATTGTCGCTTGTTACACTACTGCGCAAATTTAACAAAACCATCAATCTGCCCTTTTGAAAACAACGGTGACTGACAATGAGGTCTTTCCTGGCCCTTAACAAAGTGCTTTACATGCCTGCATTAGCTCTCTCAATGATAAAATTGTAGGAGGCAGGCCCTATTATAACCCCCATTTAACAGAGGAGGAAACGAAAGTGAAGTGGTTTCGTCATGCGTCCTGGTGAGGGCAGGACAAGGTGTGTGACTCCAGGGCCCATGCTCTCAACCACATGAATGCTGCATTCCAGAAAGAGCACTTCGTACTCTTAATCTCTGGGCTGGAAAAAAGAAACTGTAAGGTTGAGATGATTTACCAGTTCAGAAAGGAGCGAGGATGTAGGTTGGGGGACTAGAAAGAAGAGAGAAAGGGGGTGGTTGGTCTTGAAGGGGTCAAAATGAGGGTCCCTCAACCCTAACAGGAGGAACCTATCTGACCAGCACTAAATGTGCACACCAGCTGCTAGCCCCGATTTCCTTCCCGGGAGGGGGCCTTTTTCTACGTTAAATGATTTACAGAGTTACTGCCTCAATCCACAGTTCTGAAAGTGTGATTTCTTTAGGGTTTAACTATACCCATTTCTAGTCCTGTTACAACTTTTTTATTGCGATAGAAAACATTTACTGGAAATATGTTACTGCTATTACCAGGTCATAAAATAAAAAGAAAAATAGTTTATGTATTGCCATCATTTCCAATCATCAATCAGAAAGTGCCAAGAGGAGGAAAGGAAAGGGCGTACAGCCGAGATTTCCTTCTTTGTGTAGGAGAACATGCAGGAGCGTCATAATTCTTTAGAACGGATTTCTTCTTGAATAGCCAGCCTCGCAGATGGGCTCCTGGGAGGCGCAGGAAGGCACACCTTTTGGCATCTCCCCTCCTCCCCACAGCCTTGCCTGAATCCCTGTCAGAATCAAGAGCTCTTTCATCCCGACTTCCTCGGGCCTTGCCTCTGTCAGTGCACTGAGCAGGCTGGATGGGAAGCAGTTTCGTCTCTTTGTCATTGTTCTACCCCCACTCCCTCCAATCAGGGCGATCTTTGAGGATGGGGGTGGAGAGACTTTTTAAAAAACCCAACTCTGCATCCCCAGAGCACGGCTCTTCGGAGGTGCTCGGTAATCGTTGTTAAATAGAAGAACTGCCACGAGGTGGCATTTAAAATTGAACAGCCTTGACCCAACAAAGGAATCTGTCCTGAGAAACATTACTACAAAGCACACAATGATGTATGTTCAGAGATGTTCACTGCAGCACTGTTTTAATATCAAAAATTGCACAATCTACATGTTCTCCAGTAGGAAACTATTAAATAAATTACAGTATTATGTACACTGGGATGTTATATGGCTGTTTAAAGAATAAGTGAACTTATTAAGACATGGAAGATTTCTATACATACTATTAAGTTAAAAAATATATAGACCGTATGGAGCATGCTCCAGTTTAATAAAAGCAAACCCAGCTACGTGTGCATTTATGTGTGTGAGTGCAAATTGGCAGACTACACCCACCAGCAAGTCTGACAGGACAGGAGACGAGCTGTCCCCACGGTTCTCTGTGGGCTCGAACTGCCCCTGGGTGCAGGATGGGGAGACAGCAGAGGTGAAGGCTTTTGCTTTCTACTTTACAGACTTCTGTCTTGTTTAGATTTTTGACAGGGGGTAGATGTGGGCATTACTTTTGTCATTAAAAATCTAATTAAAAAAAAATGAGGTGGAACAATTTTAGAGGTGATTCCTGCTAGATCGGATCAGGGACTGGGGTCTCTGGGGCCTTCTCTCCCTGTCTCTGGCTCCTCACAGATCCCGGGGGCTCGTCAGTGGCCGAGGAGACACGGGAGGAGCCATGGAGCGGGGAGCTAACAGGCACAGACCCTGGGCTGCTCCGGGCTCCCGCCGTCCAGGCAGACAGTGGCTGGACCAGAGACTGCAGAGCTGCTCAAAGGAGCGAGGCAGCTGCTGGTGCTCAGAGTTCTGTTCACACCGAGGCCCGGACTGAGGACCAAGGGCCAGCGTGCCCACCTGCTGCTGTCACCCCAGACTGGACACCTGTGCCTGCCCTGTCCTCCTCATGGATTCCAGACGGGCTGTGGAAGACAAAGGGTGACTCCATACTCTCTCTCTGGCCTGCTCAACCTCCCTCTGGGGCAGCCCTCAGGCTTTGAGGACGGAGGTGGTGTGTCAACAGTCCATCCCTGCAGACTGAGGGCAGGGAGGTCTGGGTTTGACCCCTGCCCTGAACCCAACACTGTGGGGGTGTGTGTGTGGTCTAGGGAGCATCCTGCAACCTCTGCTGACCCTAACACATTGGGATGGTATAATGGTTACAAGCCAGACTGCTAGGGTTTGAATTCCCAGCTCCGCCACTTAACAGCTGTGTGACCTTGGGTAAGTTACTTAACCTTTCTGTGCCTTACTTCCCCATCTGTGAAAGAGGGATGGTAACAGCACCTACCTCTTGGAGTTGTTCCAGGATTCAGTAAGTCATATTCCTGGGTTGCTGCTTCTGCTCTGCAAGCAGCAGTTTTAGAGGTAGAGGAGTGGGTGGGTGTTTCTAGTTCTCCAGCAGAGGCTGGAACTGAGCCTCGAGGTCTCCCCTGAACTTTGTCTCATTTCCTTCCCTTTCCTACCTCCCATCTAATAACAAAGTAATCCAGAAATACCCTCCAAACCATGCCGCTTCAACCCTCTGGGCCTTTGCTCACACTAGTGCCTCTGTCTGGGATAATCTTACTTCACTTTTCTAGAGCCAGTCTCTCCTACTCAGTGAGTCAAAACGGCGCAGGAGCCACGGCCTCTGGACCTCCCTGAGCAGCCCGCACTGAAAGGCTCTCCGATGGGCTTGGCTCTTGTGCTAGCTGCTCGGCTCTGCACTCCTAGGATGGCCCTGGCACAAGCCGTGTTTAGTGAGTATTTTGTGATTCAACGGAAGCCTGGTCTGCTTGGCTACCACCCTGACTGCCTCTTTGTCCAAAACAGACTTGAAGATCCACCTCCATAGGACTCCAGATGCCCCCACTCCGACTGGGCTTCCTGGGGATGAATGGAGGCAGTGTGGGTCCAGCTAAAACAAGCCTACTCATCTGCTGCCTTGGCCGCTGGCTGGAAAACGGGAGGCCAACACTGTCAGGGGCCAGCCCCCCATTTCAATCAGTTCGGTTCCTTCACCCAGGCCTGCCTTCTCTCGCCACTGCGACATGTCTCAACGAGCTTGCTACCAGAGTTCTCTGAGACACGACACACAGCCTAAGTGGAAACTGTTCAACCTCAGAGCGAGAAGACGTAGGCACGGGCAACCCCAAAATTCCAAACCTGGAGAGGGCTGGTAGCCACTGGACGAGAGCCATCTCCATGCCACCTCCGGCAGAGAGAGCACCGAAAGGGACAGACCCTTCACTGCCACGAAGGGCGCCAGCAGTCCGAGCCCTCTACTAACCTGCCGCGAGTGCGCTTTCCCTTGGAGAAAGGACGCCTGCCAGTACTTGTGGAGAACAGGATTTTTTCCTTCTTCAACACCAGATATCACTTGTTAGAAAGAATGGAAGCCTTTAACGCTGTCCCTTAGCATCCAATTTTTCAATCCAATCTGTTTCTCTTAACTTGAGTCACTGTGACATTACCAAATTTTACATACAGTTATCTGTTGCTCTGTAAAGAAATACAGATGGTTTTTGTGGAAATAAACAGTCATTTATTTTAAACAATTGTAAAATAGTTTATGAAAACCAGTGGGGTAATGCATTCAAATAAATGCCAAAACCGGCTGATGGGGAGCCAGGCGCTAAATCGCACTGCTGAGGAATTCGGCTGCGGGGAACAGATAGTAAATCCAGAGTGACAGAATTTCCCGTGATGGCAAAGGTTTCTGACATCCAGTCCAGCACTCAAAAACCACAGCAGTTCAAACCCATTTTCCTTAACACAGCCTTGACAGCCAGTGAAATTAGTGAATTTAGTCACAAGCACCTAAGGACAAAAACAAAAGAAACAAACAAAAAGGAGACTTCATTTGTCTGCAGCCTTTTCGGAGCTATAAAAAAACAGTGACTCCAACCGGAGTCAGCGCAGAAGGAGCTTGGGCCAGACGTTTTCGGTCATCGGACCCTGTTAGGATGCTGAGGAATCTGAAGACTTCCATTCAAATCTGCTTACGCCAGCGACTGGCTTGGGTAAACCACATTCTCTCTGAGCCTCAGTCTCCTCCTCTGTAAAATGAGGATAATAGTTGTAATGTCCCTGACAGCCTGCTGAGCAGACTCAGTGAGGCACCCGGAGTGAGTGTCCTGGAATTGCTGGGTGTCAGTGGCCGTGGTGGAGCGGGTTCGAACCCTGGGGGAGACTGTGCGGGTCCTTTTTAGGGACTCCCACCAACCCTCCGAGGAAGCGCCACTGACAAGGAACACACCGAACTCCAAGCACTTATTTGCTTCTAATTTTACCTGACAATCAGCCACACACTTTCCTTCTCAAACCAGTTTTTTCCTTGTAACTGGGTTTCCTACGATGAGACTATGAGGCTCCCAATGAATGAACTTCGTTGTTCATCGAACATTTACAGAACCTGCCACATGCCCTGCCCTGAGGTGGGCACTGCAGACGCAAAGATGAGTAAGACCGATTTTGGCTCTGAGAAGTCAGTGCAGGGTGCAAGGCACTCACATCACACGTCTGGAATACTCACTCAGCCCTCCTCCTCCTCCTCCTCCTCGCTGACACCGAGTCAAATCCCAAGGTGCACAGACCCTGCTCATGTAACTAATCTCCCGTGTGGCTTGCCATCTAGCCCACAGGACAGTTTCCCAACCCACCTCCTGGCCTCCAGCCATCCATTCTTCACCCTACTGTCAGAGGGTGCTCTCTGGATTCAAACTCTGAAGGTTATCACGGCTATGTTCAAAATCATTTCACAACTTTGCCACGCCAGCTCCTCGCCCTACCCCTCAGACCATCTGTCCACCTGAACTTGTCCATCCACGTCCTCTGTAATCCAGCCAAACTGGCCTCCTCGCTGTTCAGCGCATGGACCGCGTGTCTCCTACCTCCACGTCGCTGCCTGCCCCTCCAAAACCACATCCTCCTTTACGCTTACTCCCTACGACTTATTTGGCCTCTAGCAGCTCTCCGCATCTGCTTCTCTCCTGCTGACCTCCATGACAACATCAGCCCCATCATATTCCTAGACTGACCTACTTCCTCTCCTTGCCACAGGGAAAGTTGCACCACTCAACATTCCTCTCACCTGCAGGCTCTGTTCCAAGGGAAGGGAATTTCTGAATTTCAGGCCAACCAAATACAAGGCTCCCTTTGTTTCAATCTGGTCCTGGCCTTCATGACTCCTTTAGGAACTACCCTTGCCTCTGGCCGTGCCCAGCTCAGCCCAGAACGCTGCTCCTAGGCCTGGTGCCCTGCTAGGTTCTCAGTGTACCTCTCTGCAAATCACACCTCCTCCATGATGCCACCCACCAGCCTTGATTTCCTTGTGCATAAATTATACATCTAGTTTAGCTGCATTCACCTACACTAGCTTGGTAAGAATGAGGGGGAGAGTAATAGGGGAGACATGACTAGAGAACAATTAAAGAGTTTGGAAAATTCCACTTACCACGACTCTCAGTGACTCAAAGCCAAGAGGGAGGTTGAGTGTGAGGCAGGAGTCTTACTCATCTCTGCCCCTGGGGAACTTGGTAAACGTCTGATGAGTGACTAACCGAATTCACTGGGTGGATGTGGTGTCTCAGTTTTCTAGGTCCTCTTACAGTGGTTTTCTGTACCAAGTTTGATTTTAGGATTTGAAGATATTATTTTTAGTTTTCATTTGTTCTAATGCTAGCGAAAAAAAGCTAGCTGTGTTGGATTTAATGGAAAAAACCTGTATGCTGGCCTGTGATGGGCATTTTTAAAGGATTTCTTTCTCCCACAGGTAATTTTTACAATAGGATTGTAGCTCGCCGTCGCCTGTCGGTCCGACCTGTCGGGACCTGGCTCTGTACTGCCGTCCCTTGGATGCTGAGCATTATCCTCTTCCCTGGTCTTCACTGCCCACAACTACAGGCCTTCCTCAGTCCTCACGGTCTTCGCGTGTTCACTGCTCACCTACCTGCCCTGCTCCCTGCTTCTTCGGGCAGTCAGACCCTTCAGAGACTGGCTCCACCCACCACCTCGGCTCCTCTCTGCCTGGCCACCTTCCTTCTGCCTACAACAGCACCAACCAGCGCTGTTCCGAGTCAGGACAGAAGCCTCGGTAAGTGCCTTTCTTATTGCCAGTACCTGTGTGGCCCCATCATAGACATGTGGGCTCTCATCTCAATACCTTCTGCCAGACCGGTTAAAGGCTTTTCTACCTCGTGGCGGGGTTCGAATCCCAGCTCCAGCTCACTTGAAGCCCTGCTTTCTTAGCTCCAAATTGGGGATGAGAATTTTTAACTCATGAGGTTCTTTACAGATTAAATGAGATAATAACACAGGTAAAGCACTCCGTCTCCCACATAAGAACTCAACAAATGGCAATTGTGTCTCACTATACTAATATAATTTTGCACATTTCACCATGTTCAACTCTGAATCTATCAACAAGGAGCTAAAATAAATACCTTGTTTTATGTTAGGCCATTGTGGCTTATAACCTAAGATGCTAAAATATGCTGCTCCCTGTGCTAAACCCACAAAACAAAAAGGTGAAGCCCTGGAGAAAGTGGCGGCGGAGGAGCCAGCCGTTCTCCTTGCCGGGAGTTTTCCTTCCTGCGAGATCTATTACCCGGGAGCTGGGCCGCCCTGCTGGCTCTCCATTTGCCTTGCTAATAACAGTAAATCCAGCAGCTTCCACCGCAGCTCCTGTCTCCTTCAGCTGACTCTGAGGCCAATCAGCATTTCCTCTCTGCTAATGTCAGATGTTCACTGGGAAGTCCTGCTGAAGAGAAAATTTACGACAAAAGTCTCTCCAGCTTTTAACCCTTCAGCGCATCCAGCCCCGGACGCAGAGTGCTCCAGAGGAACGCTAGCTCATTCCTACATGAGAACACCTATGTTCTCACTGATGCTTTGCCGCTCTGACAAGGGCCCTCAGACCCCTGGAAAAGCTCAGTGAGCAGCTGGGCAGACAGGTGCACACTTTCTGGGCTGTACCTAATGGGGGCTAAATTTGAGCTGGGTGCCTTAGCAGCTACAGCCTCTGCTGAACCATGACTCAAGGTGGTCATACTCATAAAAATGTGCTGTATCACAAAATTGTGAGTATGACTGGGTCTCACAATATTGAAATTGAAGGGAGGGGACAGAACTAATGTTTACCGAGTCATTAAATAATAACAGCTAAGTGCTTGGTGTTTGAAATGAATTTCTATTTAATTTTTACAGCAATGCTATAAAAAGAAGATACTATTATTATTCTCACTTATAGATGAGGAAATGAAGTTCAAATAGACTAAGAAACTCACTGAAGAGCTAAAAAGAGTAATAGTAGCAAGAGCGAAACCAGGGAGATGCTTCTAGAATCCAGGTATTAAGTTTTAAAGTTAAGGCTACTAACCAGCAGCCTGTGATCTAGCTGTGACCTTATTTTACAATGACCTGACCGAGGTCACCAGTTAGTGGTAGTGGCAGCTTTAAGCCACCCATGACAGCCACCCCTGATACAAACCCTCCCAGGGCTGCAGAAGAGGAGAGGGCAGTGCTTCAGGCTTTTGGGAGGCCCTGGGGCAGCCCTGAGTCTCTTCAGGCCGGAAGAGCACGGTGCTGTCGGCAAGACTCAGGCTCACAGTCCACGGTGGCAATGGGACAGCAGCCACCGCCAGACCCTTAGCACCTTGGGTTCCTGGCCCAGAGATGGGGCTCATCACAGGGCTTTCATCGGAAGTATGCTCTAGCTCAGTGGGCTTTTCTACCGCCCCTGCTCTACCTCTCCACGGAAGTCAGACGATATACTGAATCGGACTCGCGGATTCAGTAAACTAATTTTTGTCCCAATTAAAAGTAACTGTCAGAATGTACATGTGACAGCTGTTTGGGACTCCAGCGTTATGAAAACGCAGCCGTTTTCATTTATATTTGAGATATCAGCCATCCTTAGAACAGGGCAAAGCACTCAGCTAACAGCCTGTGCTTTAACCTGCGGAAAATACAGGTCACAGAGGCAGTGTTGACAAAATCACAATGTAAAGGTTATACTCACATAACACTTTGGCCTTAAAAGGTTTGAAATGTTTATAATGGAAAGCAACTGTTTCCTAACAATGTTCTCACAGAAAACTGACACCCAACACAATGAAACAGACTGTGGTTTCTAGGAGAAAGGAAATTTTCAAATAGGGAGTCCCTGTAAAAGTAAGGGAAAGAGAAATATTTTTAAGCTAAAGAATTTGAAAGCAAGCTGTCTTCTTTTTACAAATTTTGAAAAGTATTTTTACTTTTACCAAAGTAGCATGTATATATAGCTTTAAAAGTAAATAATACTGTAAGTCCTATAATGAAAACCAGTCAGTTCCTTGACCAAACCTGAGTCCCTTCTTACTGGCAATCGGTTGAAACTTTTGGGCTACTTCTTCTGGTACTCATTTTCATGTTTTCATTAGCATTCCTAGTCAGGTGTTGCACACATTATTACAAACACCAGACAGCCTCTATCAGCGTCCACTGTGGAAGAGGAGGGTGTGGCTCTCTCTCCTCTCTCACCCTTCACCCCGCTTTCGGAAGCGAGCCCGCTTCACTTGTCTCTGTCCTGCAGGGCGCGCAGCAGTTCCCTCCTGGTGGGCGCCCACACTTGGTCATCAGTGCTTCAACTGTCTGTCTCTGGTGTACCCCCTGGCTCCCCAAGGATCATTAGAGATTCATGTCATTAAGGGAACCTGGGAGGCAACTAATTTCAACTGATGTGCACGGCGTTTCATTTTTGAGACATTTACATTTTCGTTCCATGATTTAATTCTCGGAGGAAGTTTGATCTCCAATAATCCAAGTACAGGGAATCTCTTCCTGACTGGGAAGTGGGTGGGCTTGAGCCCAGGCTGGCGGAGGCGAAGCAGCCGCGGGCCACAGGCTGGCTTTCCCGGCTTGTCCTCAGTTCATTCCACAAAACGTGTCAGCCACGAACTCTGGGCCGGCTAAGGTGCCTGGTGAAGAAAAAGAAACCCGTTCTTCTCCACAAAGAGCTCTCATCTTCCTCAAATGAAAGCTCCACCCCTGCCCCAAACCCTCTCCCAAAGGAAAGGGAGGGTTCTCGTCCTTCTCCTTGGTAAGGTCCTCACCAACGGCTAGCGAGATCCATGTACCAGGAGCTTACTGGGCCAGGCCCATGGCACCTCTGAGGGAAGGGACAGTGTCCTCTCTAGCAGCTTCTGAGCCTGGGACATGGCCCACACCTCTTAATTCCCACTGCTGATGCAGATCAAGTCACTCCCTGCTCATGAACTCACCCAGCCGTTGCTGCCCCGTCCACTTGCCTCTGCATCAGGGAGAGGTGTTGACAGTCAGTGAGGAGATGCTGAAGCGCAAGGACAAAGGTAATGCCAACGTTGGGCAGGAGGGAGTCCCTTTGGGAGGGGAACTCCAAAAACTGGGGACTCACAGAAGTCTCTCTTATCAGGAAATGAACAGACTAAACACTGGAAGTGAGAACGCCTATCAAGTGTCTCTTGTTGCTATGTTCACTTTTTATTGGCCATCTCCCCCACCACAATTAAGCTCCCTTGGAAGAACCCTGTCACCCTTATTCACTGCCTGGAGCGTAGTGGAGACTTCACAAATATTTACTGAGTGATGAGTTTGGTTCTGGGCACACTGTGCTTGAGTGAGTTGCACGACCTCCAGGGGTTTTTACACTTACATCATACTTTGTCTTAACTTTACCTTAATTCACATTGTTCTATTAAACATAGCGTGCAACTTTTTTTAAAAAAAGGTGAGTTGGGGTTTTGTTAGGATTGGCTATTTCTATGAGCATGTGGTGGCAACGCGGAGGAAGACTGAGGAGTTCCAAGAGGCCACCTCGCACCCTTGCAGTGTTTGGCTCCAATCACATCTCACAGACTCTCTGTTTGAGAAGCAGGTTCAACGGCACAGCAGAACCTACGCACCTCGCTGGCTGCCCTCCCCATCAGCAGCTAGGTACTGGGAAACAGAGGCCATTAAGTCCTTTCCCCAGACCTGCCTCACCGGGCCACTTCAATGTTTTTTCCTGATTTTAAGTCATCTTTGTCTCTGGGCATTATTGTCATTGTACGACAGAAAAAGAAACACCCACATTGATGAGCTATTCTTCTTCTTTTGTCTCCTTAATGCATTTAAAGCTATTGCAGAAAGCACTGGTATCTGTAACTTACTCAAAAAGAAAAAAATGTGCTATGGAAAGTTGGTATTGCAATTGTTAGAACTGCCTTTTGAATTGTCCACGAGGGAAGACCAGCTCCGGGGTCGGGTCTCTGAAGGCGGCGAGACAGGAGTTAGGTGTCTCAGGTCCCAGGGATGATCTCGAAAAAGTCTTGGGCACTAGAGTAACTTCTGAAGTGGTGGTTGTTCATTGGAAGTGGCTAAACTCAGCCTTGGTGGAGGAAGAGTGTTCCTTGTAGCTACGAACGTGATAAACATGTGAGAGGCCTGCCTGGAGGAGGAGGGCCTTCTGCTTCCTCTGGGGAAGTCGAGACTCCGCATGGAGGGATGTGAGGGGCGGACACAGCGCTCCAAACCCTTCCATAGCTTCCCTAATCATTCTCTCAAAAATGTTGGTGTCTGATGACATTTCCTTTAAAATGTTTTCTGAGAAGCAGCAATAGACTCTGCGAGCTATTCAACTGTTAATACTAAGGCCTTTAAAAATCACTGGTAAACATGTTTGTTAAAGGCAATTGTAGTTCGTGCACTGTACCTCTAGAATCTTTGGCACTTTGCATTTGCTGATATAAGCTGTATGATGAATGAGTTCTGTGATCATTGACCCACACTACATATCCGGACTGGGTTTCCTTGTTAGTCAAACGTCATTAGAGTTGACTCTCCGGACCTAGTTTTCTTCTTGCTCGAAGCAAAGTGTGCTTCCAGCACACCCATGCCCAAACGCGATTCAAAGGCTGGTTCTATCACAGGGTGTGAGCTTTCTACACACTTAACTCACTGGAAAAGAAAGGGTGCAGGCAAAGGCCAAGTCACGTGGGGAGAAAAGAAGTAAATCAAACCCTAAAAAGCCAGCTTTCATAGTGCGCCTGATGTGGTAGTGGCAACGGGAATACAGGCAGCTGACATCCACTGAGCGCTTATTACAGGTGAAATGTTTTACGTGCTGTTAGTCAAAACAACCACCCTACATGGTAGGCATGGTTACCCGGATTGACAGACAAGATAACTCAGGTTAGAAGGTTTGATGACCTGCCTAACTTCACAGCTTGTGTGAAAGGTACAGCTGGGGTGGGGACCCAGGCTGCTTTGGTTCCAGAGCCTGTGCCCTTTCCAATGAATCATACTGCCACGTCCAAGTGAAGCAGGTGCACTTGGTGTTTCTAGGGAGAAAAGTATACCTGCCTCCACTGAACTGTGGCTCCTGTAACCCCAGCCAGCGGGAGGAAGTCCAGCACAGTGACTAGGAATAGGAGCTTTGGAGTTGTACATCTGGGTTTGAGTCCCAGCTCCCCGCCTTTCTAGCTGTGTGAGCTTGGACAAGATCTGTATCCTCTCTGAGCTTTAGTTTTCTCGTTTATTTAAAAAAACCCAATCAATTCAAATAGCTGTTTGATGGAGTAAATGTTTTGGGATTAAGTGTTTGGCAGACTGCCTGGCAGATTTTAAATGTTCAGTAAGTGGTACCAATAATTTTTATATTCATAACTATATACTGCTTAAAATCACAGGTCAGTGGAAGAAACTATGACCTCAAGATGTCATTGAACATATGGAGTAATTAAAAATAAAACATCCTACAAAAAGAAGTAAAAATCAGCGTTTTCTATGCCTCCTTGACATACATTTATCAATTCAGAAATTTATATTCACAAGTAGAATCTACATTACGTATTTTTGAGTTCTTTCTTATTTTACTGTGAACATTTTTAAATCACAGAAGAGTTGAAAGAACGATACACTGAAGATCCGTGGGCCCACCACCTTGATCCTACCATTAACATTTATTATATTTGCTTCATCGCATGTCTCCCCATGAGTCCACCCCTTTAAAAAAATGCATTTCCAAGAAAGAAGCAGACATCAGTACATTCACCCTGTACACTTCAGTCTGCATGACATTAACTGGTGCTCAGTATTTGTTTGGATTTTCCTTTTATTCTTCAGTAAAATTTACAAACAGCGATAGGCCCAAATCTCCCAAGGACCATGTGCTAGTTCTGACAAATGCCTACACCTGTGTGGTACTAGCTCCTGTCAAAATAAATTCTGGTACTACTTTTACTCTAGAGACTTCCCTCATATGCTGTACATTTTAAGTACAAGGAAGAAGCCAACGGGCTCAAGGACCCAGGGGTCTAGGCTCAAATCTCATCTATGACACTCGTCAGTAATGCACCGTGCACAGCACGCAGACACAGGCCACCTCAGTCTTCTCAGCCGTAACAAAGGGACAGTGCCCGCCTCAAAGGGCTGTGTAAAGGTTAGATACAAAATTACCTAGAGCGCAGTACACGTTCGGTACCAAAGGGTGCTTTCTTTCTGCTTCCCTCCCCAACACCCCCCCAAAGTGAGGAAGTTACCTTCAAAAAGAAAACGGTAAGAACAAAAACAACAACAACCAAACAGTTAAATGAGAGGTGAGGGGGGGAAGGCATCTCTCTGCATAGGCAGTCGTCCCCCAATTTATCCACTCTGACTTCAGCTAATTAAACATCTGTCTCGACGGTCTCCTCGGCAAATCAGTCATCCCCACTTTGTGACACTGATTGTTGGTTGCAGCCTTCTCCCCACTTGCTACCATTCCCAGAAACTTCTAGGAGTTTACTCACCAGGCACATGGCAAGGAATGATGCAGGGTCCCCATTAACCCCCTACGGTTGCCCTTGGTGCCGGTGCTGTTCATAATGCTGCCAGACGTGTCCTCAGATGTGCCTCCCCAAAATAAACCTGTTAAGGGGTGACAACTGTCTGGTCTACATTTCTGATTTCCAGATTATGGGCATTTTCGAAGTGTGCCAGCCTTAGAAAGATAAACTACTTTCCAGAAAATCTGTTTTTAAAACTAGTTCTGATGACAAAGCAAGCAGGTAACAACATAAGGTCTCAAATGAGCTGCACTGGGGTCTACGGAATCACCAGCTGGCGCTCTCTAAACATAAACAAAGCTTTGCTGGCGAATGAAGGGGCAGTAGGCGAGCAACTGAAATGGCTGGCCTTCCCCCACACAGGAAGGGTGTGTTTGTGTGTGTGGGGGGCACATCTGCTCAAGTAGGAAAAGGGGAGACAAGGTGGGGAGAACTGTACCCTAAACTCTAGGGCACTTCTAAAACTAGTTTTCTGAAAGGAGCCTTCCTCTCAACCCCTCTTCCCACTAAAACAGCTTACTGACTTAAGAACTACCTTTTCGAAAGATAAACCGCTAATGAAACCATTTAACAATGATGCTTAATTACACTGAAACCCCACAGATGCAAGGTAAAACTAGATATCAACCGTTAACTGCCAGTCTGACAAAAACGAAAGACTGACAACGCCCGCGGTGGCGAGGGCGTGGGGAAAGAGGCGCTCTCGTACGGTCTTCGAGTGTCCCAGAGTGGGTCCAAACTTTTTGAAGGGCAATGTCTTTTACCCAACATCTTAAAGAAGCAAACCTCTGATAAACAATCCCATAGTTAAAATAAATCGAACTAGAAAGATAAAAATGCAGCGGTCGCCGTGATATAAAATGCTTATGACACTGGGTAAAAGAATGCCAAATCACGCATCTTGTAGGGAATTGTTAAAAGCCTGCTTACGCAGATCCTCTTCACGGGTTCATTTAACCTGTACGGAGCGCTCCCTATCTGACAGGCACTCTACCGCACGCTGTGCACACGGTGGGTTTTAGAAAACGAAAGACTCCCTGCCTATATGTGTATCTGCATGTGAACTTAATCCCCCAAAACCCCCCAAAACAACAACAAAAACCCAAAGAATTTACATGAAAGAAAGAGGAAACCCCTTCACTTTTTTACTTCACGCACCTCCAAAATGTTTGACTATTTCCCCCAACAAGCATTTATGTTGCCCTCCTTTCAGTGGCTCCCCTCTGCCCTCAGAACAAAGTTCAAATCCAACAGTCCACAAACAGGATCTGGAGTCCCCGCTCCCCACTCCCCCACCCCCTCCTCTGCTGCGGTCTCACCCCGAGCTACGTGCAGTTTCCAGAAGGCACCAAGCTCTCTCCCACTGTGCTCCGTCTGCCTGAGCGCTCTTTCCCGTCTCAGTACCTGGCCAGTTTCTACTTCTGTCAGGCCTCAGCCAGGTGATTTGCTCAGGAGAGTCCTCCCCGACTCCCCAAGACCAGACTAGGGCTCCCTCCCACAATGGGCACCTGGGCCGTGTACACACTTCCACTCATCAGGTGCATGGTATTTTAGCTGCCTGTTTGCCTGTCCCCCCGAGTAAACAGTAAGTGCCTTGAGGGTGAGGACCACTGCCTGGCTTCCACAAAACCCCTAGTGCCTACGCAGTGCTTCCTGCACGGTGAGCCCCAGTAAACGGACGTGGCTCTCCTGTTTTTGAGGGCACTATCAGGCCCGGCCTGACCAGATCTGGCCCCTGCCTAGCTTCTGCAGCTTATCCTCTGCTGTCTTCCCAGTCCAGTGATTTGAAATGTCTATGTTTTGTGACTACATCTCAAAACATCTCTGGAATGTTCTTCTCACTCACCCATCTGGCAAAGTTCTAAATAATCTTCAAAAAGCTGTCAAAGAAATCACTTACTTTAGAGCATCTTTTCTTAGCCCCCCACCTCACGCAGTGGTTTTAAGTACTCCCTGTCCATGCTGTTGTAGTAGCTGAAACATTTCTACTTATGAATTGACCAGATTTCACTGCCTCGTCTTCTGCATCCATTTTTGAGCATAGAGCAGGCAGCCCTGGATGTGAACCGCGCAGGGTCTCCTGAGCCGTACAGAGCCCTGGAGCACACACAGCCCTTTCCTGCACTGGCCTTGATTTATCCTCCCTCCACCTCTCCCACGGTACAGCTGCGACAAGTAAGGCTCAGAGAGATAAGTACATGGTCACCCATTTGGTTACCACAGTTTCTTATTCTAGGGTACAATTTTTTTTCATTTTCTAAAATCAGGGTACAGCTTATAATCAATGCATACATTTAATGTAGTAGTGTTTCTCCCCCCACCCAAAAGCTAGCACTAAATTAGCGGTGCTGTGGAATTACCCCTGGTGGGTCCAGGGCCAGGCCCTCTGACTCCACAGTGGGAGCCTCCACTATCAGCACACAGCCTCTCAGGGGGCTGTCTTCTCCCTTCCTCTCATTCTGCGTTTTCTTAATCTAATCCACTCTGGTGACTGCCCCAGATCGAGTGAATGAATAGATTTCGTGATGAAAAAGGAATTTCTGAAAGATTAGTGACCAGCGGGAAGAGTAAATGCTGGTCAAATGTGGTTTTGGCGAATGATATATTTCAAGTGTTTCTGATGTGGTGGCGGCGAGAGCTCATAGCACCCTTCTAAAATAACTAGGTCTCTAAGGTGGTTCCGAAAGACGTTTGCTTGACACAAATTCTCTAAACTTCCAGGCTTTCTGGTTAAAACAGTTGACTGCAATGCCATCTCTAATGTGCCCTGCTCTACACTCAGGAAGATCCATCTGGAGCCACAGAGCACCCCAGAGCGGGGGCTCAGGTGAGACGAGAAAGGAGAGTGGAGGAACGGAGGGCTCCAGAGGGGGGGCTCAGGTGAGAGGAGGCACGGAGGGGTATTCACTTGCAGCCCCTTGTCGGGGGCACTTCCGAGTGACGCATTTAAACTCCTTAGCAGTCCCAGTTTCCCGATTCCGTCCCCACCGGGGGTTTCGCACGGGGGCACTGGACTCCGGGTGCCTGCCAGGTCTTTTCTCCTCACCCCAGCCCTCAGGCACGTGTGGCATCAGCATGACCACGCTTTCATGAGGAGGAGAACTTTCTGCAGAAGTGACTGTTTTGGGTTGGTTTGTTTTTTTTTGACAAGAACGTATTAACAGTCCTATTTACCTTCTCTTCTTCTTTTCTTCTTCTTTTTTAAAGGATACCTGTTACAGCATAAGGAAACCACATGTCTGTGTCTCTGGCTCACAAACTATTCTCACAGAGGAAATAATACTGAATTTTCTGTCCCTGCCATTACACACGAAGTAGGACTCTGTTCAACCCTACAGTCAGCAGATTCTTTACCTTACTTTAGCCTCCGAAGAGCATTTCAGGTCAGAAGAGTGTTAAAAATCCTAGTCCATTTAAAACACATGGGCTTCTCTTTTCCATAAGGCAGCTCAGGACAGGTGTATGTTGCTTTAAGAAAGCTAGACACACAATATTAAAACTGACACCAATACAGACAAACTGTGCAATTACAAAAGAATTCCTGGCTTTATATCCAGATTCACCACAGGGTTCCTTTAAATGCTGCACTTCCCTAGTGCATTTAGATCTTAAAATCAATGAACATTTCTGTTTACAGAATTTTAAATTTGTTCTCCCATTAGGGTTCTAATAAGCAACATGGTACAATAAAAAGAATACGGGCTTTGAGGTCAAAAAAAGTCTGGGCTCCAATTTAGAATCTGCCATTTACTTTCTGTGGAAATGTGGGCAACTTGAATTTCTCCTAGAGTCGAGGAAAGGGAGGCTCAGAGAGGTACGTATACGATCACACATACGGTTATCATAAGTTTCTTGGTTCTAAAATGCCAGTGTTTCCCACTTGGTAACATTTCTGAAGTCCCATCTGTAAGTGGCATGATTAAATGAGGTATCTTTAAGTAGACAAAGGCACTAAATAATCCACTGTTACCCCAATGAAACAGATCTTGGGGAAGATACAGAAACCCCCCTTTACAATCTTCTCTATAAATAACAAACTGTACAACTTTTCAGGTCCATCTGGTATGAAATAAGGCCTCCTGCCTGAGGTGTTGTGAGGAGTGAGTCAGAGACCAACCCCACGGCTGCCAGTCTGTTAGAGCAGGCCCGGTCAGGTTACAGGTTCTGAATCCCCACCCCGGCTTCCTGGGTCTCAGCCTGGTCTGTATTCTCTCTCCCATAGCAACCATCGAACTCTGAACTTCTTTCTGAGTCTCTTCTTCTTCATGTTTACATTCTCTGTACACCCCTCTCTTTGGGCCTCAGTGTATTCCACAGTGGTTGCAAGTTTAGGTTTTATTCTAAATCCAACTGGAAATCACTGAAGGGTTTGGAGTAGATATGACCTGATTTTTATTTTAAAAGATTGCTCTGGCTGCTGTGTAGACAGGAGACTGGAGTGGGCCAAGAGCAGAGGCAGGAAAACCAGCTAGGGTTCTATTTCAACAGTCCAGGCAAAGTCACGTTGCTCTGAACTCATCCAACAGGGATGGAAAGCACTGAATGGACTCAGGATGTATTCGGGACGTAAAACTGGTAGGATTTGCTAAGGGATAAGAGGTGGGGAGTTAGCACAGGAAGAATCCAAGGGTCAAGTCTACTACATTTTTTTTTTTTAAGTTGGGGGAAGAGAGTTAAGTAAATTGACTGAAAAGAAATGTTCTTTTTATATTAAAATATAGTAAGCTCTAACAGCCACTGCCCCTCCCCAACTCTTCCTGGCTTAACGATGAGGGTTGCAGTTTAAATGTCAATCTCTCAGGGAGGAGTTCCCCGAGCACCCTATACTATACCATGAGCTCCCCCACATCTTAGTATTCGCCCTCTCAGCCCCTTACAGTCGCTCTCCTCCTAGAATGTAAGGCCTCCCCAGCAAGGGCCTTGTGGATCTGCCTCAGCACTGTCCCCTGCACCCAGCACAGGGCCGGCGCAGGCAAGCACTCGGTGAGTGAGGGTACAACACAGTCACAAATACACTGTGGACCAAGGTGGGCATTTTACGTGCATTCTCAGGAGAAAATCTGGGACTCTAATGATGCCCTCATTTAATTGTGTGTTCCTCCGATGAGAACCCTGTGATCGGTGGTAGGTGTGTGCAGCCCCATGCTGCTCCTAGCAGTTACTCCAGGGAACAATGTCTGAGAAGCCCTGGATGAGGCTGTCTCATCGGCGACACGCTAGGGGTCTTGTGGAAACACAGCAAATGAGCCAGCAGTAAGGTGGTCTGTGACTCTAAACAGAGACGTCAGGAGGGAGTCCGCTTGACAAAGCTAATATTTGTTTCAAATGCTAGCTTGTGTAAGAGAAAAGTGTGTAAGAGAAAAGTAGAAATGAGTATCACAAGTCTTATTAACCACAGTGGAGGAACTTTTCAAAAGGATCTTCAGACTGATACAAACTTGCCTTTCACATCAAAAGGCAAGAATGCACAGGGGTGAAGGCAAATAAGCTTTTGGTTCAACTTTCCAGCAGAAGATAAAGAAAAGCATGTCCATTTCATAATGACAATAAATACTGAAGCAGAGCCGCGCAGAAAACTATTCTGCCCGGAAAATCCCACTCGGAAGCCTCCTATCTTTTGTAGACCACGAGAGAACTGTATCATTTCTCTGTGTCAGTGTTAGAATTGAAACTGGATCTGCTTCAGCTTCCCTTCCCAAGTGTCTCGGTCATACCCAACACCATGCTTCAGCAGGCTGGTGAGGGCTGGTGGGACGCAGCATTTTCAAACAACGACACAATATAAGAAGCTCAGAAGGTCACTGATTGTGAGGGTGAACTTGCCAAGAGGAGACCTCGAGGAACGGAGGCCTTTACCCACTAAACAAGAGGCCAGTCTGTTTTACCGGCTCGCTCAAGGGACCTGACAGGCTACTTCTCTTCCTGTCAAATGCACACCCACCCAACTGTTAAAATTAGCAAAGAGGCTTCAGCTGATTTTTCTAAAACTGGATTCTCCCTTTACATTTTTCTTAAACGGTGGGGACTTTCTGCCAATGCAGGTAAGATTCCAAATGTCAAGTAGGTCAGGAGTAAAATGAAAAGCTGAAGAGAAACTTTAAAAGAGACATTTAAAAAAATGGGCTTAAAAAAATAAGCCTTAGCAGAGAGGTGACTGGAACACACTGCGAAAAGCTTACTCTAGTTCGGTACATGAATATTAATAGGAAAACCCTGCAGTGTTCATAAATAGTTATGACTTGATGAAATAATTACAAATAGTGCAAGGCGAAATTTTAGATCAGCTACAAGTGTCTATAATGATCTCCTACCCCCAAAAGCAAAAATATTTTAAAACCCTAAGGGTTCCATTGACAAAGCTACTTACCTGAACAAAGAAGAATTCTTTTGCTGAAATATCGCTCACCTTCTGATTTTTTACAAATGAAAACTGGGGAGAGAGTGCCAGAGGGAAGGGCAATATTTACACATTAGGACAGTCACGAGGCCTACATTTTGATTTAATAATGGAGTTCTCGATTTATTATTACAGCATGATTAAGCAGAGAGTTGTCAGTCTGGAAGAACGATGAGAGATGTTCCGGGTTTGCGGGTGAGCAGCAGCAGCTCACTGCCAGCCTATCACAGGCTGTCTGAACTCTGCTCTGATACAATAACCTCCAGTGAGCAAACACACTCGGCACACGCTGTTTAACCTCAAGAGGAACTTCTCCCCTCTCACTGATGGTAAAAAGTGTAGCGAAGGGATCAGTGGTTTTCTGAACTCAAACAGGGGAAAGCTGTCTGAAGGGAGGGCAGAACTCTCTACCTCTGTCTCCGCCGCAGGGATGCTGGGTACCTTCTTGCAAAGCAGCAGAGACTTAGGAAGTTCTGGGTGAGCATCTCTAACCTGATGTCTCCCGCCACCAAGTTCCTGACTACATTCACGTGTCACAATGGGTAAGAAGTTCATAGCCAACTGTGAGCACTAACGGACTTTCTTCTTCTTCTTCTTCTTTTTTTACTAAATGTATTGTACTTGGGTTTGACTCTATGACGAGAGGATTTTCCTTTTTTCATTAATCAGCCTCCAAAACAAGTCCACTCCACAATACTAAGTTCAAAAATACAAAACACACCCTGCCTTTACCAAGCTAACCTTAAATAAACACCTTTGCCAAACTGGAGATCCTTCCATTTCATGCAACCAGGCTTGATAAAGCAACAGAAAGGGCTTCTTATTTTAAAAAGCATTTTGGATGAAGAAAATGGACAGTAATTTATGTAAATACATCAGTCTCAATCAACTTCTCTAGTATGAAAGGAATAAATAACGCAGATCACTGTTTTGCGGATAACGAGTCCAAACTCTTCGCCAAGGGTACGCCCAAGACTCTGATGGAAAGAGCAGAGTGTACACGTGAAGGTGAACATAAATAAACGTGGTTGCTGGGGATGGACACGGACAAATAGGTACCCGACTGCACGGAGGGGGCTGGGGACAGAGGGACCAATACTGGCGTAGTGGTATCCCAGGAAGTTCATAGAGGTTTCATGGTCAAAAAATCTATGACAGCACAATTTTTATTAAGTAGGCTTAAAAAGTTAGTTCTATCTCCTCATGGACAATTCAGAATAATGCTATCTTAGAATATAATAAATCTGTCACAAAATACACTGTTAAGTAAAAAAAAAAAAAAAAAATTAGGAACAAAGCAAGAGAAAAAATGAGGACCATGAGGAAAGATGAATGCATTAAACATCTTTAAATATCTGAAGCTGTTTGTTTAAATGCTTTTAGATTGGCACCTAGAACTCCAAAATAGCTACTTTCCCCTGGGAAGGAGAGGGTATGCCTCTTCAATCATTCCCTAAATGCAAAGAGGTTTGACCCCCATGCAATGGATAAAAGTCACCCAAAAAATGAACAAAAGAGGTGTTTGGAAAAACCAGAACACCATTCATCCCAGCTAACGACTTGTTCATTATGAGTGATGATGGATAAAGACTTCTCATGCTGAGATGAAATCAAGATTTATATGCATTGTTTCCTCTCCCAACTTGTGGGAAGATCATCATCATTTAATTCTATCTCTGCGGCCAGTGATGGGCATCCAGAGAGCTGGTTATCAAACGGCGCAGTCAGCTGGCAAAAGCCGAAACGTGCAGTTGGCACATCTGGACGGAGCCGCCACAGCCGAGGGTGAACAATGACTCCTGGCCAGCATCCAAATTGCTTGCAGACGCTAGCAGGTCTCATCTACAACCGCCCCTACCAGCATCGCTCTCTCTCTCTCTCTTTTTTATGAGAATCAGATTTTCATTGCTCCATTCAATTGCTCTCCTCTGCCATTTTTTACAGCTCTTATCGCTCCCTGGAATATGGCCTTGAGACAGCTCATCCGTGTCCTTCACTGTGTTATCTCTTCTAACTTTTATTAAAACTTCAGCTTTCATCTGAAGATAGCTAATTAAATCTGGAACAGATTATATGCCTCCCCTTAAAAAGAACACAAAACCATTTTCCTCAACCTGAACAATGCTTGTTTTGCCTTTCCAAAAGATGCACCAAAGGTGTTTAAGTCGTCTCGTTTATTTACAACGCTAAGATACCTGACATGTCATATACGGGTTGATTTATATTAAAGTGGTCTGCGGTATGACAAATCTTGGAGCTGCTTTTCCAAGTAATTATTTTTCAATATTGGTTATATTTTTCTCATATCCTTTAAATCTAACAGCTAATACCATAAACTAACTTTCTGTATACAGTTGGGTAATTAGAAATTAGAGTAACAGGTATTTCTGTGAATCAAGGGATTATCCTTAAAATGTTTTTTTACAGTTGCCTTCAATTGGTACAAATGAAATCTTTTCCTTTTATTTCGTACCCCAAACACTAGCAATTAGAAGTTCCCCTCATGGGGGATTAAGAAAACACCCAAAACAAGCAAAAAAACCCCCTCACTGATGCAGACAACAGTGTGGTGATTCCCAGAGGGAAAGGAGGTGAGGGGAAAAGAAGGGGGGAAAGGGGGACAAGTGGTGATGGAAGGAGACTTGACTTGGGGTGGTGAACGCACAGGCAACAAACAGCCAATGTACTACAGAACTGTACACTTGAAACCTATATAATTTTATTAACCAATGTCACCCCAACAAATTCAATAAAATTTTTTGAAAGTTCCCCCCATTGAGAATTATGTAGAAACATGAAATTAAAAGCAGTACTTCAAATTCAGGGTTGACTCTGTTTTCAAGACAGCTTTACGCCAACTGAGAGTTAGCCCAAGTAGCCTGGCTTAATCTATCACAAGTTATTAATGGCAGAGCTTCCATAACTGACGTGCACACACTCTCCTTACGTAAGCCACTGGACCGGGCCCTTCCTTAGGCGCGCGGGCAGCTTACACATCACTCCGTTCTGCCGCAGACCTGCTAACCAGACTTTCTGGCAGTAGCGCTGAAACATCTATGATCTGGGCATGGCCCCGTATGCACGCATGCACATGCGCAGACACACGCCTGCACATGCCAAGCACTTTTAACCAAGGGTGAAGTTGCGATGGCCACGGTATCATTTAACCCTCCTACCTGAAACTTTCTGGGATCCTTTTCTTCGCTTTACTGCCTTTAGCAAAATTTCTTTCATGGTGACCTTTGTGTTGTCCACCTGAATAAGGGAGAATCCGTGAGCAGCGTTTCTGCAGGGAAAGACAAACATTCAATTACTACCAACATTCAACCAGAAGGATGTTATTGCAGTCTTCACTGTGTTTAAGAAAGTTTTAGTAAGTGCACCTCCAATGCCAATTATTTAAAAATAGGTTAAATAAACCTTCTTCTAATAAGAGAGAGACAGGGGAAGGAAGGCATTCTAGTGTGAATGCCTTCAAGTGAAAGAGAGGTCAGTTATGGAAGGTTTTTCTGATTGATCTCAAATTGAATCTAGTTGGTCTGTGTGGGTCGCTGTAGCAAGGACTGACGAACGACAAACTGGGCTGTGTCAGCAGATGTCACTGCAGGCAGACACTACCGTCATAGGAAAGCTCATGGAGCCCCGGAGGGAAAATGTCACGCCGTGTGTGTTTGTGTGTATGAGGAGGGGGCGCATGACAGCCCAAAGCAATTTACAACAAGGAAAAGGAAAGGCTCTTCCTAACTAGCCGGTAAAAGAAACACCCTGATTTTATATATTTTAAAATATATAATCTATGTACACTTCAGTAGGAATGTTTTGATTTACTTTGTCTTAAAAGGTCACACAAAATAGTAGCTGAAGCAGAAATAATTATAAGGCAGAACGCTAACACAACCTGTGAGCTTCTAGCCGACCGAACTTAGGGGGAGACCAGTAAGGAACAAGCACCAGAACAACAGAAGCCCGTCCCTGGTGAGCATCACTTCACTAAGACCGGTAATTGCAACAGCGAGTATCACAAACACTACTCACTATGCTTGGGCACTGGAACAAAACGGGCCACTTCCAAGCAGCTCACGTAACAAATGGGACCCAAGTTTCCAACCATGGAACATGGGAATTGCCACAAGGAGTTTGGTTGCATTCCCATTTCCCCACCAGAATCTCAAAGGGGAACATGGCCAAAAAACATGGCAGAACTTCATACTGACAAGAAACCTGAAAGAAAAGCCAAGCCCTCGCTAAGTCGTGGAAAAGCTTCCTGCTGGTAGGACTGGCTGGGAAGGGGCCTTAAACGTAGCTTGGACCCGACCAGGCGGCTGGCTTGCTGCAGGGGCTAGGGGCTGATCTCCAAACCAAGGACCCAATTTGCTTCCCTAATACAAAGACATCTCCATACCCCTCCTCTCCACAAGGCTTGCTGTTTAATCCTTGACATTCCATTTGTTAAAAAGCAAAAGCCGACGCTGGTCTAGCCAGCAAGATCATCCATTTTAACTTGGTCAAGTTCTCGCTATCGAACAGCAGGCCTGAGAACTGTCAAGCTAATTCTACTGAACACTCTGTTACTGAATCATGCCTGAGCCCCGGCCATTCTTTACCTCAGAAGCTGGACCCCATCCCAGAACAATCTTTAAAAGTTTATTTTACTGATCAAAGCAAAATAAGAAATAGCTCTTTTTAAAAAACTATATTTAGGGAGCGATGCAGTAAGTGATACTTTGGCAAGGGCACTGAAATGTAAAGTGCCTCGTGCATTTATAAACTTGGGGGTATTTGCTCTGGCGCGGGGCCAGCGTGTGTTGGGAACGGATGCCAATCACCCGCGCTCAGACTCGCCTTCCCTGCTCTCGCCTCGGAAGGCAGTGTGCGCTCCATCTGTGACAATATGTTGTGCGACGGGTGAGTCGGGCCTGCGAGGGAACACGAGTTCTCGGGTGCTCACACGCCGGCACTAGGCTAGAGCTCACGAACTTCCATCCACCTGGGTTCCCCCGGAACTATTTGCGATTGCAGTCTACTTATAAATTGCTTACATTCTCGCCTAATCTGCTGCTGGCTGATAGCATTATTTCAAACCAATATGTTTATCTTTGCCAGCATAGGCAGACTAAAAGCTCAAAAGGAAGCCTTGTGTTTGGACTAACTTCCATAAATTAAAAGTGTCCTTTTAAAAGATTTTTGAACGGAGGAAAATCCCTAGTCTGTATTTTTCTGTCATTTTACCAAAATGTACCTGGGTGACAAGGTTAAAGCAAGCAGAGGAAATCCCTGGCACTTATCATCCACAGGCATTACTGATAAATCGTGTGGTGGAGGAATAAAGGATTACCTTCTGTATTTTTTCATTACACTTTTCTTTTGTTACAGAATACATAAATCCATTGTGGCACAATGTAATATGTATCACCATGCTACACCTGCGGACGCTTCCGAGCGGCTGCCATGTCTGTGCAGTCAGGAATGATAAGTGAACCACCCGTGAATGTTAACGATAGTGATCATTCTGAGGTAACTCGGCTCTCCATCTTCCTTTACAGCCTCCGCGCTGCAGCCAGGGTAGCAAGGTTCAGGGGAGGAAAATGAAAACAACGGCGGAGGGAAGGGGCACGCACGGCGCCCGGAGCGTGCCTTCGCGGGTGCGCGAGATCTCACTCTGGGGCTCCATTTCGGTAAAAACACGCGCATTAAAAGGAGAACGAGGTTGTGCCCCGCGCGCCGCACACTCAACCAGACCTAATGAAAGTTTCCTCGGGCCCGCCTCGCGTTCCACACGCGGCTCTCCCTGCAGACCAAGGCCACGTTGGCTGCTGTTCCCAGGCGACAGCACTGAAGGGGATAAAACGTCTCTGAAGCACGGGAGTGCGGAATGGAAGTGGTCCTCAGAATGCATCTGGGTGCGACTGTTAAGTTATGCTCACATTTAATAAATGGATATGGAGACTTGCTACCACAATTTTCAGCTTGACTTCCAAACATTCTGAGTTTTATGCCTCATTTCTTTATATCCAGGATTTTTTATGGGCTTTCTAAAAAGTCTATTGAAATACATCTTTTAGAGCTGCTTTTATTTAATGGTGAGCACTGGGTCTGAGATGGAGAAGCCCACGATCGCAGGAAAGTGCCGGCGCCAGGTGGGCAGGCAGGCTGCTCGTCCAGCCTCCCTTCCTTGCGGCACTGCATTCTCGTCTCTGCGCTGGGACCTGTGCTGGCAGTGATTAGCCCTCAGATGGACAGGCAGGTGGATGGACAGACAGATGATGGGCTACAAACCCAGCCTCGACTCAGAAACTGCTCCTCCTCCAGCTCCCCTTGTGGGTAGCCGGCTGGCTCCTCTTCTGCCAGGGCAGGGCACCCTGGGGGCACTGAGCAGAAGTGGCAGCCCTGCCACAGCTCCTTGGGCTGCCAGTGCCGGGTCCGGGACGAAGCGTCACTTCGGGAAGCTGACTAAATGCTACCAGGAGTGCTTCGGTCAATTCAAAGTTAGGTCCTGTCAAGTCTCGTAACCACTGAGAAACGTATGAGCATTTTAAAAAGAGATTACTCACTTGAGGAATTCAGCTCTGTCCCAGTGCAAAGCCGCTCAGTTACCAGAGGGAAGTGTTTATACCAGCATCAACCTAACACAACGAGCCTTTCTGCCACTGCGTATTAGACCAGAAGCGATGGGGCACAGAGGGGAAGTAGAGGCACAGGTCTTCATCTAAAAAGCTTAGTTTCTATTTATAGAGAGAGCGCTGAAGCCAGGAATCCTGGTTCCACCGCTAACGGAAATGCCGCCTTAACATGTGGGAAACCTCGGCTGCGCCCGTGAAATGAGGAGGGCGCTTCCCTACAGACCTGTCAGGAACATAAAGCAGTCAATGAATGCCAAGCACCTGGCACTAAGACTGGCAAATGGTAAAAACAGTTTATAGATGTTACTTCTCTCATGTTCCCCTTGTCCCAAGTCACCACTCCAAGAGAAGAGGCCCCATTCGTGCCCCCTCCCCTGACCCTTCAGCAGAGATTGCTTATTTGGGAGAATGGATCTGAACCCTCACAGCTTTTAACTGGTAACACAGGGCCATTAAAATGTGCAATTTGCAAGCCACAGTGGCAACATTCAGGGGTACCGTCAGCAAGCAACCTCTGGCCCAGGCTTCAACATCCCCGTGAAGCTCGAAAGAGAGTACCCTCGGCTCTATTTTCAAGATTTTCTCTTTCTGTTTTTAAATTTATTGATTTTTAGAGAGAGAGAGAGAGAAATATCAATTTGTCATCCCAGATATTTGTACCTTCATTGGTTGATGATTCTTATATGTGCCTTTATTGGGGATCAAACCCACCACCTTGGTGTATCAGGACAATGCTCTAACCAACTGGGCTACCTGGCCAAGGCCCTTTTTTTAAAACATTTTTTTAAAGAGAGGGGACGGGAAAGAGAGAGAGAGGTAGAGAAACATCAATGTGAGACAGAAATATCAGCCAGCTGCCTCTCATATGCGCCCTGATAGGGGACCGGACCCACAGCGTGGGCACTGAACCAGCAGCCTTTTGGTTTACAGGATGGCACTCAACCAACCGCGCCACACCAGCGAGGGCAAGGTTTTCCTTTTTGAGAGTAAGTAAGCGAGAGAAGCAGGTATGTTCCACCTCAGCGTAACTCACTGGCTTTGGACGGGGATGACGAAAGTAAAAAATCATGGTGGTATTGCAGAGAAGTTCAATGAGACTTAGAGTTTTTTGATCTAAAAAGTATAAGATATTATTATCCAATAATTATATCAGGAATAGCAGCAGCTACTATCTATTGAACACTTACTATGTGCCAGGTGCTGTATTAAGCTTTAAAAATCTATATTAATTCAATCCTAAAATAGGTACTATTACTATATCCATTTTATTTTATTAATTTATTTTTAGAGAGATGGGAAGGGAGGGAGAAAAAGAGGGAGAGAAACACTGATGTGTGAGAGATAGGTACATTGACTGGTTGCCTCTTGCACACCCCCAATAGGGAACCTGACCCACAACCCAGGCATGTGCCCTCACTGGGAATCGAACCCGTGACCCTTTGGTTTGCAGGCTGGTGCCCAATCCACTGAGCCACACCAGCCAGGGCACTATATCCATTTTATAGACACTAAGGCTGGAGGCATTAGGGAATTTACCTGTGGTCACTCGTCTATTAAAGATCCTCCTATTTTGGAGTCAGAAATCAACAATATGGTTCCCAACCCAAGTGGGAAAGAAAAAGAGGCAAACAGAGATTATAGTTCTATGAGACAGGCACAAAGGTGGAAGCCAGCTCAGAGTGCTGCAGAAACACAGGGCACGTAGCCAGCTGGGCAGAGGTGAGGGGGGCAGAGAGGCTTCTCCGTGGAGGTGTTTCGAAGCACGGTCTTCACTGAGCTCCACACCGGGCTCGGAGAGAGGGTGGTTATGCCAGAAGGCAGTGGAGCACAGCAAGCTCTGCAACAGAGTCTGTGCTGGAGTCCCAGCTCTGCCTTCCTTGGGTAAATGCTATAACCTCTCTACCTTCCAGTTTCCTGATCTACAAAATGTAATGATTCTTAGACCGTAAGGCTATTGTGAGGGCTAAATACTTCTAAAGTAGTTAACATGATACCTGTATATAATAAATGCTTAATAAGCAAGTGAATATAACAACAATGGGCTTTTTTCTTTATATGCACAAAGAAGTGACATAGAATGATGAGACAATGAAAAAAGTCAACATTTATTGAGCACTCACCTTATTCAGTTAATCTTCCCAGAAAAGGGCGGTGCTGTTATCAGTCCCATTTTATAAAGGAGGGAATTAAGGTTTGGCAAGGCCCTGGATTTTTACACAGCTAGTAAGTGGAGGAGTCAGGACTTGGACTCACGTCGGCCAGACTCCAAAGCTTGTGTTTTAAGCCTCTCTACAGCCCAGAAGAGAGTCTCGGGGACTCGGGGGAAGCAGAGACTTCAGAGAGCATATGCTTCGGATCAGAACCACTGACCAAACGATGGGAAAGTTCAACTTCCCTATAATAAATCCAGCTTGATTACAATAACGTCCCAACTCTGGACTAACGTGTGACTTACAAGTCTCCTTTCTAAAAGCCCTTGGAGAATGGCATGGTTTTAAGCGCCAGCGTCAGCTTGTGGAAGTGGGCAAAGGCTGCCCAGAGCAGCGCTCGCTGCTCCAGTCCTGACCAGCTCATAACAGTGACAAAGACACACTCCTCTACTTCCCGACCTGTTCTGGTCCCGATTCCACGCATGTTCATTCCCTAGCACTTCGAGGTAGAAAACGAAAATATAGGAGCAAGAGAAAGCCTTGCAATAACTATAGCATGCCTGCTTTAAAGCAAGCCCTTTGGGTATTCCTTTATCCATAAAGAGAGTTTACACTAGTGTGAATGCCACATTTTGTTTCCCCTTGCACTGACAAATTTTTTTAAAGATCAAAGCATATTGTATAAGTATGCGGTGTTTGACATTGGATAAAGTACTCTTTTTCAAAACAGACATTTTCCAAAAACATAACTCGCTAGACTAATGGGCAGTGAGAAGCCAAAATGACTGCCCTCCGCCTTCTCCTTGTGTATCTTTGCCAGAGTCCTTGGGACTTGCCAAATCCGGTCATGCCTGCTTAGCTTGCTCGACTGATTGTGCCAGAAAAGAAAATAAGACACAGATGTATTTGAGCTCTTTGAGATGCCAGTAAGAGAGACAGCTAATGGCTTCATTTCGACCCTCCCCTTCCAGCTGGGCACAGGTGGGGGATAATGAGGTCCCTCTCCCTAATCAAACTCAATTATTTACTACTCTATATAACCGCAAAGACATTCACATACAGTTCAGAATATAAAACACACTGTGGGCTACTTCCAACCACTGCCACTGGGTATTTATAACAAACTCAAGTGGCTAACAGTTTGCCTTGGCAGGAGTTTCGGTGTGTAAAGTTTTGCAAACTGTTTCTGTTCAAATACGTCCTGCTGAAATGGGGGCCCAGGCGGGGTTCCATAACTGTCAGGCCAGTGAACTGCATAACATCTGAGAATGTATTCATAGTGCAGTGCAGACAGGATCTGGAAATCAAACGCTTCGTTCTACCGCAACCTTCTGAGAAGCATCGCGGTTTTTTCAACAGCAAGACTGACATTGTATTAATAAACATTACAAGTCACTAGCCTGACATGTACATAGCAGCAGCTGACAGACTCCAACGTAAGCTGAGGGGAGAACAGAAGAAATCAAAATGAGACACAGTAACTAAACGTGGCCAAAGGGGGCGGCTCAGGAAACAAATAACATTAATGTCAGCAACCTGAGTCCCAAACTTTTAAGATATATAGCAACTAAAGCAACATTCTGGTATAATTTCTGGATACTAAAGTAAGTTGATAGCTATCTAAAATGTATGCTTTTACTGGCGGAACAAAGTGAACCCTGGCACACTTTCAGCAGACAGACATTCCAGTGAGCAAAACATACATAGTTAGCTTGTCCGACCTTTAAATTCTTAGAAGTATGTAATTAATGCTTTCCGTCTTTATTACTTGCTCCAATATTACTGCCATTTTAAAGAGACAAAGAAAAATCTTTTCTTTTCTCTAGACAGTAGCTGTTGCCAAAAAGGGAATCAAGTCAGATTTACAAATACAAAATTAAACAGGCTGCATATGTTACATTTCCACACATGAGGACAATCTGGACAACAAAAATGTTTGCTAGTACAACAGAATGAAAAGAAACAACACACAGTTGGTCCTCTATGACGTGAGCAAAAAATAAATAACTAGGAAAATTTATACCCATATTGTCAGGCCTGGCTACAAAGAACACGATCATCTTTTTTTATTCTTTATGCTATTTTAGCTCCGTCCCTTACCAAACTGGACGACCTTGCCTAAGTAACTACCTATCTGTGATCTGCAGCTTATACAGACGCCCCTTGACTTATGATGGGGACTACGTCCCTATAAACCCTTCATAAGTTGAAAACATTGTAAATTGAAAATGCATTTAATGCACCTAACCTACCAAACATCAGAGCTTAGCTTAGCCTACCTTAAATATCCAAAAAACTCAGGCGACACAGTACACTGTTGAATATCAGCTGTTTGCCCTCATGACTGCGTGCCCAGCTGGGAGCTGAGGCTCACTTCTGCTGTCCAGCATCATGAGAGGGTATCAAATTGGGCATTGTTAGCCTGGGAAAAGAGCCACATTCAAAATTCGAAGTACAGTTTCTACTGAATGCATATTGCCATCACACCATCATAAAGCCAAAAATATCTTAAGCGGAACCATCCTAAATCAGGGACTGTTTGTCTATATGTTTTAAAAATGAATTGCTTATAAGGAATAAATGAGATAATGGCTAATAGGCGCACTAAACTATGCGAGTGTGCAAAAATGCTCATTTTCTTTTCTTTTCTTTTGTCCTCTCCAGACCACAAGGCACTATCACATGAGAGTAGGAGAGGCTTCAAACTAATGATATCCTTTCACAAAGGTCTGGTCACTTGGGGTGTACTGTGGAGAGCTAGTCAAGAAGGTATGTTAAAACTACCGACCCTTTTGAAAAGCCATCATACAGGAAAGAGCAATGAATCTAGGGCATTCCTCCTTAAAAAGCACCTAAGCTTTCCCTCTAACGCAGAGCCAACAGAAGCCACGGCTGTCTCTGGGAGCCCGCTGGGACTGCCCGAGCGAGGCAGCCGGCTTCTGGTGCAAGACCTCCCACCGTCCGTCTGTCCACCCCACTGCTCCTTTCCGAGCGAGCAAAACCCTGCTTGGACTCTGTCTGCCCTGCAGTCCCGGTCAGCGCGGCTCCTCTCCCAGGTCCACCTGATATATTAAACATTTTAAGTAAAACACGTATCTAGGAGGGCAGTTTAATTGCTCTTACTGACTTCTGATCTAGGGGGATTCTGTTCATTTTATTGGTTTTGACTTTTCTTCCCTGGAGTCAGCAGTTTAGGGACTCTTAAATTTGCTCTGTCCAAAATCAATCAAGAACAAAGGATATCTTAGAATCCACTTGCTGATCTGGTAAAGGAGGCAGGCAGGTTCCATTAGCGGGCTCCTAATTTGCAAGTAGTTAAGAGTAATCCATTCTCTTTCCCCAAACAACTCTATTTCCAGGGGTTTCCTGGGCCCAAGGGCCCAGGAGGGGAGGGCTGGTCTAGCCCTGACTCAGTAAGACCATCAAAAGGCACCCAGCTTTCCAATTAGGAATCCATTTAAGTTAACTAGCACCTCTCTTTAAATGCAAATAATTATATAATAAGTCATCTTTGCATGATCAAACAAAGAGGAGTTTTAAATTTCCTTCTGCGTAAAGAAAAATAGCTCTATTATTAAATTCTTCTATAAAAGACATGTATTAATTGTGTAATAATAAAGAAAGGTTAAACCCCTACACACCTCAGTGTGAATTATTCAGACTGATAAATCTCTGAAAGAAATAACAAAAATAGCAACTGTGTAATATTTCCTATACACCAGGGTCTGAGCTAATTTCCTCATAGCGACATTTCCTACCTAAGGTTCAAGGGCCTCTAGAGTTAACAGATGAATTCGCAGACTCTCTAAGCTTCAGAAATGAAAAATCCCACTTTAATGTAGTGCAATTAAATTACATGCATGTACACAACACACACACATAGGTACATGCACAAAAATATATGTGTCATATACATATCACATATATTTAGTTCAATGAAATTCACATAGCTAACCCTTGAGCAACACAGTTTTGAACGGCAAGGTCCACCTACATGTGGGTTTTTAAAAAAAATAAAAAACACATATAGTACTATAAATGAATTTTCCTTATGATTTTAACATTTTTTCCCTAGTTTACTTTAATGTAAGAATACAGTATATAATACATGTAACATACAAAGTATGTGTTAATTGACAGTTTGTTATTGGTAAGGCTTTGTCAACAGTAGGCTACTAACAGTTAAGTTTTGGGGGAGTCAAAAGTTACATGCAGATTTTTTGACTGCACAGGGGTCGGTGCCCCTAACCCCTGCATTGATCAATGGTCAACAGCATACACAGTGACTCAGACATAAGTGACAGATACAGACATAGATGCAGCGACTCCCAGTTTTCCATGTTCCCCATTTCCACCCAGCTGGAGGAACCCTGAGTCATCGCTTCGAGGAGAAACACCCAGGAGAGCCACCTAAGCCTCATCGGACAGATAGGAACGAGAAGCTAGGATACGCCAGGATGGACAAATCTGGCCCACGCCCATTCATTTATATATAGTGCGTGGCTACTGCCATGCCACTGTGGCAAAGCCGAGCAAAGGAGACTGTACGGCCCTAAAATATTTATCTGGTCCTCTACAGAAAAGCTTGCCAACCTGTGGGATCAAACTGGTGAGATTTGAGGGGTTGTGTGTTCCAGCAGCTAGACTTATTTAATGTCGCCAGTAGACTTAGGAAGGGCCAAATGACATCACTGCAAGTTGCATGCAGTTTGTTGAATAGAGAAAAGTGGTGGAGAAATGGGCACGAGGCTCTCCCATCTCCAAACAGAGAGGAACAGGCCTGCACACTTCGTGCTCTGCAGTGCCCACGTCGTCCTGTGCTCAGGTACCAACAGGCAGAGAGCCAACCTAAGCACAGACCAGTTCACGTCAGAAAGCAGGGTGACCGATCATCCCGGCTCCCTGAGACCGAGGGGGTGCTCTTGTGGGACTTTCCATTTTGAACCAGACAAAGTTCCGGGCAAACTGGAAGAAACGGGTCATCCCAGAGAAATGTTCTTTACTTTTCCAGTAAAGAACATTTAAAACTCAGGAAGGATGTACTATAAATCAGTTGGTCCATTAAAATAATGAACAAGCAGTTAAAGATACATTTCATTATTTAAAAGAACAAACAATAATATGACAATCTGATGTTTGCATGAAAACCAAAGGCTCAAGTTGACAAGTAAAACTTTTAGCACCCATGAAACCCAACATCAGTGATTTCATTTCAGCAAAACATCATCTGTTGCTTTAAAGTTGTTAATTTGTATTTTATTATTGTTATAGTTCTCTCTCCATTTAACTTGTAACTTTGTTTAGGTTGCAAAAGACATGAATTTATAGCTAGAATTTTACATTTGTACGTATGTAAGTAACATAATAAAATTTGGGCAAGCACTGAGGCTTCAGAATTAATTTTCCTTTAGAAGAGATCTATACATTACTGATGTTTAAAAAAAACCCTGACAACAATTCCATGAGGTAGTTACTATTGTCCCCATTTTATAAATGAAGAATCTGAGACTACAGATCATAAAGCGAGTCACTAGTGAAGCTGCAACTTGAACCCAGATTAGCCCAAATTCAAAGCCTGTGCTGCCTCATTTGGAGCAGGGAAAGATGGTCCACGGGAACCTCCTAGCTGGGTGGTGGGTGAGGGCCTCTGAAAGGCAGAAGGCAACCTGAGGCTCCATAGATTTCAAAAGGCAGGAGCAGGGCTGAAAAATAAAAAAGGTTAAGTGGGCTCAGAAAGTGAAGTGGGAGAAAGAAACTTGGTCAAGGGCCCTCTTAGCAGCCCACAGACACCTTCAGATTCATTCATTCCTGCTTACAAAGCCCTGTGCTAGGTGCTAAGGACACACAAATCATTAAGGTTGTGCCCTCCCTGTCTTGAAGGAGTTCATGGCCTGGCTACTACTTATAAGGATGTCTGCCTACAGGAGGACTAGTTGGAAAGTCTGCACATCTCCAACAGCCACTCCTGCCCATGTTCAGCAAAAGTGATTCCAATTCAGCCTTCTCTGAGCAATGTCCGCCCAAATTCTGCCTTTCCCCGACAGAAAACAGAAAGTATGGGCAAAAGAAAAATGGAGAAGCAGCAAAGAAATCTATTCGCTTACCCACTCAAGAGATGTCTGTGGCATACCTACTAGAGTAATGAAGCTGTGCTGGGTGTGGTGGGACACAAGTGATCCAGCTCTTGCCCTCGAAGAATTTTTACTAGTAATAACAGTAACTGCAGCAAATAGCAATGCTTACACAGGTCAGGTGCTGTTCTAAGTGCTTTACCTCTGCTGACTCATTTAACCCTCACAACAGCTCTATGTGGGAGGCATTACTATTACCCTCATTTAACTGAGCCATAGAAAAGTGACGTAACTCATCCAAGATCACATACTACTGAGGGTAAGGTCCGGACTGGCACCCAAACAGTCCTGCTCCAGAGGCCACCATGCTTTTACGGATTACACTATAGTGGGGGCTGAATGTTCGCTTTAAGATAGGACTTGCTTGAAAGACTAGACCAACACTAGATTCCCTGTCCCAACTCTCAGCAGGATGCTTGAAGTCAGGCATAAGCTCAAATCTAAGCCTGACAGCAATACTCAGCCTCAGTCTTCATGTCTCCAAAATGGTCATAATAAAAACTGGGCTGCCCTAGCTGGTGTGGCTCGGTTGGCTGGAGCGTTGTGTCATAACTGAAAGGCTGTGGGTTTGATTCCCAGCCAGGGCGCATGCCTGGGTTGCAGGCTGGGTTCCCAGTCTGCGCGTGTATGATCCCCGGACCAGGCGCATATGGGAGACAACGGACTGGTGTTTCTCTCACATCAATCTCTCTCTTCCTTCCTGTCTAAAAGTAATGAAACAATGTTCTCGGGCGAGGATAAAAAAATAATAATAAAAACCGGATTACACTTTCAGATTAAATGAAGTAACATATACACCGCTGGACCTTTAGTAAACAGAATTCACCTCCTGTTGTCAAACCTAGCTCTCTCTTCCTGGCTCAGTTCAATGTCTTCCCAGCTCCTTCCCGCTCATTCTCCCCTGGGAGAAAGATGCGCAGAGGAAAGGAGGCAACGAAGAGAAGGAACGATAGCTAAACTTCCTGTGCTGGCACTTCACTCTCGGAAACTTTGGACACCTCCTCGGAGATTCCCAAAGGTCTGCTCTTTCCTGCATTTGCAGGAAAGAACTTTCTACCTTAGAGTACAGACCAGAAAGGTGAACGGGCGGTTGCTGAACTAAGAAAATACACACAGGACAAACGGTCAGTAGCCTGTACTATTTCCTCAGACAACCAAGAAACAGAAAAGCCAGAAAATTTAGTGACATTTTTGTTCTAAACGCTCACGTATCAAGATTCTACTTTACCTCGTGTTTTCAGAAACACTCCAGACATGTCGAATAAAATCTCTTGACTTTAAAATAGAAAAGTATTGACTGGGGTATGTGTGTTTGAGAGCGGGAGTGCAGGGATGGGAGTAGTTCAGGGAGAAAAAAAGAGTGTTAAGTTTAAAGCAGTTATTGTTACTGTCTGCCTTTCTACCTCCCCTCGTTCCCTGGAAGGTGGGGTTCACAGCGAGACACTTCTCCTGGGAGAGGTGAATCCATTCTACCCCCAACCCCACTCTACTGAAAATCATTGATTTAAAAGCTATTGTTTTAAAAAGGACTTTCAGTTTAAAAGACTGCTATGATCAAATTTTTACATCTATGTGTAAAAATTACATGTTAAGGAGAACAATTCTTTTATGTAATCACTTATTAACAGATGATGCAAATGCAAGTAGAAACTACTGAAATACCACTGCATACATTCTTTTAAAGTAAAAAGAAAAACCTTCCAATGACACCTTGTGATTGTAAGACGGAACAGAGGGCGCTGTGAACGCTATTTGTAGCACTGTAAACTGGTCATCTTTCAAGAAGGCTGGCTACATGTTGCTATAACGTGATCTAGAGATGTTTCTACTCTGACCAATAATCCTACTAACAAAAATCATCCAAAGGAAAGTACTCAACGGAAATAAAATGGACACAGCAAAGACTATCACAGAATCGCTTCTTAAAAGCAACATGAGAAAACACCCGAACAGCCTATGATGACGGGCACCCGCCACGCCACACACTTTTCTGTGTCAGTGCCCAGCGCATGCTGAGGGTCTGCGGGACAGCTCTCTCCCACCACAGCGTCAAGTCCATGGGCACGGGGTCGTTTCTGTCTCGATCCTTGGCACATAATAAATGTAAGATATAGGAATTAAGAACAGATATCGAAATATTTTTGTGTAATGTTAACTAAAAATAACACTATATATATGATAAAACTGAAACTGTATATAAACACATGGAAATGATTATACAAAAATGAAAGTAGTTATATTAGGACAGAGGAATTTAAACACTCTTTTAAGTTATCGTTTTAGTGACTCTGAAATGTAAGGAGGAGGAACATGTCTGCTGTTACGTACAGCGACCACGACTTCATCGTAGAAATAAAACAGCAGTTATTAAAGCTTGAGGAGCCGCCCCAGCTGCACAGGCATGTGGGTATTCATTTTTTGCTCAAGGGTGGAAAGGCTCAAAATACTCATATATCATAGGTAGCATAATCCTATTTTTAGTAAAAATCTGAAACAAAGGCAGTATGTTTTAAAGAGACAGGTAGAAAAGTCCTCCAGAGCAACCTCTTTTGGATAGTGAATTTGCTGGTTACTAACAGCAGGGGGTGCCAAAGGGATCGCTATTGTTCCCAGGAGATGGCAGGAGCCGGACTGCCGCCACCTTGGCTAGAACAGCTGAGGCCGCGCTGAGGAAACACGGCTGTTTCCCCCAACAATGGGGGCTGGTGGAGAAACTCCGGCACTCTGTAGATTTGGAGGGATAAAAATCACGTTTTCATTTTCCCTCACTTCTGATATTTAGAATTTCCTTGAATCGACAAATCACAGCAGCATCAGCAGGGCTGGTGACCTGTCCTGAAGAGAAATCGCAGATGCGTCGATGGCACATCCCAGCGGGTGCCGGCGTCTCCCACATCAGTCACTCCTCTGACGCCGCATTTCAGGAGTTGCTGTCGGACCTGCCACTGGCTCTTCTTAGTCAGTGTATTAATAAAGCCGCACATATTACTGTATCACAATTTGTTCAATAATTTGGTAACTTTAAATATAACAAATTCTTTTGCAGTCTTGTGAATTTTATTTTCTGCATGTACGAACACCTTCCTGAGAAGGCTTTTATATGCTTTACCGGACTGCCAAAGGCACAAGGCAAGGTTAAAAACCTCTGCTCAGCCTAAAGGAAGGCAAGCGAGAGGAAAAATCAAATTGGATCTGAACAGAGCTGGAGAGAAAAAGAAGTATGTTAAGCCACAAGAGAGAAGTGGCTGTGGTGCCCACTTTCATTTCGTTCGGAGTCCTTGAGAATTTCTGCTTCGCAGACTCCAAAGCGCCCCAGTACGTCCAGAGGCCCGGTTCCTAGAGAGGACGTTCGGAGACCTACCTGCTTTGCCACCACGAAGCAGTCTGTATTTAACGCAGGGGCAGAGGTGTGACATACAACGTGAGCGCTGTCCCCACGTCTCTCTGGAAGTAATCATTACACGTGGACTCTCCAGACACCAAACATTCATTTGATGAACAAAACCAAAATCAAATCCAAATTTACACAGAAGGCAGAGGTGAGATACTGAGGTAAGTAACAGTCAATACTCACATTCGAACAAAGAGTGACTCTTTGGATGTCAGACCAGGAGACGAATACTTTTCAACCAGGGCCAGAGTACTGAAGCCAAACTTATGAATGGGCTCATTGGAATCCAGTGGGGGGAAGTCCGTGTCAACCTCCCCATCGTCCTCAGCAATGTGCAGGCAGTAGGCGTTGACATTGTCACTGAAAGGAAAACCAAAGGGGTGTGAACACTACGGTGAGAAGGGAACACAGCGACCAGAGGGCCTGATGTACAGCAAGCAAACGAGGTACTGCCATTCTTCGCCCTGAAGCCTGCAGATACGGTGAGACCCCCCAAATCCCTCCTCCTCTGGTGAGAAAACACATGGCAGTACAAAGCGGGGATCCAAAGTGAAACAAGAGCCTTTATTCTCTATTCTTCTAACCAATATTTACTGAGCACCTATTGTAGGTAAGACACAGAATCCCTCAGATCAAAGTTGAGATTTAGTATCAAGCCTCAAGGAAGCTTGCAACATAGGAGGGGGTAAAGGGAAGCACTATACTAGCTAGAATATAAATGTAAATAAAATAAATATCATAAAAGAGGTGCACAAAACTATAAAGGAGAGAAAATTATTTGGCAGGCAATCAGTGGACTTTGATTTACGTTAGGACTAAGAAAATACCTGCTCTAGCTCAGGAGAAGTACATGCAGTAACAGAGTCGATACAGTTCTCCTTTCTCTGAAGAAAATCAGCCTCACTTGGCAGGATCTGATTCCAAACACCAAGGACACTTAACAGAGTAAAGCAAATGATCTGATTCATCCTGATCAACTGCTGATGGCCTTTTCTCACTTCCCTAGAACATCTGGTCAGTAATCTCAGATTCTAGCCTTGCCCAGTTTAGAATCAACACACACCTCCTTCCCCTTCTTTGGGGAAGTAAAAAGGCAATTTGCTGAAAAAGGATGGGAAACTGTATCAACATAAAGACAATTCAAACCTGAAATCAGCCCTGGCTGGTGTGGCTCAGTGGATTGAGTGCCGGCCTGTGAACCGAAAGGTCAGTGGTTCAATTCTCAGTCAGGGCACATATCTAGGTTGTGGTCTGGGTCCCCAGTTGGGGGCATGTGAGAGGTGGGCGTGCAAGAGGCAACCGAAGGATGTTTTTCTCCCTCCCTTACCCTCACTCTCTAAAAATAAATAAATAAAATATATTTTTTAAAAAGCTGAAATCAACTTAAAATATTTTAGATATCCTGCTCCAAAGCTGAATCGTGAAAGTGCAAATCTGCTAGTATTAAGAAGCATGAATCTACTAGTTCACAAGGCAATGGGATTCTAAATTCTGCAGCTTAAATTTGGAGTTTTAATTATATGATTGATGCTTAAATTAATTAATTGCAAAGTATATGCTAATTGTTTAATTGGTTGCTTGATCTATATAGATCATTTTTTGAATTAAATGAGTTGATTTACAAAGTTTATTGATTGGATGTGACAATGAATTATTTCACTGACTACCTGATTTGCAATTTTCCCAATTAATTCACAAATCTTTTGCTGCAATTCCACTTATTGAGAGAGAGCCTACTTCAGGTGATCTATACTCAGTCTGTCACGATTAAGAGATATTTATTATATAAAACAGGTAATAGGGACAGATTAAAATTAATGGGAGCTGTAAATCTGCTAAATGGATGGATAACAAGAAAGTAATCTGGCTATGTTTGTCACTATAAATTTCATGTATTTGCAATGCTATTAAGAAATTTAAAATTCATCTCTAAATGGTATGAGAAACTTAAAGGTCTTTGCAAGGGGTTGCTAACTTAAACACAAAACACTGTAGAAGTGGAAGGAAGCCACGTGGATGAGGAAAATGTCACGGTGTACTAGCAAAGAGCTTTGTGTCCAGGAAGACTTGAGTTCAACGTTAAGCTCCATCACTTATGAGCTATGTGGTTTCAGAGAAAGTAAGCTTCACCTCCTTGAGTGTCAGTTTCTACTTCTATAAAAAGGGTATAATCATGTAACTCAGGCATGGTTGTCAGGATTAGATGAGATGATACATAGTGCTGAGCAAAGAACACAGGCAAAAAAATAAACGGTATGGCAGCTATAATGAAGTCAGATGGAAAATAACTTGGGTAGTTATGTCAATCCATAAAGACACACTGTGGACGCACACTAGAGGAAGAGAGCAACGACGAAAGTGAGTGGCACGTTCTACGTGCACACATCTGTGACCGTAGTTCACATGTCCACTGTGCTCCAGCCTTGGGGCCACCGAGCCCCCGGGATTTTGTGAACAGGACAGACCCTGGTGAAGCAAGCAACAGACAGCACGGATTATTTACTGCTGTGCAAACCATCCTGTGGAATGCCTGTGACTCCCCAGCATTGCAGAGGTTTTGAGGGCAAATAATAAGCCTATGGATGAAAGCAGAAAGCCAAAAATGGGTATTGGAAGAATTCTGTTATGGGATGCCCCCAAACCCCCTCAAAACAAACTCAACAAATGGCAAAGGCTCAGATCTGAGCGCCAGCAGACTCACTGCCAAGTACTCTTATTCTCCCCAGTTCTTGAATACACAGTGTGAAATCATTTATTCTTTCAAGAAACATTTGCAAAGTGCCCCTTGGCTGTTGCCTGTCCTCAGCACTGGGGACACAGCAGGGAGAAGAATGAATGATTCACTCTATATTAGACAAAACTAATGGAAGTCTTTTCTGGGTTATCATTAAGGTTTAGCAGCAAATAGTGCTTCAAACTCTAAAATCTCTTAATTAAACGCCTAAGAAGAAAATGACTAAAATTCCGTATTCGGGGCACGGACACATTGGTTCCTTTGTGTCTTTAAAAAGGAAGGAATAATAAAAGAAGCCACTGGGGTATTTTGACTTTAAAACTGCACCAGGACTCCAAATTAGTACCAGTACAGTAACCGTTAGTATCATTAGCTACATTTATTGAACCCTATGTGCCAGACACTTTGCCAAGTAGGTTAGACACTTTAGCTCACTGAATCTTCCCATCAGCTTAGTTACCTATTACGTCCATTTTACAAATGAGAAAACTGAGGATCGATGAGGTTAAGTGTTTTGCTCAAGCTTAAGCGGCATGTAAGTGACAGAGCTGAGATTAAAACCCAGGTAGTCAAGAAACCTCATTCTGCACCCCCTACCTGCCTCTCTGCCAAAGCCACACGGTGTGTTTCTATGGAAATGTTATACACTTAGGAAAGGAGGAAACCACAACACATTGCTTATAAAAAATTAGAAGCTTAGAGAGATTTATTTCAACCTCCTTGTTTTTACAGATGGGAAATAGATGCCTAGAAAAGAGGAATAAAATGCCCATGGTCACTCAGTGAAATAGGGGCAAAGCTGGTTCTAGAGAACTCCGGTCTCACTACTCTTTGATCAAATCAGCAGTAGGTGGCATTCTGAAGTGGGGAGAGAAAACTGGCCACTGTGGTCCCTGACTCAGGAATTCCACAAATAGAGACACCTAGAACTTACAAAACAGTGAAAACAAGGGTGCCTCCTTCTGACACCGTTCAGTGGAATGAAGACAGGCTGTGCAGTCAGATCTGGTTTTAATGCTAACTCAACCATTAACCAGCTGTGTGACCAAATCTCTCTGAGCTCCAGTTCTTATCTATAAAAAGCTTTCCTTGATTTTCCTAGGACAATCGTTTACGAAAGTGATTCTCCTGCATGGTCTTACAGACCTTGGTTAACATCCCTGCATATAACTATTACATTGCTCCGTTTCTTATTTATGCATCTCCATTCTGAAGAGCAGGGTCCTTCTACTGTCTCTGCCTCCTTACTGAAGAAAAAATGGCCGGCATTTAGAAGGAACTTAACAAATACTTGTTGAATGAATGAATATGTGCATGTGTAGAATGAATCACTCCTACCTATAAAAAAGCATAAAGGGTATTATTAAAAATGGGTGCTTTAATGAGAAAATAAGTGATTTTTTTCTTTTCTGTTAAAAAAATTAATTTTAGAGAAAGAGGAAGGGGTGGGGGTAGGGGGAGGGAGAGAGACAGACACACAGACAGGCAGCAATTTGTGTTGCGCTTACTCATGCATTTACTGGCTGCTTCTGGTATGCGACCTGAATGGAGATCACACCTGCAACCTTAACAGGTTGGAATGATGCCCTGAACAAGCGGGCTACCTAGCCAGGGCATCAGGCTACCCAGCCAGGGCATAAGCTTTTCTCGCTTGCTTCATCGATATCTGTTAACCAAACAGGGCTTCCTAGGCAATGCACAGGTGGCAGAGATTGAAATTCAAGACCAGGGGAGAAGAAGGCTCAGTAAAAGGTAAGACTGAGCACTGGCATGTCACTTTTTTATGGAGGAAAAACCACTGAGATTATTACAACTATGTAAAATCATTCAATTATATACATATAAAAAGACTAATAGGAAGGGTACCAAAAAGTTTACAAAGGTTATATTTACATTTAGGCAATGAGCACTTCTTTCTAAATTTCCTTACTTTTCAGATATTGCACAATGAATAGTGTTTCATTTCTCTTTATAAAATATTTAACTTATTTTTTGATAAGGGTAATACATGTTTCTTGTAGAAAATTTAGAAATACGGGATAGTACAAAGAAGAGTGGGAAACCTCTAACCCCACTGCACAGAAAGAACCACCTGCCCTGCAGACTCGGAGCACGGCCTGCCTCCCCCACATCCCGATTCCTAAATATGGTATTTTTGCTACCAAGTTCTGTAATTAGAGAAAACAACCATCCCCACTACATACAGGTCTTGTAAGAATTACATGGCTTAATTTATTGCACAGTGCCTGGTATGAAGAATTCTCATTTTGCCAAGATTTTTCCTTCTACTCTTAAGCTTCTGATACATGGAAGCAGAATTAACTATCTAACAGAAGCACGATAGATAGCTTGAGACAGAGGAACCTTAAAGTCCTGGCTGTGAGTCACGCCAGAGAGGGAGTAACAATCAGGAGACCAAGGAACAAGTATAGGGCAACTGGATCCACAGGAAACGGCTTAATTTCAGAGATGGGCGGATGTGCAAGGAGCAGACCCTCGCAGACCGTGAAGTCCGTGAAAGAGGTGGAAGTCTGAACAGTGAGTGGACGCAAAACAAAGCCTGCTGCCAAGAAGAGACCGTTTGGGGGGTTGAAGATATACAGCACCCAGGCTTTAATAAATACAACTGACTTTCATTTATTCATATTCTATCAGATAAGTCTAAAATTTTTCATTAGAAAAATTCATTTCATTGAATTATTGACCGATATTCACTTTATGTTCAAAGACCAGTATGGCTTTTATGAAGAGACAGAAGCCTTTAGCCCACATATAAATGGTACTTAATTCATATATGAAAATTCAGGAGCATTCCAGGAAGCATCCCAGATTTCTATCAAATGTAATCTTACATGTTCAATTTACAACTCATAAAAATTCACTCGTTTTGGAAAATGCAAAACACACTAAGTGTGATGTCCAGACAGATGGATGCTTATTGTTTTTTTAATGAAAAATAAATGAGTGCATGATTCTAAAATGTCCAGAACTCTCATTACTTGGGCTTTGCTGTTTATTCTGATGACAGAATCAATGTTAAAAGTGTGTCAGGCATTAGCAAGAGAAAGAAAGCTCCCAAGAGTTGCAGCTTAGAAGTTCATCTCTTTGAAGTCAGAGAAAAGATTTTTAAGACTGTGAAGATTTCCTTTTATCAAAAAAAAAAAAAAAAAAAAATCCCATAGATAGAAGGTAAAAACTAAAAAAAAAAAAAAAAAAATTATGTTTATCAAGCCACATCAACCTCACACAGGAATAGTTAAGTCTAAATTTTCTGGTAAAAAAAAAGTTCTAGGGAGAAAATACCCACTAATTTCTAAGTGCAAGCAAGACCTTCATATTGTTCTGAGCCCCCTTTTTGGTAGTTTCTATTGTTGCGTCTTCAAGTTCACTGATTTCTTCTTTTGCAGTGTCTAATATGCTGTTAACCTCATTTAGTATAGTTTTCATTTCAGATACTGTATTATTCATCTCTAGAAGTTCCCTTTGGGTTTAAAAAAAAAATCTCCTACTTTCCTTTCTACGTTCATGTTCCTCTCTATCATCTTGAACATATAGGGCATATTTATAATAGCTGTTTTAACATCCTTGTTTGCAGATTCCATAATTTCTGGCAATTCTGGAAAGTCCTCTTTTGTATTGCTCTGAACTAGAGAGATTCTTCAGACAAATTCAGCTGGCAGAATTCTAAGTTTCAGAAACTCACTAAATTTATTAGAAATTTGCCCTGTAAACATTTACCCTCAATCCTACTACCAGGGGATCTTTCAAAAAAAAAAAAAAAAACACAACTGGGATACTGTCAACCCCCTGCTTAAAACCTTTCCTTCAGAATAAAAACAAAAGAGCCATTGAAAGCACTGGTTTCCATAAAGCCTTCCACTACACTCTGCCCTGCTTTGCAACCCTCTCTCCTCCCATTCCATCACCCCAACTGCCTGCAGTGCCCTGGTCAGGTCTTAGTGCCAGCTCCCATCACTGTTCAGGCCTCTTGGGCCAGACACGCCCGCTTCCTAGTCCATGTGGTTATCTCTTGAGATTTAGCTCAAGCATCCCTTCTAGTGGGAGGTCTTCCCTGATATCCCTCCCACCCCTACTGGACCCAGACCTCCACCTTTAGGCAGAATCAGGAAAGTTCTTTACATCCCCATGGCACTCTGGCTGTCCACTATTACAGCAAGATGCAACGATGATGAACCTGAAACTGTGTAATTTGGTGTCTACATCATCCCCTTGCCTGAATCTTGAGGCCATAAACTTCGCTTTTTGACTGCTTGTATCCCCACTGCCTAGCACAGGGCCTGGATGTAGAGACAACGTGTAAATGCTTGCTAAAGATGTGGTTTTGAAAATAAAAAAATGGAGGGATAAAGGGAGGGAGGAAAATCTCAAATGGCTATAATATTCCTGGTGCTATCACCACGAGAAGGGTCTCATTTCTTTGTATAGCATGGTGGTTAAGAACAAGGGAAATGGAGTCAGACCTGGGTTCAAATCCCAACTCTCCTACTTGCTAAATATATGCTCTTGACCAGTTACTTAACTTCCTGAGCCTCAGTTTCTCCCCTGTTACTATCTATGACTTACAAAGCTGTTATAAGGAATAAAGTAATGCACTTAGAGTATTGGGCACAGAGCACGACCCACAGCAGGCACCCCAGGGTGCTGGATCTACCAGCTCATTACTTAGCAGTGTGTGGACCCTGGCATTTGAGAAATGTTGATGATGGGCAAGTTTTCTGTCCAGCTCAATGAACAAAGTGTCTGCAAAAACTCCCTCTACACCTTCATCTATCACTTGAACAAATGTATCACCAAGTTGTGAACATACAACTCAGTGATTTTTAATGAATAAAAGTTTGTATATAGTCAGAAGTTCATCTTAGCAGACACCTGGAGAAAGGCCTCCCAGGCACAGCAAGGGTGGAGAATTTCATTCCAGAACTTTGCATGTTCCCATGTTCTCTTATTCATGCCACAATGATCTGCTGAATGTTTGCTATGTATTAATATAAGCGCTGTGTTATGGACTGGGGAACACAGGCCAATAAAATAGATATGGTTCAGGCTCCAAAATTGCATGTATTCTATTGCTCGTAAGACTTCTGCACTTGGATCCATCTCTGAAATAACCTCGGCTTTCATTTCATCCAAAACTGAACTCTTCCTTCACCCCACTCTGAACCTACTTTTTCTGCCTAGGATACCCCATTTCAGCAGCACCACCCACAGTTTTTCAATATCCAGTCTTGGGCTTTTATCTCTTCTCACCGATCCATGCTGGAGGCTTCTATTAATTCTATGTGGATGACTCCTAAATTCCCATTTCTAGCTCACATCTCTCTTCTCTAAACTCCAAACAAGCAAATATAAATGACTCTTCGGAAACTCTTAGACACAGCAAAGCCATCTCAAATTAACAGGCAGAAGGCCAAACTCAAGCCGCCCCTCCTACTCCCCTTCACACACCAACAAACAAACAAAACTCGGTCTTCCAACGTTCCCTGTCTCAGCAAAGGGCACAACGCGGAGCCGCGCAAGGCGGAACTCTTTGACACCTCTCCTCTCCCGCAAGTCCGACAGCGAATTCATTCCTGAGTCATGTGGCTTTTTGCCTCTTAAGTGTTTCCAGAACACTGTCCATGTCTCTCCATCTCCACCGTGGGCCCGGCCCACCTCTCGTCTCACCCCACTCCGTCCTCTCCCCACTGCTTTGTGCTCCAGCCGCACTGGCCTTCTTTAGTTCCCTGAGCGCCCCGTGCTGCCTCCTGCCACAGCGTCTCGGCCCTGCGGTTCCGTCCCCTCCACTGCCTCCGGTGTCACTTTCTTGGGGGATTTCTCCCTGACTCAACCCCCGGGCTAGACTCTCATAAACAGCATTCCTTTCCTTCAGAGGGCTTAGCTCAGTTTTTAGGAAAACATTATTTGGTTTAATTATTTGAATTTTCTGCCCATTTCCCTTACTAAACCGTGGAATCCATGACAGAGAGCCCACATCTGGTTCCATTCCCCAGTGTATCCTCAGCAAGGTGCCTGGTATATAGCAAACACTCAATAAATATTTATTGTATACAGATGATAAGTGAAATGAGCCAGGAACAAAGTGTAATAACATATGATTGTTTCTCCTTCCCCCCAAAACTGTAAATGTTTTGAGTGGGACAATCACATGTCTCCTGTTCTCCATTTTATCCTCAATACCGAGGCCCTGGAACTCTGTAAATATTTGCTGAGTGAAGAAATGACTGAGGAGTTAAGCCTTCGAGATTGAGCAGGATATCACGAAAAGAGTGAGAAAGGCACTTCTGACTAAGGAAACAGCAAACGCAGACATGGTGCTGGCGTCACAAAGCACCAGTTAAAGAACGTGATGCGTTAGGGTGCGCAGGAGCACAGCTGGGGGTCCGAATGGGGAGGGCCTGGCAGGCTGTATCATTTAGGTGAATGGTTCTCAATGATGACCCTAGGGAAATATAGATCAGAAACAGAAACCCAGAAAAGGGAGAAGAGTGTAGAGAAGTGGGTAGTAGGCAGACAGCAAAAGGGCGGGGGGAGGGGGCATTGAGAAGTGTAAAGAACTCAAACTGCAAAGCTGTCAGAAAACATGACGTGAGATCAAACATTCCTATAAACTTTCATGGCAAAGCAGAATACCTCAGCCATTGGGAAAGGGCTCAATTATGCTACTGTTGATGAATGACTACGAGTTTTGTTTGTAGTGATAGCTGGTTATAGTACAGTAGTCAGAAAACCAGAAATGAACATTTACTGAGCACTCGCCATGTATTTTCTTATTTATAGTCATAACTACCTTATTAGGAAGTTTCTATTCTCATTTTATACAAGAAAAGTGGAATACTTGAGACTGAAATAATTCGTCCAAAAACCATCCTGATAGGTATCAACATCAGAATTCAAACCCAGACCATGGCTTTGGACCCCACACTCTTAGCCACTGTATTACACAGTAAGAAGGCAGAGGAAAATGTTAACATATTTTAGAGGGCTTTCTATGAAAAACTGTTAAAATTAAGAAAATTTTATACGGAATAAGATAAACCCTCAACTATGTACAAAACCCCCAAGGGCTCGTCAAGCTCCCCAAGGGCTCTAGGTGGCTGAGGCGACATTTCAATGGAGTGGGTCCACAGTGAACGCCACTGCACGGCTTTACCACGTTTTTACACACTCCAGAGCTGCACTTTCCAACATGTGGCTACTGAGCGCTTGAAATGTGGCTAGCTGGAATGGAGATGTGCCATAAACAGCAAATAAATACGAGATGTCAAGCATATGAAAAGATGCTCAACACCATCTCATTAGGGAACTGCAAATTAAAACAACGAGATACCACTGCCCACCTATTAGAATAGCTAAAACCCAAAACGGTTACACAACCAAATGCTGGTGAGAACGTGGAGTAAGGATTCTCATGCATTGTTGACAGAAATACCAAATGGTATAACTACATGTTTTGGAAGACAGTTTGGCAGTTTCTTAGAAAGGTAAACATAGTATTAGCATACAACCCAGCAAATGCACTCCTAGGTCTTGGCAAAATGAATGGACAACTTATGTCCACACAAAAACCTGCACATGGAAGTTTACAGCAGCTTTATTGATAAATTGGAATCAATCAAGATGTCTTACAATAGGTGAATGTAAAAACCAACCACAGTACATCCATACAATGGAATATTATTCAGCAATATAAAGAAATGAGCTATGAAGCCATGAAAAGACATAAAGGAACCTTAATGCATATTGCTAAGTGAAAGAAGCCAGTCTGAACAGGCCATAAATACTAGGAGTCTAACTAGCTGACATTCTGGAAGATGAAAAACTATAGGGGCAGTAAAAAGATGACTGGCTGCCAGAGATGAGGAGGCTGGGACAGACAGACGGAGCGCAGTTCATTGTTAGGGGAGTGAAACCATTTTATTTGATAGAATCTTCAGAACTGTACGATACAAAGTGCATACTCTAATGTAAATGACTGACTTTAGTTAATAATAATAATGTACCAATATGGGTTCACTGATTCTAAGAAATGTGCCACACTAATACAAAATGTTGATAAGAAGCAAAAATGAGAGGCGGGAAGGAGATATGTGGGAACTCTATACTTTCTGTGCAATTTTTTTCTGTAAACCTAAAACTATTCTAAAATTAAAGTCTATTTTAAAATCTCATTGGTAACCAGCCTCAGAATAACAAATAAATTGAAATTAAAAAGAAAAAAATACAAAAAACAAAGCTTAAAACAAGTTGACTGACATGAAACCAATACATCATTGGTTACAATATACGTTAGTAAGATAAACTTCCCTATGAAAAGAAGTTGACTTAGACTGGGTCAAAAAAGAAAACCCTCACAAAATTATTCATCATATCTAAACCAAAAAGGCAAAGGTAAAAGGCTTAAAAAAAGATATATTAGACTAGACCAGTGTAAAGAAAAATGGGAGAAAAGCTAATAGTACAGAAGCAAAGCAAAGAACATGGCAGGACAGAATACAAAATAAAAAAAAGAGTGGGGCTGTTTTATGTTGAAAAAGCACAGTTCACAATAAAGATATGAAATGCATGAATCTTTTGTGCAATGAAATATGTGAAATGGAAACTGTTGAAATTTTAGGGGAATTTGACAGAAACACACAAGAAAGTGGAAGCTATAATCCATTTCTCTTAATTACCCATAAATGAAATAGTCAAAACATGCAAAAACATGATAGTAATTAGAGATATTGATTTAATAAAGATATATTGAATTCTGTAACCTATACAGAATTTTTCCAGAATCTGCGAAATATTTATAAAAATTTATTGTATGGTAAGCTGCAAAATATAAATAAGTCTCTAAGCAGAAGTTTTATAGGCTATAATTTCTGATAAAAATTCAATAAACATGAATCTATACAATAAAGTCTAAATTAAAAATTCAACTACCTAGAGATTGAAATGACTTCAGTTAGCTTCTAAATAGATTTTTAGTTTCTCCTAAAATCACTGCATTAAAATAAGCAGGAAAGAATCTTAAATACCACATTCCAATTCTGAAATTCTGATCAAGCGTTAACAAAGGAAGTCAAGAATTCCAGCTAAAGTCTCTATTCCTACTACCACGAACAGTTTTCACGGCAGACAAAAGAACCACATTCTTTTCTTAAAAAAAAAAAACAAAAAAACAACAAACCAAAACATTTTATTTATTTTCAGAGAGAGGGGAAAGGAGAGAGAACGAGAGGGAGAAACAATGATGTGAGAAACATCAACTGGCTGCCTCTCACCCACCCTCAACTAGGGACCTGGCCCACAGCCCAGGCCTGTGCCCTGATTGGGAATCAAACCGGTGACCTTTCAGTTCACAGACCCACACTCAATCCACTGAGCCACGCCAGCCAAGACAAGAACAATATTCTTAAATAAATGGTTTTCTTGACAACCAGAATGAAATTAGAAGAATGGTTTCCCATGCAGCTAACAATTTGGTCTCCTGTGAATGAAGAGCTCTTTGGAAGGGCCAACCCACTGGAAAAGATCAAATAAGGACCAAATAAGGACCTATTTCAACACTTAAGTACAAATAAGCTGGAAAGAAAATACCTCCCACTACACTGTCTGACAGGAAGAGATCCCAGGGACTTACTTTATAGATTGTCTTATACCGAACAGGTCTGAGAAACCCTGTTTGTCACATAAGCATTATAAAAACTTCAAAAGACAATGGTTTATTCAAATTCAATGTAATTCTGTGATTCAAAATAGTTACAGAGCAACTATTTGAAAATGTTAACACACTGGATATACTTCAAGAATAAAAATCTTAGTAAGATGTACTCTTACTAATTTCAGAGGCTTACACACTAATTTAATAGTCTCTATTTGGGGGGTTCAGAATTGCTAATTAAATCGGTTGACTCCTCCTTTTCCTTACTAATTTCTCCTCTGCTTTCCTTACCAGTTTCTGATAGGAATGCATGGAAATGTTCCATTTTGACTGTGGATCAGTCATTGCCTCTAAAAATCTTTTTCTTTTTTACCTTACCCAAAAACATTTTTCCCCCATTGCTTTTTAGAGAAAGAGGATGGGAAAGAGAGAAATATTGATGAGCTGGGATTCTACATGCCCAGACAGGGGACCGAAACCACAGTCTAGGCATGTGCTCCGACTGGGAATTGAACCTGCAACCTTTGGGTTACGAGACAATGCTCCAACCAACTCAGCCACACCAGCCAGGGCCAGTCAATGTCTCTTTATAACCCCCCTGAAATATCTGACATTATTTTTAGATACATAAACATAATTATTATATTATCTTGGTGGGTTGTTCCTTTTCATTATGTAGTTTACCAAAATATCCCTATTGACATTCTTGCCTTAAATTTTACTGTTTGATGCATTGCCACTGACCCAATCCCTCCCACAACCCCTATCCCCCTTGGCCAGGTGAAGGTGAAGGCTCTGGTCCATGGCAAAGGAGAAAGCAGAATGGCTGCTGCCTGACAGTTTTTGGGCTGGGAAGGAGGGAAGGAAGGTTCTTTCATACAATAGAAGTATTTAATTGTGATGAAGTCCAATCTATCTTCTTTTTTCCACTATGGATCATAATTTTAGTGTCATGTATAGGAGACCATTCTGTGTGGTGTGGGGAATGTAGCCCAGCCCGATTCGGAAAACCGACGGAGAGCAAGGCTGGCACACAGGACTGACACCCATGGATAGGTTCTCCCGTGGGGAATCAGGCCTACATTGTACCTAGGCTGCTCGGAGGCTTGCTTTTGCTAAAACTCCCTCACCCTGAATTGAGGCAGCAAATGTTTACTGCATATCTTTAAAGTAACTTCCTAAAATCTATGTTAAACCTTCCAAGGATGAGTGTAACCAGTTCAATTACTCCGCATCAGTCATGTATACAAAAACTCTTCATCTAGCCCTCCATCCCAAAGATTTTCTCCCATTTCCTACTAAAGGTTTTTCCTTTGCATTTGCAAATATCCTTCTTCTGTGATGTAATAGCAACATCCTCTCTTTTGTTTTCTGTAAAAGGTAACCACCTAAAGTGATCCTCTGCATGGAAAATTGAGGCCCATCCTCAATGTAATGTGCCCAGAAAAGCAGTAAATGCCTGCCCAGGCAAGGTCGGTGCCCTCTCTCTCTCAGAGAGCGGCCATGCCGACCCTTTCTCTCCACAGGACTTCTGCAGTCTGTGTGACTTTGTTCATCGCATCCACAACACATGGACCCCGCGGGCTGGGGTCTTCATCAGTCATGTATATAAAAACTCTTCATCTAGCCCTCCATCTCGAAGATTTTCTCCCATTTCCTACTAAAGGTCTGATAGTTTTACACTTTACATGCAAGTCACAATTAATTTCAAGTTAATTTTATACATGGTATGAGATTTAGGGTGTAGTTGATTGTTTTCTGGCTTATTTATGTCCAGTTGCTCCACCTCAATTTATTAAAAAGGCTATTCTTTCATTTAATTTGTATGTATTTTTTTTAAAAAAGATTTTATTAATTTGTTTTTAGAGAGGGGAAGGGAAGGGAAGGAGAAAGAGAGGGAGAGAAACATCAATGTGTGGTTGCCTCTTGAGCACCCCCTAATGGGGAACTGGCCCGCAACCTAAGCATGTGCCCTGACTGGGAAACGAACCGACAACCCTTTGGTTTGCAGTCCGGTGCTCATCAACTGAGTCACACCAGCCAGAGCTAATTTGTATGTACTTTTAATATGAAGCCTCATCCATATCTGCATTCAATTCTGGGAGAGTCTCTGGCATTCTCTCTTCAAATACTGTTTTTCTGTTATTCTCTCCATTTCTTACTTCACAAGTGGGAGGCTTTCAATCTTTCCTCTGTGTCTCTTAATTTACTCATTTTTCATTCTTTGAATCGCTTCATCTCGGTGTTACATAGCAGGTGGAATTCATTAGTGCTATCTTTCAACTCATTCCCTCTTTAACTGTGCCCACTCTAGGGTTTATCCCGTACTGTTTTAAACTTTAATAACTGAATTTTTTATTTCCAGTATTTTAATTGGCTCTTTGCTAAATCCACCTCTTGATTCTCATCTGATTTGTTTCATAATTTCCTAAAAGTCTACCATGGATGGTATTCCTTCGTCTCTTTGATAATTTTAAACGTATTTATTTGAAATTAATTTTCAGATTGCCTTCTTACATTTTGTTGGGAGAGAATTCTTCTGATTACTGTCTTTCTGTCTTCATGCTAGTTATACTCTTTTCCTTTGGAATTTAATTTGCTAGGTCATTTTGAATAAAAACACTTTATCTCTTTCTCTCCCTCCCCCACCTTCCTCTCTCCACACTCCCTGTCTAATACTTTTACAGACACTGCCACCCCCTTCCATCCTGGTCAGAGCAGAGGCCTCTGGTCTAGAGCCAGGCCTTATTCTGGCTGCGCAGGGTTCCTAGGCTTTGGTAACACTAGGGCTACCATAAACTCAGTCACTTCGTGGCCAGGTTCTGGTCCTACTGCTACCTCTACACCCCTGCCAGAAATACAACTTTAAACAAGTCACAGACCAAGTTAGCTGTGTTGTTTCTTTTCACAGGCAGGAACATTCCACACTAGCTCCCAGTTTCCAGCAGTGAGGCTTCCTCTGATCCCCATGCAGGTGTGAGGTTCCTTTGGTCCACACGCTCTCAAGCAGTGTTTCCCATTCCTTTTGTGTTTTTGACATCACGGTAAACTCAGAAAATAACAGTACATGTATGGCACACAGGTAGACGGATGAGACTGTTCCCTGCCCAGAAATGATGGCCGGGGTCTCTGACCACCTCAGGCCCTGCCGAGCTGCCCAGAAGCCTGAGAAAAATCTGTTTTCCACATACTGGCAAAACTCATTCGCAGCGCGTTCACAGTAATACCCTAAAAGAATCCACTCCCAGCACGCTCTGCCTGCTTCTGTGCTTGATTCTGTTTCCAGCCCACCAGGATGTTTATCTTGTTATTAAGCACAACTATGTCAAGAACATATTTCGTTTATCATCTCTATGCATTTGGAGCAGAATATGGAATTTAAAGCATGAATTTGAAGGGCCATCATAAACAGAAGTGATGTTTTCCCTCTGTTCAGAAAACCCTCTCAACCTCCCTGCATCACATTAAAAGACATATATTTGTATTTATTTTTAGAGAGAGGGGAAGGGAGGGAGAAAAAAAGGGAGAGAAACATCAGTGTACGAGAGAAACATCTATCTAACATCTAACTAGGAACCTGGCTTGCAACCCAAATGTGTGCCCTGACCAGGAATCGAACCGGTGATCTTTTGGTTTGTGGGATGATGCCCAGCCCACTTGAGCCACACCAGTCAGGGCTGCATCACATTTTCTTACTCCTCATTCATGTTTCCATTTAGATGTCACTTAAGACTGCTTTTTATGACTCCACTCTCACTACCAAATATGGGGTCAAATCTTCTCAGAGAACCTGATATTACTTGCGCATGGATTGGGTTGTATAGTATTATTATTGCCTATTTACCTTAGACAATAAGCTCCTCGATGGCATGAACTGCCTTTTTCATGTCTGCATCTCCAGATTTAGCACAGTGCCTGCAGCGAGCATGGCTTTAAAAACTATTTTTACGTCACCTATAGTAGAGAGTACAATGCAATAGCGAAGAGCTGGGGCTCTAGCGTCAGAGGTTCCAGGGCTCAAATACCAGTTCTGCCGCTTGCCGTGTGGTTTAGGAAAGTCACTTGGCCTCTCCAAGCTTTAGTTCCCTCATCTGTAAATGTGTGTCCCAGTGCGCTCCTGTCTCTGTTCCTAGCTCTGTAACCCTAGGTAAGTTCCTTTGCCTCTCTTAGCTTCGGTTCTGCACTGAGCAATGCTTTAAGGATTAACTCGGACAACATGCATGAAGTCGCTAGCACTGTGACCCCCTTTCCTGTTTTCCTGTTTCCACTTCATGCTGAAAAGGGACAACCACAGCTCAGCCTTGACCAGAGCTGCTGCTGACCCTTTTCTGAGCCTAGGTGGTATCTTGGTTAAAAAGGCTTTCAGTTGCCACAGGAGCAACAAAGATTATCTTTATATCCACACTTTATTCAGTCAAAGTAAAGGACGATGTCAAGAAGAACCTGAAAGAATAACTCTAAGTGCAAATATAATGTATTTAAAAGAAAAAAGGAAACCAAACGACTGACAGTAGACCAGACCATTCTAGCCCTGCAAATGTGAGAAGAGAAAGTCTGCCTGAGAAAGCATTAGCAAAATGAAGGCACCCGCACGGTTTGCTGATTCCCAAACACTCTGGCTGAGAGGAACACCTAAAACTAGAAGAGGATGCCTGTCAGACATGAAATTTAAGTAGGGAGAACCAATGCAGCAAAGCACTTTCAAGTTCAAGTTATGACGTACAAGCACAGAGACTCTACTTTCAAGCGCTACAGTTTTCAAATAGTTGTTTAATGAGGAATAGAATCTAGTAATTGAGAGACTGACTGGCAACAAAGAAAACTAATTCAGACCAAAGGAAATAAGGCAAAAACCTGGGCATGGAACAGACCAGGAATCAAACCCTGACTCTGCCATCTCCCACTGGTGTAACTGCAGCAAGCAGCAATTCCATGCAGAATGAGGATCATAAAGCTCACCTCATAGGGAGCTGGGAGAATTCAACGAGGTATCAGGTACAAAATGCCCAGCGTGGTGCCCAACTCGTGGTAGGTACTCAATAAACATTAGTTCCCTCCCACTAACTCCCAGGCCACTTTTATCAGCAAGCCTCAGGAAAGGTTTTAGAAACTGCTAAAATGCATTTCCTCTGTCTGGATTCACAAACTAATCAGTTTATTTACAAGCAGATTCTCTGAGATAAGCCTGAGCTACATAGGCCCAAGATCTGGTGAGCAACCTGACCTGGATCAGTGTGGCTGTTTGGTTCTCAGGCCAATGCCTAGAAAGACTGGCTGCGCCCAGAACACAGCAGGGGTGTGGCCAGCAGACGGCCAGAAACTAGAGCAGCCAGAAAGAGGAAGGATTACTTGAGCTTCGGCTCCCGTCCTTCGCTTGTGTACTGCCAACAGATGAGCCCGATCAGGTCCTGCACCCTGGCGCTGGCCATTGTCACCACAGTCATTGGCAGCAGTCTGTCCTGGCTCGAGTGCAGGGGGAGGTAGACATCAATCTTCTTGGTGGCTGTTGTGCCTACATGACCCTGTGGACAGAACACACGCATGAGGGTAAACAAAGCACACAGTCGAGGTCGTGCAGACCCTACCGGGCCACAACGACTGCTCTCCAGGCCCGTATGCAGCACAGCCATTTCTCATCCATTCTGCACAGACCTGCATATGAGCCTGAAAAGGTCCCAAAGGGGAAACACTGTCTAGTTTTAAGAGTTTTTTTCCTTTAATTTTCATTTTCTAATGGATCCAGTTCTGCCAGCAGTAAGGTAAATGAGCGCCACAATGAAAACAAACAAAAGAGAGTGGTGAGCAGACCTGATGTTTAGTGGCAGGAGACTTGCTTTGCTGCTTATTCAGTGTGACCTTGGAAAAGTCACCATTAGACCTTGGCATCGGCCACCCTCCCTGAAAATCGCCGTCTCACTTCTTGAGACCCTGGAAAAAGCTGCAGGGGAAGCTGCCACACTTTCTGAAGAAGCATTTAGGCCCACAGCACTAAAACAAAGGGCCTGCCTTCTCAGAGACTGGGGGGGGGGGGGGGGGGGCAGGGACGGGACACACTGATCCTGTGACGCAGTGTATCTGTTCACTTCCATCATCTGCATCTCACCCGGTCTTCCATTTCTGCCCTAACCATCATACCTCACCGACGATCCCTCCCCACACCTACCGCTTCTCCCTCCTGAACCTCCCACTCCCCTCTGGGACCCTAGCAGCAATCAGCAAGCTTCCATAAATCATCACTTTCATTAAGGATCTGCTGCTTCTGCTGACTGGAATTTTGCTTCTTTCTTTTTTACTCTAAATCCTCAAGGAGGTGGAGTAGGTAGGTATTCTTGTCCCCATGACTTCCAAACTATTCTCCTTGCTTGAGGGAAACCCCTGTTCTTTAGAGACCCACGCCATCCTCTCCCTTCCTCACTTGTTTCTGTTATCCACCAACCTTCCAGTCTTTCTCCTCACTCACTAAAGGCTTGACTGAGCTCTTGCCTCATAGTCTTCTTTCCCACCCCACCCTCTTCTGTGATCAGTCTTGACGATTTCCTCTAACGAAATAATCTGCCCAATACCCAAGTGTCTCCATACCTGGGCCACGTCACCCCCAGTACCTTTCCATCCACTCCACCTCGGTCACAGTGGGGGTACCAGAGATCTGCACCAACTCTAAAATCTCAGAACACCCATCCACTGAATATACTTTAATGTGCTTCCACCTCATTTGTTCAGGTAGTCCCTCAAATTCTTCCACTGACAATCTACTGACCCACCACCTTTTAATTGTCTATCAGGCCCCCTTATTTCCCAACACCACCCTCCAGATTACATGACCCATTATGATAATCAGTCCTTTCCAAATACAGCTTTAACACTCTCTGCCTCCACTGGACTCAACTGGCAGAACACCAATCTTGGATGAACCCAACCCTCTGTATTCCCCAGCTGATCATCACTGGAGAAAAATCATGTAATTATACAGGTTGATTGTACTTTAAATTTATGATGATAAACTTCAAACAGACACTCAACATTGTATAGCAAGCCTATTACATTTCCTGATGTAACCTGTACCCTACCCAAGACCCCTACTGCATACTTTGGCCTCTCTCCTAAGCTTCCCACGATACTCCTGGATCTTCAGTTCCTGTCCTTCACCCATATAACTGCCAACAGGTGAGAAGTATTATTTTTCATTAAGAAAATAAGAACTTTCCTACGGGAACACTGTTATCCTCCCCTTATCAAATTTATAAACTTACCTGGATTTCGCCACCTTCTCCCCTTCACCTCTGACCTTACTACACTGGAGCGTCACGCATCTTTTTGGAGGTCAATCTCTCCACTCGTGATCTGACTGCTGCCTACCTCTCCAACATCATCCACTGCCACCGCACCACCTGCTCATCGGCTTCAGCCACACCGTCCTTCTCGAAGTACCCCGAATATGTGTGTATGTAGCCTGCCTGCTTCTCCCACTTTCAAAACCATAGCAGGTGCATTTCACTATGTCTAGAAGGTTCTTTCTCATGATTTTTGCATCTTCTAATGTGGTCTTGGGCAGGTTACTTAATCTCTCTGTTCTCCCATTTCTTCAGATGTAAAATGATGATAATGATAGAACCTGTCTATAAAAGGACTCTTACGAGGATTATTATTTTTCTTCTTCTTCTTCTTTAAGGCTCAGATGAACTTTCACAGAAGGCTCACAGAAACCTTCACTGATAATCCTATGAAAAGAATCCCTGTCTAGTTATTCTCACACATTATGTTTATTTTCTTCACTGTATTTAATAATTTCCATATTATGTGTTTATTTATATACATCTTTAGTGAATGCCTTCCCCACTAGCCTCTGAGCTCCAGGAAGGTGTTAGTGTAGGTAGCTAGCCAGTTAGTGATAAAAGAAGGGAGCAAAGAGAATCAGACATTATTAAACATGACAAACTGGGAACACAAGCCTACTTGCTTCCCTTGGAAGTTAGGGATCACCGGGAGACGGGAGAGAACGAAACAAAGGGGGAGGTGAGCACACACGCACCAGGAGCCAAGATGGTGACCACAGAGGCCTGGCAGTGTAGCCTGGGGAAGAAGGCTTTGGTTAAAAGGCCAGACCCAGTGCTAGCCTGTGAAAGCTTAGGAAGTTGATTTGTTATTTTGAAAAAAGCACCTGGTCCTTCCCGAGCCACGCAGACTCCAAACGCAGGCCCCAGGTGGGAGCCTGGGTATAGTAACACAGCGATGGATCGCAGCTGGGAACCTGGACTGGGACTGACACTGCCGATGCTAGAACAATGGCACAGAATCTTTGGACACTGGCCTTTGTTCTGACCTTGATATAGACAAGTCTGGACGTTTTCCATGGCAGGACAGATGGACATGGGACATTAGAAGCCTGGGGGCAGAATAAACTGTGCCACACCACAACCTCCGTATGTGTGGGTCCCGGGAATGCTTTCCTTGAGATCCCGTGAAAGAGCATGACTTCCACTATGCACAGTGGGTAGCACTGGGCCTGGTGCATAGAAGACTCTCCAAAAAAAAAATCTGCTGAACTACAAAATAAAAGCATAAATAACTTAAATGCCACCAGGGCACAAGGTAGGGACTCAACAAATGCTAGTTTCCTGTATTCGTCCCTCTTGCCCTTCCTCTATGGGTCTGTTCCCTAGTGGTGGATGGAAATGGAGGGACTCGGGCAATAAAGTGGTTCCATCTTTAACACTATACTTTTATCATTCTAGGGCAAAAAAAACAAAACAAAACTCAGAACTGAGGTAAGGAAATACATAAAATCAGTTTAACAACATTTTAAGAGAAATTCCACATCTCTTATAACTCAGCATGTAATATTAAATCCATTATTTTTTTTTTTACTGAGTTTTGTCTCTATGCTATAAAGCAAGTAATAAAAAATTCTCCTACATAATGCTCTTGCTCCACCTCTCTCTCTCTCATAGGTATATACACATGCACACGCTCACACCCATGCATGCTTTTTGGCTTGGCTCTAATAATTCCAATGACTAGCAAAGACATCACCAAACAGCAAGTGTTCGACCTTGCCAGGCAGCTAAAGGGTTAAAACTGAAACAAGGGCAAGCTTTCCAAGGGGGGTTATGGCCCTTTTATCATTCTCCTCAACCTCCTTTTCAGCCCCAGCCCAGTTCATTGTCATTGCTCTTCCTTCTTATTTCTGTTTACCCCCCACCTCCTTTTTCTCAAGAACTAGAGCTGAGGGATCTAGGAATCACAGTATCTTAAAACAGGAAGATTCGATGAGATGACAAATGTGAATGTGCTTTAGAAATGCAGGGCAGTGTGCTAGAAAGGGCCTAAGCCATACAGTCAGACCCATTTCTACAACTCGCACCCATTACATGGTCAGATGAGACCAAAGATGGATGATATAGGAGCCCTAATCATAACAGTTATCATTATAACAAGAATAACAAGAACTGGGATTTATGGCTACTGTTGAATAGATTCTGCTAAATGTTTGCCTAACATCTCATTTAATTCTCACAATCACTGTAAGAGGTAGGGTTCTATTGTTACCCTCACACTGTAGATAAGAAAACTAAGGCTTATAAGGCTACCCTCACCTGCCCATAACCAAGGTGGAAGAGGAAGAATTCAAATCCATGTCTGTTTGACTCCAAAGCCCCTACTTTTCCACATCAAAGCCTTCTTTCCCTGAAGTTATTCTAAATGAAATCAATTCCCACTTTTAAGGGCTTGGAAATCATCTCCTCCCTCTTCTCACAACAAATCAAAAGTGCTGCCTGAAGCAGCCTCCTATAGAAGGAGCCAGCTCTGAGGAGCTGGCCAAGAAGAACTGGTGGGAGACTGGGATGCCAGAGAACTTTGCTGTTTTAAGTTGACCAAGGGCACCATTGTCAAGAAATGATACTCCTACGAATCCCTTTATCCTCTTTATTTCATAGTGAAATAGCAAGTGTGGGGAAGACTATGAAAATGAATATGGTAGATACTTAGTAAATGAATAAAGCACTGTATCTTTTTAGACTTCTAATTCCATCTTGAGGCACTGATGACAGGAACAAGTGCTTTGCACAAACACTGAAATTATGTTTTTTTTTTTAATAAGGAGCCTCCTTTGAAAAGCGCGAGGTGGTGGCAGTTAGCTCTATCTAATAGTCCCTGTGTTGCAATATTTAGGGATTCATCTAAAACATAAAGCAATCCATCAACATAATAGAAAGTAATTAACTTATTAAAAAATAAGGTGACCAAAGGATTAAAAGTATTCATCACACATCAAGACAAGCAGTATTCCAGAGACCCAACATCTAACCATCAAAAAGCAACTACCAATAAATAAAGATGATATCATACCTATCACACCATTTCGCTGCATGGCAATTTACGTTTCTGCAAGATGGGATTAGGGAGACGGAGGCATAGTCCCAGCACAAGGGGCCAACATGGAGAGAGGGAAAACTGGTTTAGCTCCAGCTTTCTCAGTCGCTCATGCACTCAGCCAACAGGCTCTGAAGCCAAAGTCAAGTGAGACACAAAATAGACCCTCCTCAAATTCACCATATGCTGAAGGTCTGTATCAGATAATGTAATAAAGAACTTCGAGAGGGGAAGGCTGCTGTGTGAGCTCAGAAGCTGACACAGACTAAAGGGGGGTTGGCAAATGACTTCCTCCTACAAAAAAAAAAAAAAAAAAAATTGCCCTTCCATCCCATAGACCCATTAACCCAAGGGAAGATGCTTACTGTGTTTAAATACCTACTATACCAACACACAAAAAGTGAATAGCTCTGAGACACGGGACTGAGAGATTTAAGTTTTCTGCTTTATATTTTTCTGCACTGTCTATAATGAGAATGTATTACTTTTATACTTAGAAACAAAATCGTAAATATTATAATTATGAACAAAAAAGGTTAAAAAAACTACCAGAGGGCTTCAAAGTGTTAGGTAAGAGAAAGAGAAGATCAATTGTGAAAATGCAGTCTATGTTAAGGTATCCAGCAAGATTTATTAAGGACACACTATGTGCCAGGTGCTGTAACAGGCTGTTGAAAAGAATAAGTTAAAAATGTAACTCAGCCACCTTCCTATAGCAGCTTAAGTAATTTTTATCTAAGAAAATAAAAAGTAATAAACCCACAAAGAGCTGACAGATTTGGATTTGAACAACACTCTCCAGGAGTAGCCCCTAATCAGGGAATGCCCCAAATTCAGGTTTTAGAGGAAAAACTACTCCTCAACACAAACACAATTCCTGAAGGCCAGCTGGACTCCAGAGTTCACATCACGAGGCCTCTCCGTGACTTGATGGCCCTGCAAACGCAGCCGAATCTCAAACTCAAACACGTCCAGGACCGATTTTCCTCTTCATTGGCTTGTCTCTCATTCGGCGTTCCACTTCAGTAAAGGCCTTCCCCCACTACTCCGGCACTCAGTCTAGGAAACTTAGCTCCTCTTTTTGTCTCATCTACCTCAAATGGCCCTAACATGGCCCTCAACTCTTTCTCCTCACCGCCACTGCCCTAGTCTGAGCCTCACCACCTCTGGGCCCACCGTGGCGGTCTTCCTATTACCTCCCTGTTTCCAACCTCTCCCCTCTGTTCAAATGCCTTAGTGCTATCAATACGATCTTACACAAATTACTGACCATGCCAGTCGCCGGCTCTCAGAAATATATGATGGCTTCCTCCAGAGTTAGCATTCCAACCCCTTAGCATGGCAATTAAATACCCTTCGCAATCTGCCCTGGCTGGTGTCGCCCAGTGGACTGAGTGCTGGCCTGTGAACCAAAGGGTTGCCAGTCGATTCCCAGTCAGGGCATGTGCCTGGGTTGCAGGCCAGGGCCCCAGTTGGGGGTGCGAGAGAGAGAACCACACACTGATGTTTCTTTCCCTCTCTTTCTCCCTCCTTATCCTCTCTAAAAATAAATAAATAAAAAATTAAAAAAAAAATACCCTTCACAATCTGGCCCCAAAATATCATTGCTCAAGTATTTAGGATTTGGGGTCACAGATTTGGGGTCAGCCAAATTCAGGTTTGAATCCAGGTTCTGCCACTTCGTTAGCTGCTACACCTTAGATGTTGGGCACCTAACTACACCTCTCAGAACCCCCATTTCCTTGCTGGGAAAAGTAATTAAAATGTATATAAAATGTCTGATACATAGTCACTGATTTAAAAAATGTACATATCAATAGATTGAATATTATTTTAAATATGATTTTAAACACCTGCATTTATTATAGCATGTAGTGATACTATCAACCTATTCTCCAGTTGTTAAATATGTACAGTTTCTAGTATTTCACTATTATGAATAATATTTTATAAACATCCTTATATAGTGTTTGTACACATTTTCCTAAGAGTAGCTTATGGAGTCAAAGAGTGAATGCTTTGAGGCTTGTGATATACACTGCAAAATTTACTCTTTTGAAAACTGCCTTTACATCAATCATGAAATATCAATATTAAAAACCACAGGTCATCCAATTATTAGCTCAAAAATATAAAAACTTAAAATTTAAATAACTTCTCATATCTAGAATGTGAATACGTACAGAATTAAAATATGCATTTTCTTTAATCCTTGCCTGAGGACATTTTTTCTATTGCTTTTAGAGAGCGCGGAAGGGAGACCGTGGAACACTGATGTGAGAGAGAAACACTGACTGCCTGTCTTCCAGACACTCCTGGACCAGGGACCGAAACCGCAACTCAGGAATTCCCTGACCGGGAATCAAACCTGCAACCTTTCGGTTTTGGGACAACACTCCAACCAACTGAGCCACACCGGCCAGGGCGAAATCTGAAGCATTTTAACATGATGAAGTAAAATATTACATCGATACTAGATTTTTTCCTATCTGATCCCATTAATTAAAATGATATGCATTGTGATGCTTATTATTAAAGTTACATTCCAAATTATGCAACTGATAGTTTCCAAAAAAGGGGAAGCAGGAAAAATAATAAATGACATTCAGTTCAAAATAATCGTGACTTAAGAAACATCCTTGTGATGTTAGTTAAATTAAGTGAGCTAGCTAAATTAAGTCCTAAGAACAGCAGGTGCAGTTAGCAGTACTACCTCACACAAAGGTTTGTCAGTAACACACTGAGTATCAGATCTCAAAAGTGTTGCTAAGTGTTCGATTTCTCTGTCAAGGGGAAGAAACAGAAAGGACAGACAGCTTGGCTTCTGCAATCAAAGAGACAAAAAGCAGGCAACATTATTTCATTAGTCACAACTGCGCAAGCAGATCATTATATGTAATTTTAATGCAGAAATAAAGAAATCAGTGTATCCAGACAATGTAATGATGCAAATTGATAAAAGGTTATTTGTAGCCTTCAAAAGTTAAAACTCAAAGGAATGGCTACGGTTCTACTCTGCCAGTAGCTGGGAGGAAAGGTACCAACGGCCTGGATTCCACCAATGACCTAGTCTTTAATAACACAGTATCCAGACTACTCTGAAGATGAATGAGGAATTTAATTTGATTGGAGTGATTTCAAACAAAACCTGGCCTAACTCTGGTCTAAGCCAAGTTTAATAGACTATCAGAAATAAAGAGAATCTACATGGGGAGGGAAAAAATCCAAATACCAAGATTGTATTATTTTGTTCTCAATAAATGCTAGCCTTATGAGCTTGGAGAAAAATCTCACTTTTTTACATTCAAAATGTAACACTGAACTTATGAATAGATTTTGTATAAAATTCTATGACAGCCATTCAGAGATAGGGCCTTGGCTTTGTAGTGCTATCTTAACCCTCAATAAATCTGGAATGCTAAAGGTTATTAAATTAACATTTCCCTGATCTGGCACCTGTAGTCAAGTTAATTTGTCAAAAACATTTCTACAGTTTGTCACTGGACACAGTATTTTCTGACAAGTTAAGTTTAAAATAAAATTGACAAAATCTCATTAATTTCCTCTGAATCACCAACCTTGGTTCCATTAAGCTTTTATTATTAAGAACATCAACTGTCACTCATTCTTTAACAAGGTCAAGTTGCGATCTGGGTACCTCCAGGATCCTTATTACATTAATAGGAGCGAGTAAGGTAGTGCAGTGTGGTGGTGAAAAGCCCAAGGTGTAGACTCAGAAAGACCTGGGTTCAGTTCTCAGCAATGCCACTTACCTGTGTGTCCTGGGACAATTTTATTTAATCTCTTAGTCGTTCTTTCTGATGCAAACAGTGGATTACAAAAGTACCTCCTTATAGAGTTTTTTAAAGGATTCAGTGAAATAATGCATGTAAAGCATTTTTATCACAAGTCCACAGTGAATATTCAAGAAATGTTGGTTGCGCCCTGACCAGTGTGGCTCAGCTGGTTGGGTGTCATCCTGCAAAGCAAAAGGTCTCAGGTTCGATTCCCGGTCAGGGCACATGCCTGGGTTTCGGGTTCTGTCCCCAGTCGGGGTGCATACGAGAGGCAACTGATGGATGGATGTTTTTGCCTCCCATCGATGTTTCTGCCTCCCACCCCTCTCTAAAAACAAATAAATAAAAATCGCTTGTTTAACAGGTTTCCTCCCCCCCTACTTTTTCCTACTTTATATATTGCCATTTTTAGACTGAAAACTGCAGGGAATTTTAAGGGTCATCCCCTTTAGACTATTTGCCCCAAATGACTGTCCTGCAAACCTCTCCTGAACATCTCTCCACTGACGCAGTCCCGCCACCCGCTGAAGCCAACCCTTTGCGTCCAACTTTAGGCAAACAGTTCTGATGCCTAACATGGTTTTCTTTCCATTGAAGTATCGGGTTGGCAGAAAAGTCTGTTACATTTTTTCTGTAGGATGGCTCTAGTAGTGCTTAGTTGTCTTTAACTTGTCTCTGAAAGAATTTTGTTAGACTGTATTGTGACAGCTGTCATACCAGCATGCAATTAAAAAAATACATCAATATTGGTGAATTTTTGTGCAGCCAATTTAATACTGAAGATGGAAGAAGATACACAACATTTTCTATGTATTATGCTTATTATTTCAAGAAAAGTAAAAATGCAACTTAAACGCAAAAAAAGATTTGGGCAGTGTATGCAGAAGATGCTATGACTGATCGAATGTGTCAAAAGTGGTTCGCGAAGTTTCATGGTACTACTGACATTTTGCCCAAATAATTCTTTGCTGTGGGGCTGTGCTATACATTGGAAAATGTTTGGCAGCACCCCTGGCCTCTACCCACTAGAAGCCAATAATAGGAGAGAACCAGCATACTCAAAATATCTGAATCAATAAAGTTATTGGTGAAAATGAAAAATATGTCTTTTATTTTATGGAAAGAACATAACGGACTTTTTGGCCAACCCTATAAATATACCATGTAGGCAGATTTTACACACTGGTCTTAGCTCTAGCCCTCAGAAAATTGGAACTAATCCACCTCAAATGCCAGACATCCCTTCCTGTAGATGAGGCCCTCGAACAAAGTAACTCAGGAACTAAGCACCATGGAATGAGCCAAGACTATACAATCCTTTCAAGAGTACAACACAGCATAGGAAATACCATTTCCATTGGTCTTTCTTACACTAGTGATTTTCATAATTTTTCTTTCTATAACATCTATGGTAAATGTAAATCTATAGTCCTGGACACAAAATAAGACAGGAAATTGGTGCTCTCAGGTAAGGTTTTTTCTCTTTAAAATGAATCCTCCACATTTTTTAAAAAAGATTTTATTTATTTACTTTTAGAGAGGGGAAGGGAGGGAGAAAGAAGGAGAGAAACATCAATGTGTGGTTGCCTCTTGAGTGCCACACACTGGGAACCTGGCCCGCAACCCAGACATGTGTCCTGACTGGGAATCGAACCAGAGACCCTTTGGTTCGCAGGCTGGCACTCAGTCCACTGAGCCACACCAGCCAGGGCAATCCTCTACATTTTGATACCCAGCAGTCCTCTTCCAGTTTGGAAAAATATGAAATGCCTAGAGCTATTGGTTGAAACAATGTAATTGTTATCAAATGAAGTTTGAGTAATAGCCTCAAATAATTTTTTTTTGTCACAAGATACCAATTTTAAAAACCAGTAATCATTCATGTTTAAATACAAGTAAGAAACTTTATAAAAGGGGCCTTGGGCTGAAGGAAAAGAAAGCCTGCCCGTACTGCGTCAGGAATAACAACCATTTCCTCAAAGTCTTGAGTTCAGAAAGGGGTTCCTGATCCTGTCAGTTTTCACCATCACAGGTCACACTTGCTACAGACCTCTTTGCATAGTCTGTGGAACCAGTCTGGCCTTGCCAGTCTTTAGCTGTGTTATCTTGGGCAAGCCTATAACCTCTCTGAAAATCAATTTTCTCAGCCATAAAACAAAGATGAGACCATCACCTCAAAAAAACAACAGGGCAAACAGAGTAAAAATAAAGCACCTTAAAATGTTCCGTGAACTGCAAGCTGTTATGCAAATGTCAATTACTTCCCATTATTATTACTTAAGCGGTTGCTCAGGCCAGGCAGATACTCGGACAAAATGTCCTTTCAGACACACGTGAAGCTGAGAAGCCTAGGCCCCAGGGAAAGGTCTCTGTCTCCATCGTTAAGAGAGAAGAGCCACAGCATTCTCTTCTCGCTCAGCCTGGGGATGGTTACAGCAGGTACCCAGAGGTGCTTTCACTCAAGTACAATCCAGCCGTCTTCAGGCATAATCGATGTGAAGTGTCCATTTTGAATGTTCATAGCCATTGTGGGATTCTTCAGATCATCCATGTTACACAGCACTTTGCATTTAATTATACAAACAATGGCTTCTATAATGAAGATAATATCAGGGAAAGGTAATTTGCATGAACTAAGCCCCATCACCTAGGGTAACTATAGGGACCTCTTCATTATTAAATCATTTATATAATAAAATCAATACACTTTAAAAGTAAAAATAGGTTTTTTAAAACCATAAAGAAGAATTACATGTTTTAAACTCTATCAATTATCATAATATAATGAGTCTTTTTAAGATTTAATATCAACTTTTAAAATTAAAACTCAATGGAGACTGTATACTTGGCTCCATTACTAGATGATGTATCTCTAGAAAAGGTTACAGTGCAGCCATTATCACCCTCCTAAATTACATGGAAAATTCGGTACAGCCCTCCAACTACCCCAAGGACAATTTAATTCCAGAGATAATGAAGTATTTTGAGAATATAAAATTGTATAAATATTGAAGGAAATAATTCAGGTGCATATATTACATTCATTTCTTGCAGGGTTTCAGCTGGTATTACAAAAATTTTCAATGTAAATAATATATACCTTAAAAATTATTCTATGTCTTTGATTTTGAACAGGTTTTAAAAACCTACAAATTTCTATACAGTAGTAGGTTCGTGACTGTTTTATCACTTTAAGATTCAACGTTCCTTAATGATATAATTCAAAAATTCTACTGAATCATTATTTAGTAAGTCCTAAAAATCTCTTAAAATTAATCTTTCATGCACATCTAGCTTATCCAAAGTTAGAATTTAATTAGATAGCTTTGGCACAAATGGGCTTACTACTTTCTTTGCTCAATCAGTGTATGTCTCTACAGTAATTATAATTAATTCAAGTCCCTGACGCACCTCCTAGCAAACAATGTAAAAACATCAGACAAAATGGAAATAAATAGCTTTACATTTCTCCAATTATGACATTCACTTTCATCCTCAAAATGCATGTGAAATAACTGGGATAGGTGTTTCTGCACAGGAAAAGGCCATACAAAGAACCTACACCTCTGGTGACAGAGAAAGACGTTTGTCTGCAATAGAAAATATGTATTTTTTTAATACCACAAAAACAATACAACTGCAGAGAGTCATCAGCAAGCTTCCATTTAGCAGTCTGCAAATGCTTGTTGAAATTTAAACAGTGGCAAGATAAAGAAGAGCGAAAATACTCTTTATTTGGAACAATGCTTCCTGTTGGTGAGAATCACTTCTAACTATATGCAAAATTTACCTTGAGAAGCACTCCAAACAGTATGACTATTAGGCCTTTATCCCGCATGTCTCCCAGATACAATGAAAGAAAAAAAAATAGTGTCAGAAAACTTTATTTTTAAAACGAGAGGAAAACAGGATTCGCTGGGGAAAAAAGTCAGTACTAAGTACTTAAAAAAATAAAAAGCTCTCCGCGCGTCACACTATTCAATTAAGTAATCGTCCTAGCAATCCGAAGCAAAACCAGCTGGTTACAGAGCTGACAACCCTGGGAGGTGAGACCAGGCTTGAAGAGCAAGTTCCTCTGGAGGCAGCCCCTGGCGTTCCCACAAAAACTCTCTCTGAAACTGGCAAGTCACCACTGCTGGCTGCTATTTATTGGGCACCTACCAGGCTCCAAGGACTTTTCAGTACATTATCTAATTTAATACGTCCAACAGTCCTATGAGGATTACTCACTCCCCTTTTAAAGCTGAGGAAGTTCATTAAGTAAGGCTTTGCTCCAACTCGGTCAGCTGGGGAGGGATCAAGATTCTAATCCAGGTGGGATCACTGTCAAACCCTACCCTCTCAGTGACTGCAGTCTTGGGCTAAGTATCTAGGAAAGGTCATATTACAGCTGTCGTTTCAGAACTGGGAGCGCAGTTCTGAAGCACCCTTCTCGGTCTCAGCTGCTCCCCTCCTACAGCCTCCCCATCACAGGCACTAGCAGCTATGCAGGAGCCACTGGCACTGAAAGGGGACACTGGGTAACTGCTTCCAGGAGCTACCTCTTGTGTACAGGGGGAAAACAGAAAGTGCTTCAGGTTTCCTTGGTCTTGTGCACATAGATGGGGCTCAATAAACCCTCACTACGTTTCAGAGGTGAAAAACACAAGGAAGCAGCAGCTCCTTGAAGGGTAGGTGGAACTCTCCGCTTTAGTTTTCAAAAAGCAGCGGTCAAGTCCGAAATCAAGGGCCCCAGAGAATCCTTACTGTTGGAGTAAGAGTCTCATCAGTAATTGTGAGGTGTACCTGTTACTAAATGTGGCTACCCAGGTGGCAGTACCCAAATGTGCTTTGATAATGACAAAGGAGGAAAATAACAGTCTGGTCCTTGGGGAGACAGGCAAGCAGCATGTGACATCAACATGGCATCAAGCCCCGACAAAAGCTAAAGGTCTGAATTAGACAAAGGCCCATCTCAGGTTGCAGCTCTCTGGGGAAAGAGGCAGCAGGAGACCTGCTCACTTGCAGAAGCTGACAAGTCACTTGGTACCAGGGTCTCCTGGGTTTTTCCTCAGCCCCCCTGGCATTATTTCCCTCCTGTTCATCCTGAGTCTTAGTCCACCCAATCTCCTCCGAGGTCCTAACTAAACCAGACGTAGGGAGAATCGGGATTTTATCTTATTAAAATAGATATGGCTAATTTGTCTTTTCAAATTCATTTTAAATTAAATTGGATTTCCTCAGAAGGCTGCTAGGTCAGTTCCCCTGCTGCGAACGCAGGACAAAGGTTAATTGCACGCCCTTCACCAGCTCTTCTGCTCTCCTGGGCAGGCTCTGATAACCTGCCTCCCAGAGGTGGGAGGCTTTGGTTTATTGGGAGATAATGTTGCCATTAGAGCCATTTACCATTATGCCAAGAAACATTTTATTTTTTTTAACTAAATAACAAGATATGATAGTAATAACAAGACTGAAATGCAATGATGTTACTTAACAACTGATGACTAGTTCTAAAACACAAAACCCAAAGAATAAGACCTAACCTATTTGCTTCCCTAAAAGGCCCCAACAGATACAAAAGTACACACCCGCCTGGAGTAAACTGTTTTCTGGTTCCAGTGTAAAATTCCATTAACATTTTCACTTAATTTATCTCATTTAAACTGTCTATGTTCATGAAAATTTAACCCAGTAATTCCCTGTTATACAAAGCATAACAAAGTATGAATATTTAAATACAATGTAAATAAAACACTTTATCAATTATATTTTTGTATTCTAAATTAGTGACTTCACTTAGCATGCCTGCCTTGCACAGCACCACACTATTTTTCAATTAAAGGTCCAGATGTTTCAAAGGCTCCAGTAGGCAACGGCAGTTATGAGAAATGCTTTATCTGCATTGTAATCATCACCACCACATCAGCTCCAGGCTGCATTAACACGCTCATGTTTTATTCCAGCGCCCCTTCTAACAAAGCAGGTAATTATACAACACAGCGGAGAAACACATCCTAAGAGCTGGACAACTTCCTTATAAGCATCCACCTGAGCAACACATTTTCTTTCATACATGAGCTTAAATTTCAGGGGGGATTGCTTAGCAGTAACATTGACAATTCAGTAACAGACAAACACAAAGAATGAATCACAGATATACCAATTTAGCTCCAAATATCATTAAAATGTAAGATGGCCTGCACAGACATACATGTATGTATGCTGAAACCCAACTATGCATTTGTGCAAAGACCACTATCATTTGTTACAATCTTAACTATTTCTTCTCATTTTTAATACCAGTGTCATCTCTTGAACAAGTCAATTCTACCTTTATTCTTACTTTCCAAAAAGGACAGTTCGCCTGGGACAGGACTGAGCATGTATGGCGGTTATCCCTGTGCCCACTCAACAGAAAGTAATGCTGGCGGGACACAGTGCTATTCTGACAGCTGAGACAGAAACATCACTGTGTTTATTATTTAGTTAATTAAATGACTCCCTCGTCCCCAAACGGAAAAGAATAACCTGTGTTATAATAAAAACCATGATGCTTAGTAAATATAGTATAATTCAATGGGAAAATAAAGTTCTTCATTGAGAAAATGTAACAAAATTAACTTTAATATAATTTTTAAAATTACAATACAAACATTTCTATATTTTGAGATATTCCAAGAGGCGGTACCCTAATGAAGATGCTATTCAAAAGACTAATGCCTTTACAAATATTGAGACCTCCGACAGGTCAAATCCTGGCAGGTTACACTGGAGCATCTGAAAGCAGACAGCTTCAGTGCCTTCCTAAGAAAACCTCAGGTGGAACATTTTTAATGCATCACCATGTCACTTTTTAATGTGCCCCAATCTATTAACCACATGGCAAACTAACAGGGATTTTTAAAATATGGGTTTTATGGCTTTGTGCTGGTGATTAATTAAATAAATAGCCACCGTTTCACAAATCATTCTTCTAATTAGTCTAAACCCGACACTTTGCATTCACTGCTACTGCTGCCATCTGAAGCTCACAAGTGGTGCGGCAGGGCCGTGCCTCTGCACTTCGGAGCCCACTGTCGCAGGCTCCGCGGCTGGCATCCCACCCTGCCACCCAGAGGCAGAGGTGCCATCTTCACAGGTGCTGCAGTCAGCTGGAATTTGATTCCAGCTGCTCAGAAAAGATGTTCTCCTTAATTATTCTCCCTCACCCTAAAGGAAACAATGGAACGACAAAGGAATGAAGTGCAACCTCCAGCTGCAAACGGAGGTGGTTTCACCACCACAGCCGCTGTGAGTGAGAAGGCTGGTTTTAGCTATCTAGGTTAAGAATAAGTGGGGTGCTAGGTCAAACGGGCTTTCCTTAGGACTCAGACACGTTATCATCTTGAACTCGGATATTAAGCAATTACCTCCAATTCCTATTATTTCAAAGACGCAATTCGAAGTCTGAGGTTACTCTTTAGAAACTGATAGAAATTCAATCTAACTTGTTTTGGTGGCATATTTTTAAAAGATGGCAATTCCTTTGAAAGCAAATTAAACTTAGAGGTAATTTTTAGTCCCGGGGAAAAAAAATCAAATGGGAATATCACGAGAATCCGATTTCCTTCAGAAAATACAGTATGCAGTTCCCTATATTTAAAATTTCATTTGGTATGTTTAGGAAAAGAAAAAAGGGGGATGGAAAAAGGTGTGTGACAGAGGGAGAGAAATGGAGGAAGGAAAAAAAGGAAGAAAAAAAAGAAGGAAGAAAAAGTAAAGTGGGGGAAGGAAAGAGCAAAAGGGAAAGGAAGTAGGAAAACGAAGGGAAAAACCCAGTACGGAGAGCACACCAAAGTATGCTATCAATTATTCTGCAGAAAAGGCTACCCCCGTTTCCCTTCTATGAGGACCCAGTAACCGGAGGAGTAAACAGGGTACGGCAGAAAAGACCTGGACCCCAAAGCGAGATAGGCTGATGGGCCTTGTGCCCCAGCTCAACCATCTAGTTCCATTCAGCCTCAGTTTCCTTCCATCCTGTAAAGGATTTTAGCTCTCATTCTCTCTAATTATGGGGACCTGGAGGCAAAATGGATACAGCACCTAGTACATTCGCTGCACAGGCAAAAAAGGTCAAGAAATGGTGGAGACGATGATGGGCACGTGACACGGGTGGAAGGCAGAGCCTAGGTTACTCACGTCCACTCTACGGTACCTTTTCCAAAAGAGTCAAGGTGGCTGCAGCCAACACTGCAGGCTCTGTGTTCCAAGTGTGAAAAGAGGGACAAAGGTGCAAAAGGCACACGGACACAGGAATACCACCTCACGCTCCCGACATTGAGGAAAACTCAAACCACCAGCAACTAAGAAGAAACGGTATAGTTTCTTTTGCTTTCGCCTTTTCTAGGCACAAAAATGGGGAGGAACGTCTCTGAGACTTCACGTGGCAGACGTTGGAAAGAAAACGAATGAGCTTTGGGTTCAACAGAACTGTGTTTGAATTCTGGCTCCACTACTTCCTAGTTGTGTAAACTCAGGCAAGTGTTTCACCTCTCAGCCTCAGTTTCTCCATCCCAAAAGGGGGGACGTAGTATGTACTTTGTAGGGGAGCTGGGAAGAATGAATGAAATAGCATAGTAGGCACTCTGGCATATATTCAACACTCAAATAGTTAATATTACCTTGGATTCCATGAAGCTGCTGCTATTTGATCATTTATGACCCATGAAAATAGTAATTCCATATGGTTTCACCTAATATTACAGTGACTGAGACAGTAAGAAGCATCAACTGGAAAAACCACCGAAAACTCTCAAAAATGGAACAAACTATATTTCTATCAAAACAGAAGACAATGACAATACAAAAGGTATTATTTATGACTGGCTCATGATTCCAGCAACAGACTGGCTAATATTTATTAAATACTTATTATAGGTCAAATACTATGCCATACACTCAACATCCATGATATTAACTTATGTAATGCCAAAACAAGTTAATCAGAGAGATTTGACTATGCTCCCCATTGTCCGGATGAAATGGAAGCTTGGAGAAATGAAGGAACTTGCCCAAGGTCACACAGCTGGTGAAGCTGGAATGCCAGCCTGGAGCTAACTCCAGGGCCTGAGGTCTCACTCATTACTTAAAGTTGCCTCCCCCTACTGCAAAGACACTTGTTTTGCTTTTAATAAAACTGTATGCATACACAAACAACTGGAATAGACATTTCAGATATATAAATGCTCAATGAGCACATAAAAAGATGTTCAACACTAGTTATCAGCATAGAAATACAAATCAAAACCGCAATGAGATACCGCCTCACACCCATGAGGACCCATTGTGTTTTTGATAGTAGTCCTATCCAAAACAGTAAGTGCTAGTGCGGATGCGGAGAAAATGCAAACTCTGTGTACTGCTGGAAATGTACAACTCTGTGCACTGTTGGTGGAAATGTAAAATGGTACAGCCACTGTGGAAAAACAGTATGAGGATTTCTTGAAAAATTAAAAATGGAATTACCAAATGACCCAGCAATTCTTTTGAATATATAGTCAAGAGTGAAAAGCAAAGTCTTGAAGAGACATTTGTGCACCCAGGTTCACAGCAGCTTTATTCACAATAGCTAAAACATGGAAGCAACTCCAGTTCCGCTGATGGATGAATGGATAAGCAAAATGTGGTACATACATACAACAAAATGTTATGCAGCCTTAAAAAGAAAGGAAATTCTGCAATATCCTACAACATGGATGAACCTTGAGAATATTATGCTAAGTGAAATAAGTCACAAAAGACAAATACTGTATAATTCTACTTGTATGAGATACTTAGAGTAGTCAAATTCATAAAGACAGAAAGCAGAATGGTAGCTGTCAGGGGCTAGGGGAGGGAGAGAATGAGGAGTTACTGTTTAGCAACAAAACAATGTTTTACAAGACGGAAAGAGTTATGGAGACAGATGGTAATGAGGTTATATAATATTATGACCGTATGTCATACCACTGAACTTAAAAACGGTTAAGAGATGGTTGAAAAAAACTGTATGGGGGCAAGAAGCAAATAATTCACAAATTGTCCTCTGAGCCTTCCGAAGGATGAACGTGTCAGGGGACAAGCCGGCGGCAGCAGCAGTGGGAGCACTCTGTACCAGCACCCGCAGTTCCTACAAGGGAGATGCACTCGAAAGTGCCACTGCGGCCATGGCCTTCTAGGGCTTCCTCCCGGGTCACGGTCTTCTTTAAAGAAGAAAAAATCAGACATGCTTCGAAGTTTCCAGAGAAAAATCTTAAAGTTTTAATCCACTTGCTGCTGTGTTCCTGTTATGTTCAAGTCAGGACTTTTTGCTATGTCACAAAGACAGCAAAGCTTTTTATGTATTTGTTTCTTCATTTATCTATGTATGTTTCCTTTTCTCACTTCCTGAATCCTTTGATGTGAGTAGTGAACAAGTCATCACAGAAAGAGAAATGGCACTGACAGTGGATGCTATGAATCCACTTCCTTAAAAAAAGAAGAAAAAAAAGAAAGAAAAGAATTCAAGTCAAGGAAACCCCCAAACGCCATGCTTTTAAAAAGCCTGATTCTAAAAGCACTCACACTTGCATTTAAGACTTCTTGGAGTCCGCCTCTGCGGCACCCAAATCCACCGAAGGTAAAGAAGATGTTTGTGCTAAGCTGGGAAAGTGGAGACATCAGCATTTCCGCCTTCGGACCATTATTCCTGCTCTCCAGACAGCACCTGATAAAGCATCTGGAGTGCTGTGTTCTGCGCAGCCACTGCTTTGCTCAGGGGGCTCCCTGGGGTTTCCTTTCTGACAATTGCAACCGAGACTCTGGGAGGAGCCCAAACCAGCCGCCTTAACCTTCCCATAAACTGATATTTCCACAGAGGATTAAGACAAACATTTCAAATAAGCCAATTTCCTTTACTAAAAACCAAAGTGACAATAGAAGTACCAAGAGAAATATACAAAGACAATGAATAAGACACACTGTTCTTGTCTTCAGGCATGCAAAAATAAAGAGCAAAAGGTTAGATGGAGTCGGGCTGCACAATTCCCTGTTATTTCTGATGCTCTGCCACAGTGTAGCCTGAAGAAAAAGTTACACGAGAATTAGAGATTGAGTAGTACCAAGCGGAAGAGAAAAAAGGTCTAAAGGTTTCATACTCTTTGACCTGTGCTAATTCTACATGCTATACAAGCGTATTTCTGTATTTCCACTGATTTAGAACTTTTCTATTCGGAAGAATACAACTATGTCTGTTTTCTAATAAGGAACTTGCAGAACTCTGGGGATACTACTTGGTTACTTGTTGAACTGGTCAGAATCAAAGTCCCTAGCTACCCTTGAGGTCCCAGTAGAAAAATAAGCTTCCTTCTCCAAAGGAACTCTAGACAGTTCCCTTGGGCCACAGGAAGTGAGAGGTCCCTTTGACTCAAAGGGGCAGAGGACCAGGGATGTACCAGTATATGCTCCTCAACTAACTGAACAGAACACGAAAGAAAAAGCCAGAGTGCAAAGTATCCTTAAGAAATTCAGGTGTGGTGTGGCTCAGTGGATTGAGTGCCGGCCTACAAACCAAAGGGTCACTGGTTCCATTCCCAGGTAGGGCACATGCCTGAGTGGGGTAACGTGAGAGGCAACCACACATTGATGTTTCTCTCCCTCCCTTTCTCCCTCCTTTCCTCTCTCTGAAAGTAAATAAATAAAATCTTAAAAAAAAAAAAAACAAAGAAACTTGAAAATACAATGTAGGAAAATATCTTTATGACCCTGGGACAAGAAAAGATTTCTTCAACAAAACACACAAAAAATATACATAATGAAGTAAAAGACTCTTAAAGTCAATACATTAAAATAAGAATTTCTGCTTCAAACAACATAATGAAAACAAGCCAAAGATCATGAGAACATATTTGCAACAGAATGATCAGTATCCAAACACATTAAAAAATGGTTACTATCTAGAATACATTTTTAAAAATTCGGTAACAAATGATCTGCAAAAATGGACAAAAGATGTGAACAAATACTTCACAGAAGAGGAAACATGAATAACCAATACATACACAAATGATGTTCGATCTCAATTATAATCTGAGAAATACAAATGCAAATTATAAGGAGATACAATTCACACAAGGCTGGAAGAAACTACCCCTGATGGGCTAAGCGGGACGCTTACACACTGCTGGAGGGAATGGGAATGGGAATGCCCACTACGGAAAGCGATTTGGTAGTACCTACTAAGGTCGAAGCTGCACACACAGCCTATAACCCTGTAATTCCACATCTGCGTGTATTCTGGAACACAATGTTTCAAACCATGGTACTAAGGGTTGGGAAATCAATTTAGCCAATTATGACCAATATTTTTTAAAATGGAATAAAATTAGACTACATTAGAATAAAAAATATCAGAGTGCAGTTGCACTTAGTAAGGGTAAGTATTCTTCCAAAAATTTTTGGTTCAATATTATATATCTATATGTACACAAATACTTAAATGTGTCCGTACTGGGTTGGGATATAAGATGGATCTTTTATTGTATGTGATTCATGGTCAAAGTGTTTGTAAGCCTCTGCCATGGGGTAATTCTTGCATGTGTAAAATGTGTACAGGGTTGTTTTTTTAAAGCAAAATTGTAAATAATCCAAATTTCCATACTAACAAACTGCAGTACCCTCATACAATGAGGTATCTCCGTTAATGAAAATGAATGAACTATAGCTATAGGCATCAACACAGGTGAATCTCAGGAACATAATGTTGAGAACAAAAAGTTACAGATGAATGCTTAAAACACAATTCCATTTACACAAAGTTCAAAACTATATTGTTTAGGGAGACAAATATATGAGATAAAGCCATAAGGAGAAGAGAGAAAATTAAAGACACTTCTGTGAGGAGGAGAGCAAGGAGGACACAGAGGAGACTTCAAAAGTAAAAGTAATACCTGGGTGTGGGAGGTGGAGGGTCAGAGCAAAAAAGAAAAAGAGCTTGTGGACACCAACAACAGCATGGCCACTGCAGAGGGGAGGGGGAAGGGGTGGGCGGAGGGAGAAGAGAGTGTAAGGGAGATAAATGATAATGGAAATAAATAATTAATTAATTAACTGTTTAAAAAAAAGTAAAAGTAATATTCTTCATTCCAAACTGGGTGAGTACAGGAGTGATTATTGTACAACTATTTATATCTTGTATATATCTTTAAAATATTTTCTGTATCCCCTAAATATGTAATTTTTAAAAATTTAAGACATATTTACAAGTGAACCTGTTTCTCCACTTCACAGATGAATGAAGAGCCTTCCACTCTTTCCAGCTTATGTGGACAGGAAAAGTACCCAATTATTTCCAAAAAACCAACAATTTCCCTTAAGGACTTACTGGGTGAAGGAGGAAAGGAAGGAGGGAGGAAAGAATGCATTAGTTGCCAAGAACGCTTCTAATTTCTCTTGATACTCTTTCCTCCTTCAAATTAGTCTGATCCCCTACAGTCTACAAATCAAAAAAACTCTCTTAAAGGAGAAAACTGAATGCTAAACAACTGATTATGGGACTATACTATGAATCAAGGAACAGAAAGTTAGCAGGGAAAAAAATTCCTACTAAGTTTAATTGAAGCTCTTGGAAAACCTTAAATTGATTTCAGCTGTTACGCTGGTCTACAATTAAAATGCAAAGTTATTACTAGTAGAACAAAGACATAATAATCTTATGGTATACTTTTGAGTCCTAATTTTTTCCAGAAGTAAAGAAAAAAGAATATCAAGTTATTTCTAAGGGAGAAAAGACGCACCGCCACTCAAAATACACACCTCAGGTATTTTTCAACAATAGCAAAACAAAAAGGACCACCCTATTTAATAGAGGCTCTTATAAGCACTGCAGGAAAGGTCCGCAGAATACAAAGACATTTTCAACCTCCCCCTCCTTTCTTCACTCATTAAAATTTGTCTTAATATTCTCTGATATAAATACTGGCTAGCTACATTTTAGAGATACTGACATCTTGCAATTTAAAGAGAGAACTAACATATATATACGCGCACATACATATACGCACACCAGCCTTTAGCTTAACGCCAAGTGCTACAGTGGTGGGAGTGCTTGCTGATTATGGTCACAGCAACAACGCTAGGCGAGAGAAAGTCAGAAGAATAAAAATGAAAATGAAAGAAGTAAAAAGCAATCACTATAGTATTCTATATATTATTGTATATTAATAATATTCTTGTATTTATGGAAATCCTATAAGAACTAATGAAAACTACTATAAACAGAAAATCTGACCATGTAAAGGAATATAAAATTAACACAGAAGTCAGCAGCCTTCTTACACACAGTAGTTAGAAATATAACAGAAAATAAAACCTCATTTACAATAGCAACAATTACAAATATCTAGGAATGAATTTAAAGAGATACGCTGGACATAAGAAATTAAAAAAAACTTCCCCAAATAAATGAAATAAAAATCCAAAACCCATAAAGGAAAAATGATAAACTTTACTACATAAAAAAGTTTGTGTATAGTCCAAAAAAATTCATAAACAAAGTCAAGAGATACACATTAAACTGGCCTAATTTCCCTAATATATAAAGAACTCCTAGAAAATAAGAAAAAAGATCAAGAATCCAATATACCTGGGAAGTTCACGAAACTGCCAAGGGTCTTAAACGCACAAAAAGTTCACCTCATTCATAAGAGAAATGCAAATTAAAATTACACAGATTCACTTTTCACCTACTAGACTGGCAAAAATCCAAACAGCTGATACATTCTGTGGTGAAGATTGTGAGGAAACAGGCACTTTCATATACTGCTGGTGGGAGTGCAACTGGCACAATCCCTATGGAGGGCGATTTGGCTATACTTACAAAAATTACAAGTGCATATTCCCTTTAACCTAGCAATTCTGCTTCCTGGAGTTTATCCTACGTATATAATTGCACACATGCAACAGGCCGCATGTGCAAGATTATTCACTGCTGCACTGTTTGTAATAGCAAAGGATCAGAAACAGCTCAAGTCTCCATCAACACAATAAAGAAATTATAATTATTTCCAAGTAATAGAATATTATGTAGTTACATGAAGAAATGAGATATTCTCTGTTCACTAAGACAGATTTCCAAGTTATAGTGTTAAGTACAAAAAAGCAAGCTCTTGAACTGTGTTAATAATAATACGTTACATTTCGTGTAAAAGGGGAAACAAATAAAATATATTCCTATTTGCATATGGATACTATGGAAGACACACAACTAGTAAAATGGGTGTGGGTAGGCACCAGAAGAACAGGGAACAGGAAGAAGAGAATCTTTTCACTGTGTACTACCTTTTTCCATTTTTGAACCATAAAATATATTACCTATTTCAAAAAAAACATGAAATCAAAAATAATAAGGCAAAGAGTAACAATAGCAGCTGTCATTTACTGAGTGCTATCATGAAAGTGAACATGAATTATCTCATTTAATCCTCATAACACACTAATATGGGTAACATTAACCCCTGTTAGGGGAGAAAACTGAGGTCCAGAGAAGTTTCCCATCTGTAAAGCAGTGTAAACTGGTAATACCACCTCTCTGACAGGTTGTTGTGAAGATTAAATGAGAAAATATACATAAAATACTTAGCACAATGCCTAATACACAGTAAATGCTTAATCAATGCTTTACCATTGCAACGCAGTAAATATTTTCAAAGATGTTTCAATAAATTGAACGACATAAATTACAATAAAATCAAACAAAGTTTAACAAAGATGTTTTAATCAAAATTTTTATGAATGTAGATTAAACCGCCCCTTCTAATTAATTGAAGGGTGTTTTAAATATGCCATATCCTCACTACATAAATCACATGGTCATGAAAATAAACCCATAATACACATGGGTCTTTGAAGCCAATATTTAATTGCCTGAATATGATTGTTGAGAAAGGATATCAATTGAAAAGTTAGAAGTGTAACCACTGTTAATTTTAATAAAATGAGGGGCGCGCTACATGTGATGTGACTTAAGACAAAGTCCTAAATGTCCGCTTTGACGCTAGGTTGCATAGGGAATTTTTAGGGAATTCCTGGTTTGATTCGGTTGCTCACGGACGGCAGGATGGCCCTCACCGCTGCACAGCGCCATCACTGAGCATGTGGCGAAGCTGCAAGCAAAACGCTCCTCCGGGAAAGTTTCAAAAGAAACATCAACTCTCCCCTTTCTAGAAACAAGCTATACAATCAAACACGCCCTTTAATACTTAACTCTGATGAAAAAAATGAAGCAAAAACTACAAAACAGCAGCTGACTTTTCATAAGCGTTCCAAAAGTCATGTTCAATATAAATGAAGGAAGACTGAATTCAGGGTAGAGGCTCACGAAACATTTTGATTGTGGTTTTAAGTGTCTGTCTGCATTCTGTGTAAAAGATAAGCTACACTTGGATCATTCAGTTATACAAACATGCACAAGTACCCAGGAATAAGACTGCGATCACATTTAAAGTACAGAATGAACTAAAATGTAAACAAGTCTTTATCATTAAAGCATTAAAACTTTAAAATTTATTATTAACAAAGGCTCTGCACAACATTTAGTCACTATAATTGTACGGGGGAACTATTCCTTCTATTCCCAAGCTTCCTAGATTTAGCCACAAAGCACATCCTTCTGCCCTTTTGGAAATACTGGGCAAGTAGTCCCTTCTCTTTATCCCAGGAAAAGAAGTTACTTGGCATGGTGTTGCCTGTTCCGGAATCTCTCAGAGGTGTCTGCGCAGCAACCACTACTGTGTTCAAACTTTTGGGGTCAGGGACCTGGCCAGCCTTTTCCAAATCAGGTCTGAGGGCCCACCTCTCTCTGACCCCTGGCATGCTACTGGCATGGCAATGGTACGAGACAGCTATTCCGAGAAGTCCGCCTCCTTTGCAGATCTAATCCCTCCTTGGGTGAGTCATCCCAATGCCCAGACCTGCACTATCCAATACACTAGCCACGTGTGAGTATTTAAATTTAAATTAACTTAAATTTTAAATTCTGTTCCATAGTCACACTATTTAAAGTTAACTTAGACAAATTTTAAAATCAGTTCCATAGTTAGCCAGTCACTTTTCAACTACTCAACAGTCATAAGGGGTTAGCGGCTACCATGTTGAATAGCACAGATAAAATCATTTCCATTATCATACAACGTTCCACTGGCGAGTGCTGATCTACACTCAATGCAGGAAGTACTAGAGCTGCAGATACTAACCAGGATGGCCAATAATGAAATGAATATTTTCATTCCACTTTTCTCACTTCTACATCTAACACTTAAAGTGTAGATGTGCGCTTAATGTTCAAGTCAGAGTGTGCTTAATGTTCACCTCCAAATCCCTAACAATAATAAGTAACATGAATAGAACATTTATGATGTGCCAGCCAGTAAAACTTTTTAATTGCCTGATTTAATTCTTACTACAATCTTATAAAGGTGTTATATTCCTTTTTGATGAAGAATTAAGGCTTAGAGAAACAAAGTGATTTGCTAATGGTCACAGAGCCAGTGAGTGGTAGAGTTAGGATGCATTTGAAAGCTAAACCACCAAACTGTACGCGTGTCTCACACGCACAACAGAAGTGGGGCTCATCCCACTGAAGCTGACTACGAAACTTTCACCATCACAGAATCACAGAAAATTAAAAGAGGAACAGAAACTAATGTGGTGTTTTCATGACCATCTTTAACCCATGACCCCTGATGACTATGAAAATCTCACACTGCCCCAAAGGTGATGTGTAGCTCACCTCAGCCAGTAAAATTTATTTTATCTTCTGCATATTCCCAACAGTCAAATTTTCATGAGGCTTTACTTTTTTTGTATTATATAAAAATTATTCATTTCCTTACACAATATGAGAATATCAAATGTTTTTCAAGAACACATTCATTTCCCCTTCAAACACAGACATCCTGAAACATGAGCACTGATGACTCTGCCCATTCTTCCCAATTTTAGAAATGAAAACAGTGGGCCAGAGGAAGGTGGATGGGAATGGCATGCCTGCCATCAGGGACAGGCTGCCGGAACCAGGAGCTCTGATAAGGTCAGCCAACACACTGTATTTCACCTGACTCTTGATCTCAACATTCCTTACGGTCCCCCACTCCCCAGTCAAACAAGAGTCAAGATTTTTTTCCTGGTTGATGTTAGACCCAGCAGGATTTGTGGGAATGAAGCTATGGCAGTACTTGGGTAAGAATTCCCTATGCAATTTTCATAGACCACTGAAGCCAGAGGGACCTCGGAACAATCCATCTGCTAATGTTACAAGTGAGGAGAGAGAAGCTCAGCTAGTGATATATAAAACTCAGGCATCCTGCCCTTCTCCGTTTTACAGTTTCTATGGCAAAGAGGGCCTGTTCACTCATTTAATTTTACTAAGTGACTACTGGGTGCCGGGATCTGTGCTATTTGCTGGGGTTGTAAAGATGAACCAGATGTTGTCCCTGTCCACACAGAGCTTACATCCCATGGCAGCAAAGGGCATAACATGACAATGGCATTTTTAAGTACAACTTGTGGGAGTCAACTTGAGGGAATCAGCAGAGGCCATATATGGGCTGAATCTGGAAAGATAAATCAGAATTCAGTGACAGAGGAAGACATTTCAGGCAGAGCAAACAGAACGTGCAAAGAACAGGAACCATGGCATTCGAGAGAATATGGGATGCAGGTGATGGGGTGGTAGAAACGGTATTTCTTTCCTGTTTTATTGAGATATAATTGACGTACTGTATTAGTTTAAGGTGTATGGAATAATGATTTGATATATGTATATATTGTGAAATGATTACCATACTAAGAAAAAGGGTATTTTTAATAAAATATTTTTATATACGTGTATGTATTATCAAGAAAGATCACATACATTTGAAGGGTGAAACTCTAACCATTATCCTTCCACTAAGTCATGTAAGACAAAAATGCGTCTCTTCAACAAATGGTGCTGGGGAAATTGGATATCCACATGTGAAAACTGTACTCTTACCTTATACCGCGTGCAAAAATTAACTCAAATGGATTAAAGACCAAATTGTAAGACCTGAAACTGTAAAAACCCCCGAAGAAAAAAATAGGGGGAAAGGTTCATGACATTGGACTTGGCAGTGATTTCTTAAATATGACACCAAAAACACAGGCAAAAGAAAGGAAAAATAAACAAATGGCATTATATCAAGCTTAAAAACCAAACAATCCAATTAAAAAATGGGCAAAGGATATTTCTTCAAAGACATACAAATGGCCAACAGGCATACGAAAAGAAAGTCAACATCACTAATCATTAGGGAAATGCAAATCAAAACAACAATGAGGTATATAACCTCCCATCTGTTACAAGGGTCCATTAAATAAATGAGTAAGTAAGTAAATAAATAAAATAACAGAAAATAAGCACTGGTGAGGGTGTGGGGAAATCGGAACCTTTGTGTACTGTTGGTAGAATGTAAAACAGTACAGCTGCTGTGGAAAATTGTATAGATGTTCCTCAAAAACTACAGATAGACTTGCATGACCCAGCAACCCTATTTCGGGGCATATGCCTCCAGGAACTGAAAGCAGGGTCTTGGGGTTCGCACGCCTGTGCTCATTACGGCACCATTGACAATAGCTTGAGACGGCCCCAATGTTAACCAGTAGATAAGTGGATAAAGACAGTATGATATGCCCGCAAAGCGAAATATTATTCTGCCTTTAAAAAAGAAGAAAATCCTGTCATATGCTATCATGGATGAATCTTGAGGACTTTATGCTAGGTGAAATACACCGGTTACAAAAAGAAAAACGATTCATTCCATTTTTATGAGGTATCTCTTAGAAATGGAAAGTAGAATGGGAGTTGCCAAGGACTGAGGGGGAGGGAGGAAGAAGGCGTGCTGTCCAATTGATAGGGCAGTTTCGTTCTGGGAGATGAAAAGGTCCCAGACAGCTATTGCACAACCACATGCACACTGTTAGCACTAATGTCCTGAGCACTTAAAGATGCAGGGGCAGCTCACTCATCTATACTAGCAGAAGCAGGCAGGACCACGGTTATTACAAAAGTCATTTCTAGATGTCTTTATAGTACAACAAACATGGCTTCTACAACACGCTGGACTCATAAACACATTCAAGAGACAAGAATATCAAACTCAGTTTGCAGGCTCGAGCTCAGGAACTGACTCTGTGGGGCTGCAGGACGGAGGAGCGCTGAGGCAGGAGGCAGCGACCCTGGAGTCCAGTGAGGCCTCGGATCAGACCCCCTACAAAGCTGAACTGGAAGAGTCAATGCCAGGAGCGATGACATGTACTCTCTCCGAAACTCTGAGACAGTCGAGGGGTCAGAACTCTGACTCTACAATAACTGACTAAATCCCTACTGTGCCAGGTGCTTTGTAATATACTATCTCTGGCCTTCCAAAAATGAGGTGGTTTAATTATTTTACAGATGAAGCTGCTAAGGCTCACAAAGAGGAAATCCTTTTTTACCTGAGGCACTGCAGCAGCCCTGGGATTTCAATGCATGTCCAGGGAGTTGGGGCTCTCTGTTTTAATGCACTATCTCCCACAAATAGCCGTCCCTGAACACTTGGCCACGGAAGATGAATATCCCTCGCTTGGCTGTGCCCAGCGTAGCAGAGCCATGCACAGCTCTCTTCTACCCAAGAACCTTTCTACTATTCTCAGGCAATGCTCGCATTGTTCTGGGCCGTTCTTCTCCGGATGGATTCATAAATCCCAACTCACGTGTCCTAGTTCCCTGTCCCCACAGCCTTCTGGTAGCCTTTGAATGAAGGCTGTTTACAGCTGCCAATGTCTTTCTTACAGGAACTCATACTAAACTCCCTCCTTTTGCTAACTAGAGGCATAATGATTTATTCAGACCTAAGGACGTCCATTCCTTGCTCAAAATAAGACTGTCAGAAGCAGGTCAAAGCCTTTTTCACAAAGCCTTCTCTCTTGCCTCTTCCACGCTCACCCTCCATGTTCCAGACACACTCAACCAACTTTCATTCCCCCCAATTCATCAGAATCTCTCTCACCCTCATAATGTTACACCAGCATCTCCCCTGCCTAGAAGCCTCTTTCTGACACCCTTCCATCTTCCAGTGTGTGGCTCAGGGCTCAGGCAAAGGGTCCTCCCCAACACCTTCCCATCCCAAGTCCAGGCCAGGTGCCCTTCTCTAGGGAGCTCAGCCGACTGAACTTTCCTTCTGCTAGCCTTCATCACCCTGGATTGTGATGGTCTCCATCTCCTACAACAGTCCACATTCCATGAGATTAGGGCCTATGTCTATCTCATTAATCATTGTATCTCATTAATCATTGTATTTAGCCAAGTTCTTGGCACATATAGGCACTCAAGGAATATTTGAGAAATGAATGAATGAATGAATGGTTTCTTTCAACCATCTGGCTCTGCTGAATCACACTGAGCTTACAACCGACCATGACCCCAAACCTTTTCTTTTATGTACTTATTGGTTAAACCTTATCTTCCCCTTCCTTTTCTTCGCACCATCCTCACACATAAACGATTGATTTTATGACCTAAGTGCAAGTATCATTTTGTCCTGTCAGGACCACTTTGGTCCCTGACTTTGTCGCTATACATGCCTGCTATTCTTCTCAGCTTCTGCCTTCCACAAACATGATCAGCTCTCATCGCTGTTCTCATTTGAGTCCCTGATAGCAATGAAGACACACAGCCCTGCAGCTTGCCACAACGGACAGCCCTCCAGTCTGACGTGAATCCATTAATCGCCACTCTGCTTAGTCCCTCAGCCAGGTGCGGGTCCACCTGACCACAACATTACCAGCCAACACTTCTCTAGCTTGCCTATAAGAATATTGTGCAAGCCCTGGCTGGGTGGCTCCATTAGTTGAAGTGTCATCCTATACACTGAAAGGTTGCTGGTTCGATTCCCAGTCAGGGCACTTAGCTAGGTTGCAGGTTCAATCCCTCATCCTACCTGGTTCTGAGGAAACAGTTGCTGATTCTTGGTGATCACTACTTTACTTTTTCAGCTTACAAATCCTTCAACCGCTGCTGAGTGAGCTCTGTAAATCAAGGCTACTCTATCCCAAAGCTGAAGAGAGGGAGATTGTGAATGCCTGGGTTACTAAACGAGGCTTCATGAAAGAAGGTTAAGTTTTAAGGTTTTAAGGCTAGAGGACCAACAGAACCTGGTAGGGGACAGAGGGAGAGTAGTCAGGCTGAAGTGTAAATAACAGGCACAGCAAGCCAGAAGGCTCAGCCCAAGTCTCACCTGGCACAAATAAGCAGGGCTAAGAAAAAGCAAGTTCTTCCTGCTGGGCTGTGTTCTTGAACAGAAAGGTCAACCACAGCTGGGCTTCTGCCAGAATTTTCATTTTGAATATCGTAACACACACATACTAGATTGAGCAGAGCCAGAAGTAACCCGTATACAAAAGACAGCTGTCAGAATAGACAGTCTAGTTTCCCCAATGCAACATTTGTTGTTGTTCTTTAAAATATTTTTTAAAATTTACTTTTACAGAGGGGATGCGGGGGGGGGGGGGAGAAAGAGAGGAAGAGAATCATCAGTGTGGTTGCCTCTCATGTGCCCCCTACTGGGCACCTTGCCTGCAACCCAGGCATGTGCCCTGACTGGGAATCAAACCCTCAATCCTTTGGTTCACAGGCCAATGCTCAATCCACTGAGCCACACCAGCCAGGGCTCCAATGCAACTTTTGATGACAAATCCACCACTAGGATTATGTGTAATGAGAAATTTTGTTGCAAAGGCCCATTGTGCAACATTTTCCCATTTCTCTTCCAGAAAAACACAGAGGTAATTATACATTCATAGCCAATGTAGCAAATCAGTTAAATTAAACCTGTATTTCATCTAACTCATGTAGGATATGAATAACATAACTAACTTTTCTAATTTCATACTCTAGTACTCCCAAGTAAATAAAAGGGGGAAAAAGTAAAGTTTTCCCCTACAAATAGAATCTGTCAGTTCCTAGGATGTGCACTTTTCAGCTCATGCATCCTAAATGCATGTGGAGATATTATATGCACTTTCTATTTAGCAATTTAATTATATCTTTGCATTCAAAGAGTGGCAATGGTTTGCAGTAATAATCAGGTGAAAGCATTCTAACATTAATATGCTGGAATCCGATGTGTTAATTTGATGCAACTTTGCCTTGACAATATGTGATTAATTTGTTCTCAGGCTAGCCCTGCTCCCAGCTCTGACAGTTTAAAATGCTGGGTTTCTTTATCCATATTGCTATTTGACACGCCTTAGCCCACTGCTTTGCTAAGACCACTGTTAATGTGTAATGAACTTGCTTTTCAGGGGGGCTCCTTCATTTTTAATTCTGTCAGTGTCACCTCCTTGAGGAAAATTACAAGTTTCCGTAGGTGTGATTACTGCCAAGTGCTGCTGATAAAAGGTTTGAGAAAACAGGGCTTTATAAAGAAGTCTGTATTTAATCTGCTGAAACAGATTTATTGCCTCCAGACAGAGAAATATAATACAAAGTTCTCTTATTTAAAAGTCAATCCCAAGTTCTCCCTCACCACCACCTCCTCCTAAACAAAAACACAGTTGCATTTCCAGGACTCAATAATGAGTCACTCAGGGAAAAGAGGTGAAAGTGTAATAAATTTAGCAATAATGGCAATTGTTGTCATCAAATTAGACTTGTAGGGGAGCCTTATAAAACACATGAATACACTTTTCAATAGGTGAAGAGGGAAAAAAATCCCACTGAAACAATTATGTTTTCACTTCCTTTCTAACTAGCTTCAAGAGCCCATTTCCTTTGGGCAAACTGAGTGCTGGTGAAGTTAGGCATGGTTTAAGTTTCTCCTTGGAATATGATTCTGGTAATGCCTGATGAAGGGTTACGGGGCAGATAGAAAGTCAAACTCTCAAAACATGATGCTCAACATAACAACTCATTATGAGAGTAACAGTCAGCGGCCTCTATAACACTTTCACAGGCATTCTATTCTCCACTTGACCTTCAAAGTAACCACATTCAGTAGTTATTAGTACCCCATTTTTTTTCCACATGAGGAAACAAATTCAAAGTGTTCATCAGAAGGATTTACAAGCATGAAAAGGACAGAAATTTGGGCAGGAAAACACATCTTTTGACTGTCGGTCATCTGCTTTTCTCCATCACAAGCTATGGGATGGAAAAGTCATTCCCTCTCTATTTAGTCCCCAGACAGAGCTAACTGATCTAATGCTGGATTCATTCTCTTTAGCACTAATCCTTATTCTTTTCCCACCTAGCCAAGGCACACTGTTCTCCTGCGATTCCAGCCCTCCTGCCATGAAGCCTACTGTTTCCACAGGGCCAGGCAGAAACTGAGTCCTGCTAATTCTACCGTGAGATTTACCAGGTGTTCTTAAGTGTTTAGACAGACGCTTGGAACAGCCCCACTTACCTCCAACATTATTAGTGGCATAGCCTCTTCTCAGAAGATTAGAGAAGTTTCCCAATACATCACAAATCAAATTACAACTCCTAGATGTGAACTACCAGTGGGTTCCCCTATTACTCTAGTCTGTATTTCATGTGTTCCCTGGCTACTGCTCAATTAAAGAAAAAAAAATCAAGACAACTATCTCCCGCTGCGTATGTTCAGGCTAAACGAGTCCTACCCCTGCATCTTCAGCAAGATCACTCACTGCTCTGCCTTTCGATAAAACACTCTTTACCTTCGACTTATCCACCAGAATGTTCATGAAGCAGGCTCTAAGGCAGAGGCATGTTAACTGGAATATCTTCTCTAAGGAATGTAAGCTAGTCGCAGAAAAGAAATATTTACTTGCATTATACAATACAAAATGAAAAAGTCAATGATTACAAAGGTGGATGAAAAAGCAGAATGCAAAATTACAGACTAAAACTACATTATGCTAAATGATATAAAGATGATTTAACATCAACTGCTCAAAAAGAGGTAACATGAAGTTTTAATTTTCAAGTTGTATTTTTTTTTTAATTTTATTTATTTTTTAGAGAGAGAGGAAGGAAGGGAGAAAGAGAGGGAGAGAAACATCAATGTGTGGTTGCCTCTCACGTGACCTCCACTAGGGACCTGGCCCGCAACCCAGGTATGTGCCCTGACTGGGAATCGAACCGGCAAACCCTTTGGTTCGCAGCCCACGCTCAATCCACTGAACTATACCAGCGAGGGCTCAAGTTGTCTTTAATCTAGAATTTCCTTAATGCTTCTTTATTGCGGTTTCAGTGAATATTAGCCTACGAGTTCTTTCAGAACAGTGAGAGCAGTTTATTCACACTACAGCCCTAGCAAATAGGGGTTGGTAAGCTTTCACTAAATAAACAAAATAACAATTACTAGGGGGGCACATCTGTGTCTGCTTAAATATGGCCCACCCAGAGCAGCTCAGTTCAGTCCGGCACACGTATGACCCCCAAGCGCCGTGGCCGCCAGTGTGGTGGGAACAGCTGCTGCTCCGAGGTGCTGTCCCCTAAAGCGCAAACGGCTCCAGGGCGGAGGCTGCATTTCCTATTCCCAGTCTTCCTCCTCCACTGGTTCGTGTTGGAAGGAACTCCGGGGAACTGCTTCGGAACAACAGAAAAAAGGGGGCTGGCTCTACGACGAACGTGACTCTGAGCCAGGAAAAGGCGGAAAACCTTGCTCCAGTGACGGGTGCCATGCCCGGGACAAACGAAAGTTATCTTGAGAGATGTACAGATGAGAACAAAATAAAATAATGGAAGAAAAAACTAAACTAAACCAAACAACACTAAGGGGAAAAAAGTACACAGGAAAAATGGTGATACATATGTCTCAGAGACACAATAAAGGTAAATTAAATAAATGGATAATTCAAAACTCCCCCACACCTAACAACTCTTCAACTGTCATAACTGCCAGGTAACTACACAGTCCCTGACATAAGAGTGGTAAGTCGGTCTAACGCTGCCAGAATGGTCGTCATTCCTACAGAGAAAACTCCAAACTACGTGCTGCTCCTAAGTCTGACACCTAATTCACCTCATGTGGTCCCTTGCTCAAGTCTGAGAAGACACAGACACACAGACACATACACACACACGATTGCAAGTGCCACAAATTAGTATCTAATTAAGTATAACATAAATGATACAAAAGTGCAGAAGGAATGAGCAGATTAAAAGCATTTCAAGTATCAAAGTGCTAACCAGAGCGAGTTTTGCCCTGTGTTCCAAAAAATATGAGGCAATGAGCTAAACATAGTCCAGGCTGAAGAAACGACCGGAGCAAACGTGTGAAAAAGTTGCTTGTGGTCAGGGAACAAAACGGTCAGGAAATTGGGAGGCACGGTGACAGGAGATCTGGAATCAGACTGACTGAGGTTCAAGTACAACACAAGCTTTCTTAATTACTGACATGCATTCATTCATTCATTCATTCATTCATTCAACGAATAATTATTTTGCACCTTCGTGCCAGTTCCTTTGTGGGTTTTTCAAATTCCTCCCTGCCTTTTGGTTTCCTCATCTAGACAACCAGAATAAAAATACCTTTCAGGGCTCTCGTAGAGCTTAAGTGAAAAATAATGTACTGATTCAAGTATTATAGCGTACCTACAGCCGGAGAGCAGATGACAGGTAAATAAAAGCTGAACTGACCTGACCAGTCAAAATTACAATGGAAAGTGTGTAAGTGGGAGGGGAAGGTACCACTGCTGAAGGGCTGTCAGGTGGAAGAATTTAGTTTTGTCACCTCCAGGACAGTGTGCGTATTTAATCTGGCCACCACTGTACAGGACACACAAGCTGATGCCGTGACAAAAATGGGCTGTGAGAAGCTTCTGGAACAAGGGAGTGACTAGTGAATCTGAGATGTGTCACAGCTGACAGGCGCCGAGAAGGAATCACCGGCTGACCTCAGGAACGACACCGGGAGAGCGGTGAAAAAGAAGAGAAGTATTCCCGTCAAGGCAGACTTTTAAATGGCTTAAACATCTCATGCTGGAAAGCATCTTTCTTTGAAAATAATCTGGACGTTACCAATGTTACAGAAAGACCCTTTTTTTGCACACAAAGTACACTTAAATATTTTTCTGCTTTTTCTACAAGCACCATTCTTCCTCCTCGTCAGGTCTAAATACTTACTGGTCTGTACAAATTACCTCAATCTTTCCAAGATTAAACTGCAATCTGCTTACTCTCACTCAAGTCCCTCAATCACGCGGGCCTGAGAAAACAGAGCTCGCACCCTTTCACACAGCAGCACATAAAACATCGTGTCATCGGCAGAACAGCGGCACTCTGTCCCTGAGCACCTCATTGTCTCCTAAATGGCTTCAGCAACAAATATTCCACTGGCAAAAAGACTTTATGAAAACCTCAGGGCAAAAGGAATGATCACCACCTTTGCAGCCGATCCCTTAGGGAAAACACGAAGCCACTTCAAAACGGGCTGAAAATTAACCTCACAATAACAAGTGGAAGACCTTTGGGAGCCCTTCACACATCATGCAAGGGTAACATGGAGATGAGAACACTGCCTGCAGCTGGCGCCTGGGCTGAGTGCCGACTCCCCATTTCCTAGCTGTGCGGCCGAGGCAAGGTAACCTCCCCACGTCTCAGCCTCCTCACCTCTCAAACTGGACATTATCGAATGCCCTCAAGGGCTCTTCTCGGAGTTAATCTTTGCATGCCAAGCACTTAGAATTGTGCCTAGCACATAGTAAATTCTCAATAGTGCATGCTAGTTGCTATTATTATCATTAGAGTTGTTTTAATTACTTAGGATTATAATCCACCAGGATACAGATTTCTCCCTCCCTCCCTCTTTCTTTCCTTCCCAATACTTACTGAGCCCAATGGGAGAGAGACAGACAGACAGACAGAGAAAAACTTGAACTCTGCAACGGTACAAACAATGTGTTGGGGAGGTACTGTATTTTGCCATGTATAATGTGCACTCACGTTTCAGTGCTCCTTATACACGGGATTATTATACCCATGGTATATAATCATTATACACATGTGTAATGCACATCCTTATTTTTCCCTCAAAACTTTGGGCAAAAAAGTGCACATTATAGATAGCAAAATATGGTATAGAGGAGGAAGCCACTGTCAGGTGAATCAAAGAAATGCTACAAAGGAGGTGACATCTGAGTTGGCTCTTGAAGAGGACAAGTAGAACTTTTCCAGGAGAGAGGATTTTACGTAACAGTAGATATGGCATCTAGTTCCTAATATGTAAGACCTGAGGCAGCATGTCTAGGTTCCCAGGAGGGGTGCCCAGCCACCTGAAGGGGTGTGAAGAGGGTAGAGAGGCTACTATTCCTTTCTGGGGAACATACACTTCCACATGGGCAGGTGCAGGGGCAGTCACTGAAAACCGAATCAGAAACCGTCCAGCCAGAACCTCCTCATCCTTCAAGATTAGGGTTAACGAAGCCTCCATTAACTCCTCCACCAAGACTTAAGTCTAGACCTGACTCTAATCTTTGGATTTCCAAATGCTCCTGTCCTTGGGTCCTGGTCTGTTTATCTCATGATCTCGGCTGGCTCCTTGAGGCCACAGCTATTACCTTTTATCAGCACCTCCAGGGACCTCTTATTCTACCAGAAGCAAGGTAAACATTCAACAAATGTCTGATGAATCATTTGCCTCGCCTACAATATTCTCATAAAGAACCTAGATACTTAAGGGTCTCTAATTGTCTCACATTGATCATAAAGTTATCTAATTCTGATGGTGGGTCTGACCTTGGTCATCACCTTCACTTTACTGACTGGTTAACTCAGCCCAAAAAAGCGAGATGAAGCATTCAAAGTCACATGGAAAGTTAGTGACATATAAGCAACAGAACCATAGTCTCATGAATAAAGTACTCTTGTAGAACCAAGCTGGGAAAAGCTGAGACTATTTTTTCCTTATGCTAAATGCTGGAAAAAAATGGAACTTCTTATATCCTACTAACATATACTGTATTTGATAAGCAAATAGAATGCATTTTGATATTTCTTTTAGTATGTGTGATTCTTCTTAATCAGATAGTATAAATTCCAAAGTCAGATAAACTGGATTAAGAACGGGCCCAACCGTTTAGCAGGGTGTGACCTTGGACGAATTGCTAAATCTCTCAATACACTGTATGTACATGGACATATATACCTGGAACTAACAATGTTTACGTCCTGCAGTTGCTATGTAAATTAGAGATGATATACCTAAAATCTCTATGCTGCCTGGCACACAGCAAGTATTTGGTGAATAGGAGATACTGTTATTATCTTTATCTGTTATTCCTACGAATCAAGGTCTAATTTTCTTATTTTTTTCTCCTGCCCCTAATGCCTTGTACTACGCTTTACAACTCACTGCCACTCAAAATTTTCTCAATCTATGATTAAGAAAAAAACTAACAAACAGGTAGCCAATGGCCTTTCTTAATCCAGAAAAGATAACAGTTTGAGATGTCAGTATGAATACAAATTTTTTTAATAATGATATTTCATTGTTTTAAAAATCAGACTCATCTTTGTCTAAAAACAGCTCACAAATTTTCCTCTACACAAGATCGGGTGAACTTCTTCATATAACTACCACTTTAACTTCTGTTTTATTATTATCACCGCGATTAAACAAAATTACACATCCAGTTTAGAAAAAGAATCTTAAGAGAAATAAATATTGCTTAATATAAGTTGGAGATAATAATCTCTTTATATTTTGCATATCCTTCATAATACTTTTCTGTGCAAATATAATCATTTTAACAAAAATTTGATAATACTATACATGCTATTTTATAAGCTTTTTAAAAATTTACTATATTGCACCAACCTTTCTATATCAAGAAGTGACACCAGTGTCATCATTTTAATAATTATATAATATTCATTATATGGATATTTTGCCATAATTTATATAACTAATCCTTTACTGGGCATTTAGGTTGTTTCCAATATTTCAGTCACAGATGTAATGAAATTCCGTATCTTTGTGTATTTCTCGGGTTAATTCCTTAGAATACATTCCTAGATGTACATTTTCCAAGTTGTAGGGCATCTCTATTCTTAAGGCTTTTATACATACTAAAAAATTACCCTCCAGAAAACTACACCAATATGGTCTTACCAACATGGGAATTTCTGTCCATTTTAATTTTTCCCAATCTGAAGATCAAGGAATTCTGTATCACTACTATGTTACTTTTGCCTCAACTTAACACTTCTGGGCAGTTAAATATAAGCAGAAATGCACATTCCTTAACAAGACAGTCGACTAGATAGGAGGCCAGAAAATATCAATTCTTAAATTTAAGAATAAACCTTAACTCAATTGGAGCTTCAAATATGCAAGAAGCATTCAGCCTTTCAGCCTTTCAGCCTTTCCAAAAGAGGTTAAGAGGGGGACGGAGAGATTAGAGAGCAATGGATCTCCACTGCAGTGTCCTTAAAGGACAGATTTCAAGAGAAAAAGAGACATTTTACTAATCACCTTATAAGCTCCTAAGGCAGGCATCTAATGTATGAACTACCAGGATGGTCCGAGACAACCTTCATTAACCCATTTACGTTAATTATTTTCATTAAAAATGGGGTGCATAATAAGGACTCAAAATTACAAACTGTAGGCAACTCATCTATCCTAGTAGTAAGAGTCCTTGAAAAAACATGAAACAGAAAATTTCACATTAGCACAATTTTACCCCAAAATGGCAAAATTAATTTCTGCAACACAATTGTCCCTTTGCAATCACTGCTAATGTTAGGAGACTAGATAAAGAATTATTAGCACCATTAATGTAATATCGAAGTCACACCTATACATCCTTTTCCATAGAAAATGGTTCTTAATTTTCAAGTTGTTCTGCTTTATTAAAGCTCATTACCATTTCTCTTTTAATAAGTGCTCTTTAAAGTCATTACCTGCAGTGAAGTTAAAGGCAGAGCTATTAAAAGGTTACTTTAATGTGAATAATAGCCTCCCAATATACTCAAGTTAATTACTATTGGAAACTGGTTCTATTTTAATTTAATGCTGAACGCTTAATGAAGGATCTGCCGGGGTAGCAAAACTGACAAAAATTATTCATGGTCAACAGACCTATTCTTGCTGTCTCATTTAAAGAGATAATATCCGTTTCTAGTTCTACATAACTGCATTTAAAGATCAAAATTACATCTTAACATTTTTCTCTGTATATCTAATTGAATATGAAAAATGTGTTTTTAAAAAATATTTAACAGCATGTTAGACACAGCACAATCATAAGTCATAATGTGACAGACCCCCAAACATGTGGGAGGGGGAGGAAAATCTCAAAATCACTACAACAGGAGGTTTGAAGACAAAACGGAAACTCATTCTCGGCCCTTTGTGTCTGCACACATAAAGAAGCTGTCACTGGAAGAAAGAGAGCAGAGGCTGAAGGGAGAGAAGTGGAAAGGGACACTAGAGCAGGGGGAGGGGGGCGGGGAGCAGCCTCCGCTTAGCTGGAGAAGGAAACTGAGCTCCCGGCTTTGCAGAAGAGCACACAAGCTAACCCCAGCCCCAATCCCGACCCACTTACACGAAGGATATGACTAGGGTCTTTCTGTTCGGGCCAGCCTTAAGTAAAAGAAATGCTGCACTTTCCCCAGACACCTGGGAAATGAAGCTCAGTGACAGCATAGACCACAGCACAAAAGATGACTCGGGAACAGTGAAAGACACCCAGGGTTTTCTTTCCCAACCTAATTGTACCCCCAAAGATACCAAGCTTCCTTGACATCTCTATAGAAGAAGTGTGTTATAATCTGCTCACGTGAGACAGTGTCAAGTACACTCTGCCTACACCATTCGTTCATGCCTGTCAGTGTGCTGATCTTGGATTGTAAACACCTGGAAAGCAGGAATACAATCTTTTCAGCTCCTAGGAGGTGCAATTAGTTATTTTTAGAAACCTTTGAGAAAATTGTAATCAAGGTTGACCCTGTGGTTAGCCTAGTAATGATCTCTTGAGAAGTATTGTAATTTTAACCAAAAGTGGGCTCCCAACATACTTCGCACTAATGGTACACAGACATCCTCCATATTTTAATACATACACACACACATACCATGAATATTAAGGAAATGCTTGTCCTGCCCTGGCCAGGTAGTTCAGCTGGCCAGAGCGTCATCCCATAACACCAAGGTTGTGGGTTTGATCCCCCATCAGGGCACATACAAGAATCAGCCAATGAATGCATAAATAAGTGGAACAAATCAATGTTTTCCTTCCTTCCTTCCTTCTTTCCTTCCTTCCATTCTTTCTCTCCCCATCTTCTTCCTCTCTCTCTAAAATCAATAATTTTTTTTAAAGAAAAAGAAATGCCTGTCCTGTATCGATCTGAGAACCACCTCAAAGCCTTCTGGGATATAAAAAGACCAGAGATATTAACATCATAAATTCTTATGAACAGAATAAATTAAAAACTAATACAATGCAGTAAAGAAAGAGGCCACAGAGTTTCAGATATTTGGGTTTGCATCCGTTCTGTGAAGTTTTAGTTTCCCTACCTGCACGACAGTAATAACAATGTCCGTATCCAGGAGTGTCGTGAGGATGGACAGTACAAAGGGTCCACTACAGGGCCTGATACAAAATAGGAACCCAATAAAACAGAGTTACAGTGATCATGATAAACCCTATCCTTAAAAGAGGGTTTACAACCCACAGAGTTCTATTTACATGAATTTTGTTTCTAAACTAAAACAGTATCATTTAAAAAAAAAATACTTGTTTTAGTTCTATGCACCTAAGATAGAAAGAAAAAAAGGTTACCACGGATGAAAAAAAAAATCCTCAGCAAGTTATTGTTTTGATGCCATAATTAGGAAGGGAAAATGAAAGTCAGCAAAACCACAGTTTTAGAAAAGTGGTTATTAGATTTTCTTCTTTCCACTGTGGAAAAAGTCCTTCCTGTTGAAGAAGGCAGTGAAATTTTATCACAGCTATTGCTATTCATAAATCTTATATCTATTTTAATTCAATCTGGCCCTAGCCTCTGAGTCGCTGCACCACAATTGGATTACTATAACCATACTTTTTAACCGCTGTCAGGAAAGACAGCGCCTTATACAAACATCTGCCGGAACACATGCCTGCGTTCTCCAGCACCAGCCTTAAATCACACTCTGGTGATGAATCTTTATCTGACACTAATACTTTTTAACTTCATACAGACAATTAAAATGAATTGTAGCTAAATGTACATATAACAAATCAATTTAATCTTTGGTTGTATAGTAGCATATTTTGCAAATTTCCTAAACTTACTTTCTTACATGTATCTTTGTCTAGGTGTTAAAACTTCAATTTAACAGAAAGGAGTGGAGATATTAATAAAACACAGCTCTTATGATACTGCCATGTATTTGCAAGCCTTGAAGAGTAATGACATTTGAAATTTATCACTGCCATTTAAAAAAACTTCCACATTTATGTGTGGGAGTGCCATGCTGGGCTTCATTCTATTCTAAGAGTAACCAAAGTTGAGTCTCAGCCCTCCAGGAATTATTAATGTAATAAAAATTCAGACAAACCCACCACCTAAAATAACAAACTAAATGAACATGTCATTGCTGCCTCCAGACTCCCACGGTCTTCTGCATGGATCTCTGCTACGGTCCCTAGCACCCTGACTCTACCGTTAGTTGTTCATGTTCCTCCGCTCAATCAGGTGCACCAGACGTCATGGACAACCACCACAGCTCCCAGCGCACGGCACAACCGTGACTGTCAAGTGCAGTTCCTCCATTTGTTGGCTATATATGACCACCCTTATCTTCATGTTCCTCCAGCACAGTTAGTCCTGTCTTATTTATTAATGTCTAGTACACAGCAGGTACGGAATAAACATTTGAAATGAACCGGTACACTGTGGAAGCTTAGTAAATAGTTTGTTGGATGGATGGATGGATGGACAGAGGGAGGGACAAATGGATAGGTGGAGGGACACGCCAATGAATCCACTCTGCATAGTGGGAAGATCAGTGGAAAGAAAAGAACATTTGTGGGACAGACACTAGATTCCATGTGTAAAGCATTCCCTCCTACCCCAGTCCCGATCTCTTACTATTTCTTTTTTACATGTAAGAAAATCGAGGCTTAAAAGATGCAAACTTACCCAAAAGGCACGAACTGATATAATCTAAACCAGTTTGTCAGAGCTCAAGTCCACTGGTAAAGGGAAAATTCTTTTGTTTTTAAATTCCAAAAACTTCAATTATTGTATTTTGTTTTCTCCGTAACAGTGGCTGTAAAAAAAGGTCTAAGAAAGACAGCCACAGTAATGGAATAAGGGAAAAGGAGCTGAATACCAACTCGGCCCCATACTAGTGGTTTATCCTCGAGCAAATCATCACTTTCTCTTTCTCAGCCTCGGTTTCCATATCCATAAAATGGACATAACACTCCCTACATTGCAGTTTCGTTATGATCAATTAAAAGAGGAAAGTCCTAACATGTACGTAGAAGATCCACTCTTCAAGGGTTCAAGTGTTCCCATCTATAACCTTCTGCATGTCACTGATGTCGCCTTCCCAATCACTAAACTATGGAACTTTAAAGCTAATAAGGAATTCAAGAGGCCATCTAAGCCAAGCTCCTCATTCTAAACATGCAGTAATTGAGGTTCAGACATGGAAAGTGACTTGTCCCAGATCCCCTGGCATGGCCAGGGCTAAAACTCACATCTTTTTTTTAAAAATATATTTTTAAAGGATTTTCTTTATTTTTAGATAGAAGGCAAGGGGGAGAGGAAGAGAAACATCAATGTGTGGCTGCCTCTCACATGCCCCCTACTGGAGACCTGGTCTGCAACCCAGGGATGGGCCCTGACTGGGAATTGAACCGGTGACCCTTTGCTTTGCAGTCCAGTGCTCAATCCACTGAGCCATACCAGCCTGGGCTAAAACTCACATCTTCTGATCCCATGCCCATGTTCTTTCTCCCATATGGTCTTCCAGTCCTGGAACTCAATTGTCCATTTTGTAAATATGTATGTCATGAAGAATAAAAATAAAAATCTTTGAGAATTACAACACCTACATTCTATACCTAATGGGGTGACCCTAGGCTATCATTTGATTTCTCTCGTTAGTTTACAAGTTAGTATAAGCAGGGCCTAGCCCCTTGAGGACAAGAAAATCTCTCTAGTTCAAACCATGCAGGGCAAGATGCCCTAGATGAGGAGACTCAGTGCAAAATCCCACCATCCTCAGTGCCCAGCACACCTACAAGAATTGTGTCCTAGGATATTCCTAGGACCTCAGTGCCCGAAATTCATTCCAACCAGATTTAATCACTAATCGGGTAATTAATTATCTAGGAAGAGGGTAGTACTACAAAGTAATCTGGTTATAACAAAAATATACCCATGTTTTACCTCATAGTCCTCTAACCTTCAAAAAATTACAATCAATGTATTTCTGTAAATGACACCTGCCATCTGCCTCATTTAAAATTACGCTCTCATTGCTGCCTCTTAACCACCTGGTAAGCTGGGCTGGGCACCAGGGACTACAGCCCGTTTCAGAGAAGAGGTGACGGAGTCCTGGGGCAGTTCCTTAGACAGAGCTCCAAAGCCGGCTCTGAAGTGGGAACGAAGAGGAGGCTCTCGGCTCCCAGCCCACTCTCCTCTCAGAGACCACTGCCTCAGAGGCCCCAAACACACACCAAACAAGCAGGGCGCATCTCCTCACCCCCCCAAAAAAGGATATATGCGGTGCCTTCAAGGACATGGCAGCAGGCTGTCACGCGTAGTCAGCAGGTCGGAAACCAGCTCGCAATGGTGGTGCCTGCCTCATCAGGTGGTATCATCATCCATCCAGTTCCACAAGCTGGAATCCTATCCTCAAATTGTCCTTGAAACTCCCTTCTCCCCCATTCCCTGGCATATAATCCATCACTAAGTCTACCACTTCCACCTCCTAAATCTCTCTTGAATTCATTCACTCATTCTCCTTCACCAATAAGTGAGCCCAAGTTACCACCTCTCTCTCCCAGACCACTGCACGAAGTTTCCTGGTTGGTCTCTCCTTTCTCAGAAACCCTCTCAGGTGTGGTGTCTGCAGCACAGCTGCAGCGATCTTTTCAAAGCCCAAATCTGATTCCCTTACCTCATTTGAACTCCTTCAAGGCTCTCGGAGCTCTTAGGTTGAAGAGGTCACTCATACCAGCCATACCTGGTCCAGTAACAGACTGAAATGCTCAGGTCTTTCTGACTCTATCTTAATTCTAGCCTGCATTTCCCACGGCCTTTGCGCACACAGCTCCTGCTACAGACACGCTAATCATCACCAGAGAAATTCTGGTGAGGTTTGAGGTTATGGACAAACAGCCCCTTGCTGGGGATGCCTCTCCTAGAGAGTGAGGAAATAGGTAAGAAATGATGATTATTTAACAGTGATTTGCAGGAGCCTCAAGACAGGACTCAGATCAGCAAGGGGTCAAGGAAGAGGAAATGAAGAGATTTAGAGATGTTTGTGTTTTTCCCTGACTCCCTGAATGTGCCCAGATGTTAATCACCACTTGCCCCTCCCATTCTCCCTTCCCTTGACATAAAAGAAGCCTGAATTCTGGGCTCTCAGAAGTTGGATTTGAGGGAGCCCTAATGCCCCCCATCTTCTTGATCAATAAGCCTTTCCTTACTCTGAACTCTGATGTTTTGAATTCCGGCCTCTGAAGCATCAGGCACATGGACCTTCAACCAGTAACAATCTGCTCCTGCAGACTTACCTTGTACCACACTCTACTCACCCTGAGTCTTTCAGTTCCTCAAAACAAGCTCCCTCTTGCCTCAGACCCTCTGCTGTGCCCTTTCTCCTCCCCCTTCATCTAGGTAACTCTCACTCACCCACCCACTCTCAGGCCGAGTCACCTTCACAGGAATATTATCTCCGACCCCCCCAGACTAGTCTCAGATGCCCCTATGATGATGCTCTCAAAACCCTAAGTACCTCTCCTGGAACTTGGTAATTAATTAGTTGTGATTACACTATAGTTGCAATTTTACATTTAATTTGGAGATTATTCACATAACATCTATTTGCCAAGAAAAGAAGCTCTGTGGGATCAGAAACCAGGTCTGGTTTTGCTCACCACTGTATACAGATTTTACTTAATAGTACCTGGTACATAGTAGGCCCTTCCTAAATATGAAGTAAATAAATAGTAAGGTGGTAAAAGGAAAGGAAAGTAATAAATCTCCCAGTGCTGGCTGTTGACTAGGCACTTTGCTATGTATGCATTTCCCATTTTCATTAAATCCTCACAACATTCTAATGCAAGTATCATTAATTTTTTTTCTAATTGATTCTAGAGAGAGAGGAAGGGAGAGGGAAAGAAAAAGAGAGAGAAGCACAGATTTGTTGTCCCACTTATTTGTGCATCCATTAGTTGATTCTTACAAGTGTTCTGACCGGGGATTGAACCCACAACCTTGGTGTACTGGGTCAACACTCTAACCTACTAAGCTACCCAGCCAGGGCCTCATTAATCTTTTACAGATGTGAAAACAGGCTCAAAAAAAGCAAAGTGATCTGCCCAATATCACACAGCAAGTAAATGGCAAAGTTGGGATTCTAACCCAAGTCTGACGAACGTGTTCTTTCCACTGCAAAATTTTGCCTTCCTCTGAAAAGCCTCTAAAGCAGGGTCCCCAACCTCTGGGTGGCCTGTTAGGAACCTGGCTGCACAGCAGGAAGTGAGCTGGAATGTAGTGCACTTGAATCGCCCAACCCCCCCACCCCATCCATGGGAAAACTGTCTCCCACCAAACAGGTCCCTGGTGCCAAAAAGGTTGGGGACCACTGCTTTAAAGCCAATGGCAAATTCTACCTCTGATGGGAATTTCTAGATGACTCCATGAGAGGAAGCCGCCACAGACTGTTACGGTTCAGAACAAAGTGGAGAAATGAGACCGAGACAGAAAGAGCTCAGACTGGAAGAAGCTAGTTTTAAGAACTCAGCCTGAGAATTTAATTTCAGAGCAGGATGCTGAAAACCCTACCCTGTGTAAATTCATTTTAAAACCACCCAGACAAAAGTCCCAAAGTCTCCCCTTGGGATTTTCAATAGAATGTCACTAACGGGAAGAGGAGTGCATTAATGCAATGGGAAGGGGGAAATAATCTCATCAAAAGATGTTTTTTATACTAATGAATTTGGTCCTTCTATTAGTATGCTATAATGTGTAAAAAGGTAGTGAATTTCTAATATCTTCTCTTAGAACAGACTAATCAAAACTGGTCTATGGAAAGGAAGACTAGCAAAATTCAGTCACAGAGATAAGTTGCCAAGAAAACAACTGATGGCACAATATCAGGACTTCACTCTCCCTTACTCAGAAAGGTATGTACAATGAAGCCAAAGGAAGAGTGAGACAAACGGCGCCTAATTCAAAACACAGTTACCTTCGATTTCTCTCTTTTTTAGAGAATTTTCTTAATGGGCACTAAGCAAGTAAATCCAAGGAGCACTCTTATTAAAAAGGAAGGGAGTGGGGGGGGGGGCAAGGAAATTATTTCATTATGCAGCCAACTTCTCAGCAACTTATGGGAGGGGACCTGGCCAGCCTGGAGGGTGGAGAGGCAAGCAGCAAGTTGGGGCCCTTCAACGCACCTCTGCTCAGGCCGCAGTAAGCAACGCTGCTGTCTGGAAACAACCAGCACTGAAAAGTCCAGCTTACGATTTTTTGGAAAGGGATTCTGAAGCTAAAGTGGCTTAACATATTAGAGGGGACTATTCCCATGATAACATCAAATACTCCAAGTTCAGATTGTTCCTCAAAAGACAATTTTTTAAAACACAATTTTAATTCGCTGACCTTTTCTGAGTTTGTAACATTTCTCAGTGGCTTCAAGTTTTTCTGCAAAGTTTTAAGTGACTTTCTTTGAAGAGAGCTATTTAATGCCAACGATTGTAGAAAACATTTGTTCATAATTATCCAGACATAGACTGGAACAATGCTGAAACAAGAGCAGCATGCAAAAATGTATTTAAGGACTATCATCCCAAAATGCTGCTAAAAGCTATTAACCAGTATGTGTTAATTGCCACAGCATTCATATTAATTTTCACTTCAGGCTCGACATTGTGGAATATTTCCCCTGATACATTTTAAACAAAGTTTAATTTAAGGAACTGCTTCTATCAACACTTATGAAAATTAACAGCCAAGCAATTAGCACTCATGAATTATCCCTTCCCCCATGCTCTCTGCAGCTTCCCTGTTAAAACAGTTTCAGAAATGGTTACTTTCTAACAAGTTAACATCATCAAAGTCACAGTTGTCTATACGAACCAGAAGTGGTTCTGCCTTTTTAAGCACCTGTCAAGGCAAACATTCTCCTTACATTTAGGGTAGACTTTAAGTCAATAAGAAAGATATTTAACATTTTAGTAAACTGCCAAGCAATTACTAATATGGAACTACTTTCTCACCTGATGTTTAAAATAAACAGCCATTCCCCCCAAAAAGAAATAAAGGAAGTAATTACTTGACTTAAGCTTCCATTTAACGTTGAAAGCCAAACCCCAGTGGCGTCCCTGGACCAGTGTCAACAGACAAACCACCTACCTCCAGTCTGCTGCTACGCATCCTGTGTCACGATGCGACCTCTGGCCTCCCGATTTCAAGAGCACATTTTCTCTCGCTCCATCCTGTCAACAATCTAAGTGAACAGGAGAGACAGCCTCACTGGCCCCCCAACCCTCTACAGAGAGAGGAAGAGGCGGAAGTGGGGTATTTGTTGAGTGTTTCCTATGGCTACATGGCTTGCTAAACAGGTCTTACGTCAGTTAATCCTTCCGAGGAAGACACACTGTCGTCACCTCATTCCACAGAGGGACTTCCAGAGGTGAAGTATGAGACTGAGGTTACACCCTAAGTGGAGGAGTCAGGGTTCAAATTCAAGTCTTACCACAAAAGAGGACTGCCTACAAACCAAACTGCACTGCTTCTCATTGTTCTAGGTGCTTCACCCCACAGCATCATCCTAGTTGATGATCTGTCGGTCTGTGAAGAAGGAACTCTGTTTTCACAGGTAAAGGAACTGACAGTTTGGAGAGGGGACAAAACCTGACGGAGATGACCGGCACCATTTCTCTGTAGTCACAGTGTTGACAGGAAACAGGCGTTTGAGCTTTTGATGGTATATTGATGGTAATATCTGCAAACTCAGTTTCCCCAAAATAGTGATGACTAGCAAAAGCTTCTCCAGTGGTAAGGCATGGGAGGGAAAGGGTTGGGCACTTGAAACAGGACTTCATTTGAAACAGGTGGAGGGACAGCGCAGCGATCCACATAGTCAGGTGACTTAAATCAGGGCTCGGCGTTGACTGCCGTAGGGCCCACTGCCTCACACCTCAAAGCGGGTCCTTGCCATGCCCGCCATTTCCCACACACAGTGACGTCAGGACTGGCACAAGAAGTTTTCCGATGGTTTCAACCTCTAGAACAGAGGTTTGGTTTTGTTAGAGAAGCTATTCAGAGGTCCCGTTTTCAACAAGCCTGAAGGATTCAGGCAGATGGGTTGAGCCTGGTTGAGCCTTATCCAACAAAGCATTCCCTAAAGCTACTTGCAATCTATCCTAGACATTTTTCAAATGATCAGTAAACAGGCTTATTAATAATCAATGAATCAAAAACAGGTCACAGGTAGCATCACCAATTTGCCAAAGAAATAACATAATTAATAAACCTGATAAAAAATACTGTCAAAATTACAACAAAGCACATACCTAAGTATGTGTAGCCTTTCCCTCTCGATTGTATGCCTTCAAGAAATTAATCAACCACAATTTAAAAAAATACGTTATTAACCAAAAATTACTCAAAAGAAGTCACTTTAACTCAGCACAACAGGACCAGTGACAATCCTGTCTGCACAAACTGTCAGACGCCGGGTGCTCCAGCCTAACCACAACTGTAAAGCCACATCAAAAACGAAATCCTTTTTCAAATCTAATGCTAGCTTCATCTTAAGGAGTACTTCACAGCAGTTAGTCTCCTGAGGAAATACATAATTAAGTAGTTTTTTAGCATATTTAATTAGACCCCAAACTCTTCCCTGTCCCCTTCTCTCCCCAATTATGTACCATTTGCCCAAGAGACCCAAGCAACTCAGTTAATTATGTAAATAAGGCAAGCGTTATTCCCAGGAAGAGCATTGTGAATATTTGTAGGGGAAAAAAACAACATATTTTAGTGGCTTTAACAAACCTTTGGAAAAAAAAATAGGACTAGCAAAATACATGGGAAAACCTTACAATCTGAGCAAAAAGCAGAGAGTTCAATGACAAGACGGTGAATCATTAAAAAAGGACATTCATTTCACTTCTTAAATATGAGCTGAATATAAATAAAATAATTTTAAGTTACAACAGCAACAAAAATTTAGTGCTGAACGTCAAATGATTTATGGGGAGAATCAATCTGGAAATTATTAAAGTCGACTCTCCCAGAAAAGGCATTATTATCACGGGGTTGACATGATCTTAACTCCAGAGGCAGCCATGGTGCTGTTATAACTACTACAATCCCATTATTATGCAATCACAAAATGCTAATTTGATCATTTTGAGGTGTTATTTGAATAGTCATTTTAATTTCTAGGTTACAAAAAGGCTTGACTCGACTATAATTCTCTATTAATCATTGAGATGTCACTGAGTATCATATTGATGCATTTCACAAAGATAAAGAAAGACTAATTTAATATGTACAGTACAATATCCTTCAAATATTAGCCACTTTCATTACTTATCTGCCAAATGCATCAATATTAAATAATAGATGAGAACAAGGGTTTAATTGTATTTTAGCAATTGTAATATGTAGGATAATAATAAAATAGCATCTCATCACAAGAGAGACTTATATAAATCTTTCTTAATCAGTGTGTAATGGTGACTGCCCCTTGCTCACACTCTTCGATGATTACAAACAGACCTGATACGACAAAAGCATTGAGGGCCTTACGTGGAAACACATACCTAGCAAAAAGGATTCCTTTGTGACTGAGGAAATGGCTTCTTCATATTTAAAAAAAATTTCTCCTTGTTACTTCAACATTCCATATAGACCAAGCAGAGATCACACCTTCTGATAAATTCAAACCTAAGTATTTATAAAAGAATCTGATGGTATGTTGAGAATTCTAGAATATAATGCTTTAAAAGATCTGCGCTATCTTGTTGGCATAAAAGCATTATCTCATATTAATTATTCCAGCATTTACCTCCCCAAACGATGAGCTGGTTTCCGGCAATGGAAGCAAACAAATTCCAACCATGTAACCTAACCCAATAGCTTCTCGCATATCTAAATGAATCCACTATAGTGCAGTATTTAAGAAAAAAATCCTCTACAGTCCAATTTGCCATTTCTAGAGGCTGACATTCTTGTCCCCTAGAGGGACCCTTCCTTCTCTTTGCTGCATTCCACAAGAAGAAACAGGAGAAAGCAGCAGGGGCTGGCTTAAAGACAAGCTTCACATCAGTGCAATAGCTAATTTACTAAAACTACTTTCAGATGTTTTCTGAAGGATACTCTGAGCACATTAGTATTTTTATGTTATTTACGCATTTTGTTTCCAGCTCTTGCTCTCCTTCCCCACCAACTTCGATAACCTCATATGCCAATGCCCACACATGCTCACTCAAGCCTATGGACCCGTGCTGCATTGTACGAGGTAAAGTGTTTTGAAGAGAAACATCTTGCTCAAAGATGACAACTCACAGAGGCAACATACAACCAGAACTTGAATATGAAAAATGCAAACATAAGCTATATGTTTATTAATTGCAATGGTGTTGAAATAAGACAAATTGTACACAACCCCTCCAGGCAACAAGCTATCACTCAGCACCCCTCCGCCACAGCCAGACAGCAAACATAATGGCAATAAATATAAAAATCAACTGCTACTGTCTTCTGAAAGAGGCCCAGCTCCGCAGAGACACACAGAATGGCAGGGAATGGGGTAGGGGGACGGTAGGAACTATACTCCACCTAAAAAGAATGCCCTTTTTTCTAAAAGGAAAATAAACAAACTAATGTTACAATTGCAAATCGTTAGAACAGAAAAAAGGTTTCCTGCATAGCAAGTGTCAAAGGAGATTCCCAACAATGAAACAGTGACAAGCAAAGCAATGGCCTAGGATTCTGAAATGAAGCTCTAACCTTAATAATTTCTGCAGTTATAATAAAGACTCAGACAAGACAATGCTGCCTCCCAGAACCACTTTCAAGGCTTTCCCAACACAATCAGACCTTGATTAATCACAACCCAACCAACCCAAACCCTTAAGTACACTTAGGAGATAAAAGAGAAAAAAAATACAGACATATCTCAGGACTGGATTCATCTTAATACTTCTGAACATATTACTATGTAAACAATGCTAAACTCAATTCAGACCATTTTACATCCTCACACTTACAAAATGTGAGTGACATTCTATAATTACTGAGTCATTTTTTTAAAACCCAATATCCAATAATATTAATATTGTTATTATTATAATATTACTAACAATTCCACTCAATTGTGGTTTTACTTAAAGCAGCAATTTTCAACCTTTTTCATCTCATGGCACACACATAATATTAAAATATTAATATAACTAGTTATATTAAATTGTACAGCACATAAAAATATTTTTTTGCTAATCTAACAAAAAATAGATATAATTTTGATTGATTTAAAAAAAATAGTAATTACCTACCCTTTTTACTCCAAAGTGACTTTTTAAAAAATCAGGTGCCTGTATTTGTATATAAAGATTTCTGGTACCAAGAATTAACCAATCAGATGCAACCTTATTATGCGCTATAACCAATAAGATGCAAGTTCATTATATGAATATGACCTATATATTTCATGGTACAAAACAGGGCACTCACACTGAATGGCTATTCTTGTGTTGGCTGTTGACATTTTTTTTAATTTGACAATCCAAGGGAAAAGAAGTCAGTGCTCCTGCTACATGTTTTGAAAGTTCTTGTGGCACTCCAGTGTGGCGTGGCGTGGTGTGGCAGCTGAAGATCACTGACATAAAAGGGACAAAGCTTCATTTTTACTCACCTTGCCATCGAACTTGGAATACTCGTTGAAGGGGTTATTCAGCTGCAGTGGGCACTGCTCCAGGCGTACGGACAATATTGACTGCTTTCCAGAACTTGGAGGTTTCTCTCTGAGGGACTTTTTTTCAAACAGTGACTTTAACTCCTGGGCTGTGACACAAGAGGAAGATAAAAACATTTTGTGATTACACAGAGAGACAAGCCTGTCCACCTTCCCTGAAAAGTCTTCCGTGCAACCTTAAGGAGGAACGTATTCATGTCTAATGTGTGCAAAATGCCTCGCACACACTTCAGCGTTTGCGCACTGAAAAACATGCAGGTCAGGACTGCCAGTTTGGAAGGCCGAGGGTTTAAGGAGGGGGCAGAGTCAGACAAACCAAGCACACAGCCACCCTGTAAGAAGCGCACTCACAGCTAGAGGAGCTGAGTTCCGCCAGGCTTTGCTGCTATCCGCTGTGTAACACTGGATGATTCACTCAACCTTTCTGCGCTTGTCCAACTAGATAATCTTGAAGATCTCTCCTGGCTCTAATACTGTATGATTTTGGAATTCTAGTTCCTCAAGGTCAAAGTCCACATCTTAACCCTCTCACACTCTCCAATGACACCTAGTACTAAAATCTGGAAGACAAAGCTAAGAGTGGGAGGAGTATTATAATAACAGTAGCTGACATTTACTGAGCAAGCTAAAGTATCTCATTCACTCCTCTTAACAAGCCTTGAGGTGGAGATACTAGCCTTAACTCAATTTTGTCAATGTGGAAACTGAAGCTCAGAATATGCTGATTAGCCCCAGGCCACAGACACAACTAGTAAGTTCGGAGCTAGCTGTGCACCCAGCCAGGGCTCGTGGCCATTAGGAACTAATGAATGAAGTAGACTCTCAATAAATTTTGTTGCATGAATCAATGAATAAAATAATTACTGAAGGAATTTTGATTCAATTATTCATTAGTAAACCAAGACAAGTTAGTTCTACATCTTCTTAAAGATCATTTAATTCTCTAAATTAATCTGAGTATCACTTAAGCTACTAGCTAGGTGATAAGTACATGGGGTTCATTATACCTTTTATTTTGTGAATATTAGAAAATTTCACATGTGGTTTTTTTTTAAATAAATCAATTTCAGACCTTAAATTTTGCAACGAATAGGGTCAACTCCTTTCTAATCTTGACTAAAGCCAAACTGAACTGAGAGAAGTCAAACAGAACTCTGAAACACTCTCTTAGAACTCTTATGAGTCCCAATAGATTTTGTGGCAAATTCTTTTTTAAAATGTGGCACTTGGTTATCCAGTTACAGATTCTGAATATTTAAGTACATGTAATCAACAAAGAAATGTACAATTGAAAAAGCTTTAGATTAATGGTAGATTAAAGTAGTATTTTAAATATTAGAAGTACTATTCTACCTGTAATCTATTAACAATTTTATTGCTACACTGGGAAAGGAATGATCCTTTATTAAGTATCTACTACGGGCCAGGAACAAGACAAGGTTTCACCTTGGCCTCACAACAATTCTAAGAGATAGATTACAACAAACTGAGGTACAGCAAACATAAGTAACTCGCCCAAGTTATACAACTGTTACCAGCAGGGTTAGGTATGAGGTAATGATTTAACTCTTCCATTCTTAGACTAAGTCTCAACCTTTGACATTTTCCCTCTTCCTCCCTTGCCTCCCGCACCACGGAGAAACAACCCAAAGCAAACTTCTGCACGCTCCCACCAGCACCAGCACTGCCTTTCCTCCTGTCACTGTCACTGTCACTGTCACTGGGAGTGGCCTACGCCCTGTCTCGGGCCAGCCTCTCTCCTTAGCGTGCTAGTTACAGACCCTCTTGCAGACTCAAATCTCTACACCTCTCTTTCATTTTCAATTTTTCCCTCCTACTGGTTTAGTTACATTAGCATATAAAGATACTGAAATACTGCTCATTACAAAAATATGTCCTCCTTTGATCCCATACTCCCTTGTAGCTACTGCCCTATTTGTCTGCTTCTCAAAATGGTTGTCGATATGCTTGCTGTCCAATTCCTCCCCCGCATTCACACAAACCCACACCCATCAGGCACCCGGACCCCGCCATGCCACCAAAGCAGCTCTCCTGGAGGTCACCAATGATCCCTTTGTTGCTAAATCTACTGGACAATTTTTAATTCTCATCATACAAGTCCTCTTGGTGGCATTTGACACAATTCATCACTCCTTCCTTCTTGAAGCACTTTTTTCAATTGGTTCCAGGACTCCATTCTATCTGCTTCTCATCCTAACATTCTGGCCCCCCGTCTCAGCCTCCTCGCCAATTCCTCTTCCTCATCTTCCCTTCCAATCTCTGGCATTCTCCAACACATAGTATTTGGATTTTTTCTTTTGTCCATCTACAGTCACACCCTTAGCGATTGCACCCAGCCTTGTTTTGAATATCATTTACAAGAGACAAAACTAAACTGCGGCGATATAAGTCTGAACAATCATCTCTGGGAAGTAACCTGACTAGAAGGGGGTGCAATGGAATTTTCTGGGGTCTGGAAATGCTCTACACCTGATTAAGATGCTAGTTGTCATAAGTCATCAAACTGTGCATTTAGCATCTCTACCTTTCAGTACATGTAAAGTATACCTCAATAAAAATGTAAGTGAAAAGTGAAAACCTGAATAGCTACCCGCTACGTGCTGATAATTCCCATATGATTATCCCTAGACCTAAATATGCCTTAAAATTACAGACTTACATATTCAATTTTCTATTTGGCACCTCCACTAGGACGCCCAATAGGCATCTCACACTCTGCATGTCCACACCAAATTCTTGGCCTTCCCCAAACCTGCCCCCCTTGCAACCTTCTCCTTCTCGGTTAATGGCAACTCCATCCTTTTGGGCCAAAAGGGAAAAAAAGAAAAAAGAAAGAAAGAAGAAAAAGAAAAAGAAAAGAAAAACATCTTAAATTGTTTTTAGTAATTGTATTGTTAGTAATGACACTGGTATTTCTATGGTGGAACCAAGTTTTCAGTGTAAGAGAAAATATACATGAACGTAAAATTTTTTTTAAAAGTTAAGTAAACACTTTGTATCTTGAATTGAAATTATCAACGTTAACTCACAGTGTATTTTAAAAAATTATTCAAAAAATTTATTTTTTTCTGAGCTGTATTCTATTGTATTGTATTTCTGTGTTGGCCTGAAAAGGTCAACGAGGTAGAGCACAGGTTGTGGTCTCGTAATGACACTGACCAGTAAAAGAACCAAGATTCTTTGGAGAAACGGCTGATTCCTGACTTGGAGGAAGAAAGATATAAAAGGAGTATTGAACATCTTGTCATACAAGAAAGTAAGGAAGGAAAGTAAGGAAGCTATGAAAGATTACTGAAATTGTGCCCAAAAAACTTAGAAGCCAATGTTCAAGGACTCACTAAACAAAGGGGCAATTTTAGCATTAAAAAAAAAAAACTGTAATGAATTGAAAAATACAAAATATGCTTTAAAAACCCATTTCATAAAGATAAAAAGGGGAAAAACCTTTATTGTTCATCTAAATAGGATGCTAGAGAACTCTTTTAATTCTGAAAACTGTTAGCAAAGGAAAGAATCAGCATTTATCCTGCCTTTACTGCAGGGACTGTATCTAAGGATAACCAAATAATAGATTAGGGAAACTTCTTCCTTAAATAAAATAAATTAATAAACAAAGAAGGACCAATACAATCAGAAATCACTACTTTGCAACTCCTAATGAAATAATGCATCTAGGAAATGTCCTTCAATGGCCACAAAAATCACCGGATAGCAAGCTGAAGGGAGTGACTTTATTATGGATAGACAAAGCTGGTTCTACCTCCAGTCTTATCACAGAAACCAACAAACAAAATTCATGCTTCCTAACATGAAGCAATAGGAAATATAGATCAGCAAGCACAAAACATTCTTACCAAAAACTAGACCTCAATCTGAGGAAGTTCAAGTTTCTAGTAACTACCAGAACAGACAATAAAAAGGACAGAGGAATGTATTAAGTAAGACCCCGGGGACATGATGAGCGAAATCCAGAAATGTAGGAAATTCTACAGGACAAATGACCCAGTTTCTTCATCTAATAATTACAAGGGGAAAAACTGAAGGAGAATCTGTAGATTAAAAAGGAAACGAGACGTTAACCAAAAATGATGTGTGGCCCTTAGATCTAGACCTGAACAGATGAACTACAAAAAAAAAAAAAAAAAAAAGAACAAGAGCCCTGGCTGATGTAGCTCAGTGGATTGAGCGCGGGCCTGCGAACCGAAGGATCGCGGTTCGATTCCCAGTCAGGGCACATGCCTGGGTTGCCAGGCCAGTTCCCGGCAGGGGACATACAAGAGGCAACCGCACATTGATGTTTCTCTCCCTCTCTCCTTCCCTTCCCCTCTAAAGATAAATAAATAAAATCTAAAAAAGGGAAAAAAAACCTTTAAAAAAAAAAAAAAGAACAAGAAACATTGGAAACAATCGCGGAAATGTTTGATAATATTAAAGAATTCCTGCTAGTTATTTGAAGAGTGAGGGTACTGCAGTTTTCTTATGTGTTAAAAAAATATGTATTTAAGGATGCAATTATATAAGAGCTGGGATTTGCTTAAAAATGACCTGGGAGGGGAGGTGAATGTATAACGACTGGCCATATGCCAACTGCTGAAGCTGGATGACGGTTGTGTGGAGTTCATCATTACACCATTTTCTCTACTTCTGTATATGTTTGAAATTTTGTATAAAATAAAAATTTTGTATAAAATAAATTTTGTATAAAATAATAATAATAATAAGCTGTATTAAAGGAAATTTAAGCTGGAAATTAAAAAAGTAATATATACCTACTCTGACCAAAGCACCTCACCCAGAGTAAATATTAAATTCCTTACCAGATCTTCCATGACCAAGTCTCCTGCTACTTACTCTTCGGACCCCACCCTTCCCTTACTTACTCTCCCCAGCCAATAAGCACCCTTCCGTGCTATTCCTTGCGTATTTCAGGCATACTTCTGTCAGAGAACCTTTTCACTTGCCATTCTCTTGTGTTAGAACACTCACTTCCTAATATCGGCCTGGCTCACTCTGTCACTTCCTGCAGATCTGTGCTCAATCACGGCCTCCCAACGAGTCCTTTCCCAATCACTCCACATAAAATAGCAAACCCCCCGCCTAATATTCTTTATGCCCCTTCCTGGGCCATATTTTTCTCTAGGCTATTTATTCCATTCTGACATGTTACGTTTGTTTGTGGTCTATTTTCCCCGCAAGCTCCCGAGGACAGGGATTTTGTCTTGTTCACTGCTCTATCTTCTAGGCCTACAACAGTGTCTAACTGTCCTTGCATACTGTAGGAGCTTAACGAATACTTGTTGGATGAATAACTCTGGACTAGAGAGGTAAAAAAAGCAGTTGTGAGACCGGGAACAGCTCTGGAGGAGTGAGGAGAGAGCAGTTGGGCACAAAGCAGCAAAGATAAAATAGGGGAGGCCACAGAGCCCTTCCTCCATTGTAATTCCAAGCCGTTCACAAGGTAGAGTTATATTTCTTGAGTTGTTCAACTTCAAGTTGCTCTTCAACTTCAACTTCACTTGTTTTTGTTATTTGCAACTGAAAAATCCTAACCAATATAAACAGTTGGAAGTCCCCAAGAACTCAAAACGGAAAAAAAAACAGCCTAGAAATTTAAGTATCAGGTTTAAGAAAAAGCACATACTACTACATTCAGGAAGATGAGAATGCATTTTAGAACTAATAAGGGTTCATTGAGTGGCTGGATACAAAACAGATATATAAAAACAGGTTTCTTTATAAGAATAGTGAGAAAGTCATAAGGAAGAAAACGCTATTTACAAGGGTAACACAAAATACGGTAGAAAGAACCTTAATAAGAAATGTAAAGCCCTGGCTGGTGTGGCTCAGTGGATTGAGCACTAGCCTGCAAAGCAAACAGCTGCCGGTTCGATTCCCGTCAGGTACATGCCTGGGTTATGCACTGAGAGGCAACCCACTAATGTTTCTCTCACACACTGATGTCTCTCTATCTCTTTGTCTTTCTCCCTTCCACTCTCTCTAAAAATAAATTTAAAAATTTTTTTAAAAAGAAATGTAAAAGTGCAGGAACAATACAGAGATAACACCAAACACTGCTTTTATGTAATATTTGTATACATAAAAAATACAAAGAAGATCATAGGACGTATGATTAGAATTTAAAAAAAATATATACCCACATATGTAAAATCTGAATAAATGTATCAAAATGTTAACAACAGGAGTTCCTCTGAATGACACAACTAGTAGCTTATTTTCATTTTTATATTGTTTTCAGATTTTCAGTAATGATTTTTTTTTTTTTTAAATAAAGAGGCTTTGGTAACTTTCCTGAACCCTGGCCATAGCTGACACACAGAGAAGAAAAGAAACAAGGAACACCAAAGACTCCTCAATATTTAATGTTCCAGGAGCAGCCCCTTTCCGGCTACAGTACAGGAGAGAATAGGGCAGGGTGGAAAGACCAGCATCTTTGACATAAGACTGGCCAGGAGAGGACTTCTGGCTTTGCCAATTACTACTTGTTAAATAAGTGATTTGGAAAAGTTACTTAGCCTCCGGGCTCCAATTTTCTCACCTACGATATAGAAATATTAACAGCTAACCTGTTTTATTTGCATGAAGAGGAAGCAAACTTAGTGGCTGGCATGTTATATACATTAGTAGTCTTCTAAGCCCGGACAGCTTCTAAAAAACGCAGAATTATGGACTCCAACGTCTATCTTCTGAATCCCACAGGTAGGACCCAGAAATCTACACAGAATGTCACTATCACATGCACTTTCAGATGCGTTGCTGATTTTTATACAGCCACTACATCTGAAAACTGTTGTTTTTATGTAACTGGGAAGTTACATAAAGAAAACTTCAGAAATATTCATAAATAATTGATATAATCCACATTATTGTTTTGAGTTGTTATTGAACTTCATGTGTAAATAGCTTTGTCTTCCAACTAGACTTCAAATTTCTTGAGGACAGGGATCATGTGTCTGCCACAAGCACCTAGCAGCACAGAATCACTATGCACAAAGTTATGGAAAAAATACCTGTTAAGTGACTCAATGAGTAAAAGTAACAGCGACTTTGGTAAAGAATATACCAAAACCATTTAAAAACAAAATTAAAAATACTGGGACCTTGATTTGACACTATTTCTGATAAAGCTTTCTTCTGATGACCATCTTCACATTTACTCATGCAGTTTCAGTTATGGAAATACTAAAAGGATCTTACTCTAAGGTATTTCATTTATCATGAGGTCTCACGGCATATGGATTAGTATGCTCATAAAGAACTTCAGGGTATGGACCAGATGGCTTCTAAGATCCCTCCTAACTCCTCTATTTTAAAAAAAGGCTGTGTTTATGCTGCGTCTTAAAGGACAGAATGCATTAGAATGATTGTGGAAGAATGTTCCCATGGAGGTCATCATATTCACAATGATGATTCTTCTAGAGGGGAATGAAATAAAACACAGATAAGCAAAACAGTTATTTTAACAAAACATAACTAGCAAACAGAATGAAAGAAGAAATATGTCAATTAAGATCAAAAGGCTTTGGCCCTGACATTTCTTGCCAAAAGAGAGATATGTTTGAGAAATGTATGAAAACAGAATGGCTGCTCAGTTTGCCCAGGAGATATTTAGTGGACTGCTGGCTCCACTTTTCTAACATGGTTCAGGATACCCAGAATGCCAAGCTGTGGTGATGATGGAACCCAGTTTAACACAGAAGTCAAAGACATTCCTTTGTGCACTGATGAGGTTCACCCTAAATGTCAGGAGTAACCACCAGGTGGGCTACTGGTCTGGCAAGAATCAAAGTCAACATTTCAAAGCATAAACAGGCAGATTAGGAGCTTTTCCAGAAATAAGATCACGGGATCAATTATTGAAATCTGTGAGAGGCAAAAATAAGAGGAAAGAAGACTGAGGGAGAGAAGTATTCATATATAATGGATAATATAGTTAATAATGAAAATAAAAAGGGGACTATTTATTTCTCCAATGTATTCTGTAAAACACTAAACAGATGTTAAAGTTTAAGGGGTGATTAAACTTTAAGGGGTGAATGGGAGATATATCAAAATTTATTATAGGTATGTAATTATTACATTACTAGATGTATCAAAATTGAAGTTGAACTTACTTCTCACATTTTAAAAAGGATCAATATTTGAGGCATTCTATTCATCCTATTATTTACTTACAACTTTTTAAGATAAGGAAGTGAAGAAGACAAAACAACAGGCAGCTGGAGAGATGGGCTTAAATAACCTGACTCTGTTCATTAAAAAGAGATTAATAGGAGCCCTGGCTGGTGTAGCTCAATGGATTGAGTGCGGGCCTGCGAATCAAAGGATCACGGTTCGATTCCCAGTCAGGGCACATGCCTGGGTTGCAGGCCAGTTCCCAGCATGGGACACATAAGAGGCAACCATACATTGATATTTCTCTCCCTCTCCCTCTCTCCTACCCTTCCCCTCTAAAGATAAATAAATAAAAAATCTTTAAAAAGAGATTAATAGGAAAAGCATTAACACGTAACAAAGTGAATATAAATCATATAAAAGTTTTTCAGTCTGCGCTAAATACAACAGAGAGAAGTATCAGCTGGTTCAACAAAACAGAACAGGCCCTAGCTGGTGTGGTTCAGTTGGTTGGAGCATTGTCCCATTCAATTCCTGGTCCATGCACACGCCTATGTTGTGAGTTTGATCCCCGGTTGGGGCCCATACGAGAAGGCAACCGATCAACGTTGCTCTCTCACATTGATGTCTGTTTGTCTGTCTCTCCCTCCTTTCCTCTCTCTCTAAAAGCAATGAAGAAATATCCTCAGGAGACGATTTAAAAAAAAAAAAAAGACCAGCCTAGAGAGATTTCTAACGTATCCAGAAGAAAACAGTCCTGTCCTGCTCGGGTAGCTCAGGTGGGCAGAGTGTCATCCCAATACACCAAGGCTGCAGGTTTGATCCCCTGTTCAGGGTACACACAAGAATCAACCAATGAATGTGCAAATAAATCAATGTTCCAAAAAAAGAAGAAGAAGAAGAATATATAGGAAGTCAAAGAAATCAGATGTAAAAAAGAGAACTGGGATTGCAGCTTCTAACTTACTCATCACTTTGAAGCAACCATTAAGAAAATCAGACCCACTGAGCACTCAGGTTACAAGCATCATAGGAGAAAGCAATAACCACTTAATATAGCATAGTTTAGCAGAAGGAGATTGGCCTTTATATGCAGACAGTGCTAGACACAAAACATGGCTCTATACTGCACCACCACTTCCTAGCCTTGAAACTTTAGCAAGGTTAATCTCTGAGCCTCAGTGTCATCTTTCTCGCCTAATCAGTGATATGTACACCTTATAAGATTGGTGCATTGGAGGTAATGCGTGTAAAGTGTTAGAACAGCACTAGATAGGTGCTGATGTTAATGTAATAATCATTAATATTGTTAGTTTTATAATGGTATGTAGCAATGGAGTCAGTCAACAGAAATTTATTGCACATCTATTAAATGCCAGGGTAGCACTGGGAGGTGCTGGAAGATAAAGACAGACTGCAGACATTTCTTTGAAAGAAGAAAAAAAGAGAAAGTCTAGGAAACATAATATAAATATTGGAAAGTATTTTAATAGCATTTTATTTCGAATTTTTTTGAAGTCTTCCCTTCTTACTGAGATTGAAGCTTTGAAAATATATATTAATATGTATTTTCTCAATATATTTATCATATGAACATATACTGGAAATGCTAATGAGATCAGTAACATAATGGTTTTAGGGCAAAGGAAGAGAACTAGCAATACGTAAAAAAGATGGTTGCTGGGGCCACTCAGAAGGCAAGGTAAAGTCTAGCCCGGAACTGCCAGGAGGAATCTACAGCCCAGAGGCCCACCCAAATCACAGGTACTCCTTGGCCGTAAGAACAAGGTACTGGCACGACAGTTTGCACAGAATGTGCCTGCCCTGCACACATCAATCCCTGTGACCAGAACGAATGGTGGTCACACAGACCCAAAGAACACCCAGCTTCAGAAGACCAAGGCACCCAATTGAAAAAGTCCAAAGTTCAAAACACAAAAGGTATCTGCCCAGAGGATTTAAAATAATAATTTAAAAATAAAAGCTGTTATACAATAATACACACTAAATATATAAATCTCAAGTTAACAATTAAAATTATTTCCATTTACCTGATTGCTTAGAATTTCTTTCTTTCCACTGAATATTTTTGCATTTGATCTGGTTTTGTCTCTCTTTTCGAAGTCGTTCTAATCTTTGAGCTTAAAAAGAAATATTATAACTATAAGTTTGTCAATGAAAGTTTACTATAAACAAAGACATAATTAACTACCTTCATATGAATAAAGATGTTTTATACTGCATATGTAGGGGGAAAGTCATAAAATTTTAAAGGTGGCACCCCTGAAAAGCAAATACCAACAAAAACATGAAAATATTCTTGATTTATAATTGAAATTAGAGGATATAAAACATTAATAGAGATCATAAAGATAGTATTAACATGGAAGAGAATAATAAAATGTGAAAACTTCTGTGATTAATATGACATTTCATTATATAAATCATTAATAACGGTCTTAAAGGAATTTTAATGCACAAATGAACTGAAGTGAATATTACATTACAGGAATAAAATTACTGTTATGAATTACTCTACCCGTTTCAAAAATTAAAGATAAATGAACTCAGACTAGACTATTAAAGTTTTAAATATAAAATCCTTTATCTAAAAATCATGAAAATTATAAAATGTCAAAGCTATATAAATTAGCATAGCTTTTCTTCAGTGGGCTGAAACAGTTTATAGGTAGTAAAATAAATGATTTGTATCTTTGTAACATTAGTCAAATCTTAAAAAGAACAATCTTTCTGATACAAAATTTTAAGATATGCTGAAAGTATTAAAAAGTAAATTCCCTGGTCACAGGATACCCCACACTCTTACTTCATTATTAGCATCTAAGTGTTATCTTAAGAAACTCCAACAATAATAACAAAGCATCACCTAAAATTATGCATTTGTGATTATATTACCACAGGTTGACCAACCTTGAAAAATCAGGTGAACCATCTTTTAAATAAATATTGTCCAGATACATTAACAATTGCTGCATAAGGAGACCACGATGACAAAGAAAGTCATGATTAATGCCATCACTTGAAATTAGTCTCCTCTTGCACTTCCTATCTTGGCACATGCTAACCAAAAATAAATAAAATAAGTAAATTTCTCTTTCAGGGTACAAAATTGTACACTTCTGCCTTAGCACTGTGGTAGGGAAATACAAACTTATCTTGCCAGAAATTTAAGCTATGCTGGCAAAAGCATTCTGACAATGTCACTATATCTAACCAAATCCTCCTCCATTCAATTGCAAATAATAAATGTGAAGGGTAAAGCCAAAGTAATATAATCATGAAGCTCTCAATTGAGCAGCATTCTCCTACTGAAATCCATTCAACCTGTCATATAAGATATCATCTCAATAACCTACAAGGAAGTCAGTTTCAACTACAGAACTGAGAATCAATGGTTCTAAATTATATTCAAACCTTCACTCAAATCCTATTTTGATAAAAGTTCCTTTAGATACTAGAAAAATGCTATTAATTATTTTCATCATGAGAACAAACTATTCTTTGTGGATGTCACAGAATGCTGAATTCTGAACAAAAACCTTAACATGCCTTTCCCTGTAAATTGTATTCTGCTCTACCTGCAGTCTGCATCAAGGATACTTTACATTTGGAACATGAAAGTAAACATGTAAATATTTTCAATGTTCTACTATACCCCCTGCCACTCTCCCTAGGAGTTAGCAGGCTACTGCTACTGATTAGGTTATATTTTCTGATTACCCCTGCCCCTCCCAAAAATCTCTTAGAATACCATCATAGTAGAACTACCTTACATATTCTAAATAACTTATCTAAGTAAAGGCCTTCGTTCGTCACATTTCCCTTGAAATGGTTTCAAAAAATATAAACTGGAAAACGGGCAATGATAAGCCTTTAAAAGCTGATGACTAAATATGTATATATGTGTGTGTGTATATATATACACATATTTGGTGTGTGCGTGTGTGTGTATATATATATACATATTTGGTGTGTGCGTGTGTATATGTATACACACGCACACACCAAAGTTGAGCACTTTCATGCCACAAAGATCAAAGTGCAGAGATCAACTTAAGAAAATAAAGGGAATGTATGGAAGACAGGAGCACCTTTTCTAATCTCACACCCAGTGTACTGATTCCTATTAAAAACAGCCCTAATAGGTGGGAGGGGGTGTGCAGGGTGGAGGGGAATGGTGGGGGAGAAATGAGACAGCTGTAATAGCATAATCAATAAAATATATTTAAAAAATAAAATAAACAAAATTAAAAAAAAATGGCCCTAATAAATATTCAGCTGTCTCCCTCTAATCCCCCAACCCTGGCAATCCCTCCAGGGGCCACTGTCTCAGGCAGCATCCGTCTTCTACGGTCAGCTCTGCGGTCAGTGGCCTGTAGGAAAAGTTCTGTATTGTGTCAACCTGAAATCTGCCTCCAGGCAGTTACCTGCTGAGACTGATGTTGCTCTGTTGAAGATACTCAAATCCACATCCCTTTCTACTTTCTTTTTAGAACAGAACATCCAACGTGCCTCTCTCCTAGTCAACTTTTTCACTAGCCCTCTTTCATCTACTTTCTCACTCCTCTTCTGCGCCTTTCTAACAGCATCATTCCAGAGTCTGTCTCTTTTCACAGTTGTGGAGATGGGATCTTGCCTAGACTCACTCTTGGTGTTCATACACGCATGTTCCTGTTAGTACACAGAGACTGAACCCAGTCCAACGTAACGCATTGTTCTATAAGACTGTTTACTGATTTAAAGCTCAGAAGGCATGACTAAAAGGAAATGTTTATTACCTGTATTTGAGCGTCTTCTAATACCAAAGTCCCAACTCGAGGTAATATCGACTGACTGGGCATATACATAGCCCTGAGTCTCACCATTGCTTCCCTGAATTTCTGACCCACTGTCTCCAGGCATTGAAGGAGGATGAATCTTCTCTAGGTCAACATCATGATCAATGAGAACCATCTCACACATTCCTGTGTCATCACTGGTCACATGTGACTGTCGAATATGAGCTAGAATGATAGTTGGATTGTCCAAGAAGGCCATCCTCTCTGTGGGCCAATGTCCTTAAAAGGCTATTTTCTCCTCTTCATATTGTTTCACGGGCTCCCCTACCTAGAAACATGATGTACACAGCAATATTTAAGAATAAGGCAGAAAATGACTGAATCATTTTGCAAACAAATTCAGAGTGGTAAAATGCTACCTTGAAAATCAACATTTATCCCTGTACCTAGGAGCTTAAAAGGATTAAGTCTAAGCTGAAAGGAAATCCTTATAAGCACTAGGGGCTGAGGCTCTAGTCAAGGAGAACTCCACGGTATCACAAGAAGGCGGCTTGCTCTCTTGAAAAACAAATAATAGTAACCCCTTAGTCCACTCGAAGCATATAAGTACTGTTAACACAATAAATTTTCCTTTCTTTCTCCCTTTATTCCATGCAGTCTTCTCATTATAAGGTGACAGAGGAACAAGTCGTATTTTCCTCAAATGATGTGCTAAAGTAAGAAATTATATTTCTTCAGCCCACACCCCCCACCCCCATCATATAGTTGTGAAGTATCTAAAGCAGCACAGACAATGCTTTCAGAGTTGCTAGAAATTTTACAAAAATGCACCACCAAAGTAATTTTGTTCAATAAATATATTTTCCTTTCTTCTAAGATAGTACTGTGCTTTAAAAATAAAACTTATTAATCAAACTTGTCTGTTACCAGATTAATTTCTTATTTTAGAAACCTAATTATAAGAACTGCTTCTAGAATCCTGTTAAAACTGCAGTGCTGTTTATTCTGGGAACAAGATGGTACCTCCTCAGTTCAATGGCAATACTCAACAAAGAAAATATTATAGAACAGTTGTTAAGAACGTAAGGCACTACAGGCAAAACCGGGTTCAAATCCTGACACCATTCCTTGCTAGCTACATGACCTTGGTGCAAGTAGCACTGACTTCTTTGGGCCTGCCTCCTCCCTCCTTTGTAAAACGAAAGCCTCACAGAGACAGTAGAAAGGAAGCGCTCAAAAGAGTACCTGGCATGTAAACTAAACAGTAGTGGCTATTAATGATGGTGGCAAAAATATCATCACCAATTTTAGCTTTCATTTTTTTGTTCAAAGTGATCCAAAAAAAAAAAAAATCAGCAATTTGCCCTTCTTTAGCAAGTTCACAGAAGGTAAAATAAGCATGTGCTTCCTTTGAGACGGAGGACGCTGCCCATCACCTGAGTCACCTCCCTGCTTCTCTAAAATCCTCACGAAGTGCAAGGACATGAAAGCTGGATTGAACACGCTCCTTCAAACAGTCCTAGAATTTATTTCTAGAAAGATCTGTAACCAGATTTCCCTGTCATTTGTTTCTTCTAGAAATGGAACATGGGGGAAATATAGTTAAGAAATCGTTAGAGCTTACTCAGGTTTTAAAATATTTTGTCTGGTAACATGTTCTATTGACATCACTTGATGGATCTTGAAATAAAAATATGGAGATTAAAAGAAAGTTTAACTGAGGAGCATCTCTAACCACGTGAATTACATTAATCTTAGTTTTTTTCCTTTAAATATATTCACTGAGTACTTACTTTACACTGAGGTTAATAGGAAATGCAAAGGTAGTAAGGGTTCCCTGACTCAAAAAGTGGATACCCTCACACAGGCACAAGGAATCTCTGAACATAATGGGAGTCTTCCAAGTGTCAAGTTTCCGAGGAACTCAGTCTCAGAAATATTAATGTCAGCCCATCATTGTATTAACCAAAAATACATTACAGATTGAAAGGGGAGCATTTAAATTTCACGTACAAAAATAAAAACTTCTTATATAACCACAAAAAGATGTCTACAACCACAGAATTACTTAAAGGGAGAATATTTGTTTTGTAACAGAATCACAGGATCACGGATTGCCGGCGCTGCAAACGTCCTCGTAGCAATCCTGGTAAGAGTCTTCCCCAGAAAAGGAAGGCAACTAGCTGCCAGCAAGAGGGGCAGGTGCTTTCCACTTCGTACTGAATAGTTCTGTCCTGCGAAAACAGGAGGAACCAACACATTTAGTGGGTGTTCTGGCACTAAAAAGGCAAAGGGCAAAGCAACGAAAGTATACTGAAGTACACGGAACGGGATCTTTTCAAGGAAAACGGATTCTCTCCATCACCTCTGAATGAAGGAAAGAGTTACGGGCAGGCACGCACCAACTCCCTGACTTTATCCTTACAGAACAGAGCCCTTAAAACACCCCAACATAGCAGATATGTTCTCTATTAACACAGTATGACTTCATACAATGAGGAATCTGTACGAGTCACTCAAGAAATATGCATTCAATACCCGCTCAAGCAGGGAACTCCCCACAGGGCTGCCAGGGAAAGGTGCTCCCACCTCCTACGACACGCACTTGAGGGTGCAGACTTGTAAGGCCCACAACGACAGGGGCTGTGATACCACATCCCTTCTGGCAGGCAAAGGATTTTACACGTCAGGAGTTCAAAAAATGTTGCTGCCTGACTTCCAAGGACTACAGAATTCTGTTATAGAGATTAGACATATATGAGCATGTCATATGTAGGTTTGATTATAAAGAAAGGTTGCCTTTTTTCCATTAATACAGATGAAAAGCTTCTCTTCCTTGTGCCCTTCGAAACTGTCACTTTGGGACACTTCTCCAACACTACTTTTTGAAACCAAAGAATGTGTTTTAAATCACTTTAAGAGCAGCAAATTATCACCTGAAGGTATATTTAATTGCAAACACAAAGATAAAAACAAGTTTTTTCTCTGATCAGTTGTGCAAAAATTAAAGATGCTTAAAACCTAACAATGCAGAGGTTCAGAAAAATGGGATGTCTCAGAGGTCAGTTTGGGAAGATAGAAAAGTTCTCTAGACAGATGAGGTGATGGCTGCACAACGAAGTGAATGTACTTAATGCCACTGAACTGTACACTTAAAATGGTTAAAATGGTAAATTTTGTCATATATACATTTTAAATTTTTTTTTTGTTTTTTTAATCCTTACCAGAAGATGTATTTATTGATTTTAGAGAGAGAGGAAAGCGAGCGGAGAGAAACATTGATGTGAGATAGAAACACACCCTGGCTGGTGTGGCTCAATGGATTGAGTGCTAGCCTGTGAACCAAAAGGTCGCCGGTTCGATTCCCAGTCAGGGCACATGCCTGGGTTTCAGGCCGAGGTCCCCAGTAGGGGACACGCAAGAGGCAACGACACATCGATGTTTCTCTCCCTCTCTTCCCCTGTCTCTAGAAATAAATAAATAAAATCTTTAAAAGAAGAAAAGAAAAGAAACACTGATCACTTACCGCCCATATGCACCCCGACTAGGGATCGAAACTGCAACCTAGGTAGGAGCCCTGATTGGAAATTGAACCTGCAACCTTTTGATATATGGAATGAAACTCCAAGAACTGAGCCAGCAGCTAGGGCAGTTTTTAAATTTTTTTAGAAAGGTCTACAAAGTGCCAGATTAAACAAAATTAAATGTTTTCTTCTTGCTGTTCATAGCACTTTTTCAGAGCTTCTAAATCATTAATGTATATAGTGAAGCTGCAAGAGTAGGGAATCTAGTAACACAACATATTCCAAATCCCAAACTTGTTTGATTCCTAAACATTTTTTTCCCTACGGAAACTGAAATAAACTGATGTAAAATAGTTACTAAGACCATTGCTTAGAAATGCCACTCTATACACTTTTACAAATGCTATTTCTTCAGGCCTTGAATGACTTTCTTGGAAGTCACCAATCTTGGACGCTGAGAGAGCTGGTGCTTTTTTTATGCCTTTAGGCTATAGGATTAACAATAATTTCAGGCTCGAGGAGGTCTGTTCCCCTAAGATGTCCTACCTTTCACAGGTTATCCCACTTTTCAACTTCAGGTTCCTCAAAACATATAGATTTGTTTTACCAAAAATGGAAGCAATGGGGACATGATACAGAGCAGGAGGATGGTAGGAGATGTCCCAAAATGGCATGACCATTTTTAATGCACCGGGTGGGTCTCCTTTTATACTTACTTCATTCATTCATTCATTCATTCAACGAATATGTATTAAGTTCCTACTACGTGCTAAGCGTGGTTTCAGGTACAGTCTGGGTGGTATTACCCAATTTGTACTCATTAACCATTTGTGTTCATTAACAGTCATGTAACTTGCCTGTGGTAACGTGGCAACTGCCCTAAATGGGAGGAAGTTGTTAGGTTTTAATGGGCATCAAGTATTAATACAAATATATTTTAAATAATAACTTTAGCCCTGGCTGGTGTAGCTCAGTGGATTGAGCGCGGGCCTGCGAACCGAAGGATCGCGGTTCGATTCCCAGTCAGGGCACATGCCTGGGTTGCCGGGCCAGTTCCCGGCGGGGGACATACGGGAGGCAACCGCACATTGATGTTTCTCTCCCTCTCTCCTTCCCTTCCCCTCTAAAGATAAATAAATTAAAAAAAAATAAAAAAAAAAAAAAAAAAAACAATAAAAATTCATTCTTAAAAAAAAAAAATAATAATAACTTTATGCACATACATCCTCCAAACTTTATTTGTAATAGCTTATGCAACAACATAGGGTACAACGCAGTAAAAGAGTAGGTAAGAAAAGTGCCAAAGGGGAAGTAACTCACAATGAACCATAAGCCAGTACCTGCCATAAGATCTTGTACATTTCCTATAGATAGACTCCAGAATCTTAGAAGCAAAAAGCAATTATAGCTAACCTTATAACAAAAGCTACATTTGTTCTTTCCTTTTTACATGGATTAATGCATATAATGCTCAAAATAATCTTGTAATATAGTTACTATTTTTATCCCCATTTTACATATAAAAACACTGACAGGTTAAGAACTGGCCAAAAGCCAGACGGATACGAACAAGAATCAAATCCCAGAGCTTGGGCTCTTAACCACCATGCAGCCTCCAAGAACAAAGAGGAGCAAAGAATTACAACAGCTGTAATAAACGTGATTTTTAAAAATCCTGATTTTGAGCTCTTTCAGTTCTGGGGCCTGTGAGAAATTTCTTCCATGGGTTTTTGTGAAAGATATAATACAGCAAGTGCGTTAGGCAGTAGACTACACCCTTAGCCTCTCCTCTGCTGATGCAACACAGATTTGTACAACACTGAGAAATAAACAACACACGTAATGGTTGTTCAAATATGAAAGTCACAGCGTTTTACACATGAAAGGAACTTCAGAGATCATATACTTGTTGACCTGTTGGGTCTAACTAAACTTTTAGTTAGGTCTAAGTACTTTTTGAAAATCCCTAGAGACTTATGCAACTTCAGCTACAATGTCCATACCTGTTTCTTTAAATAACCCCCATCATTAAGCCCTCCCTATACCCGTACACTCCTTTAAGGACCTGAAATAGGCTTAAAATGCTCAAGTTCAGCCAATGGTTCACAGGAAATTCCCATTCCTGAACTTCCAAAAACACTCCACACACTCACTTTTCTCTGCCAGAGAGACTTCAGGTCCCCTCACCTGCAATCTGTGAAACCTGTCTGAATAAGCAACAGCCTGAGGCTTCTCAAAGGTCTGCAAATTCCCAATCAAAAACTACTGCTGTCCCGTCAATGTGTCATATAAATGTTGGCATGTTAATTGTGTATTTATAATACTGTTAATGGTTAGTTAATTTACCTCCCACGCTATTCTTGTACTTGAAATGATTTAACGTCTGCTGAGGGAGTTAACAACATGTAACAGCAGATGTAGGTTTTCATTTTTTCACCTTTCCACACTGTACCCCGACTTCATGCTGTTAGCAGTAAGCAAGTTAAACATGATTCCTATACAGGATTCCTTAAGAGTGTTATAGAAACTCTACATTTATTTTGCACAACAAGGAATGATCACAAGTTAGAAAACCAAAAGTCTTTTTATTATATGCAAAACCTTCACTGACGAAAATGAAAAGACCCTGTTTTTATGATTTCAACATTATTTGATCTAAAGTTCAGAATTCACACTCCTGGAATTTGAAAATAATTGAAATAACCATTAAAATAAAATGCACATTATTGCTTTTAAATCTATTTTTCTGTCTCCAATTTCACTCTAAATTAAACCTTCGTTTTTTAGACCAGCAAAAATTAAGCCTTTTTTTTCCCCATCCTCGAGGAATTAAAATCTCCTCCATGTGAATATGTCTAATTTCATTAAACAGTAAATAGTGAGATGCTGTATCTGGAATTTAAATTTTCCTTTCACATTTCTGTTTCTATATATTTTGACTAAAGGCACTTGCTAGACTAAATCAAAATAACAGAAAAGAAACATCTGTATCTTCTTTGGAATATTACAGGATTCATTCACTAAACATCACTGAGAGCTAGGCACTGAGAGCCCCACGAAAAATTGTATGAACACGGCTCTGCACCCTCCAGAGGCGCCCCAACATCTGCGGATAAGCTATGTCCTATACCGACGTGACAGAAACACGAGGCAACACACGCTGCCCACCAAATGGGACACAGAGTCAATATGTTTTCCAAGAGACAGGAAAGTCACAGAAGGCTTCAGGAAAATGGTCCCATTTTAGGGAGGCTACCTTTCCTTAGACAGAATCACAAAGAAAACAGTCAAGGGTGACATTTACTGAGCTCCTACTATCAGCTGTACTTCCCACACATCAACATATTTCATCTTTATAATCACCGCAGGGTATAGGCATTAATATTATCCCCATTTTATAGATTAAAAATAAAGGAATTAAGTAACTTGCTCAAGGTCACATGGTGGATTTTTAAAAGGCCAGTCTTTGCAGCTCCTCCCATCAAGAAGAGGTGGAGCCTAGCACGGGGTCAGCACGCAATGGATAACTCATCAGACTAGGATCAGAAGAGGTAGAGTCTGTTTCCCCAGAGCTAGAGTCTGGGCTCACATTGTGATTTGCTTTGAGTAATAGGATGTAGTGGAAGAAATGCTGTGGGACTTCTGAACCTTGGCCACTGGAGACCTTACAGCTTCTGCTGTTGCCTTTGGCAAGTATCTGAATCATGGGGAGAAACCTGGGATGTCAGACTGCATGGAGAGGCTCAGGTGTCATTTGGCTTTTTTCCCAAGGCTTCCTGAAGAGTGACTAAGGACATGGGGACCAGCCAGACCCCCACCAACCTACCAGAGTAGGTCTTCTGTCCTAACAAATATCCCCTTTGACAAAGGGACACTGGTCCTGGACTTTGCTTTTCTTATACCACTAACCTCCACCTAAAATGTCTCTGAATCTTACCATCTGCCAAGATCCAGTGAAAGGGAGCCTGGTACAGTACAGTGCCTCTCAGACTTGTCCACACCTGAAGGGCAGAGGAGAGTGGCCATGAATCAAGGTACGCAGAACCCAGGGGAAGCCAACTAAAGCATCATGCTGTAAGAAACCTATTTTAGAATTCATTCATATTTGCATTCTTCCCTATAATACACTATACCTGTATTTGTTTTAATAGAAAAAAATTATTTAGTTCTGAATATATCACTAAGATTGACACTCCAAGAAGATGTGCCATGCTTACCTTGCGGTTTCTAATACCTCCTGACACACACTGGGAGTGAACAACAAGGTCTAGTGGGAAAACATAGACTTCAGTGTCAGAAATACCTACTTTTGTGAAGATAAAATAAATATCTCAAGACCTAATTTTTGCTCAAAAGATACTTCCTACGGCAAGTATGAAGAACAACTGGCCCTGACTGGTATGGCTCAGTGGGATGGGCATCATATGGCAAACCTAAAGGTCACCAGTTCAACTCCCAGCCAGGGCACATGCCTAGGCTGTGAGCCTGGTTTCTGGTTGGGGGAGTCCAAGACGCAACCAATTGATGTTCCTCTGGCACATCGATGTTTCCCTCCCCCTCTAAGAATAAATAAAATCTTAAAAAACCCCTGTAATTATTAACACCAAACTATATATAATAATAAAGTTCTAAACACAAGTTAGACTATAATCTCTATTATCTTACAGCTATTATGAAATAATCTGCATTTTCAAAGTATTTTGAAATACTGTTTATTAGCAGCAATAGCTATAAAACTTCAGACAACCTAACCACCCACCACCCCCAAAACTCCATGCCTGCCAACATTTCTGGCAGTTAAAACAAATCTGCTAGTTGGGTATAGTGTAGCCCTAAATTATGTTTCCAATGGGTGCTGTCTCTCTGACATACTACATTTGATTGACACTTGTGATAATAAACAAATCATTTTATACTTCAATATTTCATGTTACAATGTTTATACTTTTACCTACAATGAAGAAATGATAATGCCAAAGAAACTAGATTGCTTCTCAATGTGAAATTACCAGTGTAGGTGCTAAAACCATAAATAGCACTCGACCATCTATCAAATATTCATTCATCGATTTCATTCATTTGATAGGTATCTATAAAGCAATTAGTATGTGCCAGGCAATGGAAATACAACACTGAGCAATTTTAAACAATTTAAAAAGACTTGGCCACTGCCTTCATGAGGCCAAAAGTCCATATGATAGTCAAAATTCTAACATGGCTCCAGGAATTCTCATCTCCTGGCACCCCTTCCAGTCTTCTGTAGACCTTTTCATCCGAGTATGGGTGAAACCTGAGTTGCTTCAAGCCAACAGAGATGATGAGAGAGTCACTCCCTTAATTACTTCCTATTATATAAACCTCCATCGCAAACAACTGAAGACAGAGATTCTAAGGCAGAGTTTTCCTGCAGGCCTTGAAGAAGCAAATAGCCACGCTATGGAAGTACATACACGTGGCAAGGACCTGAGAGTGGCCTCCAGGAGCTGAAAGAGGTCCCAGTCAACAAGTAGCAAGAAAACGGGGACCTCTGCTAACAACCTGAGCACACCTAGAAAGAGATCATTCCACAGTCCAGCCTACAGATAAAGATGGAGCCAGCTGATGTCTTAACTGCATCCCTTTGAGGCCCCAGCAGAACACCCAGCGGAAGCTATGACTCCTGACCCACTGAGAAATAATAAATCTGTCTTGTTTGAAGCCACTAAGTTTGCTATGTTATGCAGCAACAGAAATGAGAAGTTGTATTTCTTTAAACTTAGCCTTGCTGAAGCCTGTCCACACTTCTTTACCTGGCTACCTCCTACTCACTCTTCAAAACCCAGCTCAATAGTCTATCTTTCAAGAAACCTCCCTAATGACATCCTTAAACCAGGTGAGCTACCTTCTTCTTTGTGTCTTTTGTCATCACCATTTCTACCAAATAATTAATCCAGCTTATTAGTAGTAGGTGCTATGTATTTGCTGGATTTATTCATTTAACCAATATTTACTGAACGCTCACTATGCGCCGCTGTTCTAGATGCAGAGAGTGCAACAGAAAGCAGAGCAGACAGACAGTCCTGCCCTCATGGAGTTCACATCCTAATGCAGGAAACAAAGTAGAGATGTGTATTACACATATGTATAGTTAAGTTAGAAGTGTCGTTGGGAAAAATAGTGCAGGGAGAGCAATAGGGCATGCCAGGTAGGTGGACTCACAATTGAAATTGTAAACAAAGTAGTCAAGAAATGCTTTACAAGAAGGTGGCATGTGAGTTATCACTTCAAGGAGGTGAGTGAACAAGCCGTGTGGACTCCCGAGCAAAGTGCCTCGCCAAGCAGACAGGACACACCTGGCACTGTGCCAGAGGGAGCAAGGCGTAAAGGATGACATCTGGAAAAGTGAAACCAATCGTGTAGCGGCCCTGCAGGCCATTCTAAGGTCTCTGCTTTTATTCTAAGTAAAATGGACAATCACAGGAGGATTGTGGGCAGAGCAGTAATATGACCTCACATTTCAGAAGGATCTCTCTGGCTGCTATGTTAGGGATTAAAGAAATGAATGAATGAATGAATGAATGAATGAATGAATGAATGAATGAACGAACGAATGAACGAACTAATCACACTGTTTCCTATTAAAATAATAATCTGTTTATATGCTGATTTTCTCTTCTAAACTATAAGCCCCTTGAGGACACTGACTGTCTTATTCATCACGATGCTGGCAGTTTCCAGCAGAATGCAGCTGGCATCCAGTAAGAGCTCCGTGGGGAATGAATAGATGAGTGAATCTTTCTTGTTCCCAAGGGGTCACGCCAGGATTTCCACCCCCACAAAAAGGCTCCTTATCCATGGTGCTGGTTCAGTAGAAGGTCTCCAGCTACAGTCTAAGATTTATTTTCCTTTTATTGTCTCCTTGATTTCTGAAGTTTGCTGAAACAAGTAGAAGAATTCAATAGAGTTACGTTTCCACTTACCTGGCTCTCAGGTTAACCACATCATCAGTTAAGGGAGGCAACATAGTTTACTGCAATCACCACTCAGGAAACCCGAATTCCAATTCCCTAATTACCAGAGACCTAATTTTATAAGTCACTTCTTCAAACCTACTTTACACATCAGTCCATTTTTTGCATCTATTAAACAGGCAGGTTGAACTGTAAAAGGGGCCTTTTCAGCTCTGAAATTCTACTCCAGTTACATGTGAGGAGGAGGAGGAGAAGGAGGAGCAGGAGGAGGCTGTGACTGGGGGTTGATGCTAGAGTCCAAATAAAGTTCTGTTTTTTTTGCTTCATACTGTTTTCCCTCAAAGGTCAGAACCCCACTGCATGTTTTATATCACTGTGCCATGGTTCAGACTCCAAGGGCAGAAAGGTACAAAAAAATCTTTTTTTGACAAAGAAAATTTTAATAGTATCAAGATTTTTGCTCTGGTCAGTGTGGCTCAGTGGACTGAATGCCAGCCTATGAACCAAAGGGTCGCCTGTTCAATTTCCAGTCAGGGCACATGCCTAGGTTGTAGGCCAGGTCCCCAGCAGGGGGCACACAAGGGGCAACCACACACTGATATTTCTCTCCCTCTCTTCCTCCCTCTAAACAAACAAACAAACAGATAAATAAAAAGATTTTGGCAGCAAACCCTCTACAAAGACAAATCATGCTGATTAAATTGAATGGGCATTATCACCACCTATATTTTTAATGCTATTATGCATAGAAACTGGTTCCTAAAACTCCAAAAGTTAAAGCTAATAAACATATCTGTAATTTCAGGTTACTCCCTGGTCTAAGATGAATCTTGAAAGACAGTAAGGTGGATGGCTGGAAGAAGGGGCAGAGAGACAAACTTGTCTCTCCCAAGCAGAAGAGACAACATGAGACAAGGCATTAAAACCAGAAACTACAGAACATGTATTCAGTAACTGACACTACACGAAATTCCGAGTTGCTGCTGAGATTAGCATTTTAGAGAGACTGGGCAGGCAGGTGCACGGAAGAATAATCTGATGGACAAGACACAAGATTAGTTATAAACTGTGCTAACTCAGGGAAGAGTTGATGAAACCTTAAGGCAGTGAACGATAGGTCTATGTATGTAAGATACAGTTAAGAAATATTCAGGAGATAAAACTGGCAAAAATTGGTGACTGAGTGAACGGGGAAGGTTAAGGAGATGGGGAAAGTTGATGGTTTGCATGATAGCGCCAACAAATGAAACTGTGGACTGAAATGCAGGAAGCCTAAGGGGTAGAATGGAAATGAGGAATCAGGTTTCAGACACACTGCGCTTGAGACACCTGTGGATGACCCGAATAGAGACCCATCGTGACGCAAACCTGAGGACCCAGGCAAAAGGTCTGAGTAAATTTGGGAGACGACAGCATATGTGACACATGAAGGACGGCAAACCTGACGCCTGGGAGAAAGGTCTGTGCGAATATGGAAGACATCAACACATAAATGACCGATGAAGCCATGGCTGTGAATGAGCTTCCCCAGGGAGAATAGGCAAGGAAGGAAGAACAGAAATACAGGGACAAAACCCAAGGAACAGCAGTGGTTAAAGGACTGGCCAAGAAAAACGAACCTCGGAAGCTATGAAAACCAAGCCAGCCAACCTTTGTTATAATCTATTCCGTGGAATTTCACCAATTTCTAAGCAGTCACTTTCTTCACTGGCTTTTCTCTCTCCCTCCATTTCCTAGTAAGACGTTCCAACTACTGGACTGTGAAGTCCTTGAGAAGAAATGACGATAAGTCTTCTCTGACTTCCTGTCACTAAAACCCATTTGCTTGTAGCGTGAACCTGGCCGAACAGAGAAAAATGAAGCATTTCCCAATGGAAGTCCTAGAACCTAAGGCTGCTTCCATCTCAGACCAGGGCAACACAGAGCCTGAAGAGAGCAAAAGCAGAAAGGGGGTAGACTTTGTGCACTGCTGGTGGGAATGCAAAATGATGTGGCCACTTTTGAAAACAGTTTGGCAGTTTCCCAAAATTTTAAATAGAGTTGCTATGTAACTCAGTGGTCCACTCCAAGGTATACGTCCAACGGAAGTGAAAACAAGTCCACACAAAACTTGCACGGAAAGGTTCACAGCAATATTATTCAAAAGTGCCAAGGAGTGGAAACAGCCCAAATCTCCACCAACCGATGACTGGACAACCAAAATGTGGTATTTCCGTACAGTGGACTGCTATTCGGCAATAAAAAAGAGCGAAGTGCTGATACATGCTACAACATGGATGGACCTTGAAAACATACGCTAAGTAAAAGGAGCCAGACACTAAAGGCCACATCTTGTGTAGTTCCATTTACACGGAAGGTTCAGAATAAGTAAATCCACAGAGACAGAAAGTAGATTAACGGTTGCCAAGAGCTGGGGGAGGGGAGAATAGGTGTGAGACTGCTAACGGGTATGAGATTTCTCCTGCGGGTAATAAAAATGTTTTGGTCTTCAACAGTGCTGATATGCTAAAAACTATTAAAGTATACACTTTAAAACGGCGAACTTCATGGTATATGAATTATATCTCAACTCTGAAAAGCGGGGTGGAAACGCAGGAAGGCTAGAATACGTGCTGCGCCCCAGGTTTCTCCTAGAGTAGGTGATCCCAACCCAAGGATACCAGCGAATCACTTAACCCAACAGTACCAGCAACAGTAACCACAAAAATTTATAAGCAATTTATAATACCAACTGATTACATCACAGAGATGTCAAATTCCTCATTCAAAAATAGTCCAAGTCTTTTCCCCCGGGGAAAGGAAGAGAATGTCTGTATAATGTCAGTGACCCCGTTTGAAGGTAGCTAATCCACAGATCTAGTTAAGAGGTAGCTAATCTATTGTGGGAGATTCACTCCTAGTCTAGGTAATCCCAACAGATCTTCTGACTCTGCTGAGGCAGACACTCCTGCACTGGAGAGGCTCCTCCTACCGAAACACCAAAGTGGGGCGCAGGAAGCCAGAGTTAACGCACCTCTATCAATAACCCACTGAGCTACCCGTCCTCGGGAAGCAATTCTCCTCTTCACTTTGGAATAAACAAACGGAAGGGGTAAAACAAGAAAGGCAATGTGGCATGAAAGAAAACAGAAGCTTTGGAGACCTTGATGTGCTCCCAATTCTACCACGCAGTAGCTGAGAAAATTAGGAAAGTCACAACTTCTCTGGACCTCAGTAAGACATCACGTACCTCACAAATCTGCTGTCCCAGTGCAGGGCCCCAAAGTGACACTCAAATATTAGTATTTTCCAAATTAACCTGAAGGAAAACTAGTGCATTTGGGGGTCACATTGGTACAGATTCATGGATCTCTTATCTTTGAGATACTCAAACACGTGTTAGGAAACAAATACGATGCCCGAATTAGAATCCTCAACTCCTTCCTATGAATCCTACCACCATTTAATGACCAATCCTGTACATTCTCTTCTCTCTCTAGATTTCATTCACTCTCTTTATCTCCATAACCTAATCCAAACCACCACCTCTCACCTATGTATGGCAGTTGCTTCCTAATTTGTCTTAAAATCCTTCAGTGACTTCCCAACCTCTTTAATAGAACTGAAACTTGCCGACGTCTGCCGCCCCATCTTCAACTCACCCTGTTAGTTCTTTCTACTCCAGCCACCCTCAACCTGCAGCTTTCTCCAAGCCTTAGAACATACACTCCAGTCTAGAACAATTTCCTCTCTTCTCCCACCTGGCTTAGACATCTCCTTCACCCTTCAGATCCCAACACAGACATCACCTGCCCCCAAAAGGTCCGACCTTATCAAGTCTGGAGCAGGTGCTCCTCCATGCTCACCTTTCCTCTCACGACTGCAGCACTTCTCCAACCGGGCTGCACTTTTCATCACTAGACTGCAAGTCCCGCGAGAGCAGGGTTGGTGTCTCAAGTTTTCATTGCTCAGTTCCCAGACATATGCCCATATTCAGCAACAACTAACTGAATAAATGAATGATTAGGCAAGAAGCTTAGTGGTGGGAATGGTGCTCCTAACATTGTTGTAAAAGTCCTAATCTTCTTAACTGAAAAAAGTAGGAAAGGTACATGTAATGCAAATTACAAACTTTACAGTCAAATCATGCACTGGAGTGAAAACAGATGAAAATCAGGGTTTTTTACCACCCCTTCTGCACCCAAAAAACGCCAGACACACTGGATGGAAATGCCGCCTACTCCAAACAGCTCACCAAGTGAAAGTTACTTTGAAATACTCCAAATTCCATAAGCACTCAGGACGGCAAAGACTGTGGGAAGGGAATGTTCCAAGCACAGACGAAAGAACAGAAGGTACAAATGGAACAAACCCTGATCATGACTACCTAAGGAATGAAGCAAGCTTCGGTTTCTGAAATACATTCAAAACACTTCACGTATTTTGTAAGTCTAAAGTATAAATAATAGGGATTTGTTGTTAAAGATAACTAAATAATCTCCTTCACCTAGTTTAGGATATACAGGGTATGGCAAAAGTAGATTTACAGTTGTGAGTATGCAAAACAGTTTATTCTTGTATTATTTATTAATTATTGTATTACTTTCCACATGAACTGTACACCTACTCTCACCTCACCCTATATAAATCTCTTATCACATTTGAGACTTAGTTCTTTTAATTTTTATACCAACAATTTTTTCTTATCATGTGTTTGTTGTCTATGCTAACCGGAATACAAGTTATACCAAATCAGAATTTTTATTAGCATTTTGGGGATGTGACCACCCTTTCAACTCTGTTCATATTTTAACATGGCAACTTTAATCCAATGATCAAAGCTTCATTAGCTTGTAAACAAACTCTTTCTCAGGTAAACTGAATTGCCCCACATCAGGAACTTAAGCAAATAAATAAGTACCAAAAAAGGCAGAGATTATAAATTAGGGCAGACAAATCTGTATCTAGCCCCAAGCTGGTAAAGAGCATTCTATCAATATAGTGAAATGCTAATCTCCTAATTAACAACCTAATTAGGTAATTATGGCTTTGCAGAGGGATGCCGAAATGAAATATGACAACATGGTCACCTCTTTATATGGCACCTGTGGGCCTTTTCAGCTGTCATTGCAAAGAGTGCAATATCAATTTGAACAGATGACAAAGTGCTGTCATTTTTCATTCTGATAATATACAGAATGCTTTGGACAGAAGCAGTTTACAAAAAGAAACATCTTGCCTGGTATTTTCCTATGTAAATATGCTCAAATACTTTGTTAAAATTTTTGCACACTTTTTATATTTTATATAGGAAAATTACCACACAGATTAATAAAAAAAAAAACTTAACTGTACATTTTGCAACTATTATAATTTTAATTATGAAGTACTGTATATAAAAATTAGAAAAGAGTAAAAGACACCAATTCATCATGACTTCTATTTTTTTTTTTCATTTTTTTTTTAAATCCTGAACCGGGGATATGTTTATTGATGTTAGAGAGAAAGAAGGGGGAGAGAGCAAGCAACATCGATATGAGAGAGAAACATCGATAGGCTGCCTCCCATATGCGCCCTGACCAGGCATCGAACCCGCAGCCTCGATATGTGCCCCGACCAGGGATCAAACTCGCAACCTTTCAGTGCACAGGATGATGCTCCAACCAGCTGAGCCACCTGGCCAGGGTACGACTTTCAATATTTATGCATCTTCAATATTGTTACAGAAAAATGAAAATCCAAACTGACTTTTATTTTTCTTACAAAAAGATATTCACACTTATAATTTTCCATAATAAAAACATGTTTCCCAATATCTAAGGATTCAACCTACAAAAAAAAAAGCTCTATACAGGAGTGGGCAAAAGTAGGCTTACAGTTTTTCATGGGGAAAAATGCAATAATTAATAAATAATAATACAAGAATACACGTGTTTCTGGTACTCACAACCGTGAACCTACTTTTGCTCACCCCTGTACATGCCAGTGCGCAGCCTCGCAGAGACAGAAGTGCCTTCTCTCTGAGAGCCAGACCTGTCTGTCACTGGACCACACGCTGCCCCACTGGCCACTCAAGTAGTGATCATGGCAGGTAGCGCTGGGACAGCGGTTTCCCCCGACAGGAACGTGACTCTTCTTCCACAACACTGTCTTAAATATGATTTTGTGGAGAGGAGAAAAAAGCAGTTTCAAGAAACCTGAAACTGAATTCTAAGTGTAAAACAACAGAGATGGAAACTACCTTGAAAACACAATCCATTTGTAACTTCAATCATCTGCATGAGCAAAAAACTTTTTTGGTCAAAATGATGTTCACTGGCTCTATATTTTTAAAATTAGTTTAAAAGAATTTATTAAAAACTATTCATGCTTTCCAGACAATGTTCTGGAAAACAGAGAGATGCATAAAGACCTATCATCCTACCACCTATTTCTTCTCCTTCTTATGTATGACATAATTGGACATACTTTATAATTATATATCTTTTCGCTTCATGTTACATGATAAGCATATTAATATCATTAAAATTCTTCTAAAACACCTAAAATGACTGCACAATATTTCCATTCTATGGCCTTTCCATAATTTCTCTAAACTCTTCATTGAATACTACAGTTGTTTCCAATTTTTACTATTATAAGTACCGCTGTAGTGAACATATTTGAACACGAACATTTTCCTACATCTCTGATTATCCCTTTAACAATTCCTAGAAGTGGAATTGCTCAAAAGATATGCATGACTTACTTTGGTAAGGCCTGTGATAAATACAGCTAAAGCTCTTCCCAGCAAAGTCTGACTGACTTATATCCCCACTAGCAACATCAGTGACCACCTCACCACCATCCTCTGCCAGCAATGAGTGTTATTAGACTTCCACCAAATCTTTAAACTTGGTATCATAAGGTTATGCCTGTAATCAAACATTCTCACAATGTCATCAATAACAACTTTCCACAGGCATTAAGTTTAAATGAGTAAGAAGGACCATGGTTGATAACAGTCCCAAAATAAGGGCCAGTTTCAACATCCAAATCTAGAACAGCAAGGAATAGCAACAAAAGCACTGTAGTCGCAGGAAAAAAGCAAGGGTTCAAATCCTACCTTTGCCATTATCGGTAGCTCTCTACCTTCAATCACTTTACTTCTCTAAGCTTCAGTTTCGGCATTTGTGAGATGGGGGTGAGGACATAATATCCTTTGTTCTAACAACTTTAACAGGTTAGGCACGGGCACAAAAAAGAGCTAATATAAGCAATTGAAGGCGTTCATTGTTATTTAACAGATCAATTCATTGTCTATAAATGGCAGACTGAAACCCTTTTCTCCACAGGCACACTTGGTAGGTGTGCTAAGTGACGCACAAAGCACAACCAGAAATTAACAAGACTGATTTCACAATCCAGACATGAAATGAGTCTCGCTCCTTCACAATTACTCCATAGAATCATTTCTTATTACGTTATACTAACATCTGAAAGTCTTCTGGCCTTGAATGCTTATACCAGCATCTCTCCAAAAACATTATGGTACTAGGTACTTACATAAATTATTTCATTTAATTCTCACAAGTAGTATATGAGGTTGGCAGTGTTATCCTCATTTTGTAGATTGTGAAGGTCACATAGTTTGTAACTGACAAAGCCAATATTCAAATACAGGTGGGTATGACTTCAAGTTCCAGTCCTCATGTCAGTTCTTTGTTAGCAACTTTTACATCAGCAACTAAAGTTCAGATGAAAAATTTACTTTGTTTTAAAAAGAAAACCATTCCTTCAAATGGTTTTCTACCAATTTCTCTGCTGAAGCAATACTTACTTTTAATAATATACCTTAAAATGAGTCCGTAGGGAACTAAAAAATGTTATTGTTTTGAATGTGTAAAATTCAGTCCATTTTGTGTGCACCAATAATAAAAGCATATTCATAAAAGTATACTCAAGAAATAAGCTATGACTCTAACACTGCATATATTTACAGGTAAATGTGACATAATATTTAATTTATTTCACAAGCGATTACTGTAATTTAATTCCAATACTTATTCTAATACCTTCTTGCTGTTCCCAGGATTTAAGTTTTGTTTTTAAAGTAGTTTCTCCCATTTTTCTCACTTTCAATTACTTAAAACGGTTTTCTTCTTAGGCCCAAACTTTGTGTTTCCTATATTAAGTCTATTTTCCCAATAGAGCTAGACTGCTGCCAACTAGAGTTAATAAATTTTGAATGACTGCTCAGGATTTATTTTGTTTATTTTTCTATTCCATGTTTTTTTCCTTATACAATAGAGTATGAATGAAAACAGGTATCTAGAAGAGTAATATTTTTTTTCAATTTTCACCTTGTGGAAGCTGGGTATTAAAATAAAAATAAATTAAACTCTTGGGCTGGGAACTCCCATACCATATTTCTCTCACCATGCTGGGTATCTCTATGCCCCCTTTCAATCCTGTGTGTATATATAGTCAACAAAGCAGTGTGTGCATTTGGGAAGCACCTGGCCTGTCAAGATCCTTTCCCAGAAGTAGTAATAAACAAAGAACAGAGGGAAGAGCGGAGCAGTGGCTCCATGCCTGCCAAGAGAGGAGAAGCAGCACTTTAAATCTGAACCAATTCTCTACTGGGGTCTGCCAGTAATCAGCTGCGTAACTTCGAACATGTCAAATAGAATCAGAAAGCTTGGCATCCTGAAAAGACCTCAGCAAGACTTGATTTGAGTCCTCATTATCATCCAGATGGAAAAAAAGATATAAAGATTTCTAAGTGGCCTGACCAAAATCATAAGGCTGTTAGCGGCGCACCTACAGTCAGACTTCAGGTCTCTCTCAATATAGCGCCCTTTCTGCTAAACTGTCTTTCACTGGGCGCCAGTGTTTTCCTCTCAAGAGGTTACGTTTACCCTCCACCTTCACTTCACGGCACTGTAGAGAGGATCAAAAGAGACGAGATCTGATAGCATTTAAAGTTCTAAAAGTATTACAAGGTCATCTCCCCCTCAAACCCCACCCCTCCTGAAATTTAGCCTGATTATATAATAAAAGCATTTACTCTGTCACTTCCCTAAAAACATCCGTACCAGTCAATTACAACACCCCTTCACTCTGCAATTTACCAGTAGGCTACTGATCAGTAATCTCCACTTGTGCAGTACCTCCTGCTTTGAACAGTAGGTACCAAAATTTCAGTGATAAAGGAGATCAGAGTTCACAGCCAGGCAGCCTAGGACGGTACACAGCCCACAAATGTGCTTTGGTACACATAATAATTCTTTAAATGGCAAATTTTTTTAAGCTAAATACATTAAAACCCAGACTTTTAGCATCTCTTGAAAATAGGCAAAACATCCCAGGCCAATGGGCCTACTTTCTCACAGAGCAATCAGCCGCTGGAGCCAAGCAGTGGCGGATACCTTCAGGCTGGTCATAGGCTCCCCAACTCACCCAGGTCTGTCCTACTTTCTTCGTTACATCATGGGCATTTGAGGTGGAGACCCATGAGGTGGATGCTCAAAGAAAATGAATGTAATAAAATTTGTTCACTCTTATGGAAAGCCCAATTTTTTTCTGGCATTATCACTCACTAGCTGTGTGACTCCTGGGTAACATACTTAACCACTAAGCCTTAGACTACTCATGTGTTAAATGGGGTAATACCACCTATCTCTCAGAGTCCTGAAGATTGAAGGAAACAAGATATACAAAAACACTTAACAATGACCAAAATATAGGTGCTCAATTATTTTAAACGTAACACAAGTTGAAATGTGCTAACTTCTAGGTCGAGCTTCTCAAAAACTTCAAGCTCACAGAAAACACAAAGTCAGGGCACCTCCCATGGGGAAAAAACATAATGTGACAGAATTCCTTGTCATATAATAATTTGGTATCTACTGCTGTATCTTAATCAATAAGGCCTAGGTATCAGAATAAGAGATTGCCAGTAAATTCTCAGCTTGAAGCATTTATAAATCCACTGAAGTATAACAGTTTCTAAAGTCTTCAGTTATGAGTCAGCTACCAAAGCAAACCCCCCACTGAAAGAAAAGAGAGAGATTTAACAGGACAGATGAGGCGATGAGCACCTTGAGTACAGGGGCCACGTTCATTCCTCGTTACCCCTACTGCCTAGAACAGTGACCAACACACTGAACGCAGCTCACGGGCCAGCTCTTCTCGGAAGCCTCTCCGGAGGGTCCCCATCCACATCGGAGAGAAGAAACAACAGGGTGTGGTACTGGAGAGTGGAGACACCGGAGTCTAGCGGATAATCCCCTCTACTCACAGCTGCAGCAGCTACATAAACTCAAGGAATTTACTTAACCTCTTTATGCTCTAGTTTCCTCAGCTGTAAAACCAGGGTGCTAATATACACCTTCCTGTACAGAAATAAATGAGATGATACATGTAACACAATGCTGGCACACAGAAGTGCTCATTAGCTGCTATTATCAGCGTTCCCTCCTTTGTGATCCTTGTACCCTGTGGGGACTGCTATTTTTGTACCTTATTACAGCTCACCCGCACACAAATATGTCTCCCCGACCGGAATGTCAACAACCTCAGGGTGAGGACCTGGCTTATTCCTCTTTGCAACTCCAGGATCTAACATATTCCCTTTCACTGCTAAATGAATCACAGATCCTCAAAGAATTTATTAACTAGAAGTTATAAACAGAAACTGGAATTTAGCTCTCTTGTCTGACACTCAAGCCCTCACTGACACTGACCCCTACTGACCCTCCAAACTTTACCTCCCAGTATCCTCACTAAAAAAGAAGCCAGCGGCTTGATTTATTCAGGCTGGTCTACTCACCACTCTAAAACCAAGCCACAGTTATTGCACCTTTGCACCTTACAGATATCACTTCAGGGACCTTACCATGCATCGGGCCTTTCATCCACATTAGCTTACCACATATTCACAATACTCCATGAGGTCCATACTATCCCCTATCCCAACCCATACTTGAGAAAAATAATGCTTAGAATTAAGAAACTTGACAAATGGCACATATCTAGTGAGAGAAGGAGCCAGGAATTGAACACAGAGAACATGGTTACTCTCTACAGAATGTTTTCCTTGCTCAGACTCAAGGCTGAGCTGACCCACCTACCACCTTCTTGCTTTGAAAGATCATGGTCTTCTCTACATTTGAAAGAGCATCTGTATCATTAATTTTGACACACTTTTCTCTTGTACACTTGTTTGAATGTTCTTGATATGGACAGATACGGTGTGAGAAAGAAGACAAAACACAAAATGAAAAAAGCACAGATATAGGCATCAGACAGACCTGGGTCTGAATCCTGGCTCTGTCTCGTACCAGCTGTGTAATTTTTCCTGAGTCTTCCTAATCTGTAAATTGAGATTAAAATGATTAAACAAGAGAAACCTATATATAATAGTTAGTACACAGTAAATAATAAAACTTAGTTAACCCTGCATTACTAAGCATTACCACCTCGAGAATGAATGACACCCCTCCCCCACTTCTGTGCTACCACTGTATCACAGAAAGACCTCTCACACAGTGTTCTTAGCACTCTGTGTTGGAATTATTCCCTTACCTCTCTCACTAAATTTTGCTCCCTGCAGCAGAGACTGTGCCTTATTTATCTCTACACTGTCTGACATGGTACCCGGTACATGCCCACACTCAGTAAATGCTTGCTAAGTGAAATAATTATAGCTATAATGAGTGTTTATAGGATTCTAGAAAAGAAACAATTTCCAGCTGGGGTTGCCTGAGTTGGTGCAGGGAGGCCAATTTCATCTGGGCCCTGGGTAACATCTCAATAGGTGGCAACAGAAAGAGAAAACTTCCTAGGCAGGAAGAATGACCTACAAAACATAAGGGACAAAGAAAAGAACAAACATGATTTGAGATCCTAGTTATCTAAAGGATCAGGGCAGAATAAGTTTGGAAGGGGCCCCTTTCAAGCATAGCTGGAAAGTTAGCCAGATGCAGGATCAGGAGTTGTAGAGAACTGTGAGTTCAGAATGGGATCACAGAAGCTGTAGGCAGGTGTGAGCACGAAGCTGAATGGGAATGGGGCCACCAGCACGCCTATGAGGCCCCAGCAAGCTTGCAAGTGTGTAAACTGAAAAAGATGAAAACAATTATCAATGCTTCATCAAGAACTCTGTCAGCATTAATTGAGTATCCCGTGTGGGCTCACAGTATACAAGGAATGAAAGATGGTGTCTCCTGCTCCAGCGGGTTTTTAAATTAGGAATCCACCCCTTTTGCTTGTCAAAACAGAATGAGACTGTTGGCTTTGTTTGAACTACTGTCTGTCAACCCCCATCTCCATTTGACCATTCACACTTTGCTGGTTTGGGTTTACAAGATACCTTGCACTAAGTGCCAGGTCCTGTGAAAAGCTTCAAAGATCTATGTGCATTCATTCAGAAGTCTCTGGTTAAAAGTAATAACTTTCGTTTAAACTACAATAATTTCTTTCTACCTTACACAGATCTAGAGCACTCTTTGCCACTCCCAAAAATATACAGCTGAATTTATATTGAAGTTACAACAGCACTCCACCTAGGGAGGAAAAAAAAACAGTTCTGCGAGGCTGTTTACTTACACCTTTGGGGCAACGGGGAGAAGGGGCGCTAGGAACTGGGGGTCACACAGGTAATGATTTGAAAACTTGATTTTCATATTGTGTAGATTAAGACACCTGACTGCTGCCGAATGTGAGGCCAGAACCAACAGTACCCTCCTCCCTCCCCCTACCCAAACTATCAGATCCACTGGCTTCTCCTCCCCCAAATCACAAACCCAGCTAGCTGTCAGGCTCACAGGCAGCAGCCTGCGGGTCTGGAAAGGGCCAGGAAACGGATGCTCACGGGAGACCAGAGCAAGGGCCAGACGTGCTGCCCGATGGGCAGTGCGGAGCGCAGAGGAGTGAGGAACCCCTAGGCTCTACCGGTGGCTGGCAGGAGCGCAAGCGAGGAGGCTAGAGGCTAGGGCAACCTTTACCTGAAGGTGCTGCCACACTACGGGCCAGATCGGCCCGGGACACGTTCCTTGGGGGCGAGGGCCCAGGTCCCCTGCGCCTCCCGGCCCCTGCCCCGAACTCTCAGAATTCTCGGGGACTGGAGCTCCTCCCGGCCAGCTCAGCTGCCGCTTTCCGGGCTCGCCCTCATACCCTTGCTGCTCGCCGCCGCCCGCCGGCTAAGCAGCAGCCCTGTTGCCCCAAGTCGCGCCACGACCCGGAACTACACCCCTGCACCGGAAGTCCCCGACAGGGAGGGAGCAGCAGGCTGGGGACGTAGTGCGCAAGCCCCGGAGCTGAGAGCCAGGAGAGGAGCCCTCTCGGGGGGCGGGGTCGAGTGGAAGGCCATGCGCATGTGCATCACTTTTCTGTCACCGGTAAGGCCTGGGGAGTCTGGCAAAACATGCCAACCCCTGGACTTGGCGTTAGGTAGAAATCAACGTTAGCGTTCTCCTTCGAATCTTCTCCTTTCTCCCCACTTCCCTGGTTAAAAAAAAAACAAAAACAACAAGCCCGAAGTTCATCAGAAATGAGTCATGAGGCACCTTTGAGTCTAGGTCAGAGAGACCTGGGTTCAGTGGCAACTCTTAACTTGCTGTGCATTCTAAGACAAAACGCCTCCCCTCTCTGACCCTTGGTTTTCCCATCCATACAACATTCCTATTTTAGAGTATTGTTGTGAGGCTCAAATGGGATGATACTTTTAAAACGCTCGACACAGAGCCTGACACAGTAAACGCTTAGTAAATGTTAGTTATTACTCTTATTATCTGTGAAATGGAGGTGATAATTATCTTCCTCAAGAACTGCAGGGAGGTTTCTGTAAGATATGAAGACTGGCACAGAACGGGAGCTCAGTGTTTGCGGGGTCTCTCTCAGCAGGAATCAGTGAGGGAAACCACTGATGGGAAATGAAGAACTCAAGCAGTGCAATGATTTCTCTCTCCTGCGTGAGAGATAGTCAGAAAGTCTCTTTCAAAAATGCACCTTAGGGTTCTGGCCAGGTTGTAGATTCTATCCCCCCTTAGGGCACATACAAGAAGCAACCAATGAATGCATAAGTAAGTGAAACAACAAATCAGTATTTCTCTTCCTCTCTAAAATCAATCAGTGAATTTTTTAAAGCATCTTAGCAAAAGAAAAATAAAAGTCAAAACCAGATTTCAGCCTAGACCCAATATTAAAATTACCAACAAATACACCACAATCTACCCTCATGTTCAAATACATGATTAATCTCTTAACTCATGGGGGGCTGGGGGACTTGGAGGGATGTGGAGATGCACCTTAAACACCCAAATGCATTCCTGCACATACACCACAATTCCATTGGGGGCCTATTGGAGGAGCTCTATTGAAGCAAAGGGTATAAACAAGGCTGGATAGTCTGCTTTCTAAAGTCACCCCTCTTAAATATAATCTTAATTTTCACTTGTCTTGACCTCTAATCAAGTACAACTGCCTGATTATCCCTCAGACACATAAAACTCAACCTACCTAAAGCTGAAATCAACCGGACATGCTAAGCATTTATGTATTGTAGGGATTCAATATCCATTCTACCACTTACAAATGTGATTTCATGTTTCCAAGCTGTCACTCCAAAATTCCTTATCTGTAAAATGGGAATGACAAAAGTCCTAAGTAACCCTACTGAGCTCATACATATAACTCACGTGGAAGAGAGCTCAGCACATAGCTAACACTGACTAATACATACAGTGCTTTCCACAATTACTACTCCTTAGTCAGTAAACCAGTACTTATTGAGTGCCTGCGGATTAAACCTTGCCAAGGCACTGGAGGTTTCAGTGGGGAAAAGCTAGCAGGGACTTTACCCTCATGAAGCTTATAGTCAAGTTTGACTACGAATTTTAAATAGTTGCTGTGGCAAGTTGGAATGCAGGGAAATATGGTAAAATTTTAAAGACATGGTTGAGGGCCCCATGGAGAATGGAGACTGAATTTATGGTGATACTAATAGAATGGTTTGTGTGACTTTTCTTTTTTTTTTTTCTTTTAGATTTTATTTATTTATCTTCAGAGGGGAAGGGAAGGAGAGAGGGAGAGAAACATCAATGTGCGGTTGCCTCTTGTATGTCCCCTGCCGGGAACTGGCCTGGCAACCCAGGCATGTGCCCTGACTGGGAATCGAACCGCGATCCTTTGGTTCGCAGGCCTGCGCTCAATCCACTGAGCTACATCAGCCAGGGCTGACTTTTCTATAGGTAGTTTGAATAGTCAAGATACAGGCACACAAAGTGTCAGCAATTGCTTTAATCCAAGGAAGCAGTTTTGCCAGACAGATGTATAAGATCCCAGCTTCTAAGAGTGCTTTTTTAAAAAAGGACCACAGAATGGATGCTGGATAAGTAAGTTAGAGAATTCCAGAAAGGTTTGTGTCACTGGCCTAAAGGTCCTGGAACAGGTGCCACACATGGAGCAAGGAAGAAATATGGAGGTTGTCCTCAGAGATGGATGCTCAGTGAATAGCCTCAGACGAAGAGTCATGTGAGAGTGGGGTCCTGGCTGAAGTGAACGGGAGGGAAAAATTATTGGAGATGAGACAGTCAAGGAACTGAGATGCTATGTGAACCTCAGAAGCTCCCAGGATGATGGCTGCACATGGGGTGAAAAAGAAACTGGGATGCTTCCCAAGCCATTCTGCAAATGAGGGAGGTAGGGAAGGAGATAAGGAGGAGAGAGGATGAGCCACCTGCATGGCTTAGCCTCCAAAAAGTAGGGGCTGTATCAGACAGTCAAAGCAACATTAAGAAGCAAAGCATACAATGACCTATCTCCCAATCCAGGGGTGTGTGGCAGTAAGATCATAGCAGCTGACACACATTGACAATTGTATTTTTATGGCACACTGATTGTGCTGGGCCGGGGGCTGACAGGAAACTCCCGTAGACAGGAGGGCAGAGGGATGAATACCTCAGCAGACCTATGACAATCAGGTTTCACAGACATCAGCTCCAACTTGGAAAGGAGGCCATGGTAAAGGATGGAGTTTTCTTTTGGTTCCCAAGACTGGGGAATGGACAGAGGCTCAACACCTAGTAGCTGTGTAGCTTTCCACAAGAGATTTTCCTCCCCTACGTCTCATTCTCCTCATCCACATTGCTATGAGGATCCAGTGGGGTCTGCTTGGAACATTGCCTACGTACAGAAGTGTTGCGTAAATGCCAGCTCCACGTCCTGGCACACGGGGGGCGGGTGGGGGGGGGGACAGCAAGCTCCAGGTCCCTTTAAGTTTTTCCTCAATTCCTGCTCAAACCTCCATTGCCCTTTTCCTCTCTACTCCGTAATTCCTTTCCTCCTCCCTTTCCTCCTCCTCCTCCTTTTTCTTTTCCTCCACCTTTTATTTAGTGGCTTAAGACAACAACCATTTATTATTTCTCAAGATTATGTGGGTTGGTGGGTGGTTCTTCTGCCAGGCTTGCCTTTCAGTCAGATGGCAGCTGCTATGGTTGGAAGGTCGAAGATGCCTGGAAATGCTGGCCAGGGCACCTTGGTTTTTCTTCTTATGGCCTCTCTGGTGGCTATCTTAGTGTTCTACATAACACTGGCAATGTTATAAAAGAAATAACCCCCATGTGCTTTTTATTTATTTTTTCAAAGGTTTTTATTTATTTATTTTTAGAGAGATGGGAAGAGAGAAACAGGGATTGGTTGCCTCTCTCGTGCCCCCACCTCAGTACCTGGACTGCAACCCAGGCATGTGCCCTGCCTGGGAATTGAACTGGTGACCGTTCAGCTTTTGGGACAGCACCCAACCCACTGAGCCACACCAGTCAGGGCAGCCCCAACGTGCTTTTTAAAAATGTTTTTATTTTATATATGTATATACATACATGTGCCATTTTAATCATTTCCTGAATATATATTTTTATTCTTGAAGGCCCAATGCACATTTTGCTTCCTCCAGAAAGCTTTCCCAGATGACCTCTTCCTAACAGGCCCCTGAAGAGCTTCACGCTCTGCGTTCAGCATTTCTCACATTTTCCGTTGTTCTTTCAGTATGTATCAGTCTCCCTGACAGGACATAAGGAGACGGACGTTTCTTACTTCTTTTTATATACGAAGAGCTTAAAATACCATAAACACTTGGTAAAATGCATGTTAAATGAAAAGCTGCTCAAAACATGCACTTGAAATGAAGCAATTGGAAATCGCGTTTTATATAAGCTGAGTTTGCACGTGGAAAACACCACTTTGCTACACCTGTGACAACAGGCTGAGCTTAAACATAATAAGACGAAAGTAACACTCTTTCAGGCCCCGCCAGAGCTGCGGGAAAACGGAGGCACCTTCGAGTTTCTCTGCAAATGTGTGTTCTTAATATTTTATGTGACTGAATACGTTTCCTTGCTATTTTCCCAATTTTGGTTTTCTTTACTTTTGAAATATATTGTTCCTCCCATAGGGAAAACACAGGCTTTTTTACTCCTATGGTACAAAACAATTTCAGGACAACAGTAAATCAAGTGTCAAAAATCCATTCAAACTACTTTAAAGAAGCCCCCAAGAAGTGTACGATTTCAGAGCAATATAGTATATTTTCAAATTAAAATAATATTTCAATGTAAAGAATTTTTAAAAAACAAATGTATTGCTTTATACCGAGGAGAGCTGGTGGGTGTCAAGGAAGCACAAAATTAACCAACCAGAAAATCTTAAACGTAACACTTTGCTGATACTATTTAAGTACAGATCAGTTCTGGGGGCTCCTCAGAGATTCATTGAGCTTTGTTCTATTGTGTTTTTGTGCTGAATATCATTTCTGGTGAATATCCCTTTTTAGACACTTGGGGTGAAAAATGAAACATCCAGCTGGAATTTACTATTTCTCTGACTACATGAGTGTAGTCCCTGCCCTAAATCCGGGCCTGTAACCATTTTCTAATGGTATCTTTTCTTGTTTAAAAGGTAGCTAACACTGTGTGTGTCGACTCCTAAATTAACTGATGTTAACAGGACTCAGGATGTATAAAACCAGACTCGTACGTTTTGTGGAATGCAACTTCTAAGAATACATAATTAGCAGTGTCTCCATTAATATACAGTATGCTCAACGGTGAGACACCACTATCATAAATAAAGGTAGACATGGATAAATTTATAATTAAAAATGCATTAGAAATTACAAGCATAATTTATTTACTAATGTGCACTGGAATAAATTTTATGTGTAATATTTTAAAACAGGGCATTAATAAATAATAGTGAACATAAAATGTTTTTGCAGCTAAAAATATTTCAATAAATATTAGTAAGTTAGATGTGCTGCAGAGTTATAACTGCTAGGAAGTAAAGTTTATAGACTACAATCACAATGCAGAGGATGGTTTCTTGGGTGTATTCAAAATATCAGAAAGAAGTAACTGTCTTTCTGCAAAGCTGACCAGTAATAAGGGTGTCAGTGTCTGCAAAAGTTTTAAGAATAAAAGCTTAGGCTATCCAAATAGTGAATAGCTGATCATTACCTGAGACAACCAAGAGTCTTCTGATCCAGTACCTTTACAGTTTAGTGCATTCAAATCTTACCCACCTATTTGTTTGACCCATGCTAATTTAGAGCAATTTCTCCCAGCTGAGCACCCTTACAGGTCTTTTTTGAAACTTTCACCTAAAAATTGACCTTACCTTACAGTGTGGTTTTGCTGTGTCAAGGGCAGACAAGTCCTAGGTGCTGGGCACTGTTCTAAGTGTTCACATATTTTACTGACTCCATGCTTTTTACCACTTCACTCTACTAACTCTATTATTTTAATCTTACATTTATTTCACACTGAGTGTTCACATCATGTATTTTCAATGAGACTGTAAGTCCCACAATCCACAGCAGTATTTGTGTGTTTGTGTGATGCCTCTGAAAAAAAGAGCTATGTTTATATGTAGAGGGTATTGTTTTGTTTTGTTTTTCCAGGTAAGACGGCAGTTGATTACTAGCAATGAATGACATCAATCACTGATGGAGCATTATTCCGTGCCCAGCACAGATCTGCCTAACAGCCTGATACACCAAATCTTATGTAACCCTCACAACAATTCAATAAACAGGTACTGTTATTATCCCGTTTGCGAAAGGAGGGAACTGAGCCTCAAGAAGGTGAAGTCACTTGTTTAGGATCACACAACTAATAACCGGCTGACTTAGAAGCCCCAAGCTCTACGCTTTTTCCAGTAATAATCAGCAGCCCCTGTTCCTAAAATAACCTTTCTCTAAACCACGTTGCCTTCCGGCATCTCACAATCCTTTCAGCTGAGTTTCCCCCACCATTGACATCTAATCTAAGTCCCTCCTGCTCCCATTTAAGATAATTCCCTCATGTCCTGTCCTTAGTAGACAAGAACTGATGCTGAAAACACATGAGCAATATCCCTTTAGATATTTGAAGATGGCTATTAAATTCTCCTTAACCTTCTTTTCTCCACGATACTGCATTAGTAACCCCAATTCCTTCAGCCTTTTCTCACAGGGACTCTTTCTAAAGCATTCCACCTCCTGAGCCACATTCCTAGAGAAGGGGTTCAGATTTTCCATATCTCAGTTCATTATCATCACCGTCACAGAGCTTTTATTAAACACCCACACGTGCATGAAGCCTGTGCTGGAATTTCTACAAAGCCAGGAAAGCAAAATTTGGCCTCTAAGAAGCTGTCTGGGTCTCCAAATAGTGTTGTTTCTGCAATTGCATGATTTTCCCACCTCATCCGCCTCATTGGGGGATGATTTACTAAAGTGGAGGTAACCTGAGGCAGGGACATATTTCAGTCACAGCATCCCTGGTGACCGGCACAGGAAGGAACAAAACAGTAAGCGCTCACCAAATATTTGTATTCCGGTGAATGAGGATTATCGCTTGATAATCTGTCCTAGATTAACGCACTCCATCACACCTGTCAGGTGACCCTCGTTAGCGTAATGATCTCTGCACTGATGGTCCGGAACAGTTGTAATATGCGCTCGAGAGATATTTCCTGGATGAAAATTAAATGAGGTAAAGTGGTTGTTGAGAGAATATGTGAGTACTGTCACCCAAATGACTGAGCAAAAACAGTGCCTACAGCAATGATGAACAAACATTAACTCGCAAGAAAAAAAAAATCAAAAAACAAAAACAGGTAGCCTGAAGGCGGAAGCCAATCCACACAGTTTTGGTCTGCTGAGGGCTTTTTCGGCTTCTCTGGGAAAATTGGAAACATGTGGCAGAATTGGGTCCACAGCCTGCCAGTCGACAATCAGGTGAGTAGTGACCACCTGCCTGCTGGGCGGAGGATGTGATAAACGCCCGCCCGGTGGCAGCCACCGTGCATTGAGATACTCTGTAGCTTGCCGCACTCGTTTGCAAAACCTGCCTGGCCCCGCCGATAAGAGTTTGAGCCCCTGGTCTGGTTTTGGGAAATAGCCTAGGAACTAATTTCTGGTTTTATACAGCAGAGGTGATGATGAGGGGGGAGCAGTTAAAGGGAAGTCTCAGAACTTGCTTCACCTGGGAGAACCTGTTTTGTCTAAACTCTGAAGAGAGTGTACAATTTCCAGCAAAATCCAGAGATTATACTGAAGAAAGAGGTCCTAGGAAATAAGAGAGGGGGCTGTCAATTATTCATCTTTGTATGTCCCAGTTCTTTGACAAAATCTAAGATAAAATTTCGCTATGAGTGGAATAAACATTCTAGCTTCAGCTTTATTTTGTGACCCTGATAGAAAGAGTCCCATCACTGCTCTCTGCGTCAGTTTCCCCATTCAATAGTAGAAATGATAATATCTGCCTGGCAGGGTCACGGGATAACAATTCTTGAATTCTAAAATGGTCTGCGTACAGGCTGCGAAAGATGAAAAATTTGACTCTCAAAGATATTTAGATTTTAACATTATTCCACAATAAAGTATATATGTTTTTGAAATATACATTTGTCCTTTAGATGGAAAAACAATGATTTTGAATTAATAATTTTTACTTTGAATAAAAAATAAAGTCCCTAAACATTTTTATATATATTTTTTTTGAAAAATAAATTTGCTTGACATAAGAACATAACTAGTGCCAAGACCTTGGTTTCGTTCTCTTTTTTTAAAAGATTTTATTTATTTATTTTTAGAGAGAGGGGAGGGGAGGGAAGGAGAAAGAGAAGGAGAGAAACATCAATGTGTGGTTACCTCTCCCATGCCCCTCACTAGGGACCTGGCCTGCAACCCAGGCATGTGTCCTGACTGGGAATTGAACCAGTGACCCTTTAGTTTACAGACCCGCACTCAATCCACTGAGCCACACCAGCCAGGGTAAGTAATCTTGCTTTCCTATACCACTCTCCAGTAAAAGGAACCAGGATTCCTTGGAGATGACTGATTCTAGGGCAGGGGCAGGAAATAAAGATAACTCCAAAGCATCCTGCCAAAAAGGAAGGAAAGGGTCGAAAAAACAAACAAACCTAAATTGAAGGGGTATGTCAAAGGGACACAGAAGCCAATGGAAAGCCAATGGCCCAAGTTGAAAATTTTGAGCAACAAAATAAAGTAGTATTAGATTATAACTCAAAGTACAAAATACATGTCCACTACCTCAGCCAGGTGATCAAGGATAATATCAACAGTAATAAGTCATGTTCTAGTATGCACTTTAAAAAAACATTTCTTTTTTTATTTATTGATTTGAGAGAGAGAAATATTGGTTTGTTGTTCCACTTATTTACGCATCCATTGGTTACTTCTTATGTGCCCTGACCAGGGATCAGACCCATAGCCTTGGCATATCAGGACAACATGCTAACCGACTGAGCTACCTGGCCAGGGCTTAGTACATATTTTTGATGTAACGTGATGAAAATGGCACTTTACCTCTGTGACCTTACTCCCCAAAGGCCATAGCCCTGGTCTGATCGTGAAGAAAACATCAGCTAAACCCCAGTTGAGGGGCATCCTAGAACAGACTTTACCAGTACTCCTCAAACTGTGAAGGCCACCAAGAACCAGAGCCAGCCAGAAAAACCGTCCTTGTCAGGAAGAGCCTAAGGAGACACGACTATCAGATGCAGTGTGGAGTCCTGGGTGGGATCCTGGGCCAGAAAAAGGCGTGAAGCAAAAGAAATCTGCGTAAACTATGGACTTTAGTTGATGAATGGAACCGTTTGCTGATGACCTATGGTAACATAAGACAACAATCAGGCATGCTTGGTGCAGGGCACGCGGGAACTCCGTACTATCTTCTCAGTTGTTCGGTAAGTCTAAAACTGCTCTAAAAAATAAATCCTATTAAACATTATTTTACAAACTGTTCCTCACCACCCTAAAAGTTCTTGCTGCCATTAAAAACTGAGGTAGATCTCTAGGAAGTTGCACAGAGTGACATAAATCACACTTACCAGGACTTGAAAATCCTGTAACATTTGAAAAGTAACATACAGAGTGTGCCAGCGTTTATGGTTTAAAAACTGCACGCAGGGGCGTGTGCGCACAGCTGCACGCACACACTCCGGCAGCTCTTTGGCACAGGCCTGCAGACGTTTGCGAACGGCCGGAGCGACCGTCTCTAGGGGGTTCAGAGTATGCTCCAGGGCAACTTGGGCTTTATCTCTGTTTTTGGGAAAATACTCCAAAGAGAGCACAGCCCAATATTACTTGTGTAATCGTAAAATAGATAAGACCATAAACTTTAAAAATGAACATCTGCTTTCCTCCTTAGTTGCAGAAACTGTTTTCACCTACTCCCCCCGCCCCCTTCATGCATATGGATTCCCAGACTTTGTGCCTCAGGCTCCCCTCTCAAGGTCAGCAATGTGACCAAGTCCCTTCCCTCACTCAGATCTCAGCTGGTCATGACTTCTGTCCTTCCTCTTTAACCTTTGCCCTAAATATTCAAGGATGTTTTGAGTGATTGATGTGAAAAACCCAGTATGAAAGCTTCGCCTAAAACCCAGTGCAAGTTTTGCAAGTGATTACCTACCTAGAGATTTTTATCCTTGCCTTCTCTGCTTCCCTGGCCCAGGGGTTGTCAAGAGTTTCTGACCCAGGGCCCTGGCCGGTGTGGCTCAGTGCATTGAATGCCAGACTGCGAACTAAAAGGTCGCTGGTTCAATTTCCAGTCAAGGCACATGCCTGAGTTGCAGGCCAGGTCCCCAGTAGAGGGTATGTGAGAGGCAACCACACATTGGTGTTTCTCTCCCTCTCTTTCCCCTTCTCTCCACCTCTCTCTAAAAATAAACAAATAAAATCTTTTAAAAAAGGAAAAAGTTTCTGACCCAGGAATGGTAATTACGGTGTTGGCCAACACATTTTTTCAACCGCTAAAATTACTGAGCACATGCCAGGCACTGTGTCTAGGTGCTATATGGATAGAACCAGTGAACAAAACAGACAAAAATCCTCTTGTCCTGGAACTTACATTCTAATGGAGGGAGAATGACAATATTGAAAATATTTATAAGTGATACCTAAAATAAGTGATTAGTATGAGCTATGAAGATATACACAGGGTGGGGCAAAAGTAACTTTATAGTTGTATGTAAAACAGAGTTGATTCCTGTATTGTTATTTATTATTTATTGCATTGTTTTCCCTATGAACGGTAAACCTACTTTTGCCCCACCCTGTAAAACAGGAAGCGCTGGTACAAGTGACAATTTTGTGTAAGAGGTGGCTCACTGATTGTTAATGTTTGAGCAGAAATGTAGCTGTCTAGAGAATGATAAATCCTTACTGAAGTTCTTTTTAAGTATGATGTCTTTGAATCCTTATGATTGCTCTGATAGGTAAATATTCTAATGATGCCCATTTTACAGATGAGGAAGCTGAGGTTTGGAGTAGAGTAGTAATCTGCCTCAAATCACAGCTGGTTAGGGCAGAGCTGGATTTGAACTCTCTGTGCCTGGTGTCTTAATCACAACTCTGTGCTGTAACAGATGAGCTTCTTTTCCATGCACTGATGTAACAGAGGTTTAGAGTCTGTCTTCCCACCTCATACCCTTTAAAGGACGTTTCCTGCCCTTCAGCTGGTACTGCACAAGCTGAGGTCAGTAGGCAAGCACGCTCATCGTCAGTCACAAAGGCAGACCCGACCCATCTTTCCTGTTTGCCCTTTCTCCTGTGATTTTTTCCCTCCTGACTTTTCACTAGCCCCTTCTAGTGACAACCTCTTTCAGATTTGCTCTTCTAATCTCACTCTGCTCTCCACCTCACACACAAAAACCCAGCTGTAGCCAGAGCCCCACTGCAGCCCCATGGGACTTGCCCCAGCCTGGCCTGCCCCTCCTTCCTGGTGGGGTTGGGAGTGGGGAAATCAGACAACTCAGCTGTGACAACCTAAGGACAATTCAGTTTAATGTTTTGACCCACATTGGGAGAAAGCAAATTGGTTCTCTGAACTGGCAAGGTCATTAAAAACTGAAAAAGCAGGAACGCGTTTGGTGTTAATTCTTCGATGTTTTCAACTCTGGCTAACACATTGGTCATGCTGGCCATTGCAAATTACCTTTCAGGAGCCAGAAGGCAGCATGGAAGAAGCATGAGGCTTAGAGGACAAAGGAAACAATGCCTGCGGAGGACACTCTGGAAGGGAGAAGGGGATAGAGAATCAGAACTTCATTATCATCAAAAATGGAGTGGTTTGGCTTTGCTGCGTGCAACACAACGTGCTATAAAGACAGAACGGGAGCGTAAAACGGCTCAGCATTGCCCCTTTGCCATTATGGAATACTTAAAATTATTTTTTGTGTGCACCATCTCCTCCCATGCTAACCCTAACGCTAAGAAGTAGCTACTATAATTGTACCCACTTCAAAGATGAGACACTGAGGCTCAGAGAAGTAATTTGTTCATGACCACCTGCAGAGCGGGGATACGAACTCGAGTGTGCCAAAAGCTCCACCTCTTAACCACGATATACCTGTCTGTCCCCTATGAGGACCTGGTGAAGACCAGGTGGGAGGTTAAACAGCAAGAAGTTGTGCTGATCACTGCATGTTAAACATCCCCTGGGAAGCGGACTCTCGTGAGTGGAGGTAGTTATTGCCCTCTCCCTCATCTCAGTTCCTTAACAGAACACCCCAGTAGGCAGCTTTTCACTGGAAGGGGTTGGTGGTAAACCACAAAATATTTTAGTGCCATCAACAAGTTTTCCAATGTTATATTTTGTTTCATTTTTTTCTCATTTGATATAAATTACTTTGTTGTTTTATTTCCAAATTAAAATTTAATTTTTCTCAAGGTAACTGTGCCTGGAGATTAAAGGTAAAATACCACTAACCGGCCTATAACTAAAAGCTCTTATGTGGTATTTTCTGTCACTTTCTTCTCCCTGATTCTGCTCCTCGGTGTATGTAATTTGGCTACTATGCTGTGAAATTTTTTTAGAGGCTCAGTTTAGTCTCTATTTGTTTTGGCATTGTTGTATTTTTTAATGAAAATTGTGATAATTCATTCTACAGTATTCCTTTTAAGATGCACAATTACTGCCAGAGAAACATGAAAATGCACTATCTCAAGCCAGCATCTTTTATTTTTGTGATTAAAATGTTATTTTTTGAATCAAAGTTGTCCATAAGATTTGGTTAATAAGCTTACAAGGCTGGCGTCTGCGACATCACAGCAGATCCGTCCTTAATAAATGAGGGGAAATCGCAACCATTTTGCACTGCGGTGAAGATCCCCATGGTGCGTGATCCCCCTGCGGCATCTGCTTCTTTCTCTCTTGGATACAAAGCGGGCAGAGTCAACTTTATAAATCCTATTACAAAAATGGGCATCTTTCCCCAAAGTGTGCATAAGAATGCACGCTTTCTTAGAACGTCTGAGTTGAGTGATGAAATACCAAATGAAGCACATTTCTTATTTCTTGCAGTTTGAATAGGGTATGAGAATGCATTTGTTTTTTTTTTAGCTGGATCCTAAGACGGGGCCAAATCCCTAACTATGGAAATGCTCCCACATCCCACAATGCGAGTTGACATGAAAGACTTTGCTTCCTCCTGAACAAGAAACCCCCAAAGCCTTTCGTTGCATGATTGAAGGTGCCAGGGCTCTTCAGTCTCTGGATACTATGCGCTGCTTTGCATTGTGAGGGCTGCACGGGGCACACAGTGCTCTGTGCAGCGCGGAATCTCGGCAGCTACCCAGGAGGGTCTTCCTAATCTGGACGCGGTTGATCTGACAATGGCACCACTTTCAGTGATTGGGCTATTGTTCTAACAGAATGCTAACGGCCTTTAAGGTGATTTTTGTTTCTCTGATTTTATGACCTCAACGTTCATTTTTAGTTTTCATTATCTAAGTATTCAAGATACGGTATAGGATCTGATTCTTTTTTAAATTAATTGCATTGTAAATCAAACATATTTCTGTAGAATGCACTTACTCATCATTAGCATGTGAGAGTTTCCAGTAAAATATCTTTAGTATTATTTTTATTATTAACATATTTACACTGTCACTCCAGTCCTGCACCCTTTGTGAATCTGTTTTTAAAATAAATATGACCTGATACCAGAGTGATTGGTGCAATAAAAATGCATGATGTGGAATTAATCAAATATAGTCAGGTTCAATTTATAAGGGACACATTAAGAAAAATTATTTCTTGTTCGGGTATGCCACTCTAGTGAATCAAACAGACCTGCGTATATTTCAGCAAGATACATGTAAAATCCATTCATTCAACAAACATTTATTATGCATTTACTGTGTGCATCACAGGGGATAAAAATCAAGCTGAGCAAACAAGAAATTCACACATGGAACAACTGAAGACCATAAGCAACTGCATAATTGTGGAGTATATGTTGAATATCCAAGGATTCCAGAAACAAGAGCTGAAGTAGCAGCAGTGTAGCACCCTGGTCAAGGGTGCGGGCCTTGGGATTTATTTCAGTTTTTTTCAGGAAGTGGCCATTAATTTCTGTGTGAAAAAATGAGAGCGGAGAGGCATAATTCATTGTGAAGATAGGTTTTATATTCTGTATATGTGAAGGAAATAAATTTCTGATGCAATAAAATAAAGAGAATGGAAAAAAGAAAAAAACCCAGTTTGGTATTTAGAGTCAGACAGACATGGGTTCAAATCCCAGCTCTGCTGCTTACTAGCTGGGTGACCTTGGGCCAAATCTTTCATTTTGTTGAACTCCCATTTTCTTATCTATAATATGGAGATTATAAGATCTTTCTCATAGGATTGTTGTGAGCATGAAATAAGAAAATGTCATCAGCAAGCATTCGTTAAATGTGGTATCATAATGGGGCTGGGGATACTCAAAGAAGTTATCTTGGGAACTGTTATCGCCAAGTTTGCAGAAAGGGTGAACCACTGGAGATAGCATTCGGGTGGAGGAGACGGTGTGGACAAAGGCACCTGGGGAACCCGAGCATTCCACTCACTTCCAGGAATGGGGCTCTGCTCTCTTCTTAACTAGAGTCAGCTGGGTACAGATGAGGCAAGTACTTGCCAAAGAAGCAGGTGAAAAGGCACAAGGATGTTATCTCCACCATCTAGGCGGCTTAAAAATAAAGAATGTCCAGACAGATTAGCAGGAAGCATCCATGGAGAACAACTGCAATCACCCAGCCTTAGCAGGATGGAACTCAGGACCCAACACTGTGAGTGTCTTGAGGGCTAGGACTTATCCCATCTTACTTACCTTTGTGCCCTACTGCCTAGCTCAGGGCCTCGGCCCAGGGAGCAGTCAATAACTAATTGATGAATGAATGAATGAATAAGCCTCTGTGTTGTGTAAAATGCAAAGAATCATTTACCTAGGAGCTATGTGACCCCAATCTCTGTGCCCCCATTTTCTTAACTGCAAAGCAGGATAAAAGTACCTATGACCTCACAGGGCTTTTATGAACATGAAATGCATTAATATTTATAAAATTTAAGAATAGGGCCTGGCATGTGGTCAGTTCTGTATCAGTGTTTAATAAATTAATATATAATATATTATATATATACACAGGGTGGGGCAAAAGTAGGTTCACAATTGTGCATATGGAAAATCATAATTAATAAGCAGTACAAGAATAAACTATGGTTCTCATACTTACAACTGTATACGTACTTTTGCTTCACCCTGTATAATGTAATAATATAATTAAAGGGTACTGTGAGGATTAAATGAGAAAATGCTTGAGGACAACAGGTATTCGGATTAAAGTGGAGAAGAAAGAAGCTGTCACCCCATGTTATGAAACCCCATCCCAGGGAGGCTAGAAGTACCCAGCCCCAGACTCGAAAGGACCTAGTGAATCTAGGACTTGTCTTTTCCTCAAGCCCAGCACACAGTGGACCTGGGGAGCTCTGAGCCTGACTGTCCTCCTGCTGTCATCTCCCACCTCCACCAGAAGCCAATTACACCCGCTGGCCAAGGCTCTGACCCTGGCCGCTTACTCAGCCAGCCCTGGACTACTCCAGGGCTCTACATGGCCAGAACCTGCCTTTATACTCACAGACAACAGCTGATGTTTTTCTTCCATCGAGATAGAGTATCTTCCCATCTTTCTCCTTTCCCTATCTTCTTCCTCCTTGGAATAAAAACTCTGCCTTCTGCCCTGACCAGTGTGGCTCCATTGGTTGGGCAACATCCTGCAAAGTGAAAGGTCACTGGTTCGATTCCCTTGTCAGGGTTCATGCCTGATCCCTGAGAGCCAACCCACCAATGTTTCTCTAACACATGGTTGTTTCCCTTCCCCTCTTTCTCCTTCCCTTCCGCTTTCTCTGAAAACAAGTAAATAAAATCTTTTTAAAAAATTCTGCCTTCCCAGAAATCCTCTTGCTCCCACCCACCAAAGAGGACCCCTTGGCTATCAACATAAGATGAGCTGGACAGGGGCTCCTCACCATGCCCGTTGGACATTATCCTCTTTGGCACCAGCCTCCAGACTAGGCAGCCCCCTGAGCCCAAGCTCTGCCAACTCATTAATTCATTCATCTATTCATGAATGCATTCACATATTTATTTAACTAACAGTAACTCAGTTCCTCCTCTATACCCAGCACATAAGGCTGGGGACACTGAAATCATTCACACACTCAGAGCTCAGCCCCGCACTCTGTCTCTGCACTCAGAGAGCTCAGCCCGGTTGGGGACAGAGATAACCGACCACATGGGAGGATTAAGAGCAAAAGTAGAACTTCATACCAGGGAGAGATTTACTCTCAGCTGTGAGAATCGGAGAAGTGTTCCCAGAAATACAACATCTGAGAGGGACTCTGAAGGAGGAATAGGATAAGGCCAGGATCATCAGGCGGAGCCATGGGGAGATCGAAGAATGAGAGCAGGGTTGTAGTAGAAGGTAGGAGAGAAGCCTAGTGTGGTAGACAGAAGCCAGAAGATGAAGTGAATGGCAAATGGGGCCAAGGAGCCCTGGCCCCTGCGGCTCAGTGGATTAAGTGCCTGCCTGTGAATAAAAAGGTTGCGTGTTCAATTCCCAGTCAGCACGTGCCGGGGTTGTGGGCCAGGTCCCCAGCTGGGAGCGTGTAAGGGATAACTGATCAATGTTCCTCTCCCTCTTTCTTCCTCCCTTCTCCTCTTTCTAAAAATAAGTAAAAGTTAAAGTAAAAAAAGAAAATGGGGCCAAGGAGCTTAAATGTTACTATTATTTTTTATAAAGCAGAAGAATGTGGACACTCTATGCTATGCCCCTGGGTCCCCCTCTCTAAAGGCTCTGTGGCCCTGGCTGCTGGGAGTGCCATTCAGTCTTTAGCTGTTGAGCCCCTATGGGGATTGCTTCAGCTAAGGAGAGCCACCTCACCCAAGGTCATGCCCTTTCCTGCAAGGGTAGCTGGCATCCTATGACTGATAAATGCCCAGCCTTGGCCCAAACTGGGACAACTCTGAAGGGCCATTCTAGTTCCAAAGATCCCTGTGGGGTTAGCTGAGGCAGTCATCAGTTCTGCATCTAAGCTCAACGTCCCTCTGTGCTCCTTCCTTTGTTCCCCCGCCCTTTCTTAAATTTTAGTTGTTGTTCAAGTACAGTTTTCTGCCTGTTACCCCCATCCCAGCCCCCCCTCCCCCTCTCCCCCCCACCCTTCCTTTCTTTTTTCTCTCTCCCATGGGAATTGCTTCCAAGGGCAGCAGTGTCCCAGGCATGGATCTCGTCCTCATTCGTCAGGGGTGCACCTTCCTGCTTCTACAACAAGCCCCTACCTGTGAGGCATCTCAACGTTCTTCCACGTCTCTCAGATCGCCTAGGTGCCCCCAACCCCACATCGCCTTCCAGCTCCTGCCCTCTCTCTCGTCTGCCTGACTGCCAAACTTCTCCCAGCGCTGTCTACCCGCAGCCTGCAGTCCTCCCTACCATTCGTCCCCTTGTCAGCCCCATGGAGCTTCTGCCACACACCCCAACGCCACTAAAACGGTTCTCACTGGGCAGCCAATGCTCATCTCATTAAATCTAGCGCGCAACTCTTTGCTCGTAACTCAGCTGCACTATTGGCCATTCTGTTTTTCTTCAAACACTCTTGGTTTCTGTGCTGCTGTGCTTTCCTAGTCTTTCTCCCACCCCTAAGGCTCCTTTTAGTTTATTTTTTTCTTCCCTTAATTATAGGTGCTATAAGGGACAGTCATTTTTCTCACGTCTCACACTCTCGTTGTGTGATCCTGTTCACTGTCATGGCTGCTAATACCATCGACATATTAATAATTCCAAAAATCTCTCTTTCTAGTCCAGACCTCTCTCCTGAGCTTTAGACCCACCACTGTCCCCACAGGGAATGGCCCCTGGTTTTTCCGCAGGCTCCACAGGCTTAACATGTGCACAGTTGAACTTGGCACTCTCTCCTCAGATCTTCTGCTCTCTCCTCGGTGTCTCTGCTGTTGCCCTTCCCCAACTCTTCTCACCCAGGTTCCCTGGGACTTCCCTGGTCACACCCCAACCAGCTTTATCCTTGAGCTTCACCCTTTTCTCCAATTGCTGTCACAGAGGTACACATGATTCAAAATAAAGTCATCTGCCAGGAACCAGGTAGTGGTGGGCCAGCCAAGACCGAGGGGCTCTATCTAGAGTGACGCCCAGCCACCATGGGAAGCAGACCCTGGAAAGCCCTCAGAATGCTGGGAGCTGTCTAGCGACCTGCCCACCCTCTCCCCAACCTCCACCCCTTTCGGGGCTGCACTGGTCTTTTCCGTGAGTGCTCGGTTCACAAGTGGTTTTCTCTGCTTCTCTCGGTGCAGTTCATTAAACATGACTGACCCAGAGGTCTGAGGATCACACGTCCTCAATTCAAGCAGCTAGCAAACAAATCACTGTTTTCTGGGTGCAAGAGCAAGCCCCGCGAAGAGAGACTGGTTTAGTCAGGTGTCCATCCCCAGACCAATGAGCTAAGGCCAGGGAGGTGGCGCTGTGTGGAGGACACGTGGCTACTATGGAGGCTCGTGGCACAGGTGTGCGGTTCCAGAGAAAGTGGGGTCTTGTGTTGGGCAACTATCTAAGATATGGTTCTGTTACAAAATTTCATTTTAGGCAAACACCTAACCTCTTTGCCTGCCTATCCAGCTTCTGGTTTGGGGAAGCATCGTTTACTTATTTTACCTCTTCTCTTTCCCCATTATTTTGCGAAGGAGCAGTCACACCGGAGGAAGAACGTTACAAGGAGAATATCCCTGAGCTTGTTTCTAAAAAAACCAAAATCCTCAATATTCATGTCAACAGTGCTTTCCCCTGTAATACAAAGTTATTAATTGTAACAATAAAATAAAAGGGCTTTTGAGTTTAATTTTTGCTGCCTTAAAATCTGACCTAGAAATTCAAAATGGAAGATAATCAAAAGTAGCATCTAGTTGCTTCTGACAGAAGGATGTTTATAACCTGTGCATAAGTTTTTAGAAAATAACATCGCTAGGAAATCTTCGATGGCCCCCTTATGGGTAAAAAAAAATAATTTTAGAAAATTTATTTTCAGATCAGCATATTGTAGCATAATTCTTAAAGAAACTTTTACTTTAAATCAGTTTTATTGTGAGCCTAGAAAAGAAACAGGACTAGGAGATGAGCCTAGTGTTGACAAGAAGCTGGTGAGAGAAAAAGAAATATACTGTGGGACCACTTGTTTTTAAGAAATGAAACTCTGGATTTATATACCAGCTTTAAAAAAAATATATCTCTGGGGACACTGTTCAGCAGCTATTTGGATCTTGTCTGAAGTTTTTAGGATGCTTCAAATAAAAGCAGACTCCTTTGTTTCAAGATAGTTATTTTTTTGATACCCTATTTATGCATTTATTTAACAAAATACTTCTGAAGCATCAATTGTATGTGAGGTGTTGTTCAGGATATAAAGTTGAATGTCAAAAGAACCCTTCTTCAAGGGGCGCAGTCTAAAAGATATGTTTGTAGAACCTATATTAAAAGGTACACATTTACTCTTCTGTACTTTTGGTGGAGTATAAAACGGTACAGCCTCTATGAAAGACAGTCAAGGCAGTTGCTGAAAAAATTAAAAATAGAATTCCCATATGATCCAGCAATTTAGCATTTGGATATATACTGAGAAGTATTAAAAGCAAGAACTCAAACACTTGAATACCCGTGTTCACGGCAGGATCACTCATAACAGCTAAGACATGGCAGCAGCTCGAGTGTCCATCTACGGATGCATAAATAAACAGAACGTTGTAGAACATACTTATGACAGAATATTATTCAGCCTTAAAAAGGAAGGAAATTCCAACACATGCTACAGCGTAGGTGAACCTTGAAGACATGCTAAGTGAGATGAGCCAGTCACCGAAGGACAGATGCTCTGTGACTCCACTTATACGAGGCACCTGGATCAGTTAAATCTATAGAGACAGAAAATATTTGTGGTTGTCAGGGATTAGGGGAAGGAGAAATGGAGAGTTATTATTTTAATGGGTACAGAGTTTCAGTTTGGGAAGATGAAGAAAGTTCTGGAGTGGCTGGTGGTGATGTTTGCACACCAGTGAGAATGTGAGTAGCGCCACTGAACTGCACACTTCAAAATGGTTAAAATGCTGTTATTATATTTTACTAAAATGGTTAAACTGTCCTTGTTATATTTTCCTAAAATTTGAAAAGGTATACACTGGTGAGAACTCAAGCAATATTGGGGACTCATAAAAGAAGCATTGACTTCCTTTGGGGGCTTAGAAAGGCTTTCCTGGAGGTGACATAGAGTAGGGAAACAACACAAATGGTGCAAAAGGTCAGAAGTCTCCAGTCCCAGTTCCATTCTGTCACCTAGTAATGGTAATGCTGTAACCTTCGACAAGTGACACAACCCCTCTAAAGATAGTGTGATACGAAGCTTGGTCATAAGGATGCTGAGACAGATGATTTGTTTGGATTGTAGTTCCCTTACCAGCCATGTGATCTTGTTAATTTATTTCTTATCTTTAGATCTCAGTTTCCCTAACTATGAATGTGGAGGTTAATGCCCAGCTCATATGGTTGTTAGGAAGGATTAACTAGATGAAGAATGAGAAATCATTAGCACAGTGCCTGACACAAACTAAGTGCTCAGTAAGTATCAGTAGTTGTTAGTTTCTGAACCTTTTCTATAAATGAGTTAATATAACTTGTCTTAAAATCTTTGAGTTATTTTGAGGATCAGCAGACATACTGTGTGTGAAAGAGGTTAGACAACATTATTGAAGATGGGTAAGATCTGAGCATGCATTCCCATTGGAGGAATCAGCATGAGAAAAAGGGAGGAGGCCAAGAAGTATGGGACATTAGAGCTGATTACAACATAAAGTGTATGGAAAAGAATAGTGGAAAGTAGGACTGGAAAGAGAAAACTAGAATAGCGTAGGAGGGCTTTGAAGGCCTGCAGAGGTGGATCCCATGGAATGCAAGTGAGAGAGAGAGAGCGAGGATCACTCTATGATTTAATTTGGCAATGAGAATTAAATATGGTGTGTTCAACTGCCTTCAAGATGGTACCTGTCTTAATAAGGTTGGGCTGCTATAACAAAATACCATAGACTGGTGCTTTAAACAACAGACCTTTCTCACGGTTCTGGGGGCTGGGAAGTCTGAGATCAGGGTGTCAGCATCACTGGGTTCTGGTAAGGGCCCTCTACCTGGCTTGCAGATGGCTGCTTTCATGCTGAATGTTCACAAGGCAGATAGGAGATGCTCTGCTCTGTCTTCCTGGACACTAATTTCCTCGTGGAGTCTTTACCTTCATGATCTCATCTAAACCTAATTACCTCCCAAAGGCCTCACCTCCTAATGCTATCATGTGGCAGGTTATGGCTTCAACATGTGAATTTGGGGGGTGGGGCTTAAACACATTCAATCCCAGTCACGCTTATCTCCTGATATTAGTATACTGTGTAATCCTCTCCCATGGAATCACTTGTTCAAGTGACTTGCTTCTAATAAAGAAAACATAGCAAAAGTGTTAGAATGTCACTTCTGAGGTTATAACACAAAGACTTCTGTCTTGCTCTCTGGCTTCCTCACCCTTTTGGAAGCCAGCTGCTGTGTTGTGAGCTGTCCTATGGAGAAGCCTAGGGGTCAAGTAACTAATGTCTCTGGCCAGCAGTCACTGAGCACCTGAGGCCTGCCAACAACCGTCTTGAGTGAGCTGGGAAGTGAATCCTACCCTTGGTTAGGCTTAAGGTGACAGCTGCCTCCTTGATTGCAGTCTCATGAGAGAACCTAAGTCAGAGGAACCCAGCTAAGCTGCATCCAAATTCCTAAGATAATAAATGTTCCTTGTTTTAAGTCAACAAGTTTTGGAGTAGTTTGTTACACAGGAAGACGTTATGAGTACAGGGCCCGATGAGACTTGTCCTCACATCACATGCCAGCCCCAAGTTTAGGGTTCCCCAAACCACCTGTGCTTCCGAACAACTGGCTACAAAATTTTGGTGTTCCCATGGTACCCCGAGGTTCAATAATTCACTAGAATGACACAGAACTCTGAAAAGCACTATACTTATGATTACAGCTTTATTATAAAGGATATAAATCAAGACCTGTCAAATAAATAAGATACATAGGTCAAGGTCTGAGAGGATTCTGAACACAGTTTCCATGCTTTCCCTGAGAGGTGTCAGGGCACATCAGCTTCCTGGCACATCCATTTGTTCACCGACCAGGAAGTTCCACCGAGTTTTGGTGTCTAGAGCTTTTATTAGAGTTTTATTACATAGTTATGACTGATTGATTCAGTGACCATGTGATTGAATTCAATCTCCAGCTCCCTTTCCCTCCTGGGAGGATGAACTGGCTCAAAGCCCCAACCCTCTCGTTTTTGATACACGTTTATCCTTCTGCTGAGCAGCCCCTATTCTGAGTCTTCTTGTTAATATAAACTCAGGTGTGATTCAAAGGGCTCATGAATAACAAAGACACTCCAGCCACTTAGGAAATTCCTAAGTTTTTAGAAGTTATCTCCCAGGAGTCTAGGACAAAGACGAGACAAGTTTTTTATAATACATCGTCTCCCAACTGTAGGAGCTTCTACTACGTGCCAGACGCTGTGCTAAGCTGGTCTTCCATCCATCTACCCTTTAAGTATTTATGCTGCTAGATCGACTTGCTGTAAGTAACAGAAAACCCAGCTGACAGGAAGTTTAAAATGGGAATTAGATTTGTTCACATAACTGAAAACCTGGGAGTAAGCAACTGCTGGTTTTGTTCAGAAGTTCAATGACGCCTGCAAGCGCCTAGGCTCTCCCCATCTTTCTGGCCAGTTTACTATGCCTATTTTTGTTTCCAATATTTTATTTTAGAATATTTACAGAAAAAATAAAGATAGTACAGAGAGTTCTCCAATACCTCCCACCCTATTTCCCCTATTATTAGTATCTTATGTTAATGTGGTATATTTATTACAATTAATAATTAACTAAAGTCCACGCTTTATTCAGATTTTCTTAGTAGTTTTTACTCAATGTCCTTTTTCTTTTCCAGAATCCAATCCAGGATACCAGTGCACATTTAGTCATCATAGCTCCTTAGCTCTTCTTGGTTGTGACAATTTTTCATATATTCCTAGTTTTTGATGACCTTGACAGTTTGAGGAGTACTTGCCAGGTATTTTGTAGAATGTCTTTTGATTAGGATGTTTAATGTTTTTTCTCTTGATTGGACTGGGATTGTGGGTTTTGGAGAGGAAGACCATGGAGATAAACCACTAAAGCACGTTGATTTTTTATTCTTGTATTGTCACTTCATTATCACAAGATGGCTGCTGCTGCCACTCCAGAATCAGAATTACATCCAAAGATGGAAAGAAACAGAAGGAAGCAGAAAAGAGCCATATCTGTCCTCCACCTGGGTTTTTTTTTTGTTTTTTTTTGTTTTTGTTTTTTTTTTAATGAGGAAAGTCATTCCTTCCCACGCCCCACCTCGCCAGGCTCAGAAGGCAGGGGACAGGATGTTCTGACTTGACTTAGACCTTGACCGAGACTGAGCACATTGCCATGGGAATGAAATCAGAGTTGCATCATCGTGGAAGGATGTGCGCCAGTGGATAGCAGGCAAGCAATGGACAGTGTCAGTCCCAAGTACGTAATAGGTATGGGACTGTACTATACCAGATGCTACGAGGAATGAAAGAACATAAGGGATGGGGCTTTCCCTCAAACCTTCCAGAAATTATGTACAGTAGTTAGTTCTCCCTTATCTGTGGGAGATATGTTCCAAGACTCCCCATTGGATGCCTGAAACCACGGATAGTACCAATCCCTATACATAATATGTTTTTTTCCTATACATACATACCTATAAGAAAGTTTTAACTATTCTTGTGCTTTGGGGCCATTATTTAGTAAAGGTAACTTCAACACAAGCACCATGAAATATCTTAATAACAGTAGGTCTGATAACTAAGATGGCTACTGAGTGATGACAACTAAGTGACTAGTAGGTACAGGGTGGGTATGCTGGACTAAGGGATGATTCAGATCCTGGGTGCGATGGTACACGATTTTAAACTTATGAATTATTTATTTCTAAACTTTTTCCTTTTAATACTTTTAGACCACAGTTGACTGAGGGTAACTGAAACTAAGGAATATAAAACCATGGATTAGGAGGGACTTCTGTATTCCAATAAATAACCTCTTTTAAGGACTTCATTGTACAACGGTACACCAATATTCCGCTCATGCTTTCGTTGCTCAGTCAAACACATCCTCAGAAGATGAAGATTTGCCATACGTGCTACGAACAGTAAAGGCCACTTGTAAAGAGTCATTCCTAAAGGGGTGGAGAAATATGTTTGGGAATAAGCATTTAGGCAGTTTACCCAAATTGGCAACTAGGAAAGTTTAACTTTCTTAGATGTCTAAGTGTTTTTTTTTAAGCCAATCAGTCATGTTATAATCACATTTCAAAAGACCTTGCCCCTAACATGCTTGTGAACTAGATGAGAAAACTAACAGCTGAATTGACAGCGAACAACACAGGACCATCTAGTCTAGTGGTGAATTACATTGTAGGTGGTATGTTGTGAGAGAGCTTAGAGCAGATGCAGATCAGCGAAGGCAGGCGTGGCAGGAAAGTCTCGGAGAGGCAGGACCCTAGATGGCCACGAAGGAGGGTCTGGCTGGGCTTTGGTCTTCATTTTCCTTCTCTGCTGCCATGAGATCGGATTCCTCCAATAGAATTATCAATCTTCTTTTTTATTTAATACTGAGTCACTTATTTTTATTAATTTACAGTTTACCGGCTAAGGCCTTGTGATTTTTATTTAATAACCTTGATTAAATGACTTATTTTTGCACAGTGTTTCACAGGGTGGGGTTTTGCAACCACACAGATAAACATTTGAATTCAAGGTCCAGTACTTATTGGTTTTGTGGTATTGTGTAGATTCCCCACCCTCTCTTATTCTGTTTCTTTATTTAATAATAACTTCTTCTGCACAGGGTCCTGAAACTGAGATAAGACAAAATAAAAGGAATACAGAGCTCAGGGTCCCACCCTGAAGGTGTGCTTAATAATGGCATCAGTTGTGATGATCACCTCATTGATGACACAGGCAATGGTGACATTACTATAAACCCATGGCAAGGGGGTGGTTATGAGGGAGCCCCTATTTTGTTTTCACCACTTTGTCACTGTTAACTTTGCCTGAGTGTACACTCGACAAAAGTAAATTACATTTCCCTTGACTTTTTAATAATCACTGCCTTAGAAACAGTAAAGATGAATTCAGGTACTTAGGGAGGTTCTATTCTATTATCTGTGAAGGCACCGACCATGTGACTCATATTGCTGAGCAGAAAGACAAGGCAACATCCTACAGAGGAGGCTGGCAGAAGCACAAGAGATCTTGGAGAATGTACAATTAGTTCACACTGCTTCCTGGGGCTTGGAAACCAGTCTAAAAGAATTTATATTTTAAATCAATAAGAGTTGTCAATGAACCGATGAGGAAATCCTTGCTAGAACCCTCTAACTTTTATTGCAATGCATATTGATACTAACAAAGAAAATCCTTCCAAGCAGGTCCAGCTAAACCAATCACTTACTGCAGAATTATGGTATCAACTTTCTACATCACTGAATGACCACAAGTTTAAAGGTGTGTGCCATAAAATAACTGTGGTGTTAGGCATTTAACAAGTTGTTTTATGCTTAATCGCTGGCATTTGCTTAACTGTTTTCTTAATTCTAATTTATGTTTTTATGTTCCAGTTTGTTTACATAGCCCATAGTTCCCAATTGTCTTTATTTGCTTAAATGTTTCTTTAATTTTATTTACATTTTTATATATGTTGCTTTGCTTACATAATTCATTGTTTGGAGTAGGCTAGAAATAACCATAAATCCCCATCGCTAATTAGCCTCATCCTCATGACTTATTAGTCAAGATTATGAGCCTAGAAGGAGGGCAGGAAGGAGGCTTGATAGTGAGTCATTGGATCATTGAATTTTAGAGCTAGTAGAAATTTAGGTTTTAAGGCATTTTTTTCCCAGATAGAATTCCATGGTTTTATAATGTCAATGTTGGAGAGTTATGAAAGATTGGCTGCTTGCTCTTGTTCCTTTATGCAAAAATGTATAAGGATTTGGTGACAGCTTTGAAAAACAAGAATAGAGAAAGCCCAATCAATGATGACTATGAGTAACCCGTAATGGGGGCTTGAAAGGAGAATCAGAAACTTGACACATAAATGGGCTATAGAAGAGCTAGGAATACTAATGAACACGAGGAGGCTTCTTCTTTGGAGGTAAGCAGAGTGGATTGTTTGGAACTCCCTCTCCAGCAGCTGTGCAGTTTGTAAGGATTTTAGCTTGCCTAACTGTAAGGTTAGCTATTAGCTTTGCAGTGGGGAGTATTTAAAAGTACACAAACATATGAAGGAAAGAACCTGGAACAGAGTAGCCTGCTTCATTCCAAGAATCCATCTGGCATGTAAGGAACTGCTTGTCCTACATTAAACCCTGCAGAGTAAGAGCCATTTTTCATATTTCATACCCCTATTTTTGGTTTCAGGTAAGACAGCTTACTGAGTTTGGGGAAGAAGCAAGATGACTTTTCACAACCATTTAACCAGAGGACCTACTTCCGTGGTAAGCTCCATGAATCTAAAATGGGAAAACGTGTTGAAGCTCTGATTGGAAAATCAGGTTAAGAGAAAGCTCAATCATCCACAAGAGTTGAAGTCCAGATTCCCAAATAATGTGGGCTTTTAGTCATTTGTAACCAGAGTGCAGTGGAAGAAGCGTTGTTATACGCATGAAAATCTGTGGCTGGTATCACCACCATTCAATGATATGGTAAGTTGGTAAGTGAAATCCAGTCTACCCCTAAATAACATATTTTTGTAACAAAGAGCGAATTTTTGCAGCTTTGGTCTATGTGGAGGCAGCTAAAAGTAAATAAGGACAAAGGAATAGTCCCTGGATTACCAGGAATTGCAATGTGTGAAGGTGTTGTACGCCTTGAATGAGTCCTGATGTCAGGGCCCTCACCTCCTCCCAGATCCACTTCTCTCTGACACATTTTCATATACTCCCCTTCTAAGGGAAAGTATATGGCAGTAAGATCTGCTCAGGGCAGACTTCAGACATGCGGGACAGCGACTGTACCCTTACCTGGTGACCTCTTGAGGGACAGCGCAAGGCCAGAGTGCTAGAGCCAACTCAGAGCTGCGCCTTCTCGGTTACTATGGTGATCACGGAGGGGCGGGGCCGCTATCCGCTGCATCCCCGCCTGTGCCCTGGACATTTCAAACGCTCCAATTGGGACAGCCCTTTCTTGCCTCTGTCCCGCCTTACTCGACTCTGAACGTGAGGCGATTGGCCTGGGACCTGCGTCCGGGGTCCCAGGGTACCACCTTCTGATAGGAAGAGCGGGAAAACGTACTAGGCACTGTCCCAGGCGTGAAGCTCACCGTGCTCTGGGGAAGCACATGGTTGGCTTTGGAGCGAGTTACCCCGTGTCCCATACACAACTCATCACACCTATGGCTGTTAACACTAGCGAGCAGGGGCCGGGGCGAGGTCATGTTTGTGGTCCCAGGCGGCCCACCCAGGGGTGCGAGGTTGAGAGCAAAAGTGAAGATCCCGTGGCGAGCTCCCGGTTACTGGGGATCAGAGGCCAGAGGGGGCGGGTCGAACTACAGGGGCGGAGCCAGCGGCGGCGGCGGGAGGCACAAGGCCCAATGAGAGCGCGCCCCGCCCCCAGGGGCGGGGCGTACAGAGCGCTCCCCCGCCCACCCGCTCACCCCTGCCCCTCCCCGCGGGCGCTGAGGCCGCAGTGAGTGAGTGGCACTGGCAGCCTGTCAATCCCTCAGCCCAGCGGCCTTCCAGCCCGGTCCGTGGCGGCTGCTGGCAGGGTGCGTGGCTCCGGCTGTGGCGGCGGCGACTTCTCCCGCCCCATCAATCTGCTGTCCGCCCGGTGCGCGGCCCGCCTGGGCCCTCCGTCGGGCTCAGCGCCCCTGCCGCGCCGGCCCGCCCGCTCCCAAACTTTCCTCCTCCGCCCCCCTCGCTCCCCTCGGCCCCCCGCCGGCCTCCTCCTCCGCCGCCGCCCGCCGCCGCCGCTCCCTCCCCCGGAGCCGCCGGGGCTCGGATACCGCCCGGCGGAGGCTGCGGCGGCGGCCGAGGGAGGGGAGGGCGCAGGCTGGCGCGGGGGGCGGCGGGCGTCCCGGCAACTCGGCCGGCGCTGAGGAGCAAGTTGAGCCGGGCCGCCCGGCGGGGCGCGCGGCTGCGAGGAGGCGGCGCGGTGGCTGCGTGAGAGCAGCGGGCGCCGCTGCCTCCGCCTCCGCCGCGGAGCCCGGCGCTTCCGCTAGCCGCTTCTCCTCAGCCTCCGCGGCGGCGGAAGCCGGAGCCGGGAACCCGTCCGCACCGCCTCAGCCGCGGGCCCCGCCGGCCGGGCCGCCCCCTCCCCGCGCGGGCGGGGAGCGCGCGGCCGCCTCCCCCTCCCCCTCCCCCTCTTTCTTCTCCTCCCTCGTCGCCGCCGCCGCCGCCTCAGCCTTTGCCTCAGCCGCCGCCGCCGCCCGCTCCCGCCCGCGCGCGGCGGGATGGACGATCAATCCAGGATGCTGCAGACTCTGGCCGGGGTGAACCTGGCCGGCCACTCGGTGCAGGGGGGCATGGCCCTGCCGCCTCCCCCGCACGGCCACGAAGGGGCGGACGGCGACGGCAGGAAGCAGGACATCGGCGACATCCTCCACCAGATCATGACCATCACGGACCAGAGCTTGGACGAGGCGCAAGCAAAGTTGGTGTTGTCTCATTAAGCATCGTTGTGTGTGTGCGGGAGCTGGGCCAGCGGCCGCTGGCCCGGGGTGGCACCCGGGGCAGGGGCCTCAGCCCGAGGCAGGGAACTTTCTCCGAAAACCAGCAGCCGGCCCGGGCCTCCGGGGACGTGCCCGCACCCCCGGACGCGGGCGGGAGTCAGCAAAGTTGCTCTCGGGGCTCGGGACGGACTTGGCGCCACGCGGATTTTGTGGTTTTCCTGCCCCCCCCGCCCCCCCGCCGGCAGGCCTCTGGCAGCCCGGCCCCCTCGCGCGGATTCAAACCTCCCGCCTGGACCCCCGTGCAGGTTGCCCGGCGAGGGCCCGAGGCCGCAGTTGCGGGAAGTGCAACTTTCTCCTCCGGCCGGGGTCCCGGCGCCGGGCTCCCCTTGGCCGCGGGACGACCTCGCCGCCCGGACGGCTGCCCCTGCCCGGGCGCGGGGCGATGGGCGGTTCCCCGGCCGGGCCGGGTGCGGGCGGCCAAGTTCTCGGGGAAGGGAGGGCCGCCTCGCAAACTTTGCCGAGCTGTCACCGCTCTCTGGCCGCAGTCGGCCGCCCGCCCGCACCGCTCCGGCTCCCCCTGCGGAGGCCGGACGCGGGAGCCCCTCCGCGCCGTCCCCTCCCGCGGGTTGCCGCCTGGCCGGGTGTCCAGGCTCCCCGCGCCGGTTCGCGCCCTGCGGTCGCCGAGGCTGCTGCCTGCCGGGCAGATGGGTCGCGCTCCGTACGGGCTGGAGCTTAAGCAGCCGGAGCTTGCCGGCTGTCGCTCACTAGTCAACTTGAGTTTCTGTTGACTTGCCAGGGTCCAAAAGAGCTTTCCAAAACCGGGGGCCGGAATTAAATCTTGGGTCTAACTTGAAGGCGCCATATTATTCCATAGGTGATGCTAATACCTTTGTGTTTTGCTATTTGCTTTTTAGGAAACATGCCCTGAACTGTCACAGAATGAAACCCGCGCTCTTCAGCGTCCTGTGTGAGATCAAAGAGAAAACAGGTAAGACGTTGCTCCCCGCAGTGGGCCCGGAGACCCCCAAGGTGGGGTCGGAGCTACTCCTTCGACTCTCCAGTTGAGAGCTGCTGCTTTTGGGCACCGCCATCTTTGATCATTCTCTCCTTCCCACCTCCTGATCTTGAGAAAAAACTGCAATAAATCTGGAGTCGATTTCTCAATTCCATTCCTTGTGTAAAATGAAGTGTGGATGCGGATGGGGCTGGGTCCCAGTCCCCAGGCGGCTGCCCCTGGCTGCAGCCGGGGAGGGGGCCCCGGAGCACCAGCCGCCCTCTCCCGCTCCTTTTGCCTTGTTTGTGTGTCAGTTTTTAAAAGGAGCAACGGGAGGCTGGATGCCAGGGACCGAGTCACCGGGAGAAGCATTGCCCGAACTTTGTTTTACTTGGACAACCTTAAGCGTCAGCTCCACAGATAGAATAAATGCAGTTGAACAGACTTCAGTGGCATGTTTGAAATAGTGTTTTAGTTGGGAAGACTACTTTTAGGAATCGAGGAAGGTTAATGATGAGTTTAGGCATGTGCAATGTATTTCATCTGTTAATATTTTAGTAAATTTTTTATGCTTGAAGTCATTACATTGTAAATATGCTTAATGTATTTTATAAAGTAGAAAAAGGTCCACAGATGCAGATTGAACAATTTTTGAAGTGTTCAAGGCAGGGAGTATGTGAGAAGACAGCTTTTGCAGAGGCGCTGCAATGAAAACTACAAGTACATATTAGGTAAATTTCCGGCAATTCATTTCAATTTAATTTTCTTGTTAGATTTTTTAAAATGGAAGATATTTTAGTCTTGAGGTGACAGTTGCAACTCAAGTGGAATTGGAGATTTAATTTACATGTTTTAGTTAGTATTTGGTATTATCTGCCCTATACATAACAAACAAGTGCATTAAACAAGCTTTACTGTTGATTGTGTGTGTGTGTGTGTGTGTGTGTGTGTGTGTGTGTTGGCTATATCGTATTATAAAGTTGTCATTTTTTTTTTAATGTTGAAGCAAAGAAGAGAAAGTTAAAGTCCAGGATGTAGCAATATCCAAGTGATACTATTTAAAAGGTTAGATGTGATTGTTTCAAATTGAGTGTATAAATAATAGCACACTGCATATAATTGTTAGTTGCAGGAGAGTTACCCTCCTTTTAAACAGATTCCCACCCTGCAATGCTATTCTGATCCTAAAAGTAATCAAGAAAAGATGATGGGTTATGGTCATCTATTAAAATATATGCTAAAACTATAATTAACAGCAAACATTGAGAGCCTTAAAGACTATTTTTTTTCTGTTTTTCATTCGCATAGTATTCATGGTTTCCTAATGTTGAGTGATTCTTTTAAAGATGTATTTTTCATTTTGTAAACCATAGTCATTTTAAATTACTAACTTTTACTGTTGATTTTTAGCTATCTTTAGAAAGCATTGTGATTTAAAATGGTAGATAATTTTTATCTGACTATAACGTAAGACATTAAGCATTAAATCTTAAAGAATCTGAGTTTGGCAACCTAAAAGTACGTAATTCTTGTAAATTATGTTGCTTAATGTCCAAGGATTTTCTTGCTATCAGGGATCCACTTCAGTTTCTGCTGACAGCTAAGCACTGGGATATTGACTATGTTGTGAATATTAAGATTGATTCCACTTTATATGGCATTATATTACTGGGGCGAAGGGATTGATATTTTCCCTTTCACCCCCTTCTCATGATGTGTTTTTTTTGTTTTTTTGTTTTTTTGTTTTTTTCCTTCCTAAAGTTTTGGCCTAACCAGCTTGAGAACGAAACCCAGCAAATTGCTTTTCTTGTTTAGACATTTAGCAGCAGGCAGAATTCAATTAGGAAGCATAAGTCCTCTACTTGCTTATTTGCACAAGACTTACACCATTCTGAAAGGAAAGTGTAGTCAACCTCATGTCAAAGGTGAGTTACGAAAAAGAAACAAGTCTTTTCAGAGTCTGGGATTACTGGCAGAGAGCTTTGGTAGGGCTCACGCTATTTAAGAAGCAAGAGGTAGCTGACAAAGGAAATTTTTGTTTGAAATTTTTTCTGAGGCTTTCAGTGATAACTTGTAAAATAGATCCTCTTTTTGTGCTTTGGCCAGCGGATCCAAGTTTGTACGTTATCTCTTTTGTAAAAAGCCAACAGCCGACAGAGTAAAGGCGGCTGTCTGGGTATAGGCATCTTCCTGCCAGCCTCTCTAAGCTGGAGAGGGATGGGATTTAAGTACCGAATGATTGATGGGGGTGAAGCTCTTTCTCTCCCCTCCTTTCTCCCCTACTACCCATAGCTCCACCTCACCCTCCAAAACTAGTCTTGGAGACAGGGACGCTGGACTCAGAATCCTTGATTTGAAATAAAACAGCTGTGTAGACATGAGTGTTACCAAAGCTTAGAAAGCAGGGCAACAAATTTTAGCACCCCCTTCCCCCATCTGTTCTCACAGTCATTCTTTGGAAACATCATGAATTTATAAAAAGAATCATTGTAGAATATATGTATATTGTGTAATGCTTGTTCTTTAGGTCATTTTACTTTAATAATATAGTATCTAAACGTTAATTCTTTGTAATCTAAAGAAAAATCTAGAGAAAGTTTACCTAGTCATTTGTAATAGAAACCGAGATTATGTGGTGACTCTATTCTGCATAATGGGAGGTAGGGGGTTGACTAGTGCAGAGTGAGAGAGAAAACTGTTACTTCAATGGATGTCATTTCAGTTGTGCTTCTTTGAAAATAAGACAATTATTTTTTAAAAAATTCCATGTATTTGTAGATTTGCCAGTAGATTTTGAGGTTTCTGATCCGGCAGTGAATACTGCCAATTCTGATGCACATGAAGGATTTAGTTCAGAAAACATCTTTTTTTCGCTCCTACCAAATATGAAAAGGTATTTTTCCCTTCTGACAGATAAATGGGTAATCTACCACAATTATATTATTTTTGTGATCAGAGATAGGAAAAGTATACTTTTACTATGAGATGTTTGCTTTTTCTTGAAAATGTATTTTTTTGTTAAATTCATCATATATTTATTTTGGGGCAGAAAAGCCTGTCATTGTTAAACTATGATATTTATGCATTTTTGAAAGCAACTGAAAAGTTACAGGCTTTATAATCAAGATATTTGTGCATTTTAAACTAAGTAAGCAACTAGTGAGATAGATGTATTAAGATTTTTCTTTTGATTTTTTTTTAGCCATATTTTACTATCTACCTCCTATTGAATATTCCTGATGCTATGAGATCTCCTCATCTCTATACTTTTTTTGGTGCATTGCCTCACATCTTTTTGGCCACCTTAATCTTGATTGTTGAACTACTTTTCTTTGTGAAACATTAACATCCTCACAAATCTGCCTTCTTTCCAAAGCCCTTAATTATGACATTTCAAATAAAGGAAATGATTCTTTTTGAGGAAAAAAAGTATAATTATGACATTTCAAAGGAAGGAAATGGTTCTTTTTGAGAAAAAAGTATTTAAAAATTTCAATGAAAAATCCAGCAATTTAGTACATAATCTGAATCATATTGTGAAAAAATGTTTTATATTTTTAAAAAATTAGCTCAACCTTTTCCTTTCTTTAAATGGTAGGTTAAAATACTCCGTGTTGATAGCTGCCAAGCAAACTCTGATTTATTGCCACCACAAACCCTAAATAGCGTTCATTTACTAGTAATGTCTAATGGCATACATGATGGTTTGCCAGATTTGTGGCCTTTGTGAGGGTTATAAGCAGGACTGACTTGGGAAGATCATAAAACTTAATGAACTTCTCTACTGCAGGAGGTGTCCGCAGGGGAAGAAAAAGGCCTGCTTGGCTGGTTGGGCTGGTTGAAGTATTTTTTATGTTTAAGGAGAAGAAAATGACTATTAAAAATGCTTTACTTTTAAAGGAACCCTCCATAAAGAGAGTCATAAGAATTTTAGATATCAAAACTGTATCAAGAATGTAGCTTGTGAGTTTTTATATGCATTTAGATTATGATTTATACGATTAAACCTTTTATCTTTACTGCTACAAGTGTGACTAGCTTTCAGAGGGGCAGTATTCTCAGTCAACATCTCTCTATTTAACTCTGACCCAAAAGGCTTAGAGACTCTTTGGAGTCTTCTTTTTCTGATCTCTTTTCTTTTATTTACGCTTCAGTATTAAAATTTGTTCATTTTTTTGGTACAGTGCCATGTAATTCTTTAATTCACAATGTTTAAAAGCCAAATATTCCATCAAGTGAAAATTTAATGATAAAGGTGAAAATCGTTACTAGTGAGTCTAAATGTTACTGTGTCCTGTATATTCTTTTCAGTTGTTCTTGCAGTATTTCCAATATAATTATCATTATTTTTCCAAAGTTTTAAAAACAAATGCACTGTTCCATAGATGATTAATTTTGTGTTTTAATGAATATTATGGACAACTTCAAACATTAAATATGTAAGTAGAAGAGAAACTTGAATTCCCATGAACTTATCGCCTACCTGCAGCAGTTAGGAACACTTGGCCAATCCTGTTTTTCTGTGTAACTCCCACCTTTTCACAATTAATTATTTTGAAGCAAATTTTAATGGGCCGTTAACATTTTAAATTTTATTTCATTTAGACATGGCTTGTTTACATTGGAAATATTAAATGATTAAGCAGGAAAAAAACAGTGTATTTTGGAAATATCACACATTATATTACTTTATCACAAATTTTTCCTTAAAGTAATTTAAGAATATTTTTAAATCATTTTTTAATTTTTGTAAATTTGTATAAGAAGCTTTTTTGAGGAGGTTTTGAGGGAGGATATGAAAGAATGGTGTTTTTCTAACTTTCTTTACTCTTCTTATTTCATCCCTATAAGATGATACATGCAGTATATTTGTAGAAAACTTAGGAAAAAAATCCACTACCATACTGGTTTAGAACATCATGATGTAAAGTGTCAAGTAAGTATTATCTTAAAAATATAGGGCAATCTTCCATCCCTTTTTCTCCCCAATAATATAGTGAACCCTCTTGTCAAATACTAACTTGATTTGTCCAAGTAATTCTTTCATGCCTCAGTTTTTGTGAACTTTATTATAGATTTGTGTAGTTTTAGTATTTTATTTGGGACTTTACTATGTTATTATATAAATTTACTTAATTTTATTTCAAATCAGAAGTATATTATAGTAGCAAAGGAAGCCCTGACTTGCTCCAAAGAGCATTCTGGTTCATCGGCTTTCATAAAATATATCTGTGTACAACTTTTATACTGTGATCCTTTTCTTTTTAGTTAATTTCACTTGTACTTTTAGATTTCATTTTGTTAATTTTGAAAAAGGCTATTTCCAAGACAGATTTAAGTTTAACATCTTACTTAGATTACTTACATTTTGCTACTTTATGGTGGCATTGTATAGGATGAAGTTATATGAAGCTATAAAGAATTGAAACTGCATTTCATGAACCACACCCTAAATCAGTCATCATTTTATTTTATACTCATACCATTGAGGTATCTATTCACAATAAATACTTAACACATCAGCACCAGCCCATCAAGTTAAATAAAGATTTTTAGACTATTTTTCCTCTATTTGTGTATATGTGAACATCTTTAGATGTTTATTATTTCAATATTGACACTATGAGAATAATGTTTTATTTGTTTTCTCAGCAGGCTTGTGTTTTAGCCATCTATCAGTGTTATCAGCATGATTTAGGTAGTAACTGACTAACAAAGCTTGCACACACACCCCCTCCCATGTTGACCTTTTCAAGCATTTGCTCTACTTCAGTAGGCCATTTGAGTCTTTAAGTATGAACAAAGTAAATAATTTACATTACTATGTAGTGTAAATTGGTCAAAGTTTTGCAGACCTGGCTATCAGATTTTTTACAAAGTTCTAGAAGTTAGTGAAACAAATTGCTATCACAGCTGGATGATACTGTTTTATATAACAAGTAAATTATAAATAACGTTTGAATGAGCCATTGAAAAAATAAATCTTATTATGTCTTCAGACAGAGAACATGTTTGAAAATTTCATTACTCTTTAACACTTGATTCTAATTACCCCTTTTGTATGTAGAAATAGTAATCAGAATCTCTTTATTATTTTTTACTGACCTATTACATGAATGCAATATGTTTGTTGTTTTGGATGGTAACAGTAGTTTACTTAGGTATTAAATTGGAGTATATGCCTAGCCAAATAATTGGTGTGATAGAATGTGTTAAGTTGAATTGTTATAGCGTTGGTTTTTTTGTTTGTTTGTTTTGTTTTGTTTTGTTTTGGATTGACTGTATCTACAGGATAGTAACTGATTAGGACTGAACACAATTAAAAGTGTAATTATGGATAAAAATAATTGTTAAAAGTTTGTACTTGTTTTCTTCAAATTAAGTGCTTTAACAGTGTTAAGCTGTTTGGAACAATAACCCTTTTTGTGTGCTCATATTAATTAGGACTTGGTATACATACATTGTAATCCTTTTAATGTTGATGATTCCTCACAATGTTCAAACCATTATTTGGTAGACTCAACATATGTTATGGCAACATGATTTTTTTGTCTGTTTTGCTTTACATGATACATCAATTTTCAAAGTATATTTCTTAGGCATCAGAGTCCAGCAGGTGGCTTTTTGCATTAAAAAATTCATAAATTTTAAAATCTCATATAATTTTATTTCAAATTCAAATTAACTAATTGAGAATGTCACCGTTTCCACTGTCTATATTAACATTTATAATAGAACAAATGGTTGCATATAGAAATTATCTGTAACATAATCTAAATTAAGATTCTAAACAGGCATTACAGATGCTGGTAAGTTTGGCAATTATCATTTTGTTTGGTGAACAGTAGTAAAACAGTGTGCGGTAAAAGTGTTTAGAGAGAGAGGATAAATAAATTGAACAGTTTTGCAATGCAAAGTGGTTTGTGGTGTTTTTGAGGATTTCTTGGCTCTCTCTTAACTGCTATTGTGAGCCTGGAGCAGATTTCCCCATTGCTAATGCCCTAGAAGTATTAATTCACTTTGATATGCTAATTAGAGGGCATTATGCAAGAAATGAGATTAAGTGGCAGCATGAAGCCATTTGCCTGTCAGTAAATTGAGAGCTTTAGCATCAGGAGGAGCTTTGTTTTTTTTCTTTTCTTTTCTTTCTTTTTTTTTTTTTTTTGTTTCTCTTGGTTTTGCATATAAATAAAATTGATTGAAAGGTCTAGAGCAGCTTCTAGAACATTGGTGTTTTACCCTCTCCCATGATTATTTAAACGTAACGTTACAGGATTTTTCTGAATATTAATTGACCTGATGGGAGATACAAATATTTTTTCATTGTGCTCTCTATATATGAGAGTATACTAAGAGTTCTGTGTCATCCAGTCTTTTTTCCCTGAAGCCTCATTTCAGCAACAGGGCTAGTGAACCGCTGCTGCTTCTTTTCAGAAGCACAAACTTGCTTGTGTGCTTATGCACCAGTCTCTTTACTAAACTGAACTTTACAAGAATATATTCTTCACTAGGGAAAGAAGGAAGAAGTTGTTGGATTGGGCTTCAGGAAACTATATTAAATGAGCATTGAGACTCTGACTTTAATACCTAAAAGTGGAAACAATTAGAATTAATGGTTAAACTCTGCCCTTTTACACAGCCTGTGGAATTTACATTTCAGCGGATGTCTTTTGTGTAAGATTACCATATTATTTGATTTTCATGTTGAAGGCAAGTTTAATACTTGATTCTGATTTTGAAGACTTTTGTGGTTTAAGCCAAGGCCTTTGATTATCTCTCTATAAAGCAACTATGTGATTTTCTGTGTTTTGTTGGGAAATGTATGAATGAATATTGGGGTAGGAGTGGTGGATGGGGAAGAGGACAAAACTTCTTGGGGCCCGCGAAAAACTTTAAGATGTCCTCAAACATGGAACTTCTTCCTGTGTAAGACATCAGTAGAGGTATAATTGGAAAACCCTGGCCTAACTACAAATCCTGTGTGGATAAAACCTTCATGTTGAGACTTGGTTCTAGTGTCTGATTCCACCACGGTAGCTGTGACTCCTAGACCCAATAAACCATAACTTCTCCTCAGAGCCATATGGATTATTTAGTTACCACAGCTGCCATGCATACACACCACCAAGGCTGGCATCTCCTGGGTGTGCACGGTGCCTGTGTGGTGTCTGTTAATGTTAATGGGAGTTCGGAATGTGTACACAGAGAGGGGTATGAGAGTCTCTCTTAACACAAAAGTCCTGATTACATTTCTCAGTGAGAAGGACTTAGTGTACCTACACATTAGCTGCTCTTCTAAATTAAATACTTGGTTACTTTATTCTCATTCCTTTCTCAGACTCCCTGAACTAGTTAAATCAATGAATCCTCATTAGTCTCTGATTACTTGCAAAATTTCATTTGAAACTTATGAAGTTATTTTTGATTGAAATGGGAACAAAAAGCTTCTGAAATTGCATATTATTATTTTTTAAACAAAAAAGGTTTCTACAGGCTTTCAGACATGTAGAATAAGCCTTGTAAATAGGAATTTATGGAGGAATAATTGTAAGGGACTTCTGAAATACTTGAGTGGCATTTGAAGAGAGGGAAAAAATCACTATTTAAAAAAATATATATGCATATATATTTAAAAATATATATGCATATACACACACACACATAAGTGAAATGGCAAGCTTATATGTATATATTATGTAGAAATCTTTACTCTCCAAGTGTCCTCAAATGAGAAAGAATTGATCTAGGTGATCTCACAAGTTTCTTTTCTTTCTTCCCACTGTCTTAAAAAAAAAAAAAAGAAAAGAAAAAACACAAAAAAACCCTAAGGTTGAAGGTAGTTGGAATTCATAGTCAGATATATCATTTTCAACATGGAATAGGAACTAGAACAGGAAATTGATTTTATATTTATTATGAAAGCAAGAACTCTGCCACCAACTGACAGCCATCCATGGTTTAGTTTTGTGATAATTGTTCACAGACATTACTGTGCAGTTGCCCCAGATTATTTATGATGTTGATTGGGAGTGTTGGTCCAATAAAAGGTGTGTGTATAATGAATATCTTTAATTAAACCAAGTAATATCGGAATATTTTATTTTTCTTTTACGTTGGATCTTGGGTCTAGGATGAACTGTCAGTACTGGTAAGAACAAGTTAAAATAGATTGTGCAATGATTTCTCTGGCTTCATGGATGTATTTATTACCATTTTTGAACAAATTATACTAACATGAAAAGTTGTGTTTGAAATGATTGTGTGCTAGATAAGGCGATACATTACAGGAATGGTTGAGTTTATGGAGCTTTATGTAGAGATTTCCTCAGAAATTATAGCACAGGGCTGTCACTATAAAACCCAGTGATACAGTTGGTAATAACATACAGTGAAGATATTTTTAGATTTTC